>CM076601.1:50177500-51427500 GCA_038502835.1 Octonoba sinensis | reverse complement strand
AGTTTCAGAACATTATGAACCCCCCCCCCCCCTTGAAAAAATTCTGCGTACGCCACTGATCCCACCCTGCTACAAATCTGAAATGTGTAACTATTGAAACCCTTGCATAAAAAACAAAAATACTTAATTGAGGTTTTGAACAAACATTTTTTATTTTTCGTCCTTTGTAGAAAAAGAACAGAGACGCAAATATCAATTAGTAGGAAATTTTCTATATTACTTAAAAGGAGGGCAAATGTATCTTACATCTGAAATAAAACAATATATTATGAACGAAGACTTGAAAGAACCTAGCTACAAACAGTGGATTAATAGCCGGCAGGGTGGCGTAAAGGTACGTACGCACAAGTTCGCAGGATCAAACCTGGTCCAAGTCGGTAGATTTTCAAGATGTAGAAAATCGTTTGATCCCATGTCGTGTGATTATGCGGCACGTTAAAGATCGCTTGCGTATCTGCTTGGCTTGAATACTCTCTGCTAAATTAAATTCCTAGTGCAGTTTCGCATCACTTAGAGCTCAGGTGCTGCCATCTAGGTGGAAACTGAAGGTCGAAATTATCAAGTGGTAACGGCATCCGCCGATAGTGGTGCTACTTGAACAAATGGATGCGGTATCCGGGGAATGCACTAGATCTGCAAGGGTTAGTGAACGTACGCGGCCCCATTGGAAACAATAATAAAAAACGCAGTGTATTCATGCACTTCCTCTTCTATGACATCCAGAAAAGTCCACCCTGCTTTAGTGATCGAAGAGAAGTCTTCGTTTTTGCAGGCGCGGTGAATAAATTTGTCCAGTGCATAAATTTATCGAAATGCATTAGGCGAGCTAATTACTGTTAATTTCAGTCCAGTTGCTTCTAATTCGCTTGTCAGCTGGAATGAAATAGACTGAAATAAAAACTACCACCGGAGTTTACGACGTCCGTTTTCATTCCCGAAGTGAAATTAATATGCAAATGAAGTCAACGGGAATGCATGTGTCTCTCTTTTCCTGATGCAGTTCAATTCAATTAAAAACATTTATGGCTGAGTCAGTAATGAGTATTAATACCAACCCTTCTCTGTATCTCGTAGCTCTCGGGAAATTCGCATGGAGGAAGAATTAAAAAGTTGTTCACCTTTCTCCTTTAAAAATATTACTTTATAATAACAGCACAATCCGTCGGGGAAAAAGTATGATTATTGCTTTTAATTTTGTAATAGCGGATATTTTCGGAATGATAATTTTCAAGAAAGCGTTGCAGTGAAAACTTGTGTTATAAATTAATGTATCCGCCGATGATTGATTATGCAGAATAAAACAGTTCTTCGAAAGCTTTTATTTATCAAAAAATATTACTATAATTTATCATAGCGCGTATATGTGACTTTTCTGGAGACGTGAGTAATTCTCTCTTCAGTGCAAAAACATGATGTAGCTTCATTTTTATAGTATACGAAAATGTTTATGGATTTTTATGTTCAACCTAAATATAATTAAAACTTACTTTGAATACTTTTGATACTTACGACTTGCTGTTTCTTAAACTCATAGTCCAGCTTTTATATTTTTTTGCTCACTAGTTGAAGTTTTGTTTTTCTAATTATTTTAGCATATACAAAAATTAATCTGGAAACACTGTTTTTGTTCTCCTAAACTAGTTTCTGGAAGTTACATTTTTTAATTCATTGTCATTTCGAATTATTTATAAAGTAAATTCAAATTACCGTAATTCTCTGTATATAGCCGCGGGTATACACAGAGAATTACGGAAATCTACGAAAAAACTTTTTTTACTACCTGCGGGTAATATAACGATGCGGGCAATACATGAAATTAAAAAAAAAAAAAACTATTATTAAAAAGACAACTACCGTTTAAAAATATCGAAATATCTTTTCCTGCAAAACAAAATGCATAGAAATAAGTCGGGGCTTTCGAAACAATGGTGCAAAGCAGATTGGGGCTCGGGCGCTACAGGTGAATGTATTGTTTTCTACGGGGGCATCACATGTTTTTTTCTGGGTGCGGGTTATACAACGATGTGGGCTATATACCGATAATTACGGTAAATTTTAACTTTTACAAAAATTTTTAGATGCATATTTTCGATGGATTAATTTGAAAAGTTATGAGTTTAAAAAAATCTGCAGCTAATTAAATGAATTTTCAAAACTGAATAAGTGCAAGTAATTATGACATTTTTCTTATGGTTATTAAAACATTATTTGTCTTATTAAGTAGCTACAGTTTTGTTTAACCTAAAAAACAAGACGCTGCAACAGTATATAAAAGAAAATTATCACTATGCTTCCTCATCCAATGGCTAGATAATTAAAATTAAGTTTTAAATTTTACACTAAATTTTAAATTTTACACTAAAAAAGCTAGTGGAAAAGGGTGCCCAATATAATAAGCTAACAAATAAGGTCAACTAGAACAGTTTATTGCATTTTAAGAACAATTCGAAGAAATTATACAAATGTCCCGTTTCCTTTACACATCTTTGAAGTATATATGGTATAATTGAGTTTATTTTTTGCTTTAAATTTCCCCCGAAGGCACGGGGAAACCCCTTTAAACCCAATTTTTTTTTTAATTTTTTTTTCAAACTTTACTATGCGGCACAAACGTAAAATCCAGACTCAAAGATCCGAAAATTCTGCCTTCAGTCTCTGGAGCATTGTGTTGGGAAATCGGAACCCTTCATCAACTCTTTAGCTTCGATTAACCCCGCACAAAAAGGCAAACGAAACGGAATCCCGATGTCGATTTTAAAACTCCCCCTAATGTGTACACGACTCACCGGAAACCCCACGTAGAAAAAAGTAGTGCCGAAGATAAACACGCAGTAGGTCTACATATCTTCATAAGCTTCTTTAGGCAAGGACAACGGTATCCTTATACGCGTGGAAGGACTCTTCTACCTGTCGGTCCGTCTGTACCCAGTAGGCGGCGCCTACGCGGCGTCGGACGACGCGGCGCCTATAGGGACCCCTTCTCAGAGGACCCCCTGCAGTCAATGCTCATTAACTTCTGGAATGTTAAGAGCTGTTTTAGGATGTTCAAGTTACGTGTTAGCGAAACTGTAGAGATTTGGAACGTCCCCTTATGTTTTTATCTGTGTAAAATTTGTTCCCCATCCCATCCTTGTTTGGTTTTGTTTTCTTTATTCTAGTGGAATAGGTAGGCTTTGAGAGGTGTTCCGAATCGTGATGCTAAAGTATGAATGCATAGAGATATCAAGAAGATACTGCTTTACTAAGATTTATCAAACCAAAATCTGCCAGAAAACTGCAATATGTGCCATTCGTGAAATTCTGTATGCAATGGACTCTTACAGCTGCGAACATAATAGTTATTGAGGTTGAAAAGACATTGAAATTCAGCAGTGTGGAGTTAAAACGGCAAGGGTTGCCGTGTCCTGGCGTCCTCCATCAATTATACCAGTAGTAGGAAACATCGATAAGTTTTAATTGGGACAGAAAAAAATAACCGTTTGGGAAAAAAGTTTAAACATCGTTAATTATAAGACTTAAACACTAAGGAAAGAAACATAAAGAACGCATAATACGGCCTATAAAAAAAGTAGTTAAAAATAGTTGTATACATCACAAAAGCAAAATTTTTTAAAAAAGGAAAAAGAAAGAGAAGAAAAGAATATAATTAAGCTTATGAAACGAGAAAGTTTTGTGAACGAGCTAAAACCCGATGCTGTACAGCAGTAAAGTTGATTAATTGGGCGGGAAGCATGCTTCCCTCCACCTTATAAAGGGTTAAAGTAGGAAACAGTCAAGACTCCATGACATGTGTCCGTCAGTCGAATTGTCCTTGTATTATGGCACACTAGATTTCCGTTGTCTACAGTGGATCAAAATTTATCGTGATTCACCATGTCTTATAATAAAACACAGAAACTAAATTGAGCAATTTAAAATCCCCTCCCCGTCCCCGCAAAAAATGTACAATAAAATAAAAAATGTTACGCAAAACATTCTTAGAATTAGCCAAATATTTTGTTTTGTTGATCGCAGAAAAAACGTGAAACATCTAACATCATTAATTAAATACCGAACATCACAAACCTTAACTACTTACACAATCCGTGTGTCAGTAGCGTCACTATGGGGTGAAGGAGCGGTCCGCCCTGGGCGGCCAGCCATTTGAGGGTAAAACCCCCAAATGTCTCCCGGGTCACCCCCAAATGGATTTTAAGAGTTTTTGAAAATATTTGTATTACAATTGTAAATTTTCTCCCATGATACTTTGAATATATGTAATCTATTACTAAGTACACCGTACTTCTGTCTATAAATCACTAGCACTTGTTTTTGTTGTGTTTGTTATTCGTTCAGTATTTTTTTGAGGGGGGGGGGGGGAATATCAGAAATTACCTCACCGGGCAGCACCCGTACTAGGAACGCCACTGCTTGAGTTCAACTGTAAACCTGGCTATAATGCCTGTGTATAAGCATACGATAAAACTGAGTGATATGGTAAAATGATGAATACAATAAAAATAATAATTACGAGAAAACTGCGTCTATACATAGCATGCGATATAGTATATATAAAACACTCAAAACTTACACAAATTATCCTTGTCTAACATGTGAGATATAATTTAAAACAAATTTTGACCTTTATACGTATTGTCCACTTTAAATCAAATGAGGAACGAACGCCTCAATAAATAATACAGATGAAAAAGTACACCAGACTTCCTTGTTACTTTCGAAACAAATTCTATTATACTCACCAAATTATATTTTGAAATTTAACTGAACAAATGAAGTTCACATGGAAAAGTTTCCAGAAAAAAAAATTTCGACGCGCTCATGATAAAGTAAACAGTGTTAAGTAGAGAAATTATTTCGAAAATATGAATTAAAATGAAAAATTCAGCTTTTCTGTATTTACTGAACTCTTAAAAGTTGAAACCGATGTGACTTATATTTGTTCACTATAAAAAGTGTTTGCTTTTGTGCACCAAATGGAAAAATAAAATCTGATTTTCCATTAAGTTCAATATTTTCATTAAATTTACATTCACTCAAAGATTCCTAATATTGAGCATAATATCTATATTGTGGGTTTAGCAGTTAAGAATTTTTTTTCCCCATAATTAGTAAAGTTATTTTATGAATATGCGTCCTTTTTTCGTATTTATTCCTTAATATCATTTTTTATGTTAGTTTATCCTTTTCATTCCAAGTGTACCCAATTGGGTACATTTTAAAATACTGTTTATTAACTACTGTTTGTGCAATTTGAAAGCTAAAACACCCAATTGTTTTTGAAACTAACCAACAGATAATTTACTTCGTTTTAAACATGGAAATTGGACATTTATTATTATTAAAACTAATTATTAATTAAAATTAAAAACAATTTTTTTTAGTTATTTTGTTTTGTAATCATTTTTTAAATCAGAGAACATAAACATTGCATCAAAATTGATTGTGCTTAGCTCTGGGGGTCTGAAGAGGATATAATCGCAGTACGCCTTCGAGTGTCCTTAATAGGAATCCTTACAGGATTTATACTTTCCAGGCAGTAATTGCGAGCTGCCGGATTGATGTTGATAGTGCTCATGATGAACTTTTCACCCTCTGACTGCTTATCTCGCGATTTCCACGTGCAACGAAAATGTGGCGAAAATTGCTCATCCCACGGGCATGAGCTTTTTACACGTATATTTAAATTATTATCCCGCTAATTCATCATTTAAGCAAAGAAATCTTTGTTGCAAAAATATATTACTGATTTAAACTCCAAAATATATGAAGATTTTAAATATGTATAGAAACAACATGTATATTTTGAATCGAATTCGCTAAAAAAATAGAGCAGTCAGAGGGTTAAGTTGAAAATGACTTTGCAAACTTTTACTTCCTTTGTATAGTTAAAATATACAACTTACGTTCCTCTTACAATAAAACACGAGGGTTAAATGAAATTTTTTATATGTTAGAATTTTGTGCGGCCACCATTCTTTTAAAATTTACGTACAATTTTACGCAATAACTATATAATTGTCTCATAATTTTTAGTTCCAGTAAATATTTGAATGATTTCGAATAACTTAAATAGTAAAGACAAGTAAAGATATAGGAATAGTACTTAAAGGATTCGGTAAAACGTGCAATGTGCAGTAATTCGATTTACCGATACTCGATTTTATGATTTCCTGAAATAAGCGATAGATTTTACAAGTGATAGATGGAATTGCATGAACATTATGTCGCCCCGATTTAACGATATTCTTGATTACACGATAGCATTTAACAGTCCGTAGACAATCGTTAAATCGCGGTTATACTACTTAATTATTTACTGTCTTTTTCAAATTGTGGCCCTCTTGCGTTGAGGATGTGATACATATCTATGTTTTTG
The DNA here is from genome assembly GCA_038502835.1 of Octonoba sinensis. Lineage (NCBI taxonomy): Eukaryota > Metazoa > Arthropoda > Arachnida > Araneae > Uloboridae > Octonoba > Octonoba sinensis. Next base: position 51,421,124 of record CM076601.1, on the reverse strand, counting down.
AGTGCCCTTCTGTCTTTCAACCCATCCACTGCTATTTATCGCTCTCTTTATATAGCTCTATATATCTCTATAAACTCTATATCTTTCTGACTTCTGTTTTCTAACCAACTCTCCTCCTGTAGTTTTCTATCTGATCATCTATATATATGTATTTATCTCTCCATCGTTGCTTATTTATTTACATAAATGTGACGACCAACAACAGGCCCTGGGGCAGGTTTGGCTGGTCCTGGTCAATTTATCCATCACAAATGAGCATCAAGAGCCTTTTTAAAACATTTTACCCCGTTGCAAGTAACAGTAGCTTCCGGTAAAATAAACTTCAAACGCCTGCAACCCTATTTAAAGTAATTTTTCCAAAATTCAAGATTACTTTGAGATCTGAAAAGCTTTCGACAATGACCTCTGGTTCTACCTTCTGTCCAAAAGCGTTAGCACTTTAATATCTTCAATTTTAATACATTTAAAGTAACTGAATCATGCCCCTGGCCTCTGGTAACTTTCCTTTGGTTCGCTCTCTTTTTTTTTTTTTTTTTTTGCTCCAACAAATTTGTCTTTCCCTGCACTAAAATTTTTGCGTTTAGTGGCTACCATTTTCGGTGTTACTGAACACGATTTTTGGTGTTCAGTTGGTGTAAAGTTGAAAATGATTCATTTCTGATGTACTTTAAATTTTTCTGCGGTTGTCCAAAGAAATATAGACAGTATAACGTTTCTTAGCACATGAAATTTGCTAACGCCGTTACGTATCGAAATTTCATTGCGATAGCTCATTTCCATGAAAATAGGATAAATGAGCTATCGTAATGAATTTTTGAAGCGTACGTGCGTTAACGAACATCATATGCTAAAAGAACATTCTGATTTTAGACTGACACTTAAACGAATTTAAAATACGTAAAAAAATGAATAATTTTCAACTTTACACCAACTGAACACCAAAAATGATGCTCAGTAACACCAAAATGCTTTCCAGTGAATGTTCGTTCACCCATATTTCTGTTTGTCTGTACATTCTATTATAGTTTTTATGCATCTTTATTGCTTTCCGTTTCGGTTTAAATTTCATCGGCACCTTGTAAATATATAATAAATGGCGATATTACCCTACTTAAAGAGCAATAAAGATTTATGAGAGCCCTTAACAGTGGATCCATCGTTTCCTAGCATAACAGAATTAGCCGTAACGAATGCTTTAAACATAGGTGACAAATTCTATTGAAAGCGGATGCGCCTGGCTTTGAAAAATAGATGAAGCTAGGGCCTGTTTTATGACGTCACCAACTGTGGATCGCATGCTGGATTTCTTTATGGGTATTTTGCGTCGGTTGGTGCTCTGAATTAGCGGGGAATAGGGGTTCCCGCAGGACCCCTCGTACGTCGGAAAGCCATATCTAATGCCTTTTATTGGAATTTGTTATAGGGCATGTGACATCGATTTGTTTATAGCTTGATAATTGCAGTTTAAACATTTCGTTCTTCTAATTCAAATTCGGAAGTAAATAAATGTTGCCGTAATTTCTAATACTGTTGCGTTAAAATTGCGCAAATATTTGCCAATTGACAAATTTAGACAGCTATTTTTCAAACTTTTCCTGTAACTTTCAGAACAATACTTTAAATTGTTAATTGTTCGTTAGAGATTGTGTGTTAGGGTGGGCCGAAAAAACCTTTTTTTTTAATTTTTGATGATGGTTAGTGTGGAAAAGCTATCGTTGGTGGCACGAAGTGTATGTAAAGAAATTTGAAGTGTGTAGGGCAGTTTCTTGATTTTTCAAGGGCAATGCTTTGATTGAACAAGAAATTTAGTACCAACAGTTTAGATTTTAAAAAACTTTCAGCTGTGAAACTTTACCCTCCGCCCAAAATTTGCATTTAAAAGTACTATCTCAAATAGGGATATTAGTGCATAAACAAAATAACATGTTAAGAGGAGTGAAGTGAGAATGGAAAGACCAATAGCATCCTTATAAATGATATTTAAGAAAAGATTGAATATTGAGCACCTTGAAATGATCGTATTGTAAGTCATCCTAACTTTGTTTATAGTAATTGATTGTAAGTAAAAATAAATCATAGATTACTTCTCTTACTGTCCACGAAGAAGGATTAGTAACCATGAGCACTTTGAGACAAGAATTTACTGAAATATGACACAAATCGATCAGTGCGAGAAACATTTCAGGAATCCTAATAATCATCTAAATTTTGGTTGTGTTATTGTCGCACTTTATTTATAAAATGTTCCCATATATATCGACAGGAACAGAATAGTCTTACATATATGAAGGAAAGCACATTGCCTGGCAATGCCAGCAAAGTATAGAGTTCGATAAAAATAGTGAAGAAAATCAAATCGATGAATAATGTGAATTAAATATATTTTAAATTAATTCTCATTGCTCATTTTCGTGCTTTTTGAATTATTCGCATCAAAGAAATAAAACTAATTTGAAACAATTAAAATTAAATAAAACTATTTCAAAAAGTAAATCAGAGTTAGCTAAGGTCGGATTTTTAAAACTTGAAAATTCAAAGTAAAAGAATGTTGGTCTCAAATGTTTGCTTCCAGTTAACATGATGTCAGTAATCTTGGAAACAATCGATCAGTCTAAGAAACATTTCAGAAATCCTAATAAATCATTTGTTTTGTTGGTATTATTGTCTCACTTTATTTATAAAACATTCCCACCTACATCGACAGGAACAGAATAATATAAATTATGAAATAAAGAAACACTATAACTTCTTCTCTACCATACAGGCAACGAGCCTTCTTAAGCTTCCCTATGACAAAAACAAACCTTATCCAGCATGATTGAAAAAAATTCCATCAAGTTCCTTCTCCGTTACTGGAACCATTTTTCTGTGATGTCAAGAGGATGTAATCGTAGCACGAATTGCCATGGGTAACATTTGGCTTGTTATTCTATTAGGATCAAACGGCGTGACAGAAAGTCGTTTCCACGTAGGACCGTACTACCATTAAGATATCTTCTAAGTGACCAGCTGAACCTCAATTGTGTATACTCCACCATATTGCATGCTCATTTTAGATGAACAGTCCTTCATTGAGGTTATACTGTGAAGACATGGAATGCATATTTCACTGAGGAATCTTCTATAAAAAAGGAAAAAAAGAAAAATTGAGTAAGAGAGGGATTATATGTAATCTCTGTAAAATAACGGGTTTCTGTTGTTTTAATTGGATCGAGTGAAAAATAATAAGAGCTCTAACTTGAAATCAAAGCGTAATGTTTAAGGCGCTGTACAACACAATCATTCCTGTCGATATCAATAACAGAAAGTGGCAGTTTGGACATTTCATGTTATCAATAATGCTCAGAGTTTCGCAAATGGATTAATTCAGAAAATTTTAGTAAAAAGAAGATATAATAATTTAGTAGAAGAATATGTGCTTTTATTAACATCCTGAAGATTTGAGCAATACTTTGAATCAAATAATAAAATAGAGTATTGAATCTAAAATGTATCTTGTGTACGAGCATCTGACCATGTATTATCTAGACTTGGGGGGGGGGGGGGGGGGACAAACGAATTCATCGAGTCCTTAGTCATAGAACAAGCGTGAGTTTTTTAAAGTAGAAATATTGCTTTAAACTATAGTTTTTAAAGATAAAGCAGAAAATTATCTTTTTTTTTTTGCAAATTTTGACGATTATATTGATCTAACCATCAGTATAATCGTTTAATGTTAAACCAACATTTTTAAGTTGCCTGAAAAGTGCACACCTTCGGAAGACTTTTTTCGTGCTGATTAGAAATCTTGTTCAATTCATATTTTATAGTGAAATGCAATTAAAACACTGAATAATGCATAAAAAACCATACATTTATGTTATTAATTTTATTTTATTTCTTGATTTTTATTTATTTATTTGCATCCGAAAAGGATTTTTTTTTAAATGTTAAAACTTCAAAAATGTAAAATGCTTTTGCAAAACACGATATCTTAGTATTGAATGATTATATTGTAATTTTGTAAGTGTTATTTTGATGAAAATAACCTTTTGCTGAGAATAGACTTCTCTGATGATTATAGATATTTTTTTCATTGTTTAATGAATTTCCAAGTTATAAATTGGTATGAATTTTGAGTATTTTTGCATGTAATTTAGGTCTGATGATAAGAATGGTCTATTCATTGGAGGAGGTTATTTTTCATGAGGTTAAAATTTACAAAATTACAATGTTTTCATTTAATATCAAGATATCTGTTTTGGAGAAGCATTATATTTTTTAAATAAATGACGTTTTACGTGATGTAAAAAATTAAATAATTCTAAATATGTGCTTGTTTATGAATTATTCAGTGTTTTCAACCCGATTTCACAAGGAATGTTGTTTAAATAAGAAATTTCATATAATTAAAAAAAAAAAACTCCAAAGGTATTTAGGCACCGCAAATTATTTTTAAACTAAGTATGCTGTATAACTCTCCATATGATTTTCTTTTTAAAAAAATTTTGCATCATATTACGTTTTATTTTTCTACAATGCACCTAAGAAATTCACTTTCGCTGAATATAACTTGACTGATTAGCAATCTGCACACCTATAACTTTATACGTATTTCATAAGGACTATGATGTATGATTCACACCAAACTTGAGAATTGATTGAGGCTTAATGATTTTCACCAAACTTGAGGATTGAAATTACTGAAAACTGGAAGGATTTCATTGGAATCCTGTATTATTGAATCCAACTCAAACTGGCATTAAATATAGAAACAGCTTTTTTACAACAAATTCAGCTTAGATTTGACATCACTTCTACTACTCATTCTACAATTACTCTAACAATAAAGACAAATAATTTTACTATCGCCATCTATGTAGTAACTAATTATAGCAACAAAACTACTACTATAAGTAGTTACTACATAGATGGCGACAATGAAATTATTTATCTTTATTGTTAGTTTCATGTACTCTTTATGAAAAAATCAACTTACCAGAAAGTTGCAGTAGTAATTCCACTAATAATACTTTTTTTAATATAAGAGTTCTGTTAAGAATGTTCAATAACTATTTCAGCTTGCAAAAAGGAAGATTAATTATCGAGAGCCAATAACTTGCAATATCTAGCTACTTACATATTTATTTGAAAACTTTTAAACCTGATGTTGTTTCATCTATAGTTATAAATTCGTGCAAGTCCTTCGCAAATTGTATTTGATGGACCAAAATTGATGCGTTACTGACATACTTTTTCTTTTTTTACCTCATTATGCCTCCTATTTATTTCCAACCAGGGGCTTTCTCTGAATATTCTTCTCTTGGTCAGTAATTCATATTTATTCCTTTTTTTTTTTCGTTGTTATTCCCAATACTTTCATTATCAACCATCATTGAATGGATTATGGATTACACACGCACTAAAAGCAAGTAATATTTTCCCATTTTAGGTTTTTGTAGTTTTGACATGTCTTTTACTCTGCTTGTTCATAAGTATCCCATCATGCAATAATATATAATACATTTACACAACAATATATACTCATGTGAAGACCAAACAGCCCCCCCCCCCCCCCAGAGAAAATCATAGATGGGTCGCTGGTTGGCAACATATAAAATCAATCATAAGGACAGACAAGTTATCCAACTATTCCTGTTATTGAAAATTATGGATGACAGCTTTGGAAGATAGTATAAATCGACACTGAACAATACTGGAAACATAATGTAGTTATACAAACTTGTTCCATTCCAAGTGTTTTAGGCACAAAGAGGCGTTACTTTAAGCCTATTGTACCCTGAAATTTCCTTCACTTTATTTATTTCGATTTTTTTTTAAATAAATGGCAATACAATATAACCTGTGGTGCACCCAGGATTTTGTTTCGGTGGGAGAACCAAAGTCAGGATTAAGGATAAATTGGATATTTATTTTCTGGGATACCAGATATCCGGTGTCTTTCGTGGGGCCTATCCACACCGCATATCCGGCTCTGGTGTTTGAAACCAGTAAATTTTCTTCGTCTTTTAGAGAACAATGCTTCCAAAGACGTAGTAAATTTTTAATATTTTTCAAAACGGGCCAAATTTTTAAAATCAGATTTGTTATGACGGATAACCACATCTTACGTGCATTGGCCTTATCGGGTCTCGGTTATTTAAAAAAAAAGCCACATACCGGATATCGGATACTTCCTAGGGGGGATCGGTCCCAGTGTTCCCCCTTCCTTCCCCTTCAGTGAGCTCCTGGATAGAACGTATAGAATGTTTACTGCAAGATCTTAAAAGCACATCTTCCTAAGCTTTCAGTTGTCTAATTTTCTTAAATACTGCCTGTAGTTTTTAAGAAGCAAATATAGCAAATACATCCTGCAGTTAAAATATTCTTCAACTTATTTCGTTTGATTAGTCGGAATAAAAGCCAGCGTAGTATTTTATGTTTACCACAGTATCCTGTAATAATCCTCGAAGCAGAATCTGGTAAAGAAAATTTATCAGACTCGAAGATATACGTTTATACCTGCTGTAGCTGACACTTTCTTAGACTTATTTCTCTGGGTTTTCTACAACAAAAGATAATCGAAGGTAATATTTTACGTTTACTACACAAGACCCTGCAATAATCTCCGAAGCAGAAGCGTTACAAAATCGCTTTCAAATCACCTGAGGAATCAGACACGGGGCAAAGAGATAAAAAACACGGCAATAAGAGAAGAGGGTCTGCATTTTTTATCATCCAAGATTGCACACCATCTCTTCCACCCCCTCCGTTACAAATTCCCCAGCGTGTGGATCTTTATTGTCCTGGCAGCCAGTGTCCTCAGCAACCCATAATCGTAAATATCCAGAGGACAACGCGAAACGTGTGGGCGGCTCCGCTGAGCGCAAAGAGACCCATGAATGTGTCGCTGAGATGAGGAGATCGTGTCACTGCGATGTAACCTGTTATCTGGATCCGGTAAGTCACCCTGTCTTCTTGAGATTTGTGGTGCTTTCGTTTTTAATCCCCTCGGAGAAGCGTTTTCCCTTGATTTTTCCCTTCTCTAAGCAATTACCATTTTCTTCGCATTAACTGGATCTGGGTAATTGTTGGGGAAGATCTCTTTAGAAACTCGTGAGCATGCAAAACTCCTCTCCTGCATTGAATTCATTGGAACTAAAATATGTGAAAAAAAAGCACACTGGCTGGACATGCTAGCAAAGTATCGAATTCAATAAAAAGACTGAAAAAAAAAATCAAATTCATGAATACTTCGCGTGAATTAAATTAATTTTAAATTAATTTTCATTGCGTATTTTTATGTTCCTTGAAGTATTCTCATCAAAAAATTAAAGCTAATTTTAAACAATTAAAATTTAAAAGAAGGAGTTCAAAAAATAAATCAGGGGTAGCTAAGATCAGATTTTTAGGACTTGAAAATTCAAAGTAAAAGACAGTTGCTTTCAAATATTTTCTACGCGTTAAAATGATATAATCATTGAAACAAGAAACATCATTGAAAATAACTACTTTTATAAACATATTTAAATAGTGTTCCCTAATTCAGCTTTTTGTTGTTGTATGTTAGCCAGGGCCCGATTTACATTTTGAATCACTATAGGCACAACTCATGTTTGGGGGCCCCTCACGTAACAAAACTTTTTTAAACATAAAATTTCAGGGGCCCTGAAGTGCAAAAACTAATTTGTTTTTCCAATTTCAAAGAGTCACATCAAAATTTGGGGGCCCCCAAAGCTCAAAAACTAATTTGTTTTTCAAATTGTCAGACCAAAATTTGAGGGCCCCCAAAGTGAACATTCCTTGTGGTTTTAAAATAATTTAGTAATACAAATTTTCAGTGAAGCAACAGAACGCTAACAGTTTGTTTTCGAAAGATGCTATTTTTAAATATTTTTCTAAAAAATTTTAAATTTCAAAAAAAATAAATAAATAATAATAATAATAATAATAACCAAAATTAGGGGGCCCTTCAAAGTGGGCGCCCTAGGCCCGGGCCTCACGGGGCTAATGGTAAATAAGGCCCAGATGTTAACAACTAAACTTTATTACCACCATAAATGTAATTTTTAACGCTGTTTAATTAATTAAGCAGTATTCAGTGCTCTCATTTTTAATTTTTCGCCTCTCGTTAGAGGGATAAAACAAGAAGTCAAAAATACTTTCCCCAAAAGCCATAAATTTTATTTGGAAATCTTTTTCATAATTGAGCGCGGAGATTTAGCGATAAGGATACCACTGTGCTAATGGGAGTACCTCTGTGACCCAAAATTTCAGAATACACCTCCATGGAAAATTTTCATAAGAATGAAAAAAAGTGTTTCTAATGCATCTGAAATTAAAGGCCAAGAGCTTGATAGTATCTTATTGGCGTTCGTTTTTATGTGCTAACGAGGTGGTGCTCCCATTATGAAATTTTTCAAGAGAACTTTGGAATGGGCGTAAAAGCACTTATCGATTTTTGCTAATAAGAGTAAAAGTTGTGGTTAAGATTAAGTAATGCCTATGAACTAAAATCTTTTAATCGATATCTGATGCAGTACTTGATCCATGACTTGACAATTATCTCAATAAGCTGAAACGTATGAAAAAATTAAAAACTATTATTTTTGTATGATCAGCTTGATCATCAAAAAATAACTTGGAGTATAAAAAAGAAGGCAAATTCAACTTTATTTTTATTTCAATATTAATTTTGCTTTTTCTGTATAATTTTTCTTTATCATTGTCATTATTCTTTTAGCAATTTATTTTCAAGATAAAGCATATGCAGCACGAATAATATTTAGAAAATCCTCGATTTCTTGGAGTTTATGAAATTTTAGATCAGAATTTATTAATTTTTTTATCTTTTCGGGAGTTATTTTTCACTTTTTTCTTTTCCTCAAAGGCTTCCAATCCGCGGAAATTTTGTGTTACCATTATCACTATTTTCGTTTCTAAGATTTCAGTAGTTTATTTTTTAGAAACAGCATATGCAAAGCGAATCTTACTCTGAGAATTCTTGGTCCTATTGAACTTGGGGATTTATTTTTCCGTTTCTCCCTTTTCCCAACTAAGTTTCCCTATTTGCAAGACAACGCGTTTTTCTGTTTTGTGAGCTACTCTAGGTGATTTTTCTACTGGGAAAATGCGGTTTCTCTCTCGGGTTTAGATAATATTTATTAGAGAACGTTAAAACACCAAAATCTTCAAAAAAGCTGGAGAATTTTCTGCTGCTTCTTTTTACCAAATGCCTAGGCATTGTATACAATGCCTAAACCGGCATTCTATAGAGTGCCGGATTTTAAACTTTGCTGGAAACATAAGTACTATATGTATTATATATATAGTGTGTATATGTTTTCGGCTGTATATATTATATTTTACATATATAATATATATATATATAATATATATAATATAATCTTTAACAGTTTTCACTGAGTTCTTCCTTGGTGGATTAAAAAAAGAGAATGTTCTTAGTTTTGTTTTGTCAGCATATTTTGACATGTTTAAAAATGTATTAATAAAATGATTATAGTGCTCTTCTGAGAAGTTGGAACCTGTCAATCATGTGTGACGTAGGTAGCAATGATTCTATTACTACGAAATCAGAAGGGCAGGAACAAAGAAAATTTGTCACATTAATGAGTTTCCCAACGTTTTGTCGACTGAATGTTTTTCTTTTTTAAACACAAGGCGTAATAAAGGACGACATTCTACTTTCTATATTATGGAAAATATTTATCACATTGGGAAGAGAAAGTACTCTGGTCATAGTTAAGATACAGTGAAACCTGTGTATGTTGACCACTTTGCGATGCAGCACTTGAGTGGTCAACTTATAAAGGGTGAGGATGATTTTTTTTTATTTTGTCATTTTTACACTGCATTTATTTATTTTTAACTAATTAAAATACATTTAATTTTAGCTTCATGTATTAATTAACTTTACTTCAAAATACTGCTTAGCTATTTTATTTCACAAAAATAGCATTAGAGAAATTAAACCTGAATGTCTATACAAGTATCATACAACTTTAAAATTAAAGAACTTAACTAAAATAAAGATAAATATGTTATTAATTATTGAAGTTAATTTGATGGTAAAGATTTTCTAAAAATACTTAATTGTTCAAAATGTCTATCTCAGATAGAACAAAAAGAAGAAATTTATAAGAAGAATAAAAGAAGGCACATAGTTGTTTTTTCATTGGTAATATTATAAGTAGAAAGATGTTTAGGCAAACTTTAATTACTGTTTCATCCATGCATATGGTATAACATTATAGCAGAAAAAAATGTCTTGGAAAAGTCATTCTTGTTATTACATAAATAAATATCATATTACTAATTAGGCGGTCAACTTACAAATTGTTTTTATAATACTTCCACAAAAAATGGTCTATATAAGTGATCAACATAGACAGGGCGGTCAAGTTGCGAAGGTTTCCCTACCTTACATAATATAGGGCTAATTCCGTTCCTGACAAAAACGGTCATCTTACAAAGTTGGTTAACTTACAGGTTTTACTATATTAGGGACATTTTGGTGATATAAATGTGTATGCTCGTAGGAGCGCGGTTTTTTTTTTTTTTTTTTTTAAATTTTCAAGCAAGTTTTAAGGTGGTGATTCAAATTTGGCAGGGCTGTGTACCATGCGGCCCTCCTTCCTCGGAGTTGAACCTGCGTTTCTGATTAGTAATGCAAAATATGGTGGATGCCTCCCATGGTATGGGACCCTGTTAAGTGGCTTATGCAAACTTGCAAACCAATGGTATGGGTTCCTCTTAAGCCAGCGATTCCCAATCTTTGTTTTTCGTGTACCACCATTTTACTTGCAAACCATTTGCGTACCACTGCGAATATAACTTTATTATATAGAATAGAATACCAATAGATTATTATATCTTCTTTTCTTTTGCCTGCACGCGTACCACCTGGAGAGACTTCGCGTACCACTAGTGGTACGCGCACCACAGTTTGGGAGCCGCTGACTTAAGCGAACGGAATGATTGCTTGCGTACTTACGTGTTTTTAAGTAGAACAGATTCATAATATAATTTAAATACAAGCTAAGTCTAGAAAAAAAGACCTTTATTTTCAAACACAGTATTTTTCGTCAGCTCTGCATCAAAAAAAGGTATCCGAACCAAATTATTCCATTTCATAAAAGCCAGAAGGTGAAAAAAAAAAAAAACTTGCGAAACAGAAAACAAAAAACAATAACAAAGTGATTTTATTGTGGAAGAACATACTTTGAAATCAAGTAAAATTTTTGAGATTAAACACCTGAAATAAACGTAAAGGCTTACGTAAAAGGGAGGGGGGTGCGGTGAAGAAATTTCTTCGTTAATTATGAACTGTTTTTGTTCATTTTTGAACAGTTCAACAACAAAAACTTAATATTGGCGCCTGTGGGGAAATTTAAATCCTATATAAATCCTGATCTAACACACGGATTTGCTTGGAACAAACTTTATCGGAAAGATCTTATGACGCAGAACATGTAGAGATATGAGTTCATCCAGAACTAAACGAGCCTGTTTTCCCACGAAACTTTCCGATCTTTAAGAATATTTCCAAATGCATGAGTGAGTGAATGAATGTATATAAACCATTGAGAAATATATATTTAAAGTAATTAAGAACTAAAGCTAAGTGAGAAAGAGAGTGTTAGAGAGATTTTCAATTTGATGTTGGTGTACATAGGAATGTCAGGCTTGTATATTTCTAGACGGAACTTCTTGTTTCAGGATTAAGCTACTTATTTTGTTTTTACTGTAACTACGAGTATGATCTGACTTACTGTAATTTATCATTTTTAATTTAAATTCCCTCATTTTTAAGACATGTTCTTATTGTTCAATAATTATTTGTTTGCCTGAAATGCTATTGAAATTTATATAAATTATTTGGGTTTAAAATTGTAGTAGAAAAAATGTCCCACCTGCTTAAAATGATATTACATCATAATTATTAGAGAACAATTATGCAAATTACCCCCCTCCCGTCCACCATCCAAAAATCAAAACCTCATTATCGTCCTATGTAAAGATTTAGCTGTTTAATCGATTTTCTCAAATATGTCAGATATTATATTTTTATCCCTTTTCTCTCAACAACAAGTATGAACAGTTAACTGTTAATAGATAAAATAAAGACATTTTGAGCGAGTGGAGATTTGTAGTTGGATGAACATGTTCTACACGTTATACGGCATTCGACAAAATGTCTAGGCATTGTATATACTGCCTGAACCGGCATAAAATCATACCATTATAATTTTTTTTTTACCTATTCATCTATCCTGGGGCTCGGGGGGGGGGGGGAGGGAGAGACTCACATAAGACCACCCAATATGTTTCAGAAGTTTACGTCACTGATTATTATCGCTTCATATAACATGACGATACCTTTTGCAAATATGTATGATTTCAGAGCGCTACATGTGCTTTTCAATAATAATAATAATAATTTCAAAAATTATAGTAAGTTGAAAAATAGTTCTCTATCGGTAAGACAAAACAAATAGTGTCAAAACTCATATTCATGTTTTATTCATGGGAAACCTGAGCGGCCAGTGGGTCGCGAACTACGCGAACCACGAAGCACTCTCCTAGAAACGCTGATCTAGAACATTTTTAAAATTCATTATTTACTGAGGCACATATTTACAGAACATTTAAACTTTTATCAAAAAATCAAAATAACTTTTTCCCAGAATAGATAAAATTATTCTCGTTGTATTATTGTTGAAGCAAACGTCATTTCAGCAGTTGATAACATGAATACTTCACGAATGCGGGAAGCATTCGTGTGCTCCTGATGTGTTTCACACGCGAAGATTACTGAACTTGCAGCGCCATCTTTTGACAATCATTGAAAACTTCTCGAGATTATCACTGAAGTCGGTAAAACATCTGCAATCGTGCGAATTAATTTTTGGTAATTTGCTTCCAATTAAAAATATGATGAAGACTAAAGAAAAATTTGATAATGATGAGAGAAATGAACTTTAGTATTAAAAAATAAGCTATAAGGTAAGCATTTCTCTATTACTCTTTGATACGGAAAAATAGAATTGAACAATAAATTATAACTATTTCTATCTTTTGATAAAGCATTTGTTTTGCTTAATCATGCGTTCCTTTTTGCAATTTTTTTTTTTCCAATCACAAAATGTGTAAGAAAAAAAATTTATACTAGTAATCCTAGCGTCTAGTTCAATAAAGTAATCTTGTTCACAGCAAAAAAAAAAGGTAAAATATACATTTCGAACTATCAACTTACTTTAAAAATGAAGCACAAATATCTTTCTCAATATTTTTTACTTCTTTCATTTTTTTTTTTGGAAATGATCCATTGACATTTACCAAATTACCGAAGTCAGTTTGAGGTAAATATTAAAGTTGCTAAAATATCATACAAATCAATCATTAGAAGCTTGTTAATTTTTCCTTGCATTGAGATGACTAAGTTGCTTCATCCCCCTCCCCTGTTTTTTCTCCTTGAAGTTACCTTCATTATAATTTGTTGAAAATTAAATCTTTTCACTTGGCATTGCGTTCTTAATTTTTGAATGATTATTTTTACCACTTTAAACACATAAAAAGTTTATTTTTAATTTGTAATTTTTTAATGTTTTTCCATTATTTTCATTTTTTTTCCCTTCAAAGAGAGAATAGTGTACCCCAAAGAATTAAATTTTTGCTATGAGCAATTTTCTAACATTATTCTCGTTTACTCTTATTATAAATGCCAGTTATTTATTTAGATAAATTTGTTTATTAGTGTTCTGTGAATAAAATAAATGATCCGTAAATGAAAAGGAAATGCTTTCAAGAAAAACTAAAATACACACTTCTCGCTTAGGAAGGCAACATTACAACTGTAAATAAGTACCACCAAAATGTCCAAATCGTGATTTCAAGTAAAGATTTTTAACCTCTTCAGACCCCAGAACTACGTACAAACAATTTTAATGCAATTTTTTGGTTTTTTTATTTAAAAAATGATTACAAATCAAAGTAACTAATTTTTTAAAAATTAATAATTAGTTTAAATAATAATCAATGCCCAATTTCCATGTTTAAAACGAAGTAAACTATCTGTTGCTTAATTTCAAAAACAGTTCGGTGTTTTAGCCTTCAAATTGCACAAACAGTAGTTAGTAAACAGTATTTTAAAATGTACCCAATTGGGTACACTTGGAATGAAGAGGTTTATGTAACTATTTTGTTTCAATGTTTTTCTTTTATTTATTTTTAAAAATTATAGACTACAAGAGTTAACAACAAATAATAAAATATTATCATTGCGAAATAAATATTATTATAAGATTTGTCAAATTAAAATGCTCAATTGCGTATATCACGCAAGTCATTTCCGATACAAGTGGGGGTATCGTTTATACGACGCCAAAGGGACTATCCAAAAAAAACGTCTTATAAACGATAACGTCTTATAATCGATTTACCTTTCTGGCTAAATTTAAGAATTGGGACCACACTAAAGCGTCGTATAAACGATAACGTCGTATAATCGATTTACCTTTGTGGCTAAATTTAAAAATTAGGACCACACTAAAGCGTCGTATAAACGATAACGTCGTATAATCGATTTACCTTTCTGGCTAAATTTAAGAATTGGGACCACACTAAAGCGTCGAATGAACGATCGTCGTATAAATGATTCTCTACTTATAAAGTAAATTATTCTCGAATTATTATTTTTATTATTAGTGGTATAAAATTTCTTTTTTAGGGGTTAAATTCTTGAAACTGAGTGGAAAACCAAAAATTTTCAGAAAACAGAGTACAGTAAATGGATACAAGTGTGACCGTCATTTATCCGTCATAGAAAGGTGTCCAAAAAATATTTTTTTTAATAATAATTACAATAATGCATAATAGTAACTTCATTTTATTTTTAATTATTAAGTAATTTATTATTATTTTTGCTTCCTTGTCTCTTTTTTTTTTCTTTTAGAAATTTAAAAACGTATTTTTAGCAAATTAAACCAAAGTTCATTTAACTTCCTTTATATATTCGGAGGGGAATATTTGACTAATACAAGTATTTTAGCTTTTTAATAGCTCTCTTCTAGCTATTTACTAATGGAAAAAAATAACAGAATATCCCTGAATTATTTGAACATACAATATTGCAAAATTTAACACGCACAAATATGTGTAAGTATATCACTCATTTGTTTCAACAATGTCATAACTTGAAGATTATGATGTGAGATTTTTGAGTTAGTAGCACAGGATAATTGCAATGAAGCGTGAGTTATCCTGTCGCATCAACTCAATTATCACCATCTCATAATTTTCGAATTATGATGTTATTGAATCAATAAGTAGCAATCTGTTCAATTGTACAGCGTCAAAAACTTTATAAACACGACATGTTCCTTAAACTTGGGTTTGTTATTTGAAATGAATTTGAAGTATTGTCTTTTAATCAAAGATAATAAACCATCACCGCAACCGTCTCACATCAGACGTTACAATTTTAAATTCATTCGAAAGTGCTTAATTTTTTTGCTAAATCAAAAGTTTTCAATCATCAATAAGAATTACTTTCAAAAAAGCAATTTTTAACCAAAAAATGTATGAACAAACAAATCTTGCAATAATCAACTTCATAGCGATACCAAAAACACTAGTTAAGAATAAATAACAAAGACTAGAACTTCTTACTGCACTTTCAACTAATTTCAATGATTTACTTTAGACTGAACAGATCAAGCCATCCCTACTCGTTTTCTATATCTAGTCTCGATTGTATATAATTTTAATGCTTTAATTATCTTTAATTATAACATTGCTATAACAACGCATGTCAACACGTTAGTCTGTTTCATAAAATCTCCGAAAGCGTCCCTTCCGTCTCTAGTTTCAAAAGATTTATCGATAAAAAATATTTTTTTCCTGTTTTCAGGGCTATTATTGGCTGGTAGAAGAGGACTGAGAATTAATAAATACAGTAAAACTCCTCTTGATGTACACTCCTCAAATGTGGGCGCCCTTTTTTCGCGGACCGTTTTCAACCAACCGGCAACAAGTCATTGAGTCTTAACTAGAGATATGAAGAAAGCTTTAATATTTAATCTTTTTAATTTAGAGTGTTTGAAGTGTTGTCTGATTAATTTAGTTTTTCCAAGAACTAAATTTGTGTTACTTACTGATGTGATGTGGGATTTTAATTGGTTGATTACTTTTGGTTAGGACATGCTGAAAGATTGATAGATTCAAGTGGATTGGAACTTTGATCATACGAACAGTAAAAATAATAATTAGTTTTTATATAGTTCCAATATTTTAATTATTTTAAGTAGTTTATAAAGCCTGCAGTGCGCAGTGTTTTTTCAATTGATTGGTTTAATATCCGAAGAGCTAAAGGGTTTTACTGGTATGGAATTATAATTCGTCGATTGCCTCAATTAATTGAAACTCTTGTCATTGCTGACTGATCGGAAGTTTGAATGTATAGAAGACTCATTAAAATACTTTACAAGGCTTGAAATATTTTTGATTAATTGTTTCAATTGCTGAAGAACTGAATGTTGTGATTTATGCTGGACTTTGATTGGTTGGTATTTATTTTATATTTTTCTGAAGAATTGGTTAATTGCGATTGATTGGGATGCTGGATTCTTTACTAAAACTTGCTTTTAATTCATTGAAGAGTATTCTTAGCATAGAAATAACTATGCATAAAACAGCTTTGCTAAGAATTTTCATACATTCACTAGTACTGCAATTTACAGTACATTATATAAAACGCCTTACATCTACATGTAATTCATATTAAGAAATTGATTAAAATAGATATACGTGTTTTGAAGAAAGATCAAGTTTGATGAAAATTGCTTCTGAAAGAAGTAAAATTTGAATTGAATAAAACTTTTCATTCTTTTCCAGAAGCTGCTTTTGATTGGCTGAATAAAACATTCTTGGATAATTAAAGTTTTGAAGTTTCTTTATATATTTATATACATTTTTCTCTAGTTAGATTCAAATCCTATATTTTGTACAAATTTAGTTAACAATAATGATTTACTTAATTTCAAGCTGAAAATAGCTCTGTAACACCGATTTAATGAAAATGTGATGAACTCCTCTTTTGTCTATGGTTCGTTCCGGAGTTTTATTCACCCATTGCTTACAGAAGGGGGAGAGAGATAGAAATCATCTCTCATACCACCCACGCTTTCGCAAATGAGAAAAAACGACACTGAATCTGCTGGAGACACAGTCCACATAACCACCTGTGGTTCCGTTCCCAATCCCCCAGATAAGAACAGAGCCATCTGCGCAGCCAGTGACAACAAACGTTGCAGAATCGGTACAATATGGCGTTGAGTCACACATCCACACACCGGGCCTCTCATAAAATTTGCTATCTCCCTTTCCACAAAAGGACGACACCAATTATTGGGAACTGAGGTTCGGCTCTTAACTTGATTAGTACCGCTTGCACCATGGACAGGAGGACGAGTTAAAAACTTGAGCCAACAACTACCTCGCCCTGTTTATTTAATAATGGTTTCCGTTTATCAAATTAATGGTTTTTTTTCCATTTGTTGATGCAGTAGATTTGAGAGTGGTAATGGTGTTTAAAACGGAGGTAAATAGTTAATTAGACGAAAAAAGCTTTTTTTTTTTCATCTTTTGAGTCCTAATCCTTTGGTTAAACAATCCGCAAAGTTGCTACTTCATTTCCTCGAAACAGCTATTTGACATTAATTCTTCTGTTTGTTAAAATAGTATGGCGAAGAAATTCATAAAATTTGTTTTCTTAATTTGATGTAATTCCATTTCTTCTATGATATTAATACAAATAAATGTTTTCAAACAATATATTTAAATTTGTTATAGTTTCTTAAGACTATTTATTATTATTATTATTATTTAACTGTCGTGTTTTATGTTTGTTGTGAATCAATAACTGCAATTGATAACGAAAGATTGGCAACGGATAATACGAGCTCAAATAATTTTGCTTTCGAAAAATTCCATTAACACCTTACACTACATCAAAGTATGAATAAATCTATGAAATTAAAATCCGGGAGCAATCACACGTGTGTATGTCGCCCTGTCTCCTCACGAACGGTTAAGGGTCGATTGAGGTATCAAAATTTCGAAATTTACCAAGGAAGCCATTGTCCTTATTTTCATGGCTGAGGGACTTTAATTAGTGGTTACATTAATTAAAAACACAGAATTTTTTAAAGCTTTACATCAGTTTTATTTTATCTGTATTGTTGCTATTTTAACAATAGAGTTGTCGTTTTAACAAATCAGTAGAGTTGCCATTTTAACAAATCAACTTTTCTAACATTTTGAGGCATCTCAATATTTGCTCTTCATTAAATTAATGTGCGTGTATAAATAGCGGGAAAAATCACCTTTACCGATCGTCTGCGAAAAAATATGACTAACGAAAGAAATGACTAACGAAATCATCTCGAGATGTGAACTCTACCGATTCTGATAAATCTGAAGCGCAGACGATATTTTTCGAATCAATTTGCTCTATTGTCTTTTAAACGATTGTACGCCAGCAATTTTTTATGCATATCTCGATTCCTCCGCCGGGGAATGAGCAATATTTGAGGTAGCTTGTGCAACACCGGGCGGCGCAGCTCGTAAATAAATAATATATGAATTAAATTCAAAGCTCTGTTACAAATGTGAGTTTTAAGTAAGATTTAAGGAGAAAAAAAATCCCTTGCTTGTCAAAATGTTTTCGTTAACAACAGCTTTTAAAGTTTATTCCAGGTTTATTCATAAAATTCTAAAATATAATTTTTTCAAAAACCATCGCCGTGTGATTTTAACAGACAGTGCGCTACTCAATTCGTTAATGTAGATGTTAAAATTTCCTTCCTTTCACAAATGAAATCTTTTCACATTTTTTGATTGGATGGAGAAATTAAATTCCTAAAAAAAAATCACTCTCCAGCAGTTTGAAAACCTTTCGTGGAAAGTGCAAAGAAAATATTAGAATAAGAAATCCTTTTTGTTTGCCCAGCTTCAAAGCGATGTTGATTTTTCCCAGGTGACAATTTCAGAAACTCTTTCATAGAATCATGACTCAAATGAGAATTGAATTCAGTTTGGAAAGAGTAATTTATGCAAGGTTTATTTATTTACTTTTGCATCTTTATTTTTTACGAATCAGCATAATTTTATCTACTGAAACGAATTTTCCTAGAGAATTTCCATTCTAAAATTGTACATTAGCTTCTGTTTGCTCAGAAAAATGTCTTTCGAAATGTTTCTCAAATTAGGAATTTATTTTAAGGTTTAAACATTTTCTCAAATTGAAGAGAATTTTATTTATTTGTGGACAAATTTTGAGCAAAATTTTATTCTGCAGAATTTCTATCGTAGAAGCGCATAATTTATTATCAAAGAACTTGCTATTTTGGAATCACAAGTGACGACGATTTTATTGGTTGGAATTTAGACGTTTTAAGCGATTGTTATTATTTATTTTATTAATACTATTTTTTTTTCAATGAATTTATAATAAGATTTTTTCTTCTTTTGAATACATCCGCATTAAGGTGGTGACTTGCTAATGTTAACTGAATTCTTTTCCCTTTTTAACCGAACAACTTTTCTAGTTGAAATTAATACAATCAAAAGTAATGTTTATTTCGATTAACAACATTGGCATGATCTCTCTTGCTGTTTTTGCATGCTTTGCGCTCTCTATTTATTTTTTCCTCTCTATTTTTAAATCCTTTATTTTTCTACTTTTGTTTTTACTGATTTGTTTTTATTTTATTTATTTATTATTTATTATTTTTATTTTTTCTTCATTTTAGGGCATTTATGTTAGATCTTTATTGTAGTTATGAGTACTTGGGGCTACGTATATAATACATATACTTAATCTCTCTTTATCACTTCATATTATTTCGCGCTACAATCATATCTCTCTTTCTCCTCACTCACACCCTCTCTCTCTCTCTCTTTTTTTTTTTTTTTTTTTTTTTTTTTTTTGTAAACTGCGCACTTACCTACATATACGTTTGCATTAAGATCTGCAAAGAAATTTTGAAAATTTATGTAAATATTATACTACGCACTCGTACTTTGCCCTTTATTGTAATATTTAATCCAAACCTCGAGCTGTTTACTGTATATAAACTAGAGTTCGCCCAACGGTCGAAATTCGATTGAAATAATTAAATTTAGCATTCAAAATATGATGCAATTTACATAATTATCTAACTATTATTCATCAAGTTGGCCGATTATAACGTCGAGTTTATTTTGATCATGTTCTCTTAAAGCAAATGCGTTGCCGCTGCAGTGCCAATTGCGGTTATAAATGTAGCTGCTTGCTCTTCTGCCGATGGCGTACTAAGTTGAGTGGCAGTTGAATGAAACAAAGGTTTGCTACCATACCCACTATTTTCAATTTTTATTTCATTGTTTCAGAGAAACCTTCACTCAGACTCTTATTATAATCGATTTTAATATTACTGCTTAGTGGCAACAAACTCATTTTAACAATGAGTTTCATATTTATTACCTAATACTAATTATTATTCATCAAAATTTGCCGATTATAACGTTGAGTTTATTTTGATCATCCTCACTTAAAGCAAACGTATTGTAAATCATTGCAAATTGCGCTCATAAATGTAGCCACTCGTACTTCTGCCGATTTCCTACTACGTTGAGTGACAGTGGAATAAAACTTAAATTCCTTCACTCAAACTCTTATTATAATTGCGTTTAATATTACTACTTAATGGCAACAAACTCTTTTTAACAATGAGTTTTATTTTTATTACAGTAGCCTCTCGTTATATCGCGCTTGCCGGGGGACAGCAAAAAGCGCGATATATCCGACTGCGCGATGTAACAGATGCCGTTAGAAATAACTCAAGAAGTACAAGTAAGTGACTACTTTCTTAATGAAAATAGCTTAATAATAAAGTCTTGGGCAATAGACATCTATGTTTCTATAGGCGTTAGGATCAATACAAAAGATATGTTTAGCAAAACGTCAACTGGTTTGATTAGAATCATTCTGCAGGGATGTAAGTTGAGGAGTGGGAGGAAAATTGTTGCAGCTTTTAACTGTAGCAAATTCGGGTGAAGGGAAAACATTCCTGTTCGATGGCTTTGTTTAATGGGGAGAAAAGGGCTTTACTGAGAAATGCAATATTTTTACTTTTGAGAGCTCAAACTTAACATTTTGGGAGATACAAAAAAAGCCCGATATATCCGAATGAGCGATGTAACGAGGCGCGATACAACGAGGGGTTACTGTATCTAATAATTTACTCAACCAAGACATGTTTGTCATCTGCTATCTAAACAATATAACATTACAATTATAAATGGGGCTTGCCAAGCCAAAGAAAAGGGAAATAATTAACTAGTATTACACTGTTTCCAAATTTTCCTAATTTATATCACTAAAAGTCGCCAATAGCTACTAAACAAAAAAAGTAAGAAATTCGGTTGAAAAGCAGAGGAAAAAATGGTTCTTAACTTTATTCCTGTCGAATTTCGACTGTCGGGCGAACTCTAGTATATGCATACTAGAGTTCGCCCGACAGTCGATTTTTATATCAAGAAATTTTATATGAAATATAGTCGAAATTTTATATCAAGACCAAAATGGCTGCACTTGCCAAATAAAAACGCTGGCTAACATTTTACAAAGCCGTGAACACCAATGAACTATTTTTTTTCCTTATACATTAAACGGACTAAATGTTTTAATTCGTGTCATGTATGAAAAAAATTTAATTATATTTTTAATCTCAAAATAAAGGTTCATTCGCGAATTGAGAGGGGAAAAAACCTTATCAAATTTGCATAGAAAACTCTACACATCCTTAAAATACAATAAACTTTCGAAATAAACCTTATCAAATTTGCAAAGAAAACTCTACACATCCTTAAAATACAATAAACTTTCGAAATTATGTATCAAAAACAATATGCTTTCATGGAGAATATTATCTGCGATCAATTTACTACAGACCAAAATGCTTCTTTTTCTCTTGCAACAGTAGTTGCGAGAAAAAAAAATACAAACCGAAAAACTTTTAACAGGTCGGACCACCCAGGCTGACTGCCTTGTTACAAAAGAAGCAAGATCGAAGGCCAGCGTCTTCGGAATCGGGAGAGGAGGCGTGGGGGATGAAGAGGACGATGCTGTTTTATTTTATTTCGCCAGTGGCGGATGAAATTTTTGGTGACAGTCATATTTAGGATTCGATACTCTTGTCTGAGAGTTAGTACACTTAGTTGGTCTTGAAGAAATATGGGGAAAGAGAAGAAGAATTTTAAGCTGAATTGTAATACTCCAGTTGCACAACATGAACTGCTCCTCAACGAAGAAGACACATATCTGCAGCATAACTTCGATATACTGAAACTTAAGGTGCCTGAATACCTTCGGAGAGCTTTTTGCTTAATTATTTGAAATTTGTTTTTTAATTTATGTTTTCTAGTGGAACAGTGAAAACACTGAATAATTCATAATTACATATTTTTAACCGACTTCACAAAGGAAGGAGGTTATGCATTCAGATTGTATGTATGTCGTTTTTTTTGTTTGTTTGTCCACTCATAACTTCTTACCGGATGAACCGATTTTCATGAATTTTTTTTTAATCGATAGAGGTTGGTTTCCCATAGGTCCCATACCTTGGTTGACCATATTCGATTATTAGAAAAAAAATTATGGGCTGAAATGTGGTCATTTTTTTGCTTTTTAATCCATAACTTTTGACTAAATGAACAAATTTTGATTATTTTTTCTTTGATCGATAGAGGGTCGTCTAACTCAAATATCGCGCATCAGTTTGACTACATCTGTTTTTTAGAAAAAACGTTATGGGTGAAAAATTAGTATTTTTTCATTTTAATTGGAAAGGCTAGGTTCGATTTTTCTTTGTTGGAAAAGTTGTTAATAAAAATGAAACTCATTGTTAAAAAAAGAGTTTGTTGCCATTAAGATGTCATATTAAAAGCAATTATAACAAGAAATAGACTGAAGGCTTCTCTGAAGAAGAAATTAAATCCAATCAGTTTGCTTGCTCTAGTGACTCTTTAAAATCGATTTTAAAACGAAATTTATCTTTCAAACGGTTATTTTTTAGTGTCATTCCCTCAAAGGCTTCCCCTTTGATATGTATGTTTTAAAAATAGAGTATTTATATAAAAATGTATTTACACTAAAAAGAATGAAATAAAATAATTTTTGGAAAAAAAATAGAACCGACTTCAAACTATAAATTGCGCTAAAAAGTAAAAAATAATATTATTCTTTAAACAACTTCGATACGACTTTTAAACATAATTTTTGAAGTCGGTGCAAAATTATGATGGATTTTGATGCATGATTCCTTTTGTAACTATGAACCAATTACAAATATAAATAGCGTAGAGTTTGCAACAGTTTCAGTATAAAATAACGCATGATGTAATTATAATTAGATTCATAATTTTGCACCGACTTCAAAAATTATGTTTAAAAGTCGTATCGAAGTTGTTTAAAGAATAATATTATTTTTTACTTTTTAGCGCAATTTATAGTTTGAAGTCGGTTCTATTTTTTTCTAAAAATTATTTTATTATTTATTTATTTATAAAAAAAAACACAATTCCTTTCAAAAATATAACGTTTCTGAAAAATACGATGGCTCGGTATTAAATGAATATATTGTAATTTTGTAAATTTTATTCATGAAAGTAACCTCCTCCATTGAATAGACCATTCTTATCATTAGAGTTAAATTATATGAAGAGCTGTGTAAGGTAAACAGCAAGCAAAACGTAAAATGCTCACAATTCATACCAATTTTTACAACTTGAACTGATGAAGAAAAACTGTTCAATTATCTATAATCATAAGAGAGGTCTATTTTCTCGCGAATGTTATTTTCTTTGTAATAAAATTCTCAAAGTTGCAATATATTCATTTAATACCGAGTTATCTTGTTTTGCAGAAGCATTTTACGTTTTTTAAAAATTCTGCTTTTTGTCATAAAAGAATATAAAATAAATATATAAGGTTTTTTCTTTTTTTGCATTACTCAGTGTTTCAAATCCATTTCACTATAAAATATGAAATGAGTAATAATACAAAATGGCGCGAAAAAAACCTTCCGAAGGTATTCAGGCACCTTAATTTTAAGAGCTTTATTTGAGCAGTCTCCTTTTCAGTTCAAATTTAAATTTATGGCAAATTCTCGCTTCTATGTTTTTGAATAAGAGAAGCGATTGAAGACAGAAATCTCCTTTCCATTTTGCATTGATTAAAAACGCCACATACATTGACTTTCTTTGACGTTTCCGATTATGGAATCCCTTGTAATTATCATTCTTTCGGATGTTATTTACTTTCCCATCACATTTGTAAATCTTTAAAAAGACTCCTTAGTACACATACTTCTCTTACGAATTGCACAGCTATTCACTTCCGTGACTTTCTGCGCAGCTATTTACTTCTGTGATGCAAAAGGAGTGGGGAGGGGGAGGGTAACCCCCGCTCCCTCTTTACGCCATATTCCAATTCCTACTGCGTTATATACAGGGTGAGTAGTTCCAAAAGTCGCCAACAGGGAAAATTTTGGCGCTGTGTTCAAGAAAAAAAATGAAGGGAAAAACGCTCTGTGTTCATATGAAGATGAAAAGAAATATCGAGATAATTGTCACCGTTCATGGACAATTATATTTCTCTCGCATACTGACTGCTTGTTTTACTGTTTTATTAGCAGAGGAAAAATGTCAGTGCTGCTCTTCGTAAATTTCCGGTGTTGACAACGATAGGAAAATCAATGACGATCTTCACTGATGGAAAATCATTAAACAATTTGAATCTACAGGTACTGCACCAGTGGCTTTTTCAGTTATGGCATGCCGATATCCTTTAGAACTTTGCGACAGCACGATTGCATCATGTTGCTGGGCAGTCATTATTTTGAATGGGTGAAATTTTATATCCGCACTCTATGGCCACTCGTGGATATAAAATTACACCCATATAAAAGAATCATGATCCAGTAACTTAGAAAAAACATGATTGACACATGACGGATGATGTCATTTAACTCCACTGAAATCATGAGTGTGTTAGTATAAATAAATGGCAATCCTAGTTCCATAAGATGGTAAAATAAAAGGCTTATTCTGGTCTATGATATGATATTTATTGTTATTTGAAAATGGGTACATCATTTAGCCGGACCCTGTAGTCAATGAAGTCTTAAAGTTTCGAACGGAATTCTGGAGTCTCATTCTAACACCAAACACAATTTTGAGCAAGTACAGTTTCCTCGGTATCATCTAATACTGGGCATAAGTTTTGAAAAACTAGTTTTGCTTGTGTGTTTTGCAAATTTCTTTTCCAACCGGTCTTGTTCACCTACCAAGTTTTTAGCAACTGTTATCCCAGTGATTTAGTTCCAAGGTTAGCCATCTTTGAAAACTAGCTTTCTCTTTGGTGTCATTGTAATACCGGACATAGTTTTGAGAAGTTGTGACTACGTCGCTTCTGTAATACCGGGGATATTTTTCACAAGCTGAACTCATCCGTTTTGTTTTAAAACGAAACATATATATACATATTTTTAAAGTCCTCGAATATTTCTTACTGAAATGTCCACTGATATGAATGAGTTATAAAGCCAGATATTTTTGAAAAGCTGTTCTTTTTTTGTTTCGTCTTATTATAATACCATGCATAGTTTTGAGAAGCTGCTGTCCCATCATTTATCTAATTCTAATCCCATGCATACTTATCAAAGGCCATTTCCTTATCGGCCTTATTCTAAAACCATGCACATTTTCCCAAAACATTGAATGTTTCTCACCGAAATATCCACTGACACGACGAAAGATTTTCGTTAAGGAACTGATGATTTCATTTCTGCCTCATATCTCCAATGGATGATAGAACCGAAAAAGAGGCAGCTGTGACTGTAATAAAACAGACAAATAAGACGAAAAAAAAGCTGTCAGAAAGCGAAGAAATTACAGGCAGAGTCGCCTAATAAGACGTTTTGGATGCAAAGCCATTGCCGCAATGAGCCGCATTTGGCGCAGATAAGTGGCATCAAAGACATCCATGTAGGCTGTCACTCTTGTTGACAGAGCGAATAAGATAGGGAGAGACAAGCTTTTTGGAGGGAGAAAAAAAGTGATGCAGCCAAAAAAGGCATTCTCTGGACGTCGTTAAGATAACGAAAAAGAAAAGCTGTTAACTGAGTCGTGTAGGTTAAAAAAAAATGAAAAAATGCTGTCTTGATGGCGGTAATATTTTGAGAAAATTTTTATCTAAGTTGCGCGTGAAAATTTTTTCTTGCTCCCTTCTCGCTCCTGTTTAAGCCCCCGTCGTACATATTTACAGAAAAAGGTCATGCTTTTTGCACGGCGCTAGAGCAAAGCTTTTTCTTTTACTTTTTTTACCTACCTGGGTAAGTCCTCCATAGCGAAGCTTCTCAATAAATTCGCATCTCGCTTATTTTTTCATATTAGGGGAGAAGGGGCTAGTGTGGACAACGGTGAATAATTCTATTATTTTTCAGCTTCAGTTTCTCTTAATTTTCACAGTTTTGCAATACTGAAATACACTTCCATATGAAGTTTCATGAAAGTTCATTTATTAATTAATTCGGAAATAATAAAATAGGCTTTTTATAGTGTAAAAGTGAGATTCATCAATTGACAACTAAAAATTAGTAAAGAAATTCCAATATTTTTATTTACTGTTTTTTTCCCCCGGTTTTCTTTGTTTTTTTTTTTTCTTTCTTTTGTAATGCAACTAAACAAGCAAGGATTTATTTTCTTCATAGGAAAGAAGGGAGAATTTTTGTCGTGGGGCACAAAGTTGCACTCGTTTGGGTACCACTTTAAGCCACTCTCTTTTCTTCCTTTAAAACACAGTGCGGCACAATATTAACCATGCTTTCTTTAATACTTAGCTTGCCTACTATGCTATGAACAAGAAATAAAAATGATGAGAATGAATTATAATGTTTTTTCAAATTTTTTATTAATTTTGTGGTACGCGAAATGGAAAACGAGTTTTCAAAAAACTTTTCATGGTGGGCCTTACAATTTTTTCTTCGCGATACCACACTACATCCCTAGGGTTTGGCCATAACCGAGATTTGTTTTTCTTCTTCATGGTAGATATTAGCGTTTATCCTTTATCGGGAATCTCACCAACCTTAATCCCAAGGTTCATTTTCCCACAGTATTTAAAACTTACATAAGCGTCTGCTGGTGTTTCGTTTTCTGCTGTAGTTTGTGGGCCATTTTAACAGGGCATCTTAATACTGTCTTCAATAAGAAGGGAATTGAAGCTCGAAAAATAAAAAAAAAATTAAGTGGCACAAAGTTGTAGTTTCTGATAACATGTGAGCTTGTGCCTGAACAAACAAACATTTTGAATTGCTTAATACAGCATATTGTGGATAATAAGATAGCGATTAGTGTACAAACTTGCCGAATCTCCAGAGGAGCAACTGATATGAGAATCCAGATGAGACTCTGGTATCTTAAAAACCTTCAAACACTGACCACAAAGAATATTTTCTTGATAACCACAACTGATAACTGATGACTAGGTTATACATGCTCGTTTAGATTCAACATCATCATCGCTAACAACGATTTTTTCCTAACCTCTAGTTGTATTTATATTTCCGCCATAACGCCTTGACGTCTGGAAACCGTGTGTGGCACAGTGGTGCAACCTTGGAACGAGGTGCCCCATTTTACGGTAAGTGTTAAATAAATGTCATTATATACCCATTATATTCCATGCGTGCCGATTATATTCCTATTTTAATGTTAGTTCAAAAAATACTACTAAGGTGTTAGATCCAGTTATCTAAAGATTTCAGTTTTGTTTACCATCTAATTATTATTTTGTTGTCTGCGCCTAATCATTTACAACTTTGGTGTTCAATATGAAGTGATACTTTAAAACGCAGAGATTCTACGGTTTTTATAAATTGTATTTTAAGTTCTATTTTTATTTGTCGATTGGTAAAGCAAGTATTAGTTTACTTTCCTTGAAATGGCAACGCTGCTAAACTTCTCTGTTTGGAAGCTCATAAAGGAATTAATGAGGTTCTTTGTTTTAGGACAAAGTTTACGGAGAATATTCCTTATATAACATTCATATACATAATTTGCAATGTCGTAAGTACTGCAAAAGGTTTTCGTTTTGTGAGCCGTAATTTTTCCGAACATGAAGATATCGGGGATTTTGCAAACTGAAAATTTCGCGAATTTTGTATAAATAGTATTTTACAGTTAAAAAAAAAAAAAAAAAAAAATAGCAATCCTTTAATTTTCGCAATTACGACGGGCTTGCGAAAATTTACGCCTTGCGAAAATAAGTGCTTTTACAGTACTTAAACGTTTTATTTTAAATAATCAAGACACGGATTTTTTTTTTTTTTTTGATCAATTCGCTATAAATTATATTTGAATTCCAAAGAGATGACACTACACATACACATAGTGTCAAACTATTACACCGGCCGCAATAATAATACGAAATGTAAGCACACGACCCGAAACAAAAGCATAAAGTAAACAAGAATTTCTCCAAGAGCTTCCCCTTATATCCCCCCGATTATCTCAGCGGACTTCCTTTTCTGGGAAAAGGCTACTCCTCTCACAGATAGGTCTTCTTTAATTACTCCTGTTTTACGGTTTTTTATCTCCTCGCCTTTTCTCTTCTTTCCCGCTCGTCATTTGACCTCCAGGAAGAAGCGACAGCAAACTAGATAAGAGGAAGATTTTTGCAAAAATGTGTAAACTCGAGGAACACACATGAACTGAGGAGTGACAATGCAGCAGCTTGAAGACTTTGCGACTTGATACCGACAACGATAGGCGCGGAAATGGGTTGTTATTTTTATTTTGCTGAAGTTGGCTTTAGCGACTAGTTGTGTGAAGATAACGGTTTTCTTTGAAGTTAGGCTCTAGCAGTGAATTCCTTATGAAGTCAAAAGTTGAGTAACTTAATCAGTAAAATAGTCTTTCGATTAAAAAATACATCATACAACGAAGGATATAAATAATTTACTATTTTCTGAACGAAAACCACTCTGACAAATTTATGACTTATTACAGTTAAATAACTGTAATAGGTCATAAATTTGTCTGAGTATTTTTCGTTCAGAAATTAGTAATTTTTTTTTTTTTTCCTTCATTGTATTATGTATTTTTCAATCGAAAGACTAAAAATTGTCGGGAGAAGAACTAATGATGAATTAGGGGCTCTTGTCAAACATAAAATTATAGTAAAATTCATCAAGGCGCAGAGTCTTTCATGGCTTGGGCACATTGAGAGTATATTGAGAGATCATCTGGACTACCGATTGGCAAAGATCTTCATTGGTAGCCCATGTGCAACAGGTCAGGGAGCAGATCCAAGAATGGGTAAGCGGGAAAAAAAATGTTGAAATTTAACTGCAACCAGTATAAGTGGAATCATTATAATGGTGTAGTTTCACCATGAATGTGAAACCAGGAACCATTATAATATTTCAACTTTAGTACCAAATGTTGATTGCAGCAATTCACCATTTTTTCTTCTTTTTTTTTTTTTTTTTTTGGCGAAAGGTTGAACTAGAGCTTTTTACAGTGTGGGCAGTACTGCCAATTAAGAAGAAATATTATAATATGCAACAATAGATAAATGTACTACTTTAAAAAAAAGAAAAGAAACAAAGAGATAAATAGCTTTATTTCTAAAAGGAGATTGTTAAGTGGTGTGACTTGGCATCCAAAAATAAATGTATAAAAATACAGATTTTTGGTTTCTTCAAGAACTTCGAACAATGTCTTGCGGAACCCTAGTATTCCAGGAAACAACGGCAGCTGTACTGTTCCAAAGTATTGTTGAAATTTGAAAGAAAACTGAAAACGGGATTAAGAATGAAGAAAATGCTTCTAGAATTTTATGCAAATTTACCGAAATAAACTTGTGCTTGGGTAGGAATTAAGAGCAATATAAATACATATAAAGAAAAGCAAAAGGAAGATATTATAAAAGCGCAGCTAAACAAACACTAAGGACAGAAATCGCATCTTTTATAGGAATTTGGGATGTGGTGTTTCACCTATCACTTTCTTCAAATCTGGGTGAAAACGACTGAAAAAATTAAAATGACTATGATAGAAAATCGGACTACTATATCGATGATAAACAACATTGTCTTTAAGAGGATCTGGTGTGACCAATACAAAACCGGTTTTTTTTTTTTTTTTTTTTTTGTTAAAAATCAGCATTGTCAAACCCTGCACTTTAGCTGCATGCTTGTAAAGATATTCTAATGACAGAAGTAAATATTTGAGGCGTACAATCATATTCACAGTGGAAATGTGCAATATAAATTGTGACTGACCAGAGCTGATCGGTTGGTTAAGAATATAAGAAACGAATTCCATTTTAGGTAGGTCATATGTACTACTAACAAATGTGTATAGGGGAAAGTCGGACAAAACCGGGTCCCAAAGTGTTTTTTTTATTTCCTATGCGAATAAGTGAATAAATTGCTTAAATTTCTATTTGAATGATAAATTAGTTCTTTAGTTACAGAAATAAATATTTTTCAATGTGGAAGAACAATATTTTGGAGGGTAAATAAATTTTTTTTGGAAGTATAAAAGCACCCGGTTTTGTCCAACCAGGTCGGACAAAACCGGGTATGTTGAGGAACACTTGAAAAATGCTGTTATCTTACTACTAAAATATTTATTTATAACAATAAATTGGTACAACGGTCGTCCTATACTGAGAAACATAGGTGGGTTAAAAATATCTCTTCGGGAAATTGTATTTTTGAGTTCTTTTTTCTGTGTAGTATTCTTTTTAATTAATTTCCCGAGTAGACATTTTTAAAAATACGAAAGCATCACACGCCCAAACTTAACATTAGTGAGCTGAAATCGAAAATTGACTGACGAGCAGCCTTAATTTTTATGGGTGAAATTTTTATTCTAACAACATTATAAATTTGTAAAAGCATTAATTTTTTCATTCTATCCTACTTAAAAAGAAGAAGAAAAAAAAATTTTTGGAATAAACTGACAAACACTATTTAATTTTTAAAAAATAATGTTTATTTTAAATGTTAATAATTTTAATTTTATATTTGTACTAAGTGGGAAGCTATATTATAGTAGCCTATATTCATACGAAGTCTCTCCTAAAAAGTAATAAATATTTAATTTCATACCGTTTATGAGATGATTCTTAAAGATTTATATTTTACAAATTAAACTATTTATATTTCACACAGTAAAAAAAAGGTCGTCCAAAACCGGGTACTACCCGGTCTTGTCCGACTGCCAAGGTCCCGGTTTTATCCGACAACGCCATTAATCAGAAAAGGCGGCTTAGCACATTTCAAACATGATGCAAAACCTGGTTTAACAATTTAAAATAACTGCTGAAAAAGGTGTTATCAAATGTTGTACTTACCTAAAATAAATCTCTAAGCAATTAGAAACTACAAAGTGAAATCGGTGGTGTAAAAACCAAAACTTTTCCACTGGAATTTTTCAAAACATTGGCGTTGACAAACAAATAAACAACACTGCCTTTCATTTAACTTCAAATAACATGGCGCTTGTTTGCAACAAGTTTCAAACGTTTTCCGACAAATAGCAATACTAATCAAGCTAAAACTGCTGGGTGCCGGTTTTATCCACCTACCCGGTTTTATCCAACTTTCCCCTATTATGTGTCTGGATGCATTAAGAAAATTTAGTCCATTTATAATTAAGTTGTTGTAACTGGCAGTACCCAAGTTACACCATATTACCGTGCAATATTGGGTACTAGCTGACGTGCCCGGCCTCGCGCGGGTTATCCCAAATGCTTCATAAATCACTGACGGAGAGCATAAACGCTTAGAATTATGACAACAGTCCCTAAAAATATAAATCAGAATGAGGACAGAAAAGGTCCTTAATCTTCAAAACCCCATTATTATAACAGGAATGCTCTAAAAATTAAAATAAAATAGTGATTTTATTGAAGAAATACATATTAAATCGCCAAAAAAGAAAGAAGAATCAAACTCAAGATAAAGTGTTTGGAAATCGTCTGCCAGTTAATAATTCAAAAAATACGCAAATGAAAAGATTTTTTTAGCATTTGTTTCGCTAATAAAACGGGGTGAATAAAAATTAAAATCTCATATTTTTCAATTGTCTGCGTTGTTCCAAAACAGTAATAACTTCTACCCAAATAAATTTAGAATCATGGAATAAAATTCATAAGATGTAGAAAATTTTGCTCTTTCGAATGACATAAATTTTGCAAATGTGCAGACATTTTTCACCTTAAAATCAGCAGATTTATGTATTTTCTTAAAATTGGAATAAAAAAGGAACAAATTCGAATTTTAGGAAAAACGCTTCGCGGTGCACGAGGAGCTGACTCAAGGTATCTGTAACCAAAATTTCGTTCTTCAGGACCCTTCCATCTCACCAGGAAGGGACCGACAGACGCACGCACACACAAACAAACTGATACACAAACTTTCGGTTTTATTTATATAGATTACCGTACATGCGGTAAAACAAAGCCACAATGCAAAAAAAAAAAGAGAAGAAACATTATTAAAAACTTTTTAACCTAAATTTTAAATGCACTCGAATTGAGATGTTTTGTTAAATCAGGGTTTGTTTCCTTGTTTATGTTGGTGCGGCGCAAAATTATTTAGGGCACAAGAGAACCACCATACCATAAATACGAGCCCGTATGTATAGATGTAATATCGCCGTTCCGAAAGAACAGTGACGTAAATGAAAACTTTTATTTTACAGGAGAGTATAAAATCGATTTGCAGTTGTATAAAACGTATATTTGAAAAGGGTGTAAGTGACAGAAAAATAGTGGTTTATTGAGAGTATGTAGGATGTATACTTTACTTTCATTTACCAGGGATTAGGATTTAATCACTCTAATTTCAACCCTTAAGTGCAGTTACCTCATTGCTTCTCTAAAAATTGTTCGTTATTCTAGAATGTAGAAGACACAAACTGTCGTAATTGTTAGTTCTCTCTGCCCTCTGGCAGTCCTGAGTGAAACTACAGTTATGGCACAGTTCCTCTGTGTAAGGGATGTGTTTCTGATATTGTCTATGGACTTATTTGAATTTCACACGTTTTTGCAGTTACGTCATTGTTCTTCCGGAATGGCGATATATAAGTGTACATAGGGTTAAATTGCAACTTATATATTAGCTTTTGCAGTGCCACAGATCTTCAAAACTGATCAAAACAGATTTCATCGAAAACTTTTCTCATCGACATTTATTACCGCACGTTTGTTTTACAAAATATTTTATAGTTCAACTAATTATCTAAATAAAATTAGTTTGCATTTTTAATTTCTTAAAAATGTTAAGTTTAAAGAAAATAGATTAAAACTAAATTGAGGATCAGTGGTGGGAGAACTGTCGAATATTTTCTATAGTTCTGATTATTGTTACCATCAATAGTTTTTCTCGAACAATCGATAGTGTGGGATAGTTTTTGTATTGGAAAACCTGTAAGTTTCTCTTATTTATGTTCAACTTCTTTTTTGGAATTTGTGATCAGTGCGTAAGAGTTGTAAAAGAAATAAGAGCTTTACTTTGTTTTTTCCTTTTTTCTTTCTAGAAACTGCTAGGCGTTTTTCTATCTAATGATAATGGATTTTTCTTTTTTTTTTTTGCCATTAAGCAATAATAGTACTAAAACCAATTATAATAAGAGTTTGAGCAAAGGCTTCTGTGAAACAAAAATACTTGGAAAGTTTATAGGAAGCAGTGCCAATATTGGAAACAATTGGTCTAAAAGGAATACCTGCCTTGTGTACCTTCGGTAAAGCATAGAAACGCGCACAATTAGCAACAGAAGGAATCACAGATCGTTTAGCAATGAAAGGAATAGAATGAACAGCCTTAACAGCAGAAGAAATAGCTTTTAACTCCTTGTCGCTAGGATCTTTATAAATTTCAGAATAAGGACCAGAAGTAATTAAGTCATCAGTTTTTTTCAACATAAGATGATTTATTAAGAACAACAATCTGACCACCCTTGTCAGCTTTGGTAATGACCAAATCAGAATTTGAAACTAAATTATTGACACAGCGTTTCACAGAATGGGTAAAACCAATATTAGGAACTTTAGAAATGAAATCAACATTGGAAGCAATAAAATGCCTGCGCACAATTGGAAAACAGGAGTAAAAAAGAATGAAAACGTTAATTTTTTGCATTCCTTCTGTAAGCGTTTCTATCACTATTTCCTGGTTGTGCTGTTATTTCAAAAGAACAGCAGGCATAAAGGCAGGGCCGGCCCTATCAATGTGCAAAGTGTGCAAAGTACAAACAGGAGAAAAAAAGAATGAAAACGTTAATTTTTTGCATTCCTTCTGTAAGCGTTTCTATCACTATTTCCTGGTTGTGCTGTTATTTCAAAAGAACAGCAGGCATAAAGGCAGGGCCGGCCCTATCAATGTGCAAAGTGTGCAAAGTACAAACAGGAGAAAAAAAGAATGAAAACGTTAATTTTTTGCATTCCTTCTGTAAGCGTTTCTATCACTATTTCCTGGTTGTGCTGTTATTTCAAAAGAACAGCAGGCATAAAGGCAGGGCCGGCCCTATCAATGTGCAAAGTGTGCAAAGTACAAGGGCGCCAGCATCTTAGGGGAGCTCAGCGTCAGAGCAAAAAAAAAACAATAATCACTGTTTCACACAATTAATTCAACAATTCTAGTTGTCTTAACATAGGCAGGCCCAATGATAGTGACTCCTCTCAGATACTCCATCTTTCAAGTGAAATAACTTAGCGTCAAAAGTCACTTGTGGCGTTGGTACTACACCCTGTGTGGTGCTTGATAGAGATGGTTAGATGGTACCAATCCCTATGAAACGCACTAGGTCTGCAAATACTAGAAGCCAACAGCATCCCATTAGAAATAAAAAAATAAGTTATTTGCTTCATGTATGTAATTATTAAAATGTTTAAAATAATTGGAAACACAATAAAATTGTACAGAATATTGAATTTATAGTATTTTAGTTTGTATGATGAAAGCGGGCTAGGGGAGACTATTTTTATAAAGTCCAAGGGCGCCGAATACCGTCGGGCCGGCCCTGCATCAAGGCAAGACAGCTATTTTTCACTTCTCTCCTTATAGGGCGGGTGAGACTGCGCACATGGGGGGTTCACGTACCACCCATGTGCGTAAGCCTCCCATAGAAGATGGCTTTCGATAATAAGTAGATTATGATAATAACTGCAAGCAAATTGTCAAAACAGTGAAAATAGGTTTGCTTAAAAAGTATCTTGGCAGCTTTTATATCACAATGAAAATTAGAGGAGCAGTAATGAAAATTGAAACCCCTTAAATTTGGAAAGCAAGCAATGAAAACGACTTTGCATCATACATTTCCAGAAAAGAAACATAAATTGAAGTAGATATTGTGTTGTTGTGGCTGTACAACTACTTGAAATCGCAGTTCACTCACACCTCCCCTTCCCATAAAAAATTCAAGTGCGCAATCTCTTCAGGTTTGCTAAAACCTCTACTAGCAGAAAACGGGCTAATAAAGTGTTACACCTAA
Organism: Octonoba sinensis; assembly: GCA_038502835.1. NCBI lineage: Eukaryota > Metazoa > Arthropoda > Arachnida > Araneae > Uloboridae > Octonoba > Octonoba sinensis. The sequence goes on along the minus strand of CM076601.1, from coordinate 51,385,514 downwards.
TTTGTTAAATTACTTCTGAAATATTGGTCTGAATCAGAATAAATCGATAGCAGAGAGCATTTTTTTTTTTCTAAAAAAGAGGAAGGTGCACCCGGAAATATCTGCTTTTATGGCCAGCCCAGACATTCATACTCCGGTAAAATCAATTCAATGTAGAATAGATATATGCTCAGGTGAAATCACCCCGGAAATCTCTATTCGTATGGCCAGTCTAATCCTGCATACTCCGGTGTAAACACTTCAATGTGGAATAGATCTATGCTTTGGTGAAATCAATCCGGAAATGTCTATTCGTATGGCCAGCCCAAACCTACATATTCCGGTGCAATCACTTGGATGTGGAATAGATATGCGCTCCGGTAAAATCCCTGTAATGCAGAATAGACACATTAGTACAGACACATTATACCTATGGCAGTGGCTACTGATATTCTCATTTCTAGTGCTTACAGGTGCGATGAAAATATTACAATCCCACTTTGTATTAGAACATAAATTATTTCGAGTATTAACCTGCAGAAATCTGGCATCTTCGCACCTGTCCTTATGTAACAGATGTCTTTCGATTTCAATGCCTCCTTCATGTTTTCATCTGACAGTAATGGAAAGAATTATACTCATGAGAAAATATGCATTTTCAGTTAACATTTAGAATTTCAGAAATTTACAGTTTAAACTTTTGAAATGTCAGATTTTATTCTTAGAAATAAAAAAATTTCATTTCTATCAAACTCATACTTTTCAGAAGAGTAGTATGGTTCAGTAAGTAAAACAAAATCTATAATATCGGGAGGGTTATATTCAGGCAAGGGGTGAGGGGGCGTATGCAGCCAACATTAAGAATTTTTGCTAGAAACATATGCTTGATAATTTCAAAATGTCAACGCCAATACTTGAAAGCATCGTTTTATAAGGAAAGAAAGAAGCATTTTCAACTAAGGGTTGGAATTTTTGAGGACATTTATAGCTGATTATTTGAGAATTATTCTTACAAATAGGACAATAATTCCTATTAAAACCGCATATTCTAATGAATTTAACGAAGAATACGTAAACTTTTACCGAGTTCATGCTTTTTAACAGACATGTGACACGCGAGAAAAAAGTATTTCAATTAATATTTAGAATTTTCATAAAAAATTACAGCTGATAGTTCGAATTTGTCAGTTCCCCTCTCCTTTTATTTCTATCACAAACTTCTATTTTGTAAATATTTTAACGGTTGATACTTTTCGAGTGCTACGTGGTTTTGTGTTATGAAAATTAAGTTTAATTATCCCAATAGTTCAGATCTTCTATAACCAACCAAATATTTATAGTATCAACTCATGGTATTTTGTGCCCGATGTTTTTACTTTGACAAAAGAAAATTTTACTATGGTTAAACTCAAAATTAAAAGAAAAACCTTAACAGTTAACGTTTGGTTTTGATAAAATATGCAAATAATATTCGGAAAAGTAGCTCTTTGCTTTCAAAATTGAATTATTTTTTTTTTTCTAACAGGTTTTATTTACTGAGGATATTTGAGTTTATAGCATATTCCTAGAGCATCACTTCTTATTTTATAAGGTAATTTACTTCCACAATTTTTTACTGCTTTTATACACTAATATTTCGTAAATCATTGTACATCGATTTGTATAATTATGTGCTATAATTTTCTAAGTAATAGGGAATCGGTATTTTCAGTTTTGCAATTTAATATTTTTACTGAACTCGAATTTTGTAAAAAAATTACTTGTTGACGTTTCAAGAATATTTATTTCTTTTTATAACATAACTGTACATTTCATAAAGCTCCATATTTCGAAATTGCGGTTGATATTTTGAGGTATTTTTTTAAATTTCGCAGCCAATGATCATTTTATTATTTAACTCAAATCTCCAAAAACATGAACAGCTCATTTTATTCCGATAGAATATAAAAGTGAGGTAACGGAAAAGTCGATTTTTATTTTCATAGGTGAAGTGTATTTTCAGAAATAAAGTTCCTAATTTTTTCAAGAAATTTAGGTTTTATTTTCAAGCTTTTACTTCGTTTCTATTCGCAAACAAAATATTTCTTTTATCTTCAAACTAAATATTTAACTGTGGTTTTATATAGCGTATTTTTACTATTCCTTTTTTTATTTTTTTACATTTCTTACAGCGAAATGCTTGCCTGTTTAATTCAAATTTTTAAAAGAAAATTATAAATCGGTATTTCAATACTATACATTTTACAGAACATAAATATACTCCTAAATACACATTTATTTTTGTGTGCTCGTTCTCCCTCACAAACCGGCCGGCGTGCCTTCACCCCCTCCCCTCCACACACACACTAACATAAACATTTCCACGTTTTAAAGAGGTCGTTTTTTGTTTCGCTGACCGAAGCACTATTTATAATGCATAATTTTTTTAAAAAGAAATATTCGCTGATTTGCCCTGATTTTTCAACAAACAGTGTTATGTACTTTCAAAATTTCAAAAGAAATTTTCATTTTATATATAAATGCTCAATTATGTAATTTATGAAATTTGATTTATGAAAATATTCTTTTATCATTAAAGCCATATTTTCTTTAAAATAAAAATTAAAATTGCTTGTTCTTTTTAGGAATTTTTTTTTTCTTTTCTAGTAACGAAACAGTTATTATTTTTACTCTAATTATTGTTATTATTATTATTACACATTATTGTGAAACAATTATTTTCCAGTTCAAAAACTAATTAATACTTAAAGGCATTTTTTTTTCTGTTAGGAAAAAATCTTATACTTATTATAATCAAATAAAAGTTATTTCATTAGGACCGTTATAAAAGTTATTTTATTAGGAATAAACTTACAACGGTCGAAATTTGTTGACAAATTAGCAATAATTACTTTAAGAGCACTCCTATAGAGATTTGGAAATTTTCTGATTGATGGAATATGAAAGTTAAGGGATGGGGAAAAATTTCTGCTTATGGTTTCCATTTATCTGACCTAACCTCCTTGACCTTCTCATCTCACTTGATCGTACATCGCATGTCTTGAAAACACTATAATCTTGTTAAATTGGCTGTTAATGTCCAAAGTATAATCTGGGCTGCTGGGGAGTAAACAAATTTGCCCTAGATTAATCATAAAATATTTTGAAGCTTCTGTTGGTGTGACTAAGAACCTGTTAAGGAACACTGATTTGCATCAGAACCAGATGATTGGAATTGATCTGCATAAGAAAAAGAGGATTGGAATTGATCTGCATAAGAATCAGATGATTGGAATTGATCTGCATAAGAACCAGATGATTAGAATTGATCTGCATAAGAACCAGATGATTGGAATTGATCTGCATAAGAACCAGATGATTGGAATTGATCTGCATAAGAATCATATGATTGGAATTATCTGGATAAGGGAACCAGATAGTTGGAGTTGATCTGCACAAGGAACCATATAGTTGAAATTGATCTGCATAAGAACATAATCTTCACTAAATTGCGTAGCAACCCAGTAACTTCGGTTGTTAAAGCTTGATAACTTGAACTGATTTTAAAAAGACCTGTAAACCTGAACATGCACTTATGTGCATAACATATAGCTTTAACTGATATGTATGAGAACCCAATAATTTTGACTAATCTGCAAAACAATATTGATAGCTTCAGTCAATTTACCGGAGAACTCAACATCAACTAGTAACTTTCATTAAAACCAAATCACAGCTTCAACTGGTAACTTTCATAAAAACCCGATAACTGATAGTACGAGACTTATACAAGAACCTTATAACTTCTCAGGATCAGCATGAGAATCATAGCTTTGCATCAACATATTCACTCCTAATAAGTCTAACTTAAGGTAATTCAATGATTTTAGCTATTGAAATATTTATTTACATCATGAAAATATGCAACTCAAATTGACATTCATTTACAATGTTCCAACTGTACTAGAATAACAGCTGGAAAGCAAGTCTACCCCCGGTTACTACAACTCTTCATTCATAGAAATTCTTCCACACTAGGAGGCAAAAGTATCAATGAATTCTGGATTCGGACCGCTGACTTCGTAACAGCTTGCAAACGAGCCTTTTCCCGGCCTCCAAATTACTATACTCGATGTGGGAAAGGGACATCAATCAGTAGATACAACCTCATAAATGCTGAGTATTATTGTTACCTTAAGTGATTGTAGTTCGTGGCGTGTTTGTTTTGCTCTTGTTGAAATTAGTGTAATGAAGGAAAGGGCATTTTCGTCTGCGGGAAAAATGGCTTCCGGTTGCTTAATTAAATAAAAGATTCGTTGCAGACGGGAATGTCAGTGGAAAATGGAAGTAGTGGAAACGATGTACTTCTTTGTATGATTGATGCTCTCTACATTCTGAAGAAGAAACAGAAATAAAAGAGAAATAAAAATATTTATTTATTTGCGGAGGAAGTATACGTAACTCGGACCCCCAATTCGTTTTTCTTCCTACAACTTCGATAATATTTAAAATAAAGTAGCTTATCCAGTGATAAAACATGCTTCATTTAGTCGCTCAAGCATCCCATAGTCGTAAGCTACCTGTAAAAAAGTGTGTAAATAGCATCTCTGAATTTAGTAAAAATTGGGGAAAATGATGTGTTTAGAAAGGTCGTAGAACACAAGAACAAACTTTCAAACACTACTCACAAATGACCTTCTCGAACTAAGCAATGGCGATCCCACAGGTTGTTGACAAAGAGGTGAACTGGTTAAGACTTTACCGATAGTATGCGTAACTTTTTTTTTTTTTTGCAAAAAACGCCAAGGGTCTTACTAATTGGGTTGGGTCCGACGTTGGAGAACTTCCTTTACACACACACACTTTTTCAAAACTAGTCTCTTGGCTAACTCCAACAGCGTTTGTTTTCAGCGTAAGTTGGTCAGTGACAATGGAGATACAGCAAATAGTGAGACTTTGATCGAGTACAAAAAAAAAAAACACTTTTTAGAATTTGACATAAGATAAAGATGACAGCAGTGTTTCCCAAAACTGTGTTTCGCCGATTTAATTTTGGTAAGTCTCGAAGCTCTAATGATTTCTTGCTTCAATGCCTTCATAATATTATTTTGCATCTAGTTTAATTTCTGAAACTGGTTTTTAGAAAATCAGAATCATGAAATAAGTAAAAAAGTAAATTTTTTTTTCTAGTTTCCAACATTTAAATTCTGTGTGTAAAACGGGGAAAAGTTCATGAAAAAATCCTGAGGCTTTTAAATTTTAGTAGTAAATATTTGAAAACATGAAACTTTTTTTTTCTTTCATAAAAAGATCCTTTTTTTAACCTGTAGAAGAACACTTACTGTTTAGAGGAATGTTCATTAAATAATTCAGTCGTTTGGGGTATAGAGTAGGAGGCTTCCAACGAAAAAACGTTTGTATAAATAGTAAGTACTATTAAACTGCACGACTGGGTTAAAGTTGCATAGTCAAACCCGTTATTGGTGAACGGGTTTGACTGTGTAATCTTTTACTGGTTACCGGTTTGACTGTGTAACCTTTTACGGCTTTCGGGTTTGACTGGGTTACTTGTTTGACTGTATTTCTTTATTAATGATTCAAAGCATTATTAAAAGCGTACGCTGCATTCCAAAATTCTTTTTTCTCTCCAAAGACTAGATATATACAAGATATTTTTCAAGAATTTCCGCGGCTAAATGTAATGTACAATTGATAAACAATAATTACGTAACACATTTTAGCAGACATAAGATCAATTAACAAATTCAAAAATGGCAATTTTCTGGAAAAAACCATAAGAAAACTACCAAAATTAAGTTTTTGTTTGGACGAAACATTTAAAAATTGTTTCTTAGTAATAGAAAAAATGGTTAACTGATTAGGAGCGTAGAACTTTGCTATAAATACTGTTGCCATGTTTCAGCATTTTGACTGTGACACTGCTCTAAATGTTCATGTTATGAACATGATCGGGGGGGCAAAACAAGCAGCCATCTTGAATCAAGAACATGGTAACCCTTTCCGTTAAAAAGGATATTTTTCTACTCAAACCGTAACGAAAGTATAAAAAAAAACTTTTATTTAACTAATGTTCTCGAAAAAAGAAATATGTAAGCTTAATTCTCATAATATTCGAAATTGCTGCATTCCAAATTCACACACAGCTTTAAAAACTTCAGCGGTAGAATAGGAGTTAAAGCGTTACCCATCGAAAAACTCATTATGTCACTTCGCTCATAATACCTGATATTCATTGAAACAAGGTTTTCACTTCTGCGTCCACAACATTACGAAATGCCATTTTTTAAATTTAATTGAAATGTTTATTTAATTTTTAATACATTTAAAATTTTTCTTATGTTATTTCTATTTGTTTTAAAGAGGATCGTTGACAGAAGAGAAAATATCTATGTGTTCCTTTTTTCCCCCTTAGTTAAATTTAGTACAGTAGAACCTCCATAAGTTGTCCACCTAAGGGACTGTAACTAAGTGGTCAACATACGGAGGTAGTCAACTTAGGGAATTTTTAGAAAAATTTAGTACACAATATTGGAGATTATTTATTAACCTTTTTTTTAGTATTTTTTAAGGAAAAATTTAGCCCTTACTTATTTTTATTCTTACTGAAGGTACGGCAAATTTTCAATTTTTTAGGGAATGTTTCAATTTTTGTTAGCGTCCTCTTTGTGTTCAATAGGTAATTGTAACAAGCACTTTCACAGTTTACAAGTCCATTAAGCATGCTTGGACATTTTTCGGCAGCAAAATCTTTAAGTTGCTTAGAAGAAAGAAAAAAGAAACCAGAGAAAAGAACGGAATGTGCGAGCCATACACATTGTTATACATTTCTGTGTAGTAGTTCAATTCTACGCACATCCCCCACTCCCCTGACCTTTTTCTAGATTTCAGCAATTACGGACAATGTATGTAGTCTAAGAAATGAAAATATTCAAAGGACTAGAACATGATTTCTCCTTAACAAAAGGCAGTGGTTAAGTTGCAGAGAGTAAATTATAGTAATTTATTTCTAATAACCTACTAAAAAGTGGCCAACATACAACTTATGGAGGTGGTCATAGAGAGGAAAATCTCCTTTGAAAATACGTTGTGACCATTCAAACTATAAAATTTCGGTCAACATAGAGAGGTGGTCAACTTTGGAGTTTTTACTGTAGTTATATCATTTGTTCCATAAAGATCTGAACAAAGCAAATTTACTAAAACACTCTCCCCGGTTGCTCGTTGAGCCGTGATTTACAATGTTTACATTTTTCTGAACTCGGAATAGAGGATGACGTGACAGTGACATATCGTCTATCACTGTTGCAGCAGATGTTTATTTTCGGATTGATTGCTCAAGCAGAATCGGATGCTTTGGAGGACGCAAATGGCATTGCCCCAGTGTTTGCTGAACTTTCATGTACACTACTATTGCTTAATTCGAAAAACTAATTATTGCGGTAAAATGAATAAAAATGGCCTTTTATTAGATGCATTTTTGTAATGCATTCGCACCTTGGAAAACAAATCAATTTAGAATTGATGATCAGGGCCCGATCTACATTTTGAGTCACTATAGGCACAACTCATGTTTGGGGGCCCCTCACGAAACAAAAGTTTTTTAAACATAACATTCAGTATTTGATGTGTTTGTAAAACTTGCCGGTCACACCAAAACTTGGGGGCCCCCAAAGCGGAAAAATTAATTTGTTTTTCAAATGCCAAAGAGTTAAACTAGCATTTAGGAGCCCCCAACGTGTAATTTTTTTTTTTTTTCAAATTTCAAATTGTCAGACCAAAATTTGGGGGCCCCCCACAGGGAAAGTTCCTTGTGGTTTTAAAATAAGTTAATAATACAAATTTTCTGTGAAGCAACACAACACTAACAGTTTGTTTTTGAAAGATGCTATTTTTAAATATTTTTCTAAAAAATTTTAAATTACAAAAAAAAATTAGGGGGCCGCTCAAAGTGGGGGCCCTAGGCCCGGGCCTCACTGGCCTAGTGGTTAATAAGGCCCTGTCGATGATATCAAAGTGGTAGCTGGTTTTGGTGTTCGAAACTATCTCTGAAATGGTTTGATTTACAAAGCAGGCTCCAAGTAGGTTTTTTTAATGATGATGAAAGAATCTGTTAGTAAATACGACTGTTGGGGTGACTGCCCCACATTTGCGTATTGAAAAGGAGATAACCTATAATTTCTTATCAAATAGCTGGATAAATGTTAGACAACCAGTCAGAACAACCTGTTCACCTCTTTATTTCTCAAAACATCGACTTCAACACCGGGATTAGAGTTCGAAACCTTCTGATTGCAAGTCATGCGTTAGTGTGCGAGTGGGGCTACTAAGCTGTTTCAGCTACAATAACGTGCATAACTCATTTCAACTACACATTGTATTTTGTATAGTTTCGCACAGCCTATCGCCTTTCCTGTTTAGAACAGTCGATTTTACGATATCTTTAATGCATGCGCAAAATTAAGGCTGCTTCTAAATTCATTCATAGAGTTACTTAAATATTTCTCTACGCAACTCGCTAATTTTCACTTTCTATTCTGTATGTATAGAGTTTCATAGAAACTCATTTGATTTATTAAATAAGTTGTTTATTTTGGAAAAGGGTGGACAAAATGGGGATGGTTGGGCGAAATGGTATGTTTGAAAATGCTGCTTATCTATGTCTCATGCAACCACGTGTATGTCATTGAGATAGGTTATGCATGACGGGCCTAATGCTCATTTCTACGTAGGATACTGCTTGTAGAATCACAGATAAAGTTCCCAAAATGTAATGCTTTTTAGCCTACTTTCCCGTAAAAGTAAAAAAAAATAATAATAAAGCATAAAAGAAGGCTTAATGTATCGTGAAAATATCGTTAAAAATCAAGAAAAGTCAAAAATAAGTGAAGTAATTAAATAAAGATTGAAAAATAAATAATTTGAAAGTAGGGTATTGAGATGGGGAAAAAGTGTGTCTGTCGGTCGGTCTGTCGGTCTGTCTGTCGGTCTGTCTGTCTGTCGGTCTGTCTGTCTGTCGGTCTGTCCCCCCCTAATAACTTTTGAACGAATTGTCCGATTCAAAAAATTCTTTTTGCATTCGAAAGATCTCGGCGAGGACATCTCATTTCTATATATACTTTTTGATTTGAACAATTTTTTGTTCAATTTTGAACAGTTCAAAAAATTTTAACATTAGCGCCTATGGACAAAATTGAAGCAAATTCTGTAAACTCTGGGCACAAGAGCCAAGTTCCTATTGCAAGCTTATTGAAAGGAGTTCTCGGCGTGAAATATTGATTTGAACAGTTTTTGTTCATTTTTGAACAGTTCAAAAAATTAACACAGAGCTTACGGGGAAATTTCAACCCTATATAAATCCTGATCTAACGGACCGATTTGCTTGGAACAAACTTTATCGGAAAGCTCTTATAACGTAGAACATGTAGAAATAGAAAGTTTATCCAGACCTTACGAGCCTATTTTGCTATGAAATTTTTTGATCGGGATTTTCAAGGATATTTCTCAGTGACTCATTGAGTGAAATAATGAATGAATGAATAAATGAAAGGGTGAAAGAATAAATCAATGAATAAATGAATGAGGAAAAGAATGAATAAATCAATGAATAAATGAATGAGGAAAAGAATGAATGAATAAATTATTGAATAAATGAAAATATAAATAAATGAGTGAATAAATACATGAATGCGTAAATGAATGAATAAACACTTGAATGAGGTAACGAATGAATGAGTAAATGCATGGCTGAATAAATGAAAGAATGAATGAGTGAGTGAATGAATATGTATTATCCGTTGAAAAAGGTATACTTTCAATAATTAGAACTAAAGATAAATAAGAAAGAGAGAGAAAGAGATAGCTAGATTATAAATTTGAATTTGGTGTATACGGGAAAGTAGGCTCGTATAGTTCTAGACGGAACTTCTTGTTCTTCTCCTTTTTCGTTTTCTTTAATTACATTGATCTGAGTTAAGTGTAATGTTTGGATATTTTAGGTTCACGTACATATACTAACGTAACCGTCTGAAATTGCTTATAAGATGCTTTTCAGTAAATTGCAGGAAAGAGTAGAACTACATTCCTGGCGATGTGTTACGTAGCCCTAATTTTATTGCATGACTTCATGTAAGGCAAAACAAGGTAAGAAAAAAATAGAGAAAAACTGATGAGAATTCCTTTAGGCGAGTGACCAAGAAAAAAAAAGGGCAAAAAGGAAGGGCGTTAAATTGTTCACAGGTTATGAGACATCTCTTTCCAGCCCTATCTACAGACGATTGTCAAACAGATGATGAAGGCGTTACATGCTTGTTTTGTAACGATATAAATGCACGGTCAGCTCAAGAAGTGTGGATCAAGTGCAGTGAAGGCAACAAATGAACTCATGACGTGGGCCGGTCTTGACGAAGATAATGAGCCACAACCCTCCAAATGACTCTTCTAGCATAGGGGTATCAAAGAGGGCCAGGTTCACACAGCAAGAGTAAGGTTTGCTGGGCGCCAGCAAAGTCTAACTATCTCGGAGCGGCTTTGAGTTCGACGGACTTCACTTCCCCGTGCCGGGGGAGGGCACCCCTAAGGACACGAGCTAACAGGGAAGGGGGATGGAGTAGAAAGTTCTTGCCGAAGGTGATGCAAGTTTGGATGTAGTCTGTGTTTATATCTCATTTTGTCTTAACCTATAAGAAAATTGCGGTAGTATGCAGCTATGAAAATATTGTGATATAGATCCTGAAATGTGCACCGTATTTCAAGTTCCAATGCTGCAGAATAACCACTAAAGAACTTGGTCAAAATCAAATAAATATTACTGATTAAATAGCTTTCTATTTGTTACAGAGTTAATGGCCAGAATAACCTTAAGCATCCCATTTTTCCCACGCTTAATTTCCCACAATAAATAAAATTTCTGAAATAAGTTCAAGCAGTGGATTGTTCGAATTATTCAAGAAAATATTGTTGTATGTTTTCCTCCTTAAATGAACGGGTCACTTACTGTGTCGATATATCTCTAAGTTAACCTAAAAGCTGAATAAGCATAAAATCTGATACTTCCTCACTGTGTACTGACAACTCTAAAGGGACGAGACCAGTTAATTCTGGTGACGTCGAGGAAATTAATCTGTGTCCGTATAAATCTTCATCATGGTATCCTTGGTCATCCGTGAAAGAACTTAAAAAGAGGTATCTTCCCGCTTCGTTTGCACATTTAGAAGAGTGAGTTCTATATTTTTCAGTAACAGCTTCCAGTTCAGTAGATCCTCACTATTTAGAATCGAATCATAAAACTTCAATGCTGTTTGTTTAAGCATCCAGACTTCCTTTTAATGACTTATTTAATCTTCGTACTCCCCCGACTCGAAAAGTGATTTGTTCCTCCAAAACGTCCCTATCCTACTTTCGTTTACTCCGAAGAAACAAAAAGACCATCGAACTTTTTCATCCCCCAGCAATCTGCGTTCGCAAAGGGCCTGGAGGACACTCATCTCTCCAGAACAAATTAACCACTTTTTTTTCTCTTTTCCTCTTCTTCTTTAGGGTTTCTCCCTCAAGACGCAATAAACGCACTATATCTATAACAACTGTGTGTATATTCAGCCTAAATTACCCGGGCGTGTGTCGTCCATCATATAATATCCCAGCCCGAGCAATCTACGTTAGCTTTAAAACCGGTATTAACCTGTCAAGTTCCTAACGTATGTGTGGCCTCCTACCGGTGATTAGCGGGGCCCCCTTCGCACCCCCGGATGGGCCCCTAGACAGACAGACTCCTAGACGGCAGGGCGGGACTTCAACGTGGTGTTTTTTCTTCCGCATTTGAACATTTTATTATTCATAACTTATTTTTAAAGATATTTTTCTAATAACTTTTCTTTTTCTCTAACTGCCCCGTGCATTACACGATCTAACATGGGGGGGAGGGGGGGATGTGAAAACGCAACCCTTGCCTACAGTATAAACTGAATGCAAAAAAAAAAAAATAACGATACGTAGGTGATATCTCCATGCAGGTGACAGAATATTATTGTTTTGAACATGATGTCATAAGGTTAAAATAATAATTAAAAAAAAAAAACTACATTTAAGCACTGTTGGAATTTCGTCGCAGAATAGGTTTACTTTCAGATTTTAGCTAGTGAGTACAGGGAAATTGATCATCATTATTTACAACTGTTGTCAATGCAGTATTTGATACGTGTCTCCTCTGGCTTTTTTCAAACAACTGGCTTTTTTTCTTTTTTCTTTTTTTTGCTGGTTTTAACTTTCAACGGAGCCATGCGAAATATTTGTTCGTCTGGCCATCTTGACTGCAGAAGCTTTCTGTGGTGTTTGGCTCGGTAGAATTACGTGTTCAATACTGTGCGGTTAAACTAATTGTTAATTTCTTTGGCTTCCTGAAATTTCTATGGTAATCTTAAAGTATTCAAAGCTCCTGTAGCATTAGGTAAGTACACTCATGTCAGGTCATCATCTGTTTCGCTAATTTCGAGACTATATCAGACTGATTCTTGTATGTCTCGGCTTAACTTTACTATCGTTTTCAAGAACTGTCCAGTGTCAAGTGATGGTTTTGATATCTGATTGGAGAATCGAGTTCGAATTTATTACGTAACTGTTTAAAAATGATAGCACGGCTAATCCGATAGGGACGAGAATCAGGCTGAATATTTAAGTTCGTGATTGATCTCACAGAGCTCGTAATTTCTTCACTAGTTTGCCACGTGTTTTACACAGTTGCATTTGCATCCATATTCCATATCTTGCTCCATTATTAGTTTTTCTAGGCTTAAATTTGTAGATTTTAAATTTATTTGTGGATCGCAATGGTAGTGGTTGCTAATTTGACTAAAAAATATTTCCGGAGGAAACAGGAGCGTAAAACAAGCGAACAAGCAAGATAAACAAAGATATTCGCGAATAGTGCCTCTATTACGCATCACTTCCGCTTCATTACTTCCGTTGCATAATCAAATTTTACTCCTACCACGCCAAAAGATCTCATTTCCATATTTTATTTTCCGATTTAAACAATTTTTTGTTCAATTTTGAACTGTTCAAAAAAATGTAACATTAGCACCCGCGGAAAGTTTGATATTTTCCCACGAAACGTTGTGATCTCTATTTTTAAGCATATTTCTGAATGAAAGAAGGAATAAATGAATGTATGAAAAATGAATGAATAAAGGAGTGAGTGAATGAATGAATGAATGAATAAATAAAGGAGTGAGTGAATGAATGAATGAATAAATAAAGGAGTGACTGAATTAATGAATGAGTGAATAAAGGAGTGAGTGAGTGAATGAATGAAGGAATATGTATCAACCGTCCAAAAAGGGATATTTGAAGTAATTAAGAACTAAAGCTAAATGAGAAAAAAAAGGCAAACGAGAGAGATTGCTGGATTTTCAATTTGATGCTGGTGTCATATGGGGGAAGAAGGGTCGTATAGGGTTCTAAACTTCTTATAAAAATCAGATACTGTACACTGTAAAAATCTTGCGTTTAGTTGCCACCCTTTTTTGGTGTTAGTACTTAGCACCATTTTTGGTATCCAGTTGGTGTAAAGTTGAAAATTTTTCATTTTTTGATGTATTTTAAATTCTTTTAAGTGTCTGCCTCAAAGAACAGGGAAAGTGTAACGTTTCTTCGCACATGAAATTTGTCAATAAACTTATTAAAATCAGTTTCTGTACACTAAAAATTTTGCGTTTAGTTGCCACCCTTTTTTGGTGTTAGTACTTAGCACTATTTTTGCTATCCAATTGGTGTAAAGTTGAAAATTATTCATTTTTTGATGTATTTTAAATTCTTTTAAGTGTCTGCCTCAAAAAACAGGGAAAGTGTAACGTTTCTTCGCAAATGAAATTTGTCAACTCCATTAAATGGAAATTTCATTCCGATTGTTCTTTTCTATAAAAATAGGATATAAATGAGCAGTCGTACTGAATTTTTGATGTGTAGATGAGTTGACGAACATCATATGCTAAAAAAACATTCTGATGTCTATTTTTTAGACAGACACTTTAAAAAAAATTTAAAATACATCAAAAAATGAATAATTTTCAACTTTACACCAAACATTTTTACAGTGTATATGGCTTTGGTAGTCTTAAGCTACTAAATGTTTGGAATTTGATTTGAATCAAAAATTTATATTTAGCCAACGGCTGCTGCTCCTCGAAACGAAAAAGCACTGATTTGGCGAAAAAAATGTATCCATCGCCAAGGGCGTCCCGAAACGGAAAATTGCCAGTATGATTTATTAATAATCAATCTTAAATATTGCGAATACTTTGTCTTCATGATCTGTTTTCACTCGTTCGTTTATTGACCTCTGCGGTCAATATTTACAACGCTGGGTTATAGATATTAACGCTTCAAAACAAACATAACTTTATATCACAAAGAAGCTCTTGAACTTGTGTTTTGAAATCTCTCTTTGCACAATATGTTATTTGCTATTGCATACATTAAGTATTGTTACTTAAAACCATATGGCAGTCAAGTTTAAAGATCTATTTGTTTCAACAAAGGTCAAATGAAACAACAAACTTCGTTAATCTTTTTACATCAAAACTGAATTTTTCCATAAACATTTCTACATTAATCCTTCCGCTACGGGGGAACAATGGACACCTCAAGAAGTAAAAGAAGAGCTAAACCGATGCAAAATGTGTGACCAAAGCGACCTGGAAATTGATACAAGTCTAAAATCTAAAATTACTCTGCCAGAACCACAACAATCAACTCATTAACTAAAATCATGGAATCAAATGTTTCATTCAAAACGATCACCGTTACCATCGGCTTACAAGTTTTACATGATAACAAAACCTCACGCAAGTCCCCGGTTGTAAGAGCAAAACACGTAACCTGGTTGTTTAACCTAATAACTGGAGAGAAAGAAACGTTTAACACTCATTTGGTTGGTGTAAGCTATTCACAATAAGAGATGCTAGATGGGAGGTTTGTAAGCTTTTCATAATCCAGATAACCTCTGACAGTTCCTTGTATGGATTAGGGATTACAGCATGTCCCGCTTTGTGCCGCTGCAAGTAAAACTGGAAGAGTTGATGTGAAAAAAGTTGAGCACCTGTTCTCACACTGTTGTTTACTTTTAAATGCTGAGGGAAAGGTAGGTGGGGGATTGCGCATATGATTTTTTTTTCTTTTCATATCACTTTTAATTGGGGTAAGTGAAACCTAAAAATATATGTATGTAGCAATTCTACGTTGTAAGTTGAATAAATTTAAGCAAAAAGAAAGGTCGTGAATTCTGAGGAAGGTGGAAGTAAAGTTTGGAAGAACAGAAGTGTAGCAGAACCTCTCTTAATCGGTCTTCGATTAACCGGATGCCTCAATTGTAAGGCGTGGTGAAAAAACATTCATTATGAACAAACTTCACCCATACTTTTTCTTTTCTCACCGGTGGATGAGAAATAAAGCAATTTCTTTTTCACGAGATATTTCAATTGTATTTTCATGCCATATTTTTCTTGATTGATGGCAGCCATTTATGGTTCAAATCACTTGGTATTTTAATTCTATAAATCGTTTGTGCGTAGGCTCGTTTGTTTGTGAGTATGTCGCTATATGCAGAACCACACAAATAGGCAAATTGGAATGAAATTTTGAACAAAACTCAATCGTTCAGTAAAAATGTTAACGAGCGAAATCCCATTTGAAAATTCGAATTAGTGTTTTTTTTTTTTTTAATTGCAATTTCAAAATTTGCTTCGAGATTCGAAGAACAGGATAAAATGGGGGAAAAAAACATTTCATTTTCTAAAATATTATCTTCTTAATCTGATGAAAAACTACATAAGGTAGAATTTGTTTGAGAACTCTAAAACAAATAGGACATGAGTCCAGAATCTTATTTCTTCTAGCGAAGATGGAACTTATCTTTATTACTAAATGTAGTGTTTCAAGAGAATGAATGCCAATAATTCATTGATTCAAAATAGCCCCTTGATTTTTAATTTAAACTTGATTGTTAGCTTTCTAATCTTCTGCTTTGCATGTCTCATTCGGGTAGCGGAACTACCAAAGCCGGACCTTTGACAACTCATAAAATAATTACCGAGCCAAAAATAAATTTTCATGTGACATTTGCAAATATAATTGGAAATTCAAAAATAGCGTCTGAAGTTTGAAAATATTAACCGGAGTTTCCGAAATATCTTTCATCCCACGCGTGGAAAATAATTGGAATTTCAAAAAAAAAAAAAGAAGTTCGGCCCACGTCAGAATATTTAACTGGAAGCCAGAAGTTATTTCGTCGGACGTCTGAAAATATAATTAGGAATTAAAAACACGTCTTTCATCTGAAATCTGAAAAGTGTAATGTAAAATCCAAAAATGGTATTCTCCTTACATCCAAAAATGCAATTGAAAATTCTGAATCATCCTTCGTCCGACATCTAGAAATATAGTTCTAAATTCAGATACATATTTCATTCGAAGTCTAAAAGTAGTATAAGTAAGAATTTAAAACTTCTTTTTCTTTCGATTTAAAAAATTATAAGAGAAAATTAAAGCTATTTTCCTGCGCATGCGTGGAACTTCTCCAAATCGTCGCTGAAACTCAAAAACGTAATACAACGTATGAAAACTTAGTTTAATTTGAAATGTAGTTTGAATTGATTAGCCAAGCAGAAATGAGCGAGGGTTCACGATTTCCTGCCAAAAGTAAAATTGAAGCCACGCTGCAAACATCCGCGGAAGTACAATGTATCAGTGCTGACGGTCCTTTTCGCGCATATCTACATCGTTTCAGTAATAAATTCGCCCTTATATGTATGCAAACGACCGGGTACTCCAAAGCATTATGTATTTAATTGTCCTTCAACCAGTTTCTTCTATTGCAGATAAAATAATTGCAGACAGATTCAGTATTTTAATGAATAAATAAGCACAAGCAGAAGAAAAAAAATAGTTTTTCTTTTATTTCTTTTATTACCGTATATACTCGTATATCCCCAGACTTCTTGACTTAACTGAATGTTCTTGAAAATTAAATTGTCGTGCATGCTAAATCACATTTCAGATAGTTTTTTTCTTATCCTCTCTCTCAAATTCTGATGAATGGTTACTGATAAATGTGGAATCTTAAAGTATGTTCAGTACTGATGAAGAAACAATATCGAATTCTCTACTCGCTGAAATTTTTGACATTGAGATAATTTTCAGGGAAACTTTAAATTTTCATATTTTTTAGAACGCGGCGTGAAAATAATTAATTTTTTGTTTTTGTTTTTAAAGATCTAGTAATTTTTAAAATTATTTCTTCATTAATCATTGGATAAATCAAAATCCCCCCCCCCCCTCCTTCCGCTGAATATGTACGGTAAATATATAAATTCGCATTGATACAAGAGAAACTTCTTGTGTCAATTGTACGAACTGACGTTGACGCTGCTACTGCCAAAAATTAATGGAGCCAATGGATCACAGGTTCATGCAAAAGATTAGTATACATTTGAGTTTCTACTAAGTCGCAATGAGTCATACGAAATTCCGAAACTATATGCTTGATTTTGAAAAGATGGGAACGTTTTGTGCAAATCTATACTTGAACACAATCTCTCACAATTTGCCGCCTGAAGCGTAGGACCGAGCTGACGCAACACCACTTGACTCTTTTTAAGAAAAATTACTGGTCAGCAATCTGGTTTTCTCTTTTCATCACTAAAAATGATAATCTCCAAGTTGGAACAGAATCTTCTAAGCAATTATTCCTCAAGGCCAGCTTGCTGAAAGTATAAAACGACACTTTAAAAGCACCGTCGTAAGGGGAAAAAAAAGCTTTTGAAATTGATCTTCTTAGTTGAGTAACGTGCCTTAACTAACTAAATGGTTCTCTGGGAAACTTCCACGCATCATCTAAGAATCTCTGACGTCACCCGACGCGTGACTGTTAACAAAGGCTGGCTCGTGCACCCAAGCGGCAGCAAAAATCGGCTTCGTCAGAATCTGCTGAAACCCATTTTCAATAAAAATTGACACAATGGGGCTAGTTATCTATAAAAGTTCAGTGTTTGATCCCTTTGCATATTTTATGTTTACCCTCCCGTTTCAACGCTACCGTGGTGTAGGATATCTCTTTACCTACGCTGATCGATCCAGCAATGAATCATTCAAACCTTCGATGCCTGCCCCCCTTCCAACCCCTCTGGTTGTCAATCAAACCATCGGAGCCGCCAATGGGAGACGTCGCTGTTGTCACCTCTCGACCAATCCCGAGCCGCGGAAGCTCCGAAATTTAACAGCAGATATATCCTCCACCCTCTCCCTTCAACCCCAGATAGTAATTATGTCGGAAGAGGCTTCGGGGGTCGAATTCCTGCGAGAATGGAACGGGAAGGGGGATATCCGATAATCCCCGATCTTCCCTGCAGCATCCCTACTCCAGGAATAGATGGGGAGGTGATTCCTTTGTTCTATTTTCTCCTAAGGGTTGAAGACGTAATGTGCTGACTCATGGAAAAGATAAAATTGCACACGCACGAAAATGAAATAAGGCCTCATCAGTAGGCGGATTTCATTATTTGCCATTTTTAAGGGGGAAAAAACCTCCACAAAAAGGAGCTGTTATGTATCCAGATATATAACAGCATGCACGGGGTGGGGAAAATTATGGCAGAGTTATCCCTTTTTCCTTTTAAGTTTGCCCTGTTTCGATTGCCTCCTATTTCAATAATCTAATGCTCGTTGATTCGGAAAGACCTTCTATATTTGCAGCTCTTTGAAGTAAAAATTAACTGTTCCTTTCAAATCGTGTTTTTCAATAGTTTTAAAAATAAATACTTTTCTGTGTTTTGATTTTTAATCTCAATACATTTCGAGATTCAAAGTAATTTAAGGCAACTTGATTTTGTCTGCTTCCAGAGGCATAGCTAGACAAATATAAAGCGAGAACTTAGCCAAATTTTATACAAAACTGCATTAAATATTTAATTTTTAATCGCGTTAGTTTCACGTTTTATTAAATCACATTCAATTCAAATACTAGTTTCCTGTTTTTACTCAATTTTGTTTCTTTCCTACAGCTGTCAAATATAAAACGGAAAAGTGCGTTACTTGTGTCTGTTGAACCAGACACTAAAATTGAACAGCATGTTTTGTATCCGAAAAAATTAGCAGCACTCTCCTTTTTTTTTTCTTTTTCTTTATGTGCCACATACCAGCGTATGTTTTAGTGTAGAACGTTTTAAATGTATATTTTCTTCACTGAAAGTAATTAAGTACCTAGAACATTATTTAGGTAGCTTGATAACTTTCCTTATCACTATTCTTAAAAGTTTATCCTCTTCATTCCAAGTGTACCCAATTGGGTACATTTTAAAATGCTGTTTATTAACTACTTTTTGTGAAATTTGAAAGCTAAAACACTCAATTGTTTTTGAAATTAATCAACAGATAGTTTATTTCGTTTCAAACATGGAAAACATGGAAATTGGGCATTAATTATTATTTAAACTAATTATTAATTAAAATTATTTAAAAAAATTTAGTTATTTTGTTTTGTAATCATTTTTTTAAATCAGAGAACCAAAAAATTGCGTCAAAATTGTTTGTGCTTAGTTCTGGGGTCTGAAGAGGTTAAAAATGAAAATGAAACAATGTTTGATTAAATAATAACTTAATCAGATTGGTTATGTTATGGTTGATGTAAAAGATGAATTAAATTTTTATGTTAAAGCAGTATCATATTTGAATAAAAATTTGATTGAAAAATTTTGTTATTTATGGATGATTTATATAATTTAGGGCAGAAAACATTTTCCAACGAATAATATTTCATGCGACTGGTAAGGAATTCCGATAAGTACATCAGCTAGAATTGATTTTGAATTTGATATGGTTAGTAAAGCCATAAAACGTTCACGTTTGTAAGTCCGTTCGTTGCTTTGAAGAAGATTACAGTCACTTATAAACACCTCCCTCGCACACTTATGTTCTTAATTATTTCACGAACTATTTTTTTTACCGACTTCTCATAGATGTTAACACCCGCATTACTTGGCTTCTCAGCAGTGCACAGAAGGAAGCTGCTTATGGCGAGAAATTTTTAAGGATGATAAATTTCCTTTTCATTTTCCTTCATTTTCTTTCGAATCGAAATATCAATAATCTTTTATTCTCGATTCTTTTTCCCTTCTTGGTATTAAATAATACTTATTTTCATCTACAATACTTCATGAGATTTTTTCAAGGTACTTTAATAATTTAATTGAAAAGGTTCGCAAAAGACGTCATGTGACAGCTCCTAGTAGAAAGCGATATGTTTTAAATTGGTCTTAGGTAAATCAAATAATAACTTGGCGTAGACCGGTGTTAGTCGTGCTAGCACAATAAATATAAATAGTAAGTGAAATAATATTATGTGTCACCATTTCTGCCCAACTGAATTTCTATTTTTTCTTACTTAGACGCTTCTTATTACTGCGCACTTTTTTTAGAAGCATTCTCTCTCCTTTTTTCTTCTTTCTTTTCTTTTAAATTTCACTTGTGACTGAAATTATTATTATTATGTTTCTTTTTAAATCTGAGTACAAAATAGGTCCAAGGATGAACGTCTTACTTTTTAATGACTACGAGAAAAAAAAAAAAATCCTTTCTTTCTAATGGGGCTGCTTATGGTCACTAACTTTCTATGGTCGTTCTTTCACGTTGCACCACTATCACCATTATCACTTGATAATTTTGACGCTCAGTTTCCCCTCTAGATGGCGGCACGTGAGCTCTAAATGATGCGAAACTGCACTAGGAATTTAAATTAGCCGAGAACATTCAAACCAAATACTTAAGGGATTTTTAACTTGCCGCATAATCATACGACATAGACACTGACAATTTTCTGCATCTTGAAAGTCCACCGCATTGGGCCAGGTTTGATCCTGCGAACTTATGCGTACGAGGTCAGTGCCTTACCACTACGCCACCCTGCCCGCTCTCCGAAAAAAATAGGCTATGATATTTTTGTGGTGAATGTGTTTGGTACTTTTTCGTGCTTCAAAACTAGCACGCGAGTAAACGCGATAGTTATCTTGGTTTATCAATCTAATCACTTCAAATACATTAGTAAGACGGTTGCAATTTGAAAATCGCCCCTCGTAATTAGCACATAAGAAGAAAAAAATAGCGTAGTTCATGAAACGCCATCAAAATACCAAGCGCTAGGTGAGCATAAAAACTTGATGCTTCTAGATTCCGAAAAAGCAAACAGATCCTTACTGGTAAGAGAATGAGGAAAATGTATTTTTGGCGGTTTTTCCAGCTTCAAAACTAGCATGCAAGTAAGCGCGGTAGTTATCCCAGCATATCAATCTAATCACTTCAAATAAATTAGTGAAATGGTTGCAATTTGAAAATCACCCCTCGTAATCAGCACAGGGAGAGAATAAGAAGAAAAAAAGAAAAGACACAGTTCATGAAACGCTAGCAAAATACCAAGCGCTAGGTGAGCATAAAAACTTGATGCTTCTAGATTCCGAAAAAGCAAACAGATCCTTACTGGTATAAGAGAAAGAACGTGGCGTCAAAACAGCCGCTGCACCTTGAGTGGCACATGGCACGAACGCCGGAGTCTTAACAACAATATTAACAATAAAAGAAAAAGAAATCGAGCCTTAAAACCTCCGGTCTGCAACCGCCGGGCCGATGATGTTACGAGCAGATTCGCGCTGCCACTCGTAAAAAAAGCGCGTTTTATCACTTTTTCGGAATTACTGCCGGTCGCTACGCAACGGCGTTTTCGGAGAAGAAAGGTTTTTATGCACACATACTGGAAACGTTGAGAAAGTGAAATTGGCGGATGAGCCTTTTCTTTCTCTTTTTTGGTTTGGTAAAAGGGCTAAAAAGGGAAAATATGATGATACTGGTGTGCGTGGAACGTTGCTTAGTAAACTTATTGGCTAGTGGAACTATCCATTGTATAAAGTTTGGTGATATGTTGTACCGAAAAGTGGTGAAAATTTCTTACATACATGGAGAAGCTAGAGACATGCAGTGCTATAGTCGTAAGGGGCCGTTCATAAATGAGGTCACACTTTTTTCAATGTATTTGATCCCCCCCCCCCCCCTTTGTCACACGACACACTCTACTGCATCAGCAGTTCAGAAACAAAACCCTGCCTTATAGATCATGTTTTTAATTCTTTTTTTTACCTTTTATGACATTTGTGAGCTTAATAATAATTATGATTACATGTGTACTGAATTTGTATAAAACGAGGTTAAAATTTTTGTTTACAACGCAAAACATAATTAGTATAGAACAGTAAAATATATTAATTGTTCGAATTCAGAAAAAAATAACCCACGTAATTTTATCTTAAAAGTAAATGCGTAGGAAAATTTCCTTTTATACTTTTAACAAGAAGTAAATTTAAACCAGCATCGGAGTTTGCGGTATAAAATGATCAATGAAACTTTAAAATAAAATTTTGAAAATCAACAGAACTTTAAAAATAAATTTAATTTGTTGATTTTAAATAGAATTCGAAAGGTGTAATGTCACTCTTCTTGTTACCCCTATCGATTATTTTTCATCAAAATTGTAACTGACTGTTGAAAGTGCTGTTGTTATTGAATTAATTATATCAACCAAACAAAAAAGTTTTATTTTTGTGCGACGAATGAAATGATAGCATAAAATACAACGGTAATAAAACACAAAATTACAGAACTAAATGTGGGACGTGTTTCGGAATTTCAATTAATTCCTTTTTCAATGCAAAAAAGTAGTTCTGAAGCACGTGTCAGCATTTAGTTTTACAATTTTGTACTTAATTACGTTGCTTTTTATTTTAGTTCATATATCAACCACTGTGGAGTATCATTTATACGACGCCAAAGGGGGACTATCGAAAAATGTCGTATCAACGATAACGTCGTTTAATTGATTTACCCTTCTAGCTACATTCATTAATTGGGACCACACTAAAACGTCTTACAAGTGTTAAACGTCGTATAAAAAATACTCTACTTTTGCTTAAAAATTTGTTGAGAATTATTGCGAGTTTGAATATTTCTAAAAAAACAATTGGGCTGTATTCTGTAATTAATTCTAGCTTCATTATTTTCTTTGTGCACTCTCTTTCTATGAAAGTGTCATACAAATTATGAATGAAGATCATACAAATAACATGCACTACACATAAACGTGCGCATAGGCTTCAATAAAAGGGGGCATCACAGCTTTAGTGGGGCATCAAAGTGCCAGGATTTCAAAATAAACCGATAAGATGGGGGAGCCCGTTGCACCTCCATGTAAACTTCTGATGATTTAAGAGAGAAAAAAAGCATTTATTTAATGCATCTAATGCGTGGAATTAGTATATTTATGACGCAAAAAGTTTACCGGTTTCGTTTCAGCGATAGCTTCTGTGTGCTAATAGGGGTAGCCCTTGCGCCCCTCGTACGCACGCCTATGGCACTACAGATATTAATGCACACCTACAATTACACCACAAAATATGCATATGTTACGGTGAATGTCTGAAATGTCGACAATCACCGGTGAATATCGACATTTACCATCTATCAGACTGGAGAATGTCGACATTCTCCAATTTCGGACATTCGCCGTAATACATTCACTATACGTGCATTAACTTGCATTATAGAAGTATTATATATTTTACAGTATAGACTGGCCATCAATAAGGGGGTACTCCCCCTTATAGCCAGAGGGAAGGCGCAATTGCCCTTCCCTATGGCTTGTTAAATATATAATTATATTTACAGAATGTAAGGGTTAAATAATAACCCTTACATGTCCCTTTGCTTTGTGGGACATGTAAGTGTGTGGCAACTCACATTGTCCACATGTGTGGACAATGTGAGTACATGTCCCTTTGCTTGGGAACTTCTTTCCCCAAGTTTTTTGAAATGACAGGAATGAATATAGATAAAATTTGTTTAATTTTAATCTATTTTGTTTGATTTCTGTTAAGTGCAATACATTACTTATCATTGAAAGCAAGTATCATTTACAGAAGTAATTTTTTTTAGAAGTAACAGAACAAAGAGAAAGAAAAGAAAAACAGCCATTATGATTGCTTTGTAAATTAAGAATTTAATTAAATGAAAATATCTGCATTTCATTCTTACAATGTATGCTCGTTCTTTACATCCAGATTATTCAACGAAGTTTGTTTCTACGCAGCTGTAGTTTCGTAGTTCATCAGCTGGTTAAACTTCCTTATTTCTTCTACAGGTAAAATATTTTTCTTTCTTTAAACTCGTGTTTCAGGATCACCTGTAAAAAAAATGTTTATTTCATTATTTATCTAGAAAATGATATTACAGTAGTGTCTCGATATTCGAGTCTCGATAGTTCGAGTTTCCCATAAATCCGAGCTAACGAAAAAATATCAGCTTAGCTCCCAAATAATGACCAACAACAGCGAAACTCGTGAAAGAAATACCACATCTGGTTTTTATTGTTACTCGACGGTTCATGCGTGAAAATATCGAATTGGGCTACTTTTATCCACGACTGGTAACCAAAAATTTTATTAATAAAGAGGCTGGCTACATTTAGGGCGATTTGAAATGGTGGCAAATTCAAAAATATAATTAACTTTCAATCATGTAACTGTACATTTTCCCTGTAAAGATACGATACTGAAATTTAAAATTTGCTTTACTCCCTTTTACTTATTTATAAAATCTTAATATTTCTGTAATTCGAGTTTTCGATAGTTCGAGGTAGCTCCGGTCCCGTCCACCTCGAATTATCGAGATTCTACTGTATAAAAAAATAAATAAATTATTTTCGAAAATAGGTGAGACGTTTAAAATGGCTAGCGCTATTTAATTCAGGATACCATTTGGACAAAATATTGGATATCAATTTGAGTCTAATGCTTTTTACATTATATTTAATTAGTATATACACATATATCAGTGGCGTCCCTACCATGGGTGTTAACCCCCGTCCTCCACCGCCAAAAGAAAGAATAGTTGTTTTGTTGTATTAAGGTAAAAATTGGTGAGATTGCGTGGTCGGAGAGTTGGCGTGCTTGAATTTTTGGGGGGAAGGGGAGGTGTGAAAGTGCAGCGATTTCAGGTAGTTGAACAGCCACGACAGCACAGTGTCTACTTGAATTTTTTTTTTTCTCTGAGAATGTAACTTCGTTTTTCGCTTACTAAGAAGTAAAATAGTAGAAAGAAAAAAAGTGAAAGAACGCTTTATGCAGTGCAATAATAAAAAAGAGACAAAAATAATTTAATTAAACAAACATTGAAAAATAAACAAATTTGATGTAGGGTCTTGAGATGGAGAAAATGTGTGTCTGTCTGCCCCCCCCCCCCCACCCCCAATAACTTTTGAAGAAACTGTCCGATTAGATTATTTTTTTTTACAATTCGGTTTGAACAATTTTTCGTTCACTTTTGAACAATTCAAGAAATCTTAACATTAGCGCGTATGGGCAAACTTGAAGCAAATTATGAAAACTCTGGGCATAACATCCAAGTTCCTTTGAACGAGCTTATTGGAAGAAGCTCTCAACGGAAAGGGGATTTTTTGATTTGAACTATTTTTTTTTTCAATTTTGAACAGATCAAAAAAAAAAAAAAAAGTTTCACATTAGAACCTACGGGAAATTTCAATCCTATACAAATATTCTTTTAACAGATGAATTTGCTTGGAAGAGACTTTATAGAAAAGATGTTATGCGTTGAACATGTGCCGATATGAAGTTCATTCAGAACTAAACGAGCAAATTTTCCAAGTGAACTTTTGATCTGGACTTTTAAGTATATTTCTGAATGAATGAATGAATAAATGACTGAATGAATTAATGATTTAGTGAATGAATGAGTGAATGGAGTATGTATAAAACGTTGAAAAAGATATATATGAAGTAATTAAGAAATAAAGCTAAATGAGAGAGAGAGACAGCTAGATTGTGTCCACGGAGTTTTGACATTTGGACGCTTCTGCGTATGGCGGGGACGAATCCATTCGAGTTTTAGGGAAGTTTGATTTGCAGGTGCGTTTATTTTATACGCGAATTAGAATGTTTGTTTTTCTGTTTGCTGAAAACAACTAACCGGGATATAGCATCACTTCGGAAGAAATCAAGTATGCTAAACGAACTAGGACGAGAACAAAAACGGCACTTTCCTTATACCAGCTGTTCCTCCCTTGAACATGAATATATTCTTCTTGGGATGCCAGGCAGATCGCTTTCGTTGATGGTAGAACTGTATCAATTTGATTTTGGTGTATACGGGAACGTAGGCTCGTATAGTTATAGACGAAACTTCTTGTTACTGTTTGGATTCCAAATGTAAGGGCTTAAGTGTTCATTCCTGTTTCGCTAATTTTCACTATGATGCGAGTACTGCAGGATACTTTTAAACAAACGTTTTCAAGTATTATAATTCATTCATAAGAAAAACTTTTTTTAGTTGATAACTGGAAGATAATGCCTAAAATTCAAAATCGATAAGTAAATTGATAGTAAAATTAATAGATAACTAAATATTAAAGATTGATCAATAAAAATTGGTTGACAGAAGCACTATAGGCCGGGGACGAGGTAGTCAATACATAAACAAAACGAATATTTTGAATTCAATTCAGTTCTGTATCTTGCTTGGAAAGTTTTATTCATTTTATTTAATTTACTAATGTATGTTATTCAAATTACTTTTCATGGCTTTTGTTGCCTCAATTGTCTTTGTATGAAGTTGGTATGATTTTTGTTGTTGCAATTGGACAAACCGCTGTGGTGTATCACGGGTGCTTTTTTTTTGTTAAGGTTTTTTTAACTGTATCTATATGTATAGATCGACTGGCGTGCATGGCTTGAAGAAATGAATTCTGTGGAGAAAGGAGGCTGTCCCGTACCCTCCCCTGGTAGACAAAAAGCCCTGACGCATTTTTACACGGTTTTATTTAACTTTATTTGTTACTCGGTTATCGATCACTATTACTGCATAACTTATCTTCAAACTTTGCACACAAGCTTATCTCCGATGACAGTACAATATTCCATCCATTTTATAATTTATTATAGCGTTGATTAGGAAACAAAATTAATAATTTTGGCTCTGGGGAAATTATCAGAATTATTTTCTGTCGAATGGCAACGATAGCTTTGTTTGGAATTGTTTGGATAATGCTGCGATATTTTGAATTTTAAAATACTCAAATCATGGCGAAAAAAGAAACTGCGACGCAGCGGAAGAGGTACGTGGATAAATAAAACCATGTAACTTAAAAAGCATTTTTTATCTTGTATTATATCTTATAATTTTGTACTCGGAAAGGTGGTATTGTTAAAACTTCCTTCTGCATAGCCTTATCATATTTTTAAAATTAACCTTCATTATTTATTTTTCTACTTTCCTCGAAGTAGATATTGTCATTATTATAAATAATAAATTTAACAAAATAACTACAGAATCACACCACTATCCTGCTTTTTGTTATTTTATATATTGCAAATTCAAAATCCTTGTTTTCGAAAATATACAACAGTGGGAGATGCATATCGCTTATTTTATCGAGCAGTTTGTACTAAGCTAATGAATTTGAATTGTTTTTTCTTGATGAATTTCCATCTTCTTATTTTCTTTTCAGTTTTAAATACCATTCATTATTTAATACCGTTACTATAGTATATGATGTTTGTAACTTATTTTAAGATGATATAAAATCAGTAAAACAAAATTTTAGTTATAAAAATATATCATTTGCTCTCTTTAGATATTAAATATTTACATTATAGCGTCCTTAATTTCTCAAAACCTTTTAATTTTAATACATTTATTTTTAACATGCGATACATTCTTTTATGTACTAATTAATCTCTACTTTAAATACTGTTAGAACATGTTTTTGCTATCAGTTTGAATTTCAATTTATACAAATGCCCTGCTTCGTTTTAACGAATAATTTTTCTTCCTGAATTCCCTAAAAATTTTAATGCGCGCACTTAAATTACACATTATCAAGATGAAGTTCTGAAGCTAAACATGAGTGAAAAGTAAAAATATTCGAAAGAAATAAAAACGGCGCTGGGAGAACAACATCTGTTCCAAACGTGGAACATTTTACTCTCCATAAGAGAATAAATGAATAAGGGAAGAAGGGGAGAGTAGAAGAGAAAACTCGGTGAAAAATCTTTCTTTTATGAAACACTATTTTTCAACAACTGCAGTCTTTTATTCATAATGGCAAATCCTGAACTGAAAAAAAAAAATGTATGATAATGATAAATACTACTTCCTGGAGCAGCCGTAAGGCGTACACGCTTCACAGGTCACATTAAGAATAAATTAAATCTATTCCCTTCTACAACAACGGGAGAGAACAGGGGAGAAAGAGGGGATCTCCCCCCTCTTACTGGGTGGCAGAACCACACGTTCTAACCGCCATCTTGAATTCTCTAGCCGCTTTGCCATTATCACCGATGGAGAAAGCGGTAGTGCGCTTGCGCGGCTGTAACGATTTCTGATTGACGCCTTAATGAGCCAATCGGAAGCGCGGATGGTGTTCAGTGGCCCGACGCTATTGGCGGCGCCTCAGAGGCTTCTATTCATCACTCTGCCGGCCGAACTAATGAAAAGCATTGATTTATCCGGTTTGGAGGTAGTTCGGAAAAGGGGTCGTAGTAAAAATTGAGAATTCAAGTTTATAGGTTTTTGATAGCAACTTTGAAAAATAATTGTTTAATGTGTAGGTGTTTTCACAGCTATTATACATAAAAAAAGTTCTTTAACTTTCGGTTTTGAGTTATAAAATCGTTTTTTCCAAAATACGAGTTCTGGTGCCTGTGTGAAACTCAAGAATGATTTGTTTGATAAATGGATTGTACTATCACTTAGATCGATAGTACCATCGATAGTAAGACTTCGCTAGTATCTCGCAAAATTATAAAAGGTCTAATTTGCTTAATTCGCACAAATTGCTACTAAGCATACTGTGGGTTTTTTTATTTTGCAAAAGTAATTTACTATTTCTCCGACATTCAGCGGCAAGAAAGGACACCATCAGACTAGTTTACAACTTTAAAGAATGAAATACTAAATCTACCGTTTGAATATATGGTTATGGTGTAATTAACTACCACGATTATCTTTTCTGTTAATCTGTCCCCATTAGATAAAATTCATTTTTTTATTATATAACTGTACTGGATGTGTCTGGCGAAAAAAATCCTCTGTTGATTGATAACTATCCAAATATGAAACAATATACCAGATTCCTAAACCAGTTTACGTTCTTTATGCCCGACAAAGTCCCGATAAAATTACTAATGTCTCTTTTTTTTTTCTTTTTTTTTGTTCTCCTGATAAGGAACATGCACACTATGAAAAGATGAGATCAATTTCAGTAGAGATACCTATCGACTTTTTTCGATAAAACAAAAAACAGGTCTTAATTTGCTGTTTACTACCTCTTACTGCAGTCAACTCTCGTTATGTCGAATTTGAAAGAGGAAATAATTTTCGGAAATGTCAAATATGCTATGAAAATTATTTCAATAAAAATAAGTAGCAGTACACTGTTAAAAATGACAAACCTAAAAATGAGAAAATTGATCTTATTTTTTTAAAAGGAATTTTGACTTTAATTTATATTTTAGTTTTCTGCAATTATAGTTATAGAAAGGACAAGTATTAGCTGGAATAAATTAAAAATTTATAGAGCAGCTCTATGCTTATGATTAATACAGGTAAATTAATACAGTACCCCGTTCACAATTTATACTTTTTCTTAACAATAGAACAATAGTGTTTATATCAAAACGAAGGAACTATTTACCGTACAAGACGTCAGAATGAGTCGAGAATTGTAGTCATCTGTCTCTTCAAGAGTAAGAATACAAGGTTAATAATTCGTCGGATTTGGAGCGGACGCAGTAAAATAAAAAAGCAGAATGGACGAGTGGATAATTAACGCTCTTCTGGATTGGGCTATATGGAAATTTGGCACAGAAGTACCAAAAGGTTTAGCATAACGCATCTGGTACGTTTGGAAGCTATATAATTTAACTGTCTTCCTACTAGTACGATCTCTTCCAGGCATAGTAGCTTAGAGTGAGAATAGTCCGCGTCCCAGGGAGGAAAATTATTTTTTAGTGGTCTCAGAAATGAATTCGTAACTGGATCATTTTGAGAAAAGGGTTACCGAAACTCGGTTTTTAGCCTACTTTCCCGTAAAAGTAAAAATAATAAGAATAAAGCATGGAAGAAGGCTTAATGTATCATGAAAATATCGTTAAAAATAAAGAAAAGTCAAGAAAAAGTGAAGTAATTAAATAAAGATTGAAAAATAAAAAATTTGAAAGTAGGGTTTCGAATAGAGAAAATGTGTGTCGGCCGGTCTGTCCCCCCCCCCCCCCTAATAACTTTTGAACGAATTGTCCGATTCTAAAAATTCTTTTTGCATTCGAAAGATCTCGGAGAGGACATCTCATTTACATATTTTACTTTTGATTCGAACAATTTTTCGTTCAATTTTGAGGAGTTTAAAAAAAATGTAATAGCGCCTATGGGCGAAAATGAAGCAAATTATGTAAATCCAGGGTACAAGATCCATGTTCCAATGAACAAGCTTACTGGAAGAAGCTCTTGGCGTGAAATATCAATTTGAGCAGTTTTTGTTAATTTTTAAACAGTTCAAAAAATCGACATAGCGCTTACGGGGAAATTTCAATCCTATATAAATCCCGATCTAACAGACCGATTTGCTTGGAACAAACTTTATCGGAAAACTCTTATAATGTAGAACATGTACAAATAGAAAGTTCATCCAGAACTAAAGAGCCTATTTTCCTATGAAATTTTTTTATCGGAATTTTAAAGGATATTTCTCAATGAATAAATGAAAGAATGAATCAATGAATAAATGAACGAGGAAAAGAATGAATAAATAAGTGAATAAATACATGAATGAGTAAATGAATGAATAAACACATGAATGAGTAAACGAATGAATGAATAAATGAATGGCTGAATAAAGGAAAGAATGAATGAGTGAATGAATATGTATTATCCGTTGAAAAAGGTATATTTGAAAAAATTAAGAACTAAAGCTAAAGGAGAAAGAGAGAGAAAGAGATAGCTAGATTATAAATTTGAATTTGGTGTATACGGGAAAGTATGCTCGTATACTTCTAGACGGAACTTCTTGTTCAAATTTAAGTCATTTTGACTCGGAGCTATTCCGAGATCGTGATGTTCTTGAAAATAAGCCATTTTATACCAATAACAAGAATTCTGACTTTAATTAGTGTATGTAAAGTAAAGAGCAGCATACAAAAATGAGCTCAAAAAAAAAGTTCAATAAGCATGTGTGATTTTTTTTTTTTTTTTTTTAATTTTTAGGTTCTCCTAACTTATCAGAAGTTAGGTAGCAGGTCTATAGAAGATAAAATGTGATAATTGGATATTCAAATTTTAAGTGAGGCAGCATTTGGATTTGGAAAGTCGACGATGTTTTCAAATTAATAGGAAAGAAATTAAATTTGGGTCTAACATCCTTGTCTTCAAAGTTTGTCGCCTCACGGGATCATTAGCAAAGTCGAATTTCTAAGTAGGCAGAATAGACAGCAGCCTAGGGTGGTATATTATACTTTTTATGTATTATTTGCATTACCCTTGAAAACAAATCACTAAATTTTACTTCTTATTTTGACATCTTTTTCTTTTCGTGAAATTAGGTATATTTATATTCATCCATTTCCTTAAAGTGAGCTATTTTTAGATAGTCCTTAGAAGATCACTTAATAACCGTGCCCTAGATTGATAATTGCCCCTGCCATTGTAAATAAAATAATAACAAAAACCAGACTTTCTGCTTTATTTCGTTAAGTTTGAAAACGTTGCTTTTTTGTGGAATTAGTTAGGTTTTCAAAGTGAAGCAGAGAGTGGCCTTCACTTTGAAAATTGTAAAGTTTATTTTCAATGAACAAGAGTATTTTTATTTTTCTGTTTTGATTATTTATTTATTTTTCCCCAGAAAAAGTAGTCAACTAATTTAAATGCTATATATATTTTTTCCTTTTTTAATCTTTTTCAGATTTGTATTTTATTCGCAGAATTTTCAGACCTAAGGGGCTATTCTACGGGAAAGAGATAGTCATGCTCCACATGTGGTAGCCGTATTTCATTGAAAGATCATAATTTAAAAAGCTAATAAGAGCAATTTGTGTCTTAAGAAATTGTGATTTCATCAGTAGAATGTTTCGTTCATCAGATATTTTAATTAATGTTTATTTATTTTTTTTATTCACGCAATTCACGTGTGGCTGTTTCTGTGATAGTCTTAATGGTTCGGTGTAACAGCAGTGCTAATATTTAAAAAAAAAAATTTTTTTATGAATAAAAACCTTAAATTTTCGTTTTTAGTTAAGAACATAGAAAGCGAAACGAAGTAATAGTGTAAAACATGCGCATTTGTTGTACTTGATTTCGATTTTTAAATACTAACTCACGAGAAAGCCATTTTGACCATACAAATGTGAATCATTATTGTATGATTGACAGTAATTGCATAATATTCTATCAGTTGAGATTTTAGATCCGACTTCGCGATTCCCCAAGATTGTGGAATCTCAGAGGGACAGCTCATTCTGGGGAAAGGGGTGAGGAGGATACAGGCCGTGAGGACCTGAAAATCGGGCAGAAGCATAGGGAAGGTATTGAATTTTCGTAACCAGAGGAATGGAATTCTGGGAGGAAAATCTATACGTGCGTCTCCTTGGGGTGCGGAATGACCATTGTGAGAGGACAGAACAGGCGCTGCTAAGCACTCGACGGACGGGGAAATTCTATATCCAAGATCGGGGGTCTTTCACAAATTTGTATTTATACAGTTGAGATTTTAGGCAATTTGCATTTATACAGTTGATATTTTAGACAATTCGCTTTAACACAGTTGAGATTTGCAATAATGCAGTTTGTATTACTACAGTTGAGACTTTACTGTTATAATGTTGAGCAGTTGATGAGTTGAGACAAATTTGCATTAATACAGTTGAGATTTTACTGTGATAATGTTGAGCAGTGATGAGTTGAGACAAATTTGCATTAATACAGTTGAGATTTTACAGTGCAATTTTGAGCAGTTGATAAGTTGAGGAAAATTCGCATTAATACAGTTGAGATTTTACTGTGATAATTTTGAGCAGTTGATGAGTTGAGACAAATTTGCATTAATGCAGTTGAGATTTTACTGTGTGAGAGGAGCCCATGGGTAGTTTTCTCAAGAGGGATTCCTCCGGTAAATTCTGTCGAGGTTTCAAAATGCTATTAATTATATACGTGTGTTCCTTCAAATATTTTTTTTTCTTTAGCGGGGTGGATGCTACTTTTATTACAAAAATATTAGGATTGGTAAAGTGAGAGCAACAAGGCTTTTTTTCTTTAAGGGGTATATAGTATAATAAAATAAAGTAGTAACTTTCCACGTACAAAAATACTCTAATTGTTATTTTGCATTAATTCATACGGGATGAACTACATCTAAGGCGGATTATTTTTCTTTTTTCTAATGCTTTGAAAAAATATGGACAATGCAAAATTTTGAATAATAATTTTTGGGGTATTTATCTCCTTTACAGACCTATAAATAATAGAATAACGAAGAGTAATTCATTAATTGTTCAATTGTATTTTATTCGGTTCATTTTTTTGCTACAGACTTCTGGCTGTTTAGTGTAAATCCAGTATATTATTTCAAGATTAAGGACGTAAATACCATTTCTTGCTTTTTAAAAAGTTTATTGAGCATTTATGAATGCTAAACACTATTCCGGGACATTTTTATTTTAAAATTATTTTTCACCTATTTCTTTGAAACCTTCCGATTTTTATTTTGTTTTTTTATTTTTTTCCCAGTTTGGCAGTAGTTACGTAGCTAAGGTTTGGTTTACGGTAGATTAAATCTCTGCTTTCAAATCCCATAAGAGCATCTTCATTATTGCATTATCTGCGCAATGTTCTAAAGTTACCTCGTTTGCTTTATTTTAAAAAAAAGTCAACCTTTTGAAACTCCAATTCCAGAAAGTCAATGGATCCCTAGGTTCTGAATCGATCATTTTCAATATATTTGCCACAGATTTCTCCAATGAATATTTTTTTACACACATGACTTTCTGCTTCTTTTTTTAAAATCAAGAATTAAGTGTTTATCGAATTCCGAACGGCAAAAGTAAACAAAAAAAAATCTGATTAAGTTGACAGTGTAACATTGTGTGAAAGCATTCGTCCACCTTCAAAACAAAAAAAAAAAAGAAAAGGAAAAAAAAAAATCTGCAAATTTTTTTTTACCATTCTGCTTATTTTCGCTACAAAATTTCAGTTCAGTTACACTTAAACATTGCGTTCCCCCTCTCTTTCTTTTTCTATCTATTTGTCTCTTTTTTCTTTTTCTTTTTTTTTTGGGGGGGGGGGGATTTTTTTTGCATTGCGAATAAGTTTGGGAAAGTCATACAAACGATCTTAGATTCAAAAAATCAAAGGCAAGTGAACTTCACAATTAGTTTAATAAAACTTAGAAATTTTAAATACTGTAGATCCTACAAGAGATCCTTTCGTGAAGATTAATTTTAATCCTTTCCGAGTATTCGCAGTAAATTAGCTCCAAATTATTTTGAAACATTTAAAATTTTAAAACTTAAGAACTGTAAGAAAGTACTGCGATTTCCTAAACTCTGTCCATATTTTTTTCAAAGCATTAGAAAGAAGAAAAAATTCAGCCTGAGATGTAGTTCCACCCATTTGATTTTTTCAGCATTGTAAAAATTCTGTTTTGTCACGATTCCCAAGTATTACCAATAGAAAATCAACCTCAAAATGTGTTGCGTTTTAATTTGGATATTTCTAACATTGTAGAAACTGTACTGTAATCGAGTTCTTAAATTCATCCTAAGCAAATCAATATTTAGGATTAATTTGCTTACTTCTTAAATTCATCCTGAATTTAAGAACACGATTACGAGACAATACTAACGGTACAGTACCATTTCAAAAAGAACATTTTTTTCGGTAAGACTTTTGCAACGTACTTTTTGTGATCTATCCAACCTCTTATCAAATGTCAGAAACAATTAACCCCAAAACTTGTGATTTAGTTGTTTAACAATTCAGTTATAATTTAACTTCTGTACATCAAAATTTGAATGAACTATTTAAATGCTATTTTTAAATAATAATTATTATTCATATTTCAAAGTTAATTTATGTGCATTGTAAAAACTTGTGCAGCCGTGCATAATTTTTCAATTTATAAATGCAAAACATGTGTAGCAGAAATTACATGAATAATTAACAATAAACAAGACTACATGAAGAAATATTTTACATTAAAAATTATGCGTTTTAGAAATCCTACCTTTTAAGAAGTAATGCAATTAAACAATTTATGAAAGCCTAATTCGAAAACAGTATTTATTTTAATTGACTCATCTTAAAGTTCATGAAATTTATGGCTTTTAAGAAAGAAACGCGAAGTCAAGGCAAAACTGATTTGATGAAAAGTCTTATTCAGTTATAATTACTGACTTCTCCATGTCCATTCATGGCAGCAATTAAAAACGGGAAAGTAGAAAAACGGAAATCATAGTCTGGAAGACAGTTAAGGAGTTTTAAATGGAAATTACTTTAGGAATTGTTAACGCATATTAAATTTGAACAAGGAGTGTAGTGATTAAAAATTAAGCAGAGTTTTACTCAAAAATTAAAAGGAATTAATTTGGGAGTTTTAAGATTATGAATATGTCGAAGAGAAAAACTGTTTTTTTTTTTGCTTTCCTCTGTCTGAAATATTGCATTTCATTGCAATAACCGCAACGCCAATTTTTCGGTTTTTTAAGTTTAACTCTCACCCCTTAAGCGAAGCAAACGTTTTTGCGCCTACTAACCACTTATTTCATGTGTAACTCCACTAACTACACTAATGCTTTATTGGATTAAAATTGCTTAAAGCTATTATGGTAATTGTAACTAATAATTTACTGAATTATTACTGTTATTTTTGTTGTTCGTACAGCAGCTAGCTTCATAATATAACATTTTTGCGTTTTATATCTTTTTTTTTTGTACTTTTATGTTTTTCTTACGTGCAATCTTGAGAACCTAAACGTACTATGTAGTTTGGAGACTGTTACCTTAACCGATTAATTATCTTTGAATATGCGTAGAAAACTCTTCGGTTTAACGGAAGGCCAATTATCCTGTTGGAGTTTAAAACGGGATTAAAATATTGTTTCTTTGTAACGGAAATTTCTTTGTATCAATGTTCGTTGTAACGAGATTTTACTGTACTCATTTCTAAAATCTGGATGAGCCCCATTTTTTTAATGCAAGAAAGTAATTAAAAGATCTGGGAAGAAAACATAGGTTTGACTAAAAAACAATTTTTGTTTTTTATTTTTTTAAAAATAAAATCGAAAAATGTAAAATGAAGAAGCAAAATATTTATAAATAAAATAAAGTAAAACACCTCTACACTTGTCTTCCTCCTTAAAAAAAAAACTTTATTTTATTTCGTTTATTATGCATTCATTTTTTTCTTTATTGAGCGATTTATTTATTTAGATAGATGATTTCAGTTCGAAGGAGAGAGGAAAACGTTGTAAGAATAACCAATAGCTTAAGCATACTGTCCCTGGCCAAATTAATAGACTCACTACACAGTTTTCGTAATTTTCTACTGAGCACTCAGTCTGATGCAAAAAACCGTTTTTTTTCTTATTTTGACATGTTTTAATTATCAATGTTCTCACTTTCCAGTAAAAATTCATTCACTCTTGCATTTAGGGGACCAGCAACAAATTAAAACGGATAAAAATGTTTATGATCCTGTGCCGTAAAAGGCTGGAAATAAGCTGTAAATTTCAGAAAAATAATTTAATTGTCACGTACAATTATTCTGTGCATTTTCATAAAGAATGTACTGATACTCACGAAGATACAGGCATTTCTCCAATTTTCTTCACACGTTTTTGGCTTATAACACTCAAAGCTTTTCACGAAACGTTACCATACTTTCAAAAACTTGACAGCATACAAGTGAATCATTATACTGAAATTTAAAATAAAAATATTCAATATTCAATGAGTTATGGACATTTAAGGGAATTAATTTTTTACTGCGCATGCGCGAAAGATAACAATTTTTAACTGTCATAATTACAAATCAAAATATACAGGAAAACTCGGCAAAAAAAAAAAAAAAAAAATCAGTTGAATATCTTGAAAATTTAGAAAGATATTGGCAATTTAGTGAGGTGTATTTCAACACTATTTGGAGAAGAGCTATTCCTTAAGGGATTGTTCACAAATTGCTCGTATGCGTTTGCACTCATCCAGTGCGTGTCTGCTGTGATTTTGATAAAAGTTGAGTATTTGTAAAGAATTCCTTACCATCCTTACCAAGAACATGGATCGTGATGTTTTTTCGCAAAAACTTACTTTTTATCACAAATCACTGCGTAAGTGCACTGAATGATTGCAAGCATTTGCGATTGATTTGTGAACATCCCCTTAAGAAATAGCTCTTTTCCAAAAAATGTTCAAATACACATCAAAAAATTGCCGATATGTGTCTGAATTTCCAAGATATGCAACTAAAATTTTTGTATGAGTTGCCCTGTACACTTAGGGAGTGAAGTCATGAAAGTTAAAAATTGCAATCTTTTGCACATGCGCAGTAAAAAAATAATTTTTAATATTTTAATGAACAATGAAGAGGAAAGAGCGTGGAAAACTCTCGCAGGATGAAAAAAGTACCTTCAGTACTTTCTTTTCCCATTTCTACGACTTTGTTTAGGTAAAGAGAAATTACGAGAAAGTAAAAGCGAAAGCATTCGGAGATAAGTTAAGAAAAACTCCCTATATTTTCCTCTTTTTTTTTTTATCGAGATAATATTTTGATAAAAACTGATTAAGTTAGCAGGAGAGAAAAATTTTGTAAGAATAATGAAAATATGCTGTACTTGTATTTTTTTAAAATCTAAATAATTCTTCGTCTTTTTATTATAACGTGGTGTGAATAAAACGAAAAGAATGTGGAAAAACCGACAGGGGAAGATAAATATATCTTTTATTACACCCATATATTGTGAGTAATTTAAACGCTGATCCTTTTAGAATTTTTAGTGTACTTTCTCGTAAAAGAAAAAAAATGAAAGAAGGCTCAATGTATCGTAAAAATATTGTTAAAAATAAAGAAAAGTCAAAAATTAGTGAAGTAATTAAACAAGATTGAGAAATCAAAACATTGAAAATAGGGTTTTGAGATGGGGGAAAGTGTGTGTGTCAGCCCCCCCCCCCCCCCCAGTAACCTTTGAGGAAAATTGTCGGATTCGAAAGATTTTTTTCTTTTTTTCATTCGGCGATCTCGGCGAGATAATCTCATTCCCACATTTCGTTTTTTGATTTGAACAATTTTTCGTTCAATTTTGAACAATTCCAAAAATTTTAACATTAGCGCCTATGGGGAAATATCAAGGAGAAGACGACGTTTGCGGAAGTTTTAGATTCTTCTAAAATTTATGATTTGTCAATCTCACTTGACCAATCTGGTTTACATCGACGCTCATCCCCCACCGTGAGAGAACATTACATATCTCCTCTTAGAACCCCCTAAGAACCTATCAAGTGATCTC
The DNA here is from genome assembly GCA_038502835.1 of Octonoba sinensis. Taxonomy (NCBI): domain Eukaryota; kingdom Metazoa; phylum Arthropoda; class Arachnida; order Araneae; family Uloboridae; genus Octonoba; species Octonoba sinensis. Next base: position 51,346,893 of record CM076601.1, on the reverse strand, counting down.
TGAGAAATTATTGGTCCGGAAAAATATCTATGTAACTAAAAAAGAGAATGGTACGCCTTGTCCCATTCTTAGAATCCTCTTCCTCCAATATGGCTTTGTGAACCATCTTTTATGTTCGGTTACAGACAGGTGCAGAAACTATTTAGAGTTAAAATGGAACCTTTTTTTTTGTTCGAAAGGAGGGGGTTCCAGATACATAATTCTTGGAAGAATTTTCATGTGCTCGGAAAGTGTACAAAAGGAAGATCGCCATGTGCATAAGCGATGTATATTTAAGAGGCTCTCTACCATAAGTTTAAAATAATATTTTTGAAGGATTTTTGTTTCGAGTGGCATCACTTTTGTTCTGGTAAGCAGATTTTTTTCGTAATTTTATCTTGAACTAATTTTTTTTTGTAATGCACACCACTTCAGTCTGAGCACACGCAAGGAATCATGATCTTCAAAATTTCGGATGTGAGAAAATTCCCAAAATGATAATGATTATAATGGTGTCAGAAAAACGTTGCGACCTACGATGCGAGACCTCAGATTTCTAGATCAAAGGTGAACTGAAATTCTTGGAAATAATTGATTTATACCCATCAATTATGCATAAAATTTTTGAACTAAATAACTGCTATTGAAACAGTTTTTTCGTCTTGGGCTGGCTGCATGATATTACCGCGCCTTATTTGATCTCTAACTAGACAATTTTGGCTCACACTAATTAGTTTAATGGGAATTAAATTTCACTTTTTGTTATTTGAGCCTAATTTTCACGCCAAACTTAAATAAAATATAAGAAATAATTGAGCAATTTCGAATTTCCGATTAGAAACGTAATCTGTAATAGTTTACCTTAGCTTAATTGAGCATCAATATATTTTGCTCTTGTGACAACCAGTTTCAAATACGAAGATGAATAAAATTTTTGAGTCATGATTGGTGAATTTTGAGTTCTGGGCTGCCGGATTGAAACGTTATCAGTTATTTCTCCAAACTTGAAAATACTTCAACGTATTACTGCGATTTATTTCTTGGAAAATTATTATTTCTTAATCTCTGCACAATATTCAGATTGTAACGTTAAAAGCTAATCGAATTTTGATGAGCAATTAAGTACTTACTGCTTCGCAATATTCAACTGATTCTAAAATGAATCATAGTATTTGGACTGAGTTCTCATGAATGCAAATACTTACAATCCATTATTCATCATCACAACCACGTTTTAACGCCTATACGACCAAGCAAACCTTTGGAATAGGTTATGTAGTTTGTTGTAAGATTTCCACTAATCATTCTTACAATTTGATACGGCTAAGATGAAATTTAAGTGAAAACCGTCCGAGTAGAACTAAATTATAAATTTCGTTTATGAAGATTAGCAAAAATGCATAAATAGACAACCTGTACATATTTCCTTTGACTACGTGCTTCGTTGTATTTTCATTCTTCTGCAATACATCCTACCGAAGTTGATTCAAAATCTAAAGGATTAAAATTTTAATTAATGTTTGCATTTGTATATAGTTATTAAAATTTTATGCAAATTAATTTTATTAACTAAACTTGAAAAAATAAACAAATAGATAAAAAATAAAATAAAATAAAATAAAATAAAGAGAGAGAGAAAAAAACAATAGGGGTATAGTTAGTAAGAGTAACATGTGTAGAACAGAACAATATATGGTAATGATATGCATAAAATTTCGTTAAATTGTTTTTGAAATGTAAGAGACGGAGATTCATCATAAAAAGTTATTTAACGTTACTTCGAATTTTTAAATATGCTGTAGGGAAATAATTAGTAAAAAACCTTCGTTGAGCATGGAACGAGATTTTTTTTACGTGCCCAATGATAGCAAATATTAAAAAAGGATTGTCAAAATAAGTTTTCAAATCATTTGTAATGTATCCCATATTATACAGTTGCTTTCATCAATTCTTAAATCATTTTTTCAAACTTTAACAACATTAAATAATTTTCAAGGATCGAACGTGATTTAGGTTTCACCACCAAATCAACATTAAGAACTGTTCTTACATCATAAAAAATCCGACAATAATTAGTTATGAAAAGATTGTTCTAATTTTTCGTCATTTATGAGCGATGAATAAATACAATCACTATTAGGTGTATTTCCCATCACAAATGAAAATTAAAAGGTTATACATAGCCCCCTACGCCTAATATAAAGAAGAGCGAAAATTTTCTACGTAAATATTTAGTTATGAAATTTATAGTATAATGAGTGCATACACAGGATAACAGCGATGTTGCAGCGACGAAGAATTTCAGCGGGCGTCATTTGTTTTTCATAACTTAATAACCCAGCCCTCGTATTAACTGATTGGAATTTTTTTGTTACGTCATTAAAAGGGCCTTTTACTCAGACGTCCGTGATCTGCTGATTGCGCTATGGATATTTCTTCGCTGTTAGATTGATAACCAGAAGGACGGTGTGTTCTGAAGATGTCTCCTTGGCGTGAATGCAGCCTAATTGGCTCTCATTTGCTATTACAATAGAGTATCGTTTATACGACCATCATTTATACGACGTTTACATTTATACGACGTTTTAGTGTGAGTCCAATTCTTGGTTCAGCCAGAACGATAAATCGATTATACGACGTTATCGTTTATATGACGTTTTTCTATAGTCCCTTGGCGTCGTATAAGCGATACTCCACTGATATTATATTATACACTACCTGTTTGAATGACGTACTTTTCCTCATAATATAGTAATTGTATATTGTAACAGAATATCTTATATCCTTAATTATGTAATGATGCTATTTATACTGAACTGAAACCCTAATGATAACATAACAAGATATGATTTTCCGTTTCCTTCATTTTCATCGCTTTTTTACATAGTAGATTGCAAATCACATTTATGATTTCTATTTTACTTGTCAAACTTTCTCCTATAGTATTGCAAATCTGTCTTGCGAAAATTACCATATTTTTAATTTGAGAAAGACATATTTTATAACGTGTAAATATGCAGAAGTCTGAGAAACATACTTTTTCGTACATAAATTTTTAGAAATTGAAGATCCCAAGGGATATACTGAGTGTAGACAATATACGAACATTTTACTAACGTTTTTCAGATAAGATTTTACGGCGGCTGTAGATATTGTTTGCAGTCAGTGATCACTGCCAGTTGGTATAAAAATATGTCCGAGCTCTCTATATGGATTTTTAAAAGCTTTTATAAAGACGATATTAGTGCCTGCCTGTAGCATCTACTGAGATTTTTTTAATAACTTGCATTGAAAATGCGCATACGGCCTCTGAAAATTATAGGGACTAAGGATATTTATATTGAAGAGATTTATTGAAAAAAAATTATGTCTATATCTGAATTAAAGAGTTTCACTAGTGGAATAATCATCGTTTCCTAACCAGGATGTCCAGAGCCATGGGTTTTCGTAAAGCATTGGGAAGGGTTGCTCAAGAAATTAAATCTGGCTTGTATAATCAGAAATAAGTATTAATAAATGTATGAATAGCATTGAGTTAGTTTGTTACTTCAGAGATGGCAGAATTAAAATAGCGTGTCTTTATCTAGGATGCTTTTTGCGCCATCTTTGAAACAACTGATAAACTAGATGAGTTACTTTGCCCGCTACACTAATAGGGCTGTTAATATATGCATAAATATAAAAGTTGTGTAAGTTTAAAATACCTATGTAAAAAATAAACTTGTGAAACAATGTGAAGCCAAAGATCTCATTACATACTAAATTAATTTTATCTGGTCAATAAATATTTTTCATTCAACTACCAGTTATATTTAAACAATATTGTAATTATATTAGATCAGCACTGAGTCCACTTGAATGCTTGATTAATAAATTACATCTTCTACACAACACACGTTTCTCAGCACTTTGCAAGAGGGACGAAGTGTTGTAAGGAATAGGCGTTCACTACCACTGATTGGGAATCGTTGGAATTAACAAAGTCTTGGCAGTCTTACGTATTATATTCTTCCCACAGGATGAAAGTCATTGCATCAAGAGAGTCTTTCCCCATGGCGTCGAAGAATTCAGTTCAGGTCCGAAACCAGGATTGACAAATTTACCAACTGCAAATACGAGATAGGAGAAGCACACCGGGGAGGGAGGGTCGTAAGATATCCGGTATCTGAACCTGCCACTACACGAAAGATCCAGTCTTCGGCAGGTCAATTTTGATTTTTTAAATTTGAGCATATTTTGAAAATATATGTAAATTAAACTTGACCGTGGTGAGATGACACTCTTGACAGTGGTGAGATGTGAAAACTTGGCAGTGGTGAGATGTTTCAAAAATGTACAGAATTTACAACTTTCAAACATCAGGACTGCCTATCTGGCACGGACCTGTCACATAAGTGTCAAGGGATATGTTATCCCGGCAAAATCAAAGTCCGGAAGCAATAAGGAACTTTTGACGATCCCATATTGAAATTACCTGGAACGAGAAGCGATTTCTGAAAATACGGGACTGTACCATAAAACCCGGGACGTATGGAAATACTGTCTGAAACGTATCCGCTAAGATGCTAACCCAAACAAAAGGCCATGCCAGTGAAAACAAAAACAAAAACGGCTCTGCTCAAATTAATTTGCACACCGAGGCAGACGTGCTACGCGTAAAACAATGACTTTTTTTTTTTTTCTTTTCTTCTTTTTCTTTCTTACTCGTCGGCGTCTGGAAATAGGCTTCGTCTCTTTCATACACGATCGACCAATGGTTTGCATATCGAAACTCCAGTCACAAGCAGAGTGGTCATAAAAATGCCGCCTGCATAATGTGTCATTTCTCCCGAAAGTCGTGGCTTTCTCCGTGACAGAAAGAATTTTGACGCTGCGTGATTCGAATATTAAAAGTCGTAAATCAAGTCGCGCCATTTTTTTTTCTCGTGAGCGGAATCGAGAGGACAATAACGGTCGCGTTTGGTGATTATGAGGCCATTGTTGTTGAGGCGTGTTTTAGGGGAGAAGATTCATTTATTTTTCATTCCTTGTGCATAAATTAGAGGAAGTCTGGAGAGAAGGATATTTATCCCAGGACTTCCCCTTGTTTATTTACGAGTAAATTTTATGTCTAGCGGGTTTTAATGCTTATAAAACTAGTAAAGGAATATTCCTTCACAGAATTTGAGAAATCAGATGACACTATTGTAAATTTGAACGATGGAATTGTATGTGGTTATTGCAGTGGAGAAAGGTTGAATCTGATTAAGAGGAAGCTTTTTTTTTTCTCTGTGAAAAATGAAGCTCTTTTTCAGAGCTTTGGAACATAATAAATTACATACCTATAGAAATAACATTTCAGTAATTTCAAAAGATGAATATTTGAAAATGCGATCAATCATTTATATAGTTAGTTTCTTAATCTACTTCTTCTTTTTTTTAATTCATGTAACCTTAGTATGTATTTAAGTAGAAATATTGGCATTGCAAAAGAATTTGAATAGGTGGTGGTCAATTTGCACACACACACACACAAAGAATGATTTTCCTTGAAACTGGAAAAAAAAACTAGAAGTAATAACTTTACAAAGCTCGTGTTTACAACCAGAAATTTGCATCGAACAGTTTTCAACGTTTTCTCCCCTTTTTAATTTAGCTAGTTACTAAAAAAATATTGAATATTTCAAAATTTCGTACGTAAGTTGTTTAGTAAGAATATATTATAAGTTACATAACGTAGCTTGACATTTCTGTAGCATGTTAAATGTTTACCTTTGTGAAAAATTAATAGAGCATTTTTTTCTAACAAATTAAAGCTTTCGTATCGAAGAATTGACGATAGGATTTTTTTTTAATGCTCATAGATTAAACATAAAATTTTGATTGGCGAAAAACATACCGACTGGCAGTATTTGTAGTAAATGCCCTCTTTAAACAGAATTAAAACCTATGCATGACATTAATAGTTTATTTAGATCGCCTATTAGTCTATGGTGCCTATTGGTCATCTTTATGATTTCCGCATTTATTGTCTGCTAAATAATGCTTGCTTTTTTTAAATTTCCAAACATGACAACCACAAAATTTATAGACAATAGTTTTGCGGTTGAGATAATCCTCAAAGCGCTCAAGTGATTAATCGAGCTTTTGGGACAATAGAAACCATTACTAGCTGTTCTTACGTATGTCTTCATCTATAGCTTGCCCTTCTTAATAATCCGAAATAAGAGGACCATTACCTTCACGGCCTGTACGAAACAGCAGCTGAGCGGCTAACACTTTAAAGAAACCTTATAGTACTGTCTCATAGATAAGAGACAAAAAAAAAATAGTGCCCCCAATTTTTTAAAACTCATCATTCATTTTCGAAAGGGACGCCGTCACCGCTCAGCGATGAAACAATGCTCGCGTCGCGTTACCACGCATGTCAGACCTCACACTGTGACGCTGTAACACAACACCGGACCTGGAAAAACGTGACGCTTCGTTACCACTTCAAAACTTCAGCGATGAACATTGGAGGAGTAAAAAACACAGTTATTAAGAAAGAATTAAAGCGCTGTTACAAAAAAAAAAAAAAAAAAAAGAAATACTGTGGAGTATCGTTTATACGACGCCGAAGGGACTATCAAAAATCGTCGCATAAACGACAACCTCATATAATCGATGTTCCTTCTGGCTAAATCCAAGAATTTGGACCACACCAAAACGTCTAGAAAACGAAGAAAATAATTTATCTATTCTTCAAAAAAGAAAAGAAAGAAAAAGCTTTTTGAAATTCGGAGGAAATTCTTGGTACTTCTAAAAAATTGCAAAGAAATCTATTTATTTCAACACAAATTTCACTCCCTGTTTAGGTGATAATTAAAAAGTGCGCCAAAGAAGAGTTGTGAAATTTAAGTAAGTGGAGTATCGTTTATACGACGCAGAAGGGACTATCGGAAAATGTCGTATAAACGAAAATACTATCGCCGTATAAAGGATACTCTGCCTACAAGGCTTGTGAAACAAACTTTATAAAATTACACAATTTTCTACTAATTTTTTTTTCCTGTAATTCAATTAAGAAGAAAAGGTTTTTATTTAACAAGAATTTCCAGGCAGCAGAGGCGTCCAGGAGCGTCTATCGATAAGAACTTTTATTTTCTATGTAGAAGCTCCTTTCTTAAAAATGCGAACTAAAAAGTATCGTTGGGCTCTAATGGTCACTTCAAAAGCTCTCTTTGTGTTAAGGTAATAAGCTTTGAATTCATATGATACATATATATAAGAAGTTCACGGTTTCTCTTATTTTCTGTTCTGCCAATTTAATATGGAAAAAGTTTTGCATATTGATGAGTCTGGGAAAAGTTTTTTGTTTCTACAGAAATTTCTTGTGTGCAAGAAGCGCTGTCATATAAGAGTATAATATATACGATTTATCTTCTTAAAATATTTCTGTTTTGTAAAAAAAAAACTAAAGTGTTGATTCTCTAAAAAGGGGGGGGGGGGATGTTATGGCATTGGCTTATTACAAAGAGTATTTACGTTATACAAACCTTTGATTACTTACAATCAATGGTTCATTTTTTTTTCTCCCCTGTTATTTACTGAAAGAATAACTTGACAATTTTGTTTAGTTAATTGTTAGAAAAAGACAAATTAAAAAGCGAATGTTATTTGTTATTTTACAAGAACGACTTAGCATGAAACCATGTTAAATTCATAGAGCTTTTACAGGAAAACTGCAGAAGCAAAAAACATTTTACACGAAAGTGTTAAAACGTTTCAAAAGAATTTAAACGTTGGTTAAGTTTTTTTTTTTTTTTTTTTTTGCAGCAAGACCTTAAAATATCTGGAGGAAAAAATCGATTTTTAGTTTCCTTAAGTTTGTAACCATGTTTCAGAGCTCATAAGAATATTTTTGGAAAGTTGAAATCAAATTTTGAGGATTTTTTTTGAGGGGGGATTGGAATGCTTAATACTATTGCTCAGATTATTAAGCTTAATTATACGTTGATTCATGAAAGATTAATAAAAGCAAGTAAAGCATTTCACGAGATTTTTGTTGGATGCATTTTAAGGGTCTCAATGACGTAAGAAAAATAAATTTAAGTACGGAATTTGTAAGAAGTGTGACAGTAAACAAACTAAAACTAACTTTAAAATTAATTAAAACAACTTTTTATATGGAATTGCTGTTACGCAGACGTAAAAACGTAGAAGCAGATTCGTAAAGAATTAGTTTGACCTGTTCAAATTTTCCGAAACTTTTACGGTAAACTAGTATCGACATTTAATGATGTTATTTAATTCATTGAAAAAAAAAAAACATTACTCACTTTTTTTTAATTTAAAATTCTTCTCAAAGTCATTCACCTTAGTTTTCGTATTCTCACGGTGCATAACATTCCACTAACATTTTTTGTATATAAGGGCAAAAAGAAATTTCAGAAATGGAACAAAGAATATATCTTATTCAATTGTTACCCACATTTTTCCCAAGAGATAATATCACTGAAGTCTCCTCAACTAATCACGAAATATAAGAGAATGTAACAATTGACAAAAGAATATTTTCTTGGAATTTCTTTGTTAAAAAGTCCACTTTCCAGTCTACAACTTGAAAAAAAAAAAGGAATAAATAAATTTATTATTTTTTTATTTTATTTTATCTTACAGATCAGTTTTTAAAACATTAGCATTTTACTGCACAGGGACATCTCGTTCATGAATGAACGACACCTGTTTCTACTTCACCCTTCAGAAAGCAGATGTATATGAAAACGCCTTTTATAAAGCCATTAAAATTTACCAGATGTTAAATTGCAATACGTTTTTGTCAAACTTTTGTGTCATATGATGCGGGAGGTTTTATCTTTCTCGTTTTTCCTCACTGAACAGAAGGGATATTGGGATCATTTACTTTAGTTATCATTCATAAGTAATGTCAAGCTTCGACGGGGGAGGGGGTCGTGAAATTGTGACAAAGTAGGACAAGGGTAGGGGTAACCAGAAGTGTGATATCATGCTTAGGCAACATAGAGTGGCATGTGACAAAGGGATAGGGGGTATGTTGAAGTGTGACATTTTGTGACATAGGGGGATATATATATGGGAAAAAAGCGTGACATCATTTATGGACGGTCCCTTAGATTCAGAGTATCAAAAGAAAATTGAACTCGGCAGACAAGACTGGATTAGTCAGGAAAGAAAAAGTTTTTTTTTTCTTTTTGTTTACCACTGACTTTTTAAATAAGCAATTTCTGAGTTCAGCATATAACTTATGTACTACATCTACAAACTTAATTAAGATTTTTTTTTTCTTTAATGTACATACTGTTGTAATAGTTTGTTCTTTTGTCATCCAAAAATTTTCAAAATACTCGGTTTTTAAAAATTATCCAATTTTTATTTTAAAAATTATCGGATTGGCATGTTTAAATGTTCTGAACACAATCTGGTCATTTTCAGAAAATGTCTGTTTTTGCTTGTAAGTGCTCCCCTCCTCTTTATTTTTTAATTAATTAACTAATGTTCCTTTATTTATTTATTTCTTGAGACTGGCTCATAAATATTGAAGAAATAGAACGAAGTTTGACATGGAAATGAGATCAAATAGGGTATTATTCGTTTATTAGTAGTTGATCACAGTTTGCACAAAAGACGGTTTTAATTAACTTGAAGAACCTAATAAACTCAAGTATATTAAAAATCTATTGCATTCTAAGGTACAGCCGGTAGAGTTGGCGCACCATTGGAAAACATGATAAAAAAATAATAAAGAGATTAATTTTTGCCTAACTTTTGGTGAATATTATAGACTAGTTACCTTCTGTATGCATTATGTCCCTGTCATTCTGTAATTTACAACGACAGCAGGCTTGAAGCCAAGACCACTATTTTTCGCTTCTCTCCCTATAGGGCGGGTGAGACGGCTCTCGATAATAGGCAGATTATATTAATAATGACTGCAAGCAAGTTAAATTAGCTGAGAAAATGTTTGCTTAAAAAGCATCTTGCGGTACTCTCATCACAATCAAAATTGGAGGAAAAATAATGAAAATTCAAGCCCTTAACATTTGGAGAGCAAGGAATAAAACGACGTTGTATCACACCCTTTCAGAGAAAAAACTTATGAATTCAAGTAGACACTGTGCTGTTGTGGCTGTACAACCACCTGGAATCACGGTTCAGTCACACTTCCTCTTTCCTCCGAAAATTCAAGTGCGCCATCTTACCAGGTGTTACCTTATAAGCGTGCATATATTCAATAAAACCTGTAAAGTTGATCTAAGTTGACCACTTTTGCCAGGAACGGAATCAGCCTTCAATCTCTACGTCACCCTCTATAAGTTGACCGCCAGTGTAAGTACCACTAAAGTGCTGCACCGCAAGTGGTCAACTTACACAGGTTTTACTGTATATATATATATAAGGTATGACCTGGTGAGATGGCGCACTTTTATTTATATATAATATAAATGTTAGTAGCTTAAGTACGAATTAACTGAAAAATTCTTTTACAAATCTTTTTGGTTATGCATTCATAATTTATACATAGCAATTGGGTATCATAATCTCTATGGTTTGACAAAAGTTACAGTTGCTTCTACAGAGAGGTAAGCCGTTTTGCAATTTACAAGCAAGTCAAAGATTGATATTTCTTAAAGGCAATTTTACTTTCTCTTAGTTTTACCTCATTACCTTTTCTTAAAGTTTCTTTACTTTACTTTTTTTCTCAAGCAAAACTAAAAATGTGTTCCATGTGAAGTGTAAGATTTTTTAGTTGGTTTTTTCTTTTTAAATATTACCATATATGTTTTCCTCTTGCTCTTATTTTTAAAATAAGTTCTGTTTTCTTTTCTCTTTTTACTTTCTCTCTTTCTTTTGGAGGAACCACATATTTCATGCAAAAATTACGTGATTTCTCAAATTTCTGTTTAATTTTGAACACGTTGGCAACACTCGTTCCATTTATTGGCGTTATACGCCTGTGATTGAGCAGCTGTGTAAGCATAGGTCGTCCGTCAAAATAGATCGAGAGAACACGATGGGGGATGTATTGGACTTTTCAAAGTCATTTTCCAGCCAATTCTGTCCAAGTAGAGGAAAATATTCTACGAAGCATGACGAAGAGACTCGACTTTATTTGCAGCCTTAAATATGCAATGATCCGTTTCAAGATCAAAAATGGCCTTTTGTGGAAGGAAAAAAAAGATGATGAAGAAGAACGTAGAAATCTTTGGTAGGAGAAAAGCCCAGTGAGATTCCTCTTCCAAGTCAGTTAGTTGCAGACCGTCTTTTAAGAAGTAACCTGAAATGGTTCCCGTTCACTGAAATTTTGTAGAAAAGAAATGACTTTGGGGGACTGTCTAACCAGGGTTCGAAATTAGGATGGAAAAGTTAGGCGTCGTTGGCACCTATCTTATTTGTTTTAGTTGCCAAAAATGCCCGGCTAGGTGTCATTTTTAAATAATTCAAATTGATTGGGCAGATATAACAACTCAAAACTATTAAGACAGTTGTGCAATCGTTACAAAATACCGCAATAAATCACAACCTTAAAATGAGAAAATTATTCATAAGTAAGAGAAAAATGTTCGATAATCAATTTCTGTTGGTAACTTCTGAGAAGTTTGTCATTTTACTTAAGTTTATGCATCTATATAAATGTTTACTTTAATCAGTGCCTAATAAAAGTTGACTTTTTTTCAAGTGTTATTTACAATCAAGTGTTACTTACAAATAAGTAAGTTTTGTATCTAACAATTGATTGTAAATTACTTACAAATAAGTAAAAATTCGCAATTCAAAAATTTGAAGGTCAAGAAATTACGAAAATCTTCACAGGTATTGTAAATACTCAAAAAACATGAAATTTGATTAGATGAAATTTGCTCATAAAAATGTAATTGTATCAAGTTATATCATATATAAAAAAATAATAATAATGAAGGTGAAACATTGTGGTTGTCAAACTAAAAGTTTTATGAAAGCTTAGGCTTCAAAAGTGACGACTGGATGGGAAATCCCGGTCGTCAAACGGAATTTTTTAGTTGCAAAATGCGACTAACGACCACTAATTTCGAACCCTGTGTCTAATTAAGGCCTAAATAAAAAGTCTCGTTCAAAAAAAAAAAAATAATTTTTCCTTTTTAGTGCTTTTTATTAATTGCCAAAACTTAAAAAATTATATTTGTATTTATTAATTCATTTTTAATGATGGTTTTGGCAGAGGGAGGAATAAGAATTAAACTTTGGCTGGGGAATTGAGTCAGTTATTTTACACACATATAAATCAATCAGTTAATCATTAATATAAGTCTTTTTCATATGAAGGGTCCACTGGAAAAAACGACCTAAGTCACATACTACTTTTTGAAATTTGCTTTATGTTTTATTCAATTATTTTATAACATAAATGTTAATTTTAACTATGCGAGCCTACTTTTCCGTAACACCCAACTTTAAATTTATAATACATATATTTATAATGCATAATTTGTATTCATATATAACACATAATTTATAATAAAACATAACGCAAAGTTCAAAAAGTAGTATGTGACTTAGGTAGTTTTTCCAGTGGACCCTTCGTATATATAATGTATACATATCTAGCACATACATATCTATCTATCTATTTATCTGGATTGGTGATTTAATCATTGCTCGATGCAAAGTATTCTGGGGGGAAGTTTGCTCTCATATCTTATTGCGCTCCTGGAGTATATAAAGCTTGCTAACTTAGCCGAACTTTTTCAATCTGTCAAACAGGGTTCGACATTAGCGGCCGTTAGTCGTATTTGGAACTAAAAATTCCCGTTTGATGATCGCGATCCAGTCGTCACTTTGTATCCTAAACTTCCATAAAACTTTTACTTTGACAACCACAATTTTTCACCAAGTCGTCACTTTATATTTATTCGTTCACTTTCTAAAATCTAGTATAACTTTATACCATTATATATATAAGATATATATATATATATATAAATATATAATCAATAGATACGTATTATATATATATATATATATGTCATGTATCATCTAATCTTCTGTATTTTGAGTTTTTAAGATACCTACGAAGACAATCGTAATTTCTTGACCTTGAAATTTTTACTTACAAATGAAGTTTTGTAAGTAACACTAGATTGTAAATAACACTTGAAAAATAGTTAAGCCAATTAACTCATATTTTGGTTTATTACGCACTCTTTAAAATAAACGTTTATATTGTTTCCAAAACTTAAGTGAAGTTACGAACTTCTCAAAGGTTGCTAATAGAAATTGAATGTTGAACATTTTTCTCTTACTTAATAATAATTTTCCCAGTAATGTTGTGATGTTTTGCGATATATTTTAACAATTGCATATCTGTCTTCATAATTATCAATTGTTATCTCTGTCCGAGCAATTTAATTATTTATAATTACGCCTAGCAGAACACTTTTGGCAACTAAAACCAAACAGCTGGGTGCCAACGACCCCTAATTTTTACATCCTACTTTTGAACCTTGGTGTCCAAGAATCTCTTTGACAATTTCCGGATTCTAGGAAATTCTAGCCTACTGTTAAAGAGCAAATATATGATAACAGATTTTTTCGAAATCAATCTTTCCTTTGGATGACAGTGAATGTAGTAAAACTGGCAATACATGGGTCATTCATAAATGATGTCATGCTTCGAGGGGGGAGGGGGGAGATCATGTAAGTGTGACAGCTTGTGACGAGGGGAGGGGAGGGGTAACAAGAAGTGTGACATCGTACATTTTGATTTCTATAAACACAGTTAAAATCAGCAAATTAAACCTATTTTATGCTTAAGTAATATAGCGTGACATGTGACAAAGGGGGGGGGGGGTATGTTGAAGTGTGACACTTTCTGACAAAGGGGGGATGGGCGTCAAATATATTGAAAAAAAAGTGTGACATCATTTATGAACGGTCCCATAAATATAGGACTTATTACTCATAAAAACAAAAATAATCAATAGATACGTATTATTTATTTATTATTTTGGTTACTTATTTTTTACTTTTCATTCATTTTATTATTTATTTATTTTCAGTTACTTTTATTATTTCATTTCATTTATTTAATGAGCTCATATTTTAAAATCCTTATCAACTTCAAAAGCTACAATGTTTCCGAAGAATTACTAAGCTTCCTCCTCGGACTCAGATCTAGACAACTCTACGACAAAATTCTAATCTCAGCAAATCAATTTTTCCTCTAGTTTTCTCTGTAATACAAAAAAATGTAAAAAACGAAGAAACTAACCGCATTGCCAGATATGATTAATGCGAATTCAGCTATTACTTAATTGCTTAGATTAGCACCGTTGGCAGATGCTGACTAAGTGTCAAGACATTTCCTGTTGACTCTTAATCATTATATCTATCTACCCTTATAAATGTAGCTAGATATTAATGAGGGTTTGTGCGTGATTGCTGCAGGGCTCAGTCCCTACCAATTGAAAAGATTAATCAAATGAGCTAATTAAATATCTAGTGCTTGGTTATAAAGTGTTGCTGCTATTTTTAACGGCTTGGTAATGTTTATCAACGGATTTTTGTTGCTTTTGCGTAATAAATGATTCACTGATTGCTGTTTGCGTAAGAAGTTGTCAAAGATTTGACAAAAATGAATATTATGAATATTTTCCCTGCTATGTATTGTCAAATGGTTTCAATATAATATTCAGCTATGTAATTTAGTTAAAAATAAACTTTTGGTATAGGTACAATCATTTAATGGGGTGTTAATAGATTTGTATGTAGGTTTCGTATTGTGTACATCAAAATATTTAGAGCAGAATGTTATTTACGTTTGAGTGTGACTGATAATGTTAACAATTTTAGTTTTAACAATCATACATTATTGTCATGCTGCGAATAATTATATGTTTTGTACACTTATAGTGTTTTAAACTTAACGTTCGTCTAATGTGTAAGTGCCAAGTCTGTTTGTATAATTGTAAAAGCCTTGCAATATGCTGGATCGTTGGGAATCTCCATGACAATTTCGTACGGAATGTTTGACATGCATTTGAGATAGTAATTGACGTAATATTTATTTAGATAAAGCTGCCAAACATGGTTTTTACTAACATCAATAAATTGTTGTGTTTTTCCAAATAATTAATTCCCAGTTTTACTTGATTTTACGCTTTTAGCATCAGCAATATATGTACCAAAGAATTATTCAATTCTAAAATTTTATCATTAATACTTTTTTAGTTTTATTAGCATTATTATTATTTTACTTAAAAAGATAGCATCGAAGAAGTATTTTGTTCTGAACAGCAAACATTTGTTTGGGGGAAAGATTAAAATAAGGTAAATAAATAAATAGGTTGTTAAAAATTGATGTACATGAATGGAACTAATTTCAACTGATCCTTTTTCAAAAGGCATATATTTCATTTAAAATGTTAGCTGGTGAAAAAAAAGCTGTCCAATTTACAGGAAATTCTTAGTATATTAGTAACGCGAGAAACTTCTGAAAATAGGGTAGTATAATCAATTTTAACCGAAGGATAACTTTACCTATATAAGAGAGAGATAGCGTTAAATTGCATTTTAACATGATGACGTTGGGAATAATTTTCTTGAGCCTACAATTCTGAATGAAATTTAATGGTTCAGATCAGAAGCATAAACTTTCGAATCCTCAACATCTATTTACATACGGAACATAATAAAAACAAACAGCGTGCTTTTTGGTACAAGAATAATTAATTATTTTTTCCTCAATATTAAAAATGAATGAAAATATGATACTTAACTTAAAAATTCTTGTGTTTTAAAAGACAAGATTTTTAAATTTCTATACTGTATTCTTTAAATAATGTAAACGTTTTCCAGTCTGTTTAAAACACTGATAAGTGTGACCCTTTAACGGTCATCAGCACAATATCACATTTTTCAAAGACCTATTATAAAAGCGTTCGTACGTAATACTCATAAATAGCATGCACACGTTCGTTTGAACTAAACGCTGAAACATGTAATGAATTCCACGTGCATGGTCACAATGTCACGTTCAATTCTGCTGAACGAAATGTAGGGAAAAGGTGATTTTATTTTCATGAACCATCAAAATGCTAAGATTTTTGTTGAACAAAGCGAAAACTTTTTTTAAATAAAAAAAAAAAGAAAAGGGGTTAAAATCTTTTTTTTAAAAAAAAGAAAGAATAAAGGATAAAATAAAATAAAAAAAATAATAATCTGTGTTATTGAAATCGAAATCTCAAGTTGAAATTTTGAGAGTAAACGTTTTTGTTCTGAAGGATAAATTAAATTTAACAATTTTGATTCTTTGGCAAAACGTGCAAGAGTAGAAAATTAAGGTTCATAGTTCTGTATTTGCTCCATTCCTTCAACAGGAATGGAACAAATACAGAACTATGCTGTGAGATTAGCGTATAGATATACTAAAAAACCAAAGCAACTATTACTTTATATCATACGAATCCAATGACAACACTGATGCCTGCACTACGATTACCACAATTATATTAATTGAAAATATTCGTGTTATTAAACGTATTAATGCAAATTGTTAATGATTGGTGAGGCTGATTAAGAAACGGAAGAAGGCCAGATCCATATATCCCTTCCATACATGTATATATACATCAAATATTATTATTTTTAAAGTTTAACATAAAAAAAAGGATACTGATCTACTTATCTCTTAAAAACGTTTTCGCTTGTCATAAGTTCAAGACATAAACAATGAAATATTATCCAAAATTTAACACTGATGCATGTTACTTACAAGATATTGTCGTCTTCTTCCCCCCTCCCCCCAGAAACATTTGCTTTAATCCGAGCGGCGCGGCAGGACGGATGGATATCAGCGGTATTTCTCCCAACTTGGCGCCGCGAGCGCGTGTTGACTCCGCGGGGATAAAATGATGAATACAGTACGGTAGGATAGTGGCGGAAGAATGCGGGGGAGTCGCCGCAGAAGCTGCGGATACAGATCGGCAGTTCGCGGTGATAAATTTTAATGACCAAATTTACGGAATCGGCGCGATTTTTACAACAGAATTAAAAATTTATGTATCATTTCGCGTGCAAAAAATAGTGCGTACTTTCTCGGTTTAAACGTACGGAATAAAAGTAGTAGTTCACAGTCATAATTTTGAAAGTAGTGAAGGATTTGAGATTAAATGATTTTCATTGAAGATGCAGTCAATCGGTATGAAAACCTACATGACACTATTTTAATGTAAATTATATTTTTGAAAAATTTAGAAAAAAATAAGGGAGGGGGAGAGATTTTTTAAAGGAAAATATGTCTAGGAGTTAATAAATCAACCATATTGAAATATAACAGTTGCTTTCATTGCATTATATGACATTTTTAAAACAGAAGCATGCGCAAAGTTAGATGCCTCTTCCCCAAAAAAGGGGGTGAGCGAGGAAGAGAAAAAAATGAACTGAAAAGTTGAACGAATAAAATAAAAATGAATGCCGAAGCAAATTTATTTATTTGCATCTAAGTGTTTTTCCCTCTCTGTCTGTATCTCTTTATCTTTAATGTGCTACTACATAACCAGTGGATTATTATCACCTTTCGTTTATTTATTTTCTCTTGTTGAAAAGCAACGTCAAACTCTTGTGATAGAGAAAATGAAAATCATTCAGTTTTTCAGTTTTACACTGCTCTATGTTAAAAGTACCATACTACGTTATTAAGACAATTGCTAGAAATGTTAACATAAAAAAAATTGCAGTCAATTTTCAAATGTTTTCTTTAGTTGGAAAATTTAGTTGCGCACAAAAATTGAGATTACGGATTTGAAATTAGCTACAATTTATAAACATACAAATTACACATGTTAAATTTAAGTTACAGTTACAATTTTAAAAAATTGTCCCTTTATGCTTTATTGTTGCAGTTTTTATAATAAAAGTACCAGTATGTAATAAAACTGAAATAATTTACATTCATTGTTTTCAATTAATTTGTTTATGTGTTTGTTTTATCCTTTAACCTTTTATAAGCATAAAAAAAGCATTTTCCAAAAACCCAGCATGTTTTCTTTTAAATTTCCTCTTCATCTAAATATAACTCGAAGAGGTAATAATAACAAGAGTATTCAGTTTCCCCGAAAACGGAAACTTTCAAACTGCACTAATGGGGGGAATCGAATTGATTTTTCAAATTTAAAACGAAAAATTATATGCGGAACATTTGTAATGTTTAATTTTTTTTTAACTTTAACGCAAATTGGGAACTGTGGCTACAGGCTATCAAAAACCGCTTTATTGTCTCGCGTTTGTTTTCAATGCTTAAATTTCTTAAATTAATACTTTCGTTTAATGCTTATTCCAAATTAACATTTTATCTTGCGCGTCTTACTAAAATTTTAATTGATTCTATGAATTAAATTATTTGGATGACTATAAAAGTACATTGTGCGATTATGGTTTTAAGTTTTATTCAACTGGGATTAGGGGCCGTTCATAAATGACGTCACGCTTTTTTCCCATATATTTGATCCTCCTCCCCCCCCCCTTTGTCACAATATGTCACACTTCAGCGGACCCCCTCCCCTCTTTGTCATGCGTCACGCTATGTTGCATAATGCATGATGTCACACTTCTTGTTACCCGCTCCCCTCCCCTTGTCCCACTTTGTCACAATTTCACGAACCCCCCTCCGACCCCTCGAAGCGTGACATCCTATATGAATGATCCCTTATGTGTCAATTATAAGGAATATTCAGCTTGTGGAATTAACTTTTCTTTCTTTTTTTTTCTTTCTTTGTGTATACAGGAAGGAGATGGGTAAAGCTTTGGGCCCTCATGGGTTGTGACGCCGAGAGTGTATACAGTAATTTGAAAATTTGCAGGTAATTTTTTGCTATTACCTCTTCAATACAGATAATAATACATTTCCTGAAACTGCTTTAAACATTACTATAGAAAAAATTTCGAGTTGCATTTTGTAGTTTTCTTTTGTTTATTGGTTTCATCTATCATTTGGCAAGACAAATACTAGAAACATAAAAACTACATTTATTTTTAGAATAAATTTCAGATATTAAGCCCCATATATTAAGCCACACAGTCGCAATTAAAATTAACGCCACTGGTTTCAGGCACAAAAACAATCCTTCCTTTAGTGCGTTGAAATAAAAATATGAAAATAAATTATTCCTCATTTCGTTCGAATAACTTCAATTATATTTTCTAAAGATGAAGTTATCTTATTCCGAATAATACTTTTGCAATTTTTCTGTGAAATTTATTCCTCATTATGCTGTTCTCCACAAAATATACTTCGAATAAACAAACTTCTATGAACCGATTATTTTCAATCGGAAAATTGGCTGAAACAATGTGCCAGTGATGCCATTGAGTTTGTGGCTGTAACAATGCCACAAATAATGAAGAAGATTATGCTGTACTTCTAACTCCTTAGAGCAATTCATTGTTATTTATCTCTAAGGAGCACTCTTAGAAACGCATGCTCAAATCTCTTCGTCGTACTTGACGAAATGGCTTCGTGAAAAATGCTCCGAGTAAACCTTTCGTCAAATTGGTGAAATTTGTGTAGTAACTTTTTAAAGTCACGTGATTGCGCGAGGAAACAATCGTTGTAAATGACAAAATTTTCTTGACGATTGAAGAACCGTCAAAAGTGAGAGTTGTATTTCTGAGAGTGTGAGTTGTTTGATAAACTGTTACTTACATATTCGTGAACAGATAATGACGCAAAAAAATGGCTAAGGCGGTAATTATTCCAAATACGGAAGGGAATTACATAAATCATATTTTAAATAATGCACTGTAAAAAATTCTATGATAATTCAAATTTTTACCAAAAAAAAAGGAAAAAAATGGTGAAATTTATCTGCATCCAACATTTGGTACCAAGTTGAACCATTATAATCGTATAGTTTTACCTAGTTTGACCATGAATGTTAACACCAAGACACGTGTCAATTCATACATCTCGTGTGAAATCATTTGCAAATCTTGTGCCTTATTCACTTCGTTTTTATATTATTTTCAAGTTTTATTATTGATATCAATTTCTAATAATACAATTCGTAATATCCTCAAATCTTTCTCGATCAATTATCTAATGTAATGTTTTACCCATGCTACCTAAAACAACACATTACCAGAATTTTCGACCCATTTTTGACTCGAAATTTTTAAGGATGAATGCCATCTAGTTAAGTTTAGTTTTGGTTCATTGATATAATGGAATACTATTAGTTATCCATGCTGTTTAATGTTCATGCTGAAAGAAATTTTTAAAGGACAATGGAATCACATTTACAGTTGCACTTTTTTATAATCATATCTTGTGTGTGTGTGTGTTTTTCTTTTATTTTTTAGTCTTATCTGGTAAATACAAATAAATCTACTGATTATGTTGAAGCAAACTTAATTCAAAAGTTGAGACAGTTTGTAAACTCTACAACTATGGAGGCATTTTTACAGTTAAAGATTAGATTCAAAATGTATTAAAACGTTCATTTGTCCAATTTGCACTGTTCGATCATTATTATTATAACTAAGAACTTAATATCTGAAGATTACTATTTGAAACAAAAAAAAAACTTTTCAGTGAGATCATTAAAGCTAAATTTTCAATTATGCATTCAAAATGTTGAAACATACAAACATTTTATAACTTAAAAGAGGCACTAATTACTATTTCACAAAAACATTTTGCAATTAAAGCAATTCTGGGACACGAGGAAAGTTTAATCTATCGAACTATAGTTTTAGAAAAAAAATTCCGTTTATTTTGTAAGGACCAAAATATGTCTTATTATTATTCAAAATTAAACGCTAAAAAAATCACAGAATAAAAAAAGAAATGAAAGAGTTTTTAAATATCTATATTAACAAGCCCATAAAAAGTAGGGATAATTTCCGCTGGAGCGTGTTTTTTTTTTTTTTTGCTTTTTTTTAATCTTATCTAATTATATTTTATGCGAACAAGAATAGCACAATCGCATCTTAGAAATCGAAAGCCAGTCTTCACTGATGAGTCCCGCCAAAAAAAAAAGTGGAAAACAATGACTTGTTTGTTATGAATAAATGAAAAAAAACTTTCTAATCCTCTCTTGGTTAATCATCCTATTGTCTCGGATGATAAAAACGTAAATTAAAGCGTTAATATTCCTTCTTTTTTTCCCTCCTCTTTTTTTTTCTTACTATTGTAGATTTGAGTTATTCTTAAAATTAAAAAAAAAAATCTCAAAACTTCAAGAATTTCCTATCGTTGATGATTTTTTATTTTTGTAATCATCATAATTAGGACCAAATAATCTGTCTCCTTTGAGGGATTAAAATAGTTTTTAAAATCTTGTATCAATGCCCAAGCGTATAAAGATTTCCTTAATTTGCATTCTAATTAAACAAGGTTGTATGATTTATAATAATCAAAATATTTTGTCATTATTATTTTATTTTACTGTATCCCTCCAAAGATGTTTGAGTGTGTTTAACTTTTAATACTACTCATTAACTAAGAATACTTATTAATTCAGTGATTAATATCAGTATTTAAATCATTGATAAAATGAATCTTAGTGATTTTTAACTTGCAGCTGTTTATCTATCTGTCTATCTATCTCTGTATCTGTCTATCTATCTGGCTGTCTATCTATCTGTCTATCTATCTATCGCTCTGTCTGTCTGTCTATCTATCCGTCTGTCTATCTATCTGTCTGTCTATCTATCTGCCTATCTATCTGTCTATCTATCTGCCTATCTATATATCTGTCTGTCTGCCTGTCTGTCTATCTATCTGTCTGTCTATCTATCTGCCTATCTATCTATCTATCTTTGTATGTCTGTCTATCTATCTATCTGTCTATCTATGTCTGTCTATCTATGTCTGTCTGTCTATCTGTCTATCTATGTCTGTCTATCTATCTGTCTATCTATGTCTGTCTATCTATCTATCTATCTGTCTATCTATCTATCTATCTGCATCCGGAGTTTTCGACCTTTTATTATCAGGAAACAGTTTTGAATTGATGCCACTGAAGTAGGTTAGGTTTGATATTTTAAGAGAAAGTGGGTGGCGGGAAGGTTCTATCAGAATAGATGAATGGGATAACAGCCTTAAGAATAATACGAAGTCTAACAACTGTTATTGAAAGGTAACAAGAGATAGGGTAACAAAAATCCTATATTTTATTTTTTGATTATGAACAATTTGTGTTCAATTTTGAACAGTTCAAAGAAAATTGAGATTACCACCTACGGAGAAAATTCATTTCCTATACAAATCCCGATCTAATTCTTCAAATATAATTATTTTAACTGAAAACATCTTTTACTCAGTAAAAACATTTATGCATAAAGAAGTTCATAACGTTTTGCAAAATAACAATTAATTAAGCGAAGTAAAACTTTAAGCATCACTAAATGAATTTTGATCTGGTTCGTACTAAATTATAATTACTCAAACTGAGATTCTGAACATATTTAAGCAATTTCTTATCAAGGGGGAATTTTGAAATTTGAACAGTATTGTGGAAGTGCTTCAACAACTAATTAGAAAATTTCAAATTTCAATTGCTCAGTAGCTAAAACCATTGATAAAAATACTATTGAATCAAAATTCAAATAAGTTTTGCATATCGCTCAGTTACTGTACAACGTAGTAACTGAAATAAGTACGAATTTGAGTCGACACCATAGGGATAATTATAATGACGTTGGCATTCATATTGCAGTGTAAACTCAAAAATCGTAATTTTTCCAGCTATGATGTTGGTGTGGCAAATGAGCGATGTGTAATATGAAGTTAACTATGCGTTTTATTTGATTTCTACGTTTGTAAGTAGCATTTTCCGGAATCATATTTTATTACATGTGCATTTAAAACTGTAGCATCAATAAATGAAATTTGTTGCAATTTTGATGTGAATGTACACTGCAAAAAATTCTTCAACACTTGAACCATTACAATGGTGTAGTTTTACTTAGTTTTGCCATGAATGTGAAGCTAGGAACCATTATAATGGTTCAACTTTAGTACCAAATGTTGGTTGCGGCTGAATTCGGCCATTTTTTTCATTTTTTTTTTTTTTTTCGTTTTGGTAAAAACTGAACTAGAATTTTTTAGTGTAGCAACGTTACCATGAGGTTATGAAATGTATTTTTGTGATTCCTCATTTATATAATAAAAATATATTTTAAAAATTTAAAAAAAAAAAGAACAAAACTCAGATATTTGTTCGAACACATCAACAGCGCCTGCGTGAAGTATACAAAGAACGGGGTCTTTTCTTTCGGAAATTTTGCCTCGAAAGCGTTGGTTGAATAATTCATGAGCATCCAGAGAGAGGAGAAAGAGTACTAAACCTTTAAGCCGTTCAAAACGTGACCGAAAGATTGTTAAAAGTACTAATCTCACCTCTTTGTATAGCTTCTTCAAGTTTCATGTCTTAATTAAGGAAAAGATTTTCGTCACACGGAGCTTTATAATTACGAGGCGATAAGACTTGACCATATGAAATAAAATAACATAACCCATGATCAATTACTACCGCTTTGCGTCACTCATTCCATGGTTTTCGTGACGTAATCACATTGTTTGAGTTATAAAGTATAAATAAAAATAGGTATATATGTACGTTAATCGAATATGGATTAAAACGATATTGAAATTTATTTCTTCCTATAAATCATTATTAATCGTATTTTCATAACTATTTTTTTCTAATGGTGCGTGAAATATTCTGTAATTTATTTATGTTTTGGCAACACTTTGTAATGTTATTTTAATTGAATTGTAACTTTCCATGAATGAAAATTATATTTACCAGTTGTTTTTAAAAAATTATTTAAGGCGTAGTTTTAACTGCAGATATTGGATTCGAGTAAATTAAAATTTAATTTTCGCTATGGAGATCATTTATAGGTTTTTATTCGTGTATCTATGCGTGTCTAAGGTTATTTAAACATTATTTACAATAATTGAGCCAGTTTAATTGCTGTGAATGAACAGCACTGAGCAGTGCTTTTCCTACATATTTACTAAGACTAAAATATCGTTAAAAACTCCCCCTCTCCCACTTTTCTTCTGGAAGGAATTATTTATTTGCCTTGATGTCAATTATGTGAAAATAAGAATGACTTTGGTTTATATACAGAAACATTTTTTTGATTTATTTTTAAATTTTTTTAAATAGGGTTTTTATGAATTGGTAAACGCAAATTACTAGTCATTGTGACTGACCAAATTATAAAAGAAATTTAGCGGCTCCTTTCAGTTTCAATATTTCATTACTACTACATTTTCTGGACAAGCAAAAGAAGATTGCGAGATTAAGTCTTACGAATATCACATCATTTTCACCATTGAATTATTCCTAAATAGATTGTATTACACCTTTTCTAAATAACCTTTTTTTTTTTTTTTCAAATTAATGAGGCACATTTTCGAGATTCATTGTTGTTCGCCAGCATTTTATATGATTACATCTTTTGTTAGTTACCTTATCACGCTTGTCATATTTAACTAGAATGCCCTCCAGATTCAATGTTAGTCGATAGTAGGTTATGTTTTTGCATCTTTTCTGTATATATATATATATAGTTTCTAATGTCTTCCATACTCATTCCTGTGCTCACTCAGCCCGTACTGTTACTTATTTTCTTTTTTTCTAAATTATCTATTACGTCTTTCATATTTTATTGTAATGGGCTCCAAATTTACTGTTGGACGCAAGCAGGTTATTATTATTATTCAATTATTGATCTTTTCTAGATAACTTATTATATTGTATTTTTCGATTTTTTATGTAATGACCTTATGATTCAGTTTTCACTTGTGTAGGTTGTATTGTTACTTCTTTCTTACATAATATATTACATGCTGCATATTTTATAGCAATGACCCGCAGATGCTTTCGGGCGGTCATGGAGGTTTTTTCTCCTTTTCCATATCGTCTGTTATTTTTTTTCATACTGTTGTAATTTCTTCCACATTCACTCTCGTGCATAAAATGTTATCTTGGGCGCAAGATAATTTTTCTCGGAGACTCATACTTTAAAAATATTTTGTTATGTTTTGTAGATGGCAGCGCGCAAGAAGTTTGTTATTAAATATTTTCTAAATAAGATATTTATTGTGATTACTATTTTTTCCCTCTTTCTTTTCTTTCTTTCTCTCTTTTTGTTTTCAAATTTTATCTTCTCATTTTCCTTGTCCGTTTTTGATTTATTTGCTAATACATTTTCCTTACTGCAAATATCTTAACTGCGCTAGTTATTTAATCAGATCATTTACAACTAAAATATATTTTATAATAATGAAAAAATTCATGAATTTTTCAATTTAACATATATTTTACAGTAAGTTTGGCTCGAAAAATTGTTACTAAATGCAATGTAAAACAGTACAAAAAACATTCATATTTCAATTTAAATATAAAACTCATACACATGTTTAACAAGGTATGTTAATGTCTTCGAAAATATTAAAATCATGCTCACAAACTGTTATATTTGTAAAAAAAAAAGAAATGTAAATACTATCAAATTTTTGATGGTATGTAATTGTTATTTTCAGCATGTTATATGTCATACCTGGAAAAACCAGATGCAATCGATATTGGTTTTATATTATCTAAAAGGGAAACGGCAACGCTCTTGTATGATTACAAACAGACACATTTACTGAAAAAATGAAATTCAAGCACATCAGACCCTAAGCAATAGTCAACAGAGGACTTCAAAGATACTGTGCGAATTCCTTAATCTGTTTCTCAGAACTAAATACAAATATCTATACGTTAAGATTATTGAAACCACTTTTTCAGATGCTTTTGTAAATTTAAGTTTTCGTTATATCACTAAGATCTTAAATAAACTTTCTCTTTATTCAAAATTTGAGCCATTTAAACCAGAGAATGAAAATCCAAGTTCACTCCTTATAAAGTACCAATATGCATATTTGAAGATCATGTGAAAATAAAAGTTATTCAAACACACTGCTCTTTAAACGAGAAAAAATTACCTTTACTGAGCTATGAACAGTCAAGGTAGAGAGCATTTAAAAATCGATAAATACTCACATGGCTTTGCGCTCCATCCAGTGTCGAAAACAATATTCACTTACGAGGCTCAAGAAACTGATGCAAAATTCACAAATACAAATCTCTTTAGAGCTGCAACGGTGTGCGCCTTCAGGCAAAACTTCTCCGTCTCGTGACATCTGGTTTGTTGATAGGGCATGTGGCCCCGGAGGGCACATGCCCCCTCCCTGTCCTGTCATATCGACTGTCATTTTGAAATTGAGCAATGGTTAAAAAGTGGAAAATAGGATGCAGTTATTTTTCTTCTCGAGTCTCGTCATATTTATACGAGAGTCTTGGAAGATGGATCGTTGGTTCAGGGTGTTTTGTCACTTTGCTCTGATTATGTCTTTGTCCTCTAGGCAGAGGATGCTTGCTTAATTAGGGCTAGACACTTTATTAAAGGGATCGTTTTAAGGTTTACACGGAGAAGATGCATTTTAGTGAATTTTTCATTGTTTCTCGATGCAGGGTTTGTTGTTTGTGACATTTAAATGTGCTGTAAGATTGTTTTCCCTTGTTAATTCCTCGTTATTTCTTCTACAGAAGATTTCTAATTTCTTTCATGGGTATTCATTGGTACCAGTTTGAAAAGTTTTATACCCAGAAAAAGATTTTTATTTTTCGTTTAATGTAACTTTTTTAATGCTACGTCGTTTATTAGACATTGTTTAGTACTTGCCCCCTTTTAAAGGCGACCAAAAAGCGCCAAGAGAAATTTTGCCAATCTGGCGATTTTAACTTTTTGCAATTTGTATATGTATATATTTATACACTTGAACTAATTTTTATAACTTGGCAAAAATTTTCTTGGCGCTTTTTGGTCGCCATTAACCCATTGCTTTGTTATTTACATGCACATGATGTTTCTAAGTGAGCATTTTCTCCATTGTGCCTGTATGTCTGTAAAACTAAATTGTGCTGAAAGGATTATTTTCTCCTTTTTAGTCAATTTTCAAAGCCCTTCATGGTCACCAATGTACAATGTTACACGCAGAACACTTCCATCCTTTGTTATGGATGATTTAATTAATGGTAGATATTTGATTCGAGAGATTCTTTCAAAATTTACAAGAAGATGCAATCTAGTGAGTATTTGTGCTTCAATGAGTGGTAGCGTGGGTTGTTCGCTGTGACGTTTAAACGTGATTGAAGATTGCTATGCAAGAAGTCATTCTGTTCAGAAGCTTTCCACAGTAAAGCTGTGTAAAACGTTTTCCCTCGGAGCAAGATTTTCATCTTTTGTGGCATATCCCTTATTCAATCCTAGATAGTTAATTAGAGACGTGTTTCCAACTATTTTACTTACGTGTATACAATGTTCCTATGTGATCCTTTCCCATTGCGCCGGGCTGCAGCGTTATTTTCTGTGATACTAAACTGTACTAGGTTTACTCCTTCTGCGTAGTCTCTTTCCGAAGTCTCCCACAGTCACCACTATAAAAGTCTTTTACACTTTGTACTGGTGACATTACATTGACATTTTCACACTTTATACTGGTACATACAGAAAGATTGTATGGCTGATAAGGAACTCGAAACCAATAGATCTCCTTTTATCTGTCCAGAAAAATCCCAATTAACATTGCATTTTATTTTCAGGATAGGTGATTCTTCTTAGTAAATTATAAATTTGTTAACCGTCATTCAGAAAAAATATTACTAAAGGATAATGGTCATGAGCAGCAATGTATGACATATCAGCTGGAAAAAAAAAAAAAGTTTTCGGACAGCGGCTTTGTGTTTCCCTCTTCAGTTAGTTTTCAAAAATCATACATTAAAGCTACATTTTGACATGTGTCGCTCCAAGCATATGTGTCATTTTTTATACATCTATGCATGACCAATAATAATTGAACTACCAAATGTCAAAAGATTTTAAATTATTTTCGAGCCTCAACATCGTCGGAGCTGTCATTTATCTACAATATATATATCCGAAGCTTAATAATTGTGGATAGCACTGGTAAGGTACCAGTAGAAAACGTGGGAAATTGCCGTCTTAAGGCGTCTTTTAGCTTGTATGTTCTGTTCGCTATCATTTGCAGTCGTTTTTTTTTTTAAATATAACAACCCCCCCCCCCCTGAAAAGTCAAGTTTCATAATATAGAAGATGCGAGACGTTCTGTCTTCCCCTTTCTTCTGAAATCTTTCTCAATAATTTCTGTTCGAGAGAACGAAACTTGACAACATGAATTGACAACTGCGACAAGTTTCAGATTTCATTAAAAATATTTTCAACTACGACTATATTTTCTTTGTCATAAGGACACGGAGCTGCAATAATTTTTCTTTTTCTCATTTATCGGTTTTCCTTTCCTAAGGGAAATTCCATATGCAACTGGAAAATGTTTTCATAGAAATAATAAAATAAAAATAAATAAATAAATAAATAAAATATTAATTTATCTGCTACGTTATTTGCAGTCCTATTTTGGTTTTCGAGACCCACCAACCTATGACACAGATTCTGTCACACACAGATATTGTCATCTCAGGGGAGTACTGAGTGCTAATCCACGCAATCGGGCCGTAAAAAAAGGGGGGGGGGGGTCTTGTGTTTTATTCATTGTGGTTTATAAAAGAAAAATATAAATTTTACATTGCTTTTAATGGAATATCTGTTATTCTTCTTTGGAACCCTGTTCTACAGAAGCCACTTTGAGAAACGGTTATTTCCAAAATGATTTCGCGTCTTTCATAAAAATATGAATATTCAAGGAACTTTTTGAAATGAGTCGGCAGCAGTTCATTCAATGAAGTTAATTGCGAAATTGCTGATGAATGTTT
The DNA here is from genome assembly GCA_038502835.1 of Octonoba sinensis. NCBI lineage: Eukaryota > Metazoa > Arthropoda > Arachnida > Araneae > Uloboridae > Octonoba > Octonoba sinensis. Next base: position 51,318,085 of record CM076601.1, on the reverse strand, counting down.
ATCGTGCGCATAAGAATTGTCAAGGAAATGTTGATTAATGTTAGCTAATAGCGTTGTGACTGTAACAATTACTTTCTACAGGAAAAATGAAATATTTTCCTATTACACAACATTCTTTTTATTGTTTTGGTGTTGACTTATACACGAGATACTTGTGAAGAATCAAACTTTTGAAGGTTTGGTTGAACATTTCATGACGAAATACATTAACGAAATGTAATTGATGTCATTACAATAAATAATTCGCAACCTTTGTCCATTGAAGTAGAAGGTTTTATATAACTAGCCATCTAGCACCTTTGTTCATGTGCATATTCTTTAAAATTTCTTTATATACAGTTGTTCATTGTTAAATCTTCAAATGTGATAAGACTTTCTTTTTTATCGTAACACACATTTTAAATAAGGTTCAAATCTTAAATACTTATTAATCAAGTGCAAACTTATCTTACTTTAAAAGTATTAATGACAAAAGTTTACTCTCTTGTGTTCTGTAGCTCTAAAAAAGAGGAGAAAACAACTTGTTTTTCACAGCGATAATATTTCGTATACTTTTGATTGAAAAAAAAAAAAAAACTATCCTATAGATCAGTAATAATTGAGTATATTTTTCATCTATTTATGTATTTATTTAATTATACCTTTAAAAAGGTACCCTAGCAAAATATTACATTTATAAACATAAAATTAAAGAGACAAAAGCCGGAGTGCAGTCCTTGATTGTGAATGCTTTAATTTGTTAAAAACAAATTTATTTATTTTACTTACGCTTTATATTTGAATTTGAATCCCACAAATTTATGGCAACATTCTTACTATGTGATTAATACTTGCGAACTTTGAGCAGATCATATTTTCAAAAAAAAAAACAGAACTATAGTTCCGTATTCCAGTGGGACATTAAGACAAAAACAACGACTTCCCCACCAATAGCGAAACGTTTGCTCAATTTATTAATTGCTTAACAAATTAGTATTCTTTCACATTATAGTAATTATTTTCCGTATTGCAATAAGGCAATCAGCCTGCAAGAAAAGAATTATCTCCTTTAAACTTGTTAGAATTTAAGAAAAAGTATGGTAATATTGCCAAAGTATCGCAACGGTTCTAATGTGGTTATATAGTCCTTTCCTTTGCACTGTAACAAACAATTCCCAATTCCTGTAATATATAACGGTAGTCACCTTTAAAGAGTAGAATTTCCTTTTTTATTGTACATGTTTATTATATAAAAAAGAAACTTTCATATCGCGAAATGTCCGCGAAATTCTAATGTTGGAAATTTTCTTTTTTCCTACCCTACCGATATTTTGATCATGGAATCGTTTGCCGTCACACATGATTGACAGGCTGCCAACTCGTGAGAGGAGCACTATAATTCAATAAGACAATTCCAACCTTCGATCTATTGATTAGAAATTTTCCCCCATCTAGCCAGCAACAAATTAATTCATTTACCCACTTTTGAATTAGCAACATTTTTCTCTTTTTGATGCAAGATGCCACCAAATCTTTACAGCATACATATTATATACAGTGGATACTATTCGTACACAATTCGTTCCAGGACACAGTTCGAATGGCGATTTGTACGAATGGAGAATTATTTTTTCTGATAAGATATAATGTAAATTGGATTAATCCGTTCCAGACCCACAGATGGTTGCTTATTTAAACCTATGAAAAACAAATGTACAGTACTGTACATGAAATTATACATGAATAAAATTTAATTGCACTTTACTGGTACAGAGGTGAGTTGATGGCATATGTGGAATGTTGAGAGGAGGAAGAGACATGTTGATGTTACGGTTTGAAAGAGGAGGCACTTTCCATTAAAACATCAGGTAACATCCCTTCAAGTGTGTTCTTCCTTTCAGCTGTTCTTTATTTTTTCTATCTTTTTACACTAAAAGAATCTTGGATTTCTTTCTCTAAAATCCTGTCCAATGTTGTCTACCTTTGACGATTTTTCGGAAATTTTCTAAAATGGTCCATAACATTGTCGTCTAACTAGTTGATGCTCCCGTTGCAAACAACAGTGTTAGAAGGCCATTTTCCCACCACTCTCTGTGCTTTCTTCCCAAGGCCGTATCCAGGGGGGGGGGGGCGCCGCCCCCGAAATCCCAAAAATTTTCGCAATGTAGCATATATTCTTCCCTGAAACTTTCCCCTACACTTCAAAGTCAGGCCCCCCCCCCCCCCCCCGAAAAAAATTTCTGGCTACGGCCTTGTTTCTTCCACTGGTAACACAGCTCTTTAATTTCTACAAAAGGAAATGTTTTCCTTACTACTTTCCCCCTCTGAAGAAGAAAGTTCTCCCACCGCTTCCTCTTGTTTCTCCCCTTAGAAAGTTAAAATTGTCAGTAAAATCTCAAAAAGTATTTAAATTTTAAAAAATGCAAAGCGTCAAATTAGTTTCAGACGAGTTCAAAATAGCATGATTTCTAGATTTTGTTCTTGAAAAAAGAAAATCTGGCAAACCCTTGCCCCTGGCGCCGTCCTAATCGCAGGGCAAGCCTACGAATGACGAGTTGAATTTTACTTAAACAAGTTGGACGAATAACTAGTTGTACGAATAGAGAGGCGGAAGAATGGCGGGGTTATATAAGGGCTGTATATATATATATATGCTTCGCCCGTAATTTTTTGCACAGTGCGGTGCTGTTTTGTATTACGTGATCTTATACTGAAAAAATCTCCAAGTACGATACTGTCTGAAGCTCTTGATAATAATCTCCTGCTACTATTGAAATCTTTTGAGTTTGCTTTCAATTCATGTAATGAAAAACTGATAAACATTTCTAACATACTATTTTACTTGTGCCAACTATGTTTTCATCTATATGTTGATCAAATGAAAGTCTATACATAACCGATAATCTTCATTTTCTTTCATTGCTAGTTGAATAAGAACTGAATTTATATGAAAATTCACCAAATGCTATTTTATACTCATTCAAATATGTACGAAGAACGTAAAACGAAAGAGATCTTTAAAAAAAAGTAATTCTTTCACGTCGCTTTTCAATTACTTTTGCATTTCAAATATATTAAACCCTATTTCATCTGTTTTCTCTGCTATCAAAATTTAACATCAGCAACACGAAGACGTAAATAAAAATTGACAAACACGCCAGACGAATACGAATCTATTAAAAAGCTGCAGGTGTATTGCCATCTTCATTTTGGTATTCAGTACTTCCATTTCGAAAATAACCCCATTTTTTTTTTCCTCTCTCTCTCGCTCTTCCAGAATGGCAAATACAAAAATGGGAAAATTTTTCTTCAGCATCGAAAAGAAGAAGAAAAGGAAAAAGATAAAAATAAGTATAAAGTCGCGAAATAATAAGAGGGGCGAAATGTGAAAAACCTTAGAGGCGCCTCGGCGAATTCATTATGCATGGCCTCCTCTACTGATTAAAGTAGAAAGGACGGGTGGAAGGACTAAGAAGATGGAGATGAAGCGCAGCGGCCTGATTGGCTATCGGTTTGCCACAAGGAACCCTACCCCCCCCCCGTACACCCCCACCTTCACATCTCTCTCTCCTCAGCGTCTGTCTAGCTCCTTTTTGCTTCACAACGGCAATGGTGTAAGTTTATGCAATATGAACCGCAACGTGCAGTATCACAGAAAATATTTAGATAGTATGTAAAGAATTCATAAGCTGGAGTTTTTCATCTAGGCTGTAGTCGAAAGTAATAGTTACATTATGAAATATGCAACATTATTTGGTTAGCCCCTCAAAGCTTTCCCTTTTTTTCTTCTTGTGAAGAAAACCACATTAGGGCATAACAAAGGGCACATTAGGGTAGCTTGTCTGTTAAAATTCATAAGCTCTGCTCTTCCGTTTAAGCAGTTTATGAAAATAACGCTTTTAATGTAACAACTATTGCGAATTATTTTTTCGAAATATTTAATTCTTTGGAAGGCGGAATCCCTTAGTAATACATGAAAGTTTATATGTTAAGAATAGGATAAGGAATTCATTATTTTATTTCAAAACTTGCATGAAAAACAGCTTTTCTAAAGGACACTACAAGCAAATGCCCGTGGGTAATAGACCATTTCGGGCTCAATAATAGCATGTATATATCAATAATAATGATAATATAAAAAGCTTAGAAATTTCTTATAAACCACGTAGGTAACTACTAAAATTAACAAAACGAAAAGTTGTATTAAAAACCACTTAAGCGGTAAAGATATCACAAGTCAAGTACGTTTTTTTTTTTTTTTTTGAGTGGAGTCATAGCTATTTATTTTCTTTGTTGAAGTGGTTAAGGACAAATACAGCATATCTTGGTCATGTCATCTTATCAGCATATATTTCGGTTAAAATATAGCAGCGTTATTTTAGAATATTTGCGTAACTAACTGCCATTACTTCATTCGAATATCACATATCATAATGTTCTTTAAATACTGTAAATGCCCTTATTTTCGCGAGGCTTTAATTTTCGCGAATTTCGCGAGCCCGTCGTAATCGCAAAAATTTAAGCCTCGTGAAATACTTTTTTTTCCGCCTGAAATAATAATTAAAAAAAATCAGAAATTTTTCGCTTACCCAAAATTTAATGATTTATTGCACAGTTACAAGTTTTTCTTGACAACTTTCTTTCTTACAACTATTTTTTGAATAATATACAACTATTTCTCGAATATAAAATAATAAAATTAATAGAAGGCAGCTCATCCACTTACAATATTTATGCCAGCTTTTTCGGACAAAAGGAAGTTTCTCAAAATGTTTCATGAAAAAGATGTACTTTTGGAATGTTTCAACTTTCTCAACTTTACTTAGGTACTTTTGGAATTTTTCAACTTTCGGCTGTCCATATAAAATTCGCGAAATTTTCAACTCGAGAAATCACCGATGTATTCATTTTCGCGAAAATAAGAGCCTTTAGAGTAAGCAAATTCCAAAGATTCTACTTAGAAAAGGCATAATTATTTAGTTAACACAGTTAAAAGGTTTGACGGAGAAAAAATATTCTTTTTTAGATCTCGATCTGATAATAAGGTCACTTATTGCACCAAAAATCAGACTAAAGGTTTTTTTGGCACCCATTTGATCCTCCTGTTAATCTTACTGTATTAACTGATGAAATGTTCTAATGAATGAGGAGCGTTCTATTGTCTGATAGAAAAGTTAAATTGATCGCGGCAAACAGTTCTTATAACTGAGAAAAGATTTAGCAAGAAACGCGAAAAATTCTACCAACTAATGAAGATGAATAAATGATTGAAGAAAAAGTTCTAATAACTGAAGTGAAGATGATGTTGACATTGAGGAAAATTCTATTAAGTATAAAACCCCAACTATTGAAGTAACTGTTTTATGTTGATTGAAGAAAGAGGCTATTGAAAACCTAAATTCTAATAACTAGTAAAAATGTCTAAATCATTATTATTTAACGAAATATAATAAATAACAACTTAGTCTGAAATTCCAATAACTGTTACAAGCTAAGAGAAATGTGTTATGTTAGAAGATGAATAGTAAAATTTCAGTAATTGAAAAGAAAATTCTAACTACTAATGAAAATGTCCAAATGCTTAAAGAAAAGTCCAAATGAGTAAGTGAAAATTTCTAATAGCTTGGGATAAATCCGAAGAAATAAATAAAAATTCTATTTGCTAAGGGAAATATTTTATTGACTAATGACTAAAGAAAGGTCTTAATGGTTAAGTAAAAATTCTGCTAAGTTACCGGAAGAATTAAAGAAAAAAAAACTTTTACCCCGAAGGAAAAAGTCCTCTTTACTACCAACTACTACAGACATAACTAGGTGCAAAAATGAACGTATGACGTATGTATTCTACTAAAAGGACCGACTGTCTATATAGTTTACGTGGCAAAAACAAGCCGCAAAGTGTTAAATAATCCATTTATTACTTTGGTTTGGAGCTTTAAGAAAAAAATATAACAAGAGATACGTTGTAAAAATCGTACTAAGAAATTTGACCTGAAAATGAAACAGTTAATAGAATAGTAATTAAACAGAAAAGTAGTTTAAATATAAACATGTAGAAATGTAAATGCGTCCTAAAAAGCTTTACTATTTTTTCACGTTTTTAAGAAATCCCTATAAAGGGCAGTTTCCCGCAAATATCAAATCAAAAAGCAAATCTAAATTTGAATTTTTTTTCACCGAAATTTGGGAACGTGTAAAGATTAGAAAGCTTTTCAGTTCATTAATTGTTTAATCCTCTCCCGAAACAAAAATTTATAATTTGTTATGTCCTTGTCCCAGCACTAGCTAACGTCGATGATTGAGAATGCTATTTTATGTGTATTCAAATAGAATTCTGGTCAAACATATCTAGAAAAAAGAACGTCGACAAACCCTCGTCTCAAAAATCAATTTTTGTAAGAGATTTCTAAAATAGAAATGATCTAAAATGTTTTTCCACGTAGTCGAGCAGCTCTAGTTTCTGTCCAGGACATAAAAATGCACGTAATAAAAAGCAACTACTCAGAGTTAGGGGAAAACTTAAACATGATAGAAATGATAGAAACAACCCTATTATTATTAGTAGTAAATTTTGAGAAAATGCGCATTTGTGTGTTCTGTATGTGGTTTACTGTTTTTACACACGGGTGAACCCTTTTGCTTCTAAGGGAAAACGTGTTATAGGTAAGTTTGGTGACTCGCAGACATTTTTCACTTACCGGCAGAAACCAAAAACTCGCGAAACAGAAGAAAATTCCAAACCTTTCCTTATAATATGGGCCATTGTTATCAGTTTTTGACACTCTAGAAAGATTGTGAATGCCCGAAAATTTTTTTTTAATCTGACCAAACTAGAAATCTGTTCCATGTAACAAATCTATGAAATAAAAGTTTATATGTGCACTTATATGTAGTATTTTTTCCGAAGGGCTTTTAGAATGTTGACGTGTTGAAAATATCTGGTTTAGTGGATTTTGTTAAATATAGCAGACGGTTTAACAGTATCAACCACACAAAGCATTGTTTTCCCCCACGTTTCACACATCACAAAGTAGTTAATGAGACAATATTGGGAAATACATTAATATTTCATTAATCAATATTTTATAAACTTTGTTTTTTACTTATACAACGTTAATTCAGTCATGAAAAACCCGAATTGTATATCATAAGTAATAGGAAAGTTGTTTCTTTTTTTTTTTTTTTTTTTTAAGTATCTGAAGTGAACCAATATTTTTAATAAAGTACTGTTTTTGTTGCTTTTGTGATAAACCGGTTTCTCAACCAGGGGGTAACTTTGGCGGTCAAGTCACCCCCTCCCCTCACCATACAGAAAAGAACAACTGTTCGTCCGTTGGTTTTTAAATATGTCCTGGAATGGTAATATATAAAATATACATATAAAGACCACCCCTCCCCACCTGGAAAAAATTCTGGTTGCGGCCCTGGTGACGTATTTATGTGTGCATGCATATTCTTTGCGATTCGATTGGTTATTAATATTGAAAATTGCAATTAATGCAAAGTTGTAAAATTATGCTACACGAGCAACTTAATTCTTGTATTTCAAATTGTAAAGAGGGTAGATTATCCTTTTTTCAAAAATTTAGTTCCATATAAGTGATTAAAAAAGATACAAATAAATAAAAAATCCGTATTTCGTTAACATCAGAAGCTCTAGGGGGGATGAAACTCATGTCTAGAATGAAACTGATCCTATAGAACAAAAAGAACTCAACATAATTCAGTAAAACGTTCTAAAACATGAACTACGATGCATATGATTTTTCTAAATGAAACGAAACTTTTCCCAACCCATACCATTATGATATTTGATGCGAACGATATTCTATATTAGATTTTGGGAGGAAATTCTTTACTGCAGAAATCCTTCAGCGTACATAATCCAGTAGTGTCCTAACAGCATTTGCTGAATGTTCAATCCTCAAACACGAACTTGAACACGCGCGCTTTTTCAGCCCCGTATGAAACACGTAAGAAGCAAGAAGCTTAAATTGGATTCCTCTTGCCTCTTTCCTCACCTCTATCTTACACTTGTTTCAGTTTTTATTTTTTTCCCTTGCCAAACTTTTTTTCCTCCTTGCTCTTTCTATCGTTCTTTTCCCTCGTTCCTTTTTCTTTCTTCTTTCACTTGGTGGCAGTGAATGTAGATGCATGGATGTATCTGAAGGTCTCATCGAATCACTTAAGAAGCGCATAGAAATTTCTCAGATTTGTGGGCTGAGCAGAAATTGCACTGCTGCCTTGTACGATTTAGTTTATATCGATTGTGGCTTATTGCAGTTAATTGAGAAACATGTATATCTTTATTAACTCGCAGTGATGCTAAACTATCCATTTATCTATAGTTTATGGCCACCAAATTTTATCGATATTTATTTTTGCAATCGATAGTATTATCCACTTAGAAACAAGAAAAACCAACTTTCTTATAGCACAAATTACGATCACCATTTCAGTGAAACCTGTGAAAGTTGACCACTTGCGGTGCAGCACTTTAGTGGTCAACTTATAGAAAGTGAGGTAGAGGGTGAAATGTTTAATTCCGTTCTTGATAAAAGTGGTCAACTTAGACAGGTTAGACAACTCGGATAACTTAGACAGGTGGTCAACTTATAGAGGGTGAGGACAACTTATAGAGGGTGAGGCAGAGGGTGAAATGGTAATTCCGTTCTTGATAAAAGTGGTCAACTTAGACAGGTTAGACAACTCAGATACCTTAGACAGGTGGTCAACTTATAGAGGGTGAGGCAGAGGGTGAAATGGTAATTCCGTTCCTGATAAAAGTGGTCAACTTAGACAGGTGGTCACTTACGAAGGTGGTCAACTTTACAGGTTTCACTGTACATCCATGTGTTTCGAGCCTAAAAGAGATTATTTTTTCAATACGAGAAAGGTTTGGCCCTCCTGAAGTTAAAATTCGATCGCATGTAAAATGGGGAACCTCAAAACACATGCATGCAATATTTCTTTCATTTTGTGCTATTAAAATACCAACTTTCTCTAATATTGTTTCGCACATAGCTAAACGCTTTACTTTCAAATATTGATAAATTAAATTTAAGATTTGAAATTTAGCTCGTTTGAAATTCATTTTTTTCCCTCATAAAATTCGGGCTCTTTATGTTTAATTTACTGCACTCGTTTGTCCTGTTATTTGAAAATGACAGAATTTTAACACTAGATTTACCAGGCCGTTTTCAACCATTTCTAAACTTTTCAAAAGTTTTATTGTAATTAGTAGCAACTTGTAAGTTGCTACTAATTTCAATAAAACTTTCAGTCACGTTAACTTGTCCTACTTACCATGTATTAGGAAAAGCCAATGCAATTGGAAAACACACTATAATTAGTAAAAAAATAATGCAAAATAAAAGCTTCGAAACAGTCAAAATGCACTGTTAGGGAATCCGATGTCTCCAATTTTTGATTTACTTGTGTATGTGTTTCTATTTAGCAACCACTGCTTAAGCCACTTTTTTTTTTTCTTTTTGATATACACATACAGATTTGAACTGATAAATCTTTATTCATATTTTAACAACATCGTACGACCGGTAAGGTTCCACAACCAAGATGGACGCCCGATTCTTATTGATTACGAGACATAGTGGCGCTTGTAAATTACGGTTAGTTAAACATTCTTTAGAAGAAACAGAGAATAAACAATTTTTTTCACAATCAGCGGTTTGAGTACCATCTTTTTAACGGTTATTCAACTGTTGTAATTAAATATGGTAAAATAACAATAAAAGAAATGGTTATATTATTATTTTCTTATGGGAATTTTTAACAGTGTGACTGGTCTGGTAAATTTAGTGTTAAATTGAAGCATTAATTTGGATAAATAACAAGCAGTATTGGAGTTAATACCCATATTTAGTGTATTCACTGTGTTGATAGCATCTTCAAACAGTTATAATCCTTAAAATTGCATAATACAAGTTTAACGATTGAATTACTTTTATCTTTGAAAAAAGGAAAAGAAAAAGCTCATATCTTCAAATAGCGTATATTTATGTAAACTAATAGTTAGGCTCATTTTTTTCCCTTCTTTCTCAACTTCCTATTTGCTTGCACGCCTTTCTCTTCTTTTTCCTTAATAAAATTGTTGGCAGAGTAAAAGATAGTCCTTTATACAAACACGTTTATTAATGAAACTACCATAACGGACAAAGCTACAATAACACAACTATACTACATCGCAGCCATCGTTACATCTCTCAAGTGATCGGCGCTTGACAACAGCGCAAAGGCTTCTGGGAGGAAAATATGAATTACAGACATGCGCATTATGCAATGAATAAAAAGAGTGAAATAAGTATTGAATTCCAACAAAAATGCTTCGTAAAATTATTTAATGATTTGAACAAAGAGCTTACCGGCGCTTTGCCTACATCTCTGCATTTGCCTGTTGGGTAAATAGTATTAAATGATTTATTATATTTATTCATATGCGTTCAGGTTATAGTATGCTCTTTCTGTTAAAAGAAAAATTGAGAATCTGATAAGATTGTTTTTTACCTGTGGTGGGTGAACAAATCTACGTGAATAATTTAACAATGATTAACGCAGAGTTAAAAAATTGCGCTGTGCTTACGAAACCTTTCTATGAATCTTCGGTTTGTCAAAAGTCACTTGTTTTCTTTGTAATATCATTTTTCGTACCATCATTTTTGAAAATCAGTACATCAGTGTTTCAATTCTTCTTCGCATTTTTTTTCTTGAATGCAAAAATATACCTTCTCCCCCCTCCCCCCCCCCCAAAAAAAAAACACACACACACACATTGAAACCATGGAGGTTCCGAGAAATATTGTGTTTTCGACTTCTCTCTTTTCTGAGTAGCTTTAGCGCAGTTGTGACTCATACAGGAAAAACCCTGATACGCAAGCATTTGGCGGAGAAAATAAAGATGGACATTTAAAACGTATTAAAATTTAGTTATCTGTGTTGAAACAGAGCTGTTTCAGTACATCAGTGTCGAAATTCTTCGTAGTTTTTCTCTTTTACTGAGTGCGAAAATATTAACACTACTTTTCTTGTCTTTGCTATACTCTCATTAAAAAAGCATGAGCGTTTTAGGAAAAAATATTGTAAGGATGTTTAAGAAACGCTAAAAGACGCTAAAGATGACTTAATGTATTATAATTGATAACGTAAATAATTTAAAAACGTAACTCAAGTTTTACTTAATTTAGTTTTAAAATAAAGATTGCTTTCAAAGTAATGTTCCATCATATATTATTAGTTTTGCTGAAAGTTTTGAATACGAATTAGTTCGTAAAACTATTTTTGGAAGTATTCTGCCCATGTGAAAAGTACAGGTATGCTTTTGCCCTTAATTCGAAAATAACATCTTTTAGAAAATAATAAACTTTTTGGAGGAATTCTTTGAGACAAGAATTACACATCTGATAATAAGTTTAACTTATTGTAAAGTGTATATCTTAAGCAAAAGTTTCAGGAAATAGATTAGCTTGTAGATTAAAACGTAAAAGTAATATTAACTACTAAAAATCGGAGGAAATATTTTTTTAGCTTAATTATCAAAAAGTTGTTCAAAGAGCACTGTTTGGTTGTGAAATATTAGTTTCGTTACAAATTAGATTTTTTTTTTCAGGATTTCTTTCAGACGTATAACTAAAAAAATAATAAAAATGCAATTAAAATCATGTAAAAAAATTTCATTTTAAAGAGAAACTTCAGAAAAGGAAGTTATGCGTAGAAATAAATTGAAAATATAATCATTCTATCTAAAATCCATCCTTTTTTTTTTCATTTACTTTAAAAATAGATATTTACAAAGTACAACTTTGCAATGTATTAAGTAATTTCTATTTAGCAATATTTCCTCATTTACAAGAATTTTTTGGGATGAATAATTAAAAAAAGCTGTTTAATGCACGCAAAAAAATCTCTTCGGTTTTAAACTTCGTTTTATAAAAAAGTATTAAACGCATCTAAAAAATTGTCTTATAATCACACATTATCAGAGTGTAAAATGCTTTACAGTGAAGATGCAATAGCAGGCAATTCCATATCGCCTTTTAAGTTCAATAAATCACATTTTGCTTTATTGTAATTAAAAAGAGACTTGGTAATTCTGCTCCTACATTTTAAGAAGAATTTTTTTTTTCTAAGCAGTAAGTGAAAATCTGTCCAAAAAATATTAAAATAAAAATGTGAAAACTCAATTTTAAACTGTAACCTCTTCAGACCCCAGAGTAAGCACAAGCAATTTTGACGCAATTTTTTGGTTCTCTGATTTAAAAAATGATTACAAAACAAAATAACTATGAAAATTTTATTTTTTAAATTTTAATTAATAATTAGTTTAAATAATAATTAATGCCCAATTTCCATGTTTTCCATGTTTAAAACGAAGTAAACTATCTGTTGATTAATTTCAAAAACAATTGGGTCTTTTAGCTTTCAAATTGCACAAACAGTAGTTAATAAACATAATTTTAAAATGTACCCAATTGGGTAAACTTGGAATGAAGAGGTTAACCTAAAATGAGTTATTGCGTTAGTGAGAAAAATTTTGATGCAAGCAAAATCTTACGGAAAATCCGATTTTAAATATTAAAAGTAATCAGTGAATGGGTGCGAAAAAATGCGTAATGTAAGTAAAAATCTTGTTAAAAAAAAGAAACTTCGATTTTAAACTTAACCTAAAGTTGAATTAGTGCGTCGGTGAGAGTGTCAAGGTATAATTAATTAATCTAAAGAAAGTGTTGATTAGAATTCGCCTGGAGCACCGTTTCAAATGAAGTGAACTACTTGTCTTTCACTTCAAAGAGCGAACTTCTCCGATTTCAGCGCCAGGAGCAACTCGCAAAGGCACTGGGTGCTTCAGAAGTCGCAGCAGCCTTCAGTAATCGGCCCCCCAAATCCGCCGAAAATTCTTCCCAAAAGCTTCGATAGATCCCTTGTTCAGCAATGCGCCAGCACTCGAACCTCGCTGGAGCTTCAAGTAGGAGCGAGGAACAGGGTGTGGAGTACGCGTTGCTGACCGTGCCACAGACGATGCAATGCAACTTGCCAGTTGTGGAACCCTAATTAAATCACCCAGTAAACACTTGAAGCAACTCCTCCCCCTCTCGACAACAAGCTCTGCTGTTCTTCGCTTTCCCCTGGCAAAGATTCCACACCAATCGATAAAATGAAGGTATATGTATCTGGAAAATCCAGAAAGGGAGGACAAGAGAAAGAGGAAAGTTGGAGGGCTATGGTTCTTTGTGGTCTGGGGCATTGTGTGGGATCTTATAGTGTGGCTTCTCTGAGGAATAGTAAGAGTATTTGAGAATTGCGCTCCTTTTGTTGCAAAGACCGTAGTCGAAATTATCTTCTGAAGCGTGTTCGAGTCTAGACTACTTTGGAGAAGCATTTCTCCAATTTTCTCTAATTTCAATGATTTAACTATTCTATTCAGACGCATTAAAGAATTCAGTTGCTTATTGAATTCTCTTTTAGTAATTGAAGGCAAAAATGTTCATGCAAACAGGAATTTTTCCTGAAACCGCAATTGATTGTGTTCAAGGGGTGGAGGGCAAAATTTATTACGTATGGAATATTCATTAGCAAATCAACAAAGAAAGTATTATACATTATGTAAATACATCATTCTTCTCATATTCTGGTGTGCGAGGAAGAATAAAAAAAAATTATAAAGTTTACGGTGTACAATATATTATTTGAGATTTATTATTGTTCTTAAATAAATACCTCATGGGACAACGCGTACTAATGCAGAGCATTTTCCATTGAGCAGTTTAAAATTTATTGTGTTTTAGCTTGTCTGTGTGCTAATATATGTATTTTTTCTGCAGTTGACGAAAGCTGTACATATTTTTTCTTCCTACCATATATCTTTCAAGTATCTATAATTCCGAATACGACAGACCCCCGAATATGACCCGCATCCCGCATTCCTGTTATTCACGGTAACATTCAGGAAAAAAAACATTGAAATTTAAAAAAATATTGTTCAATTTAGGTGTGACTGATAGATTAAACATCTAAGAATAACTTCGAAAACTTGTTTAGGGGCTGTAGGTTGGATGCAGAAAATTCTACCTTTTTTTTGAAAGTAAAAAATTCTCCCAAAACCATAGTATTTCATAAGAGGCTACGAAAATCTTACCTATTACCGAAGAACCTCTTTATAACACACCTTCATGTTTGTTTCCATGGCTTCACAGAATGCGACCTATAAATTTTCATGCGAAGAATAATGACATTCCCTTTGTGAATATATTCTGTTCTAATGGTCAGAATGTGATCAAATTTGGTATTCAAGCTAAACTGAGAACCCCGAATTCATTTTTGTTGACGAAAATTGGTATTCCAATCAGATTTTGGAAGTTAGTGTTTATTTGAACATAAATACCGTCCCTTATCGACATTTTAAGAACTTAAAAGAAGACAACTAGAACTTAAAAGAAGACAGTTCAAGAACTTGAAAGAAGACTTTAATCGATGTCGATTGATATCTTACTTGTTTTTCTTAAGTGCATGATGGCTGAGAAATTAAAGTTTTTTCCCTCAAAGACTTAGGAACTGTGACTTTGCCATTGGAGTCCAGAGATTCGTGCGTTTGCATATTAATGAACCTAGGCCCTTGGAATATCAATTTCACATAAATGTTTATTTTTGTCTGTTTTCTATTATTATTCTGTGTATTTTGAAACTCTTTTACCAGAGTTAGAAATTAGCGGTCGTTAGTCGTATTTTGCACCTAAAAATTTCCATTTGACGACCGCGATTTCCCAGCTAGTCGTCAATTTTGGCACCTACCTTTTTATAAATATCTTAGTTTGACAGCCACAGTTTTTTACCTATTCGTCATCCCCCCCCCCCTTTTTTTTTGTTTTTCATCTAACTTTATAAAATTACATATAAGGTAAGCGCACCTATAGCGGATACAGCACCAAAAGCGGATAACGTCTTCGAAAAATGAAGATAATAAGACTTTTTCCCTAGCTAGGTGGCCCCAGGAAAAAAATAATTCACTAGCTTATTTCACAGTTTCATCACAAATCCGGGAGAGTGTACCTACGTAGCAAGAAGGTTAAACACGAGATTCAACGTTTTAGGTTTCCCGCTAGTCACCGCCCGCCCATTTCTATCTGTGGTTTTCTAACAGGAGGTGTACTGAGAAATAAGGTATTTCACTCATGTTTCTTTCTATATCTTGGTAATCTTTTGGCCGTTTGTTTTTCAAATATATTTTAAATACATTTCTAAGTCTCTTCTTTTTTATTTCTTGATTTTAAGTTGATTTAAATGTATATCCGCTACTGGATACGGATTTCATAGCTTTTACCAAAAGAGGATACCCTTATCCGCTATTGGGTGATTAAATTTTTGTGTACAATGGATCTTTTTTTGGCGTTATATTTTGCGAAATTTAATTTAAGTAATGCCAGTGCCATTCCTTTTCCTTCTACAGTGAAGAAACCAAAAGCGGATAGGGGTATCCTCTATTGGTGTTATTTATATCCACTACTAGAGCTTTCTTTCTATCTTGAAAAGTTTGTTGTGATATGCATTTTGTGCTATCAGACTTTGTCCTTTTTCTAATTTACTTTTGTATTAGTAATTAAAGGAGAACTGACGACCTTCGTTTACATTTCTTGTAGATTGATAATAATAATGGCTCCGAAAATATGAAAGTACCCGGAGGAGAATATTTTAAAAGCACTTGGCGAGGCTTCGAGAGGGAAACCCATCGCTGCAGCTGCCAAAGAAAATGGTGTCCCTTTATCTAGCCTATATTACAAAGTTAAAGGGAAAAGGCCGGTTGAAAGGCGGATGGGGCCGGATACAGTTTTGACCAAACAAGAAGAGCAACATCTTCAAAATTGGATAATAGCTATATCTAAGGCCGGTTTCCCTGTCGCGAAAACTGAACTTTTAGACAGCGTCCAACGCTTATTCACCGACATGGGTCGTACTACAATTTTTAATGAGAACTGACCAGGCCGAAAATGGTTTCAGTCATTTTTGAAACGCCATCCAAATATTTCTCAAAGGGTGGCTCAAAATTTGACAATATCAAGGGCGTCCATTACAAACCAGCTGATATTAGAATGGTCCTCTTCAGTTTTTAATTACCTGAAGGAAAACAATTTAGGCCACATACTTTCAGACCCTAACCGTGTGTTTAATGGTGATGAAAGTGCCTTTTTCTTGATTCCTAAAGGTTCAAAAGTATTGGCAAATAAAGGAGACAAAACCGTCTACCACAAATTAATGCAGACGAGAAGGAATGCATTACAGCATTGGTGACAGCTAATGCTGCCGGGATTCTGGCTCCACCATTAGTGGTCTTCAGGTATGAACGTATACATGCAGATATTGCTGAAAGTATTCCACCGTTTTGGGGTATTGGCAAATCTGAGAGCGGTTGGATGAATGGTGCTTTATTTTTTGAGTTTATCACCAACGTATTTCACCCATGGCTCATTGGGAGCAAAATACCACTGCCCATAATACTGTTTATAGACGGACATGCTTCCCACCTTACTTTGCATACAAGTGAGTTTTGCAATAAAAATGGTATAATTCTAATGGCACTCGTTCCTAACGCTACTCAAATATTACAACCTATGGATGTTGTAGTGTTTAGATCTCTAAAACGAAAGTGGCAAGAGAAAGTTCACAAGTGGAGGTTAGAAAATATAAATTCAAAACCGATTTTGAAGAAAAAGGATTTCTCCCCTTTGTTAAAACTAGCACTTGAAGAAATTACATCTTCTACAATTCAAAATGGATTTAGAAAATGTGGGCTAGTTCCCTGGAATCCAGAAGAGGTACTTAATACTCTTACCGGCAAGAATGTTCCCATTGAAGAGACTGGCTAGAATGCTTCCATTGAAGAGATCAGAGAGAAGAGTTCACAAGATGTGCAAATTAATGATACAAAGATTGCTCTTTCAGTTCTAGAAGATATCATAGGACTCGAGGAAGTCGAATCTTTTAAAGACACTACCTAAACCTGGCAAAGCCAACTAGAGGATCAATCGCTGTAGGAGGTATGGAGAGCGATGACTACCAAAATAATGGGCCGAGAACATTTGAAACATGACACTAAAGAGAAGGAAGAAAGTAATCCGCAACTTTGTGCACCATCTGGCCAGGAAACTCCTTCACAGACAACTTCTGCTAATATACCCTCTCCGTTTAAACGGGCTTTATTTTGGCCAGATAGACAAGAAATGAAAAATAAACGTAGACGTGAGATTTTTCCTAGCGTTGTGACGTCTGAACGTTGGCGTGAGTATAATACAAAAAAAAAAGTTGGAAATGGAAAACGCTAAACAGAAGAGAGCTGAGGAGAGGGAAAAAAAGAAAATTGCAGTTGAAACACAGAGAGGAATTAAAAAAGAAAAAAGAGAGTTACGAAAAAAGGAAACGAGTAAAATCACCTATAAGCGAAGGTTAAAACCCCGAAAAAGAAACTTACCTTCATCATCTTCTTCTAAAAGTAAAGACCCAGGAACCGATAATGAAAGTAAGTGTGACGGTTCTAAAAGCATGGAACTTACGTTTAGAACTGCCACACTTATCCCTGAACAAGTTTATTGTGATGATATACGAATCTGTGATCGAAATTAATGTGATGCTTAGATACTTTAAGTAAAACAATATTTAAACCATATTATGTTATTTTTCGTGTCGTATATCTATTATATATATTTATCTTATTGTTCGGTTTGAAATAAATCAAAAGGTTTTATGGTGGTAAAGTGGTTGTTTTTCGTTAAATACTCCACTATCCGCTTCTGGGTTAGCAATTATCCACCTAGAGTACACTAAATTTTTTTACTATCCGCCACTAGAACATATTACCATTACATAAAATTATTAATTTAGGAGTTTTAATTTCTCTAAAATGTCACGGTTTGTTATATCAACTGATAATACCATCAATTTGTAACATAATAGTCAAAAAAATAATTGAAGCTGAAAATAAGTTTTTTATTAGAACCCAAAAAGGCTAAGCGATCTGGTTCTACTATCCTCTAATGGTGCGTTTACCTTATACCATATAATCTTTGGTTTTTTGACCTTTAAAGCTACTATACCTGTCACGAGTATAGAGCTTCTTAACTTTCACATTTTCGTGCTGTGATGTGAATTATTACTTGCAAATGAAGTATAATACTTGAAAAAAAAATAGTTAAGCTGATTAACTTATATTTTATTTAATTGAGCGCTGATTAAAATAAATATTTGGGTGGATGCATTAACTAAAGTAAAATTAGCAAATTCTCAAAAGTTACAAACAGAAATTGATTTTTTAAAAAAATACATATCAATGATTTTCTCATTAAGATTGTGATATTAGGATATTTTTTAACAATTAAATAAAACTCTTAACAGTTATCAGTTGATATCCCTGATTAAATTAGTTGAATTATTTTAAAATTACGCCTCGCAAAACATTTTTGGCAATGAAAACGAAAAACCTAAAAAGGTGCCAAATGACACCTAACTTTTACATCCTAATTTCGAGCACTGGGCCACAAAAGATTTTGCTTTTACTAATATGAAAAACGATTTGTATGGAAGCAAAATGCACTAAAGCCAACGCCTACTGTGAATAAACTAGTTAATTCACAAAATTTAGTGCCTATTCGGCATAACTTTTTTTTTTTTTCGAACTGATTCATGAAAATGCAAGCTATTTGTTCTGTTCACAAGGAAAATAACCTTATCCCGTAAGTAAAAAACAAGCTAGATCAGCAGATGATGTTTGACATTTAATCTCCATGTAGTTTCTCGCCGATTAGCATTGAGAATCGGAAGCCATATAATTCTGAAAGAGGAGAATTTTTTTCTTTATCTGAAATCCTTTCAAGTTTCAACTAATCTCCCGAGTCTTAGGGTTGAAATTTTACAACGTATCTGTTGAATATGAAACATTACAAAACACTTCAGCTCTAATCAAATTAATGTTAAATATGAACTTAAAAGATTTTAGCCAAGTTATTTTCTCTATGAATTTTCAATTTCAATTTATTTTTAGCTTATTATTGAAGTAATTTGTTAAATAAAATTAATGTAGCCTCAAAAAACCTTGTAAAAGATGGATACAGTGATTACTTACACATCAATCTCTAACGCTTAATGATGATAAATGTCGTCAAATATATAGAAGTTTTCACTACTGTTAAATCAGCCATTGCTTTACTGAAATCCATTGCTCATTATTTGACCATACTCAATGAGGGCTTAACCTAATCCCTCGTGCAATTACTGACAAGTTATCTCGTCAAAGCTGAAGACGAAATATTTCTCGAAATTCCTATTAATTGCTTATTAATTTCTCCTAATCGTTGAAGTTTTAACTGAAACCTTTATCCGTGGTCAATCCATATATATATAAATTTTACTTAAAGTGGACCAGTTACGATTAAATTTTCGGTACGATACGATACTGACATCATGTAAAAAACGAACTATGGCAAAACGATATTTAAAAATTTGTTTAACGATTAGTACAGAAAATTAACATAACATTTTCATTTATTATCGTGACTTAAGGGGACTGTAACGAATTTATTTCGATTACTTAAAATGAATTTCTATTCGTTACTCAATCTTTAAATACCGATTCTTTGGAGTAGCAACACCTTAGGATGTTTATACCGAGCGATCATTGTCGTGTTTATATCAAGCGATATTTTCTGAAGCTTTTCGAATTTTAAAGCATACTTTACCGTTTTAAAATGGTTAATTTTTAATTCTTTGGAGTGGCAACACATTAGTTTGTTTATATCAAGCTATCATTCTGATGTTTATATCTAGAAATCTTTTCTTGAGCCTTTCGAATATTAAAGCGGGGTTTTTTTTTTTTTTTTTTGAACTTGTAGCCCGCAGATGGTCTGCGGGGATCAGCTAGTCATATAATAATATTGAAAATGAAATATTTCGCCAAATTCTTTACCTTTCTCATTATTTGCTTTTACTTATAGAAATTTTAAACCAAATTCTCATAGATAGCTTATCAACCTTATTTTACTAGAAAATCTTATTAACCACGTATTAATACGGCCTTAATGCGTAAATATATGAATAAACAGTCAAAGACAAAACAGTAGAGAAACATTTTATCCTCTGTTTTTCATCCGATTTTCTTATTTATTTATTTTTTTTTTTTGCTTAGTAATTATTGACGAATTTTAGTGATATCAATTAAAAAATTTTGGAAACAGTTTATTATTACTTAATCATATCCCCTTTTCTTTTGTCAGGCAAACCTCATTTATAATTGTAATATTATATTGTTATAGATAGCAGATGACAACCTGTCTTGGTTGAGTAAATTATTAGGTAATAAAAATAAAACTCATTGTTAAAAAAAGTTTGTTGCCATTAACCTCTTCAGACCCCAGAACTATGCACAAACTATTTTGACGCAATTTTTTGGTTCTCTGATTTAAAAAATGATTTCAAAACATTTTTTTTTAAGTCGTAATTAATAATTAGTTTAAATAATAATTAATGTCCAATTTCCATGTTTAAAACGAAGTAAAATATCTGTTGATTAATTTCAAAAATAATTGGAATTGCACAAACGTAGTTAATAAAAAGTATTTTGAAATGTACCCATTTGGGTACACTTGGAATGAAGGGGTTAAGCAACAATATTAAAAGCGATTAATTATAATAAGAGTCTGAGTGACAGTTTTTCTGAAGCAATGAAATGAAAAATGAAAATAATTTATGGAAATAACCATTTAAGTTTCATTCAACTGCCACTCAACTTAGTACGACATCAGCAGAAGCACAAGCCGCTACAGTTATGAGCACAATTGGCCCTTCTGCGACAATGATTTACAATACGTTTGCTTTAACTGAGAATGACCAAAATAAACTCGACGTTACAACCGTCAAATCTGATGAATATATTAATTTATGTAAATAGCATAATGTTTTCAATGCTAAATTTAATTATTACGGTCGAATTCTATCTAGTAATCTGAATTCCGCTTCATAGAAATGCAATTTAAAGGAAGCAGAAGCTGAGCTCTCGTGAGCTCCCTTGCTTATTAAGCTCTCATGACACAAAATTTACTATATGAAGCACCTTAGAAGCAAAGGGGTGTAAGTGACAAAATTGAAAATTTTGAGATAACTAATGCAAATGGTAGGGAAAGCACCATTCTATATTGTGGCAATGATATGTAGTAATAGCTCTAACGGTTGTTCCACCCTAATGTGATTTTTAAAAAAAATAGCATTAAAGGTCCCAAACTTTGAACGCGGTTTACCCGGAAGCGTTTTTTGGTCACTTACATCCCTTTGCTTCTCATTGCCTCATATAATGTTTTCATTACGACGATGTCTGAAAACAACCCTGCAATAAAACATAACGTACGCATTTTCTCCCTAAGATTAATGTATAAAGAAATCCTAAGAAAAGAAAAAACCCCGATTTCATGAATCCTCACAATTAACGACTACTATGCGTAAAACCACTAGATAGCTTAACTCTCAAAATTCTTCATCTATCATAGAGTTAGAAATTCTGCAGGTTCTTTGTCTATCTTTTTTTTCATTGCCCGAAGGTAATGTTTGTAAACGAAATGTCTGAAAACACTCCTCATTAAAATCTGTTTTTGCAGTTTCTAAAAGCTCGAAGTATGAAAACCGTTATACTTCAGCAAAAGATCAGCTTAATTGACTAGCTGTAACTTAAATCTTCATTTTATAGTTAAATTTCGCTTGCTTTTTAGTTTTCACCTTGGCTCTATAGCCTCATATTGTTCAGTTAGTAAGATGTCTAAAACCTGCAATAAAAATCAACGTCGTCTAAGAAATTTCAAGACCTGTGGATAATAGAAACTCGTTCATAACTGCTGACAAAAGACAAATCTTAAAACTAATTTACTTCAATTTTCATCTATCATAGAGTTAGAAATTCTGCAGACTTCATTTAACAGTACATAAAATTATCAGTTTTTTTCGAATTGGAACTACAGAAAGCGGAAATAAATGTTTGTCTAAACGTTAATTATTACTATTATTATTATTTTAAATCTTTTATTAAGTTTCTAAAAACTTTCGAAGTCATGAAAGCTGTTAAAATACTTCAAGCTAAAAGAGTCAAAGGGGAATTTTAATTGACTGAGTGGTAATCTTTTAAATAACTTCATTTTATAAATTATTCAAAAAGAAACTTACTATTTAGAGTTTTCACCATAAAAGTCAGGACTCTATAACCAAAAAAATCATCCAATTGCTCCAGTTGTCCAAGATTTCTCATAAAATTTTTCATTTAAAAATCAACTGTTCAAGAAATAATTCAAGACCTTGGCATAATAGAACTCTTCAAGTAACTGCTGACAAAAGAAAATTTAGAGCTAATTATTTCAACTTGTCTTCGGGCATAATCGTCAAGCGACATCTTCTATTAGACCTCCCGGGAGCAGTAGACAATTTGTAAGATTAATGGGGTTTTGATTGTCTCTTCTAGTGGACGCAATTTGGTGTCTTTTGACGCAAAAAGTATAGCGTAAGATTCAATGCATGGCGTATTTCCATCAAAGAGGCCGGATCTAATGGCGCTTATTCATAGTTAGAATTTGGATAATGATAAACGGAAATGTTAAAATTGATATTTATTTTTTCTTTACATGCTGTTACTTTCTTCCTTTTTTTCCATTCATCATATTTGTTATTTTGTTTTCTTTTTTCACCTTCAATTTTCGAATTCTTAATCAACTTTGTAAGAAAAATATTACTAATTGGTTTTCTAGGAAAGGAAGTAAAAGCACTAAAGCTAAATTATCTTTAAATAATTATAAAATAATTATAACTTTTATTTTAACTATTATTATTACATTATAAAATTAGTGCAAATGATAATTTCAGCATTTTCTGCTGTGATGATTTCAACTTCAATGAATTCGGCAGAAGTTTGCTATCTTTACCATTGAAGAAAAACTATTCAGTACAGCTATGATATAAATAAGTGAAGTTGGGAAATATTTCTCAATAAGCCAGCCCCGCTTAATTGGGTAACGGATAAAGGAATACTTCGCTTACAGGAATAAAACCTTCCGGAACCAAATATTTCTCCATAGGCGCAATGTTGAAGATCCCCATTTAATAGAATAATTTCCCCGGATAATCCAATAATACTGGTCTGTTTTTGAAATATTTTTGGTAAAAAAAAATTGATTAAATTTCAAAAATAAATAAGTAAATAAGAACAATTTTTTAATTTTCAAGTTGATCTTTCAGCAACACCTCCCCATGCCCACTAAATTTGAGTCACTCGTTCTCTTTCATGATTCCCCCCCCCCCCCCCGGAAGTAAACAGATGTCATTTTCTAAAGAGTTTCCGGAATCTTCTATTTAGCAATACAAAAAAAGTAAGGATTTTTTTTAGATATACTGATTTATTATTACGTTTCGAGGCAATATTATGTCCTGTAAGGTAAAGAAAACTTACCCACGAAATCGAAGACCCCGCTTAGTCGAATCCCGCGCGGAGCACCAAAAAACATCGACAGTAATTTCAAAAGTACTTACTTTTAAGAAAAGTCTGACATGCTAGAAGTTTTGGTTAACTTTTTTTTTTTTGGAGGAATTTTTTGGTTAGTTGAAGTATCCTCTAAGATTTCTTTTTCATAAGTTCTGTTTATTATGACGGAAGTGCAATTCAAAAATGAAATATGTAAACGCTGATATTTCAAGTGGATATCCGATTCGATGTCTTTCGGAAAATCGGCTCATCCAGTAAAGGCCCTCTTCTTAGATAATTTTTAATCTGAATTTTAAAAGAAGCGGTACATTATTAGATAGTGGGTCTATTTTTCGTCATTAGCAGTCCCGATAACCTTTAAAATAAGGGGTAAATTATGAAATTTGATAAAGGAATAAGGAAGATCTCGGGGACCGACAGGAAGATAGGCTAGAGAAATAATATATAAGGTATTTGTGTGTGTGGGTAAATGTTATGATATTTGTGGTGAGAAGAATTTGAGCGACAAATTAACTTCCCAAATGAAGTAAAAATTGCAACTTTATAATTTGTAACCATTTGTAATAGCGAAAGAAATTTTATTCCCCACTTGCAGTTTTTATATCACGTTCTTAAATTTTTATAGCCATTAAAAGAAAGTTATCATAGAGAAAAACAATTTACAAAATTAATCAGTGTAACAACTAGAATTGATAATATTTTGTTTAAGAAAGGATTTTCAATGACACAGTATAGCTCAATTTACTGACACAATATCCAAGTAGTAACCAAATTCCGTAATCGAACTTTAATCTTAAGAAATTTTCTTTCCGCTCGATCCGAAATCATAAGCCTTTCCAGTACGAAATAATTGTTTTGCCGAGTTTATAACTTTAGCAGAATAATGCTGGCATTTCTTGATTTTACTTCAGTGCTTTAAAACATTTCATAAACTTCTAAATGGTATCTATTGAAATTTGATATAATATTGTGCACATGTAATGGAGAGTCATTATCTCGTTTGAAATTACCTTGTGTTTCTTGTTAGATTTATCAATCTATTTGAAAATAATGAAAACGCAAAAAAAAAAAAAAAAAGGCCTCTCAAGTGTTTTCTGTAATTTATAATACATGACACATTTTTTAAAAACGGCAAGCGACAGTAGCATTACAATACTACCTGTTGAAGGGTGTCACCCAAAATGTGATAAAGAGTTTTTGAAAAATACATATACTTGAATTATACAATTTTATTGATTCTATTTCACGTATATCTGAAAATAAATGTACTTTACTAAAAGTTACCCCAAACAGCATTTCTTCATTATTATATTTTTTTTTTTTTTTTTTGCACTACCGAAAATAATATATAAAGTACAAAACTACAAGTTGAGACACTACAACAAGTTTTTGTTTTGGTAGAAGACTGCGGGGTTCCTAACATTCATGTTAGACAAGCGACATGTTGGGCATGCTTTCTATGACCATAATTGGTCATAGAAAACATAAATTATTCATAGCTTAAATTAAGAAACAATCAACAACACTACTGCATAATTCGCTTCGAAATAAATTTTCAGTTTCCATCAAAAAATTACGTAGTTTGCATAGAATGAAACGCATGGTTACGGCTTCCATTGCATTACTTTAAAGAAACTAAACTAAATTCCTTCCTAATGAGCTTGCTATTCAGCCATTTTATTTGAAATCGAACACAAACATGAAATTTGAAGCAATAATATTTCTCAACACCTCAATATAGCATTACTTGAATACTATTCCTTTTGACAATGATCGCGTGACATTCTGTTGAAACCACATGAATTTGTTGTTCTTCAGTGCACTTCACTTCACAATAAGAATGATTTAAGCAACATTTAATTGTTCAAAAATCAAAAGTGGAACAAAAAATATTTTAAAGTAATGGATTTACTTTATATGCGTTTGTTCAAATTACTTTGGACATTCTGGTAATGTTGGAAATTACTTATTTTCCCACGATGCTCTGTTGCACACTGTGTACAAATATGGTTTCGTGCTTTTCGTTCCTAGTACTTGAAAGAGTCTCAGTGTGTTACCATATCGAAAACGACAAATATTGCGTGTGAATCTTGAAATAAAAGTTAAGAGTTTTTCTTATTGTTATATATTTTCTTCTTGTTTTGTTGATCAGTGTTGTGTTTTGACCTTGAAACAGTAAACACGCTGTCTAATTCGAAACTGAACAAATTGAACTACTTTATAAGCTAATTTATTTTTCTTTTTTTCAATTCGTAAATTTTGACTCTTATATTTTTGTTTATGCAAAGTTTTTATTTCACACACCACACACATACGTAATCTAAAATCATCTAATTATACAAATATGAGAATATGAGACATTAGTTAACACTTTATAAAAAAAAACATTAGATTTTATTTATTTTTATGACTCTTGCTGGAGATAGGAAGAAT
Source organism: Octonoba sinensis (assembly GCA_038502835.1). Lineage (NCBI taxonomy): Eukaryota > Metazoa > Arthropoda > Arachnida > Araneae > Uloboridae > Octonoba > Octonoba sinensis. The sequence continues at coordinate 51,292,167 of CM076601.1, read as the reverse complement.
TTAAATACTTAACCCTTTATTGCATATTTTAATATTTTTGTAATGAAGTTTTCATATTTAAAGACAAAGAAAAGCTAAAGAAAAGTTTTCGTATCTATCGATAAACATTTGTGATTGTAGTCATAACAATTAATTAATAATATGCATTGCTATAACAAAAATATGAAGTAAAAATTTTTACGAATACTTTACGTTGTTGAATAAAAAAGTAAATATTGCAATGCAGAAATTTACGTAATGATTAGTTCAATAAACTTAATTTAATAAAGTTTTATTTCATTATCATTACGACAATATCGAATTTTCGGTGAAATCCTTCCTTTTTTTAATAAAATTATAGCATCTTCTTTAGAAGGTAAGTTGCGTATTTTAATCATTTTATCAAGCACTTTTCATCAAAATAAAGTGTATACATGTAAAACAAATGACCATTAATAAAAGGTTAAAAGAAAGAAAACCAGCGCATGCTATTAAATCTAATAAAGTAGCTTTGTTTACATTTAATTTTTGGGGATGTTTGGCGAGCAGAAAAAAAGTGAAAAGTTTAATCCATACGGTACCCTCAAACGACGAACAGAATTTATGCTCATGCGACAGTTAGAAATTTTAAATTTTAATTTTTCACTCCAAATTATCTTATAAGAATTAATTAAATTCTCACTTAAGTGACGATATAAACTTTTACTCACAAAACCTGGTATGAACTCAGTTATGGAAATCAGGCGAACTTTGTGTAATATTTCTTTTCAAATGCTTAATATAAATATATTTTAAACGCCGCTATGTGATTGTCGTTAACGATTCCTAATTTGCATCAACCCATTAAGGTGTCAAACAGACTTGCAAGTTTTCACGCCCCCTTTGAAAGGTCACTTTATATATTTAATGGATGTGTGTGCTACAACAGTTAATGTGAAATTGGTCCTTATTAAGAATAACCTGTTATTATGAAAAACTACCAGCGGTTAGTATTCATTAAACCAGTTATTTTATATTATGATTTTTTTTTAAAAAAATTAAATGATATTAAGGAAAAATTTCCTGCCCTTTAGAAAGTTCCTGCCCAGGGTACGGGCCCCGGGTGCCCGCGCAATAGTCAGGGCCTGGTGTCAACGCATTTAGGAAATGTTCGGAAAAGTTGGTGAAGAATGCATTTTATTGCAAATTGGAATATAGAACTATTTGGTGAGCAAGCGCAACGAGCTTTGGTCGCGAAGCGATTCAGATGGAACTGCTTGCTGTTTCTGGGGGTTGAGGAGAAATAGCGAGCATAGGGCGGCCCCCTAGTAATAATAATAATAGTAACACTAATCAATTAATTTACAGATATTTTTTGCAATTTAAATTGAAATAGTAAGAAATCAGGAACATCAATATTCAACGTGCTGATCTTTAGTTTGTGAAGACGTAAAATAGGATCAACTAATTTTTGTGTAAGCTCATCCTGAAAAAAAAAAAAAAAAAAAAAAAACCTTCATTCTTTTCTCTATCTCAAGCAAATGAAATTAAGTTGTGCCCTTAAAAAATTCGTCCCCTTGTTTCGGTTCAGCGACAATAAAAAAGAAACTTACATCAATTTTCAGCAATTTTTATACATTTTGGCGTATGTGAATAAGCTGTATTTTGTATGAGATCAGAGAGCAAAAATATATTGAGTACCGCTGAGTTATCTAAAGTATACTTTTCTAAATTGCGTATTTTATTCTTGTAATTTATTTATTTTTCCTTATTTTTATGAGTTTTAATATACTTTTAATAGTTTCTAGCTTTATTGGTCATTTTTTAACGAGTGAATTGTTTGATCAAGCGCAACAATGTACTTGACAGATTCCGTCATCATAAAGAAAATCTGCTTATACTTAATTTTTGTAGTAAACGATGAAAAAGGGGGCGGGGGCTTTAATCATTACGAAGTTTTAACTGTCTGACTATACCCGTCTGAATTTTCCAAAAAAATATTCTACATGACTCAAGGTTAAAATTTCTAAAAATGCTTATTCTGGATTTAATGCTAATTCTGGATCAAACTATATATTTCTCGCAAAATAATTCCGAAGTCTTCCAAGGGACATGAAATTACTTAAGTTTTGATAAGAAAGTTTTATCTCAAAATTATTTCCGGAGTTTAAAGGAAATCCAAACACGGATGGAAAAAAAACCTCTCACTCCAACAGCTGTTTCTGAAATTCCTTCTGAAGATAAAATGCAGGTAGGATATTACGGGGCTACTATTACAGGCTGTGCATTATGGCAGAAAATAGACCATAATCTATCTAGAGGGGAAGGGGGTGATGACCCCCTCCACCATCTTGTAATGATATCTGACATCTCTGGTGGTGCGTGTGTAGCAAGTAATAATAATAATGCAAAAAAAAAAAAAAAACTAACTCTATCCGCATCGGGGCTTAACCTCCTACTAACAAACAAAGCATGGGGAGGAAGAGAATTAAAAGGCAAGAAGCAGGCCCATTCCTCCAATATTCATACTCTATTGTAGTGAGCCAAGAGAAGACATCAAAGATTTGCCGTAACATGTCTACAACAAAAGGAGGACCAGATATGCTATACAAGTGGGCATGGCAGCAGATATGTTTACTATCTATATGGATGAATAGGAAGATTGGGGTAGAGCGGAAAATGGGAAGGGGGATATGACCATAGCATTGTCTGCCGGGTAGAAGCAAAGTAATAAGCTGGACTATAGATGATAGACGATGTACCTCAATGGAGATTCTATAAGTTGGTACGGGCTTTATGTGAGTAAGTGTGTCTGTGTATCTGAGATATTTCTCTCGGCCGTCCTATGTCAACACGAGACGGAGGGTGGAGACAAGAGTTTACCCTCCCCGCGGTATTGCTGTTTTGGAAAATGAATTTGGAGGGGAAAGATTGCTTTCGGGGCGGGAAGGGAGGCAGGATGGAATGTTCGGACGGTGGCTAGGGTATTAATCTCGGACTTCTGATGGTATTGGACAGTGTCTTGTGTTCCTTTCGGTGATTTTCCATTTTGAAAGGATGTAGACTTTGTCGGGAGTTGGAGGAGGTTATGAAAGATGAATGGCGGTGGTCAACTATTATTCCATTTTGAGCGAGATTTCGGATTTGCAATATTTGCTTAGCGAAATTTCCCCTTTGTCGTGGTTTATTTACAAAACTTTTAATTTTGTTTTGATTTAAGAATAATTAATGATTTTACTTATTTTCAGTTCAAAAATAATTATTTCATTCAATATTAACAAAAATTATTGTTGAAGGAATTTTTCTTTGGAAGATGAGCTGAACATTCTGATTAAAAAAAATAAATAAGTTAAAACTCTTCGTGAAGTATTGCGGCTCTTCTTGCCAGGAACTGCCTGATTCTTTAGTGATTTTAACAAGAAAGATTTATTGCAATTAAAAGCGAAAATAATATCTAAGTATTGTTATGAAAATTGGTTTATAATAAAGGCTGTTAAGTACCAGCTACTTCATTAGTTGGTATTGATTGAAACAAGACGAGGAGTAATCTTTATTTAAAACTCTCTTTGCAAACTAATGAAGTAAAATTTTCGCATTATGAAATAAATTATTGAACTCTATTTAGAGCATTTTTTTCTTAAATTTGACTTCGTAAGTCACAAGTTTTGATTTGATTTTAACCGTAAGACCGCAAGACAAAATGTTGAAATGTAATTTGGGTTTGGTTGCAATATCGAAAAGGAAAAACATGGATTGAATTTAGGTTTTGCTGAGAAGGTTTAACAGTTTTATCATACAATTTAAAAAATCTACATAAAAGTATTACGATTACGATCATATTCTGGAGAAACAAGGTATTAAAAGCACATTTCAATTATAAAGTTCTTATTTGTAAAAAGATCAAATCCTTTGATTTTTGATATTGCTCTTTGGGAAGATGATATGCCTAGGTATACACTTAGTTTTTGGTTGTATTATTTTAGGAGGATTGATTAAAGGTTTTATTGAAAATATAATGAAGCTATTTTTACATATAATAAAAAATGCTTCAAAAGATGGTTACAACAGTAAATTTTCTTGAAAAACGTTAATACATATATAATTATTTTAATTACACACCGTTGAGTGATACAATGAAAAGTATTTTCTTCAGTGTGCAGTAAATAACTTTAGAGTTTTCTACTTTTTTCCTTCATCCTTTTTTATACGGGGAAGGGTGGGGAGGGAGAAAAAAATCCAAATTGAAACCTCGCAATACATGCATGTAATTTTGCTAAGAAATTTGCATTCCAATGAATACATTGAAATTTTTGAAGATAACATTTGCCGCCGTCGTGAACAGTCTTACGTAGTTTCCCCTTTGCTCGCTATTAGAAAAGGTGCCTCGCAACAAGTGTACGTACTTACGTACACTTGTTGCGAGGCACCTAGAAAAGAGTAAAATTTGAGGCGTATAATCGCTGTCGTATATAATAGTAGAAAGTAATAAAATATTAATTTTGCTTCATTGTAACTGAATTTTTGAAAGATTGAGCAAATGATTTCCGTTTGAGAGTAATTCACCTGCTTCCTTTCACAAAGCTTCGTCTTATTAAAAATATATACATATTTCATTATCGGACTTAAAATCCCATTCATATTGTTAAATGGCTTGCATTAATATGAATGAATTTGAAAGCAAACACAGATATCCCTCTAATGGTTACCTGTGTTAAAAAAATCATCTAATGCCCATGATAGGAAAAGTTCATGAATGAATATTGAATAAGCACTCGCAGCGGAAGAAAATATAGAAATTGGATCTAAGCGGTGTGAAATTCGTGGATCCATTACCCAAATCGGCACCGCTGCAAATGGTACTAATGATCGCAGACACGCCAGAGCTTGTTAACAACCGTGATGTGGCGTAATTCTAGGCAATCAAGAAATCATTAACTGAACCCACATGGTGCAGCTAAGATCGCCGACTGCGATGCTGATCCACAAACGATTCATTCATCGGTTTCCTTGAAATCGTTGTCGGAGGAGGTTCCGGTTCCTTCGTGGCATTGACAAACTATTCATAAGGCAAGCGATAAATGAGATTCGTCAAAAGCCATCAACGAGAGTAATTTTGCAGATTCTGGTGTATTCGTTAGGATGATGTGCTTCGATACAGAGGATATCGGTTTTCCTGTTAAATAATGATCAACAATGAAGCTAATGTGTAGCATGCTTTAGTACGCGTAATTTTGAGCAACGCAATGGCTTCTTATACGAAAATGTACAGTAAATGAGAAACCAGTGAGAAACATTTGACTAATGAAAACTTCACTAACAAGAAAATCAGCCATTAGTATAAAAATGAAAAATATATATAAGGGATCATTCATAAATGATGTCAAGCTTCGAGGGTTCGTGAACTTCGAGGGAGGGCCGTGAAATTGTGGCAAAGTGTGACAAAGAGAGGGGAGGAGGTAACAAGAAGTGTGACATCCAGCTTATACAACATAGTGTGACATGTGCAAAGGGGGAGTGGGGTCCGTTGAAGTGTGACATTTTGTGACAAAGGGGGATATAGCGGAATCAAATATCAAATTATCGGAAAAAAGCGTGACATCATTTATGTACGGTCTCTAAATGAAATTAATCGAAAATTAAAAGTAAAATTTACTAGTTTACACTTGAAAAATCAATAAAAGTCCTGGTCCTGGCTCTCAGAAATTATTAAGGTTCTAGTTAAAATAAAATACAAAGCAGTAATCAGATATCTCTACTAATAATAAAGCAGCAAGTATGTGTGTGTGTGTGTCTGTGTGTCTGTCTGTGTCTGGAGTAGGGCCAAGACCGTTCGGTGGATTTTCATGAAATTTGGCACGAAATTAGTTTGGAACGGGGGGGGGGGGGTGCACTTCGGAGACTTTTTTCTGAAATTCGAATTTGTTCTTTTTTTATTCCAATTTATATACGAAAGTTTCGTAAAATAGTCGTTTTCTATGGGAAGAAATTATCGCATCTTTTCGAGCTTGATACCGTTGAAAAGCGCGTAAAAAACTGTCTCAGAAAGAGTTTTGTTCTTCGTGCTAAAATTCGAAGCCTCTAAACTAACTAGAAAAGAAGTTATAATATAAGCGTTTTTCTCTGTAGTCCGAAATTATTTTTTCACGGTAATTAACTTCAATTTTATTTGAATTGTTACCATGACGACTGGCTTATGATTCTTTTCTTTGTTAACGAATTAAAATTTATTTCTTGCGGTTTTTATCATTTTGAGGAGCAGCCGATTTTTAATTAATTTATTTTTTAGGATTTGATTTCTCTTTTTTAAACGAATTAAGATACTACGCAGGGTTTTTTCTTAAGAAACGTTATCCTTTACAACGATTTTTGTTATTCCAACCTATTATTACTTTTATATATATTTTTTTTTTCTCCAGTGAATTAGCAAACATGTTGTTTGCCTATTTGGGCTCAGATGAAAGGTTTTTCCGCTTTCAAAGCTTTTCTTGCTGCTGTTAGTCTCTGGAAGCTACAAAATTTCGTGTTTCTGTTTTACTGTCAATGAATAATAGATAAAAACTAATTATATTAAAAATATATTAAATAAAACTACTCTAATGGATTGTAATCGTACTTTTTGTGTGAGTACTTGAGCTAAACAAACAAAATGCGTTTTCTCTTAAATATTTTATTTTTCGTTTCGTTTCGTTTCTTTCTTTCTTTTTTCCTCTTTTATTGTGTGTGTTTTGTAAAAAAAAAATGTTTAAATGTGTAGGATCGCTGGTTGATTGCCATGGGCGGATAATTTTTAATTATGTGGAATGCTATAAATTTTAATTAAATATCATAATTTACACATAACAAAGTTACCGCTATGTACACAATGGCAAACCGACAGCTCTTTTCATTTTTTAACACGGGCATAGCCGTGCGGGTACCGCTAGCTAATAATAAAGCAGCAAGTATGTCTGTCTGTGTGTCCTTGTCCGGCGTAGGGTCAATACCGTCTGACGGATTTTCCTGAAATTTGGCACGAAATTAGTTTGGAACATGGGGATGTGCACCTCGAAGAGTTTTTTCTGAGATTCAAATTTGTTCTCTTTTTATTAAAAGTTACAGCCGAAAATTACATAAAATGGTCTTTTGGTATAGGAAGAAATTATCGCATCGTTACGAGATTGATACCATTGAAAAGCGCATAAAAAAACTACTCCGGAAAGAGTTGCGCTCTACATGCTAAAATTTTAGGCCCCTAAATTAACTAGAAACGAAGTTAAAAGCGTTTTTCTCTGTAGTTTGAAATTATTTTTTCGCGGTAATTAACTTGAATTTTATTTGAACTCTTACCATGCCAACAAAAGGATTATGATCCTAATTTTAACGAAGTAAAATTTATTTTTTGCGGTTTTTAGCATTTTCAGGAGCAGCCAGTTTTTAATTAATTTATTTACTTTTTTGGATTTTGATTATTCTTTTTTTTTTAAACGAGTTAAAATTTATTTCCTGCGGCTCACAGGCGATCAATAGCTTTATTTTGATTTAGTTGTTTTTGACATGCATTTTACGGGACCATGCTCCATACTACACAGGGTTTTTTTAAACAAATGTAATACTTTATAGCGAGTTTTGTTATTCCAACTTATTATTACGATTTATATTTTTATTTATTTTATTTTATTTTTTCTCCAGTGAATTAGAATACATGTTACTTGCCTTTTTGAGCTCGGATGAAAGGTTTTTCCGCTTTCAAAGCTTTTTCTCCTACTGTTAGTTTCTGCAAGCTACAAAATTTCGTCTTTCTGTTTTATTGTTAATGAATAATAAACAAAAACTAATTATACTAAAAATTTATTAATTAAAAATACTAATAGGTTATAATCGTCCTTTTGTGTGGGTACTTGAACTAAACAAACAAAATGCGTTTTCTTTTAAATATTTTCTTTTCAGTTTTGTTTCGTTTCTTTCATTTCTATTTTCCTTTTTCATTGTGTGTGTTTTGTAAAAAAAAGTGCGTAAATGTGTAGGATCGCTGGTTCATTGCCGTGGGTGAGTAATTTTTAATTATGTGGAGTGCTATACATTTTAATAAAATAACATAATTTTCGCATAAAAAAGTTACCACTATATACACAATGGTGAACTGACTGGTCTTTTCATTTTTTAACACGGGCATAGCCGTGCGGGTACCGCTAGTACTACCATAAAACTGAAAGAAGTCTAAAAAAATGATACATTGACAAATGTCGTACAAATAGAATATTTTGAAGGCATTTTGACTAGTTTTCATCAAGCATGTTAAAGATCCCCTGAGTATCTGTTCGGCTGGGATACCATCGGCTAAATTAAATTTATAGTGCAGTTTCGCATCACTTGGAGCTTAGGTGCCACCACTAGGGGGAAACTGAGCGTCAAAATTCTCAAGTGGTAATTGCATCCGCCGATAGTGGTGCTACTTGACGGGGAAGGCACTAGGTCTGCAAAGGTTAGTGGCCCTGACCATATGGAGTCCCATTAGAAAGAGGTTTCATCGCGTCCCTCTAATACATTTTCGTCTCTTCAATTTTGTTGGATTGTATCAGAGTTCGAATTGACACTTTTGAAACAAAATATTACTTTTATATTTCTGTTGAAAATAAAATTTAGTTCTTATCGCAAATATCTGTTTACTTTCCATTCTAAAAGAATGTTCGCCATTGACGCAATGTTATAAATTTGGAAATTATTATTCAAGGAAATCATAACGTAAAAATATGAAAGGGATTTTTATGTGGAGAAATGGAATAAAAGGGATTCTCCCTAAAGGGAACTCTGTCTACAACTTAGTACAGTTGAGTACCGTTTATACGACACCGAAGGGACTATCAAAAAACGTCGTACAAACGTTAACGTAGTATAATCGATTTACCCTTCTGATACATGTAAGAATTTGGATCACACTAAAGCGTCGTATAAATGTAAGCGTCGTATAAGCGATCGTCGTATAAACGATACTTCACTGTACTAATGATTACAAAATGATGGACTAATGGTTTTTGTGTTGCACAGGGCATAATTTTGAGCGATGCAAAGGTTTTTAACTACTTCAACGATGTGTGATTTTGTCTTGATAATTTATTTTATTGCATAACTTGTATGCCAAATATAATTTGTGATCCAAGCAAGGTGCAGAGTAATTAAAGCTTGTTATGACAGGTTTTATGGACTTCATATTTTCGGTGGGTGAGGGGTGGGGATTTGGATAGCGAAATTCAGATTATTCGTTAGAGTGACAGTCATTGTCACATATGTATGCGTGTTTATGATACTTACATGCATTGCTATATGTATGCCTAGAATGATAGCGTTCTATTGATACTCATTGTTACAACATCTGATCATGTGCTTGGATAATATTCAATGGCTACACAAAAATCAATTTTGGATTCTTATTGACAATCGAAATCATTCAAAACTTCTATTGTCTCAGATTGCTTGGTTTAGAATTCGTTGACAAGAGCTGGCATGATACTTGAAAAAGTTTTCTGCAAAAAAGCTAAACTGTTATTATAAGAAACAATCATTATGCATGAAGTTACATTGTATAAACAGGTTCCGAACTTTGTTTCTTTCCTGCCGTACTAAAATATGTTTCGCTTTATTAATTTTACTTTGTGCATACAATAGTCTTTGAAATATTCTGGCTGTATGCAATTCAGCAGTAATATTAACTGAGAAATCAGTTAATATTTATTCTCATGGTAATCAAACCAAAAAGCATTGACTGCAATTATAATGGATTATTTGCTGCTAATCAATGATTATTATTGTTAACGACCCACAACCATTCTCTTTCTTGTCCCCGTTCATGGTAATCCTCTCGTGATATTTTCAAAATTCTAATCTGCGTGATTGAAATAATATGAAAGAATCGAACAAACACGAGATAGATTTTACTCATGCTAGTTGCATAATGCATTCAGTGTTATACGTTGCAATATACAATTGAGAAATATTGTGCACGCATCATCTAATGAAGCCTGATTCAAATAATAACATTGTATATTCTAAATAATTCTTTCGTGCGTTCTTCAATGATTTTTCGCATGCTTTTTAATCATTGTTCGACAATGGAATGCACGCGTTCTGAGTGGAGCAAAACCATTGACCAAAACGAATTTCCATTGCTCCATCATTGTCCAATCACGACATCACTCCTCACGTCATATTTTGAGTTACATTGTCAACGAATCGCTATCAAGCATCAAAAATTTTGTCAATTATCCCATCTCAAATGAACTGAACTGAAGAAGGACGGCTGAAAAAATAGCACGAATAATATAATGCGGAATATCCTCGATGGTTACATGTCATCAGTGGACGAACCTCACGTTATGGTAGCTTTCATCAAACCAACCATTCTTTTTGAATCGAGTTAGGAAGCGTCACACGCACATGGATGACCTATACGAGGGTCACTCTTAACGATGTACAAAAGTAAAGGGAAAAACAGAAAAACGAGTGATGAATTAGGAAAAAACACACGGAAATGCATGTTTCTCGACTGAAACAGTCCAGTTGGTTCGTCAGTCGTTTAGTCATTATGATCGTTGAGAACAAATTGGAAGGGGATATTATTGGAGCCGTGGTCCGATGGCATTATGGACAAGAGAAAGGGGGGCACGCGAAATGCGAGAGATAATGGTTCATAAGTTTGCGTCATTGGTCGGTTTGCGCTATCACGACAACTGCAAATCCTTCAACTAGTGTCACACTGAAAAAATGGTCTGAGAGTCAAAGTGGCATTTGTCATAACGGCTCAGGGTCGATATAACAAAACATGACGTGAATTACACAATGTTACAATGTTATTGGCAAGTTTTGACTGGTAGCCAGAATTTGACATTGGCAAGAACACCTATTACTTTCGTAATTAACAATGAGTTTTGTTTTAGTGCACTTATAATTCTGAATTTTGATTGAATAATTACTATAATAGACAAATGGCATCTGGATGAAAAATTGAGCAGTCGACTATGGTTTGCGTTGGTTTTTTCAAAATGATTGATTTTTTAACATATATTCTTATGTAACTTGAATTTTACGATTAATTTACAGGTGAGCAACAGCTAAAAATGCCAATTTTAATTTAATTTTTTGTTTGTTTACTTTACTCATTCCTATTTATTTACTTTTTATAAATAAGGATTGTTTCACGCAAAATCGTTGTTACCAAAAGAAAACTATTTCACGAAAAGGATGGCTGTCCCCTAAGGCTACCTTTTATGAATTCTATCGCCACATGAAAAGGTCCTCCAGTTGTGATGTATTAAAAAAGATAAATATCACACAAAGACGTATACCACCGTATTGAAGAGATCTATTCGGTTTAAAGATTTGAAAACTTGTATATTTAAAACCATTAGCAAAAAAAAAAAAAAAAAACTGTTTGATAAGCTATAATTCAGATGAATGAAACTATTTGGTTTTATTGATCTGAAAACATTTATTGTGTGAAAAGTTAAAAGTTTTATTCGCTTTTAAGGACAAAATTGTATTCTAGGCAATGATATTTGTTCCATCTGCATAAAAATGCTAATTTCTTGAAAACATGTCTGTGTTATGCCCACTTAAATCTTTCTATATCTCATAAATATCTCCATTTACCTATGGAAATACACCTCTCTTAACGGTGTTTCTGAATTCCACCGAAGACGATTAATGTTTACAAACATGCATGTAACATGTATAAAACCCTATTTTATGTGTTATATTTGCAATCAACCATTTTGATATAATGGTATTCATGAACGGAATAAAGATGCTTTCACAATCAATGCTAAAGTTAATAATAATAGTAACTATAATCACAATCCAACATTCGAGAATTTTTTCATTAGTAGTATATTAGTGGTAGTAAGATCTTTAGTGTAATATCAATCGAAAAAACTCCGAAAAATTGTTACAACCGTGCCAAATTCTGGTTTAAGTTAGTATTTTTATTAAAAACACATTGCAAGTAGGTAATCACGATTTAACTATTTGATTACTAACGGGACATATGCGTTCTACTTTGATTTAAAAAAAATGTTAACCCCGGATCCTGGGGAAAAAAAGAGAGAGACGGAGAGAAGTTTTTCAGCTCATCAATTCTCCAAAAAAAAAAAAACCAAGATTCTCGGAGGAAAAGGAGTTATTAATTACAGATTAATATGTCTTTGCCTTCCTAATACTGTAAAATATGTCTTGCATTTTAAGAGGGCCAGAAAGATCTCAAATTTCAGCTTCGACAATATGTATGTAGACGTAACTATCTCAGGTAAAGAAATTTCTAAGAAAATGAATACGATATTGTTACGACGCAAAATTGGCATCAACGCATAATATTTATTTATCAATTTATATCTAATCATACATTATTTATCAATTTCTAGTATCTATGTACTGGTAATTGATGAAATATTGAAGATTGATAAATACGTTCGCATTTCAGTTTACTTCGCATTCTTAAGAGCAGGACAACATTAAAAAATGGAATAGGAGGAAGGTGTGTTTTCTGTGATTCCGATAGCAGAATTTTTCTCACAGTTCACTCAAATCTCCCGTGTGATGAAACGTCACTGACTTGTGTCATTTTTGTTCCAACTGAACTTCAAAGTAGGAGGTGGACACTCGTGCTTTATCACGACATGTTCTCGAATTTTATTGGTTGCGCAGTGTTCGAGCGGAATAAAATATGTAAAAGGAAACAAGTGGTCTCGTTGGAACGGACGAACTTCTGCTGAAATCAAACAAAAGTTTAACCAACACTTTGTAGCACGCCAGCCGCCTTTTATGTAAATAGGCAGCTCTCGTCTTTGACCGTCGCATCCAAAATTGACGTTTTCCCCACGAAAAGGACATCTACAGATCTATGATTCCCGAAACAAAATACAGCTGCTTCGATTAAATTGTGTGTATAATAGGTCAGAACTCCATTAATGTTGAAGGCCATTAAATACCTAATGCTTTTTGTTTGCCATGCAGGAAGTAGATGGTTGCTTTTTTTCCCCAACTCTTCAGCAGGGATCATCAATCTTGCATTTAAGTTAAATCGTTTCACCATCATCAGGATAATTCAAGAAGTTTAGTGTGATGATGTTTTTAACGATTTAAATTGCGATTTAATATCGCGTGATTTGGTCGTTTCAGTTGTTTTTAACTGCAAGAGGAAGAAGATTGTCATGCATAATTCAACTTCTCGTTCGAAAGGAGAGTTTGAAGAATGCATGCTCTTTCACTTTCATTTCGTCTTTCCCTAGAAATTGCTGTTATTAATATTAATACAGTTTTTATTGTGCCTAGCCTTAATGACTTAGTCATTGTCCATTGTTGAGGCCGTTTTTCTTTTGCTTTGTCTGATTTGGGAAGCTGCACGACAAAATGGCTCTTGCATTTTTAATAAGTGTGGTCAAATGAGAAAATGTAAAATTTTGGTATAATTTTTAATTTTGTTTTGAGAATAATTAGTGTTAAGATGATATATTTTTAATTAGAAAATCTTTCACGTGTTTGAAAATTTTGTCCTAGAAGTTTTTTTAACATTACATATTTGCGAATAACCGATACGTTTGTGTGTTGTTCAGTTTGCTCTAATAATATAAATATTCAAATAATATAAATGAAATTCTGCATGAAGTCCAAAATACATAGAAAAAAATCAATAATAATTATAACAATACGTTATAAATGAAACATTCTTAAGTATTTTCAGGAGAAAAATATTTTGCAATTCTGTTGGGTCACAGATCGTAACTAGTTCTAACTCCAGTTTCCAGAATTTTGTGATCAAGCAAAATGAAGATCAACAAATTACTTGCTTATAATAATATGTATCGTTAATACTACTAGATTATCGTTAATACTCATAGAGTTCGTCGATAACTAAACATAAAAACAGCTGCACAAAAAAATAGTAATAATAATAATAATAATAATAATCCTTTTCCATATTCGTAACTCACTTTAGCCGAAAACTGGAGTTCTCTTGCATTTTCAGCTAAAAACGCTAAATCTTTGCATAAATACACAAAGTAACCTTGCAGCAATATCAACCATTGATTATTTTGTCAGCTCTCACGAAACAAGAAGATCAAAAACTTCGTGCAACGGTGCGACTGCAGAAATCAGGTAGAATTTGTTCTTTCGAAGAAGCGAAACCTTTTCGTGTTAAGACATTTTTGTGTTAAGAACTTTGAACGAGACTGAAGTATCATCATATTCTTTGGTATTTTTACGTGTTATTAAAAGTTCTAAATCGTATATAAACTAAAATACTCTATTTCAACGTTTCACAAAAAAAAAAAAATGGTAAAATTTAGCTGCAACCAAAGTTTGGTTCTAAGGTTGAGCCATTGCAATGCTGTAGTTTAACCTAGTTTCACCATGAATGTGAAACTAGGAACCATTATAATGGTTCAACTTTAGTACCAAATGTTGGTTGCAGTTAAATTCCACCAGTTTTTTTTTTTTTTTTTTTTGTGAAAGGTTGAACTAGAATTTTTTACAGTGCCTATATCTTTCTATTTATCTACCTACTGATTTACTGTATAAAAAGCAATCTCCTTTCATCCTTGAGCTATTTTTTAAATGTATGTTATAGGTAATTTTTAAAATTCAAAACATTTTCATGGAAGATAATTAGGGCAAAAGTAAATACTCAATAATAATGTCCAACAGACTGGATTTTAACGATGAAATTATGTTCACAGACACTAGAATAAATTATTCAGGAATTACATCTTACTATATACTATAGAGATATATGGAAAGTAATATTTCACCTAAATCTTTACTCTTTGAAATATAAGTTAATTATGTTTTATGTTTAATACAATTTTTACCACTTTTTGTGAGTAAAAAATATTTTTCATTATATTTTGTAAGGTTGTAACGTTTAGTAATATTTTACACTTTTCCCTTCCAGTGACGTTTTTTCAATCCTCATTCGCAACCATACTAATCCAAGAGTTCATGGTAAAAATTAAAATATTAATGATTAATTACAATGTAATGAAACCAGAAGTATAGAATTCTTCGATTTTCAGTCAGTCATATTCATTGTTACAAAAGCAAAACGGATAAGACCGCTTTTTTCCATTAATCTTACTTTCAATGATCCGTTTTATAGACATCTTTACTTTGATCCTATTGTAAAATTGGCTAAGCAGCGGAGATATATAAAGGCCCTATATAGGCGCCAGACAGAGACTAGCTGTGCGGTCCTCAGTGAATGACCATTATTGACCCTTTCCCTTGCATTTGCTGCCTACTGACCCAAGAAAGAGAGGGAGTCCATTTTACCGTGGGACACAAATAAGGTCCTTTGAAGATTCCTCGGTCAGAAAATCTGCTCAGGACAAGCCTTTGTGCCATTCCGATCCTTCAATAAAGATTAAGGATGACTCCAAAATGACAAACATCTCTGCTGACATCTTCGGATACGGAGTTTTGGATGCCAAATTGCATGACTTCTTCAGAACTGTATCATCTGAAGATTCCGAGGAAAAGCGAATTTTGTAAAGGATTTTAATCCTTCAAGGAAGGCAAGAATTATGGATTTCTTTTTTTTTTCTCAATGCGTGCATTAGTTTGGAAAAATGGATAATAGTTCAACATAGATTCTTAGGAGCATTGGCTCCATACGGAATGATCCGTGTCTACGCATGAGTTTGTCTGAATTTTGAAGATTAAGGGAACGGCGCACCCAAGTGCAAAATTTTAACATTTTTCATCTAATATCCCAAATAAAGATTTAATAAGGCTACATTTGAAATATTATGCCAACTTTAAAATGTTTTCATTTGCAGCACTAATAAATTAAAATATTTTTTCTAAAATTGTTGGCCAATTTTTAAAATTTTGCTTTCTAATTGACTTTTTGTTATACTTCTTTAAATTTTTGTAGAAGTTCTATGAAAGATTCTAAATAAAAAGTTTTACAGATGTTTAAATCTAACCATGAAAAATGTTTATAATTTTTTTCACTGTAGTTCGGCAAGAAAAAGAAAAGAAAAAAACAAGCAAAATATTGCATTATGCCACCTATTCTTCTCCATGTAGCTAAATCCATTATCCCATTTCTTTCCTTACCACTAATTTGAGCTGTGTTATTGTTACGGAGGGATAAAAAATACTCTTTGTTCTTGAGAAAAACACAGTTTTATAGAAGTTTGAAACTGTACTCATTTAAATTAAAGGGCTATTTCACAAGGACTGCAAAATATTATCATTTGAGAGGGATTTATCTTCGTATCACAGACATTGTTCAATCGCAATATTACTTAAAACCAAAAAAAAAAAAAAAAACACCTGTTCTGGAGGTGATTGACTCTTCAAAACACCACTCGCTGCTCCTTTGAGCTAGAAGTGTCAATTATTATTTTTTAAGCTCCTAATTTGAACGCCTTTGTTAATACCTTCATACATCATATATATGTTGAAAAACAGCATGACTTCCCTATCAGTAAAAAGTATGCAAAAAAACCTGCAAAGGAGAGGAAGAAGGAAGTATTTGCACCCTCTGTAAGTTCCTTAACGTGTTTTTTAACAAAGAATGTTTGAAAAAAGAACGGAGCAAAATTTTAAAATTTTGTAGAATAAAAAAAATGTTGCTATTAAATTTGGAGAATTTCTTACTTCATAAAGACCCTAATAAATTAAGTAACATTTGCTAATTCAATAACAAAATTCAAGTTACACATTTACTACTAATAAATTAGTTTTTAGTACTTCAAAATTGAGATGGATACTTTACTGCTGAGCATGTAGTATGAAAGGTGCCTGCACATGCTAATTTTCTAAAGTGCAAAACTTTTTTTACGTATAGATTTTGCTTTTAGTTTAAGCGAGTATTGATGACATTTAAAACTCCCGACTATTCACATTTCTCTTTATTCTGTGCCTACGCAGATGTTCCTTGCAATTACCGACTAAACGCTTAATACAAACCGTATAAAATACATAATATACCTATATAAATATATATCATACTTAATTATTTTTTACTATATTCTAAGTGTATTTTTGCATGTTTTTACTTGATTAATGCTTTTTGCGTCAATGGTAAATTATCAGTTACAAGCTTTAGTACCTAAAATTCAATATTGCTTATCCAAATGTTCAAAATCCTAAATTAATTACAGTATAAAATGCCCTAGCAGAAGGCAATGACTTAGCAATCTAGAAAATTCAAAATTCAATTACTTTGACAATGTATATTTTTTGTTAATACCAGAGAAATGATATTAAACAGCAAGCTACTGTTGCTGAAGATTTCTAATTTTTCCTAAAAGGTGACTTTTAAAATCAAACCCTGAAATTTTAAAACTTAATAATACATGACAGTTAAAAGACTAAGAATGCTCAACACCCCTATATGTTAGAATTTTTATGTGATAACTTGTATTATTCAGGTAAATCTTTCTCCACTTTTTCAAAACTCTTTAAATCATATTTTCCCAATTTTTGAAAAGTTTTTCACTGCAAAATTGAAGCAATTACGTACCTTTAGAGCAATAAGTTACGCTTTTATTAAATTTAGAAAAATAAGCTAATAACTTCATAAAATTCATCATCACTCCATTTTCGTTATGAAAATTATAAAAAATAATAAAAACTTTCTTTCTGGTTCAAATTTTTTAAAAGACAACTAACGTATCTACGAAATTCGTGTTTTTCCTTTAATACTTAACCTACAGAACTCTCTTAAAATTTTACTTTCATCCCGCTATTATCATAAGTTCATGATGTACAGCAGTTTGTAATTTGTAGCCGGCACCTCTTAATCACAAAAAAAAAAAAGTACTTAAAAGCAGCAACTTGACGTTGAACTCAATTTCGTGATGTTAATGGAATTACAAACCTCTCCATAGTCCATCAGAGTGAATAAAGATTTTTAATCTTGTTATGGTGAGCGAAGTTGCAACTACTTGGTCTTGAGCTTTTATTTTTTCAGTCGGTTTTAACTTCATTACTTCATTTGCGTAACAATCGCATTTTCTTCTCAGCATTAGAAGCCGTAAGGCAAATGTGAGGGTGTTTCCCGAGTCCAAAGATACATCCGAAGAGCAGAAGTTATAGTCTTAAGGCTGCTCTTCAGTCAGAGTTTCAAATCTTCGAAACCAATGTTAACCTACGGGAAAAGTTGGACTAAGTTTTAGAAAGTTCCTTTGAAGTTTTCGAGTCTGGAATTTTTTTGAGTATTTTTCAAGCCTATATCTCGGTCTTTTAGTTTTTACTTTTTTAAAATATCACTTACCGTATTTTTAAAAAATCGTTAAAAAATGAATTTTGGAAAAAACGCGGTACTGTTAGACGTTTCGCTCTATAAAATATTTTCAAAGCATGTTACCGAAATTTTAAAAACAACAAGACCAGCAAAACATTTCCAGCTTTCTTTTGAACTTTTGCTTGAAATAATGCAAACATTTTTAAAGACAAAAAAATCCGTCCAAAGTTTGAAAATATTTCCAAAAAAAGCTCGAAATTCCTATAAGCCATGCCTCCCACCGCTTCCCATGCAAGGGGGCATGATTTACGAGGTCGATTAGCCTAATGACTCTCCCTCCGGGAAGCATTGCTGCTTCGGATTCGGACAATGGGGAAAGTGTAGTCCCCTCTTCAGACCCTCAAACCGGCCAGACACAGAAGACAGACCACATGTTTTTTCGAAAGGGAAGAAAATTGAGAGCTTTTTGGAAGAAATTTGGAGAAGCTATGACTTATATGTAATCCTTTATATGGGCAAATTCCTGTTCCCACGGTACTATAAAAATATTTTTCACGAATTAAATGTTTGTACAATTGGGGAAAAAAAATATTTTTTTAAAAATGTAAGCTTGAAAAAATTACTGCTCTTTAATTAGTAAATCAAATGAGAAATTATTTAATGTAAGTAATTATTCATTTGTAGGTTATTGATTTAATTTTCTTCTACACAATCCATTCTTCTTTTCTTCAAAAACTTTCTGAAGAGAAAAGCGTTGCCTTTACTCCCCCCCCCCCCCCGCCCTCTTAAAGACAACTGTGTATGACACAGATATAACTAAATTGAGCGAGATAGAGTTTTTTTGTTTTTTACTGAAGGAATAAAGGAATGATAAACTTTAAATGTTTTCGTAAATTAAAAAGATATTTTTGAGAAAATGAATGTAATTTCAAAATTTTATATTGGCCTCTTTCTGAATGCAATGTTTCAATAATTTGTGTTTTAGAAACCGAAAAAAAAAAAAAAATTAAATTTTGATTAAATAAACCAACATCTTCCGGTGGAGCTGGAATTTTGAAAAACAAAATTACATATAAAGGTCGACAGCTGGGGGGGGGGGGGGGGATACTAACAACCTCCTTTCTTTCTTTTATTTCCTTTTTTTAATGATTTTTTTTATGCCATTCGTAACATTTCTTAGCCTTTCCTTTCATAAGATTTTTCCATCTTTCGATATCTTTTAATCTAAAAATCCGATGCGCCAGACAATGGCAGGTGCGGGGGGTTCTGAGTGCGCATGTCTCCCCCCCCCCCCCCAATAACTTTTGAAGGAATTGTCCGATTCGAAAGATTTTTTTCCAATGCATTCGAAAGATCTTGGCGAGGACATCTCATTCTTTATATTTTACTTTTTGATTTGAACAATTTTTCGTTCAATTTTGAACAGTTCAAAAATTCTGAACATTAGCGACTTCGGGATTTTTTCCCGAAGCAAAGTATGCAAATTCTGGGCAGAAGATCCAAGTTCCTTTGAACAAGCGTATTGGAAGGAGCTCTCGGCGTGAAATATTTTTTTATCCACTCCGAATTTCATAGTTCAGAAAAAAAAAAACCGACAGCGCCTACGGGAAAATTTCACTCCTATACAAATCCTGAGCAAACCAACCGATTAACTTAAAATAAACTTTATCAGAAAGATGTTACGACGTAGAACATATACAGTGGAAATCTGCCATTCATACTTGTCCCTCAATTCGTACGGCGCCTGGGGTCAGCTGGGTCGCCAGTTTGGCTTTTTTTAAGAAAAAAAAACGAGAAATTATGCTCATTTTGAACTCGTCTAGAAGTAATTTGTTTCACGTTTTGGATTTTTTTTAAATTTTAATACTTTTTGAGATTTTACTGACAATTTTAGCTTTCTAAGGGGGCATCTAGAGGAAGTGGTTGAAGAACTTTCTTCTTCAGAGGAGGAAAGTAGTAAGAAAAGCATTTACTTTGCAGAAATTAAAGAGCTGTGTTATTCCTGCAAGAAAACGCAGAGAGTGATGGGAAAACAGCATCCTAACACTGCTGTGGTCAACAGCAATGTTGGGATGCTTTGTTCAACGACAATGTTATTGGCCATTTTAGAAAAATTCTGAACAATCGTCAAAGCCAGACAACATTGGACAGGTTTTTAGGGAAAGAAGCCCAAGATGCTTCTAGTGCAAAAAGAAAGGACAACAGAAAGGGAGAAAACACTTGAAGGGATATTACCTGATGTTTTTATAGAAGGGGCCTCCTCTTCCTCTTCCAGCCCTTAAATTTCCTCATCTCAACATTCCACATATGCCATCAGCTCACCTCAGTACAAGCAAAGTGCAGTTAAATTTTAATTTATCTATAATTTCATGTACAGTACTGTACATTTGTTTTTCATAGGTTTAAATAAGCAGCCATCTGTGTGTCTGGACCGGATTAATCCAATTTACACTGTATTTTATGTGAAAAAATAATTCGCTATTCGTACAAGTTGCCATTCGAGCTGCCTCCTGTAATGAATTGTGTGCGAATAGCGAGGTTCCACTGTACAGTACACTTCCTCGGGGAATGGCGAAAAGCATGGGACATTGTTTAGAAAACAAACCACATGTTTCTTTTCCTGAATCGCAAAAATTATTTTCTTTACAGTTCACATGACTAAACTAAATACAATGGAACCTCGGTAGCTCGACGCGCAGATAAGTCGACTAACCCTTGGTAAGTCGACATATCCCTCCCCTAATGGTTGGCCCAATGCTAATTTCAATGGGCGAAAAACTCTCTAACTTGACACACAATTTTCAGAAACCCCTGTAAGTCGACCTCCATTTTGTATTCTTATTAACCTTTTCCTCCGGTATTTTTCCACGGTGCACAATTCTGGGAATTTTACAGCGGTGTTTTTTCATCAATAAATGAATTCTTTTCTTGAAAGTGTTCCTAGAAAATTTCCTTATTCCCCTTGTACCTTTCTACAAACACGAGAAAAAAGTTAATTGCAAATTAGCAAGCCTAATAGTGTTGGGGAATTTGTTTTCTCTTCAGAGGGAAAAGCAAACAAAAATTATGGATTTTTTTCTCATGAGGTATTTTGATTTAATATTTATATATTTATTTATTTGTAATGTATTAACTTTTCAAAATAATAATAGGTAAATAATAAACGAGAATAATTTCGTACACTGGAATTCACTCTTATAACTTGAATGGCAAGTAAATAACAATACAGACCAATATCAGCGATTGAAGTTACGGAATCTCGGTAACTTGACACCTGCTTATCTCTACGGCCCGCGACTTTTTTAACCTTTTGAGTTTAGCCCGCAGCTTTCCAAAGGCTGCCCATTCCTGGTTATGCAATGTTTGCTGTGTGGCACTACGAAATAATATCTTATTAGCTAAAGAATAAAAACGGTTTGGTTGTTTCTCATCCATAAGCTTACTTCTTTGCATTGCAGCACGGGCTCCTTGTAACTCTGAAACACGTGTCCGCAATTTTTGATTATGTTGACGTTTTATTCTTTAGTTTCGCAGCTCAAATGAGGACTAATTATTTCTCTACATTAAATTTATGCATGCGAACTCGCGTCATTAAAGAAAAAGAACTATGTCTCTTATGCAAAATTTCTGCATACGATTTAAGTCAGGGGTTCCCAACTTTTTTTTTCCTAGCGAAGCCCTTCTAAAACTCGGAAAGAAATTGGCGAATCCCTTTGGTAGTCCTTAGTAAACGGGTAGGAAAACAATAAAATTTGCTTGCACATTCATTTTTCAAGCTTCACAACAGTTCATAACAAGCAATGAAACACAATTCTTAAAATATCTAAATGGAAATAAAAACTAACATAACAGCTACAATAATAATAATAATATTAGTAATACAAGCATTTTAAAAATTAATTACTTATTTTTATTATTTGTTCTTTTTGTATAATTAATAGTAGCAGTAAACATACGAATTTGCAAAAGCTCTGTTTTTAGTAATTATTTCCTCGATACTGTGAAAAAGTTGTGGAATAGCGGAATGACACCAGAAATATAAGAAAAAAAAAATTAGAATCAATCAATAAATATCTTAGGGTTCCATTCCCACGTTGAAATATACAAAATTCGCAACAGTTATGGAAATTTACAGAAATATTGGGAAATTTACATGTTTTCAAATTTTCATTGAGATAGAGCAGGAAAATTGGAATAAAGTATTATTAAAATGTGAGTACAAAATTTGAAATTAAAATATCTTCCTTCGCACTAGCGTGGAAAAAGTGAGAAATGGTAGTAGAAACATAACTCTAAAATTAATGTAGATACCTTTTGATCAATAAACCACTTCACGATCCAAATTTTCAAATTTACGCAATGCAGAAATAAGTGCATTTCAAATTTTATGCGTATAGTTCCTATGCCACACAGAAAACAATTTTATACAAAAAAAAAAAAATTATTTTTAATCTCCGTTCTAATATGTATGAACATTTTTAATTTTGTTTTTTGTTTTGCGTTAGCAATTAAAAATCCAGCTATTGCAATATTATATTCGCGATTTGAAATTTTTCCCCTGAAAAAAAAAAAAAATATCAACCATTTCCAATAACTGGGTTTGAGCTTAAAAATTCCCTAGTTAGCATGGGAATTAATTAATTTGAAAATTGTTTTGATTTCATCTGTCATTTTTTGCTCTTTTCACCGGAGAAAAAAACTCTCCAAAATAATAATAATAATTACATTTTCTGATAGGCATGTGAACCCGAATTGTTCATTTTCTCTGTCAGATTACTAATCACTACAATATGGATGCCTTTTCTTTCAAATGGTAAATTTTTTCTTGAATTTTGAAGGTTAATATGACGGGATCTCAATATGCATTAAATTGAACATTGATTTTAGACTTTGAGTCACCATATGACATTTATTTTTTCATTATTATTATTTTTGTTGTTAATATTTTTTTTTACGAAAATGAGAGAAATCCGTTCGTGATGCATGAAAAATTTCAGAATTTAAAAGTTATTGTCTCATTTTTTAACTGTATGTTACATTCCTGCAAATTTGTATTTTGTAATGAAATTTATCTCAACGAATCTTTTTTATTTCGCACATCCCAGAAAACACAAAACAAACAAACATGACAAGGAAAAGAACTATGTAGAATTCATTTCAGAAGATAATTCCATACATTACAGGTTTTGCATTTGAATAACTGAATTTGTCACTAAATCTTCTTGTCATTTTTTTGTGCATGTACATTATTTTCAGATTATTCACTGTTAATCATGTACTTCCGTCTTCAAGTTTCAAAAGGTATATTGAAACATTTTTTGAAGTATATACTCCGGAAACTGTTTTTAAATGCTCTGTAGATGGACTTCCTTTATTTACTCCTTATTATTTTAACCAGATGTACTTATCTCCTTTTGCGTAAATTATATCCTTCGGGAAAACCGTTGTCATTTTGAGTCGCATCGCATATTGAATCTTTATTGGCTATATTCATTTTTGTTCTATGCTGCTTCAGTTTGAAGTGCGATCTTCCACGCTCCTCCGTTTTTATTTACTGGATAATAAATACAGGCAAGCTCGCACATGAAGAATCGGCACAGAAGAAATGATGCAAATGCGCGTCTCAAGCCCCCCCCCCCCCCCTTGTCGATGTGCCCCGTCTGTTCCGTTGTTCCGTATTTGCAGTTGTAAAATTGGCAGCCCTCACCTCAACCTGCAACCATACAAACTTTATCTCGATTCAACAAGTCTTGGTAAAAAGCTGTCGCCCTGCGAGGTCTTCTAATGGTGTTTTTTGCATTCAATCATAAGAGAAAACCAGGAAAACTCTCAACTTACTTCTCGATAAGTATTAAATAGAAATTATCACAGCAACCACCTCAGCTCGCTTATCGAAGCAACGTTTGTTGCCAGGATAAGAAATTGGGACTTCTGGTTCCGATTAATATCGCCGCCCCAGTAGTCAGGCTGCCATTTTGAAAGCTTGAATACCTTTTGCGCAGGGAACTGGAGCAGAGTTATTAACATTATTATCATTATTATTATTATTATTTATGTTAATTTATTTTTTTGAGTTGCTATGCTACAGCTCCCCTCCGAATCTTATGTTATAGTTTCAAGTCCACTCCAGCTCCATTCACTGCTCTGAATAGCTTTTAATGGCAAATACAATATTTATCGCTTTCGTTTATTCAGTGTATTACGGAAAAAATTTAAAAGTCGTTTAAACCCTAATATTTCAATAAATATTTCGTACATAATGAAGGAAAAAAGTAATAAATAAATGCACTCGGAAAAAAGGCCACTGTTTCATAACAGCCATTGCCAACCATTTGCTTATTTTCTTTCTTTTTTCTAAAGTTCTTTTTTTCCTTTCTTCCCTGCCTTCTTTTTCTTCTTCTTTTTTTTTTTTTTTTGGTGAATTTGTAATTGCCGCATACTTTTGCAACAGCGAAAGTATGTTACGCACATCCCCAGTTTCAAGTTCATGATTTAATTTTGCTGAGTAATATATATTTTACAACATACATACGTAGATACTCATAGGTGTGCGTGCGGGGCTTAGAGATACCATTGTACCCCCATTAGCAAATAAACATGAAAGCTAATTACAAAACTGGCAACCTCTTTCGCGTTTGTATTCAATAGATATGCTTCTTTGCGTTTAATTTGTCATAAGTTTCCCTGGAGATGCATCTGGGACCCAAATCTTATGGGCAGGGCCGGCCTTATCAGTGTGCAAAGTACAAAGGCGCCATCATCTTGGGGGCGCCTCAGCGTAAGAGCAAAAAAAAAAAAAAAAACAATAATCCGTGTTTCATAAAATTAGTTCAACAAAATTCTAGTTGTCTTCACGTTAGCAGACCCAATGACAGTGACTCCTATCAGATACTCCATCTTTCAAGTGAAAGAACTTAGCGTCAAAATTCACTTGTAGCGATGGTACTATACCTACTGTGGTGCTTGATAGAGATGATTAGATGGTACCAATCCCTGTGAACCACACTAGGTCTTCAATTACGAGAAGCCAACAGCAGCCCATTAGAAATTAAAAAAAAAAACATTATTTGTTTCATGTATGTAATTATCAAAGTTTTTAAAGTAAGTGAAAACGCAATAAAATTATACACAATTGGAATTTATATTATTTTAGTTTGTATGATGAAAGAGGGCTAGGGGCGACTATTTTTATAAAGTCCAAGGGCGCCGAATACCGTCGAGCCGGCCCTGCTTATGGGTGTATTTTGGTACCCTCTTTAGCACAGTAGAGTCCCCCCCCCCCCTTGCTAAAGCTCTGCGCACGCTTATATAAACACATATTACTTGACTACATATTGAAGTGCCAATGAAGCGGAACTACACAGAAAGTAAAGAACCATTGAAAACGTTCTTTTGTCAGAGAAAAAGAAAACCAGGATGTTTTATTCGAAAAATGATTCTGGAATTTTATTTTAAATGACAGAAATATAAAGGAAAGAAATAAAATGAATGTGATGGTCTCATCATATTGATCAAGTATTCAATATGCAATAATTAGCAAAACATAATTGAAGAAGTGTATATAAATAAAATAAAATGCAAAATAACTAAATAAATTATATAAAATAAAGAAATAAACGCAAACATTCACATTTAGTTTCAGAAAAAAAAAATAGAGTAGTGGAGCTTAACAAATCTTCATTTGCTACTCCTGTTTCGGGCAAAACTCGTTGCTTAGGTTACCTCTTTTCTTATTTATTCATTTAATTTTAATCATACTAACGCAAAAATTTCTGCTCTTAAATTAAGCTTTATACAAGAGACGAATTAGCGCTCTTTATGTAACAATAACTGAGAACAGCATTCAGCAAGTTTTCGCTAAATAATTTTTTTTCTAATTTATTTATTTATTTATTTATTTTTTTTTTTTTTTTGAATATCAAGCAATTTATCGCAAATTTTGATTGATCAATTTGTACTAAATTAGGTCTAGAAGCAAGTTCTCAGAAAGACAAACCTTCATTTTAAAAGTATCGTTTACATTTTCATTTTTACAGCACTAAATATGCAATTTACAAACAATTCGGGAGAACGAAAAAAGGGTAACAATATTTTTTCTTTTCGTTTCAACTCTCAGCCACAGAGAATTATTTTGGAACCGGAAAAAGAGCAACGTTGTGTAAGTAGTAGAAAACACGTGCATGCCGCTAGCGAAATACTAGCGTCTCTAGCTAATACACTGACTGCAGGGGGTCTCGGCCTGAAGTGGCAGGTCAATTATGGGGGACAGTAGACCCTTCTTCCAAGAGCTATCGTACATTTCATTGGTCGTTGAAATGTCAATTACTTGAGGTTGACACACTCCCCTCATGCTCTTCGAAGGCCATCTTAAGCCTAACCACGAAATTTTTTCTAACTGAAGAGCAGCCTTAAGTATTAGCGGAATTTTTTCCCTTACTTCTATTCCAGCATTCAATCAACAGGCAACTGCTGAAAGTCATTTCAGTTCAGCAGAAAATAAATTTGATTGATCATAGGAGCCCTTAAATTTGAGGGACCAAGGCCCGCCTCCATGGAGCCCTGTGCGGTAATCAGGCCCTGTATATAACCCTAGAATAAAACTCCTTGGTTTCTCCTATACATCGTCGAATGCCTTACCCATTAGAATCAGCAGACTTCAGCAAGCCAGAAGTTATAGTCTTAAGTATTAGTGGAGTTTTTTTCCCTTACTTCTATTCCAGCAATCAGTCAACAGGCAACTGCTGAAAGTTATTTCAGTACACCAGAAAATAGATTTGCTTGATTATGGAAGCCCTTAAAATTTGAGGGACCAAGGCCCGCCTCCATAGAGCCCTGTGCTGTAATCAGGCCCTGTATGTAACCTCAGAATAAAACTCCATGGTTTCTCCTGGGCAGCAGACAGAAAATATTCGGTTGCAGTTTTCCTGAGTTTTATTTATATAAGACAGCTTTATTGATAATATACAGGACAGTTAACAGTCGTTCTGGCTAACTTTTGGCATTATGGATCTACAATAGCTATAGAGCTAACTTAATAAAAACTGTTACCCTGAGGGATAAATAATAACTACAAATTACGAAGTCTTTTTTTTTTTTAAATTCAGATATTGTTTTCCCTAAAAAAATCTAAACGATTTATTAATTATTATTTTTTTAGTAAATTTTCGTCAGTAAATTAAAGCATCCCACTTTTTCTGTAATTTGCAAGCTTGTAAATGATAGCCAAACAATCTCTTCAACTGAAAATTTCAGCCCGTTAACTTCTGTAAACGTGAAATTCAATAATTTTTTTACGAAAATTTGTTTTAAGATTTACAACAGATCCCAGACTTGCTGAATGGTGACCAGCAAAGAAAAAACTTTCGGATGACGAACTGCTAAATATCGGTTAGAAAAGAAAATTCGCCACTAGAATTGCCACCTCCTCAAGCATCGTTTCCTGATCACCAAACTTGAATATTTGTAAAATTAATTTCCTTTTTTGTGTATAACATTTGATTGAATTTGATTCCTTTTCTCAAAAACTTTTTGTTCATCTGTTCATATTTCTTAAAAAAATATCTCTCTTGCTGTCTGAGGACTAGCAGAAAAATCATTAGAAATTGTCTAACATCTGACGGAAAACATTTACTCCACTAGAATTGTCACCCCATAAAAAATATATTTCTCCGATATATAGATTGCCTTAAAATATTGTCACCCAGAACCAAGCAACTCAATGAATGAGGAATTTTTTAAATTCTTTTTCAGGGGTAATTCTTGTTTAACTTTTTTTAAAGATGCTGTCAGCTGGCTACTTAACACCAAATTTAAATATTTTCTTCATTTTATCGCCTTACAAACAGCGTTATATCGTGTTTTAGTTCAATAAATTTAATCAATGAAATTCAACCAAGGATTTTCGTTTCTTTTTCAGTGAAATTGTGTTCATATTCAATAAACACCCCATGCTTGATGTTTGCTGATTAGCAGATTATCATGATGCACCAGCCATAAGTAGCTAAGGCAAAAAAAAAAAAAAAAACTTTCAGTCTATTTTTTGGTGGTGTAAATTATTTGCATGGTATTATTAACTAACTCAGTCTATATATTATTACTTTCAACTTCTTAATAATGATTCTTATTACATTTAGGAAACTATTAAATTTTTTGATTTGCAAATTATCTTACGTCTGCTACATGATTCCTTGCGCATAAATGAAGGACACATTATCAGATGTAAATGAATTTCCACACACAATTTTTCGTAATTATGTCAAAAATTGTGTTCAAATATGACTTCCCGAACCAGGAATAACTGAATGCAAAGTTTAGTCATTGATATTTATTCTCTCTTCTCGAAAACGTTCTGCTTACATTTTAAAAAGCTGACTGTTGCTTTACTTAAAAATGTATATATTTGCTTAATGTTTAACATAAAACATTTTCATTATCAGGGGCGCAATCAGGTGAAGGGAGTTGGGGAATAACCCTCGAAGTTTTGGCTTCAAGCGATATTTTCAATCCAAGTATGTTGGTATATATGCATGTAAGGACTTTTATGTACCAACTCTCTTTGCTATGTATACCCCACCCCCCAGGAAGAAATTCTGCTCATGCCTGTCTGCACCACAAGAATGTCACCCCACAGAAAGTGCCTTGAAATATCGTTTCTCGATGCACTAAACCGAATGAAATCAAATTCGACCAACGACTTTGCTCCTTTCCAACGCATCCACGTTCATATTCCCTAAAGATCTCGCCATTGCTAACTAGCACAAAAAATCGTGATGAACCAGGAGGAAGAAAAAATCTTTGCCACCAGAAATCCTCAACGAGTCAGTTTTATTGCGGTGTTAATTTGAAGGAAACGAAGACACTCTTCAGAGATGATGAGAACAAAGAGTTGTTTCTCTCGGAAAATTGAGTTCTTTGCTTTCCGCCAGAACGTGACTTCTGGTTTTTCTAGCATAAGGCGCTTTTGTCTGGAGGGCTTTGTCTGCCTTTTAAGATCAACCACAAAGGGAGCCTGAATTTCGCAAATGAGGAGGCTGCCTAGAGTAATCCAGAGATAAACTTTTGACATCTACCAGGAAAAGCTTTATTCTTTGACGCCTCTTTCGTGCTTGCGATTACTACAATTATCTTTTACTGCCAAACAGCAAGAAAATTATTCACGATTCAATCTTTATAACTAAATTTAAAAGCAGATGAAAATCAAGTTTTCATAGCGGCTTCACGTTTTAACGAATGCGAATGTTAACGCTGTAGTTAGACAATTGCTGCAATGGGAGGAAATAATTTTATATATTAAAAAGGAGATGAATAAATCCAACTTAAGTAAGGTTCAAATATGGTATGATCATTGCAGATTTGTGCTTTACCTCCTTTGAATTTACTTAAGTAAATCATAATTACCTCTTATTGCCTAACTACAAGAAATTTATTCACGATTCGATCTTTAAAACTAAATTTAAAAGCTCGTGGCTTAAATGAAAATCAGGTTTTCATAGTGGCTTCACGTTTTAAGGAATAAAAGTGTTGACGCTGTAATTAGACAATTGCTGCAGTAGGAGCAAATAATTTTATATGTTAAAAATGGGAGGAATAAATCCAACGTAAGTAAGGATCAAGTATAGTATGATCATCGCAGATTTGTGCTAAATTACAACTAAATTTAAAAGCAGAGCTAAATAAAAAGCAAGCTTTCATGGCGGCTTCATGTTTTAACCGATACGAATGTTAGTGTTGTGGTTAAACAATTGCTGCAATAAAAGCAAATAATTTTTTGCATTACAAGTTTGAGGAATAAATCCAACGCAAGTAATTATCAAATACGGTATGATCATTTCAATTTGTGCCTTATATCCTTTGGATTTATTCAACTATATCATAACTGTATTTGCTACATGATAAGTCAAGCGGGTCCCTGATAATTTACTTGCATTAAAGAGGGGGCAACTTGCATTACTTCTTTTTGCCTTTGATTAGAACTTATTAAAGTAAGAATCTTTTGAAAGTATTATTAGGCAATAAGAAACTGCCTTATTTAATCCCAAATTGAAAACAACAGTTTTTTTTTTAAAGTCACGACTATGGAATTTGTTTAAATTATGATAAAACAGAATAGGTATTAGGTACAAATAATCAAAATCTGCCTTTTCTTTCCATAACAATACTCTTAAATGAATCTTAATAAATGTCTATCACTAATGTATAATATTGTTTAAAATACTCTTTAAATGATACCAACTCAAGTTTGGATTCTTAAAATAATAATAATAATACTAAAATAAAATTAATCTACCTACCTTAAAATTAATGCATTTTGTGAAACAGAAAAACAAAGGAATGGCATGCTATATAATCCCGGGGGGGGGGGGGACGATTTTGCAAATGGAGCAAATCTAATGAAACCCCCAAAACAACGTTTATTCAAGAATCTCATTGTTTAGCAAGATCAAATTCAAAATTTGATATTTTCATCTGAAAATAAATCTAACAGCCTCTCCGAAAGCGGCTTAAAAACAGCATACATTCTTTTCTTATCCATCTTGTTTGTATTCGTTTAAGCAACAGTAAAAAATATGTCTTAACTCAAGTGACTTCAAGAAAAGATAATCAAAAAGTAAACTTCAACTTCAATCTGCATACTTTCCGATTTATTTGAGTTTCAAATCAGCAACCTGAACCGAGGCAGATGTATCTTTTTCTTCTTTCCTACTTGTGGAAACAATTTGTGTATTTGAACAAGAAACTCTGCAGAGAAGAACAAAGCAAGGCTTCTAGAGCAGATTTAGAAAATACGTGCAAGATTACATACATTCTACCTACAGCCATATTAAAGCGAAGCTTTATAACAATCGGGGAGCATTTATAGTTATAGTGTTTTGCTCGTAACGCCATATATTGTACTGGAACCTAAAGCTCAAGTTTTTTGCATCCCCTCTTGTCTGGGTATGCTTGATTCATACATTCGTGCATCTCTCCACGGAGGAAATTGCTTTTAAGGATCATCTGGAGAGATTCTCATGCTTTTGGAGGTTTATCAGAGGTAAAGTCGCCTAAGTCTAGCCTGAATTGAGTTTTCAAAGAACTATTGAATAGTGTTGAGCAATTAATTGTAAGGTGACATTCAAATGACATTGAAGATTTTTCAGAGGTTAAGGGGATCCAGTACCCAAAAATGTTGAAATACACCAAAAAAATTTTTTTTGGCTTGAGTAGTAAAATAAATCTTGAAAAATGTTCCCTGAAAGTTTCAGAGAAATTGAAGCAATATTTATTGATTTATTATTGATTTTATTACGGTGTGAGGTGCCACCTTTTCATTGCGAAACCGTAACTGTGCTGAATATAAACCACATATTTAATTTTTTTTAAATAAAATAAGCAAGAAGAAGCCCTTTTATCGTGACTGTAACTGAAAAAAAAAAAAAGTTCCTTACTTGAAGTTTTGATAAAGAAAGGATTTACGTTTTTGCAAGCCGAAAACTTAAAATGCTATTTTCTCGCACTTTGTAATTTGTGCATTTCATCTGAATCAAAATGCAAAGGCTTTTTAAAATTTGTATCTATAATGCTGATGTTTTTCCTACATGTTCCTGAAACTATATATATAACAAATTTATGCTCTACTTTTATGATAACTTAATTTTTTTTTTTTGGCGTTATTTCAGTTTTTTTTTTTTTTTTTTTTCTCAAAAAGTATTTGACTTATAAAAATCTCAAAACATAAAAAATTTTCTTTTTGAGTAATGAATCAATAAAAAATATTTTGGGACTTAACTCCAATTTTTAAAAAAGAAGATGCATTTTTAAAAATTGCCAATTTTCCTTAAAAATATATAATTAGTCAAATTATATTTTAAAAATCCAGTTTTTTAATATTAAATTTCTTATGAAGTGATGTAACATGACATGAGACAAAAATTGTAAATTTAAACACCGTAGAGAAAAAAAAAATGGTCTCTTGGTACCCGCCCCCCTTAAGTCGAGAAATTCTGGCATGAATTAAAATTTCAAATTATTATTGATTATTGTAACGTGAGGTGCGTTTCACACGATGCGGTTAGAAGGTACTCTAATCTGAATTGAATTTTCAAAGAATTGTTGAATAGTGCTGCGCAATTAATTGTAAGGTGATATTTAAGTAATCCTGTAGATTTTTCAGAGGGTTAAGTCGACCGAGTCTAGCTTGAGTTAAATTTTCAAATAATTGATTTTCTTACGTTAAGTGAGTTTCACTCAATGATGTTAAGGATCTGTCAGAATTTAAGTCGCCTAATTTTATCCTGAATTGAATTTCCTAAGAACTGTTGGTTAGTGGTGCGCTATTCATTGTGAAGTGACATTTCACATGACGCTAAAGAAGTTTCGGAGATAAAGTAGACTAAGTCTAGCTTGAGTGAAATTTAAAACTTATTATTAGCTATTTTTGCGTTAGGTGTGTTTTACACAATGTTAAAGATTTGTCAGAGATAAAGTCGAATAAGTCCAGCCTGAATTGAATTTTCAAAGTAAAATTGATCAGTGTTGTTCAATTAGTTGCTTTAGTGATATTCGCATTAAGCGATGATTCTAGCTAGAATTGAATTTGTAAAATGAGTGTTGATTAGTGTTGCGCATTTAATAGTTCAATGATGATACTGAAGATTTATCAGAGGTAAAGTCGACAAAGGTTAGCCTGAATTGAAGCACTAACGATTAGTGTTTCGCAATTAACTGTTTAGTAGTATTTACATGATGTTGAAGATCAATCAACTAAGAGTACTTGAAGTAAAGAAATATTCCTCGTTATTGTTGTGCTCGTTATTGTAAATTTAAATTTGCATGACACTGAAGAATCTTCAAAGGTAAAGACAACAAAATACCGCTTAAATATTTTTAAGGAATTACTTTAAATTTCTTTTAAGCGGTTAAAAGTTAAATAAGTTTATGTAATGTTGAAGATTTACCGAAATTAATGTCAATTAAGCTTAGCATCAATTGAATTTTTTTAGCATTGTTAATTTTTTAAGCATTTTCCCATAATTAAATGCTAAACGAGATTTACAGAATGGTAAAGATTTATCAGAGATGAAGTCGAATAAGTATACATGAAATTAAATCTATATGAAAACTGAACAACATGGGTTTAAAGCAGATTTCACAAAAAGTAAATATTTCTTAATCTTTAACTCTCCTCCTGGCTCTACTTCAATGAAATCGAAACAGACTCAGCAAACAGTGCATGGTCATAATCAAGAAAAGTCTCTGCTAAGCACTAAATATATTACTGACATTGCACAGTAATATATTTAAACAAAGATAAGTGAAATCTTAGGATCAGAAAACCTTACTATCAGTGTCTATTTTTTGTCCAAGTGTATATGCTTTTAAATTTTAGCTTTGAATGCATCAATCTTTGTATGCTTAAAGAGCATTCAAACTTTTTACCTTTTTACGACGCCTTACAAATTGGCGAAATGAAATTAAAATATTTCATTGATTACTTCACAGATGGCGTGACAAAAATCATTCGTTCTTTTGGGAACAAACCCTCTCCATCCATGTTGATAAGTATGGTAAGTTATTTTTCACAAATACTCAATTTTTATCATAAATCACAGCATAAATGCATTGATTTATTGCAATCACTTACGACTGATTTGTGAACATCCCCTTAAGAAATAACTCTTTTCTAAAAGATTTTGAAATACATCTCTCATACTCAACAGTATGTCATTGTGAATCATTAAGTTTTTGAAAATATTACACCAGTTAAATAGTGGTTCACAATGCTGATGCATTCATTAGATTCTTTCTGTTGGATGAGGCATTTTAAAGGCACTTGATTTATTGCTCGCTGTGTTTCCGTTTATATATTGCTGGAGTGGAAAGGATGTTAATACTGGCTAAAGGTGTGAGTATTCACTGAGAATGTTGCATTGCAGGCGCGAAATACCTTTTCGCACCCACAACTTCAGGAGAAGCTGCAAGAGAACAAAAATTGAAGAAGATTCACAGTTGCAAAATTTTTTTTATTGATATTTAATAAACAGTTTTAAATAAACTGGTTATGATTTAAATCAAGGATGAGCTGTAATACTAACAGAGGGCAAATCGCTTTTGTGAAGGTTCTTTTAGTAACTCAATGGAGGCAATTCAAGCAACGTCATTGGTCACGTGGCACCGATGAAAGCAATGTAAACAAAGGAAGCCGTAGCATAGCTTTACATCAAGTTCGACAAATCTAGTTAGAAACTGGGACTAAATTAAGTTCTTCTACATTACATAAAATGTTACACTAGATACAACACTATAATTATTGTAATAATTAATAAATTTCTTTTGTAATGATTTAATTAAATGTAAATACTGGGTTATAAACAGAAAAAGCTGTGAAAATAGTCTAATTAATTTTAAGATAACTAATTTTGCCTAGTGAACTCCACGCAGAACTCAATTGAAAATCTTAGTAAACAAAGAACGGATATCACGTGACAACGGTGATCGTTCATGAGTCCCTCTAGCGGTGAATTGCCTCCACTGTGATGATGAAATTGAGAAAAAAGAAGCGATTCTTTTCCCTAAATATCATAAACTCACCACATGAAGCTTTCTTTCTTCTTTTAATATGGAGTATGAGCTGTAATTTCTAGCTTGCATTTTTCCAACTTCTGAAAAGTTTCCGTAGAAGTTTTGCATTGTTTACCAGGGATCTGGAACCTGGAACAGCCACTTTTATTGAGTTGCTCCGCTTTGCTTTGACTGCTCCACAATTGCGAATGTTCCGCTCCCCAATCTGAATAATTTTAATAGATTATGTTATTTATTTGTTTTTTAATTAATTATTTTTTTCATGTGATAAAACATTTTAAAAGTTTTTAAAAATAGAGCAGTGGAGCAAAACAAATTCCTTTGCAATAAATTGCCGATATCTCCCTGAATTTTCAAGATATTAAACTGAATTTTTTTTACGAGTCGCCTCTACACTTGAGCTTGAAATTATAATAGTTTGAGAAAACTTGCCAACTTTCTCTCATGCGTGGTGTTTAATTCTTTTAAATGTTCATAATTTACCAAATACTCAACATCTTAATTTCAAATTTCAGTATCATGATTCTCTTGTATCAAGTTTTCTGAATGTTCGATAACGTTTTATGAAAATCTTTGTTTGCTATAAAACAAAAACATGTGAAGGAAATTGGAGATATGCCTATATCTTCGTCAGTATAAGTACAAGTTTTACGAAAATCCAGAATGATTGCAAATGGCAATCAAACTATTTTCTGAAAACTTACAGCTTATTCTCAGCTTTTTACGATGCAGAATCATTCAAAACAATTTTTCTCCTTTTTCAATTTGCTGACGGTCCTTTAAATGCAAGAGCGAATGAATTTTCACTGAAAATTGTGAACATTGTATATTAATATATTTCACTTAACGTGGATCAGTTACGATTAAATTTTGCGGTGTGATACGATACGATACTGACATTATGCAAAAAGCAAACTATGGTTAAACAATATTTAAAAAAATAATTTTTGGATACGATATATTCCATTCATAACTCAATTTTTAATTTCTGATTCTTTTGAGTGGCAACACTTTAATTTGTTTTTACCATGCGATTTTAAAATTTCACTTAACGAGGACCAGTTACGATTGAATTTTGTGGAACGATATGATACTGACATAATAACTAAGGTAAAACGATATTTAAAAATTTGTTTAATGGTTAGCATTCAAGAATTTGAAAAGTAACATAATATTTGTATTTATATGCGTAACTTAACGGTCGTTAACAAATTTGTTTCTATTTCTTAAAAAGTATTTCCATTCATAACCTCGTTTTTTTTTAAATTTCCGATTCTTTGGTGTGGCAACGCCTTAGTTTTTTTTAATTAATGAAGTTTGATTGTTGAACTTATAACCCGCAGATGTTCTGCGGGATATCAGCTAGCAATAAAAATAAATTATCATTATTATTATTATTGTGGCTTTAATCTGTGCTGATAAATTCCTATCTTTCTACTATACAAGCCATTCAAACAATCGAACCTCAAAAGCATCATAGCATACATACGTCATGGTGCTTAAACCATTTTGCTACAGGACTTCCTTCTGGTTTAACCTCTCGTATGCAGATCTAGAGGAGAAATTCGAATAAAATCGGTGCTTTCTACGCATTCTAGTATACCCTGTTTATTCAAGGCTGGTGGGGATTTAAGGAAGAATCCTAAACCTTCGGGCTTAGGGGACCGTTTGTTTGTGTCCCAATGCTGTCCGTAATATTTAAAACTAGACTCATCCATGAAAAAGTTTAAAAGAAGGAGAACCTCATAAAAACTTGAAAAATCTCAGATGATGTACGATAATTAAAAATTTTGTTGCGTATGATTCCAGAAAAAAAATTTCTATTATGTACAAATTTATAGTGATTGAAGCATAAATGATTTTCCGTTACTCTCCTAGGAATAATATCTCGAAAGACTTCTTTAATTTTCTTTTTTTATATTTGATATTACGTGCGAATTCTCTCTCTCTCTCCCCGTCATTTTATTAGAATAAAGTTGCAAAACATAAGCTGTTGCGCATCTGTATCTATCAACGATATCTATATGTATCAACCAGGGCTCATGGGCCGATGCCGATTGTTGGCCGATTGTTCCGAGATCGGCCGATGGCCGATTGCCGATTATTCTCCTCTTTTATCGGCCGATGGCCGATGGAAAAAAAAAAGTCGCTTTAAACCATTAAAACGTGTAGAATGCTTGTCAAAAATGTCATTTAAATCATTTACTATTTATTTTTATGTTTTTAAAAGCATAAATGCATTATTCAAGCACCGTAAAACTGTTTGGGGAAAGTTTACATAATAATTAAAACTGAAAGAATCACTTGCGATTCTAGTAAAGTACTTAAACTATTTGGAGGTTAAAAAAATTAAAAAATGCTATATCAGAGAATTTTCAATACTTTTTTCTTATCTTTGCAAAAAAAAAAATATACTCAACAACTATTGAATCGGCTCGGGTCTAATTCCCTTTCCTTCAACATTTTCTCTTTATAACACCTGCACTGCAAATGCCAAGTGCAGCTGCCTTTATTTTCTTAATTTTTTCATGGAGAGGAATGCAGATGTTATGACACAGACTAACAAATAATGTGGGTGTATTTTTAACGAAACTGTCAACCCCCTCCTCTCAGATTTTTTTCATGTCCCCCCCCCCCCTGTTTTTAAAAGAAAAGCGGGAACGATTACATGTCTATTTTTCATTAAAAAGGTTATTTTAAGCTCTTTTTCTGAAATAAAAATAGAATATTAAAAAATTTTGCTAGCAGTATTATCCCTTGTATAGTATATCCCTTGTTCATAACCAAGAGATACTGAATATTGCTTTAAAAACATAGATGTGAGATTTTTTTTGTCATTACATATGAATGCTATGGGTCTTACGAGCTAATCTTCTTAGATATTTTTTTTTCTTGTGAGTTGAAAATTACCCTGAAATACTTGACATGTTCTTTATATTTTCATGAGCACAATGTAAGGTCACCGAAATAAATCAATTTTTTGAGCACCAACAGTTTTCTGTTGACAAATAATCTTTTGAAAACACGCAATCGTTTAGAAAAATTAAGATGTATTTTGAAAAAAAGTTTTATATTTCTTTATACGTTGACAATTTTTGAAATTAATGAAATTGTAGCATTTTTATTAAGGTATTGTTCCACCCTGTATCCCAAACTCGTTTTTAAAAAATTAAATTTTTGAAAATTGCAAGTCGAACTTGGACACATAAAATTTTGATCAATAAACATTTATACTGAAAAATTGATTCATATTTTTTATCAATATGTTATATGTTGTACAAGAAATATTCTAAACTGAAAGCAGATGCAACGAGATTGTTGTACTATAGCAGAAAAACTGTCAACTATCTAACACGTGGCATCAAAGAAGCCGAAAAAATGCGCTATAAAAACGAAGTATAAACGGGAAAAAACTAAAATAATTATCGTATAAAAAATGTTAAGATGTATTTTGAAAAAAAAAAAATATGCATTGATCAATTTTTGAAAATAAAGAAATTTTAGCATTTTTATTAAGATGTTATTAAATCCTGTCGCGGTGAACTCTCATTTTGAGAATTCAATTTTTAAAAATTGCAAGTCGAACTTGGACACATAAAATTTCGATCAATAAATATTTATACTGGAAAGTTTTTCTTATTTTTGACCAATCTTTTCTATGTTGTAAACTAAAAATGAAATAATGAGAACAAACGCACATTAAAAGCAGATGCAACAAGATTGCTGCACAATTGCAGAAAAACTGTAGCACGTGGAATCGAAGAAGCAAAAAAAAAAAAAAAACGTAAAGAGAAAATGTTTACGCTGGTAAAAATTAAAATTATTATCGTACTTTGATTGAGTTGACTTTTTATTCTTTACAATTTCGGAATCACAAGAAACAGGACAAACTAAAAGCACATGGTATAATATTATTGCACAACGACATCTAATGCGCTAAGTCATTATTAAAAGAAAA
The DNA here is from genome assembly GCA_038502835.1 of Octonoba sinensis. Taxonomy (NCBI): domain Eukaryota; kingdom Metazoa; phylum Arthropoda; class Arachnida; order Araneae; family Uloboridae; genus Octonoba; species Octonoba sinensis. The sequence goes on along the minus strand of CM076601.1, from coordinate 51,253,468 downwards.
ACGAACAAAAATGAGGCAACTAACCTAATGCGAAAAACAAATAGCACTCATAAGACGCCTCTATGACTTTTACTTAAACATATTCTATTTCGCGTGCATTCTGCTCAAAGAGAACTATTTTAATAATGAAGGTTTTCGGGCAGCGATCGCTTACACTAGTTTTCCGAATTTTTTATCAAATACTTTGTGGAATGACATTATTTTTGTGTTTTTTTTAAACTTATGTGCTGCTTGTTATTGTATGGAAATAGAAATTGAGCTACAACTCGATTTGATTATCCGATGCTTCTACAGAATTTGGGCAATTGATAGATCGTTCAGTAGTAATTCCTTAAGTTAAAAGATTTTCCTCCATTCCTTAAAACGATAACTTCAAACGTGAGGGGAAACAACTTTACCTGAGCAATCTTCACCATTTCCTAGCAAAGATTGGTGAATATGAGAAATGAAAGTACTATACAATTTTGAAAATATGTATGACAGAAAGTTGACTAGCTCCAGAAATGTAATACAAGAAACATTGCATTTTAGTTACTTTTTCAAAATTTTTGAAACAATTTGTAGATTGCTTAGGGTAGTTCGAGGAGTGTTGCCCCACCTTTTAAAGGAAGTGGTTGCCAAATTTTCGGTTATGAATAAATATCAGTAGAAATTCTGCTAGGATATGTATCATAGTTTAATTGTGTATACCGCAATTTAATATTTGAATGTTTACTTTTGAGTAGCAGGAGAAACTTAACAAGATCAAATTTGGTCATCTCTCACTATATGTGAGGTGGGTTGCCCCAGTGAAGAGGGAGAGATGCCCCGAAAAATAAGTCAATTAAAATTGCAGGCACGAAAAGTTTTGCATGTTTAATTACCATAGAAAAACATAAAAAAATATTCACCACCTTTAAAATTAAAAAAAAACTTTAAAAATAAATGTACATTTCTAACTTTTGAAAATAGCACTAAACATAAAGTAAAATCCTTAAAGTTTGAAAGTAACATTAAAATTTTATATAATCTACTTTTAAACTTTTAACATGTAACATTTAAAGAAAATTGCATTTGTAAGCTTTTAATTTTACCCTTTCTTTCACAAATATTGCGTATTCAACCCATACATAGTAAAACTTTCATGCATCCACTTTTTAAAATGAATGCATTCAAACCATTCAATAACTGACGTAGTTTTCTAATAATTTCCAAGGCATTTTCATCAAGCATTATGCATTATTGATATATCCTTGTTTAATATTTTAAGTCCCTAGGGTTTTCTTCAGTCCAACTAGGTAAAGAATAAATGAGACTAACTGGCATAATACTACCATTCTATAAAGAAATATTTCTTCGATTCTTAGAACAAGTACACTCAATTTTTCAATTTTTATATTTATTTGAGTTTCAGAACTATTATGTCGTATTAGGCGTCCATGACATGATAGTTTTCTTTCTTTCTTTCTTTTTAAATTGTCTTTCTTTCTTTTTCCTTTTTTTTTACAATTAAAAAAACGCAGAACAACTTACATACTTAAGCGCATGAGTTACCTATTAATTATTTCATTAAAATTGAAATTAACATCCTCACTTTAATGAATGGACCCTATTGTCTACATGATTTTTGATTCCCCCTTTTTAAGAGAACTGATAATGTTCTAGAAGTATAAGATCTCAAATGTGAATCAAAATTATTGTATTTTGAACAATATTGCAGACAAGGATTAACTTTTTCCAATTTTGTGTATTAATTTATTTTTTACTTTGAATGTTTAAAAAATCTATGTTTCACTTTTAAAGAAAGCAAAAACAAAAACTGACAAATAACAAAGACGTATAATTTCTGGTTAACGAGCTAAGTAAACTTTTGACTTCATGCCAAGAAATTTGTTCGATTGAAGAAATACAAATTGAACGATTAAAACGATTTAAGAAAACAATCGGAAAGGAAAGCATTAAAAGCGGGAGAGAAATATAATTATTTAATTGTTTAGCTAGAAAATAATTTAAATTTTAAGAAAAGCTACAGGTATATCAAAGAATGAAGATAGTGACACTTCTTTATTTAAAAAATTGGAATCTTTTTTTTTTTTTTTTTTTGAAAACAGAAGCAATACATTTAGTGCATAAAATTGGAATCAACAAACGTGTTTTGGTTCTTAAAATCGCTGAAAATAATATTTTGTTATTAAAAATTGGCGCGAGAGAAAATATTTCGAGAACAATCTCTCGTACTATTCAAAACAAAAAGCATCTGTTTCGGCTGTAAAGCAACTAGCATAAGTAAAAGTGACGCAAATTAAAGCAAAGTAATGGCCTCCTTGCGCGAAATAGTTTAGGCGGGAAATAAAAGCGACAACACAAGCGGCACTACAAGTTTTAGTCAAGACTTTGCAGGAACCAAGAAAGGAGAAATGTAGAAAAGGAAAAGATTCCAACAAACAAAGAACAACACAAAAAAAAGAACAAAGCAAAAGCAAGATTCTGGAGCAGCAGCCAGCAGCAAAGAGGCAGCCGGATTTTTCTGGAGTTTCTGCAGCCAAATCCTTGGAGAGAGAGAGCGCGCGCAAGTAAGTAGATTAACTCTCAAGCTGGAACTTTCCCAGAGGACACACTCCACCTCCGTCCCCACTCCCTCCAAATCTGTCAACTCTTATAAATCCTTTTTCCCGGTCCGCTGAAGAATTTAATCAGGTTCTTTCTGCAAAGAAGATGCCCCTGTGGACGGTTGGACATCCTTGCGCAAAAATTGTCGCTGGAGTATATGAATCCCCGAGGACAGTCGGATACAGGGAGTGCTGGAAAGATATATAGAGAGTGAAACCCAATTAAACAAGGATGTTCCGGCGTGTTTAGGCTTTTATTTTTACTCTTCGAGTTTTGCCTTTTGTGTGCAAGATGTGCCTGGTCTGTTTGAGCTTTGATTGGGAATGGATTAGCTGATGGGAGGGAAAAGAGTTTTGCTTCAAATAATGAACAAGCCAAGTGTTGTGGTCTTTTGGTTCCTCTGTGTAAGCAAAGGGATTGGCTTCCTATCTCTTCGGGGGCTTCTGGAATCATTAATCAGTTCTGGTTTCTTGTTCTTGCTAAACTTTTCATGATAACCCCAAACTTCAATTCAATAGAGTGCGTTAGGGCGAGGAAAATAGAGAAAAGAAGCAGACCGGAAACTTTTATTCTGCATTACAAATAACTTAAGTTTTTTTTTTTTTTTCAAAAAAATGTGGTTCGCTTTTTCTTTCTTTTTTTTTTCTGTTTTTGGACTGACACTTATTTTTGAAAACAGAAGGGATAAATCTGTAAATAACTAAATTAAATATCAACTTAAAATAAACAAGCTACAATGGCTTATAATTTTTAATTAAACAACAGCACAATGAATATCGTGTGTTTCATTACACAATGCAAACGAAGATTGTTATCCCATTCGAGGACGATTGTGCACCGTGTGTGCAATTGATTTTTCCGAGGCTATAAGATGGTGTGTACACCGTGTGTGCAATTATCAGTTATTCTGAGTAAACTAGTCGTAAGATTTTTCTTGACCTAATGAAATCTGTTAAGTACAGGAGAATTGTACGGTGTGCAATGACCTTATTTATGTGAATTCACTTATCAATTGGGTGATTTCCATAGTAAACATGTTTTTTTTTTATTAAAAATGTTTCGCTCCTGGGGACCGTTTTCGAAAAAATCGACACCTCGAAAGGGTTAAAGAGCTAAAATTTCTTGACCCCGAACTTACTCTCAATTAATAGTGAAAGATGTTGGTAATTGAACTCTCGTGAAAATTTTAAAGCAATTAATTCTTAACAGAAAAATTATCATTAAAATTACATGTTAAAGTTAACAAAGGTCTTGCTACTGAGAATTTCCTTTGTGGAAACTCAATACGTTTTATTATTTCTGGAAAAAATTGGAAAATAAAAAAAAAATCTTTCTGAATTCAGTTTTGTTCTGATTAGCGTAGATCCCGAAAGTTTCGGTTTCATTTTCTGTAATTGTTCGATTGATTTTTTGTTGATGACGTTTGGTAAAATTAATTTTTTCACTCTGAAGTGGAATTTCTACTACAATGTTCCAAGGTATGTAGCTGCACAAATCCTGTAGGATTAGCTCACCGAAATCTCAATAAATAGTCTCTATAGACAGGCTTGTAAATATCATACATGATGGGTTAATGTCATCATATTTCAATAATATTTTACAATAGTATCTATAAAAAAGATGAGTGCAATTTAATTTAAAAGAATGTGATTTTAAATATTGGATTCAATTTTCATCAGAATATTTTTTTAAAAAGCATAATCATCGCAGATTTCATACTTAATTTTCATAGATAATTTACGAAATGTAAAAAAAAAAAAAAAAGAGAGAGAGATGAAGTGTAACCATGTGGGTAGTGTCGCCACAACTTATCACGTTTTATATAAACTGATTTAGGCGTCAAATCCACCATAACATATGTTTAGTTAATCCTTTCTCTGTAATAATTAACCAGAAGTAGCCAATCTGACATAAAATTATAATTTTTATGGTTAAAAATGAAGTTTACATTTTTCACTTTGAGTGAGCGACATGCTCAGAAACTGATGGCCTTTAATGATACTTCTATTTGTAAAGGTAACTGTAATACTTTTCAAACAAAATAATTTTTGGATGAAGATTTAGAACCTTTTAAAAGAACATTCATGATTCCATTATCATAGAAAACGAAGATACGAAAAGCAGGAATAATATCAAATATCTAATTCATTTTCCCTTCAATTGTTGAAGCTTTTGATATGTTAACGTTTTACCATGGTGGTCAAGTGCAACCGCCTAGTTACACTTGTGTAACCAGGACAAGTGTATCCAGTCGGTTGAACAGTGATACCCAGACGATATTCGCATCTTGAAAATCCATTGACGACGCACCTTGATAATCCACTGATACTGCCAGGCTCGATCCTCTGACTTGGGGCGTACGACTTGCACAAAATTAAAGCATTTAAAAGTATCATTTAAAAAATGTATCGTCTAAGATTTCAATTTTTCTCAGTACAAAATTTTTGGCTAATTTTCCCAATTTTAAAGGACTTGATTTTTTTAAAAAGCAAGAACCTCATCTATATTTTAAATTTTTTAATTAACACGTTTATCCACATACTTATCTCATTTGGTGGGGACAAGGAAAATTTTTTATTCGATTGCTAAGCTTTGACGCTGAACTATTGCGTGTTAAAGAAGTTTGACTGTAATAATAACTATAATAAATAAATCAGTAAAGTAATGAGATAAAAAGTATCTAAATTTCTGAATTCTGCATTATTGCCGAAAAGGTTTCCTTCTATTCTCTTCCATTTTAAATTATCTGCAAAACTTTACACCGACGAGTGTTAAAGAAGCTTTGTTCTATACAAAAAAAATAATAATAACATTAAGTCGCACGAAGAGGAATAAAATAAATAAACAACTTGTAAATAGGTATGATGAAATCTAAATTGGTCAACATATAAAATCCTTAGTTAGAATGAAAATATTCCAATGCGCCGATTCGAATTACGATTTATTATTTACTTTATTTTCCATCATTAAATGCAAAGCTGAGTCAAAACGAAATATAAAACTTCGAAAGAAAATTGAACGAAAATTTCAGCGAGAAAAACGCTCCAGGTTTTCTTTTTCGAAGGTAATTAGCATTAGAGAAAGAGAGAAAGAAAAAGCAAAATGAATAAAACGAAAAAACAGTTCATCTTTTTCGTTCGCATTCATTTATTTATTTGTTCTTCCAAAATAGAACGGCTTCTGCGCCTGAGATTTGATGAGGGGCTTATGGAACATTTTAAAAGCTTTCTCAGTCCAAACTCGCCGTTCGATTAAAATATAAATTTGTTGACAGTCACAGTGACAGTGAGGCGACCAAAATGGCGCTTCGGAATTGTGGAAGGCATCGCCTTTCGCGAGGCGCAAGAAGAAGGAAGAAGCAAAAGAGAGAGGGGAAGGGACCGAAGTGAAGCGAAATGGTGGTCTGTCTCCATGGCAACCGTATCGGCGAAGGCGTGTCTTTCGACAAGTCGAGCCGTCAAACGAAATATGGGCGCTTTGGAAAAGCTAAATAATTCACAACCGGAGAAAACATTTCTGGCTCCAACTCATTATGATTTTTGCGCCGTTGCAAAGGGATGTTCTCCAAGATTTTTGATGCTTATTCGGAAGTCGGGAACGGATTTCCATTCAAATTAAATTGAGAAAATTCCTTTTGCTCGAAATATAGGAACTGCTCTCTTAATCCTTTCAAATTGCAACTAACTAATTCTGATGGTTTATTGTTGAAGTAGAGAGGATACGTACCGCTCTTTAAAACCTAAAAGTATAAGCCGATTACAAATTGTATAAAGAAAAACACATTAAAGTCATACTATTTGAAATACACAAATTCCGGGCTTTCGAGAGCTAAATGGGACTTCTTGAATACAAAGTAAATGAGCACGTAAAAATGGGTTCCAAATGAGATTACTCACCAATATTTTACAAAAGCTCTCAGCACCTTCAAAATCCTTCTCAATTTGAATCAAAACTAATCAACTTCTGCAAGATAATCTTATTAACAGTTTCTTATTTTAACCCTTAACGGTCGGGTAATTTTCAAGAAAACGGTCAGAAAAGTGCTTTTTTTTATCCCTGAAAATTATAAAAAAATATGTGCGTGAACAATATATATATATATTTATTTTTAATTTTTGATTTGTTTTTATTTTGAAACTTTAAACACTCCAGCCCGAAAATATCACGGGAGCGAGAAATAGAAGGCAAAACCTCAGCCCGTCATTTTCACGGGGAGTGAGAGGGAAGGGCCTCATACCTTATTTATATCAGTATTACTAGACATTTATATCAGTATTATCTAGACATGTGAGCACTAATTATCATCACAAGTACTTATGTACTCTACGCTGCGAGAATTTTGTCTGGGGACCGGTTGGTTCATAAAAGTCTTTAAATGCATATGTATTACCAGTGTGCTTTAAAACCAAGGGATAGAGGGGGGGGGGGTGTAACCTCCAAAACCCATTGCTGCGACCTTGATCGTTTAGAACGACATATTTTACAATGAATTTTTTGTTGCATACTGGGAAAATTTTCCTTCCTATTTTTATGAAGATTCAGGAGAAAATGTCGATATTGTTCGTTTATCTTTCATCAGTAAAATAAAAAAAATGTGGATAAATTTTAAATTCATTCTATGATTATATGAGCATCATTAAACAATAATATTTTTATGATTTTTAACCAATACATCTTCTTGCCACTGCTATGCAATTCAATCGAATTATTGAAAATAAATTATTGAATCAATTACATGCACAATATTTATTAGATTTCTTCACTTCAGATGATGTCCAGCGCTAAGAAAACAGTTTTCATTTCAAAAATGTATTAGCTATTGGAAATTGTACTGATTTTTATAGTATTGCTCTTCCCAATATTCTTCCTTCCTTTACATATCACTGAAATATTCATCCATCCCTTTGAGCTCTTGTAAAACATTCTCTGAGTATTATAAAGCTCTCTTTTACAGTCTAGAAGAAAGTACGAGGTTTATGTGTGTGTATGACAGAAGTGACAGCAATATAACAGTTAGAATCTGATCAGCAGGTAAAATAATATTAAGACTACTAATAAAAGTTCTACAGCTTAATAATAATTTGTATCAAAAATAAATCGTCTGCAGGGCTTTCTCTTGAGTGAAAAATAAATGGTTTAAACTTAAAGAATTTGTACACTGAATCAGACCGTCTAATCAATTAGCTATCCTCGTAAATGTTAAGAAAATGCAGAAGCTCAATTATTATTTATTTATAACATTTTGCATTTCTTAGAGAACAAAAAAAACAAGAATACAGTTAAAGTTTTAGGAATTTTTCGATGAAGAAAGAAAAAATTCGTAGTGTGATTGGTGTTTATACGTAAATGAAACGCTTTAGACTTCTCCCCTTAGAGCTAATCTGAGATATTACAAAATTGGGCAACAAAATGTCTTTCAAATCACAAACTCTAAATATTTTTAGATATTTACGTAGGATTTACGTTTCATTTGCTTTTGGGACTTTAAGAGTAGCATTTGTTCAAAATGAAAAATGGTGGAAACAGGTAACCTAAAAAGGAGAGGTCTCTCTAAAACAACGGTTCCCAAACTGTGGTACGTGTACCACTAGTGGTGCGCGAAACCTCTCCAGGTGGTAAGCTTGCAGGTAAGAAAACCTATCTATAATCTATTAGTGTTCTATTCTATACAATAAAGTTATATTAGCAGTGATACGCAAAATGGTTTGCAAGAAAAATTGTGGTACGCGAAAAAAACAGATTGGGAACCGCTGCTCAAAAATAAAAATCAAATTCGAAAGGTTTTGATGAAAAAACTAGAGTTTATCGACGATAAAAATTTCTAATTAATATGTTGAAGCGAAATACATTATTATTAAAAGAACATACTGCTATGTTGAAGCGAAATACATTATTATTAAAAGAACATACTGCTATGTTGAAGCGAAATACATTATTATTAAAAGAACATACTGCTATGAAAGCATTTATTATAATTGGAGTTGTGAGCAATATAGCTTGCTCCGAAAGCCAATGCATCCAATGTGAGGATGAAGATGAAGTGCGTCCAGTGCATCTTCATCCTAAACGATAAATGTTACTGATCAATGAGTTCGAGATTTCCGAGGAGAATTCTTTCACACACAGAGTTTAGAACACAGTGAATTTTCTTCTACACGATTTTAATGTATTGCTCCTGTTTATGACGAGGTATTTCTGATGTGTCGATTTATTTTAAATTTGTTCTGTGATGATGTGAATATTGCTAGGTAGTAAAATAAACTAAAATTTACTCAATAGCTGTTCATCTGCTAAGGTATGAAAGTCACCGAGAAAGCAAATTCACGATTTTCAGAGGAAGATTCCTGATATTCTTTAGCTTAGAATATTTGATGCTAAGTGAATTTTCTTCGCAGGGTTTTTTAAGGTCCGCCAGTTATTTATTTCGTGGGTATGGTCCATGTCGGTGGATTTTCAAGATGCACAAAATCCTCTGTTCGTGATTATGCAGCATGTTAAAGATCCCTTGAGTAACTATTTGGCTTTGATACTCTCGACGAAACTAAATTCCTAGTGCAGTTTCGCATCATCAGAGCCCAGGTGCTTCAACTTCCACTGACGAAACTAGTCGTCAAAATTCTTATGTGACAATGGCATCTGCCGATTGGGGTGTTGCTTGAAAGAATGGAAACCAGTTTCCGGGGAATTCACTAGGTCTGCAAAGGTTAATGTCCAATACGCAGTCCCATTAGAAAGAAAGAAATTCTTAGTGGTATAACGGCCATTCCTTTCTAATTTCATTACAATTAGTAATTCATACTCCATCCACCATGAAAAGTTCTGACAAGGATTTATTCATAATTGTTCCCAGCCAAAGTCATTACAATGGGGTCAATTTTTGCTCCATCGTATGATCGTTTTCATTTAAATGCTTTGCCTTTGTGTGTAATAATAGCAAATCAAAAACACTGTTCAAATGCACCAATAGCAATCGAAAACGCAGAGACATGTTTTGCGGGTATAGGTAACCCCTTTTCCAATGCAAAAGCTTATGGATGAAAGGACATCAGACAACATTGGGCAGAACGTTGGATTTTGTAGAATGTCTTTTTATCCACAAGCTCACTTCCTTCCGTTGAAAACTTGGGCTCACGCAATAAAAATAAATTGCATTTTTTCAGCCTATTAAATGTAAAATATGATTTACCCGATGAAAGTCAACATTTTTTTTTAAGTTGTAGGATAGATGATATTTTAATAACAACCTCATAAAAACTCGATTTGCTTTCAATACTATTTATGCACTTGAAATAAATTTAAAGGACACTTCTTTTGAAATATGTATTGTTTACCAAGTACAGTCACGCTCGCTTATAGCAAAGTCGCATATAGCGAATTTACGGTCATAACTTAATAATTTGAATTCCCCCTTGTGTGGCCGCGTAATATTCGTTAATTTTTTTACAACGAAATTACGGTTATAACGACATTTTCATTAGGTCCCTTCGATTGCGTTACAAACGGGAGCGACTGTATATATACAGTTGAACTCGCTTAACACGAAATGCCGAAAATTCGCGAATTTGTTCGTATTAGCAGTTATACGTAACAACCGTGAATAAGTGAAATTGTGTAAAAAAAAGTATTAAAAATGCTTGTTTATATTTTAAAAATAATTATTTCTATTTACAATAAAAAGTTAAAAAAATACTGAAAATAAATATTTTTAAATCTTACTACTGTTGAGAAACTTATCTTTTAAAATTTTTCAATTTTGGAAAAAATCCTTTTTGTTTTTTAGGTGCATTAAATTGGTGGTTTACAATGACTCAAAATAAGCAACAATTTCTGAAAAAAATATATAATGTTATGCAAACGGGAAAATTTTTCATGAATAGGTCAGAAATTTTGTTCGTCTTAGCCGAAATTTGTATTTTAGCCTTCGTAATATGCGTGAGATATTTAGTGTAATTAAATAGTAAATCAAAATTAATGAACAAAATGCTCGTTTTAGCCGTGATTTCGTTTTAGGCGTGATTTCGTATTAAGAAAGTTCAACTATATATATATTTCTCGGACGATATGCATTTTCATTTATTTTTGATATGATTTGAGAAAAAAAATTGATGCTGAAACTGGATCCTGAACGAAAAGACTATTCACGTAGGCCTACGCCAGTTCCTATATAGAGAAAATGATATCAGTTTTACTTCAGGCGCTGTTTAGAAACGAACTGTCCATCGTCACTAGAAGCTTGTACATACTCAAGCTGCATAAATGCTCAGTGTTCGCTGTATTCGATAAGCTTGATCTCCTTATCATTAAACAATTTTCATCATGAACAGTTCAGTTAATAAAAGTGTTCATCATACGGCAACGCAACAGTTTGTTCTGTTAGCCTTGCATTTACTAGGTTTCATAGATTTAAGCTACCAGTCTTTTAAACTGGATGCTAAAGATATAAATTTAAAACGACTCGTAACCAGCTCTATTCAAACGGGGTCTCGGAAAGCTTTAAATTAGCTGGTGTGAACCCTTGTTTCATGCCGGCAATGCTGAGATTTTTATATCTTGAGGGACTTTACACTTCTGCGAATATTGGATTTGGGTATGGAAGTGAACTTCCTTTCCCGGTATAAAATAAGAATACGAACAAATATTTTAATTATTGCAAAGGGCTTGTAACTCATTATTTGCTCTTTACAACTAAAACGCACCAACTTAGCTAGTGAGTTATTAAAAAATAAAAATAATAGAATCAAATCGACGAATCAAGAGATATTTTTACCTTTAATCGGATTTGCCCAGGGGCGTAACAAAGTTTTTCCTTTTTTTTTTTTTAGTCAAACAACATATCAGAACCCTTGGCTTAAGTCATAGGCGTAACCAGGGGGGGGGGGGGGGGTTTTGGGGGGTTTAACAACCCCCATTGGGTATGTACTTATTTAGGCACATTTAGCACACAGAAAAATTTCTGGCTACGGCCTTGCAAAGCACAATTTTTTTTCCCCTAAGAAAATTAAAACATATGCATATGATTTTTTTTTTCCTTTTTCTCTGAAGGGTTGCGATCATGGCCAAAGTATGCAGCTCATAATAAAGAAGACTTTTCATCTGGTTATAAGGTTATAATCAACCCCCTTATCCCCTGGGGGGAGGGGTTAACAGCGAAAGGTCGCTTCAATCACCGTACCACACACAGACAGAGATCCTTCCAATCACTCCAGAGGGTTTTCTTTCCTTCTTGATGTCTTTTTTACCCAAAGGCAGCAATCTGGGAATACAATGGCACACGTAATAAGTTTCCTGGAAAATATTCTCTACTGTGATGGAGTCCTAAAGTCCAATCGTCCTAATGGGTTAAACCCTCAAGCCAGGAAGGGATGCTCATTAAGAAACTTAAAGAGCAGTTTGTATTTATTTATGACTTCCTGTCCAAACACCCATTTTGATAAATTCTTTTTTGTAGATGAGCCGATTGGAAAACTGATGAACTGTATTTGCATTGCATTCTCATTTACAGATGTTCTCTCATCTCTTATATTTTAAATGTTTTTTTTTTCTTATTATGGTCCATCACTGATTGCATTACGACTCTGAAAATCATCCGTTCAGCGTTTCCTATCTCACTGCTACGGTTTAATGCTGCATTTTAATTTACAATCAAGTATTATTTATATTTTAGCTAAATTTTTAATTATTTTCGATACATAATAATGTTTGCACTCCAGCGATGGACACGTTCGTCATCCAAAAAGAAAAGAAAATTTGATTTAGATGCTTCCACTTCTGAGGTATGTTTTGCTACAAATTTAACAAATTTTTTAGAAATTTATTGTGGGAATGAGCATTTTTGTAGGGGAATTTGGATTTTTTTCTCTAAAATTCGACTATTTCCCGGTTTTAATATTATGAATGCCTGGACATAGAAGATTGCTTAGCGCTAAATATTGAATTTTCTATTGCGTTTGAATTAAAAAATAAACTAATAGATCTAGTAAGGAATGTTTACTGTTTTTGTGAATCAAGGCCGTATCCAGAGGGGAAGGGGGACCCACGGGCAGCCCCCCCCCCCAAATCTTTTGCAATGTATTATATATTCCTCCCTAAAACTTTTCTTTACATAAGTGTGTCGAAGTCTGGGCCCCCCCCCCCGAAAAAAAATTCTGCATACTGCCTTGGCTCCGGAGCAGGGAGAGCATGTTAAGAATTAGGAAGGGCAGTGTATGCTTCAAAATCATACCCTTTATATATACATATATATATGTAAGAACGGCAGTCCCGTTCTATCTTCTACAGCTGTGGCCGCTAAGACCCATGTAAGACGAGGCACAAGGCTTCGTTGCAATTCTTTATTGGTACATTTTAACACACAACTATCATAACATTAATATTGTTGGAACGAAGGACATGAAGTCATCAGCACGTTTCAAGAAGCAAGAACCCCGATTTTCGTTCGGGCAGTCGTATTTATATGGGGGAAAATCTCTTAGACTGCAGACAACATTCCCTACACCACGTGATGGCACGTGGTTTAAATAGGAGGGCCATATGGAAAATAAAATATATTATTGGCTTTAATGCCGTAGACAGGGGCTGGCCTAAGTCTACGGGGAAAAAAATAGTCTGGAGGGAATTAATGAGGGAAACCAACTTCAGCTTAGGCATGACCATATATGGTAACGCGTTAGAGAAATTTATGAGTGAGACAACCCTGAGTTGTCAAGTTTAATATGGAAAAAGCCAGACAAAGGAGACAAAGGACTTCTCCATATCATAGCCTGACAAAGGATACAAAGGATTTTTCCATATTACATATAGATATATATGATTAGAAATGATGTTGATATGAATTTTTTTACATATATGACAGCTTTTTGATGTATATATAGTAGATGTATGTTTAGATCTTTGGTGAAGTTAGAGGAGTGGGTGTTTGGGGCTTCTGCAACTTAAATTTTTGTAACTGGTCTTACATGTATAATGCTTAGGATAACTCTGGAGGCAAGGCTTCGAGGTCTCTCCCCTGGAAACTTTTTGAAATCTTCCTAGCAATGCAATTTCGGGATACTTTGGTGATCTTAGAGGAAACAGAAAGGAGTTAGGTTACTCTCCCCAGCGCAATTTTTTTCAAAATAAAGTCTTATATCTTTTAAGTTACTTTTGGTGTCACTCGTGATAGTGCTGAATGTCCTTTCCCTGAAAGTGTTTGCGAAAGTAAAGTGTCTTAAACGCGTAATTTCTCTTTTTTTTCTTTTTTTAAAACTTGTGATCTGAATTTTTTTGCCGGGGGGGGGGGGGGAGGAGTTGACTTGCTCCAAGGGGGTAGTTCCCCCCCCCCGGGAGATGCCTGAAATAAACACGGAGTATATCTTTAGAGGCATGTATTTATGACTAGTAAATTTTCAACTCTTTTACACTTCGTATTGGTGTTCAGTCTGTACATTTTTAGGGTGACCCCCCCCCCCTTTCACCAACTCTAGTTACGCCTATGGCTTAAGTATATGTTCAAGCCTAGTTATACAACTTTGCCTTAAGCCTCATTCAGTCTCAATATGGCACTGAATATTTGCATTTAAAAAATTAAAACTTTCATTTTCTTTCTTTCTCTCTCTCTCTCTCACTTTTTTTATAGTATATGAAAAAATTTATCTCCTTGCAGAAAGTACTGCCATCTGTCGGAAACTTATTGAGCAATTCATTGTTGAATTCTAAAAATGCTTGAGAACTAATAATGATCAACACCATTTCGCCTTCTAAAATGGGAAATTATGACAGATATCACCTCAATTCATTGAAAAATTTCTTTTAATGAAAATACAAGCTCAGATCTATATTTTATAACGTTCAAATAAAAAAGTTTTAGTCAACATGTGCTGCCATCTAGTAAATTTTCTGGAATTAAATTCAATTCCTACTTTTCCGGCCGTCCGGTTTCGATAATAATTATTACAATTGCGCTTCTTTCGTTACGTGTGTTACATTTGCACAGTATTTTTCAAATTTAGTGAACTTTCTAACAAACTTTTTGGGTATTTGTTAGTTTTTTTAATTTTGGATAATAAAAGTACATGTGTTCTAAGCGCGCGCAAAAAAAAAAAAAAAATGTTTAGCTGTCTCTTATAAAAAACATTCTGAAATTTCGTTGCGTGAAATTTCGTACCCTTTATAATCCAACAGAATACACAAATTTAGTTCCCTGATGTATGTATAAATAGGATTAAAATTTTTTGCTTCATGAAGATAGCTTACGAAATATGTTTTTAGTAATTTTTAAAATGTTTTATTCTTTTAATAAATGTTTTTAAATTGGTGAAATAGACGCGTTACGCGTGTTACCGGAACGTTACTTGTGTTTCTCCCTGTGAATTTTTCAAGAAAATAATCCCAAATGCTTCACTAAAAGATACATTTCTTTGTAATTATCATAAAAATGTAATTTATTTCAACATATGAAGCAGCTTATAGTTGGAAAGAAAAATTTACCTCTGTTTTTCCTTGGTTTAGAGAGTAAAACAGAGGGAATTGTTGCCACATCTACTTCGTCAAAATCATCATTCTCTGGACAAAATATGACTTTTCCCACTTTTTAATTTCCGTAAATATTGTATTTCCATTTGCATTTTTGTGTCCATTTGTCCATAATGTATCCAAGATAGAACATTTCCCGTTCAGCAATGGTTTCTAACTTGACACTGTTGCTATAATCTGAAATATAAATAGTTGAACACCACTGACAGTTATTTGGAACTTCAATATTAGTTGGCCGGCAATCTGGAATATCAAGATCAAATTCTAGCAAAAATTGATTGTTTGTGGGCCATAGTTTTCAAACCTGATCAGGAGATACCTGTATCACATACATAGATTTTATGTCGTGAATAACACTTACATTTTAAATCGGATTGAATGTTTTAAAAAATTCAGTGATTTTATCCTCACTTATATGCAAAATAATTGTAGCAGGCATTAATTGATCCGTTAATTTGCCTATGTCTTCAGAACTTTCCACAACAATGCTGCTATTGCCTTGACTTTGCACTTTGCTTCCAACTGATGATCTCGCTCTGCTAATGCAAGTAAACAAAGTTTTCCCTCAACAAAAACTTTATGTACAAATCATTGCGTAATTTTCTTTTATTTTACACTAAAGTTATAATAACCTTTGATTTTCAATAACAAGAAAAAATTCTAAAATATTAATTTTCAAGAATAAGATTTTTTTAAAAATCATATGAATGAACATGGGCGTGGAGTTTGTTCTACAACCAAAGCAACCAAATCTTTTAAATTTCAATGAGTTCTAAATAAAATAATCATTTGAGCCCATTTTGCACATTTTTATAACAAACAGTGACATAATGCATTGGTAAAATTCACGTAACGGTAACACAAGTAATATTTCGTTACGGTGTTACCCTTGATAAAATTCATTATTGAAATATAATGAATGATAATTAAAAATTTTAACAGCGTTTTTCAGGGAAAATTTTTATCTTTATTTATAAAATAAAGTTAAAAAAAATATTAAGCTTATTATAACAAATAATGCATAATTTTGTTACGTGTGTTACAAAGTAATTATCTTGCCTTCATTAAGTAACTTTTAATAAATAAAAAAGTAGGTAGGCAAAATTTAAAAATTTTATATGAAAGATATGTTTTGTTTATACAGTAATATATTGTATTATTAATTATTTAATGACATTTTATATTCTCAGATGGGCATGAAAATACACATTGGCAAAAAAATCCAATACATAAAAAATATCAGTATTGTCAAAATTTTAAGAAACATTGTTTACTATTTAAAAAATATCACTTTTTGGAAAATGCACGCACGGCTTCTACATTGCAAAGATGTTTCATTTTTAATACTGCGACATTTTGAATTTTGTGTTTAATAGGACCACTTTCTATGGAGTGGCCCAAAAGCAGAGTCCGACAAAAATGCGAAAATCTTAGGAGCCAGCTATAATATTTTCATTTGCGAACATAGTCGGCACCTGAAAAACTAGTCGCCAAGACATTTTTTTTAGTCGCCCAGGCGACCTGGCGCCCGGGATTTGTCGGACCCTGCCCATAAGTATACATTTATAGATCCGATCAGATGTTCCGTCGACAAAGCAAATCCATATGGTAAGACTATTTCTTTACACGATAACAATGATTAAATTTGTGAATATATATATATATATATACATATTTAGTTTTTTCATAAACATCGACACATATAAAATTCTGACGAATTGACACTTTTGCTTAAATGTACCAATACCAGGTTTTGGATGAAATACTATCTTCTGTTAATTTTTCTTCATTTCTCACGAATAATTTAATGATGAATATCGTTATTGTTTTTTAAATAATATCTAACGAGTTTCTTTAGATCAAATATATTTAACTGAATTCATTTAGAACATGTTCTACATTTTCATTTTATCTACTGAAGATAAATGGTTTTCCTTTCATTTTTCTTTGTTATATTGCAATTTATTTAAGAGGATCTGTTTTATTTAGTATTACGAGTGTGCTCTTGTATTACTGCACAGAAAATTTATTTAATGTTTGTTTCCTGTCTGATGATTTCAACTTCTGTTCTGACTTGTCAGCGTTATTTTCGTACGATATTTAGTGTTTTCTATTAAATGTTAAAAGAATAGTACGTACGGCAAAATAAAACAAAACGTAATCTGAATAAAATATTCTGAAATTTATGCTAAGCTATAGCTTTTAGACGTAATGAACTGCATAATGCTAGGAAGAATCTAGTGAGAAAAAGAAAAACAAATATTTAGAATTCTGATTTTTTTTTTTTTTTTTTTTTGTATTTTTAGCAAGGCTGACGACTGACACGAAACATCAGTGCCGACAGATATGTTTTGCTTGCAGTTCATGAAATTCTATAAATAAATATGGATTAAAAGAGATAAAAATTGTGTACTCAATTTTAAAAGCAGCATAGATTAGAATACTAAAACCGTTGATAAAAATAGCATTTCTATTTAAATGATACAAAATTGCATAAATAATGAAAGCAGTTTTCCTTAATTCGTAAAAAATTCTGACAATTATTCACAAATAACAAAAATAAGTATAAGGAATAGGGAGTGACATCAATTACGGAAACTGCCAAGAATGGGGGTCGGGGTAACAACAATTGAAGTAATAGCAAAACCGTTTAAAATAGCTTAAGTTTTTCTCCGTGGAGGCGCTGAAAGTAGTTTTTGACTGTAATACATTAAGATTTGCCTCTGGCCTATGATTACTCTGTGCAACGGCCTAGTTAATATTGGGAACAGAAGCAGAGTAAAAATCAGAGTAAAATAGAGAATTTAACTTTTTTCTTAGTGAAGCTAAATGAAAATCCTCTACAAAACAAAAGGAAAATTTAAGTTACAGTTTGAAAAAAGTTCTTTTTCACATTGGAAAGTAGAAAAATGCTATCAATCATCAAATTTTTGTTTAAATAATATTTTTCTTTTTTTTTTAAATCAGCTTATTTATTTTTAGTTTTAATTTTCCTAATTTTTATTCGTGTTTTAAAAAGTCACTTTTTTTATTGTCATTTCTTTCTTTATTTCTTCTTCAATTTAGTTACATATTTATGAATGTGATTCTTTTACTATGGCTGCATTTTCTAAATGTTATGTGCTATTTTGATCTGAGCATTTAAACTTAAAATAACTAATTGCTGTTATAATTTTATTTTCCCTCACTCTCTCTTTATCTCTCTTTTTTGTTCATAAAAGCGATAGTTTATTTATTGAAAAAATAAAATGACTTACGTTTCACAGAATGCTCGATAAAACATGTTGCAATGTAAATAATTCACACCGGCTGAAAGTTTGTGAAAAAGCAAATGTAAAAGCACAAGGTATGTTGTTCTTTTCACGAACCTAAGGCATGACCATAACACCATCTGATAATTTGTACAGAGTGCTATTACTCCCTCTCTGCAAGCTTCTTTCGTGCCGTGCCTACATTTGTTTATGAAATCTCCCTGAATCTGAACGCAGGACGGGACAATCCTAAATCAACGCGCACAGGCATCACGAGCAACATAAACAAGCGCATCACAGCGTCAATTGTCAAGTTCCCGCCGACAATGGCCAGATCGGAGCAATAAATTGCACCAATAGCTACTATTAAGCGAGCCGCGACAAGGTGGCGGGAATCGTCTCCGTTCTGAAGAAAAATGGCGCAATCAGTTACCCAGCTTGCTTTTTCAAAATAGGCAAAATGAACTCATAGAGGTAAGACACGAACGGATAAATAAATAAATAATAAAATTCTGAAGCTAATAATTGCAAAAAAATTATCATCAAAATAAAAAGTCCTAATAACTAAGGGAAAAATTATAATGATTAATTTCAGAGGTAAAACACTAACGATAGCGGTTAAATTTTCAGTAACAGAAAAAATCTAGGTGACAAAGAAAAAATTTTTAAAAGGATTTAGGAAAAGTTTATTATCAAAGTAAGAGTTCTAATGACTGAGGGAATAATTATAATGATTGAGGCCTGAAATGAATCCTAACGAGCGAGGTGAAATTTTCAATAACAGAAAAAATCTAAGTGACAAAGAAAGAATTCTAAGGATTTGGGTGAAAATTTGTCATCAAAGTAAAATTTCCGAATGACTAAGGGAATAATTATAATGATTGATATCTCAAATGAATCCTAATGAGCGAGTTGAAATTTGCAATATCAGAAAAAAATGAGTGCAAAGGATTAAGGAAACATCCTAATGGTTAAGGGGGGGGGGGGTACTATAATAACTAAAAGTAACCCTCTAAAGCTATGGAAACAATTGAGAATATTATGTCCTGTGAGATAAAGTCTTTAACG
This sequence comes from Octonoba sinensis, assembly GCA_038502835.1. Lineage (NCBI taxonomy): Eukaryota > Metazoa > Arthropoda > Arachnida > Araneae > Uloboridae > Octonoba > Octonoba sinensis. Next base: position 51,234,050 of record CM076601.1, on the reverse strand, counting down.
AATAGGAAAATTTCTAATAGCTGAGGGGAAAATCTAATAACTAAGATGAAATTTCTTACGTGTACGAAAAAATCGCGTAGGAGCTTTCGAAAAACTATCTTAGCGGCAACTTTAAATGATTACAGAAAAAATCTTAATGAGTCGGGAATAATTTTAGGAATTTGAGAAAAAATACTAATCCCTTAGGGGGAAAAAAGGATCCTAAAGACAAGAAAAAACATTTGGACCTAAAAATAATTGAAGCGATGGAAAAGAAAAAAAAATATAACTTAATTAAAAATTCTAATGACTAAGTAATTCTAATGAAGGAACAAAACTGACAAACTCATAGACTTTTTCTCTCTCTCTCTTTCTTTTTAGGGTTCAGTTTCTTTTAAGTATTTCCTCCTTGATATACATGTATGTGCACTATGTGTGGGAAAAAAAGGAATGCATTAACGGAAAGGGGGAAGAATTTTTACACGAAAAAATTCTTATCTAATGTTGAATAAAAATATGAACCAAAACTCAAGAAGAAATTTTGTAGTTTAGGGAAAAAGTCATTTATGAATTTCATTAAGACAAAGTTCTTTTCATATTTATTTATAAACTATTGTAACTGTAACGTTAAAACGATCGATGAATAACAGAAATATCTGCAACCTTAGTATAACTTCGTATTTTTATTGGACATGCATTCAATCTAAAGCCACTTTTCCACGAAACAGGCTACCGACTGATACAGAGCGAATAGGTAACGCTCTTTATAATTCCATTACGTCTCGGGCTCGGGGGAGTGCTGGACGTCAGGGGCGTGCAGGGCCACATTTATGAACGACCTCATTTCCCCCATTTATCTAGAAATGAATTTCCACTTGGCCCCCATCGAGGAAGACGCGGCCATCGCAAAAGATATCGCGTTAATTCAATTGTGAGAAGCAATCGATGCTCGGCAAGTGGTCTGGAACAGTTATGAGTACCGATGGAAGGTATATCATTCGCGTAATCACCAGTAAGGTTAAAACGAGTCGCTTTCCAGACGTTTATGGCTCCATGTATGGAGAATTTCAGGATTTATTTATTTTTAATCATTAGCTTAAAATGAATGCAGTACTTTACTGGAAACAAAATGTGATGAATTTCTTTATCCTTTTGGTCAGTAAAATAGGTTAACTGAAAGTATGTTTATGCTCTTTTCCTACCTAGATGGTTAGTTACGAAATACGAAGCTTAAGAGGATACAGTTGCAGTTAAGCATTCCATATTCCTTGTTGATTAATATAATTGTCAAAAGTGTCCCGATAATTCGTTATAAAATAGAAAGGTGCTTATAGCGCGAGCATTATAAATTAGGATTTAATTTTTTGTTATAAATTAGAAAGGTGTTACTGTGTATAGAACGAGATTGCATTATAAAATATGATTTACGTTTTCGTTATAAATTAAAAAGATGTACTCACTACGAACTAAAAAGGGAGTATGTATGTCACACAAAAATAGCTGCTTGGGAAAATGTTTCATGAGTGAGTTTAATAACATAAAAACGTCCCCATATTGCATTGAGTATTTTGAGTAAGCGCTTAGAAATTTATAGCTGGGATGTTTGCCATCATAAATTATAAACATATTCCAAGCTATTCCTAAGTAAATGTCAAACTGTTAATTTCCATATTAGTATTTCAATAATTTAACGCCTGTAGATCTTTCAAAATTTCCGTTCCATAAAATAACTGAAATTTTTTTTCTTCCTTTTAAAACTGGAAAAATATGATTTTATAGGCATTTAAAATTTGAAAAATATCGATTATTTATGCATCCAAATCATTAAAATAACTTTTGGTTAGATTTGTTTATACATGAAATAATGATTGAATGAGTCATTTTTATCCATCAATATTTGCTTGGTGGTTAGTGAAAAATGGTTACCTCAAACAACTTTACCTTGCAACAGTGTTAGAGATGCCGTTCTTCTCGATGCTATATTGCGTGCTGAAGTGCATTGTTCATTCCTGCATCATGTGCAATAACAGAGTAAATTTGGCATTGCTCAGCATTGTGGGATGCCAACCACTCCGTTCATTTCAATTCAAGTAACTCACGACGGCTTAACTGGGTAAAAGATTTTTTTTTTTTTTTTCAGTTCTTGTCCCTCGACATAATTTCAGGAGGGTTGCACTTGATTACAGAAAGATGTTACAATTAACCACACGCTACATTGAAGGTTATATATATAATCTATATATGTAAATTCATCATATACTTGACCGGTTGCTATCTTTTAAATTTTGATTTATTTTTTTTTTGACTTGAATCGTTCCTACCTTTTAAACTTTGATTTTTGAGAGAAGTTTTCATATTCTGTGAAATCGATAGAAGTTCATTAATGATTCAGACCCCGTTCCATGCAGGCATGCGTCTGCTCTTGTTGAAAATCAAACTGTTTATTATTAAAAATGAGGACTTAAAGATTTTCGTCATTGTTTGCCGATTGCGATTGTAGTACTCTTTTAAATCGCAATGAGCATCTTATCTTTGCAAGTAAAATATAATCTATTACATCTGCTAAGTTTAAAAAAAATATGGTGGTTTAAAAATAATCCTTTACACGGTGAACGTTCTAAAAGTATATTAATGAGTAGTGAAGTTATGTTGGGGGAAACCTTGAATTGATTAAAATTAATTTTTAGTTTTCTTGTCAGGTATTTTCATTCACAAGAAGAACAATAAAAGGATGTAAGTACATCGCTCTTTTACACATTAAGCAGAATTATAAGAACTAAGTTTAGCTAAGTTAAACAAAAACTAAAAACCGGCATCATCCGAATCTTGATATATTCATTAAAAATAAATAAATCAGAACTATTCAAAAGGACCTGAACCAAGTTCTGAATGCGTGATAATAAAAGGGCATAAAATGTGCTGCAAAAATTAAATTTTCATTCATAAACTGTAATCCATTTTTTTTCTGCACAAACCCACCGTTTAATTTCTCCATCCACATTTTTTCAAGTTACTTGGTTAAGCATAATCATCATCAAGGTCAATGTGTTCTAATAAATGTATAGATTTTTTGAAACACATTTCAATGCTGTGGATGCTTTATTCGAATGCTTTTTCCACACAAAATGGGTGGCTAATTTTCTTTCATTCATTTTTCATCCATAAGTTCCCAGATTTTTCTGATGTAACATCCCTTGCAGAGTCAGCTACTGCCGAGTTACGCAGACAGCCCACCTGAACCAACAAAACCCGCCATTACACCCAACTGTATCGAATCTCCCCAAACCTCGGATTAAATCAGCACTATCCAGTGTCGGGACAAAAGAGAATAATATATCAAAGGTGGTCGCAATTTTGCGACCATCGTTGTCGCATGGAATGTGTGGGAGGAATGCAGAATTGGGCGAAAGTAGAAAACGGGCTTGTTAAACATATTAAATGGCTATGGTAATCCGGCTTGATGGCATTTGGCAAACAACAAGCATACCACAATCGTTTAATAGCTCCATCGACCTTACAGAATCCATTATGATAAGAATACTGATGACGATATTGAATTCTTTGTAATAAGAATGTCGGTGATAGAGGATGTAGGTGTATTCGGCAACGTATTCAGTGCTAATGCAATATAATGGGGAAAAGGGTATATATATTCGACTGCCATATCAATTAGCTGTTCCAATTTTTAAGACATTACTGAATAAATGATAAATAGCCGTTTTTTAAATTCATACACTGATTAGATGAAAATTTGTTATTTTCGGTGAATAAAAAAAAGGGGGGAAGGTGACTAGGAAGAATTGACTATGTAATGCATTCAGTGAACTTCCTTATCCTTTTAAAGCAAAAATGTTCTTCCTTAATCTCGAGAGCTCGAAGTTTTTCTTTTCATTCAAATTACTTACTTCTTTCTGCTTCCTTATTACTTCCAGTCTCACAAAACTACGATTTTGATTAACCAAGACGAATAGACGAATATTTACTAAAGGGATCGTTCATAAATTATGTCTCGCTTTGAAGGGGGAGGTTCGTGAAATTGTGACAAAGTGTGACTAGGGTAAGGGATAACAAGAAGTGTGACATCCCGGCTTATGAAACATAGCGTGACAGGGTGACAAAGGGGGGAGGGGAGTCAAATATGTGGGAAAAAAGAGTGACATCATTTATGACCGGTCCCAAAGACTAACCTTTGCAAGAAAAGTTATAGGATTTTTATTAAATCTACGTGACCAGATATGACAACAAAAATGACACAAGACATTTCCCGTTTGGAAGCTAATTGATGCCAAAAAGAAAAAGTAATCTATGTCTATCAAAATATTTTGTGTATACTATACCATACATCATGCATGACGTATAATATAGTATGATGTATAGTTAAAATAATTTTCATCGGATTTTCGAAAGCTCGATATTTTATTGCCCTCAACTACTGCCCCCCCCCCCCCTCCCTTTTTCCTCGAGACTATAGCTGGAGCCGACTGCTTTTTTCATGCTTACTGTTTTACAGTCATCCGTTTGGTGTGTACCTAGGGGTTGGTTGTAGCTTTATGCAGTCGCTTTCGCTCATGCAATATACCAGAATATTGTTTTCAAACTTCATAAGAGATTTCAGTCAAATATTTGCATTGAAAATTATGATCCTGTGAGTTATTATTTTATTTTTTTTACAAAATAATTTGAAAGTCAATCTACCCCCTCAGTAAAATAATTTAAGAATTGTTTTAACGTTAGTGGGCAGGCATTTTCATGTCCCTAAAAATGTATCACTACGAATTTACTGGGTAAGAGAATTTTTTCTTTTTTCAGTTCTTGTCCCTCAACATCATTTCATAAGGGATGCACTTGATTAGGGTAGTATGTCCCAAAACAATGCACGTAACATTAAAGTGTTATATGTATATATATAAAGATTCTTCATATACTTGACTGGTAGTATAATAAAGACTAGATTAAAATTGATTTCACATATATTGTAATTCTCGTTATTTTTTTCCTAGATACAGATAGTTATTCCGAAACCTATATAACAGATCTTTTATATTTGTAAAAATATTATTAGTGATAGTAGCAATGTTGCAATCGTAAAAGTAGCAGGAGATACTGTACATAAATTTTAAAATGAGAAGGTATACACTTAGCCATCATTTTCATCTAAAATTTGTTAATTAATTTATATTAAAATAGAGAAAATAGGTACTCGGAATCTTTAATTTTCTGAAAATATCCAATGGAAGGGTGAGACGCAAATTCGTCTCGCCCTCGACCTGTTCTTGTTTGCGCAAAAGTTACTAACACGTGGTTTATCGAGCAAAGATGTTTCTCATTTTTTTTGGTTAAAATTAATTGATGGTCCTTTAGCGTTAATAAGGAATAAAATTGATACATTTGACATAAGTAAAGGTGTTAGTAAATCAGTTATGATATTATTCAATAATCTAAATACACGTTCACTCTCAGAACACGGCTTAGTTGGCATCGGGTTTTATTGACGTTTTAAGTTGTCCAGCACAAATTTTGAATTTTCTGTTAAAGCAGGGTATATGCTATTTTTTGAATAAAACCGGAAAACACACGACGTATAACCTCCAATGCTGTCCTGGGTAGCAGTATTACAGGTACTTAAACTAGTTTTTCTTTAGTAATGATTAAACTTTGTGCAAAGTAATAGAAATAAAATTTCACGTTAAATTAAAGCACAAATGAGCATAATTGCATGAGCTCATTTGTGCTTTAATTTAACGTGAAATTTTATTTCTAGTTTTTCTTTATTTCACAGATAGCTCTTAAAAAATATTATAAAGAATTACTTTTAGTAGCGCCATCTGTGAAGTAATTCGCCAAACATAGCTGTATTTGGTTGGCTATATAAATTCTTCAACAGTTATTGTAGAAACAATGTCAAATCCATTCCGACAATTTATTATGTGTCATAAATAAGTGAATTATCAATAAAATTCACGTACAATACTACTCATATTTTACTTAAACGTAACACGCCCCTGTATTTTTGAAATATTTTTCCAAACCAGAAGCAGGGTTCGAAATTCAGGATGTAAAAGTTAGGCGTCATTGGCACCTAGCTTTTTTGTTTTAGTTGCCAAAAATGACCTGATAGGCGTAATTTTAAAATAATTAAAATTGTTCGGAGAGAGGGTACAACTGGTAACTGAAGAAAATTGTGCAATTGTTAAAAAATATCGCAAATCATCACAACCTTACTGAGAAAATTATTGATAAGTAAGAGAAAAATGTTCAATATCAGTAACTTTTAAAAAAGTTGTTAATTTTACTTAAATGTGTGAATCAATATAAGCGTTGATTTTATTCAGTGCATAATAAAAAAAAAATGAGTAAATACGCTTAACTAGTTTTTTAAGTGTTACTTACTTCATTTGTAAGTAAAAATTCACAATTCAAAATTTGAAGGTTAAAAAGTTACGAAATACAGAAAATTAGATGAAATATGCATATAAAAATATAACTATATGAAATATGCATATAAAAGTTATGCTAGATTGATACAAATAAATAAATAAATAAAAATGACGAGTTGGTTCGAATTGGTGGTTGTCAAACTAAATTTTATGAAAGGTTAGGCGTCAAAAGTGACGACTGGATGTGAAATCGTAGTCGTCAAACGGGAGTTTTTAGTTGCAGAATACGACTAACGACCGCTAATTTCGAACTCTGACTAGAAGCAACCTACAGAAGGGTACATTCTTTCTTTAAAAAAGAGAGAGAAAAGAAGAAGGGCGCACCGGGAAATTTCTCGATCATTCTTAGCGGCAGTCCAGGCATGACCGAGTTTTATTTCTTATATTCGTCAATTTCTTCCGATTTCCTTGGGATACCGAACAAAAGTTATATAGATATTTTGAGTAGTATGAACAGTTTGTAGTATTCTGCTTATTAAGGGGATATTTTAGTGTAAAGACATGAGTTTCGCCCGGTTTTTGGAGCGCCGTACAAAGGGCAAAAAAAAACTTTTAGTATCCATTTTTTTATCATTTGTTTATTGATGCTCTATTATTACATACAAAAATTAACCAAAAAAAAAATAATAATAATTAAAATTGACAACGTTATGAGCAGGCAAAGTGGGGGCTTCAAAAGAAAGAGGGTGTCCTGGCGTGCATGATTGCAACCCTCCTGGTGATCTGAAAAATAAAAAACAGACCGATTCTTAATTATTATAGATGCCCCTATCGTATGAACCTCGGACAAGTTAAAAAAAAAATTTTTACAAAATGGCGGCTGTTTGAAAAAAAATTTTCTTTTTTGCATCTTTTTTTCCCAATTACGAATTTTTTAAAAATACTAAATGAAAAGTTACATTTTTGGGCAAGGTTCATACGATAAAAGGATGTATAAAGAACATCCTCTCCAAATTTGAAGTAAATCGGTTCATTAGAACTCGAGATATCCTTACCGCCAGCTCGAAAAAAGTAGTTTCGAGAAAAACGCGTTCTAAGTTTTGAGACACGTTTTCGGCACTTTTACTTATAGAATGGTACAGAATACTTACATATTTTTAATCGGCGATTCCTGATCCATATAAGAAACCTTCCTCTACTTCAAAATGCTCATTTTCCGATGTTCTCTGGTGAAGACGAGCAGTTCTATCCCCCTTTGACGCCTCTGAAGTCCGGAGTTTCGAGCACTCGATACGCGCTTCGTCTCGTCTCGCTGCAAAAGCATTAGCTTTCTGGGCCAATCGCGATTCCCATAACATCTAAGATTTTTAATATTGGTATAAAACCTTCATTAAAAATACTAACTGCGAAGGTTGGTACGAAGGTTGGCTCAAAACTAACTTAAAATAAAACTAAACGGAGAATATTCCAACAAAACAAGTTTCTATGTCCTTCAATTAAATATTGATTTAAAAGAGATACTATACAATAAAGATTCTATAAGGGATATTCAATCGTATGACTCGGGAACGTCTACCGTCTTTTGATGACTTGTGGCGGTTGGACCGTAACCGATGCCACGTCACTAAAACGACTATAACTCATGAAATAATAGGAATTTTAAAAGATCCTTTTAATGGCATATTCTTGAACGTCTAAACTTTGGAAATATGAAGAAAAACTTTTTTTCGATTTTTCAAAATTCTACACTAGAATATCCCCTTAAGTTTGCTTTCATTTCTTAGTGCATTGCACGGAAAGAAACTGCTGTTTTCAAAGAGTAGTTCTAAAATGTCTGTCCCGTATTCGCATCAGTTAAGCAATAAAAATTTTAGTAACTCGATGGGGATTATTCAACGAGTGAAAAAAATCATTTCATCCTGTCGTTTTTAAATACAACGACGACAACGCTGGGTGTTGAACCCAGATTGTCTGCTTCCCAGCTCAGTAAATATGTATTCCTGCACAGTCAACATTGGGAAGTGTTAAATCTTTGCAACTTTATATGATAACTCAAAAGTTATCTTAAGATAACTTTACATTTGTTCCACTTCATTAGAAATAATTGAATTTAGATGCAGTTTTTAGCTGCTAATAATGCACGTATGGTATAAACTTCCGGCCGATTTTGACAGGTTTAAGAATTGTATAAAACTGAAGATGCGAAAAATGTTGCGTATTTAAAGTAAACCTTTAAAAGCGAAGTAAAATCGGATTATTTTAGTGAAGGAAATGTCTTTGAACAAATGACTGTATGAAAAATTCCAGATTACTACGGCATTTGAAAGTAACACACCGATTTAAAAATTTGTATCTAAAATTTTCTGTTATATAAATCAAAGCGTGCTACTTTTTCACAGTAAATTACGAATTTTAAGAACAATGCATGATGGTGTTGTTAATAAATTACACGAACAAAATTTTTTAGATGAGTTTATGCGATAATTATTACACATACACAAAAAGATGAAAAAGGAAAATTGCTTCAACAACAAATAACACATAAATATTTTAAAGTACACAAATTGAAAACAAGTCCTTACTTTACAAAAGTTAAAACACATGTATTTGGCGATAATGTTAAATCACTACTTTCTCAGAAACTATAACTAGCAGCCAGCTGCTATGCTAACGATTGCACTGCTTAGGTAACAGTAGTAAATAAATGCTCAAAATTTAATCTGGGCACTAACCAGTATCCCTGTTCGTGGAATTAGTACGATGTCGACTAATTTTATATAAATTTTCCAAGCGTCCATTAAAAGTTCTGGTTAGCAACGAAAGGTGTGAAGTCTTGTTGCTTAATCTGCAACTATGTTCATAAAGTATTGCAGATGCAATAAGTGCACAAAGAGTTAATATCAATATGAAACCCACACCAGTACTTACACTAGCCTGAGACATGCAAATACCATATACAATTTCTTCTCTTCTTCCTCGCAAAGTGGCTGTGCTGTCAGTGGTAAGATTAAAATCGAAAGCAAGGTCAGACGATGCTATAGCTTGAAATTTCTGTCTGACCCCAAATACTGAATCTGAACGTTTTTTTCGGTTGAGAGCTCTTGGAATGTGTTCCAGCACTTCCTTTGCCTGAATTTGACTTTCAATCAAACCATCGTCAAACGACGGTGGAACAAATGATTTTATTGGTAACCTTTCGTCACCTATCTCAGTTTTTATCGGTTTTGTTACGTCTTCAACATCATCCGAAACCTTTTCAGCTACATTTTCTTTATTGCTAGTAACTTCAGAATATTCCTCCCTTGACACCATCACATCAGATAAACTACCACCATTTCTTGACTCCATCACATCAGATAAATTGCCACTATCTCTTGACTCCATTACATCAGGTAATATACCACCATCTCTTGACTCCATCACATCAGATAAAGTACCACCAATTGGAATACGATTTCTTGGATCTATCTTATCATTATGATGTTCGATAGATGCAACAGTTTCATGTTCGCTTTCATCATTGTCCATTCTGCGATCTGCAATAACACTCATCATCAACTGTTGCCTGGGACTGAATTGTGGTATAGGGTATGGGTAATGATGCCGATTGTGCGATAAAAATCTAGCAGTTGTTTTCTGAGGCCATCTTGCAGTCTGATAAGTGTAAGGCAAAAGAGTTGGCATCATCATCATTTTCATCATCATAGGACTTGACATGTTCTGAGGCATTTTTGTTTGAACATATACAGGTTGAGGACTTGCAGTTGAACTGAATGGTACTACATGCTCTCTATATGCTGGTATAGATAATGGTAAATGAGAATTCGACTTTAATTTGTAGTTCAATGAGTGAGCTTTTAGATCTTCCTTTGTTAACGGTTTCACATCATCTAAGGACCATGCAGCTGGTTCTGGTTTTGGCTCTTCTATTCGCTCTTTTTCCAAAATTGGCCTTGATCGATGCGGATTATGCATGGGGTTTACTTCTTCAAAAGTCCATGGGCTTGGTTCTGGCTTTGGATTTGTAAAGATTTCCGTTTTTGGAATAGGGATGCGAGTTTTGTGGAAAACTTCATCTCTGCTTAGTGGTTTAACTTCATCTGCAGACCAGGCAGCTGGCTCAGGTTTAGGTTCATCTAATAGTAAATCTGGTGCTTTATGCCTAAATTTATCATTAGTAATAGGGATGCGAGTTTTGTGAAAAACTTCATCTCTGCTTAATGGTTTAATTTCATCTGCAGACCAGGCAGCTGGCTCAGGCTTAGGTTCATCAAATGATAAAGCTGGTGCTTTATGCTTAGATTTATCTTTCAGAAGAACATCAAATGCTTCAGCATTCCAATGCGCATCATGTCCAATTATTTTATGCACATTGGATTTTGTTTGATGAATATCGTGATGATAAGGACTTACAAATGGGGTTATTTTTTCACTTGAATGCACGCCATTCTTAACATCAGCTAGTACAAGATGGATATTGGTGGGAGAACTTTGCACTGATCCCTTCTCCTCATGAATTATTGACTTATGAGATTCCGATGGCACGAATTTCGAAGTTTCTACAGTTTTGCTGAAAGTACTTTCAGTGCCTTTTATTAATGTGGTGGAATGATTAATTACAGTTTTATTAAGTTTGTTATGATTTTCATGAACTACTGTACTTTTGTGTCTTTCTCTTCCAGGCAACGGTTGGACATAGGATTCAGCTTTGTTGGAAGCTGCCGCCTGAAGGACGTGTGTTGCATGAAAATGATGAACGGAAGATGCTTTCGAGTTTGCCAACTGAGCCAATTTATGATATTTCTTGGATTCCAATGAATCGTAAGTGCCTGAATGAGGTCGGTAGTCCTCCAACGTCTTACCTCCGCAGGAATCATGGCAACCATGCCTGCATACTTCAACAATACAATGAACAAAAACATCAAGAGTGTCTGGAAACTTGAAAGCATAGATGTGAGAATATGCCACCAGAGTTGCCTTTCCACCAAAATCTCTAATTTTCGCAAAAGGAGTAAGAAGAGAGGACCTCAGTACACATCCGTTGTGATCGGTAAGTTCAATTTCAGCATGAGTTCCATCACTCGCAGAACACTTTTTAACCCTCATGTCGAATTCACGACTGTTGTCATTGATAGCAATGACGAGAGTTAGTGGGCTGCCAATTGGTACTAAACCACCGACTTGACGAGCCCAGGGACCCTTTCCTTCTTGAATCTCCATCCAGCAATCTATGTCGTCCCCTAAAAAGTAAAATAATTTTAAAGTCACAAAAACAAAAGGTGAATAGACGCACTTTTTTTTTACACTTTGTACCTAGCATTTTTCTTTGCACTTTTCATTCGCAAATATAAAGAATTGTAAGATATTTCGGCATCTATAAAGAGATACACGAGTGTAAATAGTTAATATTGGTCACACACGAGAAAAATCTAACTTCTCTATTGAGAAATCTACACATCAGTGCATATAATGATTTGCAAAATTACCTTGAAAGTTCAATTCCACGACATCAATGTCAGAAATTGCAAGAGTAGGTTTTGAGGAAGGTTTTTCGAACGACTCTAACCATTCGCATCTGAGTCTTTTAGCTTCGTCCCAAGCTTCTAAGATATCTTCTCCGAATTGAATTACGATTGTGTTTTCATGAAATTGTCCTCTTAAATCTTCTACGGTTCCACAACTGTCGTATCTGAAAAATAAATAATGGGTGTGATTATGAAAAGCAGTAAGAGAACTTTTAAATCACAATATGTCCGACAATTCCGAATGTCTACATATTTTTAAAAGTTAAATTCCGTGACTTTTTCGTGACATTTTTGGAACTTTTTCGTGACCGTTCGGTGATGCATCGGATTTTGGTTTTTCCGGATATCGGATATTCGGTGTCCCCGTATAACTTATTCGTATCGGATATCCGGCTCTGATGTTTGAAACTTGAAAATTCTATACATATTTTCAAACACATCACTGCTACCCAATATGTAGTAAGTTAGTAATTCATATATATTTTCAACACATTTTGAACAATAAATTTTAACAATCAAATATGACAAGTCGAATAACTAGGTATTTCGTGCAGTGCCCGGATTGGATTCCAGATATTTAAAAACCTACTGGATATCAAATGGCCAATGTCTTCTGGGGAGAACCGGTCTCGTTGTAATTTTTGTGACCTATTCGTATGTTTCGTGATTTTTTCGTTACTTTCGTGACCATTTTCCAAATTCGTGACTTTTTCTGGACTTTCGTGACCTGTAACTACGCAAATATTTTAACTTGATTAGATTCTTATTATGCTTTCAAATTTTCTGAATTTGAATTCTATCATAAACTGCAGTAAACGATTATGTCTCAAACAATTCATTAAGTAGAAAGGTTATTCTATAGAGGAATGCTATGGACTTATGGAGTAAACAGTTTCAGCTTAATGTTTTACTAAATTTCATGTTTTCGTAAGATTTTTATGGAAATATTTTAAATAAGAACATTGTCAAATATAATTCTTTATGAAGATTTTAAACTTATCCTTCAAATGTAAGCATTCAGCATTGGCATCACCCACCTATGACTCACCAAGAAACCCATTTCAATTGAATTCCCAATCTCAAGATACTTCAGTTCCGAAAATAAAATATATTATTTAAAAAAACAACTTTAAAACATAGATTTTAAGCGAATATTTGAAAAATACATTAAAAATAAACTGAAAATGTATAATAACAATAAAATTTTTGCTCGATTACAATTATTGCACTTTTGATATTAAAAGGAATTAAAAATAAATGCAGCATAATTTCAAGGAGAAACCGATAAATTTAGATAAATGAAATAACCACTTATTTGAAACATCGTCTTTATACGGCCGTTCATAAATGACGTCACGCTTTTTCCCATATATTTGACCCCCTCCCCCCTTTGTCCCAATATTTCACACTTCAGGGGACTCCCCTCCCCCACTTATGTCACATGTCGCTATGTTGCATAACGCATGATGTCACACTTCTTATTACCTCTCCCCCTCCTCTTGTCACACTTTGTCTCAACTTCACAAACCCCCCTCCTCCCCTCGAAGCGTGACATCATTTATGAATGATCCCCTGCAGGTTAAAGTTAAGTAATGCATGAAAGATCTCATTCAGCACTGTAGTGCTGCCATCTATGCAGCTTTACTATAGTTAGTCCATCTTTGGTTAGTTTTTTGTCATGAGTGGAAAAATCACATGCAGGTTTGTCGAACATATGTAAGAATCATTCATATTTTTGACCTTATCGTGTAAAGTGGGGGAAAGAAACTTTAAATGGTCTTGTATAGTTTACACTTGTATAGCTCTTCCAAAATATTTATTTTATGAAAATACATGTGGCTATAAAGTACGCAGTGAAAATTTTTACAAAATGAACAGCATTAAAATCTTCTTAAAAAACTCAACAAAATAAGAGGAATAACTCTCTATCCAAGACGCCAAATATACCACTCCTATTTGCACTTACATTTGGAATTTTATAAACGTCTTTGACACATTTTTTGGTATAGTTTTATTAATTTCAATGCTAGTACTATTTATATAAACTATTTCTATATTTTGTCAATGATTTCGGCCCATTGAAGTTGTTTTACATTAAGTGATTCACTCTTTTACGGAAAAATTTTCTCCGATATTTTTCTGCATTTTACCATCATCATGCTGCTTTCTAAAAAAAAATTTTCCTGTATTTATTATCATTTTATATCTTCAAAAAAATACGTGACGAAATATTATAAGCACGGAACGGTAAGGGTCCCCTGGTATTTGGACCCCCCCCCCCCCTCCCCGGAAGTTGTCAAAAGGGTTCCGTATTAAAAACGAATAAAAAAAGTCGCTAATGGTGCTGCCATCTAGTTTCACAATTATTGGTCGGCTGATTGATTCTCGGGGTTTTACAGCATTTACTTAAGTTTATTTTTTAAAACATTGATTTCTCAGAAATAAACTCTGACCTGTTGTCATGATTTATTTCGTGTGATAATTATTTACCTCTTTCAGAGTCGAAAACAAAAAATGAGAATCAATCTTGTAAATTAAAAAAATAGGTGAATTTAAAAATATTTCTTTCTTTTTCCTTTATTTTTTTCTTTTCTCTCTCACTTTCTTTCTATTCCTTTTTTCTAGCTTGAAGTCAATGTTAATAAATTTTTTGTTAAGTATTTTAATTAAATATATATAATGAAGTCTAGTAGAATTTTATGAACAGCTTATGACTTTGTTAAATATTTGAACTTATTTATTTAACTTTTATACTTTCTTAGAATTTGATTTCAAATTAAACATTTAACTTTTTGTTTCATATGAAATGAAATCCTTAAGAAAATAAATTACGGTTTGAGATGAGACTCAATATTGCAAATATATTTGTCTTTTTCTATCACCTCAACAACGTTGATAAAGTACGTTTCTATTGTTTCTATTAAGATCACACAATATCTATGAGAAAGGAAGAAGAATTAAAACGTATTTAGTATTTACAAGGAATATTGTTCAAATGCGAAATTCAAAATTTAGCTATGAGCTAAGCCTTGGAGAGTTTCAGAAACGCATAAAAAGTAAAATAAAAACTGTAGAGCTTCCTCGAGGGAAAAAAATTACTTGGTTATTGTTTAGCTTTTATTTTCAATTCCGATTTGGTTCTTGGATTGCAGGTTTCTTACTTTTTTTTTTTTTGCATTCTGTTTTGGTTTTTGATTTATTGAATGTTTTAATTCAAATTTCAAGAATGGAAAAGGTTTTGTTGTCACGTATATTTGCGTGTGTATTTCCAAAATACGCGCTCCTTTCTTCTTTTTCTTTTGCTTTCTTTTGTGTTTTTGTCAGAAATAATGAAGCTGTTTTGATGTTAGTTACAATTGGTGTGTAATTAAGGTGGATAATCTTCCATTATGCTGGAATGCTTTACGTTAGTTTAAAAAGAATATTGCTATGTATGTGTAGATATATATATATAATTATATATATATATATATATATATAAATGGGATCATTCATAAATGATGTCACGCTTCGAGGGGGGAAGGGGTTCGTGAAATTGTGACAAAGTGTGACAAGGGGTTTGAAGGGGGTACCAAGAAGTGTGACATCCTGCTCATGCAACATAGCGTGACATGTGACAAATGGAGAGGGGGTTCCGCTGAAGTGTGACATTTTGTGACAAAGGGAGGAGGGGCTCAAATATGCGGGGAAAAAGCGTGACATCATTTATGAACGGACCCTTTGGGACATGAAAATGCCGGCCCACTAAAGTTAAACAATTTGTAAATTATTTTACCGAGGTGATAGATTGATTGATTGACTTACAAAATATTTCGTAATAAAATAATAATCCACACGGTATTAATTTTGAATGAAAAAGGTTTTGACTGAAATCTCTTATGAAGTTTGAAATAAATATTCTGGTATTACATGAGCGAAAGCGACTGCAAAGTTCTATCCAACCCCTTGGTACACACCAAACGAATGACTATAAAACAGTAAGCAGGAAAATAGCAATCGACTCTAGCTGTAGTCTCGGGGAAAATAGGGGGGGGAGGGACAATAGTTGAATGCAATAAAATTTCGAGTTTTCGAAACTCCTCTTCTATCTTTTTGCCATGGACAAGGTTGTATGGGCATCACGAGTAACGGATAAAAGGGGGAAATGTGTACACTTCTTTCGGGGTTACAAGAAACTTGTTTTTGTAGAAAATGTTCTGATCTACCGCACTAAGTAGTAGTCTCGAAAATCAAAAAATTTTTTCATTGAAAAAGTTTGTTTTCTGTGTCTCCAAAATAAATGTACGTTTTATTTTTATTTATTTATATCTTTTTTACAATAATTACTTTGGTTTATATTATTTATTGTTTCCGCACCAAAGTAAGCTTTTAAGATCTTCGAAAATAAGAAAATTTAAAAAAAAAAAACCCTGAAGCTAAGGGGCTAGTCGTACATGATGTCACGCTTCGAGGGGGAGGGGGGTTAAATAAAGTGTGACAGCTTATGACAAGGGGAGAGGAGGGAGTAACAAGAAATGTGACATCGTACGTTTTGATTTCTATAAAAACAGTTAAAATCAGCAAATTAAACTTATTTTATGCTAATGCAATATAACGTGACATGAGACAAAGGGGAGTAGGGGGTATGTTGAAGTGCGACACTTAGCAACAAAAGGGGGAGGGGGTCAAGTATATTGAAAACAAGTGTGACATCATTTATGAACGGCCTCTAAAAGAAAAACACAATAAACTGATTTAATATTTTTCAAAAACTTCCCCAGTTAAATTAATAGATAAAATACTAAACAAATTATGATTAATACAAAATGCATGTTTTTATACTACAAAATTAATATAGAGATTAATTTCATTAACGTATTTCTAAAGTCACGTCCAGCACTCAATCCGCACTCTATAGAAATTGCTTAATAAAGGGATTTTAAATATTAAATACGCTTAGTGCGAATATCGTTTCTTAACAGTTGATTGAATGTCAATCCTCTAAAAATCGATTCTATTTTTATTTTTATTTTATTTTAGTAATCTAATAATAACGTCTTCTCATAGCCAAGACCGCGGATATGCCTCATTTATCCTTTCCCACATTAAGTTAATCTCTTCCTCAAGATTCATGACATGCATGGGTAAATGGTTTTGTAAAATAAAAATAAATTTGCAACTGGAATTCATCAGTAGGGAATGAAAATGCATAGTTTTAACTTATATTTTAATTATGATAAATTATTGTTAAAAATTTCGGTTCACAGATTTTATTTTTGCACAATAATGTGTTCATTTTGTTTTACTTTAGCATAATTTGGAGTTCATTCCAATAATTCATAATTCGCTTAGTTTTCGAATCTTTATTTGAAAGTCATTTTTCCTGCTGAGCTAGCATTTAGTGCATTATGGGAGTCGCGAAAAATTGGCGAGATATTGCCAAGTTTTCTTCATATTTGGTGAGTAAAGCGCCCTTCACACATACGTTTTAAACGGCGCGACTGAACGCTTCTCACCCTAATGTAGGCAATTCAAGCAACGTCATTGGTCACGTGGTAGAGATGAAAGCTATGTAAACAAAGGAAACCGTAGCATCGCTTTTCTTCGAGTTCGACAAATCTAATTAAAAACTAGGCCTAAATAAAGTTCTTCTTATTTTCATAAAATTAACACTATAACTACTCTAAAAATTAATAAATTTCTTGAATAATGATTAAATTAAATGTAAATACTGGGTTATAATCAGAAAAGCTGTGCAATTAGTCTAATTAATTTTAATATAACTAATTTTGTCTAGTGAACTTCACGTAGAACTCAATTGAAAATCTTAGTAAGCAAAGAGCAGATATCACGTGACAACTGTGATCGTTCAAGACTCCCTCTAGCAATGAATTGCCTCCATTGTGCTATTGTTGGAGGATTTAGCATATGTGTAAGTTTATATTTGTAAATAAAATCGATGTGATTTACAAAGACATTCTTCCAAGAAAAAATGAAGTCTGGTAAACTCGTAGCAGTGTGCAGTTATAGTAAAGTAAATGTTTACGTTGCTGAAAGTTTTTTCTGGATTGAAAAAGAGCTTCCTTATAACTGCAAAACGAGTGCATGATTATTTATTTATTTATTTGCAAATTGGTGCTTTAATAAGTTTAAATTTCAGTATCTGTAAAATTACTAAGAATAGTAAGTAACTTTATAGATTAAAATGTAAACCAACGTTATATGCATAAATAGCGGTAGGACTTGCCGGGTTTCGTGGTTTTAGATAATTAATGCCCAGTTTAGTTTACAAACTTCTCCATTTAAAATTGTTCTCTATTGTGAAACTTGTTATATTTAAAAACCAGCTGTTACATTTTAGCAACAAATATTAAGGAGCCTATTCTTCTATTTTCAGTATTCTATATAAGTTGAAATATAAATAATGTATCTATATTTTAAAAAAATATTGTTAAATAAAAATAAAAACACTGTTAGGAATGCAAACTTATTTCCCCATCTCATATTTCTAATATATCAAAAATGAACATATAGAATGTTTAAAAAGAAATTTCGATCATTGTATGGTTGAGGCACAAATAAACTTACTTGATGTGAAAAGAGACTTCTCTTACTCCAGCTCGTGGTCCCACATGAATACAACGCTCGTGGTGAGGGCTAGGATGAGAAAAGACCACACCATAGAAAGGATTGTCGAATTCCATATTCACTGTCATGTGATCCTTACTGCAGACCACGTCCAGTCTCTGCAAATGAGATTCTTGTTTCCCTCCCACATGAACGTGGTTGTCATGGTGATGGTAATCCTGTTTTGGTAAGAAAAAATAAAGTACAAATATAACAAAAGTTTACATTTTAAAGGTGAAATATTAAGTTGTTGACATGAAAATATTACAAGTTTGAGTGTTGGCATACGCACGGAGCACCTTTTTTTTTTCCTTCAAAATTTTGCCATTTCAATATGGCAAAATTTAAGCAAGTTCCG
The DNA here is from genome assembly GCA_038502835.1 of Octonoba sinensis. NCBI lineage: Eukaryota > Metazoa > Arthropoda > Arachnida > Araneae > Uloboridae > Octonoba > Octonoba sinensis. The sequence continues at coordinate 51,215,205 of CM076601.1, read as the reverse complement.
TCTAGAACTGCACGAGCCTACTTTCTCGTATACACCAACTTCAAATTTATGATCTAGCTATCTCTCGCTTTCTCTTTCTCATTTAGCTTTAGTTCTTAATTACTTCAAATATACCTTTTTCAACGATTAATACATATTCATTTACTCACTCATTCATTAATTCATTTATTCAGTTATTCATTCATTAATTATCTAACGCTAAATAAGAAAGAGAGAGAAAAATATAGTTGGGATTATAAATTTGAATTTGGGTATATACTAGGGTGGGGCGAAAAACAAAAAAATATTCATATCAATTTTGGATAGCTGCCAAAAGTTGTCTATGGGGATAGTTAGTTAATGTGCAAAATTTGACAAATATCAGTTAATATCTTCAGGGGGCGCTACGGTCGCAAAGTTTTGTTATTATTTTTCTCCTTAATTTCATGGCAGTATTTTAAGAGACAATGCGTTTAATAAATTTTAATGCTTGTTTTTTTACTGATAACAGACATTTATTTATTCATAACATTCCAAATAACTTCTTAAAAGATGGCAATAAACGTTAACATTTTCAAGGGACGTAGTGAAGGGACGTTTTGTTGCACAAAGGGTAAAATATGTGGGGACACTGCATTCGAGATGTAAGATGAAAACAAGGAAAATGAAAAATTTCAATTTTTGGAACACACGAAAGCCTGTCTGATTCGGTGTTACCTACTTATGAAAACTTTTTAAATATTATTTGTTTCTTGTGAATGAAAGAAGTCATTTCATAATTGCAAAGTGCCCACTGTTACAGAAATTTCAAAAGAAGTTGCCACAAAGTTGGAAGAGATATGGCATCGATCATCCATTCCTGTAGTTTTTCACAAACGAATAGTTCAACTAATTCAACGTTTTCATGACAAATATAAAAACCTGAAGAAAACGATAAACAAAAAAAAAAGGTGCTAAATCCGATGCTTTTAACGTCAAGTTACAGTTATTTTTATACGAAGCTCGTGAGCAGCTTTTCGACATCGCTTGTTGTAAAGACCATTTCTCTGCATGTGTGATAAAACACGAAAAGTCCCTGTCAAAAAACAATTTTTACTTTTAGATCAGCGAAAAATGATTATTGGAAATGTGGATGTTAAAATCACAAGGAAATTAAAACAGAAGTTAGAACGAAAAGCAAAAGAAGAATCAAGAGCAAAATGGAAGATGGAATTAATGCTGATGGAAGAAGTTACTTACGAATCAGAAAGCGATAAAGAATGTATACAAAATGACACTGAAGAAACTGATCCTGAGTTTAGTTGTATCAGGGTTCAAGCAAGCACTTCACAAACCAGGGTCAGTTTAAGTAAAATTTCAAAAAATTGTGATCGCTATCATGTGTCAAATACCGCAGCGGCAGCCTTAACATCATCGGTATTAAAAGACTCCGGCTTAATCCCACAAAAAACATCAAATGGAGTCGATCCAAGCAAAGTAAAACGAGAACGTAAAAACGCAAGAAAACATCTGCAAACTCAGCGACACTAAGATCTTAAATATAAAGACATGCGACGCTTGTCTTTTGATGGACGGAAGGTTAGCACATTGTTCTTAAATAACTGAAGAGCACGTTTCACTGGTTATGCTCCCTGAAATTATATATTTAGGAAATATATCGGCCAAAACGTAAGGCATTGCAAACGGAGTACTTGAATTCTTAGTCGCGAACAGAATTGATACAAGTACGTTGGGCGCAACTGGATGTGATGGTACTGCAGTAAATACCGGAAAGAAAGGTGGCGTGATTTTGCGTCTTGAAACGTTTTTAAATAGATCATTGCAATGATTAATATGCGAACTTCATGGCAACGAATTGCTTCCTCGACATTTAATGGAGCACATAGATGGACCAACGACTGGTCCTCGAGGGTTCACGGGTCCTTTTGGCAAAAGTGTATTAGTATTTTGCGCATCCTGAAAATATTCTTCTGAGAATGTTAAATGATGATTGTAGGAATTTGCGGCAGTTAGCAACTTGCTGGATATCGAAAGTACGAGCCATCAGCTCTCTTAATGACAATCAGATCCGTACTTTTATAATTCCTCAACTTAACTTATCTGCTCTCGACTATGTGTACATGTTCAATTCAATGTAAACATGTGCTTATAACGGAGCTTCCTATAGCAATGATACTATCTGAGAACGAGATAGATGATATTTGGGAAAACCTTAGACGTTCCAGATGTGCTTCGGGAAATGGAGAGATTTCCGTGTCAAGCACAGTCCGTAGAGCATTGCGTAAAGTTGGTGACGGAGGAGTCACTGGCTGTATGTGGACAAGAAGCAAGGGATGGTTTTATCCGTGCACATCTAAAGGCACGCTAAGAACTGCCTTTCTTTGAAACCAAAACGGAATACAAATCATTTGAATAAAAACTCTAGCTATTACGCTGTTTTTGTGACGTATAAATTGTGTACATTTGTTAGCATTTAACTACGTTATTTTCATTAATGTTTCTGTAATTTCATTTTATTTACTTACGTGAAATGTTTGTATTTTCATATTTTTTACGTCAGGTTTTGTAACATTTCAGCATGAGTCCGAAAGGGTTTACACTTGAAATCATTATCCTGAAATTTTCTTTCTTTCTTTTTTTTTTTTTTGTTACAGTGCATCCTAAAAATGTTAACGAATATATATATAACACATATATCAAATATATAACATATATATATATTGGGAGTTATTTCGTATGTTTTTAATACATAGATGGTCTCTTAGCTGGAAAAAATATGCAATAAAATTAGTTAAAATAGTTATTTTCCAAAATATTACCACAAGAAGTTAAGGAGAAAACCAATGATAAAATTTTGAGACCATAGCGCCCCCTGAAGATATTAACTGATATTTGTCAAATTTCGCACATTAACTAACTATCCCCATAGAAAAATTTTGGCAGCTATCCAAAATTGATATCAAAAAATTTTTGTTTTTCGCCCCACCCTAGTATGGGAGTACGGGAAAGTAGGCTCGTATAGTTCTAGACGGAACTTCTTGTTGAGTTCGTATTTATCATTTTTTAAGAGGATAAACAAAACACTGAATCATTTATTGTGTGAGGTTCAATTTAAAATCATATTAAATAAATTCGATCATATGGAATATCTTACTTGTCTGTTGGACCAACTTTTTCCAGCTGACGCCAAACCGGTTGTCACCAGCAGATAAACAAATATCATCGCCTCTTTTAAATCTGTTTAAAAAGAACAAGGAAATGAACAATTGGATTAAATTTAGAACAATAGATGTATGACTCGCGTTATAACAATAGACTGCCTGTGACAAGAAATGCTCGCACCTAAATGTCTGTGTCTGTCTGTCCCTATGGCAATAATGTGTGTCTCATTTTTTTCAAGGGACGATCAAAAGACAATGTTCCAATCCTTTGAATTTCCCTAGGAAAAAAGCGACAGACAAATGCCATAGGGACAGACAAGCAAGCCAATACCACCGAGGATAGTGTTGGTGGTATCGGACAACGCAGTCATTTCGGAGCGAGCTTTTCTTGTGGAAGACAATCTATACCTCAGAGGGATTTCACAATTTGGGTCGTTATAACAATAGTGCGCTATATCAGGGTGTCTACAGCTTTCAGAAATGACTTTTTCGATACTTTTTCGTGACCGTTCCATGGTACAAGGGATATTTATTCTGCCGGATATCAGATATCAGGTCCCCCATTTTGTAGATATACGTACCGGATATCCGGCTCTGATGTTTGAAACTTGTAAATTCTATGCCTATTTTGAAAAGTCACACAGTTTCCAAATGCAGTAATATGATTGTAATTCACATATACTTTCAAAACATTAATTAATTAAATTTTAAAAACCAAATTTGACGTGCCGGATAACCAGATATTTCGTGCAGTGGCCGGGTGGGATTCCGGATGTTTAAAAACCTGTTGAATTCCATATATCCGATGCCTTCTGGGAGCCAGGGCGATCTCGTTGGACGGAAAACTTTCGCTACCTATTGGTAATTTTCGTGACCTTTTTCGTTACTTTCGCGACCGATCTTCAAATTAGTGACTTTTTCCGGACTTTCATGACCTATATATCAAATGAATCACTAATAATGTTAAAAAATTTCTCTTTTCCTGAAATTTGGTTAACATATTAATTTCATTAAATGTCACTGTAACCATGCAATATGAAATGTATAAACTTTTTTACATCTAATAACGGTTTTTAATTGAAACACATTTTAGATTTACAATTTTTAAGACACGATGTACTATTCTTTAAATTTAATGAAAGTAGGGATTTCATGTGACATTGTGAAATAGTTAACTCTTAAATAGATTGTAAAACATAAGTTATACAATAGCAGTTTCTAAACAAAATAAAATTTTAAGTAACTGAAAAAAAAACATACAAAAATTTTGTAAGTACCATATCAAAATCTAGAGGCCATTTTATTTATGGAGAAAAATAAAAGTTTTGTCATGGTAATAGTAGGAAAATGGAATATACAACTTCCTGAAAGAGGGATTGTCAATTATTCTTGAATGAAGGTTAACATTTCCTTCTTCTCTGTCGCAAGGAAATGCAACATTCAGAATTTGCAGAATGAGAAAATATCTGCTCGTCTGGTAGTCCGTTATGTTGGTTGCTATATTAAAAATAATATTCCTTCATGGTGTTATATCGAACGTGAAACAACATTATTTTGCTTCCCTTCTGGAACACTTCAACAAAAAAATTAAAAAAATTGTTTAAATTATTTTTTCCTGCCAACGGAAGAAACTTTCAACACCTTATTAACTAAATTAGAAAATCAATGATATTGAATCCGAAATTTCAGAACTTTTGCAGTTTTTACTTCCTATTTAATATTTCCGGCTTGATACTTCGTCAAACCACAATTACAATGTAGAACGATGTATGTTATATATTCAACCTGTTAGTTTAGGAGTGTTTATGTAACATTAATTTATTTTTCACTTCGTTAGTGCTAAATTATATGCAAACATTAATTATTCATTTTTATTTAATATTGAGTATCATCTCTTGTAAATTGGTACAACACAGATTTACTTCAGAAAGAAAATTACTCCTATTTTTCCAATGGTTACGTTAATAAACATTCAGTGATTTAAAAATTCAGGCAACAAAAATTAATGTTTTTATTTCAAAATTATTACTGAAATTGCACACACTTTAGAGTCGACGTTCTTTGATAGTTAATGCTGCAATCAAATCACTGAAAATTAGATACTACTTTTCAATATCTCTGAGGGCACCGCAACATAACTTCTTTGTTTCATTTTTATATTTTTTAGTATAAAACAAAATTCACAGGTCTTCACTATTTATTATTCAGTTATTATTATTGTAATTTACTCATTTATTATTAATATTTACGTAGTTATTATCATTATTTTTAATTTGAAGCTTTGTATAACCTCTTCAGACCCCAGAAGTAAGCGCAAACAATTTTGACGCAATTTTTTGGTTCTCTGATTTAAAAAATGATTGCAAAACAAAATAACTGAAATTTTTTTTTAATTTTAATTAATAATTAGTTTAAATAATAATTAATGTCCATGCTTAAAACGAAGTAAACCGTCTGTTGAATAATTTAAAAACAATTGGGTGTTTTAGCTTTCAAATTGCGCAAACAGTAGTTAATAAACAGTAATTTAAAATGTACCGAATTGGGTACACGTAGAATGAAGAGGTTAAATTAATTATCATATTACCTACAAATTTTTTTGCGAGGTGTTGTACAAGAGAAAATATTAAGTCTGAATTTTTAATATGTTAATAAATGTTCACTTAAAATCTCAAGCAATATCAATTAAAAGTTTCTCCATTGCAAACCTATTATTGAAAATTATATTTTTTAACGTTTATACTCATTGACATTCAATGCTAAACTTTAATCACTCAATAAGACTGACAGCTTTTTTTACATTTCTGATGATACTATAACAAAACAAACATCTCTTACCTGTAGCAACGATTCAAAATCAATCAACTTGCGAAACTATCCATAACAGAATCCTTCCTCAACACACACTTTGTCAACAAGTGGCTTTAAGCAAAACAGTTACCTTGCACTAATTTTCTCTTTGCCGCCTCCATATCAGATGCAAAGAATGGCTTACATAAAACGTCACACTCACTTGACTGAATTTCGCGGATGTTTCCAATTTTCACACCTACAGGTCAATATCCGAATTATTCCCTTTTTCCTCGTTCGAGTTAGAACACCAACGCTTTGATGTTTATCCAGCAACGTTCATTGCCAAGGTTTGACAAGAAACCTACACTTTAGCCTGATAACCCAGACGAGACGCCTCCTTAAAAAAAATGGTTCTGACGCCTTCGAATGCATAATTAGCGAGAAAATATCGAATATCTTCGTTGGTGGGGTGAAATCTTTTCCAATTATGCGAGATCACACACACCGTAAGGGGCATTTCATCGGATTTTTTGTTGCTTAAATGCAATTGGATTGAAAATTGTTTCAATGTGCATGCATTTGAAACAAAGATAGTAAAATGATTATTTTCATGGAAAGCGTTACCCTTTAATGTAAACAAAATTGCATGGTTAGTTTGATCATTAGTTCGAATTACTATAATTGTTTTTGTTCTGAAGGATTAGGGTGTTTTCGTTAAAGGGATAATTGAATTTGATGTTTCAGAATGCTGTTTCTTTTTTTTTTTAGCTAAAACGAAGGCCTTCTAAGGAAGTTGATGCTTATGTATCCGACGTTTGGTATAATAGATTGTTTCATAAACATTTTTAGTCTATTGTTCTCTTTCAAGACTTAAACTTTTTTTCCTTCAAGTTTTAAAATTCTTATCACCGCATAATTACGTCTTCACTAAGCGCTTTCCGTTCTTCACTACGCGTCCGTTCTTCATAAGCGCTTTCTTAAGCAACTGAGCTAGGAAGTAGCAACGAAATATCAAAATTCCTTTTTTTTTAAACCTAATAGTAGTTCCTAAAAGCCAAAAAAAAAATCTAAAAAAAGTGAATTTTTTTTGCCATCTGATGGGTTACTATCTCTACTATTAACCTTCTATATTACGTTATCATTATGTGTTTAAAATAATCTCCGTTATTGTCGTTTTAGAAATTAAAATAGTCTTAAGAATCTCATGAACTAAAAGTCACTCAGAATGTCGGAATGCACTTGAAATCTTCTAATCCTCCTATTCCTGTTTTTGAGAACTGTCGAATTACTCTACGTTGTCTTAAGAAAACAAAAAAAAGGGGGGGGGGGAGAGCAGAGAATAACCTTGTGATTGGACTGCCACAAAGCGTTCCCCCCGTAGACTTGTTTTACTTTTGTTTCCCTATTTTTAATTATAACCTTGTTTAAGTGGTAAAAACTTATTAGAAAAATTATGTTGAAAATGTTACATCATTATTATACTGACTGAATTACATATTTTGAAAGTAAAAAAAAAAAAAAAAAACGACTAAGAGGATCAATGATCAGATTCAACAAATGAAATCTAGATCTTTTAAGAGCAAGTACGTTTTCTTTTTTTTTCACTGATAATGCTCTCTTCGGATCCCACAGAACGTCGGATTACGAGCAGGCGGACTAGAGTGCTTTTTGTGCAGTTGCTTTTCGCGCTTGTTATTGTACCTTTTATAGTCAAAAGATCCTGGAGATGCTTCATTCAGATTGCTTATATCACGAAGCTCACAACAACTTGAATTATAAAAGGAGATCCTAATAAACACCGCAACTCGTGAATGCAGTATATTTTGGAGCTTTTGTATGTCACAACGTGCCTCTTTTGCATCAATGACAGCGTCTTCACTTGCTAATTGCCTGGTTCAGGAACTATTATTAATGCAACTCGCCACCAATGGATCAATACAGTAACCCCTCGTTATATCGCGCCTCGTTATATCGCTGATTCGAATATATCGCGCTTTGTCTTTGTCTCCCAAAATTTTAAGTTTGAACTCGCGAAAGTAAACATATTGCATTTCTCAGTACAGCCCTTTTTCCTTCCTTAAACAAAGCAATGAAACAGGAATGTTTTCCTTTCTTCTGAATTTCCTGCAGTTAAAAACTGCAACCATTCACCTCCTATTCCCCAACTTACATGCGTCCTGCAGAAAGATTCTACTTCAACCAGTTGACGTTTTACTTGACATTTCTTTATGTATTGATCCTAACGCCCATTGAATGAAAGAGACAGATTCTTAATAATAATAGCAAATAAAACAGTTTAGTTTTATTTGCTATTATTATTAAGAAAATTGTCATTATGTAAGAATAAACTTAATTTTTACGTTGACATTCAATTTACTTGTACTTTTTGAGTTATTTCTAACGGCAGCGGCTATATCGCACAATCGGATACATCGCGCTTTTTTGCTGTCCTTGACAAGCGCGATATAGCAAAGGGCTACTGTACTTAATTATCATATAAAGCTTGATCGTTCATCATCCCTCCTCCCCTTATGGTAGACACGATTAAGCTTTTTGGGAGTAATACCAATACTACATTCAACTAGTAGCTCTGGAGGGAGAACGGCAGTGAACACATCTTGGCTGACGGCGATCTTTTGATTGTTGTAGACTATATTAAAAACTGATCTGAAGAGATCGATTTTTATGTGCTTTTAATTATTAGTTGAAAATGATATAATAAGATTAGCTCTGTCTCCTTATAAGAATTTATTTTCTAATTTAGTTATTTGAATAGTTATATACACACAGTATGCATAGAACTTTAGTTGATTAGTATACCGGCAAAGATTTTTTTTTTTTTAATTTCATCCTTTGTTTGTTTATGGGGGTCACAAAATATCGTTTTTGCTCTTTTTCCGACTTTTTGAATGGCTGTAAACTAATTGGCAACAAACCATACAATTATACTTATACTTAGTTGCTCTCATTAGTGTGATTCCTGTGATTATTTTTTGTGATTTTGTCCCCTAAGAGAGTTATCAGCTATTGAAATTAACAAAATTTGATATTTTACCTTGCACTTTGACCTGTTGCCAGTATTTTAATTACTACTTGACAGCAGTCTAAGTTGGCATGCAACACTAGTACCTTATTACTAGGGAACCACAACCCTTCAATGATACTCTTCAAGCATAGGGGTATCAAGGAGGGCCAGGTCCACACAGCAATGTAGTAAGGCTGGGCTGACACCCAGCTAATCTACCTCCGGTCGGCCACGAGCTGTAGTTGAACTTCACTTACCCGTGCCCGGGGGAGCGCAGCCCTAAGGCTTACAGGATAAAGGGGTGAAGTAGAAAAGTACCTTATGTACTTATGTACCAATTTTCAAAATAAGTAGCAATAAATTTAATTCATATAGATTTGGGCCAAAATTTAAAGGTATAATAATCTCGTTTTTAACCACGATAACGACTTTTGATGTTCTCTATTAAATCCAAGGTCATTAGTAGAGGGAAAATAAAAGTTGTTTGAACATCTTTCATATGTACTCTATCCTCTCCCGTTGTCAAACTCGAAATTCTGATGAATCTTATTTTTGTAGTGTTGTAGCTTAAGCCCTAATTTTAGAGAATAATAATAAATCTTCCAATTTCCATTGCTAACAGGTGATTAGGTTTTGTATAATTAGAAATACAGTAGCCTGCAAAAGTTACGGGCCACCCTGATTTTTCCATTGAGTTGATAATTTTTTTTATTCCTCCACTCGTTCATTGTCCGAAATAAATGAGAAAGTTAGAATATACAAAGAAACATCAAATATTACATTGGTTCATAGCATATTCTACGTGTATACTACGTAAAATGACTTTCGTGTGTGTGAAAAAATATTGGGAGACTTCTCGCCGTGGCTCTGTACTCCCGGTTTGTTTACATTTTAAGCTCGTTGGTTTCAAAGCATGATACACAAAGGAAAATTAGTCTTCTTATGGCGACGATGCCGAAACACACGAATATTCAGGTTCGTGAAATCGTGGAGAAACTTTCTTCAGGAGGAAAAAGTTCACGTTTCATTGCAAGGGCTTTATCTATCGGTAAAAGTACTGTTAATCGTATTATTTCTAAGTATAAAACAATAAACTAACCATGTGATAAAAAACGGACCGGTAGACCGCGAAAAACTTTGAGTCTTGTCGACAAAAGTATAAGAAGAAAGTGTGTTGTCGATCCTCGAAAAAGCGCAGCCAATATTTCACGAGAATTACGAAGTGAAAATCTACCCGATGTTAGCCAGAGTACAGTGTCTCGAGGTCTGAAGGCTGTAGGGATGATTGGACGGATTGGCGTCAAGAAACCATTAATTAGCAAACAGAATAAGAAGGCTAGGTTGGACTTTGCGAAAACATATAAGCACTGGACGGCATCGGATTGGCGGAAAGTGCTATTTTATGATGAATGAAAATTCCAATTGTTTGGAAGTGAAGGGGGGAAATACGTAGCACCTCCAACAAGTACCAGATATAAAGAAAGGTGTTAAACACGGTGGTGGGAACATCAAAGTTTGGGGAGCATTTTTTGCTGATGGCGTTGGTCCGCTGGTGGAAATTCACCGCAATATGGATGCTGCAATGTGCATGAACATTCTGCTAGACCATATGCTTCCATTTGCAACGAAAAATTTGCCTCGTGGTAGGATTTTTTAACAAGATAACCATTCAAAACAAACTTCGCATCTTGTGAAAAAAATGATTCAGAGCCGTAAAGTCCCCCTTCTAGCCTGGCCGTCGCAGTCACCGGACTTAAATCCCATTGAACACTTGTGGCAAGACCTAAAGGTTCATGATGGAACGAAAAATTACTACAACAAGCCGGAATTGTGGAATCATTGGAAACAAGAGTGGGAGAAATTGCCAAAAGAACGAATCGCGGTTAATCGACTCAATGCCACGTCGGCATTGAGTCGACTCAATGCTGCAGTCATTACTGCTAAGGGCATGGCAACAAAGTATTAAGTTGAGTGAAGGACATTTAACCCCAATTCTCCTTTATTCTTTTTGATTTTTTTTAAAGGTAGTATGTGTCTCGATACTTTTGCACAGTCATTAATAAAGAAATGTAGAACAAATAATTATTTGAAAGTAATATCAATGTATATAACTCTTTTTTTTTCAAATATAAGTGAATATCTGCTATAATCGAACGTTTATATTTCTTTCACCATCGTATTTATATGCAATATGTGTGAAAAATAGGATGCCCCGAAACTTTTGCATGCCACTGTAGATTCAAAGAAGAAATACATGTCAGATAAGTCGATGGATAAGAAGAAATAGTTAATATAACGAATACGAACAATTTGTACCCCAGTTTTCTAGGATTTGTATGTTGAAATCTCATGCAACAAAGGGGTACAAAAGGGGAAAATTAATTACATATGGCCAAAGCATCACTACTAAAGAAATATAATGTATGAATTTAATATTGGGGGTTTACAATTCCGCAGAAATTTAAATAAATGTTTGAAATACATGTGACACGTTTTTTCTATTGCAAAAATCCGTCTGTTCAAAACAAAATCGCCCATTCCTTAAATACATATTTTTTACTGTATATCTCAATTTTTTTCTCTTATTATTAAGCTATTAAATTTCCTACTATTATTGTTTTAAGCTGAAGCATGTTTTATAACTTTACGTCATGTGCTACTGTAAAATAAACATCTCATCATGGAAAGATTTTACAGTAGATTCAAAACTTTTTTTCTTGTCAAAGTTGTTTTGCCAAACAGGAAAGAAACTACAAAATTTTGCAGCATAAAATTGCAGCTTGCTGAGAATTCATTCTAAATAGTCAATTCGCCAGAAATATTTCTAAAAAAGTCAATAATATCTAAGAAACTCACCTTTTTGTGTCGACAGCGTGTTTCGGGAGAACCATATAGATTCTTTTTAATCCACAAAAGTCAAAAAGAACAGAAAAAAGATTCAAAAGTCAAAATCCTTTCGAAATTTCTGTGATGCACCGAATTCTGAAGCACAGAGAAGAAGAACAAACAGAAAACACCGACCTCAATTGACATTAAAAACTCCCCATGAAAATTATTTTTCCAAACTAAAAATAAGCGAAAAATATCACGCAATGTTATTAATAAAAAGGCAGAAGTTGGCAGCATCCGATATCGCCATTTTCTTCGATGGAATTTGCGTGTGTTAAAAAGGTCGGAAGAATAAGCAGACGATCTTTTCTCAACGGATCGGAAGCGAATTCATAAGAGCGGAACTGATTCTGGGAGCTGCTCTTTGGTTACCCGAATGGCAATGGGACCGAAACCAGCCCGATCGTAACCGTTTAGAGTGTTGATTTCGATTTAGGTAAAGTGGCATGTTTATAGATTCATATTATTGTTTTGACAATTGGCGAACAAATTTACTTGCAGTTAAAAATGCGCGAAGAAAAGGAAATAATGTCTAGTTTTACGCAGATTACTGGAAGATTAGTGTCTCATGCTTCAAAGCCGAAGATGAAGTACAGCTAATTGCAATAATTACTTGGCTTTATTATCTTAAGATATAGATAAATCTAAAGAGAAAGAGAGAAAAAATAAAGTTAAAGAACAATAATAAATAGAAACGAAATATATATATATATATTTAATCTATCGTTGTGCAGTAAAAAAATGCTTTATTTTTACGGGAACATTTGAGACGTTTTGCATTTATCGTATTCCATTTTTAAAAAAAGTTGACATTTTTACGTAATAACACGAACTATCACTCCCCCGGGATTACTGTATTTTTATTATGATAGTAAATTATAAGAAGTTCGCCCAGAACTGAAGAACTTACTTTCCTGTATACCGACAGCAAGTTTCCAATTTAAAAAGAGTTTAAAATCTCTTTCTCAATTGAATTAGGTTGCAAAATATTTCAAAAAAATTTTCCAAATATTACTCTTATGTATAAAGGAAAAAAATCAGAAAAAAACTCCTGTTAATGTAAAGTGGAATAAACTTCCTTCTTCCAAACTGTTAGGCATTATGTTTTATTAAATTCCATGTATCAATGTTATTATTATTATGGGTTGATTGGAAAATTTTAAACTCGAGCATTTTTTTCTTTTTAACCTGTAAGCATATACATGTTGGAGAAGCAAACTGTATGGATGCGTTACAACCATAATTCCTTCCGATGTAAAATTTCAAATCTGAGTAGGCAAAAATAAATCAGTAAATAGATTAAGAACAATTTTTATACAGTATACTTTACAAATGTTCTCTATTTCTGGGAGATTATGTTTAAACTGTGGAACTATATTTTATAAGAATATTATTTGCTTCTTAATCTTTGCCAAGTAGAACGAAATAGTATTTATAAATTGGAATAAATTTAAAAAATACAACGTAAAAAATGTATTAATGCATTGACATTTCCAATACTCTCAAAAAAACATTTAATTAAAAATATAGCTCCGTCTTTTGAATGAAAAATAAAGTGATTTAATCTTACTTACTCAATGGGCAATCAATCAATCTAAAAATTATCTGCGTTGATGTTAAATCTGCGGAAAAATTAATTTCTTTCTATACATATACATAACATAATCCCTCCCCCCCCCCCCTTGGTTAAAACGAAAAAATTTTAATTCAAAGTTTCTCAATTTTTTGGTATGAAAAAGTAGTGTTATAGATTTTCTTAAAATTAAAAAAAAAAGAAATGAAGAAAAAAAAAAAGAAAGAAAAGACAAAAGGAACGAAAAAAGAAAAGACGTAAATTTCTTTAGTAAGTTAAAGACCTTTGAATCACTCAAAAAATACTCTCAGAATAATCAAATCAAAACCATCCTCTTTTTTATACACGTTCTACGTCAGAACTTCTTACGATCCCCCAAAGCAAATCCGCTTATTATATTTAATTCAAATTTCCCCATTAAGCCCATCTTTGAGTTCTTTTCTGGACTGATCAAAATTGAACAAAAGGTATTCAACTAAAAAAACAAGACATCGGAATGAGGTGAGGCTTTGCGGTCAAGATCCTTAGAACAAAATTAATTTTTTTCCAATCCGTCGACTACTATTCCAAAATTACAACGGATGAAAGAGACAGATGGTCGAACATATAGATAGGCAGACATCCACTTACCAGACCTCATTACCCTATTTTCAAATTTTTATTTTTGAATATTTATTGAATTAATAAATTTTATTTAATGGATTTATTTTTAGAGATATTTTTACGATACATGAAGCATTGTTTCGCTGTTTTAGCTAGTTATTGACAAGCTTCGTTTATTTATTGCTTCTTGTAAGCCCGAAAGTAATTTAATTTTTTCCCCAAATTTCGCCTTTCATGGCCTGTACAGGAGCAAGGATGTTGGCGAACCAGATACAATTCTGAAATTAATACACTTTATAAAGAGCCTCAAATTACACAAGTCATCCGAAGCAACAGACTGAGATGGCTCGGCCATGTCTGGAGAACCCCTGAAAACAACCCGACTAGACAGTACACTTTTAAGAAACCCGAGGGAACCCGTGCCCGAGGCAGACCTTCAACTAAATGCTGGATGATGCCGAAAATGACATAAAAATTTTGAAAATAAAAAATTGGCAAAGAGTTGCTTTGTATCGACTGAGTTGGAAGAAGCGTGCTGTTGAGGCAGCTAGGACCTGCAACAGGTTGTTACGCTTTTAAAGAAGAAGAAGAAGACGTTGTCTTTTTTTTTTGCATTCGCAAACGTAATAATTACTATAATTCTTCTGATACTGCAACTTTGACTTTACGATTATAACTTATGTTTTTAAACATTCATTTTTAGGTTATCAACTTTACATAGAAGCTAAAGTAGATATAGGGAGGAAAAATCACGAGTTATATGGGAAAATTAATGCAATATTTTCTGAAATTGAGGGGCTTTCAGCCAAAAAGAGTTAATTCCATTTTTTGGCCAAACAGAGTTACTTACCCGTTTCTTGGGAGGGGGGGAGGGGATCATTCCTTCGTTTGGTTCAACAAGGAGTTATGCCACGTTGATAGTTCTCAAGGTATCCTCTGGAATGAGTTAGCGGCTGCATTCGCTTGGGGCAACATGGAGGTAACTTCAGGAGTTTCCCAACAATTATAAAAATTGGAGTTAACCCTTCAATCATCTCTTGATTCAGTTATTTCTTTCATGCATCATAATCATCCATCACTTCCTCCCATTTCGGCGTTTACCAGCTCTCAAATGACTGTCTTGCACAGTTAACTTCATGCGTCTCCACACAAAATGTGGAAAGTTCACGCCGTTCTTTTCCCGGGGTTTCCTATTATAACTGAATCTAAGAACTGTAAGCATAATTAGCAGAGATTATCTGTGTAGTCACGCCGCAATCTTAGCGGCGTAAATTGATCACGGTCGTTAAAATGGTCAATGAAGCGTGAGGTCATTTCTGTGGCCAGAGTGAGTCAATGTATGTCAATCACCTTGAATCATCATGTTCGCTATGCTTGTAATTTTTTTGCGCAGCACTAAATTCCATATTAATTTAAAGTAAGTTTCGTGCATTTTTAAAGCATTGCTCTCAAAAGAAATGATCAACTTTTTCTTTCTAAACAGACAAAAAATTATTTTATTATAATAAAACTCAGTGGCGCGACAGCCCATTGGGGGGGGGGGGGGGGGATGGCCAACTGTGGCCATCCCAGCTTTCAACATAGAGGGCTCTAGGGCGCAGAAGCAGATGTAACGGTCAAGTGGTCGGCCTGAAGCGCAACCCCCAGTGTTTAGTTCCCTAGCATTCTCTGTCCTCATTTTATCGACCCCACTGAAGGGATGAAAGGCTGTGTCGACCCTGCCCAGCCCGAGAATTGAACCCCGGACCTGTGGCATGTTAGCACGGAAGGCTACCACTCTGTCACTGTGCCACATTTATTAGAAAATATACATATATATATGTCCCGTGAGTTCACATTAGAATTAAATCCGATCAAGCAAGTTCTAATATGGCACTAATTTCATTTTCGGACAATCAAAGCACGCTTCTGTTTCAACTAAAGATGGCCATATCTCCTTCCACCATTAATTTAACGATGATGTTTTAGCCACTTCAATTCATTATTCCTACTTGTCATTATTAAGGAAAGTTAGTTTTGGAATCAGATAAACAAAAATAATGTTATTCTGTGATGTAGATGTGCAAGGACACAAAAAAATCTTTTCGGAATTTTCTTTTCAGCGAAATCGTTCTGTAAAGGTGCCTTTACGCCTAGCGTAACAGCGACAAGCAACAACGACGTTACACGTCAGAGTGCTGAATTGGTTCTATATAACTTAATAAATACCCTTTTAAAACTTAAGCCGAAATTTTCACATGAATTTCCAGCTGATAAAAATAGGTTGTACGTTTAAAATTTTTGCACGCTTTGAAAGCTTGGTTCTACTGCACAAGATGAAATTTGTTCAAAGTATCTGAGTTGATTAGGGAACTGGAATAATAATTATTTTAATCACAAACAGCATCAAGACAGCGGAAGAGCAGCAGATTTTTTTTCTATACGTTAGCGAAATAGCTTCACGTGTGAGTTAACATAACTGTACCATTTTACATTTTTTTGCAACACCAGACTTGTGGTTGTACGCCAAGGACAGTTGTAATCTTGCAGAAGATGTAGGGCGAATTACTACTAAAACTTTACAACTAAACATAGTGATACATATTAGAAGTTGTATCTTTGGGAGCCGCTATTACGCCAACTTCAGAACTAAGATTTTGAAAATCTCATGAAGAGAGAATGTACAATTTCTGGGAAAGGGGAAGAAAAAATAGATAAACAGATATATTTCATATGATTTTTTATTCATTCAAATGGTCTCCCTAGATTTACCTAAATATTATATTTTTAAGAGGATTTTGCCGGCTTTTGTTCAATAAATTTTAGCGTATTAATTTTCATCAAGTAAATAAATTTAAGTTAAAGGCACCTACATGTTACCAGTTATTGACCTTCGGAAGTTAAATTTTGTAAAATAAGTGTTTGGGCGGATGCAAGATTTTTATCTTGGCGCTATTTCAAAGCCGAATGTAGCAGCCATTTCATACTAACCCTAGAGCCTGCCAATGAAACGCTTTACTGCTTGAATGGGACTGTATGGATACTGGCAGTCGAAGACCTTTATTCAATTAATTAAAAAAATAATTATAACAATAATTAAGTTACTGAAATAATTAAATTAAAAAGTTCATTCCATAGTCATATATTATAATTGCATATTATATATATATAGTCGCGCTTGTTTATGATGAAATCGAAGGGACACAATGAAACGTTCGCTATAACCGTAATTTTGTTATAAAAAATAACAAATATAACAAATTTTTATGAAAACGGAAGACATGTGATTAGAATATATTTAATAAGTAAAAGTAGCTTAGTTTTAAAAATTGTCATTCCTGTTCATGAGTTTTCTTGAAAGACTTCCATACTACGTATTTCTAATTGCATAACAGGATGTCAAATTTGCATTTTCTTTTCTTCCTTTCTTTTTATTTATTAAGTTTTTAAAGTGAGACTTTGGTGAAAAGATAATTATTGAAATTTGGTACGAGGAGAGAGAAATATTTATTTTCAAAGTTAGGTACTTTTTTATTGTTCATTGAGAACAAAGCGAAGGTAGAAAAGTCGCTTAACAAAAGAAACTACTAAACGTCACTTAAGTTAAAAAAAATAAAAGTTATAATACTGCTGAATGAAATCATACTGCATCTCCGTCCCCCCCCCCCCCCAAAAAAAAAGAGCATTGATTGCTACAACAAAACCTTAGACATTTGCATAAATTATCTGTCAAAAGAACAAAATAGATATTATTTTCACGAGTCCATGAACCGGAAGGTACTTTCAAATATGCCTTTCATGGAACAATGAAAATATTAATAAAAAATTACTTTTATGCTTCAACGAGCCCCAGCATGTCTTTATAAGTTTCAGAATAGGAGATTATCACCAAAAAGTTGCAACAACTTATCTGTTATGCTTTTTGAAAAAACTTATCGCTTCAGTGAATTTTTTCTTCTTTTTCTTTTAAAGAATATTGATCAGACAGTAAGCTTTTGTATTATGAAGAAAAAGAAAAAAGGAGAAAATAAAAAATGTAAAGGATGAATGCAGATTATAATGCATTGTCATTATCTGTTTTTTCGACTATTTAAAAAAGCCTAGTTTTAATCCTAAAAATATTTTAACCTCCAATACACAGAATGACTTCTCATTTCGACCGGGAGTAACGTGCTTTATGGCAGGGGTGGATGAAGCAGTGGGCGGACACTGCGTCTGCCAGGGCTACGAATTGAAAATGGCCACTTCTTTATTTCAAATTTTCTTTTCTTCCCCGTGTTTTTGTACACCACTTGCATTCTGGGAGGGATTTGCGATAAATAGTATTTTATGCAAATTTTACAGAATGGAAATTGAATGAAAAAATGAGCAATTCAAATGCTGGGAAAACACATTAACATTTTCAAGCACATTTTAAAGGGGCTCCATTTTTAGCCTATTCCCGTAAAAGTAAAAAAAAATAGAGCGTGAAAGAAGGTTTTAATGCATCGTAAAAATATCGTTAAAAATAAAGAAAAGTCAAAAATAAGTGAAGTAATTAAATAAAGATTGAAAAATAAAAAATTTGAAGGTACGGTTTTGAGCTGGGGAAAATGTGTTTCTGTCGGTCTGTCTGCCCTCCCCCCCCCCCTAATAACTTTTGAAGGAATTGTCCGATTCGAAAGATTCTTTTTGCATTCGAAAGATCTCTGCGGGGTCATTCAATTTCTTCTTTTTCTTTTTGATTTGAACAATTTTTCGTTCAGTTTTGAATAGTTCAAAAATCTTAACATTAGCGCCTATGGGCAAAAATGAAGCAAATTATGTAATCTTTAGGCATAAGATACAAGTTCCTATGAAAAAAGCTATTGGAAGAAGCTTTCGGAGTGAACTACTTTTTACTTGAACAATTTTTGTTCATTTTTGAAAGTTCAAAAAAGATTAACATTAGCGCCTACGGGGAAATTTCAATCCTATATAAATCCTGATCTAGCAGACAGATTTCCTTGGAACAAACTTTATCTGAAGGATCCAATGACGTAGAACATGGAAAGATACGAGCTTCATCCAAAACTAAAACAGCCTGTTCTCTTGTGAAATGTTTCGATCTGGATTTTGAAGAATATTTCTGAATGAATGAATGAACAAATGAATGAGTGAAAGAATGAATGATTGAATAAATGAATGAATGAAACTATGAATTAATGAATAAATGAGTGAATAAATGAATGAGGGAAAGAATGAATGAATAAATAAATGAGTGTATAAATGAAAAAATAAATGAATGAATGAAACTATGAATTAATGAATAAATGAGTGAATAAATGAATGAGGGAAAGAATGAATGAATAAATAAATGAGTGTGTAAATGAAAAAATAATTAAATGAGGGTTGGAATGAGTAAATAAATGAGAGAATGAATATGTATTAACCACTGAAAAGGGTATGTTTGAAATAATTAAGAACGAAAGGCTAAATGGGAAAGAGAGAGAAAGCTAGATTATAAATTTGAAGTTGGGGAGTATATATGGGAAAGTAGGCTCGTATAGCTCTAGAGACGGAACTTCTTGTTATTTTAGCTCCAGTGCTTCCAAACATACGCTCCTGCTTTTTTGCAACGTAACAATATTAGGACTGTGGAGAAATATTTCTCTAACAATTATTCATCAGCAGAAAGTAAATAGGTTTTCTGTGACTTCGCAATGAAATACTTTAGTTTTTAGCAGTTAAGATTCTATAATCCGACCTCTCTCAATACCTCAATATACATTTTATTGTCCATGCTCTACTGTGCCCAAACAGTTGTAAGGAATAAATCAAGTGACCAAATAGTTCTCCTGCCTTCTTGGACTTGGCCGTATTTATATTTACATATATGACATAAATTAATCTGAGCTAATAAAATATAAATTTATAAATTTAAACCGACTTTAAAACTCCTGGGCTTATGTTTCTTTTAAATTTAAGAAATATTAAATATGCATATAGATCACATTTCTGAAAAAATGAAGGAATATGAGGTTTTTAACAACCCAGGATTCGACGTGGGCTGCAACCGTCGTCCATTTAAATGAATTTATTTCCGATCCTACCATTATAGAAGATTTTTTTTTAATTCTATGATATCAAGTAATGATGTGGAATCAGCATGGAAATACCACAGAGTAATCATAGGTCAGAGCGAGGCTCATGTCTCAAACTGTTTTGTGGTGCCGCTTTCACTAGCGCACAACGAGCAAAAACATAAACTAAATTACTTCTTTGCAGTAGTTATAAATGATTATTTTGAAAATAATTTCTAAACTAAGAATCCCTTTCAACCAAATATATTTAACGGATTTCATTTAGAACATGTTTTACAATTTCATTTTTACCTGTTGCAAATACATCTTTTTTTAAAAAATTCACATACTCTTCGTAATGTTAAGAATTTGCTTAACAGGATATGTTTTTTTTTTTAGTATTACAACACATTTGCCTTACTGCATAGAAAATTGACTTGATGATTGCTTTATGTATAATGGTTAAACCTCTGTTCCGATTTGTTGGCGTTCTTTCCATATATTATGTGTTTTTTTAATTTAAAAAAAAATAGTCAATAAAGCAAATAAAACAAAAAAGGAATATGAAATAAATACTCTGAAATTCATGCAAATCTATGATTGTTGTTGTTAGGTGTATGGAATAAAAAATTATAGCTCCGAAATTGAAGAAACCGAGTCAAATGTAATGCTTGACAAAAAATTTAATGAGAAAATGGCAAAGATATACTTCGAATTCTGAAATATATATATTTTTTTGAAGTTAGTAGGGAAATATATTTTGCTTTGAGTTTATGAAATTCTAAAAAAGATTGGGGAAAAGAGAGGAAAATGGAATTCGGTAGTGAATTCAAAATGAAAAAAAAAAAGAAATGGGAGGGGGGACATAGTAGGAAAATGTAAGCCGTTGGTAGAAATGGCATTTTTATTTAAATGAACTAAAATTGCATAAGTAATAGAAATTTTTCCAACCCGTAAAACCTGCTGACAATTATCGACAAATCACAAAAATAAGTATTAGTGGTCGGGAGAGATGTCAATGACTGGAATTGCCACGAATTGGGAGTAACAACAATTTTAGTAATAGTAAAGCCGTTTAAAGTAGTTCATGTTTTTCCCGAAGGGGCGCTGAACGCTGTTTTTGACTACATTAGAATTAACATTAAGATGTGCCTCTGGTCTGTGATGACTCTGTGGGCAATATCACTCCAGACCAACAGATCACCTTTTGTACAAGTTCAGAATTCTACGTCCCATCTAGACGTTGTAAATGCTACTATTGTCAGGGTGTTTTGTCAAGCAAGAGTCGTCGCTGAATTATGCATTTATCCATGTCTTCTCCAACTGGTATGTTATTTTCCTCATCCATTACAGGCGTCACAATGGATGTGCAGTTAATAAAAAAGGTAACACAAGTCTGAGAGCACACAAATTCATTTCATGGAGTAAATTTCAAATTAGTTGACTCGAAATTGTGGTGGCAGTGCTAGTAAAGAAAAATAGCATTCGTCATCCATTGTTTGGTTTTTCTGCCGTTAGCTTTAAAAACTAGTATTCATTCAATATCCTTTACCCAACTACGGAGGTGACTTCCTCTTGAATTTATTTCGTAGATGGCGCTATATACTAAAACGCTATATAAAGACTAATTGGTTTTAGTGGCGTTATCTATGAATTAAAAGTCATAGATCTGCAACATCAGCATTTCTTAAATTGTGTTCCGCTTAACCCTAGGGTTTCACCGTGATCACTCAAAGGCTTCATGAAACTTGAAAGCTTTACATTTAAAACATTCAAGAAGGTCATTGAAAAATAAATACAATTTCGAATAGGCGTTACGCTTCCGCCAAATTAAAAAAGTAGAATAATAGCTAACTTTCATTTTCATTTTAGCAACTTAAACAGTTGGTGCGAATGCAACTGTTACTTCGGGAGTTTCTTGATTAGGATAGGAAATAACAAAGATCAGAAATCACAAGAGAATTCACAATGCACGAATATAAAATTGTGCTGAGTTTAAAATAATATTTTGTATATGGTATTTGAAGTTTTTCAACTAATTTTGGCCAGAACTACTTTAAAAATATTTTTGGATATTAATAATAAATTATTCAATTTCCAGAGTCCTACAGAAGAAAACACGGGTTCCACCGTAGAAGTTAAACTTAAAAAGGGTTCCGCTTTCATTCTATATAGATTTCGCACTACCTTACTTATTCTAAAATATTAGGTGTCTTTTTTTTGTGAAGTGGAGTAACCTTTTTTATGGGGATTCTTGCATAAATTAAGACAATAAGGACCTTAGGTTGTGAAAAAGAAAAATCTGAACGATCCTTGCGATCAAGGATACAAACGTTTTGATCTGATTCACTTAAAATAATATTATGTACATTAGTTTAAGTATTTAGGGCTAATTACTTCAACAGCTATTCTTTTTCTTGTACCTCTTTAAGGAAAAAAATTAGTCACTATTTGTAAAAGTTAGCTTTTAATAAAGATACTAGTACCTTAATATCCTCTGTTATGCCCTTTACCCTGGTCAGCACATTTTCGGTAGTTGGCTCACATCGAATTTGTGTTCTAGAGCAAGTGTTAACGCGGGTATACCTGGACATACAAGCTGTGTTTTTGTGTGAGAGTGCTACTGAAGAAAACGAGACAGAATGAATATATGTCGTCCTTTTCTTTGAGTCTCACTTTATGCTTATGCATGTAATATAATTAAATAAATTTTTAGTTTTGCGGCTTAAAGTACACTATAATCAAAAAGTAAATTTCCAAACATATTTTACGGAAAAAAATTCTTGCCCATCAAATGCAACGATTTTTTGAATGTGAAATGATATGCCGAGAGCAAGTTGACGTAGAATAGTCAAAATAAAATGTTTGATTTAGAACTTTTTTGCGATTTCTGGCACTAGATGGCGACACTATTTATGTAAATATTTTGATAAATCAATTTTTAAAATGTTTTACATTAAAGAATATTTTTTATGAAAGTTAATTAAAATAATGCAGTTAAATAATGAAATTGCTGTGCGTTCTTACATCGTGTGAGTTTACAAAACTATTCATTCGAGCACGAAATGATTTGCAACAAACAAAACTGCATTTTTTAATAACAGCTCAGAATTCCTCTTCAAATGGTAAAAGTCATTGCAGAAATTTTTGAAAAATGCACAAATAATGCCTAAAAGTGTAATTATAAGTTGAGAAAAACACCTTTTTTGAAATGTTCTGTTTATTTTTGCAGCGCTGTTTTCAGTTTTGTTTGTTCGCACTTCTTTTAGTGCCATCGTATGCAGTTTTGATATAGCATCTGAACTTATAGTGTGTGTTTAAGTAGAGGTGTTCTTTTAATTCTGTTTTTTAGAGAAGGAGTCGCAAAAACGGTGATGTAAACTAAGTTCTCTTGTCTTCTCAACCTCCCCGCCTCCCCTCTAATAAATTTCTTAAATGGCTAATACACGCACACACAAACAAACACAAAACATACAACAAAAAAAAAAAAGGACTTTTTTCTTCGCTACACTATGTAGTGATACTATGTAGCACAATAGCTTTTGCAATATAAGATGTCAATGTTGTCTGAACTTTTGACAATCTCTCTTATCAAAAAAAAAAAGGCCAACTTAAACAATAAAATAATATTTTTTTTAATTTCAAATTAATTATATCACAATATATAGGACAGAATGGAATTTGAAAAACACTATAAACTAGTAAAAAAGAATGATATCAAGTCAACTTCTGTTTACCATTCTTCAGTTCTTTAATCTACCAGTAACATTGAGCATTTGAAGCAGATGTTTTCGAACGAAGGTGACTTCTTTCATAGTTGTGTTCTAGTTCGTCATAATTTTGGTCAAGAAAATAAATCGTTCCATTATCATTATTGTTCCATGCTGCGTTCATTAATTGTAGAGTTCTATTAGAGCAGCAGTATAAATGCACTAAATGTTTAAAATATGCAAGAATAATTCTCTGATAAAACGCTTTTGCTCTTTTTCGTAAGCAATTGTAGTTTGGTTAGGCAGTTTTCTCGCGAATTTTAGTAGCTATAGGCTATAGCGCCAATTTCAGAGTGGGTGGAGAAATTTTTTAATAAGAGCCATGGTTATAGTTATACAAACAGTTATCTTGACAGACCTCCTTCTATTTCTTTTGTTTTTGAAATATGATGGCATGAACGTAATTCCAATTAAGAATAGAAATGATATTTGAAAGTAGAACCTCATTGGTGATCAACAAATAATTTTAATATTTAAAAAAATATATATTATTATTATTTTCATTTTCGCTCCTTTTTTGACATTTGATTTAATTTATAAATTTAAAACGTGATTTTACGTCATTATCTCGTGTATGACACGCAAACTAATCTAAAATGCATTATTTTTGACGAATGGTCATATCGGTATAAAGCACTTTTAAATGGAAAAAAGTTTCATTTCGTACTGCTTTTAAGATGTCCCTAATATTTTCAGGTGATTATTTAGTTTAATACTGCAGTCGATTGTATTTGTTTCTTTTTTGGAAGCAGTTGAAGTTAATTTCAAAAACAATGCTAAATTTTTATATCAAAATCATAAGGTGTCATATCATTATGGAACTTTGAACGGGGTGCATAATATAGTGATATATTAACACAACGTAGTCCAGGGGTAGATGAATGCTTATTTAGAAAATGTAGTATTTGGTGCGAAAGAGATTTTAAAATTTTATCCGTAATCATTTATTATCTATATATATATATATATACTTTTTAATCAGAAATCGCTACAGTTAAAGCTTTTTTTTAACCGGGAGCACATTCGCTAATCTCATTTTCGTGATATACATATATCTATTGTTTTAGCTGTTATAGATGTTAAAATGTTACGTCTTTATTTAAAGTTTTTGTTGTTTTTCGAATTTAAACTGCTTCTATATTTTCTCTTTGTTTATGTGTTATGTTTTTTTTTAAATTTGAATGTATCAAGCATCCGCTTAAAGAACTTTGATAACTTAAACATGTCATTACGACACCTTAACCTGGCGGAATGAATTTGACATCGCTTTTACTATAAAAAGAACTCTTCAGGTATTGTAGCAAATATACTATCACATTAGTTAGTCAGTTACTCTACAGATGACGCTACTATAATTACTTGTTTTTTCCAAAAGAGTTTATTTGCGCGACCTGTAATATTACGGCAGCTATACTAATGCCTTTAGAAATATGTTTTCAAAGCAAAATTTCTGTTTCGTATTCTGTAGATGGTTCAAGCTTTCGGAACGAATAAAATGAGTTTTCATAATAAACTAGATATATATTTTTTCGTATCAGTTCTTCGTCTTTTTTTAACCACCAGTACGATTTACAATGTTTAGCATATAGATAGTCAACTTATTTATGCTGAACTGTGCTCTCCTATTACTTGGCCATTGCTTATTCATGATCGTCCCACATGAGTACTTCATGACGGGCCATTCTCTCTAGCATTTGATCTTTCCTCAACTTTCAGTAATTTGACGAAATGAGAGAAACTTCGCTTTGGTGACCCTAACTTATAAACCATGAGAAATCTTATCTAAAATACATGATACGTTGGCTTGTATATATAGTGGCCTCAAATGCACCGATTTGAAGAAACATTACATCCAGAAAAATTAACACTAGGGTACCGAGCAGTTACCACAATTTCTGAACTCTCATTTTGCACTAAGTTTTTTACTAATTATAGTACACTTTCAGTTGCATCAACTTGTCTTGCTTACTGTACATTAAGAAAGTCAATGCAACGGAAAGTTGTACTATAATTAGTAAAAAATTAGTGCACAATGAAATTCTTGAAACAGTAAAAATTACTGCTTTAGCGCTTCTAGTGTTAGAGAGCAAAAGGCTATTTTTCAACCGCATTGAAAATAAAACGTTATATTGCTGTCAAAGTGGAGAAGATTCAGGCACTCCGTTTCTTTCTTTCTTCTTTAATTTTTCTGACTGACCAATTTTGTAGCCTTCAGTATTCCTGCAAATCCGCAACATTCCAAACTGACATTTAAATTGGAACAAATCAAATACTTTGAAAGAAAAAAAACTTGAGTATAGCATCGTTATTATGATGTACGAAAAAATTCATGTAGCTATACAGCTTCACAATGTGAACAATCTCAGTTTTAATTCTATTTTTCTTATCCTATTATTCTTTTTTGACATATTTTCGCTTGTTTCAAATCGTAGTTGTTTGTGTTATATTAACTATGACAGTTAACGTCTGTTCTAGTTCTGCTTTTTCTTTCTAGTTTTGGTTGATTGAGTTCCGTGATCCCCCCCCCCCCCCAAAAAAAAAAATGGGATTTTTTTTTTTTTTTATAAAAAAAAAAAAAACACACACAGAAAATGATTAAAAATTGTGCAGTAGAACCCCGGTTATCCGAAAAGCACGGGACCGTAACGTTTTCGGTTAATTGAAGTACCATAGAAATTTTCGGATAAGCGAGAATTATAGGCAAAGGCCATGTTTATAACCAACATGTTTTACCCCCTACGCCTAGAACTTTTTCCAACTGCAGAATACAATGGATTGCCAAGTAGATTAACCGGTTCTGAACTTTAATGTAATATAGTTGTTGCAATAAATTCTATACAAAATATTAATATTTTACGTTTATGTCATTTAGTATTAAACATTTTATCATGTACTGACGATATTTTTTATAGTTATGGAAAAAACGGGCCATTTGCCCTTCATGAAAAAAGAACTTTTTAAAAAACGGAGCATTTGCCCGTTATGGAAAGAAAACGACCCATTTGAGTTTTCGGCTAAACCGATTTTCGGATAAACGGGATTCGGATAACCGGGGCTCTACTGTATTTCCATTAGTAATATTTCAGAAAAACTCATTGTTTCCTAAAGCATGGCTGCCTGCGATCATATAGCGGCTGTCCAGACGCGGCGCCAGAACAAAGGAATAAGCGTTCAAACTATAGTTGTTTTTTTCCTCACCGGTGCGCTGCAAGCATGTACTAGTTTTGTATGGAAATACATTACGAAAGCATTGTTTTTGCCGGGTTTGCAGCACGCATCATGAGGATTTCTTCTTGGTAAATTTTTAGTTCATGCAGTACTGATCGGAAATATGTCTCCCGATGTTTAATTGTGTCTAACCTATATATATATATATATTTAAAAAAAAATTTCATCGTAAATGAAACAAAACGACAGAAAGCAGTAGAGTGTTTTTTCTAAGCATTAAATTAGTGAATGCATACATTTTATAATTTTAGGGATTAACTAAATTCACGTTTGGTTTATACGCATACATTTTGTTTGTTTATTCACTCCATGCCACCTATTCAATTATTCTGCAAATAGAAATCGTGAGTTTGATGCTTTAGATGATATTTTTTACCAGTGAGGGCTGACATTTGCATTTTCCCCTTATGTCTCGAACTTTACTGGTTTCATTTATTTATGCATTGGTTTTATTTATTTGTACTTCGGGTTATTAATAAGAAAACAAACGTCATTATAGCTCAAATTTCAGAAAACATATTTCGGGACAAGAGGAATCCTTTTATCAATGAATAGGGTTGTACGCATCTGGATGCAAGTAATTCGAGTGATTTACACTCACTTGGATTACTTGGATTTTTTAGGTCTAATGTTTACGCATTGATTAAGGGGTTCCTTTTAATTCCAAAACATGTGCAATTAGTAATTTTTGCAACTTGCGCTATAAGAATGTTGGTCCGAACGCTGAGACGTTTAAATTTTTTATGCTTGTATTATAGAATAATAAAGTTAAAAGTGGAATGAGTGAGAGAGAATCTATATTATAAATCTAGTAATGTACCTTTCTAAAATTAAACTCGCGCCACATGAACAAGGGTTACAATTGAAATACCTAAAAGGAAGGGAGACTTCCCTCTAAG
Source organism: Octonoba sinensis (assembly GCA_038502835.1). NCBI lineage: Eukaryota > Metazoa > Arthropoda > Arachnida > Araneae > Uloboridae > Octonoba > Octonoba sinensis. Next base: position 51,187,265 of record CM076601.1, on the reverse strand, counting down.
ATTTGTTGTTGATTCTCCACGCATTCATGAGTACACCCATTTTGTACACCATAGAGTCTTAAAACATAGAAAGTAAATAACTATCTAAGGGACCGTTCATAAATGATGTCAAGCTCTTTTCCGATATATTTGACCCCCTTTCCTCTTTGTCACAAAATGTCACAGTTCAACGGACCCCCCTCCCCCCTTTGTCGCATGTCACGCTATGTTGAAAATCCTAATGTCATACTTCTTGTTACCACCTCCCCTCCCCTTATCACACATCACACTTTGTCACAATTTCACTACCCCCCCCCCCTCTCCCCTCGAAGCGTAACATCATTTATGAATGCCCCCTTAAAGCGTATTTCTGATTTCTAATTTAAAAGTGGGGGAGACATTAATTTAAGAAAGGATTTAAGGAAAATCAGGTTACAGAAAATCAGAGAATCCGAAAGCTTTTGGTAGATTTCATCGAAGAAATGCCGGTTGGAAAGTCTTGATTAAAAATTGAGAATATTCAGTGTAGTCCAGAAAAAACAGGTGAGAGATGGGAGGCTTACAGATAAGAGCAAAAGTTATTGTAATGAAATAGTGGTGGGGGAGGGGGCTTTTGAAAAGTGGATGGACAATCGTGTAAAATAAAAAAGTTTTCGGACGGTTCTCCCCCCCCCCCCCTCCGACTGAGAATACTCATTGCTTTTTGTTGTCAAGGAGTATGTCATCTAAATAAAAAGGTTTAAAGGGATATTTAAAGAAAAATTGCTCTTATCCAGAGGTGTCCACGAGGGAAGTTCATGGCGTAGACTGCGCCATTAAATTTTTTGATGAAATTTTTGACACACCCTGGACAGGGGGCATGCTTTCATCGAGTTTTAGCCCTTTTGGGTGGTTTTCTTTTTTGGGGGACTTCGTACCTATTAGTATGCACCATCTTGCTTAGCGGGTTGGCACCCATGTATTGTCAGTTACAAGTTTTAAAAATAATCTTGATAACTCTGAACTGCATATAATGAAGCGTTTTAAGTACTTACTTTTAATTTCTCATTTATTGCACTTAATTGCAATATTTGAAAATATTTCTCCTTGATTGCTTATTTTATTGAATCGTTTTCTTTTACAAAGGCCTAATCTTTGACCTATTTTACTTAATATTTTAGAATTTTATTCTAAATATTTAACTAGTGTAATTGCTTTAGATGAGACCAGCAAAAAAAAAAAAAGAAAAAAAGTCGCTACTCTTATATGATAATCCATCTGTTGAAGTTAACTGAAGTCAGCTATACCATACAATGCAATATTAGTTATTAGTATTATGCTATTAGTTTGTCAATAACAATAAAAAATTGTTGCATTAATCATTTACTTAATTACATAATTGTTCAACTAATCTTTATTTGTTAAGTCACTTGACAACCTAACTGTTCCATTTTCCTGAAATAATTAAATTTACAATAAATGGAATTGAAATAATTCAATTAACACATATATTTAAAATAACTTTATTAATCATAATCTAAGTCATTTTTCTTTTAACTGCTGTTATTTAATAGTATTAATATGAACGTATTGAAAATTGCTTAATAATAAAGTAACTAAAAACCCTTTAAAGACTATTCAATACGGCTTTCAAAAACCTGCTAGCCAATTTTTTTTTTGCTACACAATGTGAAAGGATAAATGTATTTCAGAAAATTATGCGCAATTATTGTCGTTCAAAATAAATATCTGAAAGCATAATATGATCAGCCAATTGAGAAGAAAATTTTCTCTGTGTTCATTATATATAAAAGTATACGTATGTATGAAAAGTTGTATCTTAACGAGCAGCTTCAAAGTCTCCATGTGTTACTACCAAAAAAAAACGATCTTTTTATTTTTTTCCTCTGTATTAAAAACGTTTTAATGGCAAATACATAACCCTGCAACGTATTTTGATAGTTACTTTTGCCCTCAACACTTAAATGTTTATCTTTCTTGAAATTCAAGCCTTTAATGCGATGATATTGCAATGGTTAGACCTTTAAATCCACGCTTTTAAGTACATGCTAACAGCGCCAATTGACTGAAGTGGCAAAAAATGTAAGTTCTGCTTGCACGCACTTTTTCGCCCGTTTGGACAGCCGCTATATGATCGCAGGCAGCCATGCCTAAAGACAGCACAGTTGCTCTCTTCCGACTGATAGAAAAACTAGCGCAGGAGTACTTTTACCCAACCTGCAGCTTAAGAGCCAAGCGACTTTTGATGTCTCTCATTTCGTTAAATCATGTTAAGAAATGTTCAAAAATTATTTGCTTTGCAAAAGACTCCACTGCAGCATTGAAATAGCTATTTGCAGTAGAACGTTAAAAATTCAAGTTTTATCTTCGTCGCCAACCTGAGGGCTCTGCCTGAGGACTGATACTTGCTACCCCACTCTCACACACAAACTTGTCCGATATTTTTAGGAAGTACATCCGGCATTTTTGCAGCATTCGGAATGTCATTAAATATTCTGTTGATAGATGTAAAATCTCTTAACTCAGGAGAGGAATCCTCTATCATGGCATGATTTAAAATGATAATTGATTAACACAGGTTTGGCGGGATTTACGACGGACGGGGAAAAATCGTGAATTTTTGCTTTACTTATGCAAATCTGCTTTTTCAGGAAATTTAGCTTGTGGATGCTATTAATTTGCCAAGAGAAATTGCACTGTATGAAATACCTCTTGTGTAAAAACAACATTAGTGCGCTTAAAGTTATCAGTCAAAAAAGTGTTGATTCAAAGAACTATGACATTTGTTAATTTTCTTTTGATATTTTGTCTAAATTTTGGTTACATGCATTTAAGTTAGTTTCCCCTGTACACTTTAAATTTAAAAAAAAAAAAAGTTTATTAGCTTTTGTTATACTCAACTCTGTGACAGTATCCCAAGCGGAAGCAGGCGTTTTCTACATCAAAAGAAAAACTACACTCGGAATGTAATTTGGTAAAAAGACTTTAGGTTCCGAGACCGTTAGTAGTCAACACCAAGAAATGATAAGATAGTTAAAATTTTAAGGGTAACTGCAGTAACTTAAAATGACTATCAAATTTTTTCTCCTTTAAGTGGAATTATAAAGAAAAATTCTAGGAAAGGGACAAGTATTCCATTTATAGAACTTCTTAAACGAGAACATGCTTTGTAAATGACGGTGATTTAAATTCTGAGAAGCTTAGTTGCCAATCAAAGTTGATAACATAAGTTAATTTCGAAAGAAGAATTGAAGAAATTTCGTCATTGCAAAAGAGAACGATTGCAAAATTTTGGGCCAGAAAGGCATTTATTGACATCATAAAACTAGATAACATCATTAAACATTTATACTTGTTACCACTATCTGAGTCAATTTAACTGCTTAAAGTGGCAGCCAAGTGTGGAATTAATTGCACAATTCACGCAAGTGTGCGATGACTTTCACACTCAAAGTCACCCTATGTTCCGCTGATTGACGTTCCACATTGCTTTTTTGGGTTGGTCTTAATATCATTAATGTGCATTATTATAGTTTGCTGTAAAGGTTCGACTAGTCTTCTTTTGTCGAAACTTCTTTTTGAACCTCGCCTCTTTTTGGGGAAAGGAGTGGATGCATATATTGAATTTCATAGTTTCAAAAAGTACTGTTATTTAAAAAGAAATTAGTTCAAAGGTCTTCAAAAGTCTAAATATTTTCGTTTAACTGTTCTTCAGTTTGGAATTAATTTGCCACTATATTATTGCAATAGTGACAAGCGTTGTGAACAAGTGTCCTAGTAGCCAACCCCCAAATGTGCCATTGGCCTGTAACACAAAAATAACAGACATTCCAATGTCGCTATCAGTCGTAGCCTAAAGTCTCACACTTTTAGTCCAAAAGCATTCCATCATAATTCTCAACACCCTTGCTCTATTTTCAAAACCAGCCTCCCTTTTCTGCCCCTCCAACCCATCACTGGATAGAGAGAAAAAAGAAAACATCGAAGCCCCGACTGACACAGTTTCCAAAGTGACCTTTACCAAAAAGCAGACCACATGAAAAGTAGAATGAAAATAATGAATTAAATAAAAAAGCAAAGTAATAATAATAAAAAAAAAAGAAAGAAAGAAAAAAAAAACGCCTACTACAGGCCTTGATTTCGCCAAAGGGCACTCGCAGGAGCTGTTGAAGAGTTTAGTTCTTCGCCAGCTCTCTCGCACACCACTCGTAGCCAAGCCGGTTTGAAGGTCAGGGGGGCTGTTGAGGATGCCGGAATCCAACCTACTAAACTGCCGTCGTGAATGAGCAGTAATATTTACAGTTTCTTGCTGGAAGTCCTAATTCAACAAACCTTCCCAAGCCGGTTGCCCAAGAAGTGGGATGGTTGTTTCCTAGAAATTAAGATTGGTCTTTGTTTGGATGGAAATTTAAGAAGGGGGTCATAAATTGACAGTTTGCGATTTGAAATATCTACGATTTCATAATTCCAAATTTCAGAATGATATTTGTTTAAAAGGGATTGAAGCATGGATATGAAGTTGTTAAATTATAATTTACGATTACATTTTGAATTGTCTGCAATTTAATAGTTCCAAATTTTATAATAATCTTTGTCTGGAATAGTTCATTTGAATTGAAACTTGAATAGAAAGTGTTTCACAATTTAACCTTTTTTTTAATTAACTGCTTTGTCTTTCCCTATTTGTGTATGGATGAATAGCACATGTAGAAATTCATGATTCAAATTTTCGGTGGTATAATTGATTATTCAACAATGTTCAATTTTGTACCTCAACAAAAGGCACCTTCACAACTTCAGTCATGAAGAACAACATTCTCTCCTTGAATTAAACCTGGGGGTCATTAGTAGTGGGATGAACAGTTATTTTGATGAGGGAACCATTTTTTTTTTAATTTTAAATTTAAATTCATTGAAAAGAATCGCAATCTTAATGAAAAGAATAGTTTTTTTAAGAGTGAACTAGTTTCCAAAACTTATAAATGATGTATTTCATGAAAAAGGATGAAAAATACTGGATTGTCCGTTCTACCATTGACAGAATATTCTTATTATGTATTCTTACTGTTATTCATTATTCTTTCACATTATTTACATTTAGTTTTCAAATTAAAATTAAATCTATGATTAATTTAACTGTTATCTAACTTTTCTTCCTTCTAGCTCATCTCGCCATTCAACATTATGCCGGTGAGCTTTTATTTGCTAGCAACTACGGTTTCCGTTTCATTGATTATATTGGACAAATCTTTATGCGGCAAATCTATTGGTAATCGTGGTTTCCTCAACTATGAAGAACTTTTTTGATACTATTCCCAATGCAGAGTAGAGCTAAAGTTCTCTCAGGTCACATATAGTTTGACGATTTTTGTGTCAGTAATAAATCATATACAACTTGTTATATGCAAAACTTATCTGACGTTTCTTCAACTATGTATAGCATGATACCACTGTTCCCAACTCAGGGATAGGATTAAAGTCCTTTTAAGCTCTGTAGTGAAAAAATGGTGGGACAATCTTTGCAAGCTGTATGATTTTCCTTCCTCTATAATTTGTAAAATGTTTTTTATGATCCAGGAAAAGGCTCAAATTTCATATCATATTTTTTATGCCCTGAAGCTGAATTTACTCATTCAAAGAAAACAACTGTAACCCCCAAACTTTTTAACAGCAAAGTCTTTAACCAATCCAGGGATGTAAACCCCCGTCAGAGCAATGGCGCGCCCCTCTAAATACTACGGCCCCCCAAAATAGGTCAACCAGTCGATCAAACCCTCCCTACAAAATCGCCTGAAGCGAACACTCCTCAAAAATCTCAATTTCGCTGTCTGCAGCCATGACCCTCCCCCCATATATAAACGAATGTTTTTTATAAATTCAGTAGGAAAAATTTATTTGTTTAAATCTCTACAGCTTGGTGGATTGTATTAGTCGAGTCTTAAACGAGTAACAATAAATTACATTCAAATCGTCCTTATGAGTTCTTCCATAAGTCCCCCCCCCCCCCCCCCCCTTAGGGGAATTCTCTTATTTCTTTTTTAGAGTTTAAAAGTTGGAAAGCGATCTGTTGGTTTCACAGGCCAAACATGAAAGGCTTAATATGTATAGTCCTCGGTTGTTTAAATTTATTAAAATGGCGCATGGTTAGGGGCTACGTTTTTGCACAGGAGATAAAACCAGAAGTCACTATTTTCAGCTTTTCAAATCTCAGGCTAATCTTCAAATCAAGAAAAATGACTTCTTCAGTAGGGTTGTAGGCATTTAGAATAGATTACCGGAAGCAATTGTTACTTGCAACGGAGTAAAAAGTTCCAAGAGGACTCTTGATCTTCATTAGGGATTGATAATTATCAATCCCCAACGATGGAATTATAATTTGACTAGGACCAGCCTAGCTGCTCCCAGGCAGCACCTGTTACTGGTTGTCACGTTTTATATCTGTATTTATTTTAGTTTATTTTATTATTTAATTTAATGAGGAACCAATGTTTTGCTTATAAATTCAGAAGTATTAATAAAATTATCTTAGGGATGGCATGACCATTGACCACTTACTAGATTTTTGTTATGAGGGACTAGCTCTTAAAATTTACAAATTTGAATATATTTCGGGAAAAGTGTAGATTTTTTTTGCTTGAATTTTTGATAAACGCTTGAAATTTCTCATTATTATGTTCTGCGTTTCAAATTCAAGTTAAATTGGGTTAAAGTTTAAAAATAATTTATGAAATCTGCCGTTTTAATTTCTTTGTAAATATATATATATATACTTATTTATCTTGACTACACAATATCAGCATCAATCTAATAACAATATTCGATTGACTTGGTAAAAAAAGCTATTGAACGAAATACCTTTTTAAAAAAAACTGTCGCATGTTATAAAAAAATATTTTTTCATTAGAATTCCCAACAAAAGTTTCAATTTCTCAAAATACTCAGCTTTTAATATTTATGTTAAATGTATTTAATGTTAAAAAATCAATTATACTTATTTTTCAAGTTATTTGTGGTAAAAATAGGCTTACTTAGACCAATCAGTATCATTATCAATTAAACTACAGTATTCGATTGATGTATTGCACGTAATGCTTTTTCCATAAACTAACCCGTTTTAAGAAAAATAATGTAGACAATTTTTTCCATTAGAATTTCCGAAAATTCCAACCAATTGAATTTGAGCTTTTTAATATGACGTTTTTTGCATTTGTACTAAAGTTAAGAGTTTAATCTTTGAAATATATTGTAAGTAATTATTTTTCTATTCGTGGTAAAAATGGGCTTATGGGCTTAGTTTATAGACAGACCACCCAACGTCAACACGTGTCTAATGACAACTTACCATTGATTCGGAAGGAGACCATTGATCGTAATGACTTGTTCCGAAAACTAAAGTAAAGTATCATTAATTAAGTAATTATTTTTCTATTCGTGGTAAAAATGGGCTTATGGGCTTAGTTTATAGACAGACCACCCAACGTCAACACGTGTCTAATGACAACTTACCATTGATTCGGAAGGAGACCATTGATCGTAATGACTTGTTCCGAAAACTAAAGTAAAGTATCATTAATTAAGTAATTATTTTTCTATTCGTGGTAAAAATGGGCTTATGGGCTTAGTTTATAGACAGACCACCCAACGTCAACATGTGTCTAATGACAACTTACCATTGATTCGGAAGGAGACCATTGATCGTAATGACTTGTTCCGAAAACTAAAGTAAAGTATCATTAATTAAGTAATTATTTTTCTATTCGTGGTAAAAATGGGCTTATGGGCTTAGTTTATAGACAGACCACCCAACGTCAACAGTGTCTAATGACAACTTACCATTGATTCGGAAGGAGACCATTGATCGTAATGACTTGTTCCGAAAACTAAATAAAGTATCATTAATTAAGTAATTATTTTTCTATTCGTGGTAAAAATGGGCTTATGGGCTTAGTTTATAGACAGACCACCCAACGTCAACATGTGTCTAATGACAACTTACCATTGATTCGGAAGGAGACCATTGATCGTAATGACTTGTTCCGAAAACTAAAGTAAAGTATCATTAATTAAGTAATTATTTTTCTATTCGTGGTAAAAATGGGCTTATGGGCTTAGTTTATAGACAGACCACCCAACGTCAACATGTGTCTAATGACAACTTACCATTGATTCGGAAGGAGACCATTGATCGTAATGACTTGTTCCGAAAACTAAAATAAAGTATCATTAATTAAGTAATTATTTTTCTATTCGTGGTAAAAATGGGCTTATGGGCTTAGTTTATAGACAGACCACCCAACGTCAACATGTGTCTAATGACAACTTACCATTGATTCGGAAGGAGACCATTGATCGTAATGACTTGTTCCGAAAACTAAATAAAGTATCATTAATTAAGTAATTATTTTTCTATTCGTGGTAAAAATGGGCTTATGGGCTTAATTTATAGACAGACCACCCAACGTCAACATGTGTCTAATGACAACTTACCATTGAATCGGAAGGAGACCATTGATCGTAACGCCTTGTTCCGAAAACTAAAGTAAAGTATCATTATTACTAAGTAAGATGATCAAATAATAATCCAGGAGATGCATATTTATATAATTAAATCCAAGTATCCCAAACTTAACGATCCGAAGAATCTTTCCAACTAATAAACACAACGAAAACCTTTAATTATGTAAAAGTACTTTTTTTACATTACTACTGATGGACGATTACCTAAACAAAAAATGGCTAACAGTAGAAGGAATCTAGGCCTTGTCGAATGTTCGAAATGTAGCTGAGGAAATCCTTTAAGAAGTGGGCAACGTCCTTAATAGAATAGTATCCAGCCAAACGAACAAAATAAATGAAAAGATAGAGATGCACGAAGATCGACACTTCGGGGCCAACTTGTTCCAAACCAGAACTCGAACGCAGTAAGATTTTTAAAAAGATAGTTTCATGTCATCCGTCTTTGTCCTCGATGTTCTCAATCTAAGAGTTTGGACAGACATAATAAGGAATTTTATTTGATTTTTTTTTTTCATTTCTTTTAGTGAACAATAGTTTTAAGCAGAAATTGTCATCATTCATTGTTATATTTAACAGGTTCATTTGAGCTGTTTTTGACTTTTTCAACAAGAATATACAATTAGTTTTTATTATAATAATTTATACTTGTAAATTATTGTTCAATTACTTTAAAGTTTAATATATTGAAGATAAGCTTGGCAATACTTCTCGAATAGTCAAACTATTTTAAAGGAAAATTTTTACTAATGCTTCTTAAAAAAAAAAAAAAAAAAAAGAAATCCTGATTTATATGATTTATTTTTATCAGTGTAATCCATAATTCAATTATTATTACATTTCGTTAAAATATTTGGCAGTTTTTTTAACCGTTTAGAAATGGAAAAATCATTTTAAAAAGTTCAAAATAGTTTCTTTGAGCTTCTTTTATCATTTTGTTAAGAAAGAAAAAAAAAGACAATTTTTATTGTACTAAGCATAGCTTAACAGTTACTCTTACAGTGCGTTATAAATAACTCATTAAAATGAAATGTTATCCCTCCATGCTTGAAGGGGACAAAAAGTATTTAAAATAAATTATAGTTAAAATTAGTTTATTTTAGTTTCATTTATAGTTTAATAATAAACAAAGAGTTTTGAGATTAATAAAAAATCGTAATACAAATTTTTTAAGGCGTATTTTTTCTGTGATAGAAATGAACAAACGCATTTGATATAATTATCGCTAGACTTAGTTTATTTGAGCTTCTTTTAATGCTTCCTTGAAAAAATGTTGCACGAATCATTTCGTTGCCATCCAATTGTTAAACTGTACTTAACAATTATTATTACATTTCATTTAGGTTTAACTTATTGCAATTTAGATGAGAATATTTTTCTCCATTCTGAAATAAACAAAAGCATTTAAAAGAAAATACCGTTGGAACTAGTTTATATGAGGTTCTTTCACTGTTATCTAAAAGAAGAAAAGTTCGGTATAATTATTTTTTTTCAAGGGCTGCGAATTGGTTCCTTACCATTTGCAGACCTAGTGCATTCCCCAGGAGCTGGCAACCATTCTTTCATGTGGCACCACTATCAGTGGATGCCATTACCACTTGAGAATTTTCACGCTCAGTTTCCCCCCTAGATGGCGGCATCTGAGCTCTAATGATGCGGAACTGCACTAGGAAATTAATTTAGCCAAGAGTATCCAAGCCAAGCAGATAATCAAAGGATCTTCAACATGCTTGCGTAATCATACGACATGGGCTCTGACGGTTTTCTGCATCTTCAAAATCCACCGACTTGGGCCAGGTTTGATTTTGCGAGCATGGACGTACGAGGCCGAATTTTTATGACCTTAAACTGTACTACACAAGTATTACGTTTCAATAGAGCTTAATTACTTGAATTTAAGGTGGTATAGGGACATTGAGTAGATGCAATCAAGAGCATGGGCTCAATCATTGACATATTTCGATAATTTATGTTTGTTGGTTAAAATCTTAAAATATTTTCAAAATGTCTTAAAAAAACATGAATTTTACTAATTAAATACCGCACATGCGCAGCATTTGCTTATATGTATCATTTTCACTTTTAAGGGTTCTAACGATCTAACACCTTGAAATTAACAAAATCCTCAAAGATACTTTTTCCCTAATTTTAATGTTTCATCTCTTTAATGCTGCAAACCATATAAGAAAAATGGGCAAAAGTGCTTTGTACTAAATATGAGTATATAGGGAAAAACAACGTAAATAAAGCACAAATTATCAAAGCAAAACTATTGTTGTTTTGGCAATTTGTGCTTTTTTTACGTTGTTTTTTCCTTGTATACTCATACATAACATATAATTCACATCTATATTGCTAAAAAAGAATTCATGGTATGATATTCATGGGGAATATTTTTAGTTAATAACGCCTGTGGAATATTGTTTTTAAATGTTCAGCTTTGGAATGTTATTAAAATTTTGTAATGTTCACCAAACGTGGCATAAGTATAATTGTGTTTCCTAATTAATTTCGGAATACTGACTTGAATTATGTAAATTATCACAAGTTAATTTTGCTATTTTTTATCATTTAAAGTGTTATTTACAATTCCTGTTCGTTTATTTATTTATCTTAATTATTTTATTTTAGTTATACATTTTCTTAAAATATTGATGTTAATATTATAATATTGATGTTAATACTTTTTAGTTTTTTTATTTGAAAAGATTATTTTTCGGCGCTTAAGGGTTCAATAACATTGTGCAACAAATTTGAACTTTTTTTTTTGTCCTTAGGATGAAACTGTGTGATTGTATACAAACAAAAGCTGCATGATTCAAATATCCAAACCAAAATGGTCCATCACGTACCGTTTTTGCTGGAGACCCACTTCTATTATTTATACAATTTGGTTATAGATGAATGTAATGCAGGCTTATTTATTGAAAACACAAACGCTAAAATGAATTTTTTGGCCGATTCTTCTTGTGGGCATCTATTTAGCAATATTGAATTCGTATACTTTCATTCTATCGACCGATGAAATGCTTTTCAAACAGAGATGTCCCGATGAAACCCTTCCTCATGCTCATAATTAATTGCACCAAGGTTTTGAGAAAAGAAGTCCATACGGGAATCCAAAAAGTAGTTTTAATGAATATAGCAACCTAATAACACAAAAGCATATTATCTTGTCACCAGCAAGATTTTCGTAGTTTTCAGCTTTCTCATTTCCAAGGAAACGTGAGCGCACTGATTTAAAGGGCAGCCAGGTGGATTTTTCGGCTTCAGACTGTTTCTTTTCATGCTCTTTCTCATGAAAGGACTTCCTTAAGTTGTGGGCCAATAAAAATCCTTTCTTTTACTTTTGCCTCACTGAAATTTTTGAATTTGTTCCTGAGATGCAAGAAAGCCACTCCTTCTCTGTCAAGTCCTTTACAAATTTTTAGATAAACCAAGTTTAATGTGCAATTGTGGGAAAAAAGTACATTGTAGATTTACAAGTGGATCATTTGATATGTTTTTTTCACTTGTAATTTTGCAATTTTGAAATTTCCTTTGTGTTTGCTGAATATGCTACGGGAATGCATAGGGAAAAAATGCTTAGATGGAGGAACACTGATAAACAAGCGCCACTCTGCTGAATTGTGCTCATGTCCTAATGCTTGAAATAGTACATTCACATCACAGCAGTATACTATTTTTTCTTTATCCTCAAAATAGTCTACAAAATGCCATTGTCGTCTTGTAAAAGACTGGAAACTTCGAGAAGTAGATAAAGCTTTTGTTGCCAAAAACGTCGCTAAAGTAACCCAAATTCATTAAAAAAGGTCTCTAGAATGGCAAAGATCTCACAGTCAATGAGAAAGATATGATTTATAAATAATTAAGTCGATAAATTACAAAAATATGCACATTTATCGAGAAAATACGTTGTTGTTGTTGTCGAGTCCTCGCAAGTGACGAGGAAGAACGGGTACGTTGCTCCTGAGTCTAACGATGCCCTTATAGGCAGGGGTCCGATTTCCGCCCCTTTTTGAAAGGTCTCTTAATTTTTGAACCAGCTTCCAGATGAGAGACCGTCACCTGGGGTTGGCACCACCAGAGGTATCGTTTCACTTGGAGGACTTTGGAGCCACGACTTATTTAATGTGCACCAACTCCCTTTAGCGTACATGGACACCACAGCAACAAGCCGCGAGAGGTTGCCTCCCAAACATTGACCTCAGTCAATGTTGCTTCACTTTCGGTGTTCAAGGGGAACCGAGCTTCTACCGACTGGTCCACTGCGGGACAAGAAAATACGTAAAAAGCTAAAATGTGGAATTTTGGGAAAATGGTACGTGATAGGCAAAAAATAATTGCAGATTCGTAATTTTCAGCCAAAAATACATGAAACAGACATTTTCATACAAGGGACATTTTTCGTGTTGCACAGTGTAATTTTTAGTCAGTCAGTTTTTAATTTTCCCTCACCCGCTAATGACTTTTGAAGGAATGATCCTCTTTATTGAAACATGTTTTTACTTCGAAAGTTCTTCGACGCAACACCTCGTACGAGGTTTAAATTTCTAACATGAAAATATTTTTTGTTCAACTTTAAACATTCAAAACAGGATGCAATGAGAAAATTGAATTTGTTTGGGGAAAACTGTGGGAAAGAATTTTGTAAGTATAACATGCACATAAAAGGATTTATTATTATTATTATTATAAAATAATATTAAAATTAAAATATAATTTATTTTTGAATTTGTTTATTTATTATCTTTTTTTTTTTTTTTTTACTTTTTTTTTTTATTTTTCCTTTTGAACTATTCAAAAATATGTACCACTATCCTTTATGAGTGAAATTACAAACTTTTAAACTAAAAAATCAATTTCGGTAGAAATAAAATTTATTCACCAAAAACTGGAAAAAGCAGCAGGGATTATAAACATATTTTTAGTTTCACGTTCGTAAAAATGGAAAAAGTTTGTAAGAAGAAAAAAAGTTCTAAACATTGATCACATTGATGAGCAAAAACTGTCAGATTCAGTTGATGGAATATGGAATTCTTAATATTTAAAAGATTTTTACCAAAGGAGAAAGGGTTCAAGCGATTTTATTTTTCGTACAGAAAATTTTTGATATGCATATTCTTACTTTTAAATATTAAAAAGCAAAACAGCTCCCCTTTTTATGAAATGGTCTATTTATTGCTTTAGAATTTTAAAGTTTCTGTCTTTAAATGACCCTAGAAATTTAGTGTTATGTATATTTTTTAAATTTTATTTTATTTATTACTTTCATTTTTAAAAATTTGTATTGGTGGTATTTTGTTTCAGAATTCAATTTACACTTATGGGACAGTTCATAAATGATGTCACGCTTTTTACCGATATATTTGACCCCCTACCCCCTTTGTCACAAAATGTCACACTTCAACGGACCCCCCTCCCCCTTGGTCACATGTCACGCTATGTTGTATAAGCCTGATGTCACACTTCTTGTTACCTCTCCCCTTGTCACACTTTGTCACAATTTCACGAACCCCCCTCGAAGCGTGACATCATTTATGAATGATCCCTATACATACTTTTCTTACATGCGCATACGCCTCAATGCCTCCATCTCTCCATTGAAGAAAATATTGTAATAATCTTGCAAAAACAAAAATAGCTCAAATACGTAAACGAATTCAATAACTGCATTTCTATTTACTTATAAGGTAACTGAAGCTGACAAGAGTTTTTACCATTCGGCTCAATACGCAATGCACAATTTTTTAATTTTCTTTGTTCTTTTACATTGAAACTTACTAACAAAACATAACTTTTGCGATTAGGAATAGAAGGACAGAATTTCCCGAAAAGTCACTACTTGGCAAAGCCGGCAAAAAGGTCGGGTTTTAATCTGTTACACCTTAACTGTAATAATATAAAGCACATCTGTCATTCGTAAAAACTTTTTTGAAAGAGAAAAAAAAATCGGTTCTTATTGACTGCGCTTTGCACAAAGTCAGCTTTAACTATAGCGTTTTTTAATTTCGTGCGAACAAAAATTTTACCAAAAAACGAAAAGCATTTGCAAGTTCACTGCTTCCACTTTATGCAAATTTATCTGTACTTATTGAAATTTTGCATATAAATGTGTATAAGGGCTTTTACTTCTATATTGCGCAAAAGTAAACTGTGATCCCCATAAAGTACTTTTCCGCATTCCAAGGAAAATCAAAATTTTCTAAAGAAAGAAAAGCGTTTGATCCATATCAATTTCACTTTGCAGAGAATTATCTACCGATCGCATTTTCTTTCTATCTCACCGAGGAGACATCTGTACAAAAAACAGAAAATAAATTTTTTACCTTACTGTGATTTCGTATTCTAGAAAAAAAAAAAAAAAAATAATGCAAAGAATTTTATGCCTCCGAGTTAATACGCTCCACTAACTGATTTATCATTCTGGCTGCGTATCCCGCGATTTCCACGGGCAGAGCAGATGTAGCAAAATTTGAGAAACCCGCGGTTTTCGCGGGGATGGAGTTTTTTCAGTCTATTTATCTACGCAAACCGCTCTTTTCCCGTTCATGGAGTGCAAAAAAATCGCAAAGAAACGCGAATTTAACTCAAAGTTGCGAGAGTTTTCCTTTATTTGCGCTGCCCGTGAAAATTGCGGGATACGCAGCCAGAGGATCAAAAAACAATAAAGAGAGAAAAAAAGAAAGAAAGAAAAAAAGAAAAGAAAAATAAGGAAGCCATTTTTTTATTGCATCTAGTGAAGTATTGTTCTGAATTCTGTAGATTGGTAATTGCAAGACTAATTGCTACATTTTCTGTCCGTTCCGTAAACCCTTATATCTTCTTCTTTTCAACATCAGAGAATGTAGAAGAACTAATGAACAGATAAACAATGGTCTTTGAGCCCATACTTCGTTGTCCTATCTGTTACAGATAACATCTTTAGCTACTGTAAGAAATTCCACGTTGATCTTCAAGTGTTGAAAGTGAAACTTGACAGCCCAACTACAGCTTAATACGATTTGCAAGAAAAGAAAGCATAGAACGGTGTTAAAAAAACGTCGATTGTTTTACCAACAGTTTTTAGCGTTCTAATGCTAGACGCATTGATGATGTTCCAATGAATTATATCACGAAACAAAGCAATCTACATTTTCTTCGGTTCATTTGAAATTAAAATGATACAACCGCTTTAAATGTTGATTTTGATGTAAAATTTTGAAATTTTTAATTAACTGCTGAATGAAATAACGTAAACCTCTAAATAAAAGACAATGAATATGAAATAAACAGATCCATGAAAGCACAATAAACTTCATTACATTGTCGTTTGTATTTAAAATGAAAAAGATATTTGATACAAATTTATGTGCCGATTGTGTGCTTACATTTTTAATTAGTATTAATGTGACGGATTTCCTTTTGTTATTGTTAAGAAGAAAGGAAATAAAGAATAAAGGCAAAAATAAAAGATCGGGAAAAAGGAAGAAATAATAAAAGCTGTGAAATCTAACATTTTTAATAATTCAAAAGAAAATCATAAAATAAATTAGCAAAGATAAAAATATGAAAGTAAAGTTGAAATTGAGAAAGTGTTTCAACTCTAACTGGCCTTGTGAAATTATTTTTCATGCATTAACTGAATTTCTGAGTCAAAAATAGTTAAAATAAAATCAAGAAAAATAAAAGAAGAAGAAATAGAAAACTCATAAAACAATGCCGAGAACAATAACAAATATAGAAGTGAATTATTCATATAACAAATACATAATTAAGTATATAAATAAATAAATAAGAGACTGAAACTATGAATAAAGGAAATTTGAATCTTTAAATTGAAAAAATAATAATATGTTTGTATGAAGATAAGACATTAATGAAATTGCTACTTTTTTACGCTTTTTATTTCTCATAAAAAGAAATTACCAGTTAGAAGGAGCAGATGCAGATGCAAATTTTTGATAGAGAAATTGATGCTGCTCTTGTATAGAAAAATAGAAGTGATTATTGTTTGTATACCATCTTTTAGTTGAGACGTGAGATTTTATTTTTAATGTATGATAGGAAGAATTATCTCATAATTGTTTCCAGTATTTTATTTTATGATCAAATCACTTTTTTCCTGGTAGGTGGTAACAAGCTTGATATGAATGGAAAGGAAAATTGTCGCTTTGAAGTTGAAAATTTTGCAATGATAAATTAATTACTTTCCATGGTTAGAGTTGTACACTTACGTTCATGATAAGCTGCATACATTTTTCTCATACGAGACATCCTTGAGCTCTCTCTATGGGACTGTAATATTGTGTAGAAAATTATACTTTCTTGAGCTGCCGAGTGGTAGTGATTGAATACCATGATAAGCGGCATACATTTTTCTCATACGAGACATCCTTGAGCTCTCTCTATGGGACTGTAATATTGTGTAGAAAATTATACTTTCTTGAGCTGCTGAGTGGTAGTGATTAAATACCGTTATGTTTTCCAAAATTTTACACAATTGTTAAATATTGCAAGAAATTCCGTAAAGAAGATTGTCCTGTTCACTGAAACACTTCTGGAGCAGGAACATTCTCTTGAGCATTGATTCATGACAACAAAAAAGCGGAAGCTACTATATTATTCATCTTAAAACCATTATTAAAAGTATTTAACTTGTCTTATTCCAGTTGACTGAATGAAGTGCGAGTATAAATAAATTAGTTATATGGAGGACAGCGTGGAGTACGAAGGAGCAGTTTAGCAACGAGATTTTGTACGAAATTGGAACGGAGCCGGAGCAAAAAAACATTTTTTTGCTCCACTGCTTCTGTTGTAAAAATTATTATTATTGCTCTTGTTATTTGAATGACGGTCAAAGACGTAAAAATAGATGAATAAGTTTTTTTTCCTTCTCGCAATACAGTGTATATAAAACATGACACACTTTTGAAAAAAAATTGTCTATAAAAGTCGTTTTTAATTTCTTATCACATATTATACCTATTAATACATTAATTAAATAAAAGCGACAAATAATGATTTCTATTAAGAATAGAACAAGGAGCGGAGATAGAAGTCGGAGTGGAGCTGGAATAGAACAACTAAAAAAAAACTACTCTACATCAGACTGATTAAATATCACACATATAAGTCAACATTGAAATTAAAGCAGTTTTTATATTCGTACATTTTAAATTAAGCTTTTCGTCTTCAAAATCTAAAATAATGTGCAATTTTTCGCTCTGTCATGAAATCAAAAAATGTTAAACTGGAGTTAAACGAAAAGAGGTGTAACCAGTCAAACATTTTTGAGACAACATTTAAAGCCATTGTTTGTGGAGAAATATTTTCTCCTTGTCATTTTTTTGGTTCATCGATACCCGAACTCAAAGTGTCTCACAACACGGAAACTCTCCGGATTTCACTGCCCAGTTCCACATACCATGAGTCTAACCTTCTTACCCTTAACCCACTTGGGATCTGAGCTTGGGCATCACTCCCGGCAATAGCTCTCCTAACGGACTACCCCATCTTCTTCCCTCCTCATCACGAGGAGTTCCGCCCGGATGTTAGTAGCCGCCGGTCACGTGTTGATCTTCCAACTTTGCATCCTTCCATCCGGGTCATGGAGGCTAGTTACTGGATCGTCTGTGGATCGCCGACTAATCGAAGTTCTTCGCTCGTTGGAGGAAGATCGACACTTTGGCTTGTCCCGCTTTCGCTCGGGTCCATCTCTCTCTTTCTCTCTCCTCCGCCGTCATCTCTTATTGTTGGATTAAAAGGTTCTGCCCATTATTGTCGGTGATAATGACCAGGTGACGAGTCTGAAGTGAATAGAGACATTTTTAACAAAGTACCTTAAAATCGCATGTGAGTATAATATTTTCATATTTGGATACTTTAATAACAGTTATTATCAAATGTGAAGTATCTTTATATTGTGAATTCAGTATTATAAATCCAACTTTGTCAACATGCACATGCTTAATGTTAACTACAATTATGTATTTTTACTTGGCCCACTGAAAGTTATAATATATATATTATAATATTGACTCTTTATATATATATATATATATATACACACATATATATATATATATATATATATATATGTGTGTGTGTGTGTGTGAATGTATGTATCAGAAATATGAAATTTCTTTGATATACACACACACACACACATATATATATATATATATAGTATTAGAAATTTGGAGTGGAGCAGTACTCTAGAGCAATAGAGCAACGACTTTTCGTTTGGAGCAACCAAAAGACTTTTTGTTGGAACCGTGGCGCACTGCTTTGATATGTATTTTTTTTCTTTTTAGAATTTAAAAAGCTAAAAACTACCTTAACCTGCATAGAAATTTGTTTCAATTAGACAATGACAAAGAGCGATGATGAGTTTTCATCTGTAAAATAAATTGTCGATACTTGACTTTTAATTTTTCAGCCCCAGCGTAAAACAAATATTGAATTAAATGAATAAAGATAATAAATAATATGTTTCCTATTAAAACTGTTCGTAAGACGAAGCGAAGCTGGATCAAAGTTAGAATAAGTGCTTAGAAGTCGGAGCAGAACAACTCACAACTGTTGTTGCTCCAGTTCCTATAGTGAACAGGCCACTTCACTTTAAATAAAATAATGTTATTATTATCATTATTTCTTTAAATGTTTATGTTGGCGAAGCTTGACTACACTTCATTTTATACTTCATTTTCTGTATGTGTTTTGTATGTTACAATATGTGTTTTTTTTTTTCATTATTTATATAAGCTGCAACCAGGCTTCGTTAACATGTATACTGAATAAACAAAAGATTTGTTTATGTCTTTCGAAATTCATACTATTAGGACATGAGCTGTTTTCCTCAATGCTCAAGTTAATGAAGCTTGACTACGTCTCGTTTGTAATGTGTGCTCTTTAGGTTTCGTTTTATGCGTTTAAATTGTAATCAAATTTTGTTAATATGAATACACGAACAAACACAACCTTCGTCCACATTATCCGCGAATCGTTATCAGAACACATGCTATAAAAACGAACGTTCATGTCAACCGAGTTTGACTACATCTCATTCAGAACATGTGCTTGACTTTTTGAGTTTAAAATTAAAATCGGACTTCGTTGTAACGATTTCTCTCACAAACAAATTTATATTCTTCTATTTGTACGAATTTCATGGAATGAAATAAGTCATGAGTACTCACGATAATCCCCCATGTGTACTCACGCAATTTAAAAAAGTTCATTCTTACTAGCTCAAGTTAATGTTATTATAACTTATGATTATAAAGTAATTTTTAGAAGAAGTTTAACTAATTATTCTTTAATCGTATTCTTGCCGTTCAGGTTTCATCGTATATAAATTTTTTAAGGATTTATATACGATGCTGTTGAAACTTACTTCTAAGAACAGTCATTGAGATAAAAGGAAAATTAATATTGTTTTAAACTCACATTAAAATATGTGTAGTAGAAAGTATTTTCTTTTTACTTTTTTCTTGAATCATGAAAGGTTATTCACCTAAATTTCTTAATTATTTAATGTAGTACTAATAAGCTATCGTTAGAGTAAAATCTATTACATTTTACGACGAATATCATACGAGAATTTCTGCGCATTAAGACAACACGTTTGTACTTAACAATCTGCACGGTTCAGTCTGTTATTGAAATTTCTTTTTCCTATTTTTGTTTACAATTAATAAAACGAAAAAAAAAATGGCGAAATCAAAGTTTTCCAAGTTATGAAATATGAGTATTTTATCTCATTTCAAAGCAGCCATAAATGTAGGGGCTTAATCACTCCCAGAACATTTGGTTTCAAGCCATATTGCCAACCCTAGAACGTTAATATGCATACATATAAGGACTGTTATAAAATATCCCCCAACCCCCGCCGCCCCTCAGAATACTACTACTTTCGCCACTGTGTAAGGTAAACTACACTAAGCAAAGAATAGTTTGAAAACTTATTTCTTTAAAAGCATTAACTCATCTGAAGGAAAACAAGAAGTTCCGTCTAGAACTATACGAGCCTACTTTCCCGTATACACCAAATTCAAATTTATAATCTAGCTATCTCTTTCTCTCTCTTTCTTATTTATTTTTAGTTCTAATTATTGAAAATATACCTTTTTCAACGGATAATACATATTCATTCACTCACTCATTCATTCTTTCATTTATTCAGCCATGCATTTATTCATTCATTCGTTACCTCATTCAAGTGTTTATTCATTCATTTACGCATTCATGTATTTATTCACTCATTTATTTATAGTTTCATTTATTCAATAATTTATTCATTCATTCTTTTCCTCATTCATTTATTCATTGATTTATTCTTTCACTCTTTCATTTATTCATTCATTCTTTTCCTCATTCATTTATTCATCGATTTATTCTTTCACTCTTTCATTTATTCATTCATTCATTATTTCACTCATTGAGTCACTGAGAAATATCCTTGAAAATCCCGATCAAAAAATTTCATAGCAAAATAGGCTCGTAAGTTCTGGATAAACTTTCTATTTCTACATGTTCTACGTTATGAGAGCTTTCCGATAAAGTTTGTTCCAAGCAAATCGGTCCGTTAGATCAGGATTTATATAGGGTTGAAATTTCCCCGTAAGCTCTGTGTTAATTTTTTGAACTGTTCAAAAATGAACAAAAATTGTTCAAATCAATATTTTACGCCAAGAACTTCTTCCAGTGAGCTTGTTCATGGGAACTTATAATCTTGTACCCAGAGTTTACATCATTTGCTTCATTTTCACCCATAGGCGCTAATGTTAAAATTTTTTGAACTGTTCAAAATTGAACAAAAAATTGTTCAAATCAAAAAGTAAAATATAGAAATGAGATGTCCTCGCCGAGATCTTTCGAATGCAAAAAGAATTTTTCCAATCGGACAATTCGTTCAAAAGTTATTAGGGGGGGGGACAGACCGACAGACCGACAGACAGACAGACAGACCGACAGACAGACAGACCGACAGACAGACAGACCGACAGACAGACCGACAGACAGACCGACAGACACACTTTTTCCCCATCTCAATACCCTACTTTCAAATTTTTTATTTTTCAATCTTTATTTAATTACTTCACTTATTTTTGACTTTTCTTGATTTTTAACGATATTTTCACGATACATTAAGACTTCTTTCATGCTTTATTATTATTTTTTTTTACTTTTACGGGAAAGTAGGCTAAAAATGGTATAAAATATCGTCTGATTTAGGCATCGTATTTATTCTACATAATAAATGTTTCATTACGTACTGTAACTTTTAAAGTTTATTTATGCGTGCAATTGCAAAAGTTATGTTAAATGATGCAACAAGATAAAACGGAGGAAGTTTATTAAAAAAAGCGTGCAAAAAAATTGAAAGAAATAAAAACAGCTACTTATAGTAAAATTTTTGGTTTGTTCTTCATATTGAAATTGCAATCTTAATTAGTCCACTGATTTTGCTGCATAATACAAGAAAAGAAAAAAAAAATTATGGACCAAAATGGTGTCATTTGTTCTACAACAGTATCTAAAACTTTTAACTGCAAGATCTCTTTTACTAATGCTCTGGAAACTAAGAAGTAATTTTCAATTCATTCACATAACTCTACTGTTCAATTCAAATTAAAAGTTATAATTATATTAAGTATAATGTTTTTATTTTGCTTCAGGTTAAAATATTGGGAAGAAAATTCGTCTTGAACTAATAGAGTCAAATGTGGGGGAGGGGAGGTATTTTTTTGTACTAAAAATTTCGTAATTGGTCAACAAAAACCGCATCAGCACAACCTACAGGGTTATTTTTGTGCTCTTATAATCATTTTTTAAAATTAACAAACAGAAATACTCCTATAAACTGAGGTTATAGTGCATTAGCTATATCATATAAATATGATAATGACTAATACACTATAACCTCAACTATTCTAATTGAATATATTTAATCAATATTTTCAATTAGTAAATGTAAATTACTGATAAGATCTCTAGAAAAGAAGACTACACGCTCCCTCAAGGACGCAAATCCCCCACCCATAGTTTAAAAACATGTGTTTCTATGGAACGCAAAAGATAATTACATATGGTTTTATATATATATATATTTTTTTTTTGAGGTAGAAAATCCATTTGCATTGATGCGATAATTACCCAATGACTTAAAACTCAATTTACTGCAAATCTGCGCATTTTTACAGAAATATTAATTGAAAATTTTCTGTTCAGTCACCTAATTGGTCTTTACGATCAACATTATTCGGCAAATAATAATGTGATTAAGAGTTGAACTAAATCATTAAGTAAACATTTTCATCTTAATAGAAAATCTAAAAATAGACAAATCATTTTTTTTTAACTTCTGCGTTTTTCAAAATCAGAATGGAATCTCATGTTTCAGTATAAATTGCGGTCCCCGTTTTCGCTTTTTGCATGAAAGAAAAGCAGCGAGTCCTAATTAAATTTTCCACTACTGCAACATTTTGATATAAATTTAAGCAACTTCAACTTCTGCTGAAGCTACTGTCTAATTCTCTTAATCGAAACTTTCCTTGTTTTTTGCCCATGCGTCACGTCTACGTCGATCATATCGAAATAGGTGTCAGAGGAGAAATAAAATTGAGCAAATTTACTTTTTGTGAAAAAACAAACAAACCAGCAAACGTCTTCTCTTCTTTTTGTACAAAAAATTCAAATCAGAAATGGAATAAATCAACATCGGAGGAAAAAACAACAAATGTGTGGCTAAAATACAATCTCAGAAAGTGCATATCTCAGCGTTTCCACCCTTTCTCGAATAGATTCGATCCTCACGGGTAGTCAAGGCTTTCATAAACGAACAGCACAAGCCAATAAATAAAAAACAAAAAGAATTCCAGCCATTCACGACAATGCCGTTTATCATCAGTGAACACTTGCAATAAAACAAATTATGAATCAGTGCAAAGTAGAGAACGAAAGAAGTAGAAAATTATACGAAGCAAATCTAAGAAATTTTTCGACTGGAACCTTGGGGCCGTTCATAAATGACGTCACGCTTTTTTCCCATATATTTGACCCCCCTCCCCCCTTTGTCACAATATGTCACACTTCAGCAGACCCCCCTCCCCCCCTTTGTCACACGTCACGCTATGTTGCATAGTGCATGATGTCACACTTCTTGCTACCCCCTCCTCTCCCCTTGTCACACTTTGTCACAATTTCACGAACCTCCCTCCCCCCCTCGAAGCGTGACATCATTTATGAATGATCCCCTTCGATACTCTCTAAAATATGAAAGCTTTCCGATACATTGACACACATTACGATCCATGCTTTCAGACAAGAAAGGGAAAGCTTCCTATTGACCACTGTGCCACTGTCAGTCGACCATGACCCAGAACGCAGTCCCTCAACCATGACGGAACGATTACCTTAGCGCTTCGTAAGATTAACGGATAATCCTTTGTTGGTTATCTCACTCCAACACAATGGCTAAGAAAAACTCGTGCACAACAAATTGGCTCTTGTCCTACTTCAAAGCTTTCGTTTCTGGTTAAAAACATTAACGCGTTTGTAAAACGAATGCACATCGTCATGGAACATTTCAAGATTACGAACGTATCCTGAATTGGGATGCTGTTATTTAATTCACTAATGGTTTGCTGGAAATTTAGTTCTATTTCAAATACAAAACGTTTCAGAAGGAAACTCTGTTGCATGTTACATATTTGCATTTTTAATGCGTTTATTGAGTAAAGATTTTGCGCGAATTCTTATTCCGGCCTTGAAATTTATTGACCTGAAGCAGTATGCGTATTACGTGTATATTTGGAAAGGATGTCTACCAGTTTTTATTTACTTGAAAAGTTATATATAAATAATTACGGTTATAACAAGTCGGTTAATAAATCGGTTTATAACTTATAATAAATATAAACCTTTTAACTCCACATAATCGTTTATTTATTTAGAGGGGGTTCGGAGAAAAAATAAAACCCAAAATCGTAGTCTTAAAATGTAATTGCACTTGAAATAGCTGTTAAACGTTTTAACTACGCATTACCATTTATTTATTTTCTGAGGCCTTAGGTGAATAAGTAAAGCCGTAAATATAGTAGAAATCAAAGTCGATCCGTCTTGAAAATGGAATTGAACTTATAAATAATAGCTTTTCAACCTTTTAACTTCATATAATCGATTATTTATTTTCTGAGGTATTTCATGAAAAATAAAACTAAAAGTCAACTGCCAAATGAAATGTTTCTATGCATTCTACATAATTATATACACAAAAGATTATCAGTTAATGTGCTAAAGAAGTTGATTTTAGCATTTTAATGTAGCTCAAGGAACTGATTTTCAAGGAATTTGGTTTCACCTTTGTTTTAAATTAAACTGAATTAATTAAAAGCTATAATAGTTATTTTTTTAAATAAAAGATCATGATTTACTTGATAATTCTAGAATTATTTTTCTGATTATATTTATAGCAAAACTGAAATAATTAATATGTCGACTCATAGATTATTATTAACTAATGATAAAATCTTTAACCACCCTGCAATAGGGCAGTCACCGAGTTATATGCTAAATGGACGAGATATCTCGTCAAGAACCGCAGGATGATTTTAAAGTAGGACTTACAGTGGTGTGAATAAACATCTTCTCGTAGACTGTGTAAGAAGTAATAAATTAAGTTAGGACAATACTAGTTAGTAGTACCGTAAATAGCGCTCAAACCATTATTTAAAAAAAATTTGTTTTGTAACAAATAATAGATATAGAATAGCGCTATGTAAATTTGTAGAAAGGACGATCCTTTCAGACGGAGACAGACAGAAACAACT
Source organism: Octonoba sinensis (assembly GCA_038502835.1). Classification (NCBI taxonomy): domain Eukaryota; kingdom Metazoa; phylum Arthropoda; class Arachnida; order Araneae; family Uloboridae; genus Octonoba; species Octonoba sinensis. Next base: position 51,161,958 of record CM076601.1, on the reverse strand, counting down.
AATTAAAATGAGTTGAAATTCCTTTGGCCGGGCAACAGTGTCATAATACTGATTTTATTCCTTTAAAGTTACACATGCTTTTTTTTAGAAAAAACTAATAGTCAACGGCAAACTTAACTTTTGTGTTATAATAAACGCGAAAATTTTCAGGATGCTAGAGAACAGTATAAAACACATGTAATTTATTTTTTTTTTCTAGTGCAAAAGTGCCTTTTCTTATGCTTTCAATGATTTGAAAAGAACGTAAATAAATCTTCATTTTTTTAGTACAATGATCTCTGTGCAGTCTAACTTCATTATTGTAAGTCACAAAGTGACAATGGTGGTTCATGATATACTTTCCTTTTGGCTTTTCCTTTTCAATAATCAAATGCATGATGACAACTTTTCAAAGAAAAAAATTTTTTTTCTGTTGTATAACATGATATTGAATGCATATTTTACACAATTTATTTTCTATGGAACTGAGTGTCACGAGGTTATAATAGTACTAAAACCAAAAGAAGAAAAAAAATCCCAAATTTCTTTAAAGTTATATCTACCATTTATTTATTTTCATTAAAAAAATTAAACTTCATTCTCTTACTACATTAATTATTTCATCCGTCAGAACGAAAATGCTGCTCTAGTAAGAAACCCATCCACATATTTTTTACGCAATGATTTAATAAAGCTTATCACTCTTTAAAATTTAAATTTCAATGAATTAATAGAGTTTATTAGCATTTATTGCAATAAAAAAACCTGTCACTGACATCAAAGTACTTTGGTTGAAAAATTAAAACTATTTCATTTCCCCTCACTTCATTGAAGCACTGCAAAATTCATCATGCATACCCATCTGAAGACTTACAGGAAACACAAATGGCTGAGGAACAATTATCAGGTAATAAAATACCAATTTTTCGGAATGTTAATTCCGAGATTTTACTTTATTGCTGTTAAAACTCGTTACGACATTCAAGATGGCGTAATTATTAAATAATATAATTTTTAATTGCAGAACAGAACATTCATGCAATATTAAAAAAAAAAAAGTTTTTGCTTAGTAAGAGTAATTTCGCTTAACCAAAAAATCAGGACATTTCACTCTAATTGGTTGCTAGGTTAAGCATGAAATGGAATAATTCACACCATTATGTTGAAGGATTGCATATAATAATGGGAATTAATATCACAGGAGTACTTCACTAAAACAATTTGCAATGTAGTTTTTTTAAATTTATATTCTCGAATATCAATTAAATGCAAATACATGTGTTTTCAAAATACAATACATTATTGAAACTTTTCTGAACGTTGGGAATATTATTTAATAAAATCTAATTTTCTCTGATTTGCTAAAAATGTATCTATGCACTACATAAACATTTTCTTTAAACAAGGTGTTCTTCTTCTTCAGACAATAATTATTATTGTTGTTATTATTGTCTCAAAAGTAATCTATTTAACAAATTCCAAACTAAATAAATAATAAAATGCACCCCAAAAAATGTTTGAAGCGATTTGCTAGGAAAAAAAGTACAATGTAAATTTTTCAAAAAGGAAGATACTTTTATCTGGTAACTAATGTGAACATAATAAATTCATATTTAATAGCCAAATATAGTAATTGCTTTCATATTCTCTAAAGTATTACTAAATATCTAAACCAAAAAACATTAATTTTTCTAATAAATTAAATCAGTATTTGCACAAATTAATAAACAAAGAATATATACGAAGAGCTCAATTTGAAAAGTATCAATGCAAATTTTTTAGAACGGTCGCCTTTATAGGTGACACATATTCTATTTCTATTCCATATGAATATTTAACAAGGGAAAAACAAAGCATTCTTAATATGGAACTTCCTCTTTTTACCGTGAAGTTTTTTACTACTTCAATGACTGCGTGAGAATATTTATTTTTCGGGGCTTTTGTTATTACTCATGCATTTGGTTGTCACATATGTTAGCCTTTTTTACGCTTCTTTTTATTTTATTTTTTATTGGACATTCCTGATGAAAATGCTTTTACTCGGTAAGGGACCGTTCATAAATGATGTCACACCTTTTTTCAACATGTTTGTCCCCCCTTCCCCCTTTGTCACAAAATGTCACACTTCATCATCCCTTTGTCACATGTCACGCTATATTACATAAGCATATATAAGTACAGTTCAGAAACACAGCACTGCGTGGTAGATCACGTTTCTAATTTTATTTTTGACCTTTCAATGACATTTGTGATCATAATAAGTATGATTACATGTGTACTTCATTTGTATAAAGTAAGGTTAAGGTTTATAACACAAAAAATAATTAGTACAGAACAGCAAAATATATCAATTGTTCAAATTCTGAAAAAGCGACCCACGTAATTTTATCCTAAAAGTGAAAATGAAAATGTGCTTTTAAACTTTAACAAAAGAAAATTCAAGCCTTAAACAGCATTAGTGTTTACGACACAAAATGATCAATGAATCTTTAAAACCAAATTATGAAAATTAAGAAAAACTTTAAAAATGGTGGTAATTTGCTGATTTTAAATGTTTTCATAGAAACCAAAAGGTGTAATGTCACACTTCTTGTTACCCACTCCCCTCGTCACAAACTGTCACAACTTCTTTAACCCCCTCCCCCTCTAAGAGTGACATCACTTATGAATAACCCCTAATCAGGGGTTAACATACTCCTAAAAAGTTAAAGAAATTAAATACAATAATTAAATAATAAGTGATTTTACCTTTCTTTAATGTTTGAAAAATATTTCTAATGTGGAAACATGATTTTACAAACTTATAAAATATTTATGTAAGCGTCAATAAAAATATTGAGCTTCTGGTATGCAATCATTAAGTACACAACACACTATATCCTCAGACTTCCTTAGTTCAACTTTAATTACGTTTGATAACAAGTGTGACTCAACTGAAAATAGACGTTGAGGACCGTCTGTTCCTTGAATGTGAATTCACATTCTATGAATTCACATTGCATAAACAAACTTGAAAATAAGAGGCAACTAATTATCAATTCATAAGCCGTATTTATCCTATTTTGTACTCTAAACAACTAGTGCAGGGTTTTCTAACTAGATTTAAATATTTCTAGTGCAACACAGAATTAGTAGTAATATCACAACAGTACTCGCAGCTTCATTTATGATTTTATTTATCAGGGTTTATTTTAAATCTAGAATTCATGTTTTAGTGCGCTTGACTTTTTTAATATTTATTGTTAAAAATGTAAATAATATTTTTTCAACTAAACTGCAAAATTTATCACAGTAACATGGTAAATTATTGGGCTACTTAATTAATTCGAAGTATTGGTAGAGATAGGTTAAAATATGATATTTAATTAGTTAAGGGTAATGAATATAATGAAATAATAGGTATATTTAATCTATTAATGAGATTTCACCTTTTGACTTTATTTAACCTCTTTTTGGCAACATAAAATAAAATATAGATATGTTAGAAATTCTTTTTATCTTTCGATTTATTTTTATTCGTTAATTTTCACATTTAGGAAAAATATTAAGCATGGAAAATGAACATGCCTATGAATACGCATACACCCATTATAGTATATCAGGGCTTTAAATTTTCATTGATTTGCTTATACATATAAGATAATTTAGTGATTCACAGACATAATATACGTGACAACTTAACCATTAATAAATTAGGTTAACTTTTACATTTAACTTTTGAACAATAAATTGGTTTTCTATGTATTCCTATGTAATTTTTTCTAACATTTTATTAACCAAAAAAAAAAGAAACTTAGACACAGTCTTTAATTCCGATGAATTGCATTATTCATAATTATTTAACTAAATAACAGTCATTAAATGTTGGATTTCTACTAACTGTCTCGTCACATTTCTTCTCAACGCCCTTTCCCTAAATACAGCTTGCAGGTGAAAATTGCAGACGGTACAACGGTTAACTTCCTCATCCTCATCCCAGAAGTAGGTCAACGCTACGCCCGCATGCATAAGCATATATTTACTTCCACCTTTTCTGCGGAAGAGGTTTTGTTTTACTTGGGTGAAGTTACTATTACAATTTAACTTTTGTCAATAGAGGAAATGGTTGGTAATGCAACCTTTTGTCGTTTTGAACACTTATGCTCAACCTTATGCAATTATATTTATCTTAACTGCCCTAGTACTTGCCATGAAAAATTTCCCTGGCAAAAAGGGCAAAGGACTCTCATTCGGCGAGAAAAAAGACAGCACATTTTAGGAGAAAAATTACATACCGAACCTGGGTACAAGGTAATGCACTCTGCCGACTCGGAACCGAAAGTTTCCCGGGTCCGAACCTCAGCATTGAAAGCATATGTCTTTAAAACTTCTTGGGGACTGCAGTTTCATGTAAAGTGTTCCGCACGGAAGTTTTCTCCCGTTACAGGATATTGATTATGTTCAGGAAATATTTTGTGATAGGGTAGTGCAAGGCCTATAATGATAATTATTCATATAGTATTAATAATTACAGCAATAGAGACAAAAACAAAGTACAAATTTCAATTCCCGAACTGAACGAAACTAATCGAATTAACAATCAAGTCTGTTTGGTTTGTTTCTAAGAGAAGAGGAAAAAATCTGCTGGTTCTACTTTATTTATTATAATTTTCAAAAATCATCTATAAAACAAAAAATATAATGCGTTTACAGAGGAAAAGCCAAATGCTTTCTATTAAAACATTTATTTAGGTAGATGGCAGCAGAAGAACGATATTCAATAGTGTCACTTCGAGAAATAGTGACAAAACCGTGCAAGCCATAATTTTTAAAAGATCCACATTAGAAAGAGAAACAAGAAGATCTGTCTAGTAGTATATGAGCCTACTTTTCCGTATACACCAACATAAACATTTTTAATGTAGCTATATGTTTCTCTTTGTCCTTTAGTTTAATTACTTCAAATATACCTTTTCAACGGTTAATGCACATTCATTCATTTTCTCACCCACTCATTCATGTATTCATTCATGCATTCATTCAGTCATTTTTTCACTCATTCATTTACTCATTCGTTCATTCAGAAATATCCTTAAAAATCCAGATCATTAAATTACATTGAAAAAAGGCGCGTTTAGGTTCTGGAAGAACTTCGCCTCTGTATATGTTAAACGTCATAAGATCCTTCCGATAAAATTTTGCTCCTACCAAATCCGTCTGTTAGATCAGGATTAATATAGGATTAAAATTTCCCCCTAGGAACTAATGCTAAACTGTTTTGAACTGTGCAAAATTGGACAAAATTTGTTCAAATCAAAAAATATTTCACATAGAGAGCTCCTTTGAATAAGCTCGTTTAAAGGAACGGATCTTATGCCTACTATTTATATATTATTTGTTTTGTATTTCCCTGTAGGCGCTAATGTTAATATTTTTGGAACTGTTCAAAATTGAGCGAAAACATGTTAAAATCGGAAAGTATGGAATGGAAATAAAATGTCCTCGCCTAGATCTTTCAAATGCAAAAAAAAAAAAAATCTTTGGAATAGGACAAATCTCGCAAAAGTTATTTTTGGGGGACAGACAGATACACATTTTCCGCATCTCAAAGCCTTACTTTCAAATTATTTCATTCTTTGTTTCATTGCTCCGCTTATTTTTGACTTTTCTCTATTTTTAACAATATTTTACGTATATTTTGCCTTATTTCAAACTTATTATTATTTTTTTACTTTTACCGGAAAGTAGGCAAAAATTGAGTCATCATTCTTAAATATTATGTATCCATTTATTACTGGAAGAAGATCTTGGAGTGAAATATTTTTTATATTGAACAAATTTTGTTCAATTTTGAACAGTTCGAAAAACTTTAACATTAGCGCCTACGGGGAAAATTCAATCCTATGTAAATCCAAATCTAATAAACGGATTTTCTTGAAGTAAATTTTATTGGAAGGACCTTATGACGTAAAACATATACAGATACGAAGTTCATACAATGCTAAACGAGTCAATTTTCCCATGCAATTTTTTGATCTGGATTTTTAAGAATATTTCTGAATGAATAAATGAATAAAACAATGAGTGAAGGAATGAATGAATGAAAGAAGGAGTGAATGTGTGTGTGTGTGAATATGGTATTAATCGTTGAAAGATACGTATATTTGAAGTAATTAAGAATTAAAGCTAAATGAGAAAGAGAGAGATAGCTAGATTATAAATTTGAAATTGGTGTATACGGTAAAGTAGGCTCGTAAAGTTCTTGACGGTACTTCGTGTTTCCCCTTGCGCACATATATAAGTGAGCAATTAGTGTATATATATATATATATATATATATATATATTTGTGGGGGAGGGGGAGTCAGGTCGGTGCCCATGACTTTGAAAAGGGAGGGATTCAAATCCAAAAGTATGGATTTTCCATCCTTGGTTAGATTTAGTCAAAGAAATAAATCGTGTGACTAAATGTGTCAAATAAGTCATTTCGGCTAAATGACGATGGTGGTCACTCCCTTTTATTGTTTTTTTTAGTAAAATTATTTAACCCATCCACTCTGCAGACTTTTCTCAAAAGCTGCAATATATAATACTTTCTTGTCGCAATATTCTTGTCCATCGTAAGCTTTCAAATTTATCCATGATCTCCTCTCAAGAAATATTAATATTTTTTGTGGAGAATACTGGATTTCTGGAGTGTAGTTTAAAGCGACAAAGAAAGTCTAAAAGTAATAATTAACCCAAACGAAAAGTGCAATAGGGGGGTGGGTTAACCCCGAAACCCCTCCCATTGGATACAGTAAGGGATAAAAGTCAGATTCCGATCAAATGTCTGTCAACAAAATATTCTAAAACCCTTTGTTAATAAGAGCCGTTAAAAGAAAGTTTTGACAAGCAGAATTCAAATTGCAAACTTTATAAATTTCGCACATGCGCAAAATGTTGGGATACGGAACACCATTTTTGCATATAGTATTTTATTTCCCAAGTCAATACCTCAATTTATTAATTTTTTTTAATTTTTTGACAGGTATTCCTGAGCGAAGCCAAACAAAATGAGACTTCCTTCAATACCTCTATTTACATTTCTAATATTGGTAAGTGATGTTTTTCTTAAATAATGTTTCAATAAATAAAAAATGTGGTGCTGCTAATAATTTATTTAATGTGTATCGTCTATTTGGAATGTATAAATTTTTTAAAACTTTCTTAGATTATTTTTAATGTTTAAGTTTTCTTAATGTACACGAATTTTATGATGAAATGAAAACAAAGTTATTAGCTTATTTTTAGAGACTTTTATGTAAGGATATAATGAATGTTTACATTGATTATTCAACAGATCTATCGTCTTTTGGAATCCATAAAATTGCTTTTACATTCTTGGATTATTGCCAATTCTTAAGTTTTCCTAATGTTCACGAATTTTATAATGAAATTTTAAAAAAAAGTAGCTTTATAATATATTTTTAGAGACTTTTATGAGAGGATATAATAACTATTAACATTGGTTATTTTACATAAAAATGTTTTAACTTTTATTAGGTGATTATGCATAGATAATTTTTCTGGGCATTTGTATTTTTGCGCCAAAGTAAGCTTTGAGAAAGTGATACTTTTCTGCGAGAGAATTATATGATTACAGGAGGTGAAGGAGACCGAAAATAATAAAAGGAATTCGATTACCAATTAGTCCGATAATTATTATGGCGTATTATTTTAAATCACTTCTATACAATATCATAATGACTTTATTATTATTACTGCTGTTTTAGTTTCTTTATATACCATCATAATTGTTGAACACCAAACGTTGCAACGTTTTATGAACATTACTCGTAAAAGAGCACGTGTCAAATTAAGTTTTCCACCAGTAATTACTGCGATTACTTAAGATGAAATGACTTAATTTTGTCGATTACGAGTATGAGTCTTAAGGAATTAAATGATTTGATTATTACTCTAATCACGTCTGCTTGCGATTCACAGCTCCTGACAAATTTTGCTACTTGTCGGTTAAACGCCCTACATTGGCGATAGTTATAGAAATGTCACCATTATGCTATTCAAAGCTAATAAAAACTTATGTTGTTTAAATCTAATAAAATTTGCTCCGTTTATATTTCATTTGGCGATGTTTAGCAAGCAAGTGTAACCGGTAAGTTCCAAAATTTTTGACATAAGTTTTTAGTTATAATTTTTGCGACTTTACTTACAGAAAAAAAATGTAAGAATTTTGTTACAACTGCTTTGAAAGTGTCAGGACTAATTATCATTATTTTGTTACAATTGCTTTGAAAGTATAATTCTTATGGTAAGCGTGAACTGAAGCAACATAATTAATGATATGTATTCAAGGTCAAAGCTTCATACCCTAAGTTACCTTTTGACACATTATTATTACCTTTCAATCGTTGGCAACTTAGCCTGAAAAACCAATCGCTGTGCGCTTCGGGCAGCTATCATTTCGGATCGAGTGGAGAACCGAACCTATTAATTTTTAGATTTATTTCTTCCTGGTTAGTGACCCTGATAATATTCAAAGTTATTATGCTAATATGTTCTTGAAGCATGATTTCACCTGGGAAGCGCCAAGACTAACCTTATGAACAGGAAAAGAATTCACGAGACATTTTTATGGTAACCTGGTACCTTATCATGCTCGTTAGAAAGTTCTATGATATTAAGTTCGTGATCAGAAAATAAAACCAGAAGTTGCAAACAAAAAAAAAAACATTTACCGATGTTAAAATACGAAATATGTACTCTCAGAAACGCATGCTCAAATCTCACGAAACTTTCGTCGTATTTGACGAAATGGCTTCGTGAAAAATGCTCCGATTAAACCTTTCGTCGAATTGCGGAAATTTCTGTGGTAACTTTTTTAAGTCGTGTGATCGCGCGAGGAAAGAATCGTTACAAATGCCGAAATTTTCTTGACGGTTCAAAAATCGTCTAAAATAAGAATTGTACTTTCGAGAGTGTGTCGTCTCTTAAATTTCATGTGGCGGCAAATCTGTATAAATAACACAGTGTGTATGCATTTTAAACTGGATCTTTATCAGATATGGCAAGAAGGTTCTTTGGTACTGTAAAAAATTCTAGTTCAACCTTTCAACGAATAATTTTTGAAATTTAGCTGTAACCAACATTTGGTACTACATTGAACATGGAATTGAACCATTATAATAGTTCTTTGGTACTGTAAAAAATTCTAGTTCAACCTTTCAACGAAAAATTTGTGAAATTTAGCTGTTACCAACATTTGGTACTAAATTGAACATGGAATTGAACCATTATAATAGTTCTTTGGTACTGTAAAAAATTCTAGTTCAACCTTTCAACGTAAAGTTTTTGAAATTTAGCTGTAACCAACATTTGGTACTAAATTGAACATGGAATTAAACCATTATAATAGTTCTTTGGTATTGTAAAAAATTCTAGTTCAACCTTTCAACGAAAAGTTTTTGAAATTTAGCTGTAACCAACATTTGGTACTAAATTGAACATGGAATTGAACCATTATAATAGTTCTTTGGTATTGTAAAAAATTCTAGTTCATCCTTTCAACGAAAAATTTTCGAAATTTAACTGTAACCAACATTTGGTACTAAATTGAACATGGAACTGAACCATAATAATAGCTCCACTTTAGTACCAAATGTTGGTTACAGCTAAATTCCACGATTTATTTTTCTTCATTTTTTTTTATGAAAGGTTGGACTAGAATTGTTTACAGTGTAGCAGAAAATTGTCATAAGGATGTTTTCAAAATTAAGCAGTTTCGTAAAAAAAAAAAAAAAATAAATAACCTGAAAATTGGATTGGATCGAAATACTTTCATAGCTAATAGTACATCGTCTGCATTTGTTATCTTAGTTTTTATGAAATTGTAAAACTGAAATTAAAAGTAATAATAAGAATGAAATTACCAATTATTAAAACTGTTGAAGAGCTTGTTTTTGAAAGTAAAATATTTCATTTTTATTCTTCAAGAACCGGTGTTTTTTTTTTTTTTTTTCATCTTAGAAAGATTTAATATTGAGCTGCTATTTTTTTTTTTTTTCTTCTGAAATCTGAGTTTTTTCTCTCTCTCTTTGTTTAGCGGATGTATTCTTTTGCTCAGTGATAAGCAAGGTTTATAATTTGGGGGAATGAGGTGTTCTTAACGAAAGTGTCGTGTCTTGATAGAAGAAATTGTATAATTTGATAAGCATTATTTTAATGTATTTAGTAAAGTTGCGTGTCTGCTAATTTTCCCCCCTGAAATCTGAGTTTTTTTTTCTTTCTTCCTCTTGCTCTTTGTTTAGCGGATGTATTCTTTTGTTCAGTGATATGCAAGGCTTATAATTTTGGGGTAGCGAGGTGTTTTTACCGAACGTTCCTTGATAGAAGAAATTGTAAAATGTGATAAGAGTTATTTTAATGTGTTTAGTAAAGTCACCTGTCTGATGATTTTTTAAATTGCCATCATGTTGTTTTTATATTTCTTTTATTAATGTTTGCTGCATTATTATAAAATAAAACTAATACAACCACGGTATTTTTTCTTTGTAGAATAATTTTTTAATCCTTTAGGGCTTTTTCTTTATTGTTTTCCCCCCTTTTCGGATTAACATGTTGCGTTTAAAGCCCGTAACATCAGCTAGTAAAGTAGTGTATATTTATCTAAATAGGAGTTTTGTACAATTCAAGTCGAAAGGGAATTGATTCATAATAAAATTGTCATTTTCAAAAGAGCCTATACGAAATTTATTTCAGGCCAAGTAGTAAATGTAGATTACAAAAGGAAAATTTGGATGGAATTTGGACATATTAGCAACGTACCTCGCTACTAATTCTTACTTTTAAATACTTATATGTCTGTGAACATGTTGCGTTTTGTTCTGAATTAATTAATTACTTCCAACAGGAAGTAATTTTCCATTCAGCAGACTAGAGTTTTTATTTTATTTTAATGATAATATTCTTCCACAACTCTTTTACAATACAGTAAGCACCTAAAGCTCGGTATTCGATTTCGCAATTACAACCCCGGCAGTTCGGATAACTCGGCCACACCCTGGCAGTGCGAAAAGATTAGAACATTGCAAGTTTCTTTAAAAAGAAGTAGTTCTGTTTTTGAAAAGCCGGCTGGTTAATTTTCATTATACACAGTTTTATTAAATGACTTCCGGAAGGAGGAGGCTATATATTCATACCGTATGTATGTCGTTTCTTTCTTTTTTTTTTTTTGTCTACCCATAAGTTTTCACCAGATGAACCGATTTTCATGATTCTTTTTTAATCGATGGAGAGTGGTTTCCCATATGTCCCGTACCTTCATTTGACCATATTCGAAAATTAGAAAAAAGTTATGATCGGAAATACAGTCGTTTTCTTTGTTGGTTTTCTTCAGCCATAACTTTTAATTAAATGGACCGATTTTAATGATTTTTCAAATCGATAGAGGGTGGTATAACTTAAATATCGTGCATCGATTTGACTTTAGTTGTTCTTTAGAAACTGCGTTATGAATGGAAACTAAGTATATTTTTTTTAATTGGAAAGGCTTGCTATGATATTTTCTTGTTGAGCAAATTATTAATTTATATAAATGTAAAACTCATTTTTAAAAAGAGTTTCTTGCCATTAAGCAGTAATATTAAAGGCAATTATAATAAGAGTTTGAGTGAAGACTTCGCTGATCAAAAATTAAATTCATTCAGTATTTTAAGACTGAAGTCTGTTCTGGTTCTGGACTTTTAAAATCAACTTCAAAACGCAAGTTATCATACAAATGATTATTTTTCAGTTAGTCACTTGAAGTGGGTGTGCCATCTGATATGTTTTTTTTTTTAATCGAGTATTCTTTTAAAAAATGTATTTTCAGTAAAAAGAATAAAATGAAGAAAAATTTGAAGGAAAACAAAAATAGAATCGAGTTCAAATTAAAGATTGCACTCAAAAGTGAAAAATAAATTAATTCTTTGAACAACATCGAAGCGATTTTTAAATATAATTTTTGAAGTCGGTGCAAAATTATGACAGACAAAATCTTTTGCAATCATGAATCAATTACAAATATAAGTGGCCTAGAGTGTGCAACAGTTCTAATATGAACTAACACATGATGCAATGGTAATTAGACTGTCATAATTTTGCACTTACTTCTAAAACAATGTTTAAAAGTCGTATCGATGTTGTTTAAAGAATGTATTTATTTTTACTTCTTAGCGGAATTTTTTTAGTTGAAGTCGGTCCCCCCTCCCCCCCCCCCCAAAAAAAAAATATTTTATTGAAATGTTTAAATTACAAGTCAATAATTAAATGTTATACATTGCTCAATGCATTTTTGCGATTGCGATATTTTTGCGCATGTATTTGCACTACAATTAAAGAACTTTAACCTTTAGCTTTTAATTGTATATTTTAGAATGTTACTAGCCTTCGTGTATCTGTCATAAGGCAAAGTATGAAGTTTCTAAGACAAAATGTTTCAGTTAAAAAGTAGTAAGTTGTGTTATAGTTCACGTGTAACATTGATGTCACACCCGCAACATGCACAAATTATCCTTTTTCATATAAAACTTTTTTTTTTTTTTTTAGAAAATTGATAGTTTGTATTAAGATACGTGATGGTTACTTGCCTACAAAAAGATAAAAAATAAAATTTAAAATTCTTTAATTGTCGTGCAAATATATACATAAAGATGACACAACCGCATCAATGGATTGAGCAATAGATAAAAAAAAAAACACAGGATGAACCATTGAATTTGATGTTCTCAACATTTAAAACTTTAAATGTTTTTGGTGATCCCAAATAGTTATGCCTGTTGCTGATTTTGAGCTTTCCATTCCATAAATCTTTCCAACAACCTTTCTAAAAAAATTCTTTTCACATTTATTTTTCAGTCATTCACTGTAGGTGAATTTCACAGCTGTCAAATCGTTCTTATGTATTATACTTTTAGAGTCATTTTTATGAGTAGCATGCCTTTTTGGAAAATTCAGGGGAAATCTTTTGCTCATCAACAGTGTCCGTACCCAGTTGTTCAATGATATCATCGACATTAATTCATGTTAAAAAAATTTTTCAACAATAGAAGGGTTGATGTCTTGTAATAAGTCACATTCACTGTCTTCTAAATTTTTTTCGTCATTATTTTGAATGCTTTCATTATAAACCAGCACTAAGGGACTTACCATCGTAATGTAACTTTTACCAGCATGATGCGAATTTTCTTTTTCCTTGGGATTTGAAGTTTGTGTTTCGATGTTTCTATTTTTCTGTTTAATCGCATAGGTACCGCTCTAACGAATTATATCAAGCAGCTGTTATTTAGCTTCTGGTTCTCGACGTTTCTGTTTTTCTATTTGATCACGTAGGTACCTCTCATATGAATTAGACCAAGCAGCTGCTATTTAGCTTATGATTCAACCGCCACTTTTTGAGGCAAATGCTAAAGAAATAAATGCCAAAGCTAACCACAAAACTTGAACGACGTGTATGTATCGAAACTTGCGAGTGCTGCTTTTTTTAGCATGTATGCAATTTAATTATACACAAATAAAATAAGTTGATTAATTAAGTCGAAATGTATGTGCGCAGATACTTCTCAATGGCTTAGGCAAGGAGAAATGTGGGAAACATTTAACTTAATACAGTTCTGTTAACCTAGGAAGCCAAAGTTATTTCCATATTTTTAAGTAATGAAATTTAGTTACAACATTATGATATCAAGATTGAACTCCCACAACTTCAAACAACTATTCATTTTACCAGTAATACTACTTGTTTCTTTCTAACGCAATATTAACCAGCAGTAGATACAGTATACCAAAGTGTCCCAAGTTAATATTCCGTCTTATACCTATTCCAAAATGCAATACAGATTGAAAAAGGAATATCCTTATACTATTACTTCTTCCAATTTTCAAGTTCCGAAAAATCAGAAACTTTTGTTGATGCTGCTCCCACCTGTAAAAGAATGAACATTCAAACTCTCCTTAAAAAAAAAAAAATAAAAGATGAAATACCGTTGAAAAAGTAGACTTTGCCTGTCACATGCTTCTTTATAGATTAGTCGACATGAATCAATTTATTCACAACTATAATTGGCTCGGTCTAAAGGCCAGCATCAATTCTTGCCCAGACGAGGTCTTCAGTTTTCACCAAGAAGGTCCAAAGAAAAAAAAATAATAAAAAACTGCGTGGAGGTATGCATCTAATTGTACTTAAAGGACGCCGATTATGTCAAGTTCAAGGGCGGGAAATCCTTTTCAAAAAGCCGAGCCTGTAGACAGCAATTATCTGTTAAGAAAGGTCCGGTTAAGACGATGAATAGTTCAGAAATTTATTCATGTTAATGGAAGTTGGAAGATTGAAAGGTATTTATACCTGAAGCATATGAATGAAAGTTTCCGGTTTATCTTTTCTTTTATTACGCAGATATTTCTTTCTTAGATTTTTTAAAAAATCTTCAAGAGTTTTGCATTTAATGTTGAAATTCTATTCAGTATTTTTAGGTTATGCATTCATACCAACTACAGGTTCCACAAGTTCCGCTTTTAATTGAATTTAGTGGTTAAAATTTTATTTAGAGAATAGAGAGAGCAAGAGTAGCTTCGAAGTGGAACTCGTTCCCTGGAAAGACGATCAGAATGACGATGAGGATCTGTCCAAAGATAAGATTTTAACTTCCTCTTCTTTCCTTTCTTTTATTTTTTGTACCTTTCTTTCTTTTTCTTTTATTTTTTCTGTCCTTTTCTTTCTTTCTTTTTCTTCCTTTTTTCTGTTTTTTTCTTTCTTTTAGAATTACAAAGCTAAAAGTTTGAGTTCGTAATGCCTAAAAGAGACGGCGATATCGAAAAAGATTTAAAAAATCAACGTAAAGCTTAGTTTCGATGTCCGATTCAGTGCTTTTAGTTTGAAAGCCACGTTGATTTGGAAATCCTAAAACCTTGTTCTAACTGGTAAGGAGAAATATACAGACTGCTTTTTTCTTAAGTAAATTTTGTAGTTGTTCGGATTGTTTTGGAGTATTATGTACTTTTAAGCTAGCAATTCATTTCATCGTGTTCCGTTTATTGTTGAATTACAAGCAATAATTTAAAAATTTATTTATTTCTGCAGCGTTCAGATGTAGCGGCATCTTTCGTTAGGAAATAATGTAAAAGGTACATCAATAACTGAAGGTGATTAGTGGGGAGATAAGACTTACCCTAATAATATGGTACGAAAATAACATTAGTTTGCATAATTAGTGATCCTTCTTCTAGTTCCGGAGAGCACTTCATTTAAACAATCACCTCTTCAAACGAATAAAATTTGATGGAATAGAATTTTATCTCACAGATTCAATTGAAGTAAAGAGTTACAAAAGTTAGGTAAAATAATTCATTTTATCAGAGGTTCAGTGAGAGCCGTTTTTAGTTGAAATAATTGCTTTAAAAATTTAAAGCTCATTCAGTAGCTTTCAAATGTAGCGACATCTTCGTCGGGAAATTAAAAGGGAGATTAAGAACTAAAGACGATTAATAGGGTGATAAGGAAATTACTGTAATGACATGGTAAGAAAATAACATTAGTGTCCATAAATATAGTGTACCTAATTCGTGCGAACACTTCATTTAAACAACCACTAATATTTTCCGGGAAGGAATTTTCTCCCATAGATTCAATGCTAACTTGCTTCCCATTTCGCGGCCAAGTGGTAAGTCATTTGGTATCAACAAGCAAGATTATAAGTAAGTTTTGAGCCGAGCAGGCTTTAATACTAAAGTTACACACAATTTATTGATATGAGAAGCTACTATTCATACTTGTCTTCCTACTTTTGAGACACTTCTGTTTGTGTCTGTGTGCAATAATTTAACTTACAAACAACACTATAATAAATTATGTACGAAGTCATTAGCACTCTTATCATCAACAATACGTATACTAGAAACTAGAAAGAAAACTATCGATGAATGCTGAGTACTGATTCGAATAAAACGGAAACCGCTAAAAGTCTAAAACACATATTTTCTCGCAATAGCAAGCAAATAAAAAAAGTAATATTAATTTACAATGCACAATAAAATCATAATAAATATAAATTGCAACTTAGTTTGGTTTTAAAAGGCAAGATTACAAGTAAATTCTAAGGCAAACAAGCTTTGATACTAAAGTTACATTAAATAAACAACTTATTTGGTTTATAAGGAAGCTAAAATTTTAAAAATTTTTAAAATTCTTTCCCTTTTTTCGGTAAAAGACATCCCCAGGGTTGTTTCAGAGCAGTGGTTCCCAACCTTTTTACTCTTGCGAAACCCTTTTAAAATGGAAAGAAAATGGCGAACGCCTTCGGTAGACGTTTATAACGAGTAAGAAAACTATAAAGTTTGCCAGCACATTTATTTCCCATATTACACACAACATGTTCATAACAAGAAATGAAAACACAATTGTAAAACATCCAAGTTTAAATAAAAACTAAAATAATAGCTACAAGAAAAGTAATATATATTTTTAATTATTGCTTTATTAAAAATATATATATAAAATACATTTATATATATTAAAAGAATGAATATAAATAAATATATTTATTCTTTTTGCATTGTTAATAGATCAGTAAACATACGTATTCTCAAAAACTATTTTCAATAATTATTTCCGCGATAGTGAGAAAAAGTTGTGGAATGGCATGAGAAATATACGTACAAGTTTTTGAATTAATCAATAAATATCTTTCGGTTTCATTTCCTGGTTAAAATGTACAAAGTTCACAAAAGTTATAAATATTTTCAGAAATATTAAAATATACATATTTTCAAATTTCTCATTGCGATAGCGATAAATTAGTGATAAGAAATTTTGGAAAAAGTATTATAAATGAGAATAAAACTTGAAATTAAATATCTTACGGTTCCACTTTGGGATCTATAGATGAGAAATTATTCGAAAAGAATGCAAAATTTTACGTTTTAGTAATTTTTCAGATTTTTTATTCTTTTTTTTCGCGCTAGCGCGAAAAAAATAGTGAGAAATGATAGGAGAAACATACTTGCAAAATTTAAAATAAATCGATGAATATCTCGCGAAGTACATTCCAAATTTTACGCGTATGTATAAAATTAGTTAATATAGTAGTTCACAACTTAATTAGTTTAATTATAGCAATTCACAACTTTTCTGCATTATCGGGAAAACAATTTGACAAGATTATTGTTATGCTGCGTCCTTAGTATACATGAAAATTTATAATTTCGTTTTTTCTTTTACGTTAGCAGTTAAACATTCTCCCATTGCAATATTTTTTTCGCGAACCCCCTTTCTACCTCATGCGAACCACCGGTTGGGAAACGCTGTTTTAGAAGGTATATTGCGGTATACAGTGCATATCTTCTGATTTTAATTGAAAAATAGCGTAACCTAGGAGTAAGAAATTTCACAGAAATTCAGAATCTGGGCTAAGCAGCTTAGAACCTCCATTAAATACGGTATCAACTTTGCCGTGCTCTGGGTGTGAACACGTATTTAGTTCAAAAAACAATATTATAACTGATTTGCGGCTGTCTTTAAATTATTTTAAATGAATGAAATTTAATACTTATTAATGCTAATGAACCTTTAGTTGGTTAATTTCAACCAAAAAATGCTTGCCAATATTGCTTGATAATCTTCCGTTCATCAAGTGATGCGCAGTCAAAAACGGGACAAAGGCGAGACAAATCTACCATGTCCTGCTATAGAGGATGTACTTTCGAAAAATAAAAATTCTTAATACACCTATTCTGTACATTTTAATAATGTTACTCGTTACATCCCCCCTCCAAAATAAATATTGTTAGTTAAGTGTATACCCTATCACTTTTAAATTTATGTAGCAGAACTTCAGACAGCACTGGACATCCCTAATTGCAATAATTACCCTTGAAAGTAATACTATATTAAATTAGGCATAAAGTCATTAGGGATTTTATTACCAACAATGTAAAATAAAGAAAACTAACGAAGAATACCGAGTGTTTATACGCTTTGCCGCCGAAGCGGTACGAACAAAACCGAAACCTCTAAAAGCAAAAACATCTATTTTCTCGTAATAGCAAGCAAAAAAAGAACTAGTTATCACAGCAGTTCTCAATTCATGCGAATCTGTGTTGATGTGTGTAATCCATTTCAAGCTGTTCATCATACTGTCTCGGGTTTCCGTTTCCATTGACACACTTAAGAGTAAAAAAATCTCAGACTGACTTGGAAATTTCTAATGGACTGTTTTCCATTGTTTTGTTGCTCTCATTGACGGGACTCTTTGACTTTTAATTTATACAACGAGTTCCAGCTAGATAGGTCAATGGGTAAGAGAAGAACCGTTTCCTGCACGGTGACCATGACCCAATGGCCGACAGTGACCTAGCAAAAATGGCTGATGGGGCTTGCAGGTGTTCGGTTTGCCGGTTTGAGCTTCCTGATGGAGCGGCTTCTCAAACAAGATAAACTGTCTAAGCAAATGATTTGTCAGAAAGTTTAAATAGCTCAGGCGTCATTAATCAATTAATATACAAACATTAGTAATTATCTAAGCATTAGTACGGAACTAACGGAATGCGATTGGTATGCTTAAAAATCTACTAAGGAATATCACGTTTCCGGTGAGATTTCTACCTCTAGCATTCTAGACAATGTCGACTTTTTCTATAGTTGCATTTTTTTAAAAACTGTATCTACTTTAAGATTCCAAATTTACCTAAATAGTGAAAAATACAATGATAATATTTAGCGACGGTTTCTATAAGGTCAAAAATGTTTACTTTTTAAGGAGTGACTGAGTGACCTTGGTGTAAGATGTTTGACCGGGAAAAAATTAATAAAAACACATAAATTTGGAGACAAATTGTTAGAATCTACGGAAACTCAAACTTATGCTGTGTTTCCGGAACCAACAAGACACTTTGTCCGGAAAGAATTTATTAAGAAATTATTTGTGACAAAATGAAAAACTCTTAAACAAATTTAAAATAATCTATATAAAAAGGAAACTGTTATTTTTGCAATGTTAGTACACGACTCCATGGGCGTGTTTATAGGGCAGTAGTAAAAGGGTGCCATCACAGAATAGACAAACAATCTGACTGAATTATCATACATACAAATTTTGTAAATAGATTAACTGACGCCGTAAGATTATTATTTTGCTTTGACATCCATTTAATAGATTACATTTAATCTTTTGTTTTGTTCTTTTATTTCTTTAAATTATAAATAGTAAAAAATGTATTGCGTATTGTACAAATATTGTGAACTGTAGATGTAAGGAGTACTATGAAAGTATGACGAATCTAGACTTCTAAAAAAAGCTTCGAATCCATGTTGAAAGTAAGAGGGAAAAATAATTTACTATTAAATTTTTTTATTGATAACACTATAACTCATCAATAGCTACTAAATGAAAAAAAGCAAGAAAATCAGTCGATAAACAGAGAAAAAAATGGTACTTTACTGTTTTATCTTTGCCTATTTTAGTATAGATTATACGACAGAAAGCGGTTCCCAAACTTTTCACGGAACCCTCAACAATTCAATTTTTACTCTGAGGACCCTAATTACTTTTCATACTAGATAAAAGATTATATATCTCGAAATCAAGTGGAAAACAAAAGTGAAAATTTATAGTTATGTTTCATAGTTTTTAATTAAATACAATTTGTGTTTAGGTTATCAGGCGGCCAGAGCAAAATACTATTTTCAGTTCTAAATAGGAACTAATAGAATATATTTACAAGGGACATTTTTAATAAAAAACTGCTACAACTCTTGTTTTTCACCTAAAGAAGAACATTGTTACGTTGTCAATAATGGCTGCCAAGTTTAGTTGTACATCGAAATCTTCAATAGCGTTTAACTTAGGAGTTTTTTTTTTTTTTTTTTGTGTGTGTACATAAATTTGAAAAGCTGGTTTTGCATCGATATCTTGTTACCTTTGAAAGCAGTTTTAATGCTTTTCATCTTTCAGAGTCACAGGCAGTTATTTTTTTAAACTCCATATCTACATTCATTGAGTGAAATATAAGAAAAAATGTTGTTCCAAAAAGATGAACCCTGAAAACACCTATTTAGTGATTCACGCTCCAGCACTGGTTTGTATCTGTTGGTGATCCTTCCCAAAAGAAGCGTCAAAAATTTCAGAGCAACCTTTAAAACATAAATGTTTTCACTTCTAAACCATGTTGTGATCATTTTCATGTTAAAATAAAAAATAATTAATACCTCCAAGCGTTACATTAATGTATATAAAACAACGTGAAAGTGCAAAAATATCAATAAGATCTGAAGATACGTGTTGCGGAATTCTAAGTACCCTCATTTCAGTGCAAAAGAATGGGGTATATAGATGAAAAGAAGTCTGACAAAATTGGGCAAAAGGTTGGTACTTTTGCCCGATATATCACCCGACAAAAGTCTAAACTTTTAGCCCAAACTTATTCAATATCACTTCTTTTGCATCTTCTTGAAAATATGGCAGCACGCAAATAAAATTTTTTTTTTTAGCATTTTGTTCAAGTCTACTAAATTGGAAATATCATTTATTCAACTAACATTTATATTTATTTAAACAACGGTTATGTAGGAATGGTACTTAAAAATTTCCCACCTCATAAAAAGCTCACTTGCTTACAGTAATTTTTGAGCACTTAAAACAAAACTTTACAAATTCCTTTTCAAACATTTGTCAAAAAATACATCGATTTCTTGGAAGACATCTGCAGTAAGCGACCTGCGTTGTAGTAAACTGATATCAATTCCAACTAGATGGCGTAAGTGAAATTATTTTGCTCCAAGTAGTTTTTTGTAGCTCTATCTAGAAACAAACTGAACTACTACACTAAAAGCTGGACCACCACAGAAATATCCAAAATAAAGTAATTGTAATATTCGAATTGAAAAACTTGTGATTGAACTTTCCTTGTCATTGGAAAATTTTCACTACTACAATTCCGTTATTAAAAGACTCATCACGTTAGATCCACAGCAATTTTAACTCTTTGTTATCATTATTCTTACTATATTTCATCGATTCATTCAATTCTACCAGTTTTTTCTTTTTGAATTGTAAAATAAATATATATAAAAGTATTAGCCCGGAGCACTGTAGTATTTACACAGCTTTTTTTTTTTAAGTTGCGGGATTGAAACACTTCTTTCAAACCTGCAATGCTTAGAAGATTTTTACTTGTTCAATACTAAAAGGCAGTCCGCAGGTGTATCTATCAAAGCATCTTCTTTATATCAATTCGCGGAAAATCGTTTTTTTTTCCCCCCTGTCATAAGTAAACGCTGTGTTTAAAAAAGCTTCGCTATTGTTTCTCTTGTGTTGTTGTGAACCGTGTAGAATAATTTGTTGAATTGTTAAGTTTCTCTGAAAGCCTTAAGTATGAACGTCACGATATTTACGCCAATTTGTTGATATTCAATTATCTATCAAAATTTACAAAAAAATATAATTCTACTTCGATTTTCAAGAAAGATTTGTTCTAATAATACAAATAGTTCCATTAATTAAATACTTTGTAATAATGAGATTGAACATTTCATCAATAAAACATTCTTAGTTACAAAATTAAAAAATGATTGACGTTTCTCATAATTCGCACTAGGAGAAATGGAGAAATAACAATATAACATAATAAATCTCAAATTTCAGCATTTCTGCATTAAGTTTAGCAAATATTAAGTAAAATAACTTTATATTTAATGCTGAAAAAATAAAACAATACCTACTGGTGTTCTAAAGTTACATGTTGGTACACATTTCCTCTTAGAGCGATAAACCTCAGTAAACAAGATACTGTTTAAAAAAAAGAAGAAGAAAGAAAATCGATCTATTAATAAGTAATGGAAGCAAACGTTTTCGTATGCGCGCGAATAAGTTGTGGAAAATCAGCGATGTCAAACACGAATTGTGAAATGTATTGCATGTCAGCATTTCTGCATAAAGTTTTGCAAATATTAAGAAATTAAAACTTTTTATTTATTGATGCAAAAATGAAACAGTACCTGATGGTGTCTTAAAGTTAGATGTAGATACGAATTTCCTCTTCGAGCGATTAACCTCAGAAAACATGCTGTTTAAAAAAAAGGAGAGAGAAAACAGATTTATTAATAAGTAATGGAAGTTTACGCCCTTTTTTAAGTGCGAAAAAGTTTCGCTTCTCCGTTAACGCGCTAAACATCAGTCACAATGGGAAATGTTCTTTGTCCTGTGTAAATTAAATATTTCTTAATATACTACTGCTGATATTTCTTTGATTGATCCCTAAATTAACGGTCCTATTCAGGGGTGCCCCAAACTTATATTTTTGGAAAGGGCGTAATTCTTAATTTTCCGAATGAAACTTCGAATTTAAACTTCTGAACGCTCCGTGATCTTCGGGAAGACATTCTCCCTGCCCGGCACTAAAGGATACCCCTCTGAGTGACCGCTACTGGCTCGCTATAGGTTCATAGACTTTTCTCGCCGTTATTATTATAGTTTATTTGTTTTTGTTCTTGTTCCTTCTGCCTTGTGGTGTAGAGGTCTTTTGTAACTTTGACTACTGGAAATAAAAAATAAAGCAATACTTCGAATTTAAACGAATTATAAGATGTGAGCACAGATCAAACATGATTAATAGAGAGAAAATAATTATCGTACACACACAAGAAATACATATATTTCTTGACCACTGTTATTGTCAACTATATATATAGTTGACGGTTAGTCAACGTTTCTTTTTTTCCATGTAAGGTAAAACCGGTAGAGTTGAATTGTTACAATACAGCAAAACTTTTTTTTTGGTGCTAAGAGGTAACAATTCCTGCGGAATTTTCCGTTAAGTGTAAGTTAAAAAAAATCTGTTTACTCATTTCGGGAATGCTGATTGTAGCTTACAGAAAAGTAAAGAATGGCGGATGGAATCCAACAGGACATCGATTATTAAAGGAATTAAAAAAAGAACGCGAATTTAACTGTGGCATTAGGAGTCTGGAACAGCACGTCGCAGAAAATACAGAGAAAAGATTTTTTTTTTTTTTTAATTTCTAATGGGCTGCTGTTGGCTTCTACCAATTGCAGACCTAGAGTGAGCCCCAGAAATTGGTACCATCTCTTTCAGCGGCACCACAATGAGTGTGATACCATCGCCGCATGAGAATTTTGACGTCCGGATTCTCCACCTGAAAGGGCGAGCACCCGGACTCTGTTGATGTGAAATTGCACTGGGAATTTAATTTAGCCGAGAGCATCCAAGCCAACTGTCTACTCAAGGGATCTTTTACATGCCTCATAATCATACGACATGGGCGCAGACGATTTTCTGCACATTGAAAATCCACATACACTGTCAGGCTCGATCCTCAGATCTGGGGAGTACGAGCTCCGCGTCTTACCACGACGCCTTCATGCCGGCAGAAAAAAATTTAAGTTCAAATGTGTCGAGGGTAATGTTAGGAAAACAAAATCCGTATACTAATATATATTCAACATAGTGTGAGGAAGAACCTTACCAGGACGTATAAATGCTACTCTAAAAAATTTTCTAAATAAATATCCTTCGTAAATCATCTAATCAATAAATTTCGTATAACATGTGTCTCTTCTTTTTTGAAATATATTCAACAATATTATGAGGAAAAAATATTTTAGTTTCTCACAAACTTACATTAATCTTCAAATACTATCAGTAAGTTGCGTGGTCAATTTTCTATAGCATTATTTCTCTTTCATGAAATATGTTCAGTAATGTTGTGCGAAAAATCACTTTAATTGAGCAAAAACTGTACAAATCAAAAAAAAAAAAAAAATGTTTCCCGTTGACAAACTACCATACTTAAAATTTAACATCTATTGTAAGTACATTGAAAAGTTAATTTTTTATGTACTTATGTGTAGTTGTATAAGGTAATTCCTGATGAGATGGCGCACTTAAATGTTTGGAGGGAAAGGGAGATATGAGTGCACCGCTATTTCAGGCAGTTGTAAGCCACAACAGCACAGTGTCTATTTGAATTCATAAGTTTTTTTTTTCTCTGAGAGTATTGTAGGGATTTTTGAATACCATTCCAAAAAAAAAGAGTAAATTCCATTGGAAAATGAACATGTCAAAATATTTCCCATGACATATTCCCCTTTTATCAGGTCTTGAGATAGTAGAAAACTTGCATTTTATATTCATTGCTCACCAAGAAGCCTTAACTCTTAAAGGCGATCGATCCCATACATTTTCATTTGAATAGTTCCTGATGAATCTGATATATTTTCAACAATGTGTGAGAAAAAAATGTTCAATTTTTCCCAAATCTTCTGATGTCTCGAGTTACGACCAAAAAAATAATCGAGTTGACACGATCTGAAAAAAATTGACTAGGTCAACAAATTTTCTCCCCACGACATATTTCACTTCTTTATGCTGAATACAAATCTAGTCCATCTTATACCAACATCCTTTCTCGCATTACTAACCTAAAAAACATCCAGGCAAGTCTCCCCCGCAGTTCTCTCCGACGCAGCTATGAACATCTAAAACCCCTCATTTCAGCCACTTGAAATAACATTTTCGTGCAGAATGATTTAAGAGAAAACACCATCCCACTTCATTATTCTCAAAGATCAACTCATCATCCCTATTATTACAGACTTGAGTGGACGTGTCCCCTTCTATAAACTTTGCTATCTCATCTTTTGTCCTACAAGTGGCTTTTTTCAGTTCATTTTCTTTCTTTTCTTTTTGTTGTCGAACCTGTTTGAAAGATGCCCAACTTAGCATCCAGGCCTGAATGCCGTGCATAATGAGATGGTCCGAACTTGCAACAATAAAGAGATTCACAGAGAGATAACACATAGCCAAACTTATCTTAAAGTATTATCACTGATGGAGCTTTAGATACCAAAGTTATTATAGGTCTTTGATTAACTAGGTGTTGAATTATTGAATGCTGAAGCCTCAGGGAGGGAATTCTTCCAAGGTATTTTTAGACTCATATAATAAAATGTAATTAATAGACTAAACTATTAAGTCCTAATTGGAGCACTGATGACTATTTTTTTTCCCGTTCTTCGCTCATATTTGTTAATATTTCGCTGCAAGGATGTCTACGAGGAGCGAGGCTCAAACAAAAAATATTCAGCAGATATTCACTTCATCGAAGTTTATTAGATAAAAAGAAATTAAAGAAACATAACCGAAATATCACATCACTTCCTTTGCTCTTTTTCCTTTTCATATTTTCTACAAAAGTTATCGGGGGGCGCCGGGGTGTTGCAATACTCGAATACACCCCTAAATGTTTGTAGGAAATGAAGTCACCACCACGTATCTCTTACATTTTAAAAATTAACTGTGTTCCTTTTGATGTTGACACTCTTTATTATTACAGCTAAAAGCACCTAATAATGTTTGAGTTTCCCGTAAGTATTGGATACTCCTGAAACCATGCTTTAATCACATTTTTATGAGGCAAATTGTAACCCCCCCCCCCCCCCCCCGCATTTAACATTAGCACCTATGGGCAAAAATGAAGCAAATTATGTCAACTCTCTGCATAACATTCCAAGTTTCTTTGACCTAATGGAAGAAATTCTCAACGGGAAACAAATTTTAATTTGTTCAGTTCTTGTTCAATTTTGAAATAAGTTAGAAAAAGTAGTTTAAAAAAATAACATTCGCGCCTATGGGGAAATTTCAATCCCATATAAATCCTGATCAAACCGATTTGCTTGGAACAAACTGTTTCGGAAAGATGTTATGGCATAGAACATGTTCAGATGCAAAGTTCATTCTGAACTAAACTAGTTTATTTACCCTCGAAACATTTTTATCTGGATTTATAAGGATATAACTGAATGAATGAGTGAGTGAATGAATGAATGAATGACTAATTGAACAAGTGAATGAATAAGTATAAATCGCTGAAAAAGGTATATTTGAAGTAATTAAGAACTAAAACTAAATGCGAAAGAGAGAGATATATATATAGCTAGATTATTAATTTGATATTGGTGTACACGGGAAAGTAGGCTCGTATAGTTCTAGACGGAACTTCTTGTTTGTAAGTGTTTTCCTTCACATAATTTCATAAGGTTCGCACACATACATGAGAATGGATAGCTACCTAACTAGATAGATAGATAGATAAGTATAAATTGATACATTATGGAAGCACATAATATCGTGATAAGGCAGAAAAACTACCACCACTGCAGAGATCTTAATAATTTAAAAATAAGAAGATGTGAACAGATATTAATGACAATATTCTTTAACATTACAAAAATAAATAGTTTGACCACGAAGTTCAGACATTTGGACTCTTCTACGCATGACAGAAAAGGGCGAATCCATTCGAGTTTTAGGGAAGTTCGTCCTGCAGGTGCGTTTACTAGCATGCGAATCAGAATGTTCGCTTCTCCTTTTGTTAACAGCAACTAAATTTATAAACTGATACATAGCATCAGTTCGAAAGAAATGAAGTATGCTAAACGAAAACAGAGCCCCACTTTCCTTATGCCAGCAGTTCCTCCCTTGAACATGAATGGAATGTTGTTGGCACTCTGCCAGGCAGATTGCTTTGGTGGATGGTAGAACTGTAAATAAGTAAAAAATGAGAACTAGTAACTCCTCAACCATCCGGAAAGTATTATAAACTTGTCAGGGGGGGGGGGCTTCAGAATAGATAGCGAAAATCTTTGAGTTCTGGACAAAGTTACTTTTACTGCCCGCCGTAAATTCTCTTTCTCTCTATCTGTTTTTCTTACTTTTCACAACGGCATTTATAAGAGTGAAATTTAAGGTAAATTAGTTCATCACATTCACTGTACCCCATTAATAAACAAGTTTTTAATTTAGGTGTTTTCGATGCCAATTAAATAACAGTCAAAAAATGAAAGGGATTTCTATAGGGAAATTGCTAAATTAATATTTCGTTTCTAATGAATGTATTTGTTTGAAAAGGCAAATTTTCGGAGATACAGCAAAAACTAACATAGCTTTCTATTCAAAATCTAAGCAATATTTTAGGATCAACTACCTACATGCGGTCGTTAGACTTTGCAGTGTCTTTAAACACAGAGGTGAAAACTAAGTAAAACACTGTAATTTCAATAAAAGCATTTATAAATGTCACTTCTGATTATTCGAATTCTAGTCTTTAAAAAACAAACTACATAGAAACCTGCAATAATGCTTTCATATTATTGTATTTTAAGTGTCATCGCATTATGGCATACAATAAAATTTTTTAGAAATATTTTAAAACTGAGAACATTAAGGTTTTATGTTCAACTGGAGCAAAATTGAAATACATATGTATTAAAAGAGGGTTCCTCGTAACCTTGAGGTTTTCAAAACAATGTTGAGGGTTCCGAAAAAGTTGAAAATTCTTGATTGTGCTACTTCTCATTGAAGTTTAAATAGTGTTAGTATTACATTACTATTTGGAAATAACGTAGTGTCTGAATGCCATCATTTTTACTATCATTATGACATTTGTAAATTGCTAAGACATTTTGATAGCTATATATGTCCAAAAAAGCATTTTTTATTAAGTGATTCGAAATACTCCGTATTTTTCTAAATTTGGTCATCATAAGACTGCTTTAAAACTGCTAAATTGGAATTTGATTTTTTAAAATTCATTTTCTATGATCATAATTGTAAACTCAAAAAAAAATGTTATTTTGAAGAAATATTAGTATTTAGACGATAGTGTTTCCTGGAACTTGGGCATTCTCAAGAGAGTTTTATAAAAGTGAAAAGGCTGGGAACCGCTGCTTAAAACTGCAAACATAGATTGCAACGATTGGCGAAATTATGCTCAAATATTGGTGATGGGTTTATGGTAAAACCAACAATTGTGCAACACAAATTATATAATATATTGCAGACACGTGTTTTGGGATTACTAGGGACTTCTTTCTTAACGGGAGAAAGTTATGAACTGCACCGGATTCTCTGCAGTCACGGTTTTGTTGTGACTACTGCTTACTCTGGAAATTTAAATACTTTTCGCGTTAAAAAAAGTTGACTTGTACTCATGTAATATGTGCTGTGCATAGAACATGTCTTGTACAGAATTTGGGTTTTTCACAATTTCTTTCCTTAAAAAGGTCAGTTTTTACTTCTTACTTGTATCGCATTTATCTTACCATATGCACCAACGTTTTTTGTGCTGAAATCTTCCACGAAGTCCAGTACATATATGATTTCATGTACCCTTAGCCGAAGGGATTCCATACAATGTTCGGAATATGACGTCAGAATTCCTCATGCTTGTGACATATGTTCCGAAATTACTCTTTTATGATGCTTAGCGTAGCATACCATCCTTGATAAAACGTAAATAATGTTTTCATCTGTCTAACAGTTTAAGAACCACTTGCCTGAATAAGACTACATGAATTGTCGTTTAGGATTGTACTATAGCTGCAGTATGTACTTGATGAAACTCTTTTTAACAACTCTATTAATTTCAAGTTCACTATTCAAAGCGATTAAAACTAATCAAAGTGCACATACTTATTTAATAAATTTATCATCTAATTATTATCATTATTTCTTTTCAGATATGTTGCGGAGAGCTGCTGCCTGGTGTAGGCGTTCAGAATACGAGATCGCAGCATTTGTCTCCTCCAAACCAAGGCCAAAATATAGACAATATACCTCTACATCTTTCCGGTATTCCTCCTCATCAAGCAGGATACATAATACTTCCAAAAGCAAATTTTATTGTGCCAAAAAATAACTTACCACCACCACCTGGAGGCCAAAATCGAAAACCAGATCGTCGACCTCCAAATGGTCCGCCTGGCAAAAATCGTTCTCAGAACAACAGAGATCGGAGACCTCCTCCTGTAAGCAACAAGAAACCAAATCCTTTGTTTGCGAATGGTCCACATCAACCATCTAATCAAAATGTGAAATTAATTCTACCAAATGGACCCTACCCACCAAGACCAAATTTTCATTCGAAATTTCAAGATACTCTTCCTCAGAATATCAAGCTAGATCAGGCTGGTCCAAATAGACCACCTATATTACCGAATTTTCAACCTCATCCTCCTGTGATTGGTCCACATGTCAACCCAAATGACTTTCTTCTTAACGGCCCTCCACCAAGAAAAGCTCCCAAAAGTAAAAACAGGCCAAAAAGTAATCCATTGCAACTTTCAGTACATGATTTAGACATGCCACAAGCGTTAGGAAGTGAAGGTTCTGAAGATTTAAACTTGAATTCTGCAATATTATCGCAGATTGGACACGGAGAAGCTTTAGATTTGTCTCATCTATTGGGTGCTCCACAACAAGAAAACGACCTTCTGGACCCTCCACGTTTGGAACAACCAGAACTTCATATTTTGCAAGAAAATGAGAAACAAGGACATGAATCACAAGAGGAGAAAAAATCTCTATATGCTGATCTTAGCAAAGCACAAGCGGAACCTTTAAAGCAGCATGAACCCACTCCAAATTTTCACATTCCATTCCCTGATTTTGCTGAACCTGAACCAAGTCCACAATTGCATCCATCAAATTTTCCACCTGGGCCAAATCTTGACGTAAATAACCGCATAAATGTTCCCCAGGAATCAAAGCAAAGTAATGCCATTCTTAAGCCAAAATCAGCAGATACATTTGATCAAGCACACGAAGAAAGCGCACCAGTATCCCTATATGGGCAAGTATTACCTGCAAGTGAAGCAGCATACGGGCATGAAATTAATAGTTTTCCCAGTCTACTTGACGGTGCGCACGATACCGAAGAACGATGGCCTGTTGTCATGCCAGAAATGCCAAAAATTATACATTTAGATGTCAAGTGTGAAAAAAATTTAATGAGAGTTAATATGGACTTTGATAAACCATTCCATGGCATAATTTACAGTAAAGGTCATTTCAGCTACGGTCGATGTGTGCACTTGCCTGCTGGCACGGGACATAATAGCGTTGAGTTTGATATTTCAATAAATAGCTGTGGAATGCAAGGCAATTCACCATCAGGACATTATGGTCCCACAGAAACTGGATCGTACTTCGAAAACACTATCGTAGTACAGTATGACCCATTAGTTCAAGAAGTTTGGGATCAGGCGCGAAAATTACGTTGCAACTGGCATGATCAATATGAAAAAACAGTAACTTTCAGGCCTTTTAACGTGGACATGCTCCAAGTCGTAAGGGCTGATTTTGCTGGCGACAATGTAGGATGTTGGATGCAAATACAAGTTGGCAAAGGTCCTTGGGCTAATGAAGTAGCTGGAATAGTTAGGATTGGCCAAACTATGACTTTAGTTTTAGCAATAAAGGACGACGAAAGTAAATTTGATATGATGGTTCGCAACTGCATTGCACATGATGGTAACAGAGCTCCTATTGAACTTGTTGATTCCGCTGGCTGCGTCGCAAGACCAAAACTGATGAGCCGATTCACGAAAGTTAAAAACTTTGGATCATCGGCTTCGGTACTATCCTTTGCTCATTTCCAAGCTTTCAAATTCCCGGACTCAACAGAAGTTCACATTCAATGTACAGTCCAAATTTGTAGGCATCAATGTGAAGATCAGTGCAGTGTTCACCGTAAGAAGCGTCAGATTGGGCATGGGGAAGTAAGAGAAATTGGACTTAATGGAGTACTTCAGGTTGTTGCTGTGGAGGATTTGACGTTCTCACCATTCAAGAACAAAACCGACGATACTAAAATTGTCACAGATAAAAGTCGTGTATGTATGTCTGCATCCGGATTTGCAGCTTCACTTATTTTGTTGTTGTCTATTGTGATTATATCATCTCTTATAGCCGCTTTCTTGTTTTTAAAACAAAGAAATGGATCTAAACTACCTCCATTACCTTACGACATGGCTGTTTTCAAAAAACACATGGAACAACAAGCAAAGAAAAATTTACAGCAGCAGTGTGTGCAGCAGAAAAAAGTATAATTCATTTACAAGTTATTGGTAGTAAACATTAAGTATCAGACAAGTTTACAAAATTATGCCGCATTTTCAATTAATTTGAACTCAAAGTGTTTTTCAAGAACTAGCTAGCATAAAAGTTGTTTCCAATGCACTTTATTGCAGTTTTAATGGTTGAAAATTAATTAATCACAATTTTAAGAATAATTACACTGAAAATGTAAATTATGTCCTTAAAAACAATTTCAGCCTTCGAGTTCATACCGCCAAATACGATGAAGAGTGTGCGGGAACATATATTTCTGAGAACTGTCATCTATTTAATCTTTGGAGCCAATTACTCAGTACAAATAAAAAAATTAGGTTTATATTTCATCGTTTTTGTTCAGAAAAGGAGCAGGACGAATTGAAACCATGTTAAGCAATCCAATTATTTACTCAGTCATATCTATAAGGGAATGGATAACATGATGCGATTTCAACTGCTTAACAAAGTTCTTTTTGTAAACCAAGTTTCAATGTTGCATATCATTATCATTAGTATTAACGTTGTACGCTCATCTGTGTTTGCTCATTAATGCACGAAGTGTATTTATCATAATGGTTACATTAGCTACAACGTGCCTCTCTCCAATGCATGAAGAAGACAGTTTGTTACAATGAAACACTATCTGCTCCAAATCTAGAGGCTACTTTGCAGCTTATATACATTGTTGAAATCGAGCAAGAAGCGTTTTAAATGAGGGGTCCGAAGATTTTTTGTTACATTTTGGTGTATTCTGCAATGAAGTTATGAGAAGGTTTAGAGTTGCGCAGCAGCTCATCTGTTGAAGAAGGGACGAATTCACATTTAATTTATTTATATTTTGTGTAGACTTCATCATTCAACTTCTGCATAGAAGATGTACTGTGGTAGCGTAATCATACGCAATATTCAACTTATTTTTTGTACAAGAGGTGCTGGTCGCCACTATGTTGTCGGCTCATTGAAGTATTATGTAAAATGTGGGAATTTCATGTTTCAATTTTCAAAACATGTATCGAAGTAAAAAATTTCAAGAAAAAGTTTTTAAAAAATTAATTTTAACAACAAAAGTCCTTAAGTATTTATAGACATATTTTTTTTCTATTAGAGAAATAATAAAGTCACCATATCTAACGAAAAATAAAACGATTGCACATGATTGTTGTAACCAACCAAATATCTCTAAGTTTATCACACGGCTCATTAAAGCAGCCACATGTATTTTTGCAAAGCATATTTTTTTTAAAGACCACCGAAATGAAATAAGGATTTTATGTCGAGTTATCGTTATTTTTCTTACAATTTGATATTCCCACTAAATCAATTTGCAGACTAGTCAGTCTGAATTCATGCATTCATTATATTTATTTTCTTCGTTTTTGCTTTACTTTTGTGACGAGATTGAAAAAAGGGTATTTTTTAATTTATGTGTTGTTTAAATAAAGTGAAAAATATTTATGGAATGTTGTTGTTGCTTTTTTAACGTATAATATTGATTATTACACTGAAACCGATATGGAACAATCGTTTCGTTGAACTGATTGGTATTGAGCATATACCGTCGCTTGAAAAAAATAGTGACACAACTCAAAAAATTCCGAAAAGGAGATTTTTATTTGATAATACTTTTAAAAAATTGATCTTTTTTATGGAATGAAGAACCAAGTCGTAGATAGCAAAGTTGCCTATAGGATAGCATAAGTGTCATTTCAGAATGAAAATAAAACGCCTTTTTTCTGTTGTTGTTGAACAGAGGCATAACTCGCGTTGTGTTTCGACTGCTGCGTGGGTAAGTACTGCCAATTTTATTGAAAACAGGCACAACTCCGATTAGGTCCTAAGTGATATAGTCCCTTATAGAGCAATAGAGACCCATTTTGTGTTGTGTCTGTATTGCTGCTAATGTAGGATTTTTTCATAAAATTTTATTATGGACAATAGAGACATATTTGGAGTTGTGTATGTATTGATTTTAATGTTACAATTTCTTAAAGACCTTTTCAGGGTTATTATACTATTCCTCAAATTGTTGTTTCAGAAAAACTGTTGTTTTTAGTAGAAAAGAGACACAACTCAAAGTCTCCTAAATTTGATCAAAATGTCATTGAACCCTAGAAGCCTAGCACAAAAACTACATGAAATAAACAAAAAGAATAGTGTTAACCAGTTTTAAGGGGCATTACAATAATTAGGTATTGTTATGAATGAAACAACAAGAAATTTCATATCGCAACAATTTAAAAACTGGTCTCATAAAAACGTTGCTTTTTTTGAGCTGTGTCACTATTCTTTTCAAGCAACGATATACATACATACATACATATATACTACATACATATGTACTACATTACATATATACATACATACACACATACACAAATATAAAGCTGTTTAACGCAGCAAATCCTTTTTTTTTTCGGGGGAAAATGGGAGGGGTGGGAAATTTTTTCGCAAATCTCATCGGCCGTTGGATCAAATAAGACATAGTTGAGCTATAAATTATAAATATTTTATTTAAAAACTAAAGCCCTATTAGCATAGTAAACATTTTCTCTAAAAATGTTCCCTGTATTAACTTAAAAACAAAAAACTTCACAAATCCTGTGATCGATCATTACCGAAACGATTTAACAAAAAAAAAAAAAAAATGCTCTGCTCAAAATCATGCATCCTAAGACTTTATCCTTATTTAAACAAAACTCGCAGCGATTCACGCCGCGTAAAAATGGTCATTATATAGTGATTGGGTTGATTAATCACGGCGCTTTAATGTATTTGATTTTGAATACTTGTGTATTTTTAATTTAAAAATATAACTATACATAAAAAGTCATTCTAATTCAACAGAAAATATAACTCATAAGGGATATATACCTCAAAGTTGCTAGGATGGTCTAGAAGTAGGAAAAAATAGGTCTAGCGATAAAATGGGTCATTTTGTGGTTAATTTAGTTTAATCCTAAATAAAATTGAATTTTATGAGCCTAAATTTGTCCCAATTATGCACAGTTTATTGGCAACAATTTTTAATCCCAATTTAATAATTATGATAAATACGGCAACAAACAAACATTAACGAAAACATTTCAAAGGAAAACATTAACGAAAGCATCGGAAAACATTACAAACTTTCTATAGTGAAACTCCGATTTTACGTTTCCCAAGGGACTGGATGAAGAAAACTACGGGAAAACGTAGAGTACGGGAAATACATAGAAAGAAATAATCAAACAGAAAAAAACAAACGGTAGTAAAGATGACTCTTTCAAAAAGTATAATATCTATATTTTCGAAAAGAAAATATTAAGCATACCATTTTAACACATTTAAATACGAATCGGGCATTTAGGTTGAAAATAATCAGTAATAGTTGGATTGTTTTTAGTCATGAAGTTCAAAGTGAACAAAAACAATCTCTCGATTGTAATTTGTTTTGAGAGAAAATAATAATTAACTTTCAACAACGTGGATTATTAGCTTTACAAAAGGAAAAATATTGCTAATTTTAGAAAAAAAAAATTCTTTTTTTACTTTTGAGGGAAAACGTAAAATGCGGGGAATTCCATAAATAACAAGCTTAGAATCCGGGTTATCTTAACGTTGATTAGAATACGGAAAGACTGGGACCTGGTGAAAAAAACTTAAAACGAGGAAAAAACGTAGATTAGGGGGACGTTAAACCGGGTTTTCACTGGGTATGTTGCTTTGCAAAACGCATAATTTACAACCTGCTCAAACGTTTTATATTTTATTAAGTAATAGGGCAAGTTGGAATTTTTTTCTCAAAAAAGAAGTTTATAACAACAATTAAAGGCCTTCAAAGAGAAAAATATTGATAACTTTAATTTTATCTTTGATTATTATTATTACAGTAGTCCCTCGGTAATCCGGCAGATATCGGACCAGGGCACTGCCGGATTACCGAAAACGCCGGATTACTGGAATGTACTAAAAATACGCATATAAATACCTGGACAAATTATTTATTTTAATGTACATAGTGTTGTTTACATTATTCCTTTGAAGTTGAAGGCATAAAATAGTTGTCTATTTTTGATTGTTTTTTCACTTTAAATGACATTTTCAGCCGTAAAAACATAGTCAGCTGTATCTATGATGCGTTCATTGAAAACGTTTCTCAGTTGATTTAAGTCACTGTTATCAATGGCTGTTTCATTTATTTTTTTCTGATATTGCTCCAGAAGGTCCATGTTAGGCTACAAGTTTGCCCACGAACAAACAATCACTTTTTTAACCACTCACAATAGCTGCGCAGTAACAGGTTTTTAACTCTACTACCACGCATTTACTAGCTTCTTATGAAACGCCGGATTACTGACAGGGCCAGAGCAGTGAAGTGCCGGATTACCAAGAGACTACTGTTTTTTTTTTTTTTTTGGTTAATGAGATAAAATGTGTCATAGTTGAGCTTTATTTATTACAGTAAGTTAAATTATGTTAAATTATAAAAATCTTCATTAATTATTTCAAAATGAAATTAAATGTGTTACGTGAAACCTTAAAATGTTTCATATCAGTTTTTAAACATTATAATTAGCTAAACTTTATTCTTAACTTTCTTTGTTACTTATACATTTTTAATACGTTTTTACATTACAAACTTCCATTGCATATTCCTTTGCTCTAATAGACTTATTTGAGGTATTACTTCTCAAAGTCTAGATCCATTGGATTATGCAACAGTACATGCTTTCTGTCCAAATAATGAAGTTTTGAAGTTAAGTTCAAGATTCCCCTAATCAAATATCATGATCATTCAGTGATCTAAAATGCGCAAAATTTACAATTCTATCACCTTTACTGACAATTGCCCCCAAAGCTGCAATAGTGAATTCCAAACATCAAAGAAAAAATGTTAAACGTAAAGTTACAGAAGTTCTGACCTAACCAGAAGGCACCCTTATAAAGAGGAATTTGGTCGGAAACTTAACAGTAAGATTAACTTCGTACTTTCACAGGCTGCTTATAAAGCACTACATAAAACAAGACCTGAACCGGATCTTGGAGCTTTCCGTAGCGGGGCAAAACCACAAAACTTAAAAATGCCGCCCCCTCCGTCCAATTATTGTTCATATATCACGTCATTTTTACGTGCTGGTCAATTCTTTAAGGGTTTTTCACTTGGGGGCCACTGATGAACCCATAAAACTTTCGTTAATGTTCGACGGCATTTCTGTTTTAGCTTAACATGGGGGGCGGGGGGGGGGGGGTAGAGCCATATGAAGGGCCCTTCTTAACTCGAGATATGAAATTCTGACAGTTAAAGGGCTCCCGGTGTTTCTCCTCCGAGAAAAATTTTGAAAACTATATGCCATCTGGCCTTAGAAGATGCAAAATTTGAGACTGCAAAAATATGGGGGTAAGAAAAAAGCAAATAAAAACTTTTTTAAATTCAAACGTTTCTACTCATAAAAATGTAGCTCAAATTAACGTTATTTTAAATCCAGGGGGCGAGACCCCACCCCCCTCCTCTTACTAATGCCCATATCGAAGAGCCATGTGTCTGCCTTCTCAAACGACACTGCCCCCCCCCCCCACACCTCTTTCCAAGAGGATGTTTTCAAAACTTGTAAATTAAAACTATTGTAGTGTTTGAGTATGGCGTGATTTATATTTCATTATCACAAGTTCCTCCCCTCCCCCGCTCTTTCGCAAGAGAATGCTTTGAAAATTTTGTAAAGGAAAAACTATTGTATTGTTTGAGCATATCGTCGCTTGAAAAGAATAGTGACACAACTCAAAAAACACTGAAAATGAGATTGTTAATTGATAATACTTTTAAAATATTGATCTTTTATATGGAATAAAGAATCAAGTCGTAGATAGCAAAGTTACCCGTAGATAGCATAAGTGTCTTTTCAGAATAAACGCCATTTTTTTTTTTTTTTTGAACAGAGGCATAACTTGTGTTTACAGTGGCTACTTATGTTTACAAGCCTCCCTGAAAAGCGCCTACAGCTTGGAATACTAAAAGTAGCCATTCAAGCTCCCATTGGCTGTGTGTGTCACATGGTCAAAGTCCTCCTCATCTGAGTGGGGAAAGTGAGAAACATGTAGCCGTGTTTTTTTCCACACAAGTTGAGGTCATAAAGATTTAGTTTAAAGCGTGTTTTTTTTTCCACACTAGTTGAGGTAATAAAGATTTAGTTTAAATATGAAAAAAAAAAAAAAAAATACTTTTGTATGATGTCGATGTTTTTTTCAACTTTTAGAAGTTATAAACATGAAAATATTCCAAAATCAATTTCACATTTTTTTCGAAGTGATGAATATTGATAATATGGAGAAATTAAGCAGGTTTATTTGCAAATTCATATGCTATAAAAATAAATACTGAGTCAATCAAATATTTTTATTTTATATGAAGTAATCGTATCACACAAAAATAATATAAAACATTTAAATATGAAAAAAAAAAATATATTTTTGTATGATGTAAATGTTTTTTTCAACTCTTAGAAGTTATAAACATGAAAAGATTCCAAAATCAATTTCACATTAACTTAACCCAATTTACAATTCCTTACCCCAATTTATAATTCCTTACTTATTGTGAATGCAAAGAGATTTTGAAAAAAAGTGATTTTTGTACTGATTTTTGGCTCATATGAGGGAGACTCTTTAATTAATTAAAAAGTGTTGTTTGAATTCAATTACATTTTACACAATATTCAGTAAAAGGAAGTTGAATAATTATATATGATTATATGAGATTACTTTGCTCTACCTACTAAAATGAAGATTATTTGGACTCACCAATTTTTGACTTGAACTTCAAATTTTCGAATCGATTGATATTGAAGTGGATGAACATTTTTTAAGTGGTCCCTTAACTTTGATATGGTGGAAAAATTTTCTTCACAGTCTGCTTCTTGGCAGTGATTGAATCGTTTACTTTGATTCATTTTAATGGGGGCATTTTTCTTTATTTTCGGTTGGGTATATTGTTTGTGTAGCCTTTTTACATGTTTAGCTAAATAGTTTTTCAAATAAAAAGAAGATTCGAAAAATTCGCATTGAAACATATTTAAGAAAAATAAATTGAGATTAAGATTAAAACTATATTTAAGATTAAGAACGAAACATAATTGTAAAAAAATTAAAAACCAGAACTCAAGTAAATATCGAAGTTCAAAATCAAAACAACAAAAGTCACAACAAATGTCATGTGACTCACACAGCCAATGGGAGCTTAAATGGCTACTTTATTATTCCAAGCTATAGGCGCTTGTTTGTGTTTCGACTGGTGCGTGGGTAAGTGCCAATTTTATTGAAAACAGGCACAACTCCAATTAGGTCCTAAGTGATATAGTCCCTTATAGAGCAATAGAGACCCATTTTGAGTTGTGTCTGTATTGCTGTTAATGTAGGATTTTTTCATAAAATTTTATTATGGACAATAGAGACATACTTGGAGTTATGTCTGTATTGATTTTAATGTTACAATTTTTTCAGACGTTTTCAGGGTTATTACACTATTCCTCAAATTGTTGTTTCAGAAAAATTGTTGTTTTTATTCGAAAGAGACACAACTCAAAGTCTCCGAAATTTGATTAAAATTTCTAGGAACCCTAAAATGCTAGCACAAAAACTGCATGAAATAAACAAAAAGAATAACATTAACCATTTTTGAGGGACATTACAATAATTAGGAATTGTTATGAATGAAACAACAATAAATTACATATCCCAACAATTTAAAAACTGGTCTCCTGAAAAAGTTGCTTTTTTGAGTTGTGTCACTATTCTTTTCAAGCAACGATATCATGATTTATATTTCACTATCACAAGGGGAAAAAACCTTGACTTTTTTTAATTTAAATTTTTAAATTTTCACATTGCAAAATTTTCCACCCCCTGAAACTGCCTTCTTAGGAGCCCTTAACTGCCATAGGAGCCGATCACAACAACAACATATTCAGTATACCTCGATTTTAGAGTTTCCAACACAGTTGATACAGGCATCAACCAATAATAGGCATCATTTTGACGTACCTAGATTCTAAAAATTTTAAAATAACGAGAAAAAACGGCAAATTTTTAAATCTTCCAATCACTCAGCTGTTGTTCATTCAGAATCACCAACTTTTTTCTTATGTCTATTTGATTCATAAACGCATATGTTGCTAAAAGTAATCATAAAGACTATAGTTTCTAAACCTTAAAAAATTTAATAACTGAAAATGTTTAGTCTTTTTTATCCGAGAAAAATTGAAAAACGCATTTTAAAGTTTTTACGTGTCTAGTACTAAATAACACTAGAAAAAATTTTAGTAACAGTTGCTTTTATGTACTAAACAAAAGTAAGGAAACTGATAAATCTGTGCAAAAACCAGATCTGTAAAAGTCTTCTATGAGTAACTGAAACAACATTTTGTTGGAAATTTTTATCGTTTTAACGTTAGTTAGTAATCAAGTTAATTTATATACTATTTAAAGCATCAATAACAAATATTTTAATATTAAATAAAATCATAAGTTCTGCAAAAAATCATTTATAATTTATACCAATATTAATTTTGTCAGAAAATTTTACTTTTCTTAGTTTCTCTTTAACTATATACTTTTATATATACTTTTCTTTTTATTGTATATACTTTTTATTGATTCATTTATACTCGTATATTGTGAAAAAAAAAAAAAAGAAAACCCACACAACAAGAAAACTTTATGCAAAAAATATTGTGAATTTTATATATCTTATCATGGATAGATATATCAAAATATCGTTTCCTTCACACTTATTTGTGCTAACAGAAATAAAAAAATAGAAATTCGCTTTTCTTAGCAAATGGGTAGTGAAGCAAAAGTAACTATAGGCGAGTGAAAAAATCTATGAAAATGTGTTGTATTTTTTGAAGTATTAAAAACAATTCGCTGCCTGTAAAAAAAAGCTGATGCTAACAACTAAGAAAGTGAAGACTGCTTATTCATTTTGTGTCTTTATAACTTTCCAAACGAGTTTTCTGCATTTAAAAGAACGCAAAATCCCATTGAAACCTATGTTAAAGAGTCTCGGCTGGGGTGTAGTACAGGTTGCCAGATGTGGCTAAAATTAGCCATTATGGGTAGTGTAAGATAGTGCTGGCTAAAAGTATTTTCAATGCCTAGCCACAAACAATTCTGGCTAATATTGGCTAATTTTAAATATAGTTTTCCATATTAAAATTTATTATTAGTTTTTTCTCTATTTCAACCAAGATTTGCTTACTTTGAGATTTATGTAAACTTACAATATGTTCAGTTGGCATTTACAGCATTTGTTGCCTTGACCATTTGAATGATATTGTAACAAAGAATGGTAAAGGTAGTATATATTAGAAGATGTGAAACTGCACTGAACAAAATGCACTAACATAATATATAGTGTAGCGAATGCTGGTCTTTCACATGTATATATCAGGCTAATCATATCTACTTATACAGGGGCACCCCCGATAGGGATGGACGAGCGGGACCGGTTCTCCCTTTAAGAATTCACCGGATATCCGCTTATTAAATATCCGGCATCAGATCCAATCACTACACGAAAGATCCAGTGAGTAAAATGTGATTTTTGTAATAGATTGAATGAACTTGTTTCGGAAGTATTTGTAAGTGAAGAATTTGCACGGTTTTTGGAAGCTATGGCATGTTTAAAAATATGTATGGAACATATAGGTTTTAAACATTAGAGCCGTATATCCGGTATAAATTCTATCCCAAGAGACAACGGATATTGGACAAAATGAATATACGATGTAGAGCTCGGGTATCTTAACTGGCAAGAGCAACAACAACAACCGAATTTAAAGTAGTAATAAATGACTAATTTTGGCAAATTTGCTTCTCACAACTGGCTAAAAATTGTCTGGAAAATCTGGCTAGTGGAGTCGTTTTCCGTA
This sequence comes from Octonoba sinensis, assembly GCA_038502835.1. Lineage (NCBI taxonomy): Eukaryota > Metazoa > Arthropoda > Arachnida > Araneae > Uloboridae > Octonoba > Octonoba sinensis. The sequence continues at coordinate 51,121,157 of CM076601.1, read as the reverse complement.
GGGTTTCCATTATGAGAATCTTGACAACTTGCTGTACACTAAATCACTTAATGTAATATAATGTAGGGCAGACTTATTTTTTAAATACAGCTGTAACCATGATTGAAATGAAGCATCGTGATGGCTGCAACCGTAACTTAAGTTTTGTTTATGTTGTTTCGCAGGCAATGTGATTTAAAATGTTAAAACACGCGCTTAATTTATCGCTTATTTATTAAAATCAATCAGCAAACAAACGCCATGTCTAACACTGAGCAGCAAAATAAAAAGCAAAGGATAGCTTCTCTTTCATCTAAAGAGTTACTCTATTCCGAATATGTTGGCACTTCAGGTATTTTTATTTCTTTATATTTATTTCCCTCAAGACTAAAGTATGATAATATATAAGAATAAAGTATGAAATATGATAGTAAATGTTGAATTTCTTGAGAAATAAAAAATTCATTTAATGTCATTGCTGTTTTATAATTATAATTGTATGCAGACCAGGGTTGCCAAATTTAAAAACTGCAAATACGGGACAGCGAGGGCGCAAGGGGCATCGGAAGTCCAGTATCCGTTACCCCTTGCGGGATACTAGATATCCAATATTGGATTCAGGTTATCCGGTATCAGGCCGGTTTATGAATATATGGAATCCAATCCGGTTACTGCATGAAAGATTCGGTTATACGCCATGTCAATTTTGGTTCAAAAGAAAAAAATTAATTAGCAAATTTTGAAAAGATATGTAACTTAAAAACTTATTTCCTGTTTAGAAGTTGTGGGATGTTTAAAAAATGCATAGAATTTACAGATTTGAAACATCAAAGCCGGATGTCCGGTAGGGCCCTATCTCTGAAGTCACAAGGGTCAGCAGGTATCCAATACCCAGCAAAATCAATATCCTAGCAAGAGTACGGGACTTTTGCCTTCTCGGGAAGTTCTACATGCTGTGGGACAATTTCTAAAAATACGTGACTGTCCTAGAGAATCCAAGACATCTGGCAACCCTGATGCAGACCCCCCCCCCTCCCCCTAATTAGGCATTTTTCACTCCTGTGCTCTAAAGTTTCCAATGAAGAGGTGCCATATTACTACTGAGGTTTACTGTAAACAATTATGAGCACACTGAGATATTTACTGGGTAGTTGTTTTGAAGTCGGAAATATTAGGGAGTCGTTACTTATCGTTAAAAGGTCCACCATGTTAAGATCGCCAAGACGCCAAGAGAATTTTACAGTGCCAAAGCAAATGTAAACAAAACAGTTTTATTAGATGTATGGACGGCTTTTATTTTCTGTTACATTAAAACTTTTATTAATAGTGCAGTTTAGAAGTGTTAATATTTCTCACGAGCGAAAAATATATCTCTGTTGAAAATAATAACTTTAACTTTTTCGTTTAATCAGCTCGCGAGATTATATGTTGCTAAAAATATGAAGAGAATAGAAAATGGATTTTCAGGATCGTAGTGTGCTCTTATATTTGTAATGTATATTTGATATGTTTATTTTGTTTTATTAAATACATTTGTGTTTTTGATAACACGATTTGCCACTTTTTTCAATTCACGCATAACAAAATAGAAGAAGTCGCCAAGTTAGGCGATTTAACCGATAAGTAGTAGGAGTTCATAAGTTTATTGTAGGGATTTATTTATCTGTTATGTGAGAATTACCAATTTTAGTTTTGTCTCAGTTAGTAGCACATGAGTACTTTTATTTCTACCAACAAAAGTTTTATAATGCTTTTTGTAAGAAAGCAATTTTTGATTGATTGAAGATTTTAAAGATGAGCCCTCGAGTTTGAAGGATCACATCTTATTATTCCCTTGAATTTGAAATGCTGTTTCATATTTTTTGCTATTTAGTATTTATTGTTGATTGTGGCTCTCAGTGATTTAGCTTTATGATTCTTACAGTGGCTGAACATGCTATTGAAGTACTTGAGGCAAAAAATTGTAAGAAACCTGCAATGCAATTTCAAAAAAGTTCTGGTAATGTTTTACATTTCTTTTCGATTTTTTAATTTTATGCAGTCAAACCTGTTTTTCTCGAACCTGCGCAGTTCAAAAACTTCTGTATGTCCAAAATATTCAATTTTCCTACATTTGTAGCATACATTTTTATCTAAACCTCCTTAACTAAAATTTTTCTTCCTTCCCGGGGAATACAAGATAAAGAGGTTTGACTGTGATGCAATAATTTTAAAGTTTGATAATAGATTTGATTAACAAAAAACTATTCATATTGTAGTGCTTATGCCATCAGATATGAAGTAAATTGTTTTTATAACATATCATTTCAATTTCTAGTACTTACTAGAATCCAGAATCTTTTGCCATTAATTGAAAAAAGTGAAGAATTAAAAGAGAGGAATGCAGACCTTAACATAGAAAATGTTGAAGAAGACAAACCTTATGTTGAAATGGTAATAATTTCTGAAACTTTTCAAAATTTTTCTCCTGTATTTTGAGTTCTTTTCTTAATGAAATGTGCATAAATATTTTGACAATATAAAATGGTAATAGTAAATTTACGAAACCTTTTGTGCTCACAAAATTTTTATTTTAACCAAATTTGTTGTATGTAAAGTTTCAGTAGCTATTTTTCTTCTTATTTATTGGTAATGCATGAAATGCCTTAATTAATATTTATAAAAGTATTTCTCTTTTTCTGGAATGCAGTCATAAATATATATAATATCTACAGATAAGTCCTTTCTTCTTAAAATAGTAATTTATTTGTCTAATATTATAATCAATTAAAATTTCTAAAATTAACTTATGAGTCTATGCAAGATAGAACAGCAATGTTTCACTAACAAAATTTTGCGCCACCTATGTAGTATCCACTAAAATATTTGAAGATTTATTTTAAACATTTTTTGAATTGTTACTTTTTTTTGCTAGTTGCAATCTGAGTTGCCAAAATGATTATGGAAGTGCTGGGCACCCCCACATTGCCAAGTACGCAGAAGAGAAAAATAAAAGATGACATTTTACATTATAGGGAAAAAAAATTTCTATAATGTAAAATGCTCTTTTTCAATTTCACGAGTGGAAGATATCTTTACTTATTCATAATATTAGAAAAAAGTACCTAAAAGTAATTATCAATAGTTGATCATCTCAAGCAAGTATTTCTCGTTAAATATCTAACATGCCTTTTATAGAAGATAAATTTTGAGTTTCAAATTGGAGTCCCTTGCCGATTTCCCCTACCCCCCACATCTTAGCGCCCTCACTGATTTTCATAAAGCATTGCCACCGGTGATAAATGTACGGGTGCACAGAAGGATGTTCATGAGAGAATTTGGTACAAAAATTGAGAGTTTAGATTATTTGATTATTTAAAATTACTTGTAGATATTTCAAGCAGTGAAAAGAAAATGTATAATTTAAAGCATAGAGAAATTTTTTCATTTCTAAAATACAATAGAACTTTGATTTTAAGACATTCGATTTAGAGATGCCCTTGAAGCAGTGATAGATTTTTAAGGCCCAGGTTTTGTTTTGATGATTGCTATATTTCCGTGATATAAAGATAGCATTTAACAGTCCATGGCCAATCGTGGCCAAACTAAAAATTATTTAAAAAACACGCACACACACTGGGAATATTTTAGAGCAGCGTTTCCCAAACTGTGGTGCATGTACCACTAGTGGTACTCAAAGCCTCTCCAGGTGGTACGCATGCAGGTCAAAAAATGAAGAGAAATACTAGAATGCAAAGTATTGCGTTGCTTTCTGTTCTGGTGGTGCTCGGGAAATTACAGGGAAACACGAAGGAGTTTTTCCCAAAATGAAATATATTTTATTTTATATATAGCTTTGTTTTAATAAACACTTTTCTCTTCCTTAAGTGCTATCAAAAACTGCAATTTACATTAATTATTCGCCCTAGTTTTATTCTGTAATCTATTAGTATTCTATTGTATGTAATAAAGCTCTACTCGCAGTGGTACGCAAATGGTTTGCAAGAAAAATGGTGGTACAAGAAAAAATAAGATTGAGAACCGCTGTTTTAGAGCAACACTAACTGTCATAACGTTTTTTAAAACTTTTTTCTTGGTTTATTGGAGTTTTAATTATCTTTTACAGAATGTAACATGTATAAATGGACCAGCTAAAAAGGATGCTGAAAACGAAAGTTCTTGTTCAGATTTTGAGACAAAAGGTGAAGTTAATCTCCCAAAAATAATTGAAGTAGTAGAAAATAGCGAGAGCCAAATTTTGTACAGTGGTTATGATGCAGCTGATACAGAAAATAGCTGTTTGGAAAAATTGAAGGATGGCAGCTCTGAACATTTTGAAAGTACCCATTTAAAAAATATGTGTGACATGTCTAAGCTTGATGAACCAGAACATTCTTCTGACTGTACAGATTCAGTTTCTAGTGAAGATAGTGACCATGAAATCGAAGTTATGGTTCATTCTTGCAAAACATTGCCAAAGAAGAAGCTTGATAGGAGTTTATAACTTTTTTTTTGTGAAGCATTTGTACATAATAAATTTATTTAGTTTCTATTGTTTTCATTATTAAATATGTGTTACATTATATAATATATTCCTATTATGCTCATCATGTAACGTGAAGTACTGAGTTTTAAAATTTTTATGTCCCCTTTTGTTCAGAATGTTTTAATTACAAAACATTTGTTTTTATTGGAAAAGGTTAAAATCATATTTCGTAAATAATTGTAAAGTAGTTTCAATTATTTTTATTAAAGTTGTACTTTAGTTGCCTGTAAATTTCAAGTAATTTGGTTTTTTAGTTATGAAATTTATGAGGTGAAGACACAAGCATTGAGTGACACTATTAAAATGAAATATTTATTTAAACATTTGCATTTAACTGAATATGTCAATTCTTCACAACTACTAGCAGAATAAAGCATCTTAAAGCATAGTACAGTGATTGCTGTCACATCAAAACAAACTTATTTTATGCAATATTCAAATGCAACTGAAAACATTTCACACTGAACAGTGATCGAGAAGGATTGTATGTATGTCAAAGTTTATATTGATAAATATGCACTTACAAAGTACATTATTATCAAAACCATTTATTTTCAAATTTCGTTTCAGTATAATGTATTAAGCTCATATGAAAAAAAAAAAAAAAAAACTACAATAATTTACCTTAAATAAAATGCTGTTTTAGAATTATAAGGAAGAAAACAACCTGGCAGTGCTGACATTCCGGCATTCATTAAATCATTTGGGCATCCCTTAACAAGTTAAAGCTCTATTGGTGCTGTGGAGTGAGTATAGTTAATTATATGACATTAAAAAAGTTACTATTTTGTTAATCATAAGTAATGGAAAACTGAAAGACACACACAGCGGTTGACATTTAACTATAATTTTCCTCCCAAAACACTAACAGAGCTTTCATTCTTTTCAAGTTTAGCGGTGATTTCTTCCTATCAAAAAGTAATTTATTTTTCTTTGTTTTATATAAAGTTCATTAATAAATTGCACAAAAACAAGTAAACTTTGATTTTCAGAAAGTCATCAATGTTAAAATCTTAAGAAATATAAAAATTTCAAAACCATATCTGACGGAGGACATTTATTTATTTATTTTAAATTATATATGAGAATTTTAATACAATCTACTGATAAGTCATTTGAATAGTTTATATTATATTTAAGCAATTACATATTCATAAAAAGTAATATAAAACTGATTATTGTAAAAGGACAGTACATGATTTACTTTAAACCGGAGGATATATATTTAAAAACTCATTTTGAGATATAGCAATTATATTCAATTGAAACCTACAAAAAGAATACCAAATTATTGCTACCTGATCCAAGTTTAGTTGTATCACAGCATTAAGATGAGAATATGCAAGAGCATAGTATTGAAATAAATGCAAAATAGCTAGTTTTGTGGAACCAAATTGACATTTCTAATACATACGTTAAATATGTAGTAGATGTGTGTTAGATGCTACGGCTGTGTAAATACTCTTGCTCTAAGAAATGCTTTTTCAATCCTTTAAAGTTTACTAGTGCCTATTGTCAGTTAGTATTGTAATTTGTTACTCAGAGCAAAATTTTTAGCACTTGCATATGTTAGGTAACACAAAATTAAGTATCATACATTTATTTAGTGTTTAATTCAAAATAAAAAGAGTAAGAGCTTTTAATAATAACCACAGCACTGGCAGTGAATTAACAGTTTGCAAAATATTTATCCTCCTCGGACTTTTATCATACGTTATAAATTTTTCAACCAATTCGTCTAGCTAGTGTGATTTTATCCTAAAGCATGTGAACTCTTTAATATTGTAATATGTGTTGAATAAAGTCAAAAACAATTTTTCTTGGGTAAAATTTAAAATATATGTTTTTTAAATTTTTCCCCAGCTATGGAGACTTATTATCTTTATATAACCAGTCTTAGATATTGTAACTTTTATTTAATCTTAAAAACCCCCTTCTGATATTTTTTCTAACATTCAACTCAACATATTCATGAGAAACAATATCAAGTGCTAGAAATAACATTGTAAAAATCTGAAGAGGTTAAATGCAACTTTTTGATGCTAGTGGTGAAACTCAATTAATTTAAGACATTTTTTTGGTAGTTAGCAGCCTGGCAGTGTAAACTATCTAAACAAGTCATTAAACCAGTCTTTAACCATTCTTGGTGAAGCCTTAAACCTTTTGCAAAAACTGTGGGGAATTCCATTCAACTGAACAAACATTTGAAGGGTACCACACATTAGAACATTCACATAAAGTTAAATATGTCTCAAAATTTCACTGTAATTCTTCTAACTTCTTTCAAAGATTGAAAGTGTAAAGTTAAAGTTAAAAAAAAAAAAAAATGGGTGTGACTCATCAAGGAAAACTAAAATAATTGAAACTGTTTTCTAAATTTCAAAAACTTGTATGAAATGTTTTGAACACATTTTAAAATAAGGCTTCACGTACTCTGATTCAGTTTTGAAAGTGGTGCTTTCTACCAAACAAAATGTATCCAAAAATTAAAAAAAAAAACTAGGGTAAGGTGTGAAGGTGCTGTTTCTGATTTTCTTTTTAAAATAGTTTTTACAAGGTTTGAAGTATAACAGTTATGCCTTTTCACAATAAACATAAGTATTACATACATGCATACATTATTGCGCTTTTGTTGTTTTCAGATTGATTCAATGTGACTCAGCATTCATTATTTTCTGAAGCAAAAACATAAAAACTTTTATCTGACAAATCATTTTTAATTAAAAATGCAAATGCTGTAAACATTTGTAGCAAAATTGAATCGTTTTAAGCATTATGTTTAGTAATTTAGGCTCATAATTAACTCAGAATGAGATTCATGCATAAATACCATAGAATGTTAAATATTTGATAATAGCAACATTTTTGTGTAACTTCATCACTAATATTCTCTCAAATTCAACAATTTTCAGTACCATGGCAACATATACCCTTGGACAACAGTTAACTTATGCAGTAATCTACATAATAATAAAGAATACAGTAAATGCCATTACGGACAGCTATATCAGAAGTAAAGTTCAATTAACTACAGTGAGATATCCCATTTGAAATAATCTCGTCACCGGGGTTTGAGACTGCAGTGATGTAAATGGAACCTCATCAAAACTGATGAGGATATTTGACATCATGTAATTAAATATTACGTAGTTCTCCTAGACACAATAATCGAAGAAAATACATTACAAAGTTAAATAATACCTACAGCTAGAAATATTCACAAGACATTAAAATTATACATTGCCAATACATTCAAAAACTTTTCGTAAACAGCAGTTTGTGCTAAGAATTATTGCATAATCCCGCAGAATTGGTGAAATAATAGCAGATGTGTGCATTTTAACACTGACGACATACAAATTGCAATTTAATAAAGCATAAAATACCAGTGCAGTAATAAGATGGTTAAAATCTTGTAAAACATGACTGTCATTTTGTGATGGTTTATATGACAACAGATTGCAATTAAATATTCAATATTGAATTGAGTTGCATTTTAGAAATGTAAACCAGAACTAGAATTTGATTTTAATGGTATATTTGTAGAAGAGGGTATCTTGATGTGATGAAAAGGATGCAACTTAGGGTCTCTTTTACACTTTTTTTTTCTTTCTAAATTCCAATTATTTAGTAACAAAGTTTTCATATGTATTCATAGCTGCAAGAGAAAGAAATATGATGTTAAAATTTATGATTTATCATCAATATATAATATTCATTTTCATTAAAATGTAACACAAAAACTATGATCGTATATTAGTAACTTAATATATTTCAATTCATTGCTAAAATATTTTAAATCATTTTCATAGGCTTTAAATGATTTTATATTTTAAACACATATTTTGTTTATCACTTAAATAAAATTGCTACCGTTGGGAATTTGTTTTAATTGTTTCTCATGCAAAATGTTTTTCCTTTTGTTAAAAACTTCGTGTATGCAATCTAAAGCATGCCATAAATTTGAGGCTCATTGAAAATCCACAGCATTCTATACAATTAAAACTAAATTGAATGTTTAGTGAAAGTACTTAAACTTCTCTATCTCTAACCAAAATTATTCTCTTTCTTTTTTATTTTATACATGTACATATATCAATGGCAACACATTCAGGCTATAGATGTGCTGATGACTTGATAAAATCAGTATTTTTGACGCTTACAAAACATTTAAATTGCTTTTGACTTGATTTTTTCTCCAAAAATAAAAAGAATCGATTTCTGAGTAAATTATTTGTGTTTAGTGCTACTATCTCTGGAGTATAACATGAGACGCACTAAATAAGTGATGCACTAAGATGAGAGCATAGGTTTTATAGATCAGTGTTTCCCAACCAGTGGTTCGTGAAAATAACATTGTAATGGCACAGTTTTTAATTGCTAACAAAAAAGAAAAAACAAAATTTTTTATATTTTCATACATACTAAGATGGAGCTTAAAAATGATTTTTTTGTATATTACAGTGATCCCTCGTTTTTCGCGGTTAATGGGGACCAGAACCTTCCGCGAAAACTGAAAAAATGCGAAGTAGGATTTGCCCCTAAGCATTTTCGTGTATGTGGGTACACGACTGTTTTAAATATGTAAACAGTATTTATACTTCAGACATTTAAGACAAAAATCACAACAGTATACGTATTTACTTAAACGTGTCGGTACTAATTAATAAAGTTAATCACAAAACGTTAAAGTTCAGTAATACACATTAATCAACATTGCTTTCTGAGAGGCGAATAGTCTTGTGTTGGTGGGAGCTTTTGAGAGCCCGTGGTATGTATTTGAGTCAACTCATCTCTTTGTTTGACATGCAGAGATCCTACTCTCGTGAGTATCAACATTAAACAACGCTCCTTTCCGCAATGTGGCTGCTGACATGGTTGCATTTTTTCATTTTTGATTTTTTTGGAAAAAACCCCACGAAGCACTGAAGCCGCGAAACATGAAGCGCAAAGTGGCGAGGGAACACTGTATATAGTTTTCCTGGTATTTCCCAACGGGTGGTCCGTGAAAATAACATTGTAATGGCGGAGTTTTTAATTGCTAACCAAAAAGAAAAAACAAAATTATATATTTTCATGCATACTAAGATGGAGCGTAAAAATGATTTTTTTGTATATTAAATAGTTTTCCTGATATTGCGGAAAGGTTGTGGGCCAGTAACGTAGCTGGTCCCGGATTTGGGAGGGGGGTTTCTTCGGGAGAAGTGAGTTAATTTCATGACTAGCTTTACCATTTCAGGGGGCGGGTTATCCCCAGAAAACCCCTCTTATCTACGCCAGTGTTGTGGACTGGCATAGGTAACATATGTATAAAATTTGAATTGCTCTTATTTCTGCTCTTGCCTTGTTTTGAAAACTTGGATCATGAAGTGGTTCATTAATTGAAAGGTATTCATTGATTTATTTTAAATTTTGAAAGTATGTTTTTCCTAATATATCTCCCCTTTTCTGCACCAGCACGAAAAAGAGAGTATGAGACTTTATTAACCCTTTATCTAACGATGGTACTTATCAGTACCATTCTCTATAAATTCCATCCCAGCAACCATTTTTACCAATATTCTGATGGTACTTTGTCGGGACAGTCTTTAAATTCCCCTTCTTCAGGATACATATCAGCAAGGGTTCTACAAAGAGTATTTTAGTGAGGAAAGGAAGATAGATAGTTTTGAAACCAATGCTGTGTTTTGAACTTCCATTTTCATATTGCTCCCTTAGAGTTTCGCTCCAGAAAAGTGGTAACATTCAAGAATCAAGTTGCTGATTTTTTTAATGTGTTAGTTAAGAACTTAGAAAACTATTTGAGGAAATATTTTGACTAAAAAGTGTATGTAATTATTTTTACAGGAAAAATACTCTGTGGCACTTATTAGCTGTAAAGAAATAAATACTTATATATTGATCATTTTACTTATGTAAATCCCTTAGTTTTCAATGTAAATACCTACACAAACTATATCTGTAAAAAAAATTACAGCAGATCATAGTGCAGTAGATAAAGGGTTAAAATGTAAAATTTTGCTTTGTTTTCGGCTAATTTCTGATGTATAGCCGTATAGGCTTTGAAGTGGAACTTGGAGAAATTAAATTCAAATTTTTATTCACCAAGGCCGTAGCCAAGGGGGGGGCCCGAGCCCCCCCCCCCCCCCCCGAAATACTTTCGAAATTTTTAACTTGTCTAAAAAAAAAAAATGTAGACCAAAAAAAAAAAAAATATTAATAAGATTTTGTTCCTTGAACCAACTTGTTTGGTTGGGAGCGGGGGGGGGGGGGGGGGGTTCTCTGTTTTACAAATGGGGAAACGACAAGACGGCGCTTCAAAGGTTTAGGGTCTATAAACCAGAACTCAAAAAAAGATCCTTTCCCTCAATTCTCTAGACAATACGTCTTTCGTGTCATCAACAGATAACAGTTGATTGCTTGCCTAAAGGCTACATATGGTTCTAATCACCCGGCCACACAAGAACAACAAATGTACTGATCCCTTTCTGGCAAAAGGCGAAGCACATGGAACCACATCTGCCATAAATATACGTACAACAGTTTAGGTGCTTTGTCCATCCTTGCCCGAAGGTTACATTCGTTTAAAAGGCGATACTCTAAACTACCCATATTGTGGAAGTAGGAACTAATGCCTAATGGACTCCCTCCTATACGATTGCGGGATGTGGATGTTTTGCTGTTGGGACACATCTTTATTTTTTTCTTTTCTTTTTCAAACTAGCAATTCGTAAAATCGAATCAACATAGAAACGCTTCCGAAAAAGGGGGGGGGGGACAGGGGGAGGGCTCTTGCCCCTTTGCTGACGCCTCGAATCATATTCTTTCCCAAACATTATGCACTGATAAAACAGAGACCTTGAGACCTAGCGGACATTGGCAGTAGGGAATTTGGTGGTCTCTTGTGCTTTGCAAGTTTCCTTTGCTCGCTTACACACAAATTTTAATTATGAGCAAAAGAAAAGGTGATATTTTGTCCTATTTTGGGAAGAAACCCTGCAGGGATAAAGAAGAAGAGGTATGATTACTTTTATGTAATTTTTCAAAATAATATTTTTGCTGCCCCCCCCCTCCCCCCCCCCCTTTTTTTTTTTGCAATTTTAGTTTCAGCTTTTTATTTTCTTCCTTACATGCTGAGAAACTACTTATTAATCTTTCTTTTTTCGTTTTTTAACTTCGTAGAGGATGATGTCACACTTCTTTGAGGGGGGGAGGGGTTCAGGAAATTGTGACAAGGGGGGATATCAAGAAGTGTGACATTACACATTTTGATTTCTATAAAAACATGTAAAAAAATCAGCAGATTAAACTTATTTTTGATGTTTTTTGATTTTCATAATGTGATTCTAAAGTTTCATTGATTTCATTTTGTATTGAAAATACCGATGCTTATTAAGGTTTGAACTCACTTCCAGTTAAAATTTTAAAAGAAAATCTTCTTAGGTATTTACTTTTAAGATAAATAAGCGCGGGTCATTTTTTAGAATTCAATTTTTGTTATTATTATGCACTAATTATAATTTTTCAATTTCAACCTTAATCTCATTTTATACCAATTAAGTCCACGTGTAATCATTATTATTGTTGTGCTCACAAATGTCATTAAAAGTTAAAAAATAAAATTAAAAATGATTCTTTAACGTAAGTGCATTATTTCTGAATTGCAACACTGCAAGTACATGTGCTCATGTAATATAACGTGACATGGGACAAAGGGGGTAGGGGTATGTTGGAGTGTGACATTTTGTGACGAAGGGGGGGGGGAGGGGACTCAATTATATTGAAAGAAAGTGTGATACTGTTTATGAATGATCCCATAGAGCTTTTACAATCACATTGCGAAGGTGAAAAATAGCACGACAAATTATAATTTTACTTAGCCTAGTCATAAATTTACATTAAACAAAAAAGATCTTGGTTAGTTCTTCTTATTATATCGCTCATGGGCTGCAATAGTGGCACAACTCAAAAAAACATGCGTTTTGGACTAAGAACAGATTGTAAACATGAAAATACATTCTTTTTAGCAGCAATACTAGCACAACTCATAATTCAATATTAGACCTTAAGATTTAATAATAACCAAAGCATTTCTTATGCATTTTCTTTAGCAATGAAAACTTTAAACCCACTTATCTCAAAACATGATTTTTTGAGTTGTGCCGCAATTGCATCCCATGAGCGATATGTCCCATTTTGGAGGTGCTTTATAATTGCCCACGTCTGCAAATCAAAATTATGCAGCTTTTTTTAATTTCAATCTTTAAAAAAAAATAGTTTGAAGATCTTCTTTTTCTCAGCATTTAGATTAAGCAAAAAGAAAAGCTCCAGTTTTTAATTATTTACATTTAGTTATAACAAAATATGGAAGGCTTGAGAATAAGTATAAATTGTCTAAAATAAAACAGAATAGGGAGTAGTTCTCAAAACAACGTATTTTTTCTGTTAACCCTCTTTTTTTTTTTTTTGAAGTAATACTTCTGTGGGTGAAATTGAAAACATAATTTCATCATGCAATACGCAACGGCAGGGCTGGTTGGTGTGACGTCATACATTTTTAAAATCAAACAAAATATGGTTTACACTTGTTTATTTTCAAGTATTTACTACAGTTATTAACTCAAACATCATACATTTTTGAGTAATGACGCTGTTGCAGCAAATCGACGCACACACAATGATTTGGATACAGACAAAAATGTGCTAAACAAAATGTTAGCTAAGTTTCTCAAGGGAACAGATAGATGCCCCGGTAAAGTCGCCGCCTATGTACACTGCGTTTACAAGTCAACTTTCATGTTGAAATTACTCTCATTTACCTAAACAAATTTCTAAGCAAAATATTCATTACAAAATTATGAATGTAAGAATCATAACTCCTAGCATAACATGAGTTACAACCCCCCCCCCCCTCCCCCTGTTTTTCATTAGAATTTTTTTTTTTATGCCAGCCAAGTAACTTGATACCCGAGTAAAATATGAAAAACACATAGGTTATCTATAAGAAAAGCTTCATAAAAAATCCTTTGTATGCATGTATTCTGTATGCTGTACTTTGTATGCTGTATATATATTTTTATATGTTTAAACCTTGCTTTTTGCTAAGCTCCATTTTCATCCCTTAGTTTTACAACTGGGTGTCGTAAAAGTTTTTGCTGAAACTGCTTAGATTTCAAGTGGCAGGGAATTTCTGCTTTCCCACATTTGGTAGTAAGGTAAAGTGCTTTAAAGCTGACACCCTCAAATAAAAATACATTTAAAGTATTACTAATTCCCTAAAATAATTTGAAAAATATTTTCCTTCTTTTGAATGGAACCCCATTTTCAAATCACTTTAAATTGGTAATTCTTTGAATGTATTTTTATTTGAGGGTGCCAGCTTTAGGAACCGTTTTTTGGGGGTCAGCTGTAGGGAACTTTACCTTAGCTAGTAAATTTTGCTGTTTCTAACTTCAGAACTGTTATGTTTTAAATATCAGTTGGGGGAAAGCAATAACGCAGGGCCCCTCCTCTAATCCCTGCGTGTTTCTACTTTCGGACACGGAAATCGCTTTTGTGACTCGTTGTTGGCAGGCAGTTTCTCCCTAAGTTCGAGGGGGAACATCACTTCCGCTTGCCGCAGTTGGAAGGTTGAGGATCTTGATCAATGAAATGAATCAAAGCATATTTTATTATTGTGGTTGTCTAAATTTTTAGTATAAAATGGGAAGTTATATGATTTTAAAATTCATCAGTAAATTTTCAGAACTTGAAAGTTTCAATTGGTTGGGAAAAGCCTGTTGTTCAAATGCTTCCAGGAATAACACTCATTATAGGAATTACATACATTACTTGAATTACATTATTTGAATTAGATCCTGTGTGTACTAACAATTAAATATTGAAAACTCTGTATTTCTTAATCATTGGTTCTCGGTTTGAAAAGTTTCGAGCCTTTTTGACGATTTTAGTAATCATAAACAGTGTCAGCACTCATTCCTTTTGTCTTAAAACCAAATTATTATCCGTAATAGCACAATATTAACATGTTCTTGTCATAAGGCCAAGATGTTTCTAACCTTCGCACAAAGGGGAAAAAAAGCACAAAATCATATTTGAGCTTAGGTGAAAAAAATCGAAAGCAATGAAGGAAAGCAATGTCCATCTTTGCTTTTAACTAAAAGATAAAGGTTTACATAATGAATGACCTTTGTAAATTTAAGTATTATAATGTAATTAGAATCTCGGGTGCAAGACTCGCGATAATTAAAAAGCTGAAAAAAAACTCTTTTCTTTGAAAATTTTTCCTCGGAAGAAAAACGAAACTATAACTTCAAACAAGTCATTTATGTAAATGTTTATTTTATTTGATAGTTTAAAATTCTTAGCTTTTAAGAGTGAATGCCGTCACAAACATGAAAAGCTGGCCGAAAAAAGGCGGAGGGGGGAATATTAATTTGGGGGTTTCGTCTTTTGCTAGGATTAAGTTTAAATGAAAATGTTGCCACAAATTAGAAAACTTCATACGCATTGTACTATAAATCATTGGAAAACAAAAATACTTAAAAACTAATTTAGTGTGCATAATTACCGAAGGAAAAATTGTTGAAACATATAGGAAAATTTCAGTTTCCTCTCATTTTGATTTCTAGTTAATAATTCATGTATATTGAATGACATCAGAAATAGCACGGTTTGTAAAAAAGGAATTATTTTTCTCTTCATCTTAATGTTAGGTACAAATTGCAATCACTTCTGATGGGGAAAAAAGCTGTACAGAATCACATCAATCCCAGGTTAGTAAAATCCCTGAAGATCATACAGACAAGGTTGTACGTGAGAGTGATGTAGGCTTATATATAGGAAAACAACCTCCTGATTACATGAAGGAAAGCCTGATAACAAATCCTTGGATGCCACATGATTCGTATAAATTTTACGAACAAAAGCAGGGAAGCAAAAAAAGAAATTTTCAAATGACATGGATGAAACGTTTTCCTTGGATAGTTTATTCGGATGTATTAGAGGGTGCGCTTTGTAAAGCATGCGTGTTATTTTCCAAATCAGATGTTGGCAAGGGTTCGCACCAAAATCCTTCATGTCTAGTAAAAAGAGCATTTCAAAATTGGAAAGATGCTATTGAAGTGTTCGAAAGTCATGCGAAAACGAATTATCATCGAGACTCCATCGCTTCTGCAGAAAACTTTCTGCAAATACGTAATGGACGGAAAGAAGACATCACTACTACACTAAATAAAAGTGCATCTAAAAAAATCCAAACTAATCGAGCCATTTTAACCTCGATTCTTCAAACTATTATTTTCTCTGGGAGGCAGGAAATAGCTTTAAGGGGAACTAATGATTATGGACGCATTTCCTTGGAGGGGCCCTTAACAAATGATGGGAATTTTAGGTCCCTGATTCGCTTCCTAGCAAAATGCGGAGACAAGCTGATCGAAGATCATCTCACCACCTCAGCAAATAATGCTTTGTATACGAGTCAGACCGTGCAGAACGAACTGATATCGTTGATAGGAGAAGACATTCAAAATCAAATTGTCTCCAGAATTTTAAAATCAAAATTTTACTCAATATTAGCAGATGGAACGACAGACATAAGAAGAACTGAGCAATTTTCGCTGTGCATCCGCTATGTAGATGTAGAAAGTTTTAAAATGAGGGAAGATTTCGTTAAATTTATTCCTGTATTTGACTCGACTGGCAAGGCTCTTGCTGATACCATAAAAAAACACGTCCAAGAAATTGGATTAGATCTGTCTTTGCTAAGGGGACAGGGCTATGATGGTGCTAGTAGCATGAAAGGACAATTTAAAGGAGTACAAGCCTTGATTCGGGCTGAATATCCAAAAGCTATATATACGCACTGCGTTGCCCATTGTCTCAATCTTTCTTTGGGTGATGCATCCAAAGTACAGTCTGTTAGAAATGTATTGGGCACCATTTCTCAAACATGTGCCTTTTTCCGATCCTCTGCTAAACGCTCTCATATCTTGAAGCAAGAACTTGCACATTCCGAGAGGCCTATGGCTTCATGCCTCAAAAGGTATTGCGAAACACGATGGGTTGAGCGACACGAAGCTGTTGCCCTCTTTGCGGACACTGTTGTTCAAATCGTGCAAGCTCTTGAAAAATTTATAGATGAGCATGGAGATGCAGATGATACTGCCAAGGCATCAGCATTGCATAAAAATATATGCTCATTTAGCTTTATTATTGGGCTTGTAGTTTCAGAAAGAATTCTTGGTGTAACCCATTCCCTTTCTGAATATCTGCAGAACAAGCAAATCTACTTAAGCATTGCAGTAGAAAAAATCGCCGTAGTTATGGAAGAACTAAGCGCAAAGAGGGAAAATGCAGAAACCAAATTCAAAAAACTTTTTCAGAAAGCCGAAGATGTAGCAGTGCAATTTGGTGTCACAGCAGACTTACCTCGCAGAATTGGCTCTCAAAGGCATTGGCTAAACTATCCGACTAACTCCGCCGAGGAATACTACAGACAGTCAGTTTTCATTCCGTACTTGGACGAAATTGTTTCATCATTGGAAGAAAGATTTACTGTTCTCAAAGAACAGCTCATTGCTTTACAAAACATAATGCCTCTTCACTGCACGGAAAAAACTTTTGATGATGTCAAACCAGCTTTTGACTTCTACATGGGAGATATGAAAAGTAAAGCTTTTTCTATCCTTGAAGGAGAATGGGACATTTGGGTTCAGACATGGAAAAAGTCCAAAACTGATGTAAACCATATTCCCAAATATGCGCTTGATGCACTAAAAGTATCCAAAAGCGGAAATTTTCCCAACATAAGTATTCTGTTGGAAATCCTCGCTGTCCTCCCAGTATCTACAGCTTCTGTATAAAGATCATTTTCGACCCTTAAAAGATTGAAAACATATCTTAGAAATGGTACAGGCGATGATAGATTAAATGCTTTAGCACATCTGTCGATTCACCGAGATATTCTTGTGAATGAAAAATGGATTATTGATAAATATGCAGCTAATCCAAGAAGGATGAAATTTATTTAAAAGTATGTTTGCTTTTGAAACACTAAAGTATCTGCACCTTCATACATTTAGTAATGCATATTAATAATATTTCTTGAAAAACAATATCAAACATTTTTGAGCAAATCTAAAGACATCGAATAAGAAATAAAATTAAATCAGTTTGCTTTTTATGCGGTTTTTGGCCCAGGGACAATTAAAAACCGAATCAGTTTGCTTTTTACATGGTTTTTGGCCCAGGGACAATTAAAAACCAAATCAATTTGCTTTTTATGCGGTTTTTGGCCCAAGGACAATTAAAAACCGAATCAGTTTGCTTTTTATCTGGTTTTTGGCCCATGGACAATTAAAAACCAATTCAATTTGCTTTTTATGCGGTTTTTGGCCTATGGACAATTAAAAACCGAATCACTTTTGCTTTTTATACGGTTTTTGGCCAAAGGACAGTTAAAAACCGATTATTTTTCCTGTCCGACATGAAACCACCTTGCCGTGGTGGATGGGCTTTAAACTAAGAGTGCCACAAGAGCTGATTGATTTGCAACATTTAAAGCAAATGAAAGAACGTAGGGACACTGTTAATGCCGCAAGGAGCTGCCAATTTTTACCCCCCCCCTTTCTTTCACATCACCCCGACTTTGATGTTCGGAGCCGGGCCCCCCCCCCCCCCCAGAAAAAAAATCCTGGCTACGGCCTTGGTATTCACATTTATAACACTTTATTCCATCTTTTCTGCTCTATCACAATGAGAAATTTGAAAATATTTAAAGTTTAATAGTGCTGTAAATTTCCATAAATTTTGTGACTTTTGTATATTTCAATCCAGAAATGGAAACGAGATATTCATTGATTAATTCAAAATTTTGTACTTGTAGGACTCATGCCATTCCACAACTTTTTCACACT
The DNA here is from genome assembly GCA_038502835.1 of Octonoba sinensis. Taxonomy (NCBI): domain Eukaryota; kingdom Metazoa; phylum Arthropoda; class Arachnida; order Araneae; family Uloboridae; genus Octonoba; species Octonoba sinensis. Next base: position 51,102,737 of record CM076601.1, on the reverse strand, counting down.
GTCTGGGAAATAATTTGATAGTTAAGAAATATATCCGCTTTTCTTGTACCTATTATTTTAGTTGACATTTGAACGTTGATGTTTTACAATTGTGTTTTCATTTCTTGTTATAAACTGTTATGCAACTTGGAAAATAAATGTGCTAGCAAAGTTTATAGTTTCCCTCTTGTTAGTAACAGTTACCAAAGGGGTTTGCATTTTCTTTCGATTTTAAAAGAGGTTCACAAGGGAAAATAGGTTGGGAATCACTGCTATAGATGAACGAGTATTTTTGTCCTGCCATCTGTTGGGTAAGAGATGTACTGAGCCAAGAGATTGTGATGACTTGTGCGCACATGTTTTTAAGGCTTTTAGCCAATCGGATTTCGGTAGCATTATGGAAGTGATATCAGCTTACTCATCCTTTTCTTTACTGAATCGGAATAAAGGGTAAAGCACACACCTTTTCTGAATAAAAGTCCTAAAATCTACACATTTCTAATAAAAGTGAAGGGTGGGAAGATCATAATTAAGAAAATAAAAATAATAAAATATTTTATAAATAAACAATGCATTTGGAATGCATTTTTTATGCTTGTTTTGATGATTTACTGGCCTATATTGCTGTCGGCTCTAGTGTGTTTTTGCTTGGAATTTGGGAGGTACTCTGCATTGCTCATTCTTTGAAACAAACCAACACTGATAAGTCCTTGTCTCATTCTCAAATCTTTAAAATCTTTTTATTTAACCTTTCAAAAAAATTTTACTACATTTCTATTATATATATATACCAGCTGACATGCCCGGCTTTGCGCGGGTTAATATTGCATCATTCGCAGGCTAAGTGACGCATGTTCAAAATTCTGTTGTAAATATGCAAGGAAAAATTTTCTTAAACAATCCAAGTAGGACATGGGCAACAGTCCTTAAAAATCCTAATTAAATAGTAAAAATCATTAAAAAGCACAATTGCGTTAAAGTTAAAACGAACCACCTAGAAATTTTCCTTTTAGACCAAAAACAACAGTCCATAAAAATTCACCTTAAAATGCCAACAACAGTTCATAAAAATTGTTATTAGAGTAATTGCAACTGTAACTAAAATGTACATATGCATATTAAACCATTTTGGCACATAATTGTGCCAAAATGATATCAAGAGTCCGTAAAAATCGCAATTACAATATCTACCACAATACATCTAAAAATTCCTATCAGAATAAGAGCTGTATTCTGTTTTAAAATGTCCAACAGATGCAGAACAACTGTCCCTGAATATTTCTGCTACAATAAAGAAAAAATTCCTTAAAGCCCCCCATTTATATAAAGACAACTATTCCTAAACATTCGTAATAGAATAAGGAAATTAGTCCCAAAAAATCCTCATTAGAATAAAGACGTCAGTGACTAAAAATATCCATTAGAATACTGACCTTCAAGAGCTACTATTCCTAAAATTACCAACAGTCCATCTTAAATTCCCCATGAAAATAGGGACACCAGTTCCTAAAATTCACTCAAAATTTAATTAAATATCACTTTCATAATATTCGCATAAAAACGAAAGAAAGGAAATCATTATTTCCAAAGGCGAATGCTCATTTAAATAAGAAAATGTTCAATACTGAACAAATTCTGATGTGTAAAATTTAAATTGATAGAAATAAATAACTAAATTCTGTTCAAATGGCGCCAAATAGACAGTACAAAAATTAAATAAATGTTAGAAATAAATCACTTGAGTAAAATATGGAATCAATCAAAACTGCTATGTGAAAAAGTTAAAATGAAGCAGAAGATCACCAAATTACACTGTAGTAATCAAAGCATTTCGCAAATACGCCTTGATCCTATAGCGTAAATCACGTATTGAATTAAATGAGAACAATATTACTCATAAGGATTATTGGCGCGGTTTGGAAAAGTTACGAAGAGCAAATAATATATTGAGAACAAATTACAGGATTAGGATCGAAAAACTTATCAACATTTGGCAAAATATAAAATTTCATCAAAAATAAGCGATATCGAAAACCTTCCAACCTAGTTTTTAGCGAAGGAATAAATATTAAATCGCCAAAAAAGAAAGATCAACCTCAAGATAAAGTAATTAAAAATCGCTTGCAGTAAATAATGCACAAAACATGTATCAAAATGAAATGTATTTTTAGAATTTATTTCCTTGATAAAACGGATACTCTGCCATAAGAAATAATATGTTTCATGAAATTGTTGAAATGGTGCCATAATATTAAATCGCCAAAAAAGGAAAAAGAATCAACCTCAAGGTAATTAAAAATGGTCTGCAGTTAATAACCCACAAAATATGTATAAAAATGAAATGAATTTTTAGAAATTGCTTCGCTCATAAAACGGCCTGAATAAAGATAAAATAGCATTTTTTCAATCTTACGTTAACAGAAGTCATTTAGTTGGCGACAAAAGTACTATTAATTTTGGCAAAAACACGGAAATTGAGAAGATAAATTCAGAGGTAAGCCTCGTTTTAAAATTCGAAAACTACTTTAAATGAATATTGCGCATGTTCTATTTGTCCTACGAACTGCAAAAAAAAAATCATCTTGAGCAGCTTTTTACGGTCATTCATATGCTGCAAAAATCTAAAACGTGGGACGTTTCTTCGATGAGATAAACCCATAATCGACAGTTTTTCTTAAAATTGAAATAAAAAAAGAACAAATTCGAATTTTAGGAAAAACGCTTCGAGGTGCACGAGGACCTGACCCAAGGTACCTGTAACCAAAATTTCGTACTTCTGGCCCGTTCCATCTCGCCAGGACGCGATTGACAGACAGACAGATAGACAGACAGACACACACACAAACTTTCGGGTTTATTTATATAGATATATATATATATATATAACTGCCACTGTTTTCTTAGTGTTTTATTTCCTCTGTGCGTAGTATTTCCGCAAATTATTACGAGTAAAATTATTAACACAACATGTGCAATTGTGCCTGTTTGTAACGGAAACGAAAAGACCCTAAGAAAATTTTGTTATTACCCTAATTTGATCATAAAAATCAAAATACAATTGCGACTGCTTATAACAAAATTGAAGGGACCAAATGACAATTTCGTTATAAAAACTACCGAATAGTGCACGGTAAAGCAAAAGGAATTGGAAATTGTTATGTTATAACCGCAAATTCGCTATAAACTCCTAGCTTGACCGACTGAAAAATGAGTAATAGGAAATGGGGTTAGGATATTGTCATTCTTGTGAAAGTAGTTATGTTAGTTACATTAACAAGTTTGATGATAAAAAGATGTTAAGTAATAACTTTTAAAGTAAGTTGTCAATTTGCATGAAGTATTATGTAATAATATAATACAACTGAGTTGCCATTTGAATATTAATTTTTAATTTTATTTCTAAAGTAAAATAATCATAATATAATAATAATAGTGGTAAAATTCAACTTTTTGGGAATAAAACTTAAAACTTTATGCTGCTTAAAAACTGAATCTTTGAGCATGGGAGAAAATTCAAAGTAATTAATTTCAGTGACCTATTACAAAAGGTCCTTTAGTGCTCAGTTTTGAATTAAAATTTTTAATTATTTTACATGTTACTGTATCTTCTATTTCTTTCTGTAAGTCCTTTTTTTTATTTAATCAAGTCTTGTTTCCTTAAACCCTCTGCTTTTTTTTCCAAAAGCAACTTTTATTTCTCAGTGATGAATTTTCGATAAATTGCTAAAGAAACTGCCTGTCTCTTTTAAGGCTTTGATTTGATTAAGTAGTTATTTGAGAATTGATATTAATTACTTATTTATATGTTTGGTTTTTCAGTTATCAAATTTGTAGCCTTTGTTATTTTGTTCCCCTGCCATTTCCTAAATCTGGTGGATTTTTTAATTAGCAGACTTTCAAGTTGCAATTTTAGCTAATGCTTAAAAGTAGTTTGTAGATTGATATTCTTACAACTTTTCAATTTTAAGGTATTATGTGTAGTTTGATTATGTATGGCAAATGGGGTAGTATGTATTCTCATCTGGGGGGGGGGGGGAGTTGATATGCACTCATTCTTATCTTTGATTATGTTAATTCCTAAAATATTTAACCATATTTTAGCAAATTCAGTACATTAACCTTTTTCAAATCCCAATGATAATTCTTAAAAAATTGGATGTTGGGATTCCTGCAAAATTTCTGTTTCTGAGTTTGACAAAAGACCATGCATAAGATTCCTACCTGCGGAAGTTTCATCAAAGTGAGCAATTTTTAAGGATTTGGAGGAAATTGGAGGAAATTGGGAGAGGGGAGGGGACAAGACATTGAACACAACTGTTAGAATGTAGAGTAATGGAAAAAAATTGAAAAAATCAAATACAGCAAAACCTGTGTAAGTTGACTACTTTTGGTACAGCACTTTAGTGGTCAACTTAAAGAGGGTTGGGATGATTTTTTTTTTGTCAACTATGCATTCATTCCTTTTTAATGAATTAAAATACTGTTAAGTTTAGCTTCATGTATTAACCTTATTTTGAAGCAGCAATTAGCTATTTAATTGCACAATTATCTAAAATAACATTAGAGAAATTTAACTTGAATGGCTTACAATGTATCCTGTGCAACTTTTAAATGTAAGTACTTTGTCAAAATAAAGACAGATATCTTCTTAATTTTGTAAATTACTTATTTGATAAAGATTTCCTGAAAAAACAATATTTCAAAATGGCTATCTCAGATAGAAGGAAAAAAAAAAAAGATTTATTCAAAGAATAAAAAAGTGCTCATAGTACTTTTCCCATTGGGTAACCTCAGTGGTGTAGTCGAGGGGGGACGCAGGGGGACGGCGTCCCCCTACCTTTTTATTGTAATACAAGCGTCCCCCCCACTTTTGATTTCAATTGCTTATCTTTTTATTCATAGTCGTCCCCCCAACTTTTTTTTTAGGACTACACCACTGATTAACCTATAAAGAAGTTTAGAAAAATTTTACGTTGCTGTTTCATCCATGCAGATAATTACTGAGATGACATTATAGCATAAAATATATCCTGGAAAAGTTATTTTAGTTACTTTTACCTTTTCAAAAATAAACAAATAAATAAATATCATTGTAATAATTAGGCAGTCAACTTATGAAGGGTTTCCACACATAATACCCCCACCCAAATTTGGTGTACATAAGTGGTCAAGTTACGAAGGTTTCCCTATGTTACATCATATAGGCTAATTCTGCTCCTGACGAAAATGTGGTCAACTTTGCCAGGTGGTCAACTTAACAGGTTTTACTGTAAAATTGCTATTTTTTCTCCCACTCAAAAAACTGATCTCCCTTCATGTTTGAAAGGGAGTCTTGGAAGAAAAAATCTTTGAGTGGGGACTTCTCTCCATTAAAAATTTGAATTTTAGCCCTTGCAAAGCTCTGGCTAAAACGTTTCGTTAATGGAAAAATGTAATAAAAGAGCTTACTGGAAGAAATTATGTGTTTTAAAGCACGAAATGTCCCTTCCTTTAACTTTTTTTTGTAGGGGAGAGGGTTACATTGAAAATCTCTTTGGAGACCAATCATTCTAACAGTTGAATTAGTAAAAACGACTTGGCACTGGAGTACTTAACAGAAGAAAAATTGTAGTTTCTCAGATATATAAAAAGAACATCAAGGGAAGAAAACTTTACAGAAAAGTTTCCTCAAATTCACGATTTCAATTAGCATCTTCAGCCTCTAAGCCCATCAACTATTTAAAAATATTTTACTTGAAATGTAATCTCAAGACAATGATAAACAAATATTACCTTGTACAAAACAAATTATGTGAGTATTATGAGTGTAACAAAAGGAATTCCTGTTATTTTTTCCTCTGTTTCTTGTACCTAAAAAATTAAAAAGATATATGTATAAAAAGACATATGGTAAAGTATGTGCATATAAATCTATTTTATAAATCATAATTTTTACCTGTGTCACTACTTGTATAATTAAGAAAACATTATATGAAATAATATTAATTCTTTCCATGTAAAATGATTAAAAAAAACCTTTGATAACATTTTATTTTAATTTCCACATTTTCTGGTTATAGAAAAATCTAATTAAAAATCAATAAACACAAGAAATAGTGTAAATAAAAAGTGAAATTTATTTCAAATGATCAATGAATGATCAAATTTTTGTTTGATTGATTTTTATTTATTTTTCTTTCTTTCTTCCTTTTCTTTTTTTTGCCAACATACGTATGTAAGGGAATGGAATAATTAAGTGGGACAAAGTGAAATAGTTAAGTTAAATTACATTTCTTAAAATAACGAAATTGGAAATTTATTTTGAAATTACCAGTTGTAAGTGATACTCAATCACAACTCAATCACAAAACAACACATTTTAATGAATTCACACACAAAGTTGCACTACAAGCACACATAGAACACAGTTCACAAGAACAGCACATGGACATAGACACAGAAAAAACAAACTACTGCTATTGTGACTGACGTTATTACTTTGGCAACAGCGCCATCAATAGAACTAAGGAAGGTAGCTATTGTGGTTGTTACACAGTATATAAAGAGAGAACTAGGAATTCTATAATAGAACTTGCATTGAAATATTATTTTGCATTTTAGGCAGTAAATTTTTATGTTAAAGTAAATTGGAAAATTATTACTTTGCACCATGTATGGGGCAAAGTATAAAATTGAAATATATTTTCTTTATGAAATTGTTTTCTATGGGCTAATTACCCTTTGTATTTATATGTCATCTTATGATTGTCCAAATAACATGTAATGATTCATAGCTATGAGTACAGAGGGTTATAAATACTTTTTATTAAAGATGAATAACTAAGTAAATGATTTAAAAAACGAGGGAATGAATAAAGGAATTAATGACTGTTGAAATAAATGATTAATTGAATGAATGAAAAATCTACTTAATAAATGAATTGAATGAGTGAATAAATGAAGGACAAACTTAGTAAAAAGAAATTAAGTATGTACTTCACTTTGTCCCGTATGCACATGACAAATTGTACTAAACATTTGAAGTCAAAACAAGCCTTACATAAAATGAATTAATTATTGCACTGGACATTAATAGGTCTTATTGGAACATGAGCGTCAAATTTTGAAAACGGCTTGTATTATCCTATAGCTTGATCTTTAGAGTTAACTATTTTTTCATTGGAATCAACTACATGTTATGTAACATACTAGTTAAAATGTTTCTAAATAGGTGGCCCTGAAAACAGAGGAAATATTTTACCATTTCACTTTGCCCCACATTCCCCTTACTTTAGCTTAAACACATTTCCTAATGAATTTTATATACTCTACATTTGCTTTTTAATCATCGGGGGGGGGGGGGGGAGTAGGAGAGGAGGCAATCAGTTTAAGTTCTTGTTTAAGTATGCAATACACAAAATTTCAACCCCAACTATAATTTAGAAATTAAACCTGACATTGTAAGAATGATACCACGTCCTTTTCACACTTATTTTTCAGTTTTTCTATATTTTTACAGTAATCCCCATATTTTCTTTTTCTTTCTTTTTTTTGGGGGGGGGGGGGGAGAGGAGGCAATCTTTGGTCCCTATGTCTGAAAAACAGAGTACTATTCAGTTTGTTTAATTTTTTAAATATATTTCATTTTAGTTTGAAGCAAGCTACTATGTACTTGCTCTCAGAACATAGATTCAATAACATTTACATGATGAGATCAGATGTGCAATACCTGGTCCCATCATGTAAATGTGGATATACAATGTAGATAATAGCAAGAGAATTCAGCACTACATTTTCTTCCTTCTCCAAACTTTTGAATGCTGGTACATGAAATAGTAAATATTCGGGTTTTTTTAATTAAAGTTATTTTATGTTACATTCATTTGAAAAAATAAACCCATTATAAAGTTAAATATTTTAAAAGTAAATTTTACACAGAAGCTCACTGGATTTAGACATCTTTTTAAAAAATAATATTTAATTGCCATAAAGGAATATATTCCCATAATTTCTAAATAATGATTTAAAATTGTAAAATTAATGCAAGTTGAGATGTTATTCTAAAAGTACACCACTCTTACTTTACCTAGGAGTGCCCACCCCCTTTGAAATAATGGCAGGCACCCTCTAAAAGAGCTATGGAACCCCCAAAACAGTGACCACCTCCAAAAATTTGCTCAAACCCTATGGAACCCCCCTCCCTAAAACTTTCACAGTGCATTCTTTTTAATGCAGTGGTGCAGTCGGAGGGGGGGGGGGGAGGATGGTGTCCCACTACCTTGTTATTTCAACGCATGCACGCCCCCAGTTTTGAATTTTAACATAAGCATACCCTTACTTTTTGACGTTCTTATATGTAAGCGTCCCCTCGCCTTTTTCCCAGGACTACGCCACTGATCCTATGGCTCCCCCTGCACCCCTGCTTAACGCTTTCCAGATGGGGGGGACAGCATTTGAATTCATAGTGTGACATATGCATCACAGGGGACAGTGCCTTTGCTAGACAACTGTAAGGTGTATGTGACACTTGAAACAAAATATAAATGTTTTGGATTCTAAGAGATGATGCTTTTGTTCATGGTACCAAGATAAATGGGATTTGGAATGCCTCAAGTTACAATTGGGTTTCATATTATAAAGTAGTTACAGCAGCTGCATGCCTGTAAGATACCCAAAATACTACAGAAAATGCATTTACCTTTATGGTTGGTAAATTAAGGAATGAAATTAATGTATTCTATTTAATTATGTAAAATTTTTGTAACTAATTATATGTAGAAGATGAAAGAGAAATTTAAATTAAAGTATTTGTCAAATTATGTTCAGTATTTGTCTACATTATTTCATACAAAGTAACAAACCTACACAGGGACATTCAGTCGCATGTATAAATTTAAAATAAATTTCAAAATTTGTTTTCCATGTGATATAGGCAGGTATATAGAAGAAGTGTATACTTTTATGCATACCCTTCTTCTAAACAATAAATACATTAATAATTAAATACTATAATTTACCAAACATAAAGGTAAATGCATTTTCTGTAATATCTTGGGAAAGAAAAAAGTGTTAACTGGAGTAAAAGTGTTTTTACTAACATTTTTTGTTTGCTAGACTTGGTAGCATCCAGTCTTGTGGACAGTATGTGAATGGAAGCTCAATTCCATGCACTAGAAAAGCCGGAGTTTGGAATCTATCCAGAAAGTGTTAAAAGATTTGTGATGATCACATCCAATTTTTGTAAGGGAAGAAAATTTTTAGGGGCATAATGGTGCAAGATAGGTCGCATTGCTGCTTTAGGTGAGATGATGTGGATAAAGTATATGGATATTATAATTATGGCAGGTGTGCTCATCCCTCCTCAGAGCGATGGCACCCCCCCCCCCCCCAAAAATTTATAGATCCCCCAAATCAGCCAAACACTCAGCCGAGCACCCCACAAAAGCTTAACTTCCCAAACAAACAAACCATAAATATTTAGTATATCAATAGGCATATGGAAAAATCATATTTTTAAAAATCATCCATAACATATACAACGTACTCTTTTACAGAAATCAAAATACATTATAAAATATATTCTTTAGAGTTTTTATTATACATCATGTACAATTTTATAAGAATATTAATACATTTTTACGAAATGACAATTTGAAAAATTCCCGGAAATAGCCCTTTAAAACTAAGCGGCTTCTAGTATTGAGGTCATGACCTAGTTACCACCGCGCAACGCTAAAACGTTTTAAAAAACTCGAAAATCTGGATGGAAAGATCTCGAAAACATCGAATAGTCATCAGTTTAATTCGTTATTAAAAATGTACATACTGTCACAAAAAATTTCATTGCGGAAATCAATATTAGGTAAGAAAAAAAAAAAAGCCACGAGTTTCACCGTACATCGACAGCATTTTTCCCCCGTCGCTCTCAAAATTTTACGTAATGTTAAAACAAGGAAATTTGAGATAATTAGCACTTCAAAATTTTCACATAATTAAGAATTTTGGTTAGTTTAATTATAAGCTACTCTAACTTAAAGATTACATTCTTAGTTTCGAAACCACACCCATGAAAAGTGTATCAAAATAATTATGTTAAGAGTACATTATTGGACAATCTAAAAAGTCTCAAAAGTACTGTATCATACTTTATCTGTTGAAAAATAAAAGCATCAGTCCAAATTTGTATGCAATGTAAAATGTTCTAGAAAAGATATTTTTAAGGCTCTATCCGTTTGCGGTCAGGCACGACAGTTCCGTGCAGTATGGGACCGGAAGTTAAATGGGCCGACTCACACGAGCGGCCGGTGCCTGACCGCAACCGGATCGTCCGTGTGCATCGAGCCTAAGGGTTTATTCAATTTATCAAACTGATAAAGTGACATTTCATTTTTTGACTGACAGTCGGAATTCTTTAGCGCATGATTTTCTCTTGACTTATTTCTCCCCCATTTTCATGATTTTTTTTTCACGCTTGTAATTCTTGGGAAGTCTCGGAAGTGTAAATCTCAAACTAAATTAACTTTTAATTTATATTACGTGTTCAACAATAAAAATTAACAATAATGCCAACATACCAGCTGTCCCGATCCATGTCCTCGTTAAAAAATTCTCTCCTCTCCGTCAAGCGACAATGAACTGAAAGATAAGACAGTTCCGATGAGTCGTCGACCCTGTGCCGCTGCAGACGATCGAGTGTCGAATGTACCGGTTCCGCGGGACACGGTATTGAAGAGGGGGGTGGAGACTGCAAGAAAAGGCGGCAAATTTTCCCGGGATCTGCGCGTAGCTGATGCTTCCCTGCTACGGTGCAGTTATAGATCGTAGACTACGTCTACGTTTCGTTGAGCATGTCTGTCTCATTCAGTAATCGCCGTCCAGACTTGGTTGTCTGCCGTGGATTTTTTTTCTTTTTCGATAACTTTTGAGGCGGTGCTTTAATTTAATACAATGTAATGCGGAAGGGGACTGAGCGGCCTGCAGGTTTCAGGTAAAGTGGTTTAACGGATCAGGTTGAGGGACGAGGAATATTTTAGAACAAAAATTAGTTGGTGGCACTTTTCTCCTGTTTGAAATTGGAAATCCGTATTTCTTAGGGTGTGGAAATATTTCACAATATATCGGTCGACTACATAGCATTCGAAATACACAAGTTCGAACAATATTGAAGAAAAGCAAAATATTACTTGTATTCGAAGGCTGTAATTAATCATGGTTCTCTGTTTGGGGGGAGCAAGCACTTTTTGAATTGTGATTCTACATTTCAACTAATTTCATCTATTATTTAATTTCTAATTCATTTGTTTAGTTATAAAAACTATGTTTTTTCCCAATTCAAGAGAAGAGAGATGTTGAAACGTGGTCATGAAATTCAGGAATTTAATTTTTAATGTTCATAGACTTTTTTCCTTTTTAATGAACAATTGCATGTCTACAATAGAGTTTTTTGCCTAGATTTCCTACGTGTAGTTTAATAACCTAAATTTTAATATCTTAACATTGATATTCAATGCATAATCATCTTCAAGAGTTTTCCCGAAATTATCTATTTAATATTTTTTTATTCTCTATATACGAACGGGTGCAAATTTCAAGCAAACGGAAAGTTACATTCTTTCATTTCGTAAATATTTGTGATCTTAATATAAATTTAAAAAAAGAGTTGAATGGAGTTTACCATGTGAGTCAAAATTATTTCAGATCTTAAATGTAAATCAAGCAATTATGAACACACATAGTTGCATTTTGTTAGAGACCTGAATAATTTAAATTTATTAGTAAGAAAGCACACCTTTACTATATTCTGTTCATATAAAATGTAAGATAATAAAAACTGTTTTAAGAGTACTTTTTCACATAACCCAATTTCTTCCAGTCTTCCATTAGAGGTGAAAACTTTTTTTTCTTACAACCGGTTTTTCTTTTCAATTTTATTTAATTTACTCAGTTTTATTTATTTGTATTGGATAAAAAATTCCAACCATGGGGTCTATGAATTTAATATAAGATTTTTAATCGTATCAATTTGAAAATCGCTAAATATTTATTTTATGCTGTTCCGAAGACTTTATTCAATTTCTTGTTTACCATGAAATTTAACGGTATCAGAACAACACATTTTACGTACCCTAAACATTCTTTGGATTCCTAAATAGGTCAGTTTGATCTTTCATGAGCTTTCGATGTGGAGGTTCCAGATGCGGTACAGGTTTTTTCTGAGGAAGGAGCAATTTTTGTTTTTTTTGTGATTTTATCAGTCCCCCAGGAAAATGTGTTCCAAAGGGGAAAAGTTATTTGTTCATTATTCATATAATTTTTAATTATACTTGACACTGAGGGTATGGCAATGGGCCCTATTGCTTCTCTCTGTAACGGAAATAAATAAATAAATACCGTAATGAAAGAAAAAATTTTCTACAATACTTTTAACAAGTACAAGCACAATATGTTGAACTGTAGTCATTCATTCTATTGGTAAAAAAAAAAAAAAATCTTAATCTTTGCCGAACATAAATTATAATAATAATAGCAATAATAAATCGTAAGAGAGAAAATAGCTCTCAAATCGTAAAACTCTAGGTTCTCAATAATCATTTGAATTTTAAAAAACAAAATCGTTTGCGGTTCGTTTTTTTGCGCAATGAGCAAAATGATTTAAATATTCGCAATTCTTAACAAGAATCTAACCTGATTAAAAACGTAACAAAGCTCAGTTTGATTAAAAAAGCATAACAAAAAATTTGAAGCTTCTATGCTAGGAGCAGCTTACATGATGAGATTCTTTTCCTCCATAAAGTTGGTTTTCCTGCTTTCAATGCACGTTAACAGTGAAACACAATCTACAGGCACATTAACCAAACCGCTATGAGGCCATAAATCTTGATTTCATGATTCAACATCAGGTCTACAGAAAAGTTCTTTTGTTTTTTTACCCGTTACTTTCTTTTTGATTGCTATTTCTTTGTAAAAATTAAAAATGTGCCCAGAATCTTTGTTGTTCGTAAAACCTTTTGGTGCAGGCATTTTTCTTTTTTTCTTCCGTTATTGATTTATAGAGGTGAAAGTTTGTATTTTGCCTGACGATACACTGATGTTAAATATTTTTCAACAATTGAAAAATATTCTTAAAGTAATCATAAGAAAAAATTCCTTTGTTATTAATGTGCTACATTAAATGTTCTTTTTGATAAAGTTTGCCTGAAGTAAATCCGTCTGTTATATTAGATTAGAACAAGAATTATAATTTCTCCCTGTAAAACCTTATTTTTGACTTCTTTTTACTTTGAACGATATTTTTAAGATACATGAAGCTTTCTTTCATACTTTTTTTTACTTTTACGGGAAAGGGAAAAGAAAGGTTTAAAAAAAAAAAAAAAAAAAAAAAAAAACACAAATGTGACAGGACGCATCAGTGCTGGTTCGTCTCAAAAAATAAGAAGGTGCTAACAGAACACCTCACAAAATTTAAGAACAAAAATTAGCACTATAACAAATGAACTAGTGGGCAAAAAGCACCAACTATTAGAAAGCTAAGAGTCCAAACTCCAAATAAAATAAAAATATACATACACACACACATATATATATATATATAAATAACGGAGATGTAGTAAAATATTTTTAAAAGGTTTACAAATTGAAAAAAATATTTTTAAAAGGTTAGAGAATGAGACAAGTACTCATTAGTGTTGGTTTGTCTTAAAGAATGATCGATGCAGAGCACCTCACAAGTCCCAAGCAAAAACACACTAGAGCCAACAGCAGTATAGGCACTGAAAACCTTCAAAACAAGCAAAAAAAAATAAAAATTAAAGATACAAAATTTATGGTTTTGTCCATGCCACAGTCCAAAACTAAAATAAGTAACACACAAACAGATCCGCTCCCAAATTGAACCTTTCAAAAATATTTTACTACATTTTTGTTATATATTGCTTTACTTAAAAGTTTTGCTGCTTGGCGCATGTTTAGGTGATAAGTGTTTATTTTTTCTGTTTTTACTTTTTTTTCAAATTTGTCTTCCTATATATATATATATATATATATATGTATGTATGAGTCGTCTAGTTTCTAAACCAGCAACATCTAAGAAAGGAAATTGTTCAGGGCGGGGGAGAAAAACTAATATCTAAGAAATTCGAATTTCTTTCTAAGAGCATTGGGATAGACTTTTAACTTGCTGAAATTTTAACACAAAAATAATTTTTCCTTGGAAGATATTTGGGGGGAAAAAAAAAAAAGAGCTGACAAGCATGGTCGATGGGGGGGGGGGGGAATTGGTTTTTTAACAAACTGGCAAATTTCAAACACACACACTTTTTGCATGATATAGCTGCTTTAGAAACTTAAAAAAAATAACACCATATGAAGATTACTTTAAACGATTAGAAAGTGTAAAAAAGTTGAATTCGAAAAAAAGTGGATCTATTTGGTTTTGAATCTAGACGACTCATGTATCGTAAGCACATAGATTTTCAATCAAGATTTTGAAGAAATTTCACAAGTTTTGGAGATAACTTACGAAAAGAAAGTGTTTACCCTGAGCGCATATTTAGCTGCTGTAATTTTATAATTGTCTATCTGCTTCTCTTAACCACTTACTTTTACGAGTAATGCATCAGTTTCCAATGATTACAAAAGACTTCTTGGCGTACCTTCTTTTGTGCTTCTTTACCCCCAGTGATTTCAATTACAATGATTTTAAATTTTGATTCAAAATATATATACAGCAAAACCTGTAAAGTTGACCACCTGTCTAAGTTGACCACTTTTGTCAGGAACGGAATTAGCCTTTCCCCCTATTCCTCACCCTCTATAAGTTGACCACTAAAGTGCTGCACCGCAAGTGGTCAACTTACACAGGTTTCACTGTATATATACACAGTACGTAGATTTGCTTTTTTAATTTTAATCTTAGGAAGGCCCAAAATAAGTACACTTTTCAATTTCGGAAATTTAGAATTATTTAAAAGTCTTGGGGCAGAAAGGGTTGATATGACTTGCTGAGATAATAATAAAGTTAGTTGTAAATTTCTTATTTGCTGCAATCTTACAACCCTCTTGCAAAGTTGTTTTTCCTGCTTTTAATGTGTCTTATCAGTGAAACACAATTGACAGGCGCACTAACCTGACCCTGTGATTTAGAAAGTTGGGTGATAAAGGATGTTTATCTAATCCTCATTTATGCCAAGAATGTGAAGAATATGGTCTTAGAGACGTGAGCCTCCTGAAGTGTAAAGATACATATTATTCTCTGTTTCAATTGTTAGCAATAACCGAATTTCACTATTTTTTTTTTTTTTTTTTTGTACGTAGAGCACTTATTGTATGAATTACTTTCTCAACTGGAGTTCTCGCTGCCGAAATTCGACCGTAATTCGTCAAATTTTAACCGAATGTATAAACAACATATTGATATTTTAGGTTTTCTGTTTGACAAGATTGTTTTGTTCAAATATTTCAATTTGCGATAATCTCTCCTCGGTGCGACTGATTGACCTCTGAGTTAGCTATTTAATTTAATGCATTTGCAACACATATTATACATACATTTTATCTTTATTTACTCGTTATCCTGTACAGAAAATAGAAAAAAAATTATGTCTCCCTATTATTATTGAATAAATTAGAAATGCAAAAACTCACTATCAATGAAATCCAGAGTTCAAAACGTTAATGAAAACCAACAAACTCAGGAAACGTTGATTCGAAGCAAAATAACTTGTATCCGTACATATATCCATTGTTGATAAGTCGTTTTGTACATTTCATGCTTCAGGCTAGAATTTTATCTCCAGTTTAAAAATAAAAAATAATTTTAAAAAACTCACTGGAAAACGGTACAAAAATCCCCCCTCCAAGAATCCAGAGGGAACTAATTTTTTGGAAGGTAGGTTTTTTTTTTTTTTTTGACAATACATATACAAGTAAAAACAAGAAGTTCCGTCTAGAACTATACGAGCCTACTTTCCCGTATACACCAAATTCAAATTTATAATCTAGCTATCTCTTTCTCTCTCTTTCTTATTTATCTTTAGTTCTAATTATTGAAAATATACCTTTTTCAACGGATAATACATATTCATTCACTCACTCATTCATTCCTTCATTTATTCAGCCATGCATTTATTCATTCATTCGTTACCTCATTCAAGTGTTTATTCATTCATTTACGCATTCATGTATTTATTCACTCATTTATTTATATTTTCATTTATTCAATAATTTATTCATTCATTCTTTTCCTCATTCATTTATTCATTGATTTATTCTTTCACTCTTTCATTTATTCATTCATTCATTATTTCACTCATTGAGTCACTGAGAAAATTCCTTGAAAATCCCGATCAAAAAATTTCATAGCAAAATAGGCTCGTAAGTTCTGGATAAACTTTCTATTTCTACATGTTCTACGTTATAAGAGCTTTCCGATAAAGTTTGTTCCAAGCATCGGTCCGTTAGATCAGGATTTATATAGGATTGAAATTTCCCCGTAAGCTCTGTGTTAATTTTTTGAACTGTTCAAAAATGAACAAAAACTGTTCAAATCAATATTTCACACCGAGAACTCTTTTCAATGGGCTTGCAATAGGAACTTGGCTCTTGTGCCCAGAGTTTAAAGAATTTGCTTCAATTTTGTCCATAGGCGCTAATGTTAAAATTTTTTGAACTGTTCAAAATTGAACAAAAAATTGTTCAAATCAAAAAGTAAAATATAGAAAAGAGATGTCCTCGCCGAGATCTTTTGAATGCAAAAAGAATTTTTCCAATCGGACAATTCGTTCAAAAGTTATTAGGGGGGGACAGACCGACAGACCGACAGACACACTTTTTCCCCATCTCAATACCCTACTTTCAAATTTTTTATTTTTCAATCTGTATTTAATTACTTCACTTATTTTTGACTTTTCTTGATTTTTAACGATATTTTCACGATACATTAAGCCTTCTTTCATGCTTTATTATTATTTTTTTTTACTTTTACGGGAAAGTAGGCTAAAAACTATATATAGAAGTACAAAAATGCTCGCTTTTTTCTTTTTCACTTTTCCACCGAAATTTTTAGAATCTTCTGTGTGCTCGCTCTGTCTATTTTCTCAAGGAGGGGATCTGAGAAATTTGGGTGCGGATCCCGGGTTCCGCCCTGAATTTTAGTCCTTGCAAACCCATTAATGCTTAAATTTTTATTTGCTTAAATTTGTTATAAAATATTGCTTGAAATAGTGATAAATAAGAGGGAAAAAACAGTTAAAATAAGTATTAATAATTACCCCTTATTTTTGGTTTTCTAATTATTTAAAAAAAAAAAGAAAAGAACTAAACGTCCCAAAAGTTGGACAGTATGCATGAGAGGTTACAGATTTTCATGAAAATACATTAAGTTTCTGAAAACACGTATCTCAAAAAGTGTTTAAGCTCAAAGACAAGAGAAAAATTATACAGATATAGCATAAATAATAATAAAGTCTTGCCTTTTCTCCCTGAACAAAATATCGCGAAATATCATAAAATTAAAACTACTACTACTTCCCAGCTCGTAACTCGCAATGATGCGGATGTGCTTCCACTTGCCATATCAACTTTAAAAGAAAATTGATTTGGAATAGTTTACTACCTAAAAAAAATTACTAGAAACGGCGCTGTTGTTTTAGATACTAAATACATAGTACATATATACTTTTCTTGCGTTGTTGTTTGGAAATCAAGTTGTCACCAATACTATTTTGCGGCTGTAATTTTCCATTCTCGTCGCGTTGTTTTTTCCACTTAAAGCATATGCTAGCAGCAAAACATATGTAGCAGGCAATATTAACCAGAATATAGAGCATTTCTACCAGCGACACATTTAACGCGCAGCTTACTTACCCAAATCATTACTTCCAATCTTCAGTTCAAAAACCCGTTATGAACAACATATTTTTTTCTTTTTTTGTACATTCCAAATCCAAAAGAAAGTAAAAAAATAATTTTAGAATTTCAAAACAATATTAAAATTTGTAAATATGTGAGAGGGTTATTTTCCGTTTTTTTAAAAAGAAATTTTAGTTTTTAAGTATATAACAACTTTTGAAACTGAACGACTAAAATGCAAAAGTTTCTTTCTACAGTTGGCTGTTCCGAAACATCATAATGTCACTGGAAATTTCCTTTATTTCCATATATGGGTTGAATTCGAAACAGACATCAAATTTAATGATGCATGAAATAAATGTAATATACTTGATTATAACGAAAGTAAAGATAACATTTAAAATCTAACTATCGTAATCCAGCGGTAACACCTTCGGCTCCGAACCAGAAGGGTCTCGAGTTCGAATCTCGTTGCATTCGCTGCTTTAAAATGACGCGGATGCTGTGACTCATTGTCAAATTTTCCGAGTTGCCTGATAGGAGTTTTTCTGGATTTCTCTTTTTAATTTGCAAATGTGGGACAACTAGAAATCTTCCCAAACAGCTGTTATACCTGAACCAAAGTGTTCTCAATCGAAAAGAAAAAGTCGTGTAGAAAACTCTATTATGACAGCTGATTTATTAAAACGATAATATATATTCTCATCTTCGACGGTGTTTTGATTGAGCAGTTTCTCGTAACAATGAAGATCAATGAAAATTAAAGTCATTTTAAGGTTAAAAGAAAAAAGAAATGGTTCTTGAAATATTTACCGATTTGCCTCAACGTATTACGACCTCTTTACCTCCCCCTCCCTCCATCGTGGAAGAGGAGGTTAATAATATTGACTTGCATATTTTGCGATTGCACCAACGCCTTATCAAAACAAGGGGTCTGGTAGAGGTAACTACTTTCTCCCCTAATTTGCATGCCATTTTCATGCCTGCTCTCGAAACGTATGCCTTGATAGTTTAACAAACACCTGATCAACTATTAATGTGTTACCTCATTTCAGTTTACACTCGAAGTGCAAATGAGACAATTTTAAGTATTCGTGCCTTTTTATTTGTTTTAATATTCTTATATTTTTAATTGACATTGCGACTTTGCGCTATTCTTTATGCATTAAATTATAATAACATAAATTTAATCCTACCCTCGTGTTAATAAATAATTAAAATAAATTTTATGGTTATCGGGTTTAAATTTTCACTAAAATTATTATCATGTTTATTTTAAAATAATCAAATAAACGTTTGTTCATTAAGCAAGCTTTTAGATCCTTTGAATGGGTATCATGTTATCATCATGTCTGGAACATAAATCTAATTAAATGCAGTCACCATCGGTTTAAAAATTTTGAGTGATTGTATGATTCATCTATCTTATAAAAATTTCTCTACTCACATTAACAAAATATTTACGATTATAAAATCTGATATTTTTCTAAAAAAGGTTTTTTTTTACCTCTAATTATCAGTGCTATCACTTTATGTGCTATAAATTTAATTTAACAAGAGAATTCTTTGGACAAAATTGTACCCCGTCCCAACGAGAAAATCATAGTAAGATCCAGCACAAACGAGAAAAAAAGTGTAAAATTTTAGTTGTAAAAAGTGTAAACTTTAAATTTTACAAGAGATAAAAGCAATAACACTATCAAGGCATTAACGATATAAGTTAATAATAGACGGTATTTCACACATTTGCTGCTTCAACTCCTTAAAATTCGAAACGTTTATTGCGGCATAAGTCATATCCAATGAATAACCCTTGGTCATAAAAAATGGGGCAATTTATTTAGTTCAAGTTGAACCAATCAAAATTATATGTTTTGCAGCAAGATTTTTATTTAAGCATTTAAGGTAGAAGTTCCGACTTTAATATTGGTAATAAAACTTACTTTAAAGAAGCAAATTTTAATGTTTAATTTGTTTTTGATTTAATAGCGGAGTTTATTTTCAGTCCGGCCAGGCTTTGTATTAATGCCTGAATATTAGCTGATTCGGAAACTCAGTCATAAATGCACAAATTTATTTCGCAAATAACTTGATTTTTTAGCCTACTTTCCCGTAAAAGTAAAGAAAAATAATAATAAAGCATGAAAGAAGGCTTAATGTATCGTGAAAATATCGTTAAAAATCAAGAAAAGTCAAAAATAAGTGAAGTAATTAAATAAAGATTGAAAAATAAAAAATTTGAAAGTAGGGTATTGAGATGGGGAAAAAGTGTGTCTGTCGGTCTGTCTGTCGGTCTGTCTGTCTGTCTGTCGGTCTGTCTGTCTGTCGGTCTGTCTGTCTGTCTGTCTGTCGGTCTGTCCCCCCCTAATAACTTTTGAACGAATTGTCCGATTGGAAAAATTCTTTTTTCATTCGAAAGATCTCGGCGAGGACATCTCATTTCCATATTTTACTTTTTGATTTGAACAATTTTTTGTTCAATTTTGAACAGTTCAAAAAATTTTAACATTAGCGCCTATGGACAAAATTGAAGCAAATTCTGTAAACTCTGGGCACAAGAGCCAAGTTCCTATTGCAAGCTTATTGAAAGGAGTTCTCGGCGTGAAATATTGATTTGAACAGTTTTTGTTCATTTTTGAACAGTTCAAAAAATTAACATAGCGCTTACGGAGAAATTTCAACCCTATATAAATCCTGATCTAACGGACCGATTTGCTTGGAACAAACTTTATCGGAAAGCTCTTATAACGTAGAACATGTAGAAATAGAAAGTTTATCCAGAACTTACGAGCCTATTTTGCTATGAAATTTTTTGATCGGGATTTTCAAGGATATTTCTCAGTGACTCAATGAGTGAAATAATGAATGAATGAATAAATGAAAGAGTGAAAGAATAAATCAATGAATAAATGAATGAGGAAAAGAATGAATGAATAAATTATTGAATAAATGAAAATATAAATAAATGAGTGAATAAATACATGAATGCGTAAATGAATGAATAAACACTTGAATGAGGTAACGAATGAATGCATGGCTGAATAAATGAAAGAATGAATGAGTGAGTGAATGAATATGTATATCCGTTGAAAAGGTATATTTGCATAAGTTAGAACTAAAGATAATATAAGAAAGAGAGAGTAATGGATAGCTAGATTATAAATTTGAATTTGGTGTATACGGGAAAGTAGGCTCTAAGATAGTTCTAGAACGGAACTTCTTGTTTTTTTTTTAATATCAAAAACTCTTAAAATAGGAACATCGGTTTCTGAAAGGAAATTAACCATAAAAAAACGTTTACTTTCATTCGGTGAACTGCTCTATATAACAGGGGGGGGGGGGGGGATCAATGAAATTGTCCTTACTATTTCATCTTTTACATGACATTTTAATTTTAACAATATTTTGTATAATGATACGTTGTATAATATTATATTATTTTGCACTGATACTTTTTTAAATTCCAATCATAAAAAATATTTTGAGCATTTAGTTGTAACCTTTGAAAATTGAAAATTTTAACAGAACTACTAAACGTGCCATGATGCATGTATATATATGTTTTTAAAATTCTACCTCTTATAGCGACCACTCGTTATAAAGACTTTTTTCCGTGGGACGGAGATGGTCGTTATATCGAGCGTCGACTGTATTATTATAAATTTCGTTTCGCTCTTGATTTAAGGAAAAATGCAACATATGATTAACAAATTCATTTTATTTTAAAAGTTCAACAAGCATTAACATAAAAATATCGAAATGTGTAACAAAATTGAAAATAAGATAAACGCGATTTTATTTTATGTTTCGGAAATAAAATCATAAAATATTTTAACTAGTTCCTTCATTTATTTTGAAATTTTGATTTGTTAGAACATCAAATGTAATGAATTCGTTCCGCCAGTTCCAAAAATCAAGATAATTTTCCTTCCGAACTCCGCCAAACATGAAGCTAAACGAAATTAGACGAATGCGCAGGCGCGAAAGGGTTATTGACCTTTTGCTCTAGACACTGATAAGGCTGGCCGTAGCCAAAAAGTAGACGTACTTCCGGGGTGATTTTTTCCTTATGAGAAACAAAAAATGTCGTGCGGGTGGAATACCCCACATAACGTACCAAAAATACTTAAAAAGTCAATATTCCTAACTGTTTTTGTTGAATAAAGAGAAAAATAAAAAAGAAATAAGTTATTTTAGGCAACAGCGGGCACGGAAAAGATATTCCAAGCATTCAAATAATTTTTGGACAAGTTCTCTTTTATTTTTTGCTCCTTTTTATTTGCCAAAAAGAAAATGAAAATGTTAAATCCCAATTCGTTCATGATTACATTTAACCCCTGTCCGTTCTATTCATCTAAGCAAAAAGTAGAAATGATAATTTTTGTAATTGACTTGGGTCAATTTTACGTAAAATAAATTACATTTTCTATAACTAATAGCATTTTCAGGTGTCATTTCAAAATCTTCCAGTTATATATTTTCAATGCATGTTACGGGTAATAAGCAACAAAATACATAAAAAGTGTAGAAATGCAATATATTTCTAAAAGTCACCCCCTGACCACCCAAATGTCGGGCCTGATGAGTATTTTCTTACTTAACATCTAGTAGTTGAATATTCTTATCAAGCTACTTTTTTGCCTTTTAAAGAAATTTCCATTTTATACTTAAATCGGGTTATATTTTTGTGTTTTAATAATTAGGTTTTGTTTTTGCAGTTAACAAACACCTATTTCATAAAACTAGAGTTCGCCCATCAGTCAAAATTCGACGGTAACAATTAAATTTAGCATTGAAAACACTATGCTATTTATATAGTTAGTATACTAACTATATAAATAGTATACTAACTCAACAAATTTGTCCAATATAATGTTGAGTTTATTTTGATCATCCTCACTTAACCTCTTCATTCTAAGTATACCCAATTGGGTAAATTTTAAAATATTGTTTATTAACTACTGTTTGTGCAATTTGAAAACTAAAACACCCAATTGTTTTTGAAATTAATCAACAGATAGTTTACTTTGTTTTAAACATGGAAATTGGACATTAATTATTATTTAAACTAATTATTAATTAAAATTTAAAAAAATTTCTTTTAGTTATTTTGCTTGTTATCATTTTTTAAATCGGAGAACCGAAAAATTGCGTCAAAATTGTTTGTGCTTAGTTCTGGGGTCTGAAGAGGTTAAAGCAAACATATTCTGAACCGTTGTCGCCACAAGGCTTATTGCGCTCAGAAATGCAGTCGCTTGTACTTCTGCTGATTTCGTACTAAGTTCAGTGGCAGCTGAATAAAACTTAGTTTGCTTCCATACATTAGAAAAGGTCAAATTATTAATAAAAATAAACTGTTTCTAAAATTTTTTATTCACATCACTAAAACTCGTCAATAGCTACTAAAAAAAGTAAGGAAATAGGTTGAAAAACAGAGGTTAAAATGGTTCTTAACTGCTTTCTCTTTGCCTATTTAATAAAGTATAAACTTTATTGGGTGAAAATTGCTTGCATTATTTAGTGTTTCAAAATTGTGGACAGGAAAAAATAATTATCAAATTTTGTCTCATTGTACCTTCCTTTCCCCACTTAATTTTGCATTTACTGTCCGTTTCACTTATTTCTTTCCTCTCTCTTTATGAATTATAGCTCTCTTGCTTTGGGAGCGCAATTTATTTTTCAAAAACGTTTTTTCTTTTGCTGCTTTGTTTGTTTTTTGTAAAATAATATTAGCCGCGGTTACAATACATTTTTACAAAGATTGTGCCCACATACAAATACTTTTTGTGAGGTGGTGGTATAAAACTTTCTATCAAATTTAAGTGTCCATAAATAATTTCTCTGATGATTTTAAACTTTTAAGGCTTAGTTTATCGCCTAATACATTTTTCGCAAAGCATGCTCTGCCAAGTGGGCGGAACATGCCTGAACCTATTTTCTTAAAACCAATTCTGAACTAAATTTGTTTAATGTAGCAGTAACGTATAAAAATAGCCTTGTAAAGCTTTAAATATTTGTCAATTGGGTGGAGTAGTGGTAAGGCGCAGGTCTCGTACGTCCAAGATCGCAGGTTCGAACCATGCCCAAGTCGGTGGATTTTCAAGATGCAGAAAAATCGTCTGCGCCCATGTCCCACGATTGTGGGGCATGGTAAAGATCCCTTGAGTATCCATTTGGATTGGATACTCTCTGCTAAATCAAATACCTACTGCAATTCGCATCAAATGAGAGCTCAGGTGCCGCCAACTGGGGGAAACTGAGCATCCAAATTCTCAGTGGCATTGGCATCCACCGACAGTGGTGCTACTTGAAAAAATGGATGCCAATTACCGGGGTACGCACTAGGTCTTCAAAGGTTAATGACCATACGCAGCCCCATTAGAAAGAAAAAAAAAAGTTTAATTATTTTAAAATTACCTCTATTTGTTCTTTTTTCATAATTATTTTAAACAATTTGCAGGGGTGGATTAAATATACTGTACCCTTTGCTCATGGAAGTAATTCTGGGATATTCATACTGCCATATTATTTCATTATTTGCAACAGTGTGAGCCTTAACTGCAAAGTTAGATAATAACCGAGTAACATTTTTAATATTGTTAGTGGTTCAAACTGTTACAAGTTTGCAGTTCATAAAAATTGACATTGAGCTAAATAAACTACAGAGCGTTTTAATTCCAGAACGTCCTTGTTTTTCACGCTGAGGTATAAATGCGTTGTAAGCTGATCAAAAAAGGAGGAAGCATCACTTTATTATTAAAGTACCTAACATTATAATCAGCTGAACTATTACAAAATTTAATGTTGTACAAAAAAAAAAAAAAATATTCCTTTTGTAAAGATACGTCCATTAAAGAACTTTATTTTATGCGAAAGAAGGCAAACTAGAGAAGACAATTAATATAAGATATTTTTTGATATTGAAAATATTTCTTTTAAATTGTGCAAAAATTAGTTTGGCTTTTGGCTAAATTAATTTTTCAATGTACAAATTCTTTTGATTTAAATGAATTCGTATTTAACCCAGAAATATATCAACAGTGTATATGTAAATTTAAGCAATTATTATATTTATGATTTATAAATAAAGTTTATCGACTCCTTGAAACACGAGTTTTATTCGGAAAAACTGGTAAAACATAATAGAGTTTTTTATTTATATAAAATGAATATATAGGTATAGTGTAAATTGTTTTTTGTCAATTTCAGTTGTAGAAGGTGACTAGAGAGCGGGGAGTGAGGTAAAAGTTATATAAAAAAATTATTTCCAAATAAAATGCAAACGGATCTCAGACGGGCATTAGAAATAAAATCATGCAAGATACAAGATCGCCCCTATGAGACACGGGCATGTGCAAATTTGCCAGTAACGTTTGTAGTGTCATACACGGGCAAATGCGTTAAGGGGTTAATAAAAAGTTTCGGTAGTTACTTAGATTTTGTTAATAACATAGTCAGGGTCATGATCTTATCTGTTGTATCCAAAAAACATAGCCCGATATTAAAAAATAAGCTGCAAAAAAAAATCGAAGTCAGGCCATTCCAGTCCAAAATAACCGAAATCCTCTTCTTCAAAAAAAGGAGAAAAAATATTGGTCGTTCTTTTCTAGCTTTCAAAACTTTGCATTTATGATTTTAATGTTGTGACATCTAGTAAAGGAAAAAGCAGAAGTAGTATAATAATTCAATAACAGACACACAAATAAACAATAAAATATAGATAAATAAATATTGAAATTTTATTTATACATTTTGTAACAACATTTGTATTTCTCCGTGTGTTAAAATCTTTTCATCAACATTTATTTTATGTCACATTTAAACAGTCATAAAGGAATTTAAAATAACATTTTAAAAAAATATCTTAAGTGACGGGGGGAAACACAACACACAAAAGCAATTTCGGGTCGTTAGTCCAAAATTTTACTCATAAACAAATACATTTTAAAATCAGATTGATAAGTCATACACTAAATATATTGTTCATAATAAAATATGTTCAAATTTTTTAAATCTTTGTTTTTATAAAGCAAGAAATATTTAAAAAATATAATTTGATGGTTATAAAACATAATTAGAGAAATGCGTAATAATCATTTATACTGTTCTTTTAAATTTGTAAACAAATTACACAACATTAAAAACACATGCACTTGATTATTGCTGCCATATCATCCCACCATTAATTAAAAGCTTCAAATTTTAATAAAAATAAAGACAAAATAAAATTATAACAAAAAGTAATAAATAAATAATATAAATAAATAAATAAAAAGTTCAAAATATTTTCATTTTAGACATCTGGCTTTTGGAAGTTTTTAATAATTTTAGAGCGTTTTAAGGTATTCACAGTAGATAGAGATCTTTAGTTACATAAATATAGTGAATTGTATATAGTTCCAGACAAAAGTTTAATAGAAACACCTTTACAGAAAGTACAGTAATACTGAACAAAGGTTTAATGAAAGACAGTATATAACATCATATCACAGGAAAAAGTTTTAAATGCAAAAAGAACTGGTGGCTTATGTCAATAATAATAATAATAATATTCATTCTTATGTGGTAAGATATATTAAATTTCTATATGAAGTTTCTTCTCAAAATAATTACCTTGTATAAAACCCATTAACAATTTATAAATACATGCAAGTATACACACATTAGATAAGAAACAACTTCAGGGTGTCTACAAGTTTCAAATTCTGTGACTTTTTCGGTGAAATATCGAATACTGGTTCTGCCGGGTATCGGACATTTGATGTCCCCCGTATCACTGGCATAGATAAGGAAAGGGGTTTTGGGGATAAAACCCCCCCTGAAATGGTGAAGATTGTCTAGAGTTTGACCAATTTTTCCTGTAAAACAATAAAATTAGCTCATCTCTCCCAAAGAAAACCCCCTGAAATTGTGAAGATTGTCTGGAATTTGACCAATTTTTCCTGTAAAACAATGAAATTAACTCACTTCTCCCGAAGAACCCCCCCTCCCCCCCAAATCCGAGTCTAGCTAAGCCACTGCTCTGTATATAAAATATATATGTATGTACTCCAAAATATATATGTATTGCTACCGGATATCCGGCTCTGATGTTTGAAACCTATAAGTTTCATACATATTTTGAAACATCCTACAGCTTCCAAATATATAGTAAGTTTGTAATTCACATACATTTTCAGAAAAACTGAACTAAATTTTAAAACTTAATTGACGTGTCTGATAATCAGGTATCCATGCAGTGGCTGGATCAGATAACGGATATTGGTGTCTTTGGGGGGGGGGGGGGAAGCTCAGTGGAACAGAAAATTTTCATGACCTATGTGTTACTAATTTCAATATACTACTAATTTCAAAATTTGTGATGTTTTTGGGACTTTCGTTACCTGTGATACCCTGAACTTATTTTGATTAACATTACAGCAAAAAAAAATCTTACTATCAGTAACATGATATAAATAAGCATCAAGATTATTTCAGACTTGTATGTTAAAGATCTAATTATTTTAATGTAGCAATTGAGAGAAACAAGAAAAAGAAGAAGAAAAAGAAAGAAGGAAAAAATTCACCCCTAAACAATATTATTTGACATTTCATTATTTTTCAAAACAAAACATTGGTTTAATAAATTCAATTTTGATACTATGAATATTTAAAAATAAATTATTTTTATAATCTGATTATATTTTTTAATCTGATAGAATATATTTCATCATTTCTTTAGTATTTTATAACAAACTTTGTTGGAAACTTTTTCATGAGAACTACCAAATTTTTCACAAAATATATATGTACTTTTCATTTGCTTTTGCTTATGTGTAAGTTATAATACATAAGAGATCATTCATAAATGATGTCACGCTTTTTCCGATATATTTGACACTCCCTCACCCCTTTGTCACATGTCATGCTATGTTGTATAAGCCTGATGACACACTTTTTGTTACCCTCTCCCCTTGTCACACTTTGTCACAATTTCACTAACCCCCCTCCCCCTCGAAGTGTGACATTATTTATGAATGATCCGTAAGATGACTAACATTTTCATCAAAAAGAAATAAGTATCTTAAGTTCAACAGAAGTAATATTGAAATGATGTACTTGGGTGTAACAAATAAATTCTCCTACAAGTTATGTAGAAAGCATTCAGCATGATATGGTATAACATTTCAAGAATGTAAATTGGCCTAGAATGAGATTCTCTTTTGGTATTATTAATACTATATATTTGATGTTATAAATTAAACCTCTATGAAAGAATCAAAACTATGTGATAAAAAGAACTTTGAAGTAATTATGAGGAAATATAATTTTGTAATGAATCACCAAAATCTAATGTTGAATCATCTACAGTGATAATTTTGTACAGAATATGTTTGATATCTAATGTTTTATCAATAGGGCAATTTCGAACAAGTCTAAGAAAGTTGTATTTCCATTATACAGAAGTTTGGTAAGGCCTCATTTGGAATATGCTGTTTATTTCTGGTCTCCCTATTTAAAGAAGGATTGGAACCTTACTGGAAAGGGTTCAAAGGAGGGCTACTAGGTTGGTAAGTGGTCTTTTAGATTATGAAGTCAGGCTTAAAAGGCTCAAAATGTATAGTCTTGAGAAAAGGAGAGTTAGAGGGGACATAGTTCCTTGATTTAAGTTAATTAAAATGTTGATGGGCTGCATTTACACACAGAAGGTAGAACCAGAGATCATTGTTTAAGCTTTTCAAATCTCAGGCTTGAAATTAGGAAAAATTACTGCTTCAACAGGGTTGTAGGTAGCTGGAATAGTTTACCGGAACTGACTGTTACTTGCAGTGGAATAAAATGTTTTGAGAGGGCTCTTGATGTTCATTAAGCATCTTGATGTCTGATTGGTAAATTGGCAGCTTAGTTGGGCCCAGAGCCAGCTAAGCTGCCAATTTACTGAGGGGTTATCACTTTTGTATTTGTATTTTTGTAAATATTATTTCTTAAATGTATTGCTCAAAGCTATTTTTCAAGAAAAGCAGGAAGCTTATTTATTTTTAGTACATCAAAAAAAAAAAACCTAATATTTTGCAATTCAAAATGTCATAAGCAACATTTTTTCATGCATGACCACATTTACAGGGGTACCACTCTTAAAAAATCATAAAACTGAAATTTTTTTCAACTCTACACCAGTAAAGTAGGGGCAACATGCATTTTTGAAATAATACAGATAGTTTTAAGTTATACATACATATTGCCTTAATATTTTCCCTAACAAAGTTTAATCCATTGAAATACAACTTTATATAATTATTTTTAAATTCTGGGTTAAGTAAAGGGAAATACAATAGAAAAACTCATGAGCATGGTGCAGAGCATTAGCATGGAAGCACACAGCACCAGATCAAGGGATTTAGATTATGTCAAGAAGATAGAGGTCCCAACTGCTTTCCCATGGAAAACTTTTGAAGAATTAAGAGTAAAGAAGCGTCAGTGTTTCTGATTGTATTGAAAGTACATTGCATATATTTTGTCATATGGGCTATTGTAGCAATTGAATAAGAATTCAAAATTATTTAATGAACCTAAAACCTGCTGATTTCCAGCATAAAAGAATGATTTAGTAACTTGACTTCAATGCAACTTAAAACATTTTTGCATTATGAAATATAATAATTTCTTAACTTTAAGTACATGGGATGACACATAAAAAACAAGTACATGAAAAGTTTAAGGCTTAAAGGAAATGCCATATTCAGTTTAATAGTTAAACTTATTCAGCAACTGAAAAGTAACTATATATGCACAACTGTCTCTCATAAAATTAAAGCTTCCTGTTGTTTACACCATAAATAATATAATATAACACTTTCAGATCAACAACCACTAGGGAACATTTTTAACAAGAAAAATATTTATTTAATAATTTTTAAATTGCAAATTTTTGTAGCACAAACTATATATGGAGCTGTAATAATTAATAGGATATTTATGAATATACACCCACATAAGAAATATCATTTTAAAAATATCTGAACTATATCATGGTAAACAAAATCAACTGAAACGAAAAATATCAAACAGATTTTTCCAATGTTTTAAACATTTTCTAAGAAACTACAGAATTAGAAAAATCCTCTTAACTAGCAAAGTAATGTCATTGTAATTAGCTTACTGGTTTGTTGATAATTTGCAAACTGATTTACCGGTAATTCTCTCCAGAAAAATTGAATACTTAGAAGTGTAAAACAAAAACTGATTGCTCATCTACATCAATCAGTGTGGCATCTCTGGAGGTTCGTAGATTAACGAACAAACCATAAGCATAGTAAAGAACGAAAAAATGAAGTAATATCGATTAAATGATCACAAGTAGTAAGATAATTATACAAAAAAAAAAAGAAAAGAAAAGAAAGAAAAAAATCACCGGGATGATACATATTTTAAGCCTTTCCCAATAATTCACAAAAAGATATCAGTAACATTTACAATAGAAAGATAGCTTAAAATTTATTTGGTAAGAAAACAGCGTGGAAAATAATTTATAAGAAGTCTTTTTCTTTAATTCAGTAAATACATATAAAATAAAGAAAATATACGAAGAACATTTTCACCTTTTCAAGATAATATATATTTTTTAACATTTGTACTTGCTTTGCATTTATATGTATGACATATTATTTTGTACCTTTTTTAATGTTAATGGAAGGAAAAAGTATGTCAAAACGTTTTAGTACGTAGAAATGAATATAAATACTGAAATATTGGCAGCACAACTTGCTCAAAATAAAATCAGAAGGAATTAAATTTGTCTAACAAAGTATAAATTTCTGTATTAAACAAAAATGCAAAGGGAAAAGTACAGTATATACTGGGTGGGCCACATATAAATAAATAAAACTGTTAAACAAAAAGTAAGGAAAAATTGTTTCTTTATTTGAATGACATGTGCAGTTATACAATATGAAAGATATGCACTTCCAACAATATTAAGTGCATTCTTTTCATACTGCATAACAGTATACATCAATCACACACAAATGAAGTTATTATTATTTTTTTATGTCTTGTATAAGCTAGTTTTTATTGGGCCACTTTATATGCTTATCAATTAAGTACATGCATTTTAACTCTTGCTTAATAGCACTAAGGTTAGCTATGAGTCATTAGATCATTCATCACATATTTCTGCCATAACAAAGCATATTTTTCAATTAAATTTCATCATATTGAATCATTATACTTGTATCTACTTTTAAGAGTCATTTATTATTTTAGAAGCAGTTCTCAAAAGTTTCAAAGCTATTTTAACTTTTTCATATCATTTATCATGTTTATCAGTAGGCACTTGAAGATTTATATGAATTAACATTTGAAGATTTAGATTTTAGAGATAACATTTGAAGATTTGTTGAATTTTCTTGGTAAACTCAATTGTCTATCCTTCTAGCTGATAATGTGTATTAGTTTACTTTGGGCAAGATTTCTCTCATTCTGATTTTATGCAGAGCAAGATTTAGTAGATGATCACATATAACAAACACATGCACATGCAACACAACCCTGATTTAATGTTTTTTGTGGGACTGGTGGGAAAATACATAATAGGCGAGAAAACTTTATGCAGGGGTGGCCCAAAATTTCAATAAATGCTGTAAAATAATTTGAATGGAAGTACACTCAAACAGTAAAAAACATTTACAACATATTTTATTACATAATTAACATTAACTTCACATAGTATGCCAAGAAAGAATAGTACTTACAATTCAGATGAATTTTAAAAATTCGGTAGTTTTTGTTTGGCTCATATTATTTTTTTAAGTCTTAAAAAGACCTTCTTAATTGTTGAGAAGTGTTGCAAATATTGCTATTGTGATTCATGTCACTCAACTTTAGTGCCATGAAGCTTTTGAGCTTTTTCTATTACGGATGCTTTTTCAGCTAAAGAGTATAACTTGCGATACTTGGAAGCCATGATTCCAGATTTCTTTCTCTTAAAAAAAGGCAAATTAATGTAAACATGAACTAAATGAGATCAAATTCCTAAAGCTACTGGACTTCTGGTCAGCTCCAGAAAGACAATTCCTCTCTTCTCTTTATACAGTTGGGACAAGAATAGAGCAAAAAAGAAAAAGAAGAAGAAAAATCCCCATACACTGAATAAAACTGCAGAAAAAACAGGAAGGAAAACCTCCCTCTCCACTAAAGAAACATCAGAAAAGAAAAGTATAGGGCTTATCACTTTTTTAGGAGCATGTTCCAGAAAAAGGATAATGAACAAAGACCACAGGGGAAACAATACCCAAGCCTAGAGGCTGCGGGGTGAGGATAGTCTAGTTGAGTTTCAACAAAAAAAACAAAAACAAAATTGTTGGTTGACCTCTGCTTTTGTGATTCATTGCCACCTGCTTTCGAAGAAAATTCTTGTTAAAAAGAAAGGAGCTATGAGTAATGGTTTAAATCATGTCTCTGGCCTCAAAATGAATGTAATGTTTAACACATTATAGAAAATGCGAAAAAACAGATCCGCATTATTTGGGTAAAAATGATAAAATCGGGAAGGTAGTGAATACAGAAATGTAATGTACAGCAAGAAATAATACTGAGAGTATTCAAGAAATTTGGGACCAACGAGAAAAACCTCTAAATATGGGAAAACGTTAATTGCGGACAACGTTAAATCGGGGTTCTATCGTACATACATCCATTTTGGTAACATTAAAGAAAACCTTTTAGTGACAATGAGCAAGTATCTTTACAATTTTTATCGAAAATGTATGTTTGTAATTATGTTGCTTTCCATCAAATTTATAATCAGAGAAGATAACCAGTAACTAATAACTTGCAGTCAAGAGATAATGATGCATACGAAGTATTAATTAATTTTAATGCAAATAAAATATTCCTATAGCCCCTAAACAGTATCAAGATATTTTAAAAGTTACTTATAAGTGTAAGAGGATTTGAGAATTGACAATACCATTAAATTTCTTGTGTAACAGAAAATAAGTGGTTTACCATGGCCTTCAGCAGTACCTTGCTCTTTAAAAAATATGCTGAAAATTTCATATGACAACTAAAACATAGTAAGCACTTGTTATGTTAATTAATACTGTACATACATTGTGTAAAAAGGGTAAAAGGGTAAAAAAATATGGGTCACAAAGGCTTAAATGTATAAGGTTTTTATATAAATAAAAAAAATGACTTAGAATCTCTAACCAAATCAGAGTCATAAAAAATGGACAATTTTTCTTGGAACTAAGGTAAACATGGGAGATAAAATATCGAAAATCTAACAAATTCAATCATCAAATTTCAACCAAATAATCAGTTTCATATTCAAGATAGCTGAACAGTCATTTTAAATGTTTATGTTCTAATCTCCAACATCAGCATCTCTGTCGCCAAGACTATACAACAAGGCAAAGGCTATTGCTAACAAAGCAGTGCCCAACAAATCTCCCAAAGCAGTCAGATAAGGGATGGCTGAATTGTCTGGGTCAATGTGTTTGATCCACATCCAATGAATCATGACGTGAGCAAAGTACAACAATAGAAATACCTTCAAAATAAAAGAGAACACTTAAATGTTATAAAAACTATATAACACACTAAAAGTTATTCTGGAATAAACACATACACACATTTAACAGTTAGCTTTCAATTACAGAAGAATAATTTGAACAAATGACATCAGAAGAAAAAAAGCACATAAGAAAAATATAAAAAATAAGCACTATATATCACCTATAATTTTCTTTCGAAAACAGTCGCAATGGTCAAGCACAATAAATAAACACATTTTAACTAAGCTTGCAAAATAAATGTTATAAATTGGGCTGAAACACAATTCTGTAGGGGGAGAAGGTTGCTAGTGTATAAAATGTGAATAATTCTCAGTTCAAGTTTCTCAAAAAATTGTTTTAATTTTGCAATACTGATATACCTTTCATGTGCAGTTTCAGGAAAATACATTTTTAGTTCATTAAAAATTAATAAATTAAGGTTTTTTTATGGTGGAAAAGTAAGTTCATGATCTGATTTTTAATTACTAATTTAGACTACTTTAATTCAAAATTTCAAATTGTAAGGGATGGTATATTATGAATGAATATATTCACTAAATGCTTCAACATTCACTTTTGCTCTGCATGCTTTAAATTTACCAGTGTTAAGCCGAAAGAAATGAACTATAAGGGGGTAGCTCAGACACATGGTGTTAGGCTACTATAGACCTTTTCAAACTAACAGCATCCATCTTTCAGTGCCAAAAATTATAATTTAATGGATCAAGCATATAGGGAGATGGTGTAGGCCCCTTTTTACATGAAAATTAATTAATTAGAAATGACTCATAAACTAGCTATTATATGTTTTTTTTTTTCATAAGTGGCAAGAATATCAGCCGCAGCACATTTCAAACATTATTCAAGAATCTTATTATGCCTTCATATAAATTTCTCTATTTTATATGTTTCCGAGTCTGTAAACAATAATGAAAAAACTTAAGGTGTCTTGTTTGCTTTAACAAATAACGTAACCTTGTATCAGCCTTCAGATTTTAAACCTTGTTTTGTAAGATTAAACTATTTGTCAAACTTACAAATCAATAAAATTTTGAATATTTTATTCCGATCAGCATTTCTTTTTTTCATAATTTATCTGATTTTGTCTCTAAAATAGATTCCTAAGGTACCTAAAGTCTTTTATAAAGTATGCTAGATATATTATTAATTAAAAATTTGTTATCAAAATTAATATTACTAAGAAACATCCTGTTTGGATTCAAATTTATATCAATATGGTTTTCATTCACTTTTAAGTGTTGAATTACATTGTATAAAGTAGTATTGTAAGTTTTACACTACCCCTGGCCCCGCCACTTGGGGCTTGTGTGGACCAAAAAAATAAATAAAAATTATTATGTTATTTTTATCTAGTTAACTTGAAGAATGTTAGAAAGAATAATCTTTACAGGTCTATTATATAGTCATGATAGAGTTGACAAAATTCAAGGCCTATTTAGGGGTCTACAAAGTAATCTTAGAAAATGATAAGATGTGCTTTAAATTTATGAATGGTAAATATCAGAAATCAGAAAAGAAATACCTGTATAACAGCTGCTAATAAATAAAATGCTAAAAAGGTGGGAGTGATGGATGTGTGACCGGCATTGACAAATCGAATGCCATAAGTAAACACCAGATGACCAGGAACCACCATCAACATAAGGACTCTAGCAGTCATTGAGTGTGGGCCTAAAATGAAGAACATTATTTTTTAAAATGCTGTTCAAAGTAATGTCAGATCAAGAATCAGACAAAAACCAGCTATTGCCCGAGATACCCGAGGCAAAAAATATAGAATTAAGTGTCTAAAAAAAAAACCACAACAATAATAAATCAGTTTAGTAGTGATAAATTTAAAATGTTCTGAAGAAATTTCAATTATGTAAAAGGCAAGAAATCCCTCATTTAGTGAAATATTTAACAATTTCAAATTAGGTAACAAATCTCTTGTGATGCACAATTCAGTTTTAAATGCTTATAATTTACTAATTAAGTGAAGTTGGACCAACACGAACATATATTTAATTTCCATTTGTATTTCCCCTTATAAGGTTGATACACACATGTCAGTATTTTTGGATTGGTAGAAATTTCTACAACTTTACACATAGTGTATGTGTTGTAGACTTATCTATCAATTTAAAAATACTGTTAAAATCAGAAAAATAATATTACATGTCCTGACACATGTTTACTCTAAGTCTTGCTAAATGTTTAACTGCCACTAAAAATGTAAAAATTGACAAATATACTTCTATGATTATGTTTCTGAATTACTCCAGTATTCACAAATTAAGGACATAAGTAGTGGCTTCATTATATTAAAGTTTCAAAAGCTGTTTGGATCAGAAAATTATTAGAATTCTTATTACCTAAACTGACGGACTGGTAAGGGCAATATGGATTGAAAGAGAAATATTATTGAACAAAGCTTACTTTCATGATTGATTACCAAATGCAGAGACTTTAATATAAATTAAAAATATGCATTTATGATGTAAATATTACTTTTTCCAAAAAATGCTGATATGGGATCTTTACACATGTTTGAATCTTCTGGCGGTAATACTCCCAATTTTGACCTCTGATGGAGGGAAGTGGAAATTCGACTAGCCTGCACAGCAACCAAATTGCCACCAACACCTATGGGGAAAACAAACAGATAAAATTTAGTAAATTAAAAAAAAAAAAATGCAAGCAAATTCAAAATTAGAAAATGTATTTAACTAATTTTTACTAAACTACATTTGTTTTAAAATTGCTAATTTTTTTTGTTGAAGAGAAGAATGCCAAATTACTTTTTAAGACAAATTACATCAGTGCCTAAAAAACAAGAAGTTCCGTCTAGAACTATACGAGCCTACTTTCCCGTATACACCAAATTCAAATTTATAATCTAGCTATCTCTTTCTCTCTCTTTCTTATTTATCTTTAGTTCTAATTATTGAAAATATACCTTTTTCAACGGATAATACATATTCATTCACTCACTCATTCATTCTTTCATTTATTCAGCCATGCATTTATTCATTCATTCGTTACCTCATTCAAGTGTTTATTCATTCATTTACGCATTCATGTATTTATTCACTCATTTATTTATATTTTCATTTATTCAATAATTTATTCATTCATTCTTTTCCTCATTCATTTATTCATTGATTTATTCTTTCACTCTTTCATTTATTCATTCATTCATTATTTCACTCATTGAGTCACTGAGAAATATCCTTGAAAATCCCGATCAAAAAATTTCATAGCAAAATAGGCTCGTAAGTTCTGGATAAATTTTCTATTTCTACATGTTCTACGTTATAAGAGCTTTCCGATAAAGTTTGTTCCAAGCAAATCGGTCCGTTAGATCAGGATTTATATAGGGTTGAAATTTCCCCGTAAGCTCTGCGTTAATTTTTTGAACTGTTCAAAAATGAACAAAAACTGTTCAAATCAATATTTCACGCCGAGAACTCCTTTCAATAAGCTTGCAATAGGAACTTGGCTCTTGTGCCCAGAGTTTACAGAATTTGCTTCAATTTTGTCCATAGGCGCTAATGTTAAAATTTTTTGAACTGTTCAAAATTGAACAAAAAATTGTTCAAATCAAAAAGTAAAATATAGAAATGAGATGTCCTCGCCGAGATCTTTCGAATGCAAAAAGAATTTTTCCAATCGGACAATTCGTTCAAAAGTTATTAGGGGGGGACAGACCGACAGACAGACA
This sequence comes from Octonoba sinensis, assembly GCA_038502835.1. Classification (NCBI taxonomy): domain Eukaryota; kingdom Metazoa; phylum Arthropoda; class Arachnida; order Araneae; family Uloboridae; genus Octonoba; species Octonoba sinensis. The sequence continues at coordinate 51,065,672 of CM076601.1, read as the reverse complement.
GACCGACAGACAGACCGACAGACCGACAGACCCACTTTTTCCCCATCTCAATACCCTACTTTCAAATTTTTTATTTTTCAATCTTTATTTAATTACTTCACTTATTTTTGACTTTTCTTGATTTTTAACGATATTTTCACGATACATTAAGCCTTCTTTCATGCTTTATTATTATTTTTTTTTTACTTTTACGGGAAAGTAGGCTAAAAAAGGGTGTCTATCGTAGTTGTGGCAGGATTTTTTGATTGAGGTAATATAGCACTATGTCTTAAACAAAATACTTTTTATGTAACTTAAAATTATTCTAAGAATATTTCCACTTAATCCAAAAATGAACCTACCATTTATTACTGGTTGAAAAACCGCTATTCCATGAAATTTACCAACTGCAAAATCAAGGATGCAACCACCAACACTGTTAAAAGAAATAAAAGTTACATAAGAAAGTCGTCAATAACATATTGAAAATATTCAAATATTCAAACACAATTTTAAAAATTAAAAATTCCACTGGCAGGGGGGGGGGGGGACACATCTGAATAGAAGAAGATCATAATATTGTGTGCACACACTCAAAATAATTTTCACCCCTCAAAACATATATGAATCTTAATGGTAAGTGAAGCTTTTAATTGATTATTTTTGGTAGCCAATTAATATTTTTTGGAGTTTTACTAAGATCATAAATGCTATATTTCAAAAACATAAATGATACTGCCAAACCACACTATGTTTTTGGCACTATACTACTCTTTATTACAGAATAAAAATTAATCATTATTACATTATTACAGAATCAAAATTAATCATTGTCCTAAAGTCCCTCACTGTACATCAGCAGCAATTGGTTCTACAATATAGTCATTTCTATCCATAATCTGAATGGAAGATCTTGAACTTGATGATTTAGGATTCAATAATTACATTTCCTTTAAAGATGTATTAACCATATTTAAAACTACTTGAATTAAATTTGAATAGGAAATAAATGAATGCTTAACTTTCATTATGATTAAAATAATCTCATCAATAATAAAAGTGAAGAAAGATTTCTAAAATTAGCTACATAGGGGAGAAAAAAAAAATGTTACCTTGAAATTGCCATTGCACTTATAACAGGGGTCCAACCCGACTGTAAAACTTCTCTTGTAAACCTATTACGCTTTGCAACTGTTACCCAAAGAGGAATTAGTAAAAGGAAGAATATGATGATTGTTATAGAAAATCCAGGTGAATCTGCAAATGAATTAATAAATAGTATTTATCATACGATGTATATACATATATAAAACAAATCTAACAACATTACAGGTCATTCAAAATGTTTTATACAAATGTACAGTTCTACCATCAACCAAAGCAAACGGCCTGGCAGAGTGCCAAGAAGAATCCATTCCTGTTCAAAGGAAGGAACTGCTGGTATAAGGAGTGTATCTTTTTTCTTCTCATTCTAGGTTATTTAGAATTCTTGATTTCTACCGAACTGATGCTATATGCCAGTTTATAAATTTAGTTGCTTTCAAAAAACAAAGAAGCGAACATTAAACCCACCTGCAGAACAAACTTGCCTAAAACTTGAACGGATTCAATCTTTTCTGCCATGCGCAGAAGTGTCCATATATCAAAATTCTGGGGTCAAACTGTAAAAGAACTGCATTTTTTCTATTTTTTTCCATTAAAAATAAAATATTTTTATAAAAACTGTTTCAAACTTTAATGGCATATATATAATCAATTAATAGTTGCATGTGGTGTTCTTTACTTTCATGTGTTTTCTGTGCATGCTACTGCCTAACCATGTCATTCCCCCCCCCCCCCCAGCATCTTTACTATATGATCCCTACTTATCTAAGTGTACCATATGCCCTAGAAATGAGAAAAATTGGTGCTGGCACTCTCTGTCCCTGTACACATATATATGTATGGGAGTATTATCAGTTCATATTATCTTTCAAAAGCCTTGAAAATATTAAAATGAGCAGAAGGGACGGGGAAGCAAATTCCATTTACAAGTGATAATTTTAGTATATTAAAAAACTTACCTAATTTTCCATATAAAATATAACTAATGCCTGCAAGAAGAGAAAGTGTAGTTAAATCTCCTAAAGATGCAGCAATAGGAGTAGCAACATTGTCTGGATTTATGTCACATTTTCTGGAACATATAACAACCAAAACCATTATGCAACCTGCAAAAAAATATTTTCATATTAAAATATATATTTCAAAATAATAATAAAAAAATAATAATTTTGAAGAAATATTCAAAAAAAGTTTAATGCAAATAGTGATTTTCAATACATTTTTCGGTGTACTTGACCAATTTGGAATCATAATTCATTCTCATATCCAAACTGTACCAATGATTAATATGACTCATGCTTCTTTTTAAAAAAGTATAATTTTTTTTTTAAATGTTAAAATCCCTTTTTTTCTTAATAGCAGTTCTTTGGCAAAACTTTGGAAATATTTCTTTTAAAAGCACTCTATATTGAGAATGGGATAAATGTGAAATAACAATTGCTTCTACAGTCACATGTAGCTCATTTCTCAATCCCAATAATAATAATTTCGGGGAAATTGTTTCATCGAGTTGAAATGGTCTTTGAGAATTGTTGTAAAGCAAAGATAAAAATTGTTTTTGCATTTGGATTCATTAGTTACCAAATTAAATCTTAATAATTATAATATATGCAGGGTTCATACTCAAATAGCCAAAAAAATTTCCATGACTTTTCCAGGTAGATTCAAAGCAGAATTCCAGGTTAACATTCCAAATAAAAATATTTATTAGCAAATGCACTACTTGAACATTAAATATGGCTGCCTTAATATTTTTATCATACAATTATATTAACCTCATATTAAAAAATTCCACAGATGATCATTAAGATAACAAATTTAAACTATAGAATTTCAAAAGCAAAATTTTATGACACAATACTGCCAAAAGATATTAACTTTTATATTTGTACCCATGTTTTTTTATTTTTTTTAAATTTAAATTTAGAAAGCTAATTTAAAACTATAAAACATAAAATATAGAGAATAAATAAAATAAAATAAAAACTAGGATGATCCCAGTGGGGACAAATCAGCTTTTTAACTCTATATTAACACATTAAAACAAATGTTTAAAGAAATGCTGAGGTAGGCACTTTTATTCCATGACAATATAATAAACATCATTATATAAAGAAAAAACCTATATAGGAAAAGGAAGGCCAGTTAATTGAGGACCTGACATCGCAAAGAGTGTAGGTTCCCTCCAAGGGGTCCCTGGTAGGGGAAAAAAATCCCTGACTTTTCCAGGTTTTGTCAAAAATTTACGTTTTTCCCCGACTATTAAATGACTTCTGCAAAGGATATCAGTTTCCATGACTTTTCCAGATTTTCCATGATTTCCAGGTGGAGTATGAACCCTGTATATGTATTTGAACTTCTAGAAATAATGCCTTGAATAACAATAATGCATCAAAAATGAGTACAATGAAATAACATAATTAATAATTTGAGAATTAAATTTTTATTTGATTGTTTTGAAGAATCTACATGTGATACATATTTTTATGACATTCAAGACTTTTTAAAAAATTTGTTGGGACTTGATTTTTCTTTTTTTACAGGACCTAGTATTATAAGCATGCCTGTGTACTAAGGATCTAGGCTGAATAAGACTCAGTGGCAACAGTGATTTTTAAATATTCGTGACATTAGTATTCTATAGGAACAAACAAAAAGAAGAAATCACAATACAAAGCCGTGAAATATTTAAATACCTTATTAAACTAAAAGAACTACTTTTGTGACAAATTTTATGCTGTAATTTCTTTTAAAATGAAAAATATTCACTGAAAAAATAAAAGCACTTTTTTAGTCTGTAAATATACATTTTCAAAAACTCCAAAAAACCTTTTCAATTATACTACAAGATGTGTTATTACTTTGTGGTATTATTGAAGTTATGCACTACATAAGAACAAAAAAATGAATTTTACGTAATTTATCTTGATTTACAGGGAAATTTCGATCTATTAAATATTCCTATTTTGACGCTTAACTATGATTAAAACAATAAAAAACTGTACAATTCATCAATGCCAGACATAGAAAAAGCAATTATTGATTTTTAATTAGTTCTTAAAAATGTGACGTGCAAAAAGCAGAGTGGAGCTTAACACAAAAGCCTCTGATTTCACCCTTTAGGTTCTGCTTTGCGACTTTGACATGTTCTTAACTGATAAGCTTCCTTCTTCTCATCACTATTTATTGTTATTTTGAAATTATTACTTCATTGTGGAGTTAGGATTGCTGAAAGGCCAATCAAGCAACATGCTAAAAGTGACTTCGATGATGTAATCTGATTTCATCAGAGCTTAATGTTTTAGAAACGATAGGAGTGAAGCAAAATGTCTTACTTGGTGACTCTTATGCCTTGGCAAACATTTTATAAGAACCCTGGTGCAAGTAATTATTGTTCTAACAAGTCCTCTTTGACCGTAACTAAAACACCGGAAATTTCGCTTTGGTCTGTTTTACTGTAGCCAAGTTAATGTGAACATCACAGAGTGGTGACGTTTTTTCTAAAGTGACGCATGTACGCAAAAAATTTTTTTACGTGTCTCTTATTGCACTTGAACTTTAAAAATTATTTAAAATATAAATACTTATTGCAGAACAAAATTTCTTTCAGAGATAATGTTTATAGGCATTATTTCATCAACTAAAAATAAAAGCACAAAATGAAAAACTTTTCTATTAAAAATACTATATTTCTTTCTTCAAAACTTTCATTTTTATTTTTTTATTTTTAATATTCAGGTCAGTGGCCAAGTCAGCTATGAGCCATCTGGCAGCCCAAATAAAAATTAACCTTGTTATAAAAGCCGTCACGAAAACAATTAAAAAAAGAGAGTACAAGGCAGCTTGTCAAATGTATAAAAGTCATAAAAGTACAAAAAACACGAGTTCAGTCAGGAACATTAACCATGGCAGTACAACCAAAGTGTCTATTTAAAAAGTTATGGCAAGTTTAGAGTCTACAATTAGCAGTTAACACTGAGTAAGTAAGGCTAATCAGGAATGGACAATTTAATAATAAATTCCCGGCCCTACCTCTCACAACTTAGGCTAGAGTAGAAATAAAATTTCACGTTAAATTAAAGCACAAATGAGCATTAAAACGTAGACATATGTTTCGGGATTGCTTGGAATCCCTTTTTCAATGCGACAGAGAGCTTCTAGATGCAAAACATCCAAATGAAGCAGACAGAACAACAAAAACAAAGCTTATATAGCCTAAGAATTAACTGTAAACCAATGAGAATAAAGGCAGTGTGAAGTGGAAGTAAAAGTAGTAGGAAAGGCACCAATAAGAGAGCAACAAACGAATGCAGTTGGAAGTACAGAAAGTAAAAAGGAATATCAATAAAAACAAAGCAAAAAAGACAACAGCGTGCATAAAAATGTGAAAATATATGAAAATTGCAAAAAAAATAAAATAAAACACAAAGAATAAAATGGAAATAAAATAAGTACAGAAAATACCAAAACAAAAAGCAAAACAAAGTACACATGCAAAAGAGGGGGAGGGGGGGGGAGAAAGAGAAAAAAAAAATTGACACAAAAAAGGAAAACTAACAAGAAAACCAAGAAAGAACAACAAATTAAAGGAACTTATGCCAGACCTGTGAAAAATAAGGAGTTGAGGAAGAATCATTAACCAAATTAGAACTACTCCTGTTAATATGATAAGCTTCCCAAAAGTCAAGTTCTAAAGGGGAAGAACATTTTTGAATAATTTTCCCAGAATTGAAATCAAAAGAGTGGTTGGAATTCCAACAATGTTGAGCAATGCTAGACTTATTCAGCTCTTGCTTTCGTACATAACCTTTATGCTCATTTAACCGAATTTTCAGAGCACGTTTTGTCTGTCCAATGTAAGAAATCCGCAACGGCAACTAATTTGGTAAATACCCCAAGTATTAAGTTGATCAACAGGATCTTTAAGAGAAGAGAAGAAAAGTTTGTTGCTAGGAGCAAAAACAACTTGAAATTGAAACCTTTTTAGGATTTTAGCAATACGAAAACTTACAGAATGAAAGAATGGTAACACAACCAAATTCTTTCTAGAAACCACATGATTGGGACCAGAAGTTTTTTTTAGAAAATTTGTTATGAATAGAATCAATTAAAGAGTGAGAAAATCCTCTATCAACAGCTACAGCTTTCAGATAGTTGAGTTCAATCTTGAGAAACTCAGGAGAAGAGCAAATATTAATAGCACGATGGACAAGAGCATTAAAAGCCGAATATTTTTGGTTGGGAGGATGAGACGATAGTCTGTGAGGAGGTAAAGAAACAGCGAAAGGTTTACGATAGACAGAAGTTGTGAAACCAGACTCACTCCTAGAAATCAAAACATCAAGAAACGCGAGGCTACTATTAAGTTCTTTCTCACAAGAAAACTGGATATTAGAATCAATGGAGTTCATAATCGAAAGACCATCATCAATACCTAACAAGTTACTGTTCGTTAGGACAAAACAATCATCCACATAACGAACATAAAATTGAAAGTGCAATTTTTGGAATAGTTTTTTTTCTTTTTTTTTTTATAAACTATTCCAAAAATTGCAATTTCAATTTTAAGTTCGTTATGTGGATGATTGTTTTGATTTAGTTTTCCTTTTTTGTGTCAATTTTTTTTTCTCTTTCTCCCCCCCTCCCCCTCTTTTGCATGTGTACTTTGTTTTGCTTTTTGTTTTGGTATTTTCTGTACTTATTTTATTTCCATTTTATTCTTTGTATTTTATTTTATTTTTTTGCAATTTTCATATATTTTCACATTTTTATGCACGCTGTTGTCTTTTTTGCTTTGTTTTTATTGATATTCCTTTTTACTTTCTGTACTTCCAACTGCATTCGTTTTTTGCTCTCTTATTGGTGCCTTTCCTACTACTTTTACTTCCACTTCACACTGCCTTTATTCTCATTGGTTTACAGTTAATTCTTAGGCTATATAAGCTTTGTTTTTGTTGTTCTGTCTGCTTCATTTGGATGTTTTGCATCTAGAAGCTCCCTGTCGCATTGAAAAAGGGATTCCAAGCAATCCCGAAACATATGTCTGCGTTTTAATGCTCATTTGTGCTTTAATTTAACGTGAAATTTTATTTCTATTACTTTGCACAAAGTTTAATCATTACTATTAGGCTCGAGTATTTTCAACAAGTGCACCTAATGTTTTCCTAAATATCCCAATGTTTTAAGTGTTTAATTTTAAGCTCAAAGGAAAAGAAAAGGTAATGGAACCTGATCCTGTGCCTAATGAAACACAAAAATAATGGTTTAAGATCTTCAGCAACAATTAAATACCATTCCCTCTTATTTGCTTTCCCCATCATGCAGGTGTGTACAAACAATATCAATGTCATGAAGATTTGGCTCTTCTTTTAAAAAGGATAAAAGTTTCAAAACATTTAAATTCCATTTTTGGTTATGTAAAAGAACAAAACAATCTTTTTAGGCCAATTTTTATATTTATCAGGAAATCTTTTTCTGGTTTTTGATGACATATTAACGAAAATATTTTAATCATAATAGTTGCTGGTAATTCATTCCATAACAAAAATTTAAAGATTAGAACATACATTCAAGTAAAAGAAATTTTATTACCCGAATTCTCATCCTTTCTGAAAGAAAAACTACCTTAAACTGGGTGCATAAAACAAATATTTACCTAAAACAAAACTAGCTAAAGAAGCCGTTACTAAGCTAGCAGCACATAAAATTAAGGCATGTCCTACATTGAAGTGGCCCTCTGGAATCCAGCCCATAATCATTGCAAATAATGAAGCTAAAAATCCAACTACTACTGCCTGGCACTGAAAAGAAATCGAAACATTTTGTTAAATAACCTAAAAGAGAGAGAGAAAGAAAAATGTGTGTATTTACTACAACAGTGTTTAAAATAAGACATTTAACTTTGAAGTGCTAACTATACAGAGTTCACATTTCAATACATTAATGTACAAATTCTCAAAGTGATCTTGGAATAGATACTTCAGAAAAAAAAGAAAAGAAAAAACGAAAAAAAGACAGACAGAAAGTCTGGAAATTCTTACTCCATTGGATAGGAACCAATATAAAAAAATAAATATCAGCTATAATTTTTCATTTTAAAAATTCAAAACCTTCAAGAAATTTGTCAACATATTTTAAACGTGGTACAAAAGGTGCAAATGAAATAAATGTCCGATTAAAGCTTATTCATCTAAAATACGTATTTTTTGAATTTATTTCAAAACTTACAAAATGTTATTGTTATAATTCTTAAAATCTGACAAAAGAAGAAATATTTCTTGCTCCTTTCAATAAGATTTCACATCAATACATATACTAATGAACAAATAAATAATGATATTTAAAGCAATACCCTTTACCATCAGAAATACAGTGCAATCACAGACAGTTACAACTAAAAAATAAGCAACAGAATCAAACTGATTCCATAAAATTTCCAAAAGATACATTTAAAAACCCTAAGTGCAACAAGTTATTCACCCTATCTGAATATTAATATATTTTGTTCAATGAAAAATAATCATAGTTGAAAAATTTATAATTTCTTCAATACTTTATATTATGTCAAACAAATATATATATATGTATAGAAACAAACAGTTAATTATTATTATTATTTTTTTGTCTCTGAAAGCTTTATAAGACTCGCGCGAAAATAACATTTGAGACTAAGTTTACCTGAATGAGAGCCATGTTTCCAGTTGCCAATTTCCATTGTTCTCTTGAAGTGTCCATGTGGCCCAGGTTTGCCTAAAAGTATTTTGCCTTGTAAAATACATGACATTCACAGGGCTCCCACTGCCTTAACACAATTTGTAGCAGCTTTCGGAGCAGGTAAAATATCCTTTTTGTATCAGTTTGGAGCAAAAGAAATCGACTTTTGTATCAGTTTAGGAGCTGAAAATATCAACTTTGTACCATTTTTGGAGGATTTTTTTCTTTATTTTTTAAATATTAAATGGCTGTTTTAAAGCAATATCATTTTCATACATCAAGGGTAAAAGCAGTTTCAAGTCTTCAAACTGATAGGAAATGTAAACGTCAGTTATCCTTCTAAAACTGGATTATTTTTATATTTCTTAAGCAATTATTCATAACCTATTCAAAAAGTAAGACTAATTAAACCTATAACCCTTATAAGGGTATTTTTCAATCCTTTCTTCAAGAAACAGATTATTTTAAAAAATGTTTTGTTGTTTTTCTTCTTCTAATAGTTAAGAATAGCTGGAAGAAAGCTTAAAATTTTCTTCTTTTCAAAAATCATTGAACTCTTTTTTGTTTAATAGCTAAAACACTATTCTTTCAAGAAAATAAGCAAAAACTAAGTAATATGAAAGGTTCAACTATTTTAAACTATTTATCATTAATTAAATTTTTTTTTTTAAATGGTACTTATGTAGGTATAATCATTGTGATTATAGTAACAATAAAATTTTGAATGAATTAAATATAATTTTATATTTAATCAAAAAATATATTTGAAGTTAATCCTATTTTCTACTAGCAGTAATATTTATCATTTTTCTGATTAAAAAATATTTCTTTAAATTTCAATCCTAAATGCTCACTTGGATGCTTTGGAAGTAGTAATTAATGACACTAAAAGTAAATTGCTGAGTTTTATAATTTTGCAGCTAGAAAACTCAAGAACCAAATTATATTTTTCAGTTTTATAATAGAAAGGCAAAATGTATTTCTTATTATCTGTTGATAATTTAATGTCTAATGATTCATTTATTTTTTCCAACAAGTCATCTTTACATCTTTCAAAAATTGTGTAATAGTTACAATAAAATTTCAAGAGTCCTAGGGTTACAACAATTGGATGCTGAAAGAAACTAAATTGAATTAAAAGAAAGAGGAAATGCGTGATAATTTCATAACTTTCAAATCTAGTTAAAAAATTGAAACTTTAAGCAAGTTTACTTTAATGAGGTCGTTCATCCACAACAAAATTTCTATTTCTTCTATTGATTAACATGTTTGCTAAAGATCATCAATTGATTAAGATACACATGCTTTTTTTTAATGATTTTCTAACTTAACTATTTTTTTTTTACTTATTTTGTTCTTTATATTTATGTTTTATGTGTTTGAATTGCTTGTGGTCATATGATATAGATTACAGCCCTTAAAGAGTAATGAGAAAAGAAAAAAAAGCTGAAATTCAATGTTTAATTTTACAGCGTTTGAAAGTCTACCTCTAAACACTTTCGGGAACAAATATATATTTTCAAACAATGTTTTTATTTAAAATAAATATACATTTTATTTATTTACTATCAGAAGAAATATTATAAATTGTTGAAATGGAAAAAATCCGATTTTTGTAGGGGATGCAAAAAGATTGTAGAACGTATGCGCGCTCCTTTGCTTGCACGTGAAAAGTAGGCTTAAGGATTTTGAAAAAAAATGTTATAATGGAGCAGCAATCTTTTTAACATCTGTTCTGTAATTGATTTTTCACAGTGATTAGTATTCCTAACATTAGACAGTAAATTAATTTTTTTCACGTTCCATGAAATTAAACTTTATCTATTTCAAGAAAAACTTACTAAATAAAATGTTCAACATAAATAGTAATTAGAGGAATGATTTTTCTCTCTATAACACTACAAAATATTAGAAATCGTCTCACTGTTTCTTCTACCAAGCGTGGGATACATCACACATTCTGCTCAATTTTCTCATCCATATTTGATGTTCTTAAGAGAGGGTAGAGCTAATATTAATTAATAAACTGCTTCAAAGGTAAAAAAATTAGTTGACTAAAGGAAAAATGTATCGAATGATTTCGATTTTAAGGATGTTAAAAATATATAATATCTAAAAATTTTTCGATTTTTTTTTCAAAAATCGCTATTTGGCGCAAATTTTGCGAAAAAACGCACTTTGTAGCAGCATGTAGCAGAAAAAACGTTTTGGCGCTGTTTTGCGCAATTGGCGCAGCCGTGGGAGCCCTGCATTCAATAGTTTGTAAATCATGAAATATACATATGTAAATATAACCATTTAACACAGATGAAACCAGTAATGACAACAAATAATTTTTTTTAAATGATAAAACCTAACATCTAAGCGCAACCACCTAGGTTAATTTGAAAGTTATTGTTTTCAAAACTTTTTTTGCAGTTAGAATAGACAAGTTTAGACGAATTAAATATTCTTATAGAGTATATGGTAAAGACGGCAATTACAAAAATCTAAAATTTACCAATGCCAGACTCAGAAAACTACTTAATGATTTTTAATTAATTAAAAAATCCCATTTTCCCCTATTGGCATTTGTTAACCTTTCGGTTATGGCGCTCGAGCTCCCGAAATTCTCTCATACAACGGCAAAACTGCGGAATATTTTTCCCCTCAGTGTAACCATGGGGGTCCTTAACTCCCATTATACCTCTTTTGAGTGTGATTGACTTCGTTAGAAGGGTTGCCAAAATATAAACTTTTGCTAATCAGTTGCTATTTTTTTGCTCCCAATCGCCAATTCGAAGTAATTATATGATATCTAAAGTTAATTTCCATAAGAAAGTAAAAAAGGAAGAAATCATAATAATAATAATTATTCGGAAACATGCCGCTTTTTTCCTTCCTCATTTAAACTACAGCTTATTATTCAAGTCTAATGGGAGTTTCCCTATGTTTGTCTAAAAAATTTTGCTAAGCAAAAAAAGGCAATCAAAATTTCTGCCCAAATTAGAGTTAAAATTAACAATAAAAAGTGATGTTTCATATAGTTGAATAGTAGTGACCTTTCATTGTTTTAGAGCGTCTATATATATATATTATTATTATTTTGCGATTTTTCCGCTCTGTGACATTTGATTTGCTTTCTTTCGGTACTTGTACGTAATTTGCCTGGTTTTCGACAAACACCTCAGATGCGAAGTCATGATAACAGTATATATTATATTAAATATCTGCAAAATACATTATCAACAACATCAATAAACAAGTAAAACATTTTAAGTATATTATTAGTACACGAATTCTATAATTCGCAGCGTTTTCAGCGGTTTCACGAACTGAACAAGGAAGTAAAGTATCTAATCATTGGCTGAAACTGATATCCTCATAACGGATTTACTTGATCCTAATTCACTTAAAAATTGCAGGTATGAATAGACATTTTTTCTTTTATTCTATTTTCACCACAATGACTTGTTGATTTACTCGCATAGTAACTGGAAAGTGGTCATTCACCGAAGATAAACAGAATTCGCTTCAAACTGTCTGTTGTACTTCTAAAAAAACCCTGTCTGCTGATAGCTCCAGGGGGAGGTCCTTTGTTAACAAAAGCAAGACCCAATGTGCAGCTATTGTACTTAATTTCCCTTTACTACCGATGGTTTATCTTTATCTTTTGCTTCACTGCTGTATTTTTAGTTGAATGCAGTTACCGGAATGTATGACATGGGGTGGACTATTATTATTACGACTTCGACACGCTAGTGTACATGTGGTTTTTATTAGAAAACCAAGAAAGGAAGAATTATAAACATAGTATGTTACCTCCAGTGCATCGAGCTGCAAATTGGATTATAACCCAGGGCGGCAGAGCTCTGAGCGCGACAGAATAAAGCGCGACTTTTTAAAATTAATACCAAAAGTTGGCAAATATTGAAAGTTTTATTCAAGCCCGTCATTTCAATATTTTCTGTGTGTGTGGGGGGGGGGGGGGGGGAGGAGGTGAGCAAAGGGAATATATTAAATTTATAGATAAAAAGCCACAACACGTAATAATACGTAAACACACGTATAAATACATTATAAATCTAAAAGTCAGGACTCCAGGCACCCCACACCCCCGAGATCATTCAAGTGATTGGCTATGTTTCAGTGAGTATTTATATGACTATAAATGTTATCCGTCGATTATATGTGTGTCTAAAACAGAAACATTCCAAATACTCGCCAGACAGTAAATCAGCGCCGCGTATTTCGCCAAGATTAGTCGCGAGGACAGGAAATGCTAATAACTCTCGATTACTTTCTCACCTCCTGGTGATTTCCTTCCACTCAGGAAGGGGACGAAAGGTCTGGTACATATGCTGTACCGCAGCCGTAAGGAAGGCCAAACATTTTTGTGGTACATATGCTGTACAACCGTAATCTAAAGGTTAATAGTGCCATAGCATCAAAAGATTCATTTACGGGGTTTATAAAGGATATCAAAATATGAATTAAAAAATCCTATTATTAAGAAACAAATTCTGAAGGTTAATCAATATACAGATGAAACAATAATAATATGGTAGCAGTACAATATCAAATCCTTGATTAAAGCCACTTTATGAGCCTATTTCTGAGATTAAAAAAGTATATGAGGTAAACCATGCTATTTATTGTGAGTAACATTTGGAATGGGATAAATTAATCAGACATTCTGTACATATTAAAATGAGAAAGATAGGATGTGATCTCAGAGATAAAGGGAGAAATCTTAGAAGCAAAAAAAAAAAAAAAAAAAAAAAACATACACAATTGAAAATATTTAAGCAAATTCAACATAAAAAAAAAAAAAAAAAGATTTTTTCTGATTTTTTTGGACTATTTGTAATTTTGTAAAAATGAACAGATCTCCTGTATAAATGATTTTAAAAAAAAATATCTTATTTAATGTCTTAGAATTCTTTTTTATTTATTTATTGAATGTAATTTTTTTCTTCTTTCCAGTTATTTATTTTTTAAAAAGGCCTTCCCCCATTTTTTCCCCCTTAGATCCTACAAATGCTCGCAGAAATTTTGGGTACATCTTTTAATTCTGCTTCAAAATAAAAAGTTGATGCTCTTAAAATCTATACCTATTATAATAAGTGGAAATCATTGTGGTGTGTCCGAATTCAGATTGAAAATAGAATCAGATACAAAAAACATTACTTTATCCATTAAACATTTTTTAAAATGTTGAGATGTTGGGTATATTAAAAATGAAAATTAGTTTTTCAGAAAAGAACAAGAGGATAATTAAATTTAAAAAAAAGAAACATGAATTTGCAAGGATGAAAAACTTACTTGAGTGGACAATCTAGATGCCAAAGTCATCTCTAAATTCCCTTTCAGACCCAGAAGGGCAGGAACGAGTATGAATATTTCTGTAACGACTCTAAAAACTTCCCAATGCTGAAATAGTGAAATAAAACTATTATTCGACGCACTTCTTTCTGTCCCAAAGATATTCAAAAATTTAGATACAGGAAATGGAAAAAGATGACATTTTGTAAAATAGATGCTGTCTAATTAGTTTGAACTTTAATAAAAAAAGAAAGCAACTTATCCCATTATGAAAATACTTACTTTTATTTCCTGTGCTCACTATTCTCATATTGATCACAGAAGATGCTTGAAAGTTTTTGTTTTTAATATAGAAATGATTCAATTATGGTATTCTATCTCTTAATACTTACTTTTCTCTGGGAAATGTATTGTAAATTATAACTTAAAACATGAAAGCAAAACTTGAAAATATCCCTTTAAGCTTCTGTAAGATGTTTAAAAACTTCTGGCTCATTGTTTTTAACTTGTTACCAATTTTAAGATTTCTCCCCTTTGAATCTCAGATATGAAGTAAGCAACAAGAATAAGAATCACAATGCATTGCATGGCAGTAGCACTTTATCGCTTCAATTAAGTAATGGAACTATAACATAAAATCTAGAAAAGACTAATATAAAAGTTTACTAATTCAAAAATCTTTTCCTATTTTAAAAATTATGCATACAAAAATAAATTTGCATTTGAAAATATATATGAATAAGAAATGCAAGCCAATGTATGCATAAGCATACACAATAAATTTCAAGAAACCTTTGAAATATCATTATATTAATAGATAAATTATAAAACATCCACTTTCCTGAGGGCAATAATTCAATTGCTACACATACACACACACAAACTTTTCGTTTAAAACAACTCACTGTATTAGTGCATTTAAAGAAGATAATACAGTCAAAAATATGTTACGCTACCTGATGGTCAAATGCCTCCATTGTCTACTGTAGGGAAAATGTTACACAATTCAAATAAATGTTAAAATAAAAGTGAATTTTTAAGTTTTTACCAATAAGATGCAATTAATTAAATGTAAAACACTACCTGAACAACATCAAGGACTAATCCAGCCCCAACAGTACCAAAACCAGCAATGAGAAAAGGCACAAAGACTTGAAAGGTAATGGACAGCATAGTTTCTTTAGAATCAGTTATAACTATTTGTTCTTCTATTAGTGTTCTTCGGCTTTCTGTATCGTTGATTATTTGATCATTATCAAATTTCCACGAAACACCCTTGCAGTCTTTATCATAAGCTTTAGGTAGGAGTTCATCATTGGCATTGAGAGCCTCTCTATTAAAATCTGTCACACAGGTCATCTCTTTGAGATCAATGGAGCCTTCCTCCATCCCTTCATGATCAGCCACGCAAGCTGCTCTAGGAACCATTTTTCTTTGCCTGAATATGAACCCCTCCTGTTCAGAGTCCTTCACGCTGTTCATCGTCAGTGAATTCCTCCGAAAACACTATAAATAAATACTGATTAAAAAAACTATACATATCAAAAGTTTTAAAACAAAGACTAAAAAATAGATACCTTGTGTTTGTGATTGAAATATACAATTAAGACATATAATTATATGAATGTTTTCTTCGTATTACTAACAGCACAACAGATTTGCATTTTTAGCATTGCACTCTGAAACATTGTGTGCACTGCGTTGTATGAGTCAAGTAAATGAAATATTAAACCTCTATTTTATATTTAAAACATTTTCTGTCAATTTTTACTTCTCTACACCTTGGCAATATGAAATATATATATATATACACATGTGTGTGTGCTTCTGGAAATAAGCAGCTCATAAATTGTTTCACTTTCAAGATTAAAAAATGTAAACTTTTACTTCCTTTAAAATTATTTTTTTCTCTATTTTTTCAAAGTTCAATTAAAAATTCATCAACAGAACAGAACAAAATGTATGTTTCACTTGTCTATCAATTATTAAAAAAAAAAATTATTCTAAAAAAATATTTTTGACTTAAGTTTCCATTTCTACTACTTTTTTTAACCAACTGACTGAGATTTAAAATTGAACAAATGACTGCGAATGATATAGCAGGGTGGCTACAGAATTGCAGAAGTAAAGTTCCCTGACTTGTCCCTGATGATCCCCTCCCCCCTCCCGAAGAGAGTTTTCAAAAAAACTCCCCGATTGAATATTTTGTATATTATATATAATGTATAACACACACACACAACAGATAAAAAGCAGACCTATTCAAAACACAAATGAATGTTACATTGAACTATAAAATATAACAAAATTTACAGAAGGAAAAATTTTCCAAAATTTAATTTTGTTATTTTGAAGAAGAAATGGTAAAGCATTGGTACAACAGTGAAAAAATTTTGCAGTACAAAAATAAAGTGTCAAATTAGTTTTACAGTAGTTCTAGGGAAAGGCAAAAGGCATTATTTAACCTCTTGTTACTTGCTAACATTTTAATGTTCAACAAGAAAAGCATTGCTCTTAATCTCTTCCCCCAACTTATCTTCATATTTGTAAGCATTCTCACATCTTTTTCTCCAGGACTACTTCATTGATTCTAGTATTGTTTATAATGTGACTCCAAAATGATTCATGTATAACAAGTAACTAATTCAAATAAATTTCATACGAAATTTTTCTTATGAATCAAATAAAAATCTTAAAACCAAACAATAATTTTTTAATCAAGTTTATTGCTTAATGTTTGTTTTACAACCAATGTTCTAAAAGTATTGGCTATTTTAAAAAACTAAGTTGATTTTTAAAATATTAAAAATAGTACTAGATAAGTGCAAATTTGGTAAAAGATTAAATTTGTACTACAATTTTTGTTAATGAACTTTAAGCAGATATTGCTCCCCACTTTTATTTTCAAAGGTTTTATTATATTAATATCGTACAAACTAACTTGAAATGAATAAGTGTATAAATTTTAAACATGTATAAAAATAATTATAATAAATTTAAGGAGCAAAAATTTCTTAAAAATTACTTTTTTTAATGACTTGGGGCAAGTTGGTTCATGGTCCAACGTACCCCCAAAACAGCGGATCAATGTATCCCGCGTTCTCGGATTTATAAAATGTAGTAATATTTTTTTACAAACTACAAATAATTATCAAGTAAAAGGAATCACTTTATGATAGATATTCAATTTACTTTTCCAATCATACTAAAACTAGTAAAAAATAAACCAAGTTGTAAACTTTTGAAAATTACTAAGCAGTGCTGTGAAATTCATCTTGTTGAAATAGAAGTTACTTAATACCACTACAAAATGCTATTTCATTAGAGGATATGAAGGAATACTAAAAAAGCGAACTCTTAGTCTTAAAATGAAAAAAAATACATAAATAATTTGAGACTGGACCAATGTGCCCTTAGGTCCAACAAGCCTCAACTCCAACTACTTTCTCCTCCTCTCTCTCTCTCTTTCTCTCCTCTCCTCTCTCTCTCTCTCTCATGATCACTACAATCATAGTACAATTTGCATTGCAAGCTAAAAACATAGTTAGGTTTTTTGCCTATTTTTTTCTTTCTTTCTTTTTTGCAGTGATAACTGTAGAACATTTCCTATTTTAAAAAAAAAAAAAAAAGTGAAATGCATTTAAAAATTTTTTTTTTTTTTTTTTTTTTTGTCTCTGTAACATATTTTTGTTTTTTGTTTTGTTTTGTTTTATTTGTTAGAAAAGATTTTTTTAAGATAAAAAAACTTTTAAACTGAAAATTGATCTTTAATATAAAGTATAAATCAGATAGGAAAATTTTAAAAATAAATAACAAAAGAACAGCAATATTAGTAAAAATGTCTCAAAGATAATTTTTTAAACATTCTATTTACATTATCTACAATACCAGTAAATAAGCAAAGAATAAATTGGGAAAAATTACCTTAGCAATCTGCAAAAAATTACAGATTAGTAAATATTATAAACCATTATATTAACTGCTAAGAATACATACCTCTGAATTGGTAATATATTCAAATGCACAAACATTGTGTACAGTAACTGGACCTGATGTGAAAAATATAAACTACCACAATAGAACACACAAACATGCATCAACAAACAAGATTTTATAACATTATCCACAACATTTAATTTAACACATTTTTAACCTAATATTTTAAAAATTGTCAAAGCAAAGTATACAACAAAAGAAATATTAAGTTTTGATATCATCATGTTACTGTAAAAAATAGTTCATGAAGTTTTTTAAAATTCAAATTAAGCAAAGAGAGATGAAAATTCAAAATTTTCAAAATGAGGTATCCTTAAATTTTTTTAAAAATGAAGTAAAATTAATTGCTATGTGCTATTTATTCATTTATTTACCTATTTTCAATTTTTAAAGTATACAATACTTTCTATGCATTTGTCATCAAATACCCTCCACCCCCACAACTTTTGTAATTCTGGCTGCAAAATTTATTTTGAGCAGAAAACACAATTGTGTGCTATTGACTATAGAAGAAAAACCAAAATTGTACATTAGTTTTTTAATTTTTAAGTTATTTATTTTATTCGATTATGTAAATAATTAATAAAAACAACAAATATAATCATTAAAGATAAAAGTGTAGACTGCAGGCATGGCTGGAGAAATTAGATTTCGTATCCTATTGATAAGTAATTTTTGAAATGTATCTAAAATACACACATATTACAAAGGTGTCAGCATAAGGACAAAATGTTACAAAAAGATTTTTTTCCTAACTTTTAAATTCTATTCATTCAAAAAATTTTTTTTATTCATCTATTTATGGTTATATAAAATTATATATGTGAAGGATTTTAAAATATTTTTTATATTTTTATAAGTTCCGATTAAAAAAAAAGGGGGGAATTAAATTTCAAATTGCGGTTTTATTACCAACTGAAACACGTTTACCCTTTTTAACTCCCCTCACCCCTCACTCTTTGTTAGTGAGGGAAATATACTTTCCACCAAATCCACCAACTTAAAAATGTTTATGGTAATCTATTTTACCCCTTCTGATTGGCACTGTAGGAAGTAGATAGACCATCAAGGGCTTTATCTTTGAACATAACAGGCATACCCACACCGTGCACCCCTACAAGGGGGGGGGGGGGGCTAAAGGTAGAAATCATATTAATGTTATTTAAAAATCAACATTAAAATTCTTTTTCTAAACCAAACTAAATCCAAAAATATATATATAACATACCATTTTCTTAAGTCCATCATTTAGATAGGTCAGGAGCAAATGCCCACCTTTACCCTGGCTTTTAAAATATAATGTTGTTTGTACTTTGTTGTTTTTCATTTTTATATGTATTATTATAGTCTGTGTAATTAGAATCGGCATGTCAAGGTCACACAACTCTACCTTTTCCCTGTCTGGTCGCCATGGTTTCCGTGCTAGAAACTTTTTCCCCGTTGGTTTGGTGAACATAAGTAAGTTGTTTTAGTTATAATAATAACAGACGGATTAAAATCAGATTTATTTCTCAATGGCAAAAATAGATTGCTTAAGATAAAGTATTCTAATATTTTGAACCAATCTAAATATCATTCAAATATTTTGATATGTTTCAGAAAGCTAATTTATTGCATTTTATATTTTGTAAATGTTAAAATCTGATCTAAACATTCCAGATTCAATTTATGAGAAATTTAATTGCATTTATAGTATCAAAAATAAATAAATGGAAAATAAATTCTTTCTTATTACTTTTTCTCAATTATTCTAATATTTTGAATTGGAGATGTAATGCAATTGCCTTAACTGCAGTGCAAAAAAAAAAAAAAAAAAAGTTTGGCTCTGTTATCTTTCTCGCAGTTTCCATGGTGACAACGTGATCTTGATACCCTATTCTAATTACACAGACTATAAGTATATACCCTCAAAAAAAAAAACTTGCAAATGACGAGGCTGATACCACTAGAAAAAAATATGGGGGTTAAAGGGTTAATTTTACTCAGCATGAAAGTTTCCACAATTGATTAAGCACTGTGATTTTGTTTTAACATGAGGACATTTAACGTGCTTTTTCGCTTCTTCAATCCCAATACTAAATTTTATTTTTTGAATTCAGTTATTAATTTTTAAAAATAAAATTTTTATTTTGGATTAAAAGATTACTATTTGTTGAGCTTAATTTTTCAAAATAATACAAAAAAACAATTGGGTAAAATCATTGTGTTACTCATTTTTAATTAAAGTGAGGAAACAAGTGAAATGGGGAAAAAGAAATTACCAAACATAAGAGCTGAAGAACATACGAAACACACCAAAAAAGGGATGGGGAGGGATTAGGGAGATGAAGAAAGCATACATAAAACCATCACAAAAAATTTAGCAACTCAAAACAGGGTTTGTGTCGGAGGAAATTCAGGTCCGTTTTTCGACCCTTTACAAATTTTTAATTAAACAAAACTGACACTTCACAGACTTCCAGTCCACCAAAATGGACCCTTCACAAAATTCCAAACTACCAAATCATACTTCTTACTGAAATATTTATTACATATAAAGGGCAAAAAGTAATTAAAAAATTTGTCATGTATGCTTAAATTTTTCACAAAATAATTTAATTTTTCAAAAATCTGTTTAAAATTCAAAGATAGGACTCGCTTAAAAATACTGGATCTACTGGATCGACCCCGACAGGTGTACGCAATTTTGCTTGGAAATTTCTGCTAGACAATGCTGGATCTGATACAGCATCAAACGTTTTATTTTTAATAAATGATAAACTCATGGTGAACAATGATTAAATTGCACAAGTACGAGTCAAAGAATTAAAAATTGATGCATGTTAAAGAGAGTTTAAAAGCCTGACTATAACAAATGATTTTTGAAAGAAAAATAAATCACACAAATTGCATACTTACTTTTGTCTGGCGAGTGAACTTTCATTCCATAAAAATATTTATAAAAACATGTTATAAAAATAGGTTACATGCAGAGGAGTGGGAATATTTTCTGAAATGTAAGAAAAAGGTTACTTTTAAATGTCAATAAGAATCATTTTTATTTTAAATCAAAATTTAATTGATCACAATTTTAAAGGATCAAAATATATTCGAGCAATGCAGTTTAATGCATTTAAAAATATTACATTTACAAAAACCAAGACTTAATGATTTTAACAGTTTGAGTAAGTAAATTGCAGTTTTAGGAACACACAAAAATTAATGCATTTATAAGGATTAGATATTTAAATAACATGCAATTAAGACAAGCATTTTTTAACATGTTCTTAAATAAAAATTTTAAGAAAGAATAAAAACACAATTCACCTGTCATTGTTAAATTAACAAATATTTAGTTATTACCAAAAGAATACATTAAAAAAATATTTTGCTTCCTTTTGAAAACTGAAAATAGTTGTCAAATGTCATTTTTTAATTATGAAACATAGTTTTTTTCAGTTTATGTTACCATTTGGCAAGCTATGATATGCTACAAAATCATTTTATAGATAGATGATGAAAATTAATTTCTGCCTTGCAAATTTTTAAATTTATCTACTTTCAATGCTTATGTAATAACTTTTTTTGCAAGTTATAAATACAAGCTATCAGTGGTGTAGTTCTTGAAAAGAAAGTAGGGGGATGCTTGAGTTAACATAACAAAAGCAGATGCTTGAGTTAACATTTTCAAAAGGTGAGCAGTTGTTTGAGTTAAAATAAAAAAGTGAGGGTGAGGTGTAAGGTGCCTCTTTTGTAAGCTATAAACTAGCAGATTACAAAATTGCCTTCAATATAATGCAGGAAAAGGGGGGGGGGGGATATATGTTGCACCTTTCTTCCAAGTAGATATTGGACATAACTGTCCGCACTGCAAGATATTTTTATATTTACATGAGGAATTCACATCCCAACCTGGAGAAATTGGGTACCCAGATACAACTCGCTAAAATCTGGAATTTTCAGGTTGAATCCGGTGGTGTAGTCTCAGAAAAAAAGGTGGGAGGATGCTATAAGTTATTGAAATCAAAAAGGGGGGGATGTTTATGTTAAAATTGTTAAAAAGTTGGGAGGAAGCTTGTGTTAAAATAAATAAAAGTAGAAGGACACCGTCCTTCGGCCTCCCCTTCCACTGGTGAATCCACACCAGAAGTTGCAAATCTACACTTAATAGAATGAAGTATGTATGAGCTGAGCTTAACAAGTATGAGCTGTGTTTCTGTTTGCATATTATTACAAAATCATTTATTTTGTTATTTATCACTAGCTGTACTCAAAAACTCCGTTGTCAACTGGTTCAACTCTCAGGCGGCAAGCTTCTATGCAGAGGAGTTAAAGAAGCTGGTGCAGCAGTATGAAAAACGCTTAGAAGTGAACGACGATTATGTAGAGAAGTAAAGTAAGTTTGTACCTAACTAAATATGACAATAAAATTTCTTTCTTATGAGTATATTTTTTTCTGTGACCAAACAGCCCTTACTTTATGAACGCGCCTCTAGATAAGCAGTAGTCCAGTAAAATCTTACAGAAAGGTTACAAGTCAAAAAAAAAAAAAAAAGCAAAACTAAAGGAAAAAATAAATACATAAATTTTACATGCAACAGCCAAGGGTTGAAGTGCTGTTTAACCCACTGCAGCGTTTGTCGATTTTTTCGGCGATCGTTTAGAATAAGATATTATTCAGTTCAACAGTTTCTTAATTGTAATAGTTGAGACTTAATCGCTCAACATTGGTGACTTTAACAAAAATCGCCAAGCTGTGGGCTAAACGGCACTTTTACTCAGCAAAGAATAAACAAAAAAATAATTAATGGATTAATGCATTTACATGCAAATTCAAAAATTAACTTTAAAACAACCTTTATGTCAGATGCGAGCATTCATGCTAAACTCATCAGTTATTTTTAAATTATGAAGCATCCTCAACGTTGTTAAATTTTCACGATATTTTTTTTTAATAGCTGAGAATTTATTTGCATAATATTTTTTTTCCTTGCTGCCTCTCAACCTTTGATCGAACGTTAATCTACATAAGCAAAATGTTGCAAGTTACATATGTCCCTATAGTATAATAGTTTCAATGCATTAATCTAGTTATACTTTATGTATTTATGGTGCAATCAACAAAGAAATATACATATCCGTGAGTTTTTAACCGGAAAAAAATTACAAAACAATTCGATATAGTTTCAATTTCAATATGAACAATCAGAAAATAAATAAACAAATTAAAAAGCTTACAGTATAGCAAAATACGAAAAATCACAAATATGGCAAAATAGAAATTTTCCTAATAATACCTTAGAAAAATAAAATTCTGGAGCGCAGTTTTACACAGAATCAGTGTTTTCTTTTGATGATAGTAATAAAAACACGTCAATGGAAATTTTTTTTTGCTTTCTGCACTGTTACTGTTTCGACTTTGATGTTGCCACTTAGAAAAAAATCTTTGGTAAAACTACTCATATATTAAGTTGAAGGCGTAGCGGGATGAGGGAGGAGGAGAAATAATACTAAATAAATCAAGCTTGCAATTAATTATTGATCCTTCAAGGTTGAGAACACTTTCCTACACCAAAAGAAAAAAAGTAGTCTTTTGGCACAATACTTTTCTTTTTCGGCGCATAAAGAAAAGTTCCCGCATCTTTTCGGAAAGAAATGTTGCTTTGTGGGTGCCTCGTAACACCTTCTTTAGTATTTTATAAGAGGAATAGAATATCTTATATGCCTTGAAGCTAGTCTTATTAGATCCCTTCCGGAACCTTTAAAGCATTTTAGGCTAATCCTCATTTATTTAGTAATAGCGGTACTCGTACTCGCACTGCTATGCCCGTGTTAAAAAATGACAAGACTAGTCGGTTCGAGTGTGTAATTTATGTATCGTGTGTAAATTATGTTATTTTATTAAAAAGTATAGCATTCCACATAATTAAAAACTATCCGCCCATGGCAATGAAGCAGCTACCCTTCACATTTAAGATTTTTTTTTTACAAAACACATACAATAAAAAGGGAAAAAGGAAAAGAAAGAAACGAAACAAAATGAAAAGAAAATACATTTAAGAGAAAACGCATTTCGTTTGTTTATTTCAAGTACCCGCACAGAAAGGACGATTATAATCCATTAGAATAATTTTAATATATATATTTTTAATATTATTAGTTTTGTAGCTTGCAGTAACTAATAGCAGCAAGCAAAGCTTTGAAAGCGGAAAAACCTTTCAGCCGAGCAAAAATAGGCAAATAACACGTGTACTAATTCACTCGAAAAAAAATAATAAAATGAATAAAAATATAAATGGTAATAATTAGTTAGATTAACGAAAATCGCTAGAAATGATAGCATTTATTTTAAAAACCCCTGTGCAGTATGGAGAATGGTCCCGTTAAATGCAAATCAAAATAGTAAATTAAAAAAAAAAAACAGCTATCGAACGCCTGTGAGCCGCAGGAAATAAATTTTAATTCGTTTTAAAGAAAAATAATAATCAAAATCCTAAAAAAAAATTAATCAAAAATCGGCTGCTCCTCAAAATGATAAAAACCGCAAGAAATAAATTTTAATTCGTTAAAGAAGAAGAGGATTATAAGCCAGTCGGCATGGTAGCAATTGAAATAAAATAAAATTTAATTACCGCGCAAAAATAATTTCTAACTACAGAGAAAAACACTTATAACTTCTTTTCTATTTAGAGGCTTCGAATTTTAGCACAAAGAACAAAACTCTTTCTGGGGTAGTTTTTTACGCGCTTTTCAACGGTATTAAGCTCGAAAGGATGCGATAATTCTTTCCCATAGAAAACGACTATTTTATGAAATCTTCGGCTATAAATTGAAATAAAAAAAGAACAAATTCGAATTTCAGAGAAAACTCTCCGAAGTGCACATTTCCATGTTCCAAACTAATTTCGTGCCAAATTTCATGTAAATCCGCCGGACGGCCTGGGCCCTACGCCGGACACAGACTAGTGGAGATAGAGATAGAGAAGAGATAGCGACAGAGATAACTGGAGTAAACTTAAAGCCGTCCACTCACTGTCCATAAATAAAGATGCCATGCGTAACCCTGCAATGCCCAAGTTTTTTAATTATTATTTTATTTATTTATTTATTTTATCGTCGTCCGCCTTGAGGCGGAGTTGAGAATTAGAGGGTCAAATGCTTAGAGGGAAATTGTGATAATTCGATAATTCGTTTTACAAGGTGAGGGAGAAGTAACAAGCAGTATGGTTTCATCCATTTTATTTTTTTAATAAAGAATAAAAAATCAGCAGATTGAGTATCTTAACATGTAATAAAAAAAATATTTCACGTTAAGAAAGCACGAATTAGCATTAAAATGCAGACGTAGGCTTCGGGATTGCTTGGAATCCCTTTTTCGATGCGACACGGAGCTTCTAGATGCAAAAACATCCAAATTTTATATTGCAGTTTATTTCGCGGAACGTTAATTTATTATTGTAACTTACCATATTTTATTCATATATTTTTCATATTACGTCTATTAAAAAAATCCTGCTCTCCTTTGAAGATTTTGTTTTGCATTCTTATTGGCTTTTATTTTGTACCGAAAGTATCGATGCTGATTAAGGTTCAGATGAAGTCCTTATATCAAATTCCATTTCGCTTAAAAGAATAGTGCCCTTTTTCCAATGAAGAAATTTGCATTTTATATTTTAACGGTGTTTCTCAAACTTTCAATATTTGCGACCTAAAATGTTCAATCATGATTTTCAGCCCCCCCCCCCACAATAACTATATATTAAATGCAGTAATAATGTACTTTGACGCTAAAGCAATAATACGACCTTAATTATAAACCG
The DNA here is from genome assembly GCA_038502835.1 of Octonoba sinensis. Taxonomy (NCBI): domain Eukaryota; kingdom Metazoa; phylum Arthropoda; class Arachnida; order Araneae; family Uloboridae; genus Octonoba; species Octonoba sinensis. The sequence goes on along the minus strand of CM076601.1, from coordinate 51,039,777 downwards.
TTTTCCGTAAAAATATTTTGCCCGAAAATACATGAGAATCTCCTGGGAATCATTTATCCGCAGTCTGACGTAAAACGTAGAGAACTAAAATCAGGAAACTATGAAGTCTATAAAAAAGAAATTACAGAGAACAAGAAAAGGAAAATAATGTAAATTGATAGTAACGGATAATACGCCGCAGTAGTGACGCTTTCCCTGTGAGCCCGCTGAATTACAATTTCTGACACACAACGTCAAAGGTAAATTCAGTACTTGTGCCCACGGTGCTGTAATTTTTGCCAAAGATGGCTCCCGATTTGCGAGGATTGGCCACCACAGACTGCTCACTACAGCTGGAAATATACCGTACGCCAACAACATATAATGCATTTTTTGACAATTTCTGAACTAGTAGTCATTGATCGAAATTGGTCAATTTTAAGTGACCTTACAGATCTTTCTCGGACAGACAAGAATTTCGTTGAAAAAGTTTTATCAAGAAGCTTGATTATTTGATTTTTAAACAAAGGTCTTCGTAAATTTACAAAAACACTCAGTTTCCTTTCTGTATTTTCAGACTTTTTTACAGTGCATCAGAACATTGATGATTGCAGTACATGACTAACTCAAAATGTACCATGAAAACTGCGAATTGGAAACACTGGTGAACAGCTACAGTAAACCCCTGTATAGCGGACATTATCGGGACAAAGAAATTGTCCGTGATAGAAGGGTGCTCAATGCTCTGCTGCCATAGGATAAATTAAAAACTGTCCATCGAACAGAGTGGCGTCCGCTAAGAGGAGTTTTACTAGTAATAAAAAAGGACGCCATATCTGATAACCCTTTACACGCAGCATTTGTCAGAATGTTTTTTGGTTTGAACCGTTTCAGTAAATTAAATAAATATTTAAAAATAATCTGTTAATTTTCGAATTTTCAGTATGCTTGTACCCCCCCCCCCCCCGCATAGGGTTATCCGTCCCGTGAAGGGCAGATAACCCTATGGTATTTTGAATAAAACCCCCCTGCAGTAATTGAGAATCGCTATACTTAAAAAAAAAAAAAAAACACACTCCATTGCTTAAAAAGAAATATCCTACACCCAGTGCAAGAAAGCATAGACCTTAAAAATCTAGACGGTGCTGCCGTACTTTCAACCTCACTTTCCAAGCGACCGAGAGATAAGACATCACGCGTAAGCGACCCTTCAGTTTCGTCCACGTCTTTTATCTGCCAAGATTCTTCTTCGTTGATCAGCTATACTACAGCGGCGAAATGCCCGCTACATCCGGAGACAGGTTTTTCAGGTACGGCACGTGAGACCGACCTCACTCTTATGTGTGTGCCATCGATCCTGCCCAGTTCCGATAGCCAGTTCTTCAATGTCTATGCAAAAGAGCTCAGTTTTCAAGATGAAGGAATGATAAAAGATTTTCAAGGAGCCTATAATCAAAGCATTTTCATCAGCTCAAAAGGCCGTATCCAGAGGGGGGAGGGGCAACGGGCTCGCCCCCCCTCCCCCGAAATCCCAAAAATTTTCGCAATGTAGCATATATTCCTCCCTGAAACTTTCCTCTACACTAGTGTTTCAAAGTCAGGAAAGTCAGCCCCCCCCCCCCCCGAAAAAATTTCTGGCTACGGCCTTGATCAGCTCCCCTTCCTCTTGTTTCCTTTTCAGTCACAAAAGAAGCCACATGAAATGCAAGATAGTTCTGAGAGTGTTGCTGGAAACACCAAGCTTTTTTTTAAATAAAAGTATTGAATTCGCGAAAAATTTTCCACTCGAATTTCAGCCAAAATTTGCATTATACTCATGAATCAATTTTGTCGTTTTTCCACGATGTCCGTCCGTAGATACGGGACACTAACATATCGCTTTTGCCCATCCCTAAACTCCGTTTCGACACGTTTTGTCGTGTTGTGTGCAAATACGTATAAGCATATCATAAAACTTAGAAACTGTTAGCTGTAGATTGTAGAAGGTTGAAATTTTGTATGTCTGTTCTGTACGTGTAACTGTGCACCTCTCCTTTCGGTTGCAATTCGGATGTTCCAGCTCAGAAGTGCTCTCAACTTGTCTTTTGTGGCAAATCAACGCTAATTTCAAGTCTTTTTTTGAAAAGATCGAAAATTGAAAAATAAAAATGAAAACAAGGTGTTGGGTTGGAGAAAATCTTAGTCTGTTTGTCTTTCGGTCTTCGGTGGCTCCCGCCCCCCAAACGTTTAAGAGAACTGCCCTAGTCAAAATTGGTTCATGGGTGGTTAATATTTAAATTTAGGTTGAGATGTAAGAGATTTTCGTGAATGCAAAAGTTTATTTTCTTGGTACATAAAAGTTGAAAATATTCTTGATTTTAAACTTTCAGATATGTGTAATAAAAGTTTTAATTTTTATAATACGTGAAATAAAATCACTTGTAATTTTTAAGCGAATGCAGCTTAAGCGATGTTTATTTTCCCAGATTGTTTACGATGCTTGAAGATTTAGAAAAAGCAATTAAAAAAGAGGGAGAATAGATATTTTGTCTTTGTGATCCTTTAAACGCCAAAATGAAATATAGAGAAAAAAAGCTCTTACAACATTTATTTTGAAAGGAGATATCTCAAAACACTTCTATGCCATTGATCTGTTATGCATGCTGGATACTATTTGAATGATACATACGGTTTTGAAGATTTGAAATCTTGTACCTCAACAGAATCTGTACAATAATGTTTAACTGCTTGCCTAATTATCCCGAGTTATCTCGGGCTCGCATATATTGCAGTTAATTAATCTCCGGAGAAAACTCGGATGAAGCAGAATTTGTCAGTGTGCTTTGATGGAAGGAAATATTCCGTTTTGATTGGCAGCTTGCCAAGTTGTTGGTTTTCTGTGCTGTCCCTTGTGTAAAAAACTGTCGTATATAGACCAAAACCTAACTTTTTTTTACATTTCCCCGAGATAATTCGGGATAGTAAACTAATATTTAATGCTTTTTACAATTTAAAAAAACCAAAAATTCAACTTGAAAACTACATATTTTGTTTTGTTACGTTTCCTTGTATTCATAATAAAATAAAAAAATGTGATGATCTTTTGCAATATTTTTCAAAAAAAATTGTAAGGGAAGCGGCTAAAAAAAAAGCAATTGCATGGTATAAAAGCAGCTTTTATTTCAACCACAGGTTTCCAGGCACCGTCTTACAAGTCTTCCAAATAAGTAATCACAAATAATAAAAATAACTTCATTTTGAAATCTATAAGTGAGCTCATAAATAAAATAAGTTCTATACTTCACATAGATTTAAGCGAATGAATAATAATAAAAAACTTCAAAGAACTTAGCTACAAGGCAACGAAAAGGCTCCTTATTTTACAAATTTCACACAAAACAGGGAATACAATTTTACAATAAAATACATTTCGAAAACGAACAATGTAAAAACATTTGGCACTAGGAATACTGAGCAATGGTTGTTAATTGAGAATACACTCCGCTGTTTTGAAAACTAATACATTATACAAAAACCAATTATTAAATTGAAAAATAAATCCAATTTAAACCTTCCTTCAGGGAAATTTAACGGAGTCTGTTAACGACTCCGTTAACACGTTACGAAATTAAGCTGAATCGATTTTTTTTTCAATAGATGTTAGTACAAGAAAAAGGTAATATTTAAATATTCAATAATCTATTCATCATGTACACGTTGAATTATAATAGTTTATTAATTCAGTTTAAAAGTTAAAAAATTTCCTCAAGTACGCAGTTAAATATTTTTTTATTTTAAAAATCTCCAAAAGGCATTGAAAGTTATAAAATATGAAGCTAAAATGGATTCTATTTGTTTGAAATATTTTCTAAAATTAAGTTGTAAAAGAACTATTATTTTCGGTACAGTAAAATCAAATCAATATATTAATTTACTCATCATGACAGACATTAAAAACTGCTACAACCTTTAAGTTAAAAAATGTTACAACCGCGGAGTTATAAAACCATACTGCAGGGATTATCCATCAAACCCTATCAGAAGGAGACTGAAATATAAAAAAATAAACTTTTGTTTGAAACAAGATTTTAAGTTTTCACAACAGGAAGATTTATGAATTTTACGATCTACATACTCACATTTTTAATTGCTCAATTTTATTTTATTTTTTTAGTTGACCGTCAATATCAAAATTAAATGAATGTCTATTTCATTATTTTTGCTAAGACCCGCTTTGTCCGTCATGTCTAAATTCTCGCTTCAAATTTGTGTTATAACTCAACGGCTGTATCAGAATTTCAATGTTCGCAAAAAATCCTTGATATTTTGTTCCGTCTGTTACATATATGGCCAACTCATTTCTATGAACTTTACGACTAGATAAAAATTTCGGTTAAGAGTTTCATATCGTTTTTTTGTTACTTCAAAACTATTAGATTTATTTTTTGGAACCGTCTATGGATTCTTGTAGTTTCTTTTCGATATTTGAGAAAGCATCTGCACCCATGTAATCCACTTGTCCTCTTTCCCAAGCGTATCTTCGAGCTTCAGAGCTCTGAATGAATGCTGAAGAGCCTGGAGCGATTGGTCCGATTTGAAGCTTGGAGAGTTCACCAGCAATGCCACTCTGCGAAATAAAAGTTTTACTAATTAAATATTTGTTCTCCAATGCTATTTACCATATTATAATCTCGAACAAAGCATCATATAAATTATTGTTCCACAATTCAAAATTGATGGCAATTTACTATACTGAAGAAGTAAAATTTCATTTGAAAAACTCATTTGAATCTTAGTTGTATTTGTCACTAATTTTCAATGCCGACCGGAATTTTTCTGTTCATTAGCAGGCATTTGCAGCCTCCGAGCTGAATTTTGGGATGTGATAATTTTAACTAAAATAAAAATTCTTCTCTCATTGTTCACAATTTTTTTTTTTGACATAATTCATTCTTTAAAGTTATAAAAATATTGGCATCGGAAAAAAGTTGCAGGTGATGGCAACCAGAGCATTGGGGGCTTTCCGACAACGCTGAAGTAAAAACCAACTAAAAGAAATTTAAAAGAATGCTCTCTTCTGTTCTCAACGTTAGTTTCCTTTCAAAATACTACAAGCATTTTACTATATTTTAAGAAATTTTACTATGGTGTTCGAATAAGAAATTCAACGAAGTTCCTTCGTTAAAAATACAGTTATGATTTTTGAATTTAAATGCTCAGAATGATTATTTTGTATGCATAAAGAAAACAAGAGATCATAAAATTTAAAAATACTAAGATCAAAATTGCTCTTTCTTGTTTAAATGGCATGGTTTGCAATTAGTTTAACGACTTACGAATTAGAAATCAAGGTCCAATCTGTTGTGGTATTATTGCTAAAAGAAGGGAAGAGTCGTATAACATTGAACATTTACATTCTTTGATTGAATAGGCGGATCAAAAGTTCTGAAATGGTACTTACGCATTCTTCTGTGAGATTGGGGTGAACGTGCCTAATAAAAAGGTCCCACCAAAGTTGTAAATGCTCAAATGAGTGGGGGCTGTCGGGCTGCACTCTACCTGTTTCGCTGTTGTACATCTGCATCCATGGTTTAATTGGACCCAAGAAATGAACAATTTTGACATCTTTACCGAACCTGTAATGGAAAACTTGGATTTTACTTTCAGCTGGTGGAAGGATACAGTTTGCCCATTAACATCGGATTCAAGTGGCCATAACATCGCGTTTCGTCCATTAAATGTAATGCTGAAATGAATTTAAATTCAATTTTATTAGCAAGTTCGCTGCTGGTCACTTTAAGGATGAAACTTTACATTACGTAGTATCAGGAGACACACCTAACATACAATGCGGATTGAAGCAGATTGAAACAAAGGCGAAGCCTTCCCTCCCGCTAACGGGTTGCTGGTTACTGAGACATCACTCACACCACACTTAAGCCTCTAACGCTCGCTGACGATCACTTAGGGATGAATCTTTAAGCAGTAAACACACCTGAAATGCGCACTGCAGCAGAGAGCAATTGAAAAAGCAGTTTTTTTTTGCACGAGCTTGTGGCTGGTTAACTGAGACATCACTTAACACAACGCTGTAAACTCTCACACGTGGTTGGCACTGTGGCAAAAGATTGACATCACGCGCTGGCGCGTTGTCGGCAGCAAACGTGTTAGTAACTAAAACTGTAAATGGGGTAAAGTTTCGCTTTGTACACGTCTAGTTCAAACTGGTGAAAGCAAGGCGTCGTATTACAATTTTTCAAGTAAGACATGTGCAATTTTAATTAAGGATCTTTATCTCTCAACTGTACTTTTTTTAAGGTTACCATTTGCGTTGTAAATGAATTTGATATAAATTTTGTGTAGTGTTTTCCTATTTTCGTAATGTTTTGATTTACACAGAATCGAGTGAAGTTCTTCTTAAAACAAAGCGTAAATGAAACTATAAATTTTGGATTTATTGCTTAAAATAATGATTCAGTTTGAGAAGACGACGCTTGACTAGGAAGATAGCATTCCACTTAGTTATATATATCACTGATTTACAGCCAAAGATTTTAAAAATAATTTACTAACAATTGCATTTGAATTATGCGGTAAATTATGTGTTTCCCGCTGAACTGAAAAAAAATACTTACTGTTTGTACGCTGGCTGATATGAATATGTAGCATTTGCATTCATGTTGTAAATAAAGGACAAATGTCTAGATATGTCAGCTGTCCTCCAGTCTTTGAAAAACATGTTTAAAACTCCCTGATCACCACCTGTAAAATAAAGATTTTGACTCTTAATTGGTTAACAGTTTTATTAATAAGATCATTCACTTCTTTACTGAAATGATATTAGTGAAAGAAAAGTTAACAGTTTTTAAACTTTTACAGACTATTTTATACATTCGGATCCAGAACGACTTCAAATCTGCTCAGAACTTAATGTTTTTCAAGATGGAAACAGTAACAGGTTCACGGATAAACTACCTCAAAATGATATGTTTGGCTAATATTAGAAAATATAATTTGAAATGAAAGGAAAGGAAACCCCGGTTCAGCTACAAACTGCGAATGCCTGTTATTTTCTTAAATATGAAATGAACCCTGGCGGAGGTCTCGTGGCCTTGTACGCCCTAGATCGCGGGTTCAAACCTGTCGGGGGATTTTCAGGATTCAGAAAATCATCTGAGCCCATGTCGCATGACTATGCGGCACGTACAAGATCATTTGAGTATATATGGCTTGGATAACTCTCGGCTAAATGAAGTTCCTAGTGAAGTTTCACATCAACAAAGCCCATGTGCTTCCCTTTCAAGTGAGGAAACTGGGCGTCAAAATATCTCAGGCGGCGACGTTACCATACCTACTATGGTGCTGTTGAAAGAAATGGTACCAATATCTGGGAAACGCACTAGGCCTGAAATGGCAGTACGGCAAATGCAGCCCCTTAGGAAAAAAAGTGAAATGATAAAGCTTAATATACTAACATTTACTTGTGATACGCTTGATACAATTCTACTTCCAATTTGAATCTTTAACACAAAAGAAAAAATAAGAAAAAATGAGAAGAGTGTATTATTCTTCATAAAAACTAAACATTTCCTAATCATTATTCATCCTGTTACCCCTATTTCGACGAAATAGAATCAAACCATGACGAATGCGCAAATTCGAGGAAAGTCTCGGCTAAGAAAATCAGACAGTACTTTGGTTTAATTGCACTTACTGCCATTCTACACAAGCTATGCGAAACTTTATCAAAGCATTTGAAAGGTTGTTTACCACATACTAACTAGTAAACGTGCCGAAAAAGAGTTCACACTACTAATGGCCTTATTCACCAGCCGACTTGAACCGTCAGACTGCAGATCAAAATCTTCCTCATCCAATCAGAACGCTCAAACCCGCGGTTCGAGTGTTTGACAGAGGTTCGCATCAGCCTTATTCACCAACGGATACGAACTACTGTCAAACACTCGAACCGCCGATATGAGCGTTCCGATTGGTTGAGGAAGCCTTTGATCTGCAGTTCGAAGATTGAAATCGGCTGGTGAATAAGGCTGTTAGCTACGTCTCTGAACACCCAATACTCGTGAAAAATTCCATTATAAAAGACAAAACCTGAATTCCTCTCATTTTCTTGAGTCTATGTAGTAAGCCTGTCATGGTGTTTCATTAGAATTGAAATGACAAAATCCGAATTCATCTCATTTTCTTGAATCTGTGTTGTTAGCTTGTCATGATGTTTCATTAGAATTGTATGAGCACAAATACTTCTAGAAGATATAGGAAAGAAGAAGTTTGGGAAACCTTTAATTTAAGGCTGGTCTGTTAACCTAAGCAGCCAAAGTTCTTTCATTTAAAAAAGTCTTATTTGGTTACCAATTTCAAAATAAAGAAACTTACCTATAATACTTCGATATCAAAGTTAAACTCCTGTACCTTCAAGCATAATATTATTTTAATCAGTATCAACATTTGTTTCTTTCTAATGTGACACGTGCAGCAACACAAGAAACAAAATTACCCAAAATATCCCATTTGACTACAATATAATGCAATAACTGATAAAGGCGAAAGCAGTAGAAGCTGATAGGGATAACAGTGTCCAAAATTTATGAAGATTTATGAAATAAACTGGAAAAACATTCTGAAGTATCAAAGTTACAATAAAGCACTAAGAGGTCGATTGGATCGCTTCCTGACTTTTTACGTTATTTAACCAATTTTCATGTTTTTCGCTGTGAGGCGGCGCTAGAATTCATGCTGCGCTTCATCTGACGGCGCCGACCGATGAGAGTCTAGTGCGGGCCACCGGTGGTACGCGCCGGCGTGAACGTGTTAACGTCAACGATGTTTCGGGAGCTCATTGAACAAATTTGTTTTCGAGATCAGCAAATATTGGTAATACTATCGAATATTGATATTACCATAAATACATCCCTTTCGGAAAGTCCAGAAATGAACTTAAAAACAGCTATTAAACAGTAAATGTGTAAACTATTGACATATAAAAAATACTTAAAAAATAACATACCATCAAAGCTACCATTTTGGACGGCAAATTGTATTATAGCAGAATAAGTTTCTTCGCTGGGTTGGAATACAAATACACCAGAGTTAAAACAGTCTGGCCACCCAACATCTGGAACGGCAGAAAGTTCTTCTCTGTCGAATAATTCATCGCAGTTCTGTAGAGCCTTAAAAATAGATAAATTTTTCTTTAGAAATCACCGCATTTAAATGGGACATAATTTTCCAATCCACTATTGTCCCACGTAATCTCTTTTACAATCAATAGCTAATAAGATAACACCTTTATGTCCCACTTAAAAATGCTAACCAACTAATACCAGGTAACTGTTAGTTATAACAACAGTTATGATACCTAAAGCATGCCCCCCCCCTCTTTATTTCGGGGCCCCTTTGTGCCATGGACCACCTTCCATTTTTATCGAGTAATATGCATAATGCCTAAAATTAATTTCCAGTGAACTTTTAGTCTTAACAATATGTAGGTATTTTATTTTGTGCTTTAAGAGAACCAATTCTTATTTCTCAATTATTTAAATATACTCAAAATATGGTTTCAGAGGCCTATTTCTCGAAATTTTCAGTCGGGAAGGAGGCATTATCCTTTTTGCTCTAAGGATAGTGTAGCAAAAATGGTAAAAGGAGGAGAAGATCCTTGATTGCAGCCTCTTTGAACATCCTGACCTGGCGCATCCTCAACTCCCCCAAAACAAAATTCTGGTACGCTACTGCTTGAAGCAAAAATTATTTTATTGTTGACTTCCATTAAATAAAACGTGTTCTAAAGAAAAACAACTGACTAAGGAGGAAAAAATGTGAATTTTACTCAAAATTGGGAAGTTTACGAACTAATTTTTTAAATGTCGAAGGGTCTGCGGAAAGAATGTAAGAACTAGATGTATTTTAACCTTTTGCTACTAATTCATTATTTATTTAATTTCTTTAGTTTTTGATGCTCATAATATTATACCCAATCTTGCTATTTGGTACCCCAGAATTGGAAAAAGAAAGAAGCTAAAATAATCCTAAAAGAAATTAGAATTAATGTGATCTATCACTGATTACTTAAGTATAGAGGTTGGGGGATTTTTAATTAATCCAATGTAACGAATTTTTCGCCGTGATATAGATTTGTACAAGAATTTCTATGCCTCAGATATCAGGTAAATGTAAGCCACACCATGTTTGTTCAATATTTAAAAACCCATAAAACAAAATCCACATAGTATTGTTTTCTAAGAAAAGTATATGTACACTATCAAAGTTCGCATTTAAATATTGCAATAGACGGATGTTGCTTATTAGCTTCATGCAAAAACAAATTCCTCGGAAAAAATCTGGTAAAATGAAAATTGTCATTATTAGAATAGCTTTCGCTTAATTTTGAGGCACAGTTTGTTCCATGAAACACATCAAGAATTACGGCTGCTTGTGTTTCAGAAAAACGTGCAGCACTTTTTGCTGTGTGAAATTATACTTACTAGAATATCGGCATCGAGAAAGACACATTTCTGGAATTGAGTAAGTCTCCAGCAATGGAATTTTGTGAATGTGACTCCAAGTTCTGGCCTCGTGAGCAATGTCAGATTGGCTTCGTCTTTGCTGTCCAAGACATCTACCACTTGAACAACATCAAAAACATTTCCTAAGAGACCTCTGTTAATAAAAGAGAATTTCTGTTCATGAAGTTAACAGTAGCAACGCACAAAATGTATTAAGTCAAACCTGCTAATTATTTAAGGGAAAATTTCGAGTTCCTAAACCCTATTTAATGTTATGCTAGCTCCAGTGAAAATATCAGCAAAAATAAAAGGTTTTTATGTTCGAGCTATTTTACATTTCCTTATTCCTTCAAATGCAAAAATTGAATTTACTTAAAACTATTTTTTTTCAATCAAATATTAAAGACAGGTAAAGCAACAAGTAAAGCAACAATAGTGGCGATTTCTGTCATTTTATTATTTTCCTTTTACTCTTTTTTTTAATAAGGGAATGGATTACAGTACTTAAAAGCAATAATTTGCATCGTTTACATTCCATCATGTCTAACTTAAAAGTTAATTCTGTTCAATTCATTATGTTCAATTATTATTCGAAGAAATTTTAAAAACATAATTTGAAAGATAGCCATAAGTGATAATTCTAAGGCATTTAAGTTCTAGAATTGTCACTTAATCAGTGATGCAGACTATCTATTCCACAGATTTGAACAAATTTTAACTGGGAAATTCTGTGGTTCAACAAGATATAGGTGCATAAAGAACTGGAAATGTGTGAAACCAGTAAAGAAATCACGGACTCGGAGAGTTATCACAATGTATAAAATATTGTCACAAAATTAGCAATATGGGTACAAGAAGGGGTTGACAATGTAATTAACCTTTGCTACAGAAACATTGAACACTTTTAAAAGAGTAACATAATTTTACAAAAAAAAAAAAGTGATAACTAGTAAAAAATATATATAATATCAAAAATGATTTGGTGAAAATTGATTGTTAACTTAAACCGTAAAAAATTTCTCACTATTGTCATAAATCATGTTTCATAAAGTTTATGCAAAGAAATTTAATTAAACAAAAGTTCTTCGTCATACAGTTAAGGTTTCTTTTTATTGAATTTCAGTATGCAATTTGGTTTTTGTCTTTAAAATAAAACGCGTTCGTTTCTAGCGTCACCTGAGCTTTAACGTCGTAAATATCGCGAATCCTCCGATATAACCGAGGTTGACTTATTCCTATCTTTCTCACTACATCACATCTAGCTTAAACTTTATTCCCGACTTTTTCAATACATTACTAGTAGTCTACATTCTTGTAATCTGGCAGGCGTTCCTTCAACTCACTCGGAAATCTAAAGTGAAGGAAATCATTTCTAGAGAACAAAAATTTCAATTCAAACAGTAATATATGAAAGGAATATAAGAATTTATTTTTATTACTCATGCTCGTATTAATGAAAAACGAGAGCATTCAAACTTAAAGTGTAATTCTCCTTGGTGAAAAAAGAAATAATGTGACAATGTAGGGATGCATCGATAAGCATCGGAGATAGACATGTTTGATTGAGACTTACTCAATTTCCTTCGTTAAAATCAATAAATAGATCAAATGACAGATGCATCATTACCAATCATCGCACTTTGGACAAAGAGCTCGTAATTGCCAGATCTAGTTCGGCTCAACAAGTTTGACACTTGGAATTTATCTCAAAACTTCTTATGTAATCAGCAAGATCAAAATTTTCAGTTGGCGTCCCAGTAGAAATGAAGGACTAAAATGTGCCTCAAATGAACTAAGAGTTGGATGGTACACAAAATCTATCTGAGAAAAACCCCAAAAATATCCGTGCATTTTATTTTGAGGGATGATTCCTTGAATTCAATTAGACTTACCTGATTTTATTCGTAACATGAGGTGTGATAATGATTGCCAATTTTCTCGTCGTCTGCACATTCCTCAAACTGTGAGCTAAAACTAAAGCACCTAAAGCATACGTGTCGTTGGTTGCACACGTGACAAATGCCTGTTGGTCCACTGAAATAAAATAGTTACGACTTGTTTAAGTAAAATATCCAATGAAGAACATTTAAAAAGTTTTATAACCTCGTCAGGTTTTTTACACCTAAAGAGTTATTCATAATTTTAATTTATCACTTTAATCTAACAATAAATATTCGCTCAAAAATTATTCGAACATAACGCACCTAAGCAGCAATTACTGAGACGGAGTATGAGACATCAATAGCAAGGGACACAATACGATGTGTAACTTACAATTTATACAGTACAAAGTCTCAAATCAATATGTCCAAATTTCGGAATCCTCCAAAATCCTGATGATTTGCTAAGCTGCATTTGAATTTTTTTAGATTTGCGTGCTGTAAAAAACGTGTGTACATATTTATTTTTTATATTGGTTATACTAGTTCCCCACCCCACGCACATGATCCTTTCTCTATATAAAACGCTATCCCTTATGCTAAGCATAGGCATTACACAGTTCCCCCAAATGATTACATACAACCCAATCTCATAAATCTTTTCATTTAGAGAGAGAGAGAGAGAGATAGAGAGAACTGGTATCTACACAAGTTAGAAATTGTTAAAATGCAATTAAAATAATATAGATAATCTTTTTAAAAAATCGAATTTTTGTAGAATGAAAAACGTAAAAATGTAACTAAAACAAGTAATTTCCTTCAAAGGACTTGTAAATTTATTAACAATTAGCTCCAAAGTCAGTACAAAGTTAAATAATAGCTCAAAGGTTCATTTAGAGAAAATACTGGAGTCATATTTATGGGCCTTTAACACTCGAAAAACGGACTTTTCACAAATTATAAAAACGGACCCTTTACAACATTTTAAAATCCAAACACGGAATTAAACGATGTACCGGTAAAAGATTTCTATTATGTGAACACATTTAGACTAAATTTATATATAGTTATTTTATTTGTTACAGTAAAATTAAGCACTGTAATATATTCGGCCCAAGTTCGCAGAAAATTACTTTTTTTTGCATAAGAAATATCCTGTCGCGTAGTTAACAGCCTTGAACACGATGAATTAAAATTCATGATAAACTTTCAATTTCCATGATTTTTGAGCAATTTTTTGCTGAAAATCATGACTTTCCAGGACAAATTTCGATCATAATCGAAATACATGACTTTCAATGATTTCCCATGACTTTCAAGGTGCGCGGACACCCTAAAAGTTCCAAACAGTCTGAAATTGGAAATTTCTGAAGATATTTCGGGTGAGGGGGGGGGGGCGGATTTGAGACTTTATATTGTAGCACACCTTGTACTTTGTTAAATGCGCAAATGTATTGTTTGTATTTTTAGAGAGAAAAGTAAACTACTCACTAAAAAAACAAACAATACAATTAAGTTTACTAATATTAAACTTAAAATTCTACGATAAAGTTAAAACAGCTGTATACAATTTTTAAAAAGTAAAATCTTACCCATATTTTAAACAAATTTTCTTGCTGCTTTTCGTATCGTAAAAATTGTAAAAAGATCGATTTACAATCGTAAAGTATTTTTATTTAACTTATCATACACTATCATCAGAAAGATTAAAATAATTGAACTGATTACTTTTTCCGATTTGGTAGACACGTAGCTTTTGTTGATAAAATCAAATTGTTTAGCCGAAGAAAAAAAGAAAAACACTACAGTAGCTAAGATAAAGCGTTAAAGCAATACCTAAATGAATCAGTATTGAACAAATAAAGATTTAAAAGCGAAAAGCAATGCGAAGTCATCAAAAGAAAAATAGTAATACGAAAGTTTTCGATTTCTTCCCCACATTTTTACTTAGTAGTTATGTTTTCAACTAATAGGTTTATTCAGTGAATAAGTCTCACATCGAAAAAGTTTAAGTTCAAACTTAATTGAAGAAAAAAAAAATGTGTTTGAGATTTTGTGTAACTAGTTTTATAGATTGTACTTTTCTTTAAAATCACAGTATATTAAAGCAATAAGTAGAGCTGGAAGGGGTGTAATATGTTACTTGATTTGGCCGTTAATTGTTACTTAAATTGAAACGGAACATGATTTGATTACTTAAGTGCCTTTCAGATATCGTCAACGCGAATAACTGTATTACTTCAACTGTTTTACCAACATCGAAGCATTCAAGTAACTCATAAGACAGGGTGCCCATCTTCCCTTAGAGCCATAGTGCACCCTCTCAATAGCAATTGAGCACACTCAGAGGACGATATCCTCCAAGAAAAACCAAGAATCCTTTAAACACCCACTAATTTTAATGGCGCGCAGCCCTTGCCATTAAATTTACCCCCAGGCTCAGCGGTCTCTTGCAGCTCAATGGTGTCATGATATCCACAAGTCACATGATATAGTTCACAGACAAAGAAAATTTTGCCTGAATTTCCTTCCTCTCCTTTGTAATTACTCCATGTAAGCTGCTTGATGAAAAACAAAGTCTTTCCACCACATTCCACATAATAATTGTCTTTCATATGGGTTTTACTGGCGAAAAGCAACCTGTAGGCTATTTCCACACTGACTTTAACGAGAATGCACAATAATTTCTGAATTTTTTCCCCGAGGCACGAAATTAGAAACTACAATCACCACAAAATGTTTAAATCGTAATGATGTTACTGAAGTAAATCATTCTTTGCTTCAATTTCTTTTACGATTCTCGTAGAATTACTTTAGTACAAAGTTGCAATTTTAGAAAATATTTCTCGTAAACCAGCCGGCGCGGTGGCGTCGTGGTAAGGCGCGGGACTCGTACGCCCCAGGTCAGAAGATCGAGCCTGGCAGTGTTGGTGGCTTTTTAAGGTGCAGAAAATCGTCTGCGTTCATGCTGTATGATTATTCGGCATGTAAAAGATCCCTTGAGTATACATTTGGCTTGGATGCTCTCGGCTAAATTAAATTTGTATTGCAATTTCGCATCAACAGAGTTCGGGTGCTCGACCTTTCAGGTGGAGGAACTGGACGTCAAAACTCATGCGGCGGTGGTACCTTACACATTGTGATGCCGCTGAAAGAAAGGGTAGCAATCTCTGGGGAACGTACTAGGTCTGCAATGGGCAGAAGTCAACAGCAACCCATTAGAAAACAAAAATCGAGTAAACCATAAAAGCAAGAGAAACTAAATTTACAAGAAATCACCATTAAATGGGGCCGTGGTAGCCTACATTCATTTTTATTTAATTTCGAACATTCTTCTGAAAATCAGAATCGCCCCATTTCCTATAAAGACTTAAAGTGGATTACTAAACAATGATTTTAAAAATCATTAATACATAAAAAGACAAATTTGAGTTTATTTGATGAGTACCTACAGCTAATGCCTTTCAAAAAGAAAAAAGCCGTAACCCCTTAACGGTCGGGTAATTTTCAAGAAAACGGTCATAAAAGTGCCCATTTTTTTATCCCTGAAAATTATATAAAAATTTGTGTATGACCAACATATATATTTATTTTTAATTTTTGATTTGTTTTTATTTTGAAATTTTAAACACTCCAGCCCGGAAGTATCACGGGAGCGAAAAATAGAAAACTAAATCTCAGCCCGTCATTTTCACGGGAGCGAGAACAAAGGGGTTAAGACAATAATTCACTATTCTGAAATAAAAAATAATAGTAGAAGTGTGATAAGAAATCTTTAACTATGTACCACAGACAAGCGTTTTTTCTTTTCCCCACCAAAGCAACAAAACTAGCAGAAAGAGGTAGAGCATGTATAGAGTTTTAAATAGATAAACTCTACCTCATTCCAAGTGGGTCAGCAAAGTAATGGGTCACTGTCTGGTACACTGACGTGACTTCAGAAGAATTGGCATTCACGTGAGAGAACATAATGATAAATGTGACAATAGCCTTGGAGAAGTGCCAACCAGGTAAGTAATGGAGGGCAATCGAGACATTTAGCAAAAAAAAAAAAAAAAAATCAATTTTTTTTCTTTTTTTTTCTCTAGTTTTTAATTACTTGTTAATTTGGGTTTTAAGTTTCAGAAGGCGTTCAAATATAAAACCTTGCATAGAAGTAAGCACCCCTTGACTTAGGATAGTTTTAATGATTTTAATGTGATTTCAATAAAGTGTTGGAAACACTTATTTTATGCATGAGAAATAAAATTTTAACAGAAATTCACTAAATATAACATTGGATAGAAAGCGGATAGCTTGCAGAAAATACATCTTTTATTGCATACTTTGAATCTTCAAAACTCATTTTTTAAATAGATAATCAGATGGTAGAAGGTTGAATGTTGAATGTTATTAAAATCGAAATGTTTGAAGTATTCGGTTTAAAAATGTATCACGCCAATTGATTAGCCTTAAAGAACAATCAACAATAAATATTTCTATGGTTTTCAGATCAAATGTGAAGTATAGATCCAGTGCAGAGAAAAGTACAGTTGCCTTTTAACAGCGAATTATTTTTTAATCAGGGACTGAAATGCAGTACAAATCAGGGATTGAAAATTAAATAATTAAAAAATTTTGAGAATACCAAAGCATCGAAAAATTTCACCAAAGATTGAAAAAAAAAAAAACTTCTAAACAGAATGAGGCAGGAACATGCGAAATTTAAAAAAAATCTTCATTTTCCGTGATAAAAAATATTAAGTATTTTTATCCCAATTATAAAGACTTTCGAAATTTTGAAAAACTTCGATTTATGAAGCGGAAAAGCATACTTAAAAAAATTAAAAATATTTGATGACTTTGCGATTGAACAAGGCTTGTTAACACTTTTGCAAGATTCTTTCTTTTACCTCCTATTAGCGGTTCATTATAATTATTAACACGTGCGCTACGATTCGCTTCTAAACGTGAAATTTATTAGGCCATCGAATTAGTTGAAATTACAGCTTCATACAAATGCTGATATGCATGTCCTTACAGTGTAAATTTTTATTACTTTTATTCTGTAAAAAGTTGTAAAACTATGGTCTTTGCCCTCAAGTGATCAAAGATGGTACAGTCACTCAATGTAACTTTGAACCAGGGGGTTAACTATTTTTCAGTATGTTTAACTTAGAAAAAAAAAACTAGAAGGTTCAGCATTTAGCTGATAAGGTTATAATATAAGTTATAAGATTATAAAATAAGTTTTCTACTCTTAATGTTACGAAATAAGTTTGCAACACCGGACGCAGATAATTGTATAATGCAGTAATTCTGAAGTCACTGCTTGGAAGCTATTTTTCAACGCTGGTTTAAAGTTGTTGAAACACTTGAAGTTGTTTAAATTATTGAAACTGTTCCATGCACTGCTATAAATTATAGAAATCCTGTGATATTTTGAAATATATTTTTTTAGTTATTTTTCTGGTTTGAAGTTGCACAACTATAATACTTTTATTAAAATAATTCTTTTTGAAATCAGTTTTTTGACATGGTTCAAATGGAAGGATCGTTTTGTAACAGATTTATAATTCATTCTAAATGGTTTTTATAAATATCACTCAATTGTTGGGGACTATGCAATACTTTAGGAGTTCTTCAATTTGATGCCAGTAAGTACAATGACACCATTAAAATATCAGTAGGGCAATTAAAATAGAGAGATGGTTGATCAAAGCTACCCTGATTGACTGTAATAATTTACTATGGACACCCAACCTTTTCACTACGGAGATGGGATAACTACTGATACAATATTGTTGTTTAAAATGATATTCGAAGAAGATTTTTTCCATAATAAGATACCTAGGCCGAGTAGCCTAGTAGTTAGGACGTCGGACTTCCACCTGGAAGGTCGCGTGTTCTATACCCGCTGAAAACCCACTATGTACACGTGGGGATACGTGCATGTAAAATCCGTGGACCCCACTACCTCGCCCCGTGCGCAAGCAATCTTAAGGCCTCGGATAACAGGTAGGGGCCTGGTGGAGAAAAGTATAAATTGTGTGCCACCAGCTCCGCGCGAAAGCAATCCCGAGGCTTCGGCTAACAGGTAGAGGTCTGGTGGAGAGTATAAATTGTGTGCCACCAGCTCCATGCGAAAGCAATCCCGAGGCTTCGGCTAACAGGTAGGGGTCTGGTGGAGAGTATAAATTGTGTGCCACCAGCTCCGTGTGAAAGCAATCCTAAGCCCTCGACTAACAGGTAGGGGTCTGGTAGAGAAAAGTATAAATTGTGTGCCACCAACTCCGTGCGAAAGCAATCCTAAGGATTCGGCTAACAGATAAGGGTCCGATGGAGAAAAATATCAATTGTGTTTTACAGTAAAAATATATAGCACAAATGTGTCTATTAACTACAATATCTTAGCAGAAATATGTGCTAAGGGTGCATTAAATTCCTTATGGGTCGTCCGCAGTGAAAAAGTTTTAAGTTTATTAATTTAACTAAATTAATAAAAATAACTTCCCACCAAATATCTTAACATCCAAACGGAAAGTTATTTTCTGCAGCTTCATGAAGAGTAAACGGAAGTTTCACCAAGATTCAAGAAAGAGAAAAATTCTTAAACTTTCAAGTATATTTAAAAAATAAAAGTCTAGCAGAAAGATTTCTCTTCACAATTTGTAAACACAGGTGTGTTAACAATGAATCCTTACGCGCAGCAGCTGGAAAAAGACAGTTGAACTAGTAAATAAAAAAATTTCCCACACGTCTAAAGTGGTGTCAGCCAATTGTGTGAAAAAGATATTTAGGATAGTAAAATAAAATCACCATTCCACGAGAGCAGCATTGTTCTCTAGTGATAAATTAAGACGTTCCAAAAAGACAGAACGCTCAATGACAGGTCTGACGTCTCTAAAGAAAACTTTTAAACTAGTAAATTGTTTATTCGGTTTGTTCGAAACAAACTCCTTTGAAGCCGGCAAGTTGCCAGCATGTCTAAATAATTTATAGAGAAAATTCGATATTAAATTTCGTTTGCTGAAGAATTGCTCATTTAATCAAGATTCACGACTTGTAATCAGATCCCTTGAAAAAGCGTCCATTTGATGTATGTTTTTACTATGGACGTATCAATCCTGATACGTCCTGATTGATCGTTCAAAATTTTACAGTATGATTATGTTTGATGAAAAGAATGTTCAAAATTATTTGTATACTTGTACTACGAATTTTAGTTCGTTAAATTCCTTGTTTTAGAATGGCTTAAACAGGGATCTCCATTTTTTAAGAAACCAATTCCAAAAACTCCAAGTAAATAAAATCGAATTGTTATTATTATTCTTGTGTTTTAGTATCCAACTTTACACAGCAACAATAACAACAATGAGCCATTAGCTGTCGCAGGCCGGATGGCTGACAATAACGGGATGGATTTCGCCCGCGGGCTGTAGTTCGGTGAACCCTGGCATAAACCCTTTCTAACTGAAACAATATATTTCTGCTATGTCCCTTTGCACGGATGACAATATATATTTGAAAACACTTCCTTTTTAAAACATGTTCTTAAACATTAGCAACGGTATTGTGAGTATTTTGTTGTAGAATAGTATTATAAAATTGTAAGCAAGAAATGCAACGCACAAAGCACGAATAAATAAAATGATTGAAAATTTTTCAGTTTTTGAACTTGGCAAGGATACATTTAACTCTTTATCGAGACTGACATGGCAAATACTACTTCTCTATTTTAAACTCATATTTGAGCATTCAAAAGCTGCATGTTGGGATGGTCAGATACCATATGCAGTCAAGAGTAGCTGTGAAAGTAGCATATGCTATCTGTTGAGATAGTAAGAAACTAGGCCATTGTTATGTGCTGCCTGAGAAGAAAAAAAAGTCATGAAGTAAAGTAAGGGGTTAAAGAATTGATATGCTAGTCGCCAGCAAAACTACACACTTTAAATAGGACTAAAAATTATTATACGACTACCTGCTTAAGATGGAAAAAGTAATAACTATGAATGTTTATTTATTTATTGCCACTTCCAAAGCAACAAAATGCCACAAACATCAATGTATATTTAATTCATCAAACTATCTCTCTGTGTGTTGATTTGGTTAACTTTCTATGTTACGCAAAACTCAGCAAAAATTGTAAAAGTTTAAATCATAAGAAAAAATAGAACCGACTTCAATTTGAAAATTGCTTTAAAAAGCGAAAAATAAATTAATTCTTTAAACATCGATACGACTTAAAAACATATTTGAAGCCGTCATAAAATTGTCTAATTATCACTACGCCATGTGTTACTTTACATTGAAACTGTGTCAATTGATTTGTAATTGATTCATGATTACCATTACAAAATATAATCTTTCATAATTTTGCACTGGCTTCAAAAAACTTTATAGGTCGTATCGATGCTGTTTAAAGAATTAATTTATTTTTCGCTTTTTTTAGCGCAATTTTAAATTTGAAGTCCATTCTATTTAAATTTTTTTTTCAAAAGTTTTTACTTTATTCTTTTTTAGTGTAAATACATTTTCATATGAATGGCTCTATTAAAAAAAGAAAGAAAATAAAACCCATATCAAATGGCACACCCGCTTTGAGTGGCTGTCACTAAAAAATATTAATTTGTATAATAAATTGCGTTTTCAAATTTATTTTAAATAGTCCAGAACAGAATTCAGTCTGAAAACAAACTATACGAATTTAACTTTT
The DNA here is from genome assembly GCA_038502835.1 of Octonoba sinensis. NCBI lineage: Eukaryota > Metazoa > Arthropoda > Arachnida > Araneae > Uloboridae > Octonoba > Octonoba sinensis. Next base: position 51,018,721 of record CM076601.1, on the reverse strand, counting down.
GTTTCAGAGAAGCCTGCTTTCAAATTCTTATTATAATTGCTTTTAATATTACTGCTTGAATGGCCAACTCTTTTTAACCGACTTCACAAAGGAAGGAGGTTATACATTCGTATTGTATGTATGTCGTTTTTTTTTTTTTGTTTGTTTGTCCACTCATAACTTCTCACCGGATGAACCGATTTTCATGATTTTTTTTAATCGATCGAGGATGGTTTACCATAGGTCCCGTACCTTCGTTTGACCATATTCGACAATTAGAAAAAAAGTTATGGGCAGAAATAGGGTCTTTTTTTTTTTGTTTTTCATCCATAACTTTTGACTAAATGAACCGATTTTGATGACTTTCTCTTTAATAGATAGAATGCCGTCTTTCTCAAATATCGCACATCAATTTGACTACATTTTTTTTAGAAAAATGTTACGGGTAAAAAATAAGTATTTTTTATCTTAATTGGAAAGGCTTGACTTGATTTTTCTTTGTTGGGAAAATTATTAATAAATATAAACCTCATTGTTGAAAAAGTTTTTGTTGCAATTGTGCTATAATAATAAATGCAATTAGAGCAAGATTTTGACTGAAGGCTTCTGTGAAGCAAAAATTAAATCCAGTCAGTTTGTTGGTTAAAATCGACTTCAAAACGGAATACTTTTATAGAAAGAAGGTTTGCTCTTTGATATGGATTTTTTAAAAATAGAGTATTCATATAAAAATGTATTTACACTAAAAATGATAAAATAAAATAATTTTTGGAAAAGAATAGAACCGACTTCAAATCATAAATTGCGCTAAAAAGTGAAAAATAAATTCTTTAAACATCGATGTGACTTTTAAACATAATTTTAGAAGTCTGTGCAAAATTATGAGCCTAATTACCATTATACCATGTGCTACTTCATATTGGAACTAATTCTGGCTCATTTATATTTGTAATCGATTCTTGATTACAAAAGATTTTATCTATCCTCATTTTGCAGCGACTTCTAAAACTGTTTAAAAGTCACATCGATGTTGTTTAAAGAATTTTTTTCACTTTTTAGCGCAATTTATGATTTGAAGTCGGTTCTATTTTTTTCCAAGAATTCTTTTATTTTTAACAATGAGTTTATAGTTATTACCTAATAATTTACTGAATTAACTCAACAAAGAAATATCAAAGCCTGCCTTTCCAACATTAAAAGAAGAATACTTATTTTTAATTCATAAGGCTCTTTCTAAGGAACAATTGTAGTCAACTCGATGTAGGATATTTAAGTTAGACAACTCTCCATCGATTAAAGAAAAAAATCATCAAAATCGGTTCATTTAGTCAAAAGTTATGGATGAAAAAAAAAAAACAAAAAAAATGACTACATTTCTACCCATAACGTGTTTCTAATTATCGAATGTAGTCAAACGAAGGTACGGGATCTATGGAAAACCACCCTCTATCGATTAAAAAAAGAATCATGAAAATCGCTTCATTCGGCGAAAAGTTATGGGTGGACAGAAACAGAAAAAAAAAACGACATACATATAGTATGAATATGTGTAATGTATAATCTGCTCCTTTGTGAAGTCTTAAAATTTTAAAAATTTAACTCAGTTTTAAGGTTAGTCTTAATATTGTGAGAATTTTTGCTGCCACAGTTATTTAAACAAAGAGAAAAGTTGCGAGTGCCACAATTCTGTGACTATATTTAACGTTTTGATTCATAAGGTTTTGAAAGACGACTCATAGTTTTGAAAAAATAGTCACAACACATGAAAAACAGTCAGATTAAGCAGTTCCTTTTTTTTTTTTTTCTTTTTTCCGTTCACTTCACTGGTTCGTCCATGAAAAAGGTAACAATTCACCTGGACTCCTCCCAGACAGTCGCCCTTTCCAAGAATTGGATGCGTTGGTGGTGTCTAAGAATATGGTTACAGGAGTTAATTTTATCGCATTCTCGTTGTGGAATTATAATAGAAGCCAGAATACTTTTTAATCTGCGCTTACTTTGTTTAGGAACATTTTACAATTAGCCTGATTTGATTAATTTCCTGTCAGTATAAGTTCTATGGAAGATCACCATGTATGGCAGCTGTAATCTTAATAAATGTAATTTCTTGTAATAGTACGAGATCCGGCTGCAGAATTCTGTGCTCATCGAGTGTTTGCTAAAATCTAAATTTTTAAGCATATTTATGATTAGGAGAATATATATCTACCCGGTTGCCTATCAAAATGTGGCCGCTAATATTTTTAATTAATTATTGTTAATTGATTTTTCGGAATAAAATTCATTCCTTGTTTTTTAAATAAAATATCGTCCACTTCACGGCAATATAGATAAAGACTTTAAAAATCACGGTTGCCGTTGAGCACTTAGCCACACCTCTTCGCAGCCAGGTGTAAACAGGTATGATTTTGATGCATTTATACGTTCATAACGTACATTTGTTATTTATATATCAAATTAAAGCTAATTTTTTTCTGTTTATTGTGATATACGGTTGCCTAATTAAATTTGGCCGCAAATAAGGGTTGCTGGTTGTTAAAAATGCCAGTTGTACGACGCTTTAAAGCCATTGCGCATGCGTTGAATGATAGTGTTCTCAACCACCGGTTCAAACAGTAGTAGGGACAACTTGATAAATACTCCAAAAGAATCGTCTTTTTCAAAATGACGACGAAATACGCAATAATATTTGATTACGCAATAATATTTGATTTTATAAAAAACCCGGATATTACCACTGCCACGAATATAAAACAAACACTCTTAGTGTTAACCAGGCGCCCATAGCGTACTGATCTTGAAAATCACTATAACTGTCAGCCCACGTTCAAAAATTTCCCACGGGGAGTATCTGTGGCTAGAGCAAATTTGTTGGAAAAAGTCCTTTAAGGAGAAAGATTTTAAAGTTTAGTCATTGTAAAAGCGCAAGATAGTCTTCTGTATTTTAGTCCTTATCCTTTTTGTAAAATTCACTTTTACGCAATAACATTTGATTTTGTAATAAACCCGGTTATTACGAACACTCGGATTTAACAAGAAAATTGTTTCAGTCTTTTCAGCTTCGCTATAACAGAGTTGACTGAATGGTTCTCTCATGGTAACAGACGAGAAGATCCGGGAAATTATTTGAACTGAAGAAAGACTTCTTGAATACTGGGAAAAGCAGCCTTTTAAAACAACGATTTTGGCTACTACTCAAACTAAGTCGGGAAAAAGCTTTGCATTCACGTTTCATTTAGTTTCAGCAGAAAAGATCCTGCCCTTTTCTTTTCCTTTCATTCTTTCGTTTTTACTAAAGGAGAAGAAATTTCACGCTCATGTGCCGAATTTCTAATTCCAGGGTAGAAACAAGAAAGTAGGTACTCTTAATCGCAATCCTAAATTAAATATTTCTCTGAAAAAAAAATTTCTGGAAGAGTTGCAAATAAGGACTCTTTTCCTGAAAATCATCAAGATCTTCATTTATTTTGACTTATCAAAGTGAGAGATTGAAAAAAGAAATGAAGTTTCAAACATTTTTCTGAAGGAATATGTGCCCTTACAGTCGGAGTTTTATATAAATTCTATCTAGAAAATCAGATAAATCGCTTGAAAAATTGGAAGGATCTGTATACTGATGTCCGCTTTGTTTTCCTTATATACTTTACAATTGAGCAAGAACATCTGCATTTTTACTACTGCGCAGAAAATAACATATATCATCCATATAACATCAACAACCTCATCTTCAGTTCGGCCATGACACAATCCTCGAACGTAACATTATTTTTAACTTGAAAGCAACCACTGTTTGGAAAACTGCCATTGTGCGATTTCCATTCATGTAAGTAATAATATACACTCGCGCGCAAAACAGCCTCTCTGCTCAGTTCAAAATCTGAGTTGAATTTATATTACTTCTTACCACATTTCCGTAAGATATTAAAAGATTGTGAAAAAAATAACTATTTATAATTTTTGTTTAAAAATACTTTGTTTCATTTTATAATTGTTACATAATATTAGTTAAAATTATGTAGTTAATATGGATGCAATTGATATGGATACAGTTCATTGTAGAATATCAAAAACTAATATTAGAGAAAAAATGAAAACAAAATATGTGCTGTGATCAAACCGATGACCCCTCTGAAAGCTAATGATAACGAAATCCCACTGACTAACAGCAATTTGGCCATGACTTGTAGATTTGTACCAAGAAATTCTAAAAGCTTGTTAGAAGCTCTCAACGGTAACACTTTTTGATTTGAACTATTTGTGTTCGATTTTGAAACGATCAAAAAATATTTAACATTATAGCCTGCGGGGAAATTTCAATCCTATATAAATCAGTATCCCAAAGACGGATTTGCTTGGAACAAGCTTGAGCTGCAAGCTTTCCTGGAAGAAAGATCTTACGACGTAGAACATGTACAGATACGAAGTTCATCTAGAAGTAAATGAGCCAAATTTCTCACGAAACTTTTGATCTAGATTTTTAAGGATATTTCTGAACGTCGTAAGATCTTTAAAGGAAAAATCTTACTACGTAGAACATGTAGAGACGAGTTTTCAGACGAAATTTTTTGATGTGAAATTTTAAGGATATTTCTGAATGAATAAATAAATAAGTGAGTGAATAAATGAATGAAAATGTATAAACCATTGAAAAAGGCACATTTGAAGAAGTTAAGAACTAAAGCTAGAGATGGCTAGATTATCAATTTGATATTGGTGTGGTGTACATAGGAAAGTAGGCTCGCATAGTTCTGGACGGAATTTCTTGTTAAACGTTTTGGAAATTATCTTATACCTCATTGTTTACTGAAGATGATAGAAAGAGTGAACTCAAATGATTACTGAGAAGTAAACGTTTATTTCCTTCTCAATTCTTAATTTCATTTCCATTTGTTTGGCATCAATCAATAATGAAATAGCATAAACGATTGCTATGCACTTGACTAGAAACCGAAGATTCCCTTACTCAAATCTCGAAACCTATTCGAAACCGATTGCACACCGAATGTGCAATTGATTTCCGAGGCTATAAGACGAATTGCACACCGTGTGTGCAATAAGATTTATGTGCAATTATCTGTTATTCTGAGTAAACTAGTCGTCGAAATAAGATTTTTCTTGAACTAATGAAATCTGTAAAGTACAGGAAAATTGAAAGGTGTGCAATGATCTTATTTATGGGAATTCACTTATGAATTGGGTGATTTCCATAGTAAACATGTCAATGAACAATATAAAGAAAAAAAATCGCTCCTGGGGACAGTCTTCGAAAAAAATCGTCGTCTCGAATGGGTTAAGAATCACGGCTTTAACCTAACCACATCGTATTTAAAAATCATCCTGATTGTTGAAGAAAGATTGGATTCAAATATCTACCAGTAGCCGATGCGTGCATAAAAAATATAAGTAGCAAAGATAACCGAATTGTCATTATTAAATGTTTATCTATTTTTTTCAGCATTTAAGCATAGGTCAGCTACTATGGATGCCCTGTGTGGTAAACCTCAAAAGTAGTCTAATGTCGGGAAACACCACACATTTTAGACGGACTTTCTAAAAGTGGATGAACTTTCAATTCTAGTACACAACATTTTTTATGGCCATTATACGTCTGTTAGGAAAGTAGTATAGCAGCGGTCGGCAACCTAAATTAGCTGAAGATCTACTTTTCCAAGTACGGCAAACGCCAGGATCGACTTAGAGGACGGGGGGGGGGGGGGAGTACATGCACTATTAATAATTAACAGGATAAGTTGGGGCTGCGCCTGTCTTCAAATTATAGGTTCAGGTTTTGATGCTTAAAAAATACCTACTTTAATTTTGCTAAAATACTGCTGTGTTAGCAACCGTCAACTCGCATTAAAAAAAACTCAGATACTGACGTATTATTTCTTTTAAATTTGATAAAATACTGGTAGTTTATTTTGTTTTTTTTTAAATGAAACATGTGAAACGCTGTTACATATTTTAATTAACTCACCGAGAGCACAGCCAATGTGACGACTGTCATTCTATATTGTTGGCAAGTTTTCTTAGGTCCGACGAATGGTCTGACAAAATAATAAGCATTTTCTAAAGAAAAAAAAGGTTCGCCTTCTGACCCAAAAGTCATTTGATTTTTTTTTTCTTTTCAACACTCTCCCGCGATCGACCGAAAATGGGCTCGAGATCGACGGGTTGCAGACCACTGTAGTATATCGTTTGATTAGTAACACGGTGGCCCTAGGATAGAAACTCAGAGATGCAATTTTGTGCCCGTCAACAATATCCTGATACTCTTACAAAACATCTATCAATACTTGATTATACGTGACACCAAAGAAAACGAAATCAAACATTATGGTTTGTGCTTAGTTTTAGAATACATTTAAAAGCCATTTATTAGCGAGAAATTGAACAAGAAGTTTTTTTTATATAGTGCAGTTTGATTTTGCGAGCCGAGCTTGTCGTACGATTTAAGAGGAGTCAGCACCCAAAAATGTCGAAAAAAAAAAGAATTTTTTTTTACCGGCTTAAGTAGTAAAATTCAACTTCAAAAACTGAAGAACTTTAACATGAAACTTTCAGGTGTGATTTGCCGCCTTTTCATTCCGAAACCGAAACTATGCTGAATATAAGCCACATATTTACTTTTTTCAATAAAATAAGCGAGAAAAATCAATTTCATTGTGACTGAAACTGATAAAAAGTTTACTTGAAATTTTGATAAAAATATTGCAAGCCGAAAACTTAAAATGCTGTTTTCTCTCGCTTTGTTTCTTGCGCATTTCATCTCAATTAAAATGCAAAAGTTTTTTTCAATTTGCATCTATAATGTGGCCTTTCCCCCACATGTTCCTGAAACTATACATAACAAATTTATGCTTTAGTTTTATGATAGCTTAAGTACTTTTTTAAAAACTTCTTTCTGTAGGTTTTTAAAATTTCTTTGTTTTTTTCTGCGTTACTTCAGATTTTATTTTTTTTCTCAGAAAAGTATTTGACGTATAAAAAATTCAAATAATAAAAGCTTTGCTTTATAAGTAATGAATCAATAAAAAAAAATTTAGACTTTCCGCCCATTTAAAAAAAAGAAGATTCATTTTAAAAACTTGCAAAATTTCGCTTTAAAAATTAAAATTTTCAAATTATATTTGAAAAATCCCCTGTTTTTTAATATTAAATTTCTTATGAAGTGATAAACCATAACATGAGACGAAAATTGCAAATAGAAACTCCATAGATAAGAAAAAATGGTCTCACGGAGCGGACTCCCCTTAAAGACCACAGCAACACTTCATGCGAATATAGTTCGTCATTTGATGCAAATGGTTTAAGATGCGACGAAGTGAAGTAGTTGTAGTGAGAAAATGTCGAACTCTTACTGAGTTGACTGATAACAGTTTTCCTAGTTTTCTCGTATGCAATGCGCGGAATAGTCACCACTGGTAGTCTTCCAGGGAGACAGGCAGAAGCCCTCCTCACAGACAGATGGGCCATACAAAACAAACATGAAATACTGTGAAGGGAAATAATTATTATAGCAGCCATCAGCCCACGTTGCTAAGGGGACGGCCTTCAAAATTTATTATCTTCTGTACGTGAGAAAGTATTGTTTAAAAATTATGCTTACTGATTTATTTCACCCATTTAAACATCTTCAATGACAAGAATTTTGGCGTAGTTCACTTTTACATTTATTTTTCATTCCTTTATAAGGTTACACTGCGAAACTTGAAATATTATTGATTTGTCTATTAAACCTTGATAGTTTTTTATTGAAAAAACGACTAACGATGATTTTAAATAGTTTTTACATGAAAAAAATTGTTCTCTTTTTGCACGAAAGAGGCACGATATACTGTGACGCAGTGTTGGTCCGATTAGATGAGGAAGATTGAAATACTGTGAAGCTGAAATATATTAGAGACAACTAATTTTAGAAAAACGATATCAGCATCCTGTAAAGTAATCTTCTTAATTTCCGGACGAACTTTTTATTAAACACAGTTTCACATAAACTGTACAATATTATTCCAAGTATCTAATGACGTTTAAAAATCAGTTGTCTTTGCCCTCAGATAAGATTATAAGGCACTAAAAATAGTCAAAACTATTGGCACATGTGATAAAAGAGTTTAGCTTCTTCCGGAAATTACGTATCGCTGCTTTGAAAGCCCAGCGAAATCCGGCTGAGAACGCTAAGTCAATGAATTTTCAGATCAAAAATAGAATCCCCAGTCTTTATCGTAACCGACATAGTTTTAAACTATAGAAAAACTGGTGCTTCCGAGATGCAACTTCCTTACTCTACTTGAAGCTATGAGATTTAGATACAAACTTGTCTCCAATTTGATTTTTGTAAGCGGGAAATGAGAATTGACGATTTAACCGAGAATGTATAAGTAAAATAGTACAAGGTGAAAGTTCATTGAACATTAATTGTCCTAATGTTTCAATGTCGTTAACTTATAAGTAATGTTCAGAGCGTGTCTTTGATTGCTTTAATGCGGATATGAGAAATGGCAACTTAATTGAGGTATATGAATGCTAAACTTTTACTGAATGAAGAATGTTAAACGTTCACTGAATGAAGAATGTTAACGTGTCTTATTGAATGAATGAGAATTTAGAACGTTAACTGAATGAAGAATGTTAGACGTCCACTGAATGAAGAATGTTAACGTTCATGAATGAAGAATGTTAACGTTCACTGAATGAAGAATGTTGAACGTTCATCGAATGAAGAATGTTGAACGTTCATCGAATGAAGAATGGTAAATGTTCATTGAACATTAATTGTCCTAATGTTCAATGTCGTAACGTACAATTAAGTAAATGTTCAAAGCGTCTTTGATTGTTTTGATGCGGATATGAGAAATAGCAATTTAATTGCGATATATGAGTGACATAATTAATATTAGCTCAAAAATAATTGAATGTTCAATGTCATACCGTATAATTAAGTACTGCTCAAAGTGTGCCTTTGGTTATTATTATGCGGTCATGCGAAATTGAAACTTTGTTTAATCAAAGTAATTTTTTTTAATGTGAACTTCACTTTTGGGATCATTCATGTATGATGTCACGCTTCGAGGGGGGGGGGGAGAGGTTCGTGAAATTGTGACAAAGTGTGACATCCTGCATTATGCAACATAGCGTGACATGTGACAAAGGGGGGGGATCCGCTGAAGTATGACATATTGTTACAAAGCGGGGGAGGGGGTCCGCTGAAGTGTGACATATTATGTCAAAGAGGGGGAGGGGTCAAATATTTGGGAAAAAAACGTGACATCATTTATGAACGGTCCTTTTCATGAATTTTCTATTGTCCTTATTTTCATATGTCACCTCATTTGCATTCTCAATTACTCACAGGGTAACAAGATGACTTCATCTGATAATTACTGATTTAAGATCCGTTCAAGAATGTTTGATGTCTGGGTCATTTTTCCAAGAAAGTATTAAAAAAAAAAAAATCCTTTCGTTACAGTCTTTAACTTTTTTTTTCTAACTGCATAATTTTTCTTTGTTTAAAATCCTTCGTTCCCGGTTTATAAAATTCAAGCTTTTAAAATATAGTCTAAAATTCGAAATATGCTCCGAATTAAGGCGTAATCAATTCAAAAATCTTGCAAACTGTGAAAAGACAGTTTGAACCCCCTCCGCCCCTCTTTCGTCCCTCAAACTATTAACAGTACTGAAGAGGCAAAAACATTCTACGAAGACAAGAAAAACCACTGGCCAAAAACCATCTTCCTGTGCACAAAGTATCTGAAATTTGAAAACTTCGGTCGACTTAAATCCCTTTTTTTAAGTCATTTTTTATCACACATCCTTCAGAATGGGTTGTCAATGAAAAGACGGACAAAAAGGAACTAACTCAAGCTTCGGAGTTAGAAGCGAGAAGACCAAATAGCTGCTCTGATGAAAGATTAATAGCTTGACAAATTATATTTTTAATTTCTTAAATTATTTTGAGTTTTTAATGCAAACCACGGTGCTTTCATATGTGACATGCGTGCTTTCTTCACTAATTGTAAAATTGAAAACGTTCAATAATTGCACAAATAGAAATTGAGTACTCGTTTTTGGAATAAGTGTGCGCTTTGTATGCAATACCAGAATGTTTAATCTTATATTATAGAAAACTGCAAAAACATCTGTTAGCTTCAAAACTGAAAAATGCACATTCACTTCATAATACACAAAAGAAACAATGTATTTTTTACACTCGAAACAATTTTAATATTCGAAAAATATATATTTAGTCAGAACGTTGCATCTAATTTGGAATTATTATAAAATATTGCAAAAAATATTGAATACTTAAATTGAACTTGAAAAAATTAGTTCTTAAAATATAGTCACGTAAGAATGGGGGGAAAGAGCCATTTTTATTAAATGTTGCAGCTTTTCTATCAATATTGAATTAAAATTAGTAATATATATTACAAACGTTTGTCAGGAAAAAGAGCAGTTTCTTTGGTAAATGGGTGATTTTTAATTTCCAAGAAAGTACCGAATTTCAGTAAAGCAGTTTCGATAGCTTTTTCTTACGCTAAAAGTTTGTATTACTGAGTCAATAATTCATTGAAAATCTGTAAAAACATCGCTACGCGTTAAAGGAAAAAAATATGGAAACATCGCTACGCTTTAAACGTGAAATGAAAGAGTGGAATAAACAAATTAACAAGTTAATTTAGTGTAACCATTATTTCAGCCACCAAAAATTGAAAAGCTGGATAGAAAAAAGGAACAAATATAATTTAGTGGATTGAATTTAATGAATATGTTGTTGACAATGAAAAATTATTTAAACGGGCTTCAAGTTTCTATGGTAAAACGTAACTTTAAGAAAAAATTGTCGGAAAAGCAATCGTAGGAAAGGAATTTATTTTCTTTCCAAACGAGTCTTTGCGCCAATAACGGGAAAAAATTTAACCAAGAAATCAGCTAACACGATGATGTTGCTTATCAGAGTAAAAATTTACATTTGCAATTACATGCCACATTTAACTGATTTGCAGTTAGCTAAAACGACATTCTGAGAAGATTTTTCCAGAAAAAAGGCAACTGAAATATTTATTAAGTTATAAATTAAAAGGATATTTCATATGAGCTGTCTTAAAACTTTGCAAAACAAGCATGGTACACTTACTGTATAAAGATAAGGACCGTTCGGAACCGAAGAGCAAACGTTTCTTGATTGTTCAGCCGGTTAAGATATCGTGACGTCACTGATAAAATTTTTCTTTTCCTACTGCGGGATACAATTTTACGGACTTCGCAAATAAACGGAAGTTTGGAACAACAGTTATTCGTCGTTCTGTGCAAACCAGTCGAAGTCTCGCGGCGAACAACGCCCACTTAGGAACAAGAAGTATAGAGAGTTTCAGCGAACTGAAAATAGAACGGAACGGCCTTCTAAGTTATCTTCTTCCATGCGAAGTACGCCTTAACTTCTTGAAGGAAGATACTTCTGCTTTCCGTGCAAGTGACGTCACCAAAGTGAAAGAAAAAAAAAAGAGGCCTTTTTTCTTTTTCTAATTTTAATGAAACATAATGAAATGGCGTACTACGAATTCAAACGTTTCTACGATAACAAGTGACGTTTAAGATGACGTAAATTGACAATCGGATTCTTCTCTAGTATTTATTCGCGACGTAGAAATTTCGATTAAAAACAACACAATGCTCCCTGTTATTTGGGGTTTTAGGAAGGGGCAGTTGCTCTCCCCCTCGCTTTTAGAAACACGATGTTTTTGTGTATATGTGTATGAATTTTAATATTTTCTCCTTAAAACATTATTGAGTATGTATCCTTTACCATGCCCCACCCCCCAAAAAAGCTTAAAAATGCCGGCACTATCACAAGAAAAAGAATGGATTCTATTCCTTGTTTAAAATTTAAATAAAATGAATACAACTCATAGTTAGATAGTAATTTCCAATTATCGAAATAACATCAATACATTAATAAACAGAAGACTTCGCTGTACTTAAAGCAAAAAAACGGGAGATCAATTTCTGGAAATAGGGCGGAATGGGAGAAATTACTGCGGAAGCCCAGGGCCCATCGTATAAATGATGATGATGACATTAGTAAATTATAACTGATTCGGTTTATGAGAAAAATGCTGGATTAAACTAAAAGTTTACAAAGAAAGTTCTCTACACCGTTTTCGCAACTAGCCCCTTTTTCTCAACTAACCGTTTGCTTTCCTGTACCGTGGTGCACACATCAGATTTTCTTTAGCTATTTTCCTTCTGTATTCAAATTCTTTAAGCTTCTAGCGTAAACTATGGATTTCTTTAAGGACCCATGCGTCTACACAGTTTCTTTTTAAATTACTAGCTCAGAATGCAGTTAATCTTATTGATAACTAGGTTCAATAAAAGAACGTAATTCAAACAAATAAATCAATAAAAGTAAACGAATAAATAATTTGAAATAAATATACTGTAAGAACAAGACAATTCAAGAGATACCACAATTAAAGTTCTTTTAACATATTTTATTCAAAAATTCTCCAGTATGTTTTACACTTCTAGTATGCGTATCAAGAAGATTCATGAATGTGTTTCCAACTAAAACAATTAGAACATCATGGTTTTAAAAGCGTATACAAAATTCAAATGTGCTAGACATTTCTTACAAAGCCTACACATATTTTTCCGGTCAAAAAACTAGCTTCACTATCTCAAATGGTCCAAGTCCTTTTTCTTTCTTTCTTTTTTTTTTGTAACATTTTTATAGTTTGACATAATCTTGAAACATACATAGAAAAAGTTTTATGACCTGGAAATTCATGATACATTTCTGAATGGATTATCCAATTGAGTGTAGAGTACACGATAAATTTCAGACACATAAAAACAACAATGTTTTTTTCTTAGAATTTACGGCAAAACATTTAAACATCATTTAAACATTAAAAAAAAAGACCATAGATAAACATAAAGATATATATATACATAAAAGATACACTATTATTTTAATACAACATAGAATTTAGAAGTTCCTTTTTTCCAGACATCAAGAAATTATATTGAATTGTAGCTTTTAAACGTGTTCCGTCATTTATATCATCGATATATACAGATATTATATTAATTCTACATAATAAAATTCCTTTTTTAAATCAAGCGAGCAACAACAGAATGAAAAAATCCATCACAAACAAAAAGAGACGCATAAGTATCTTATTTCTACAATAAAATTTTTTAACTTTTCTTTTCAAGAAGATGAAAACTAGAAGTGAATGAATTATTAAAAATGCTGAAAAATTCGGTATACACACAATGCCATAACGTTCCAGAATTGAATACCAATTATACACACACTGGAAGCAAACTTTTAGGCACATCGTGAGATACATTTTTAAAACATAAAAACTAAGCACTGTCCTTTTTCCTAACTAATACTATTAAAAAGTAAACAACGGAAAAAAAAAAACATACAATCTCAAAATGATTAAATTGAACAGAAATTTTTACATAAACTGAATTTAGAAAGGTTTTTTTTTTTTTTTTTTTTTGTACACATGTCAGCTTTTTTGTAAATGAAATACATGAATATGCAACACATTTTAAGGTAAATACATAAAAACAATTATGAAGTAAAGTATAAATAACAATTTATATTAATACAGTGAAGATTATTATCATTTCAAGCCTCCGTTTTTTGCTGAAAAATGTTTCAACTTCGCTAACATAAATTACAATATTTATAATGACTATTTTATACAATACTGTAAGTAAAATGATATATTCATGTTTTCATTAAAATCTCAGAAAATGTCAAAGTACACATAACGGTTTAGTAGTTGAACATTGAAAAACAGTTACGCATATATTTTGAACTACATAACACTTCGTGCTGAGATACATTTTTAAAGCACTACTGATTTTAAAAAATAAACAAACAAAATAAAAGCTTAAAGTAATAATTTTAAAGAATTGTACAAAATATTAAAAGGATTTGTTTTTTTTTTTGCAACAAGTTTTAATGGTTTCCTGAACAGAAATGAATTAATTGCTGTATTTATCAACAGTATTATTTTCAGCACTAAAATATATATGCACATAGGTATATATTAATTCTACATAATAAAATTCCTTTTTAAAATCAAGTGAGCAACAACAGAAAGAAAAAGTATCACAAACATGAAAAGACGCATACGCATCTTCTTTTTACAATAAAATTTTTTTAACTTTTCTTTTCAAGAAAACGAAACTAGAAGTGAATGAAGTATAAAAATTGCTGAAAAATTCGGTATACACATAACATCATAACACTCAAACTTTGAATACTAGTTATAAAAACTGAAGCAATAAAAATAAGAAGAAGATAGGGTGCTTTAAAGACGAGTTAAATTCTAAACCTATGGAAGAAATCACAAGTCCTAGATCTAAAAAGCATTCTATAAAAGGCCAACATGCTCAAAAGAAAACAGCGAAGGGAGTTACTAAATCCGTTTTAAAATGGAAAATATTTCATTTAAATTATTTGCAATGTTTACAACAAGGATCCGACATGAGAGCAAATCAATTACGCATTCAAAGTGAAAACTATTATATACTGTAGAAGCAAATAAGAAGACATTATCAGCATTTGATGATGGTATTTATTCATATGCTAATGGCCATTTCGAAATCCATGCTTGAATTAATTCATTCATCTTAAAGTATTGAAGGTCATAATAAGTTTTGACAGTGAAAAATAAATTAAATAAGAAAAAAAAAAAAAGAAGTTTTTGAAGGTTCTGAATGGGAAGTTTTTGAAGGTTATGAAATGTTCTTCACTGGCATGGAAATTTTTTGAAGACCATGAATGAGAAATATTTGAAGATCATGAATGATGTATTTTTGATGAAACTCTGAGGAGTGCAGCTGCAGTACTTTTTTAAAAATTTATTTGAGCTCATTTTTTAAAAATTCAATTAAATGATGGCCATTTAAGTTTTTCTTTTTCGTTTTTGAATAAGATTCTTACTTTTAATTTCATTTACTTTCTATTTATTGTTCTTTTATTTATTCATATAGTTTTTTAAAGGTACCTTAGTGCATGCTTGTAAAACATTTCCTTTTTTTTTATTTTAACAAAACAGTTTTTCTCTTTTCAGATGGTGTATAATAACTTTTTCCTTTTCAGATGCTGATTTATTATTTTTTTAAAAGTCAATAGAAAGTCAATCAATCCCAAGCTTCATAGACAGGACTCCTAAACAACCGTTTTCCCTTTCCCAGGAACGCGTGCAGTTTCCCAACAGTTGGATTCCATCGCTTTTCTGGTTCTGGCTGAAGAAAAATGAGCACAAAATCCAATAGTTGTTGATGCCTGTGCCGGTGAAGCTTTCGGGAATCTTTCATGCAAGACATGGGAGAAATTTTTTTCTGTGAAAAGAAATATTAATTATTCTATAAAGTACCGACTGCTATTAAAATCCCTGCTGAATAAAATCATAACCAATGAAAAAAAAAATTTTTCAGATACGTTAATCTGTTCACTAGATCAGTGGATCCCAACCTTTTTTTCCTTGCGAACCCCCTCAGAAGTCATTAGTAACGGAATAAAACGTGATTTCCCAGCGTAATTATTTTCCATGTTGCACAATAGTTCATAAGAAGAAATTAATATATAATTGTAAAACAACGAAGTATAAATAAAATCTGGAACAGAGCTAAAATAAACCGAATACAGTAGCCCCTCGTTATATCGCGCTTGTCAGGGGACAGCAAAAAAGCGCAATATATCCGAATGCGCGATCTAATGCGGATGCGATGAAAAATAACTCAAAAAGTACAAGTAAATTGAGTGTCAACGTAAAAAATTTAATTTAATCTTACATAATGACAACTTTCTTAATAAAAATTAATCTTTTCATAAAAATCCTTGGGCAATAGACATCTGTCTCTTTCATTCTATGGGCGTTTGGATCAATACAAAAAGAAATGTCAAGTATAACGTCAACTAGTTTGAGTAGAATCATTCTGTAGGCATGTAATAAGTTGGGGAGTGGGAGAAGAATTGTTGCAGCTTTTAACTGCATCAAATTCAGAAGAAAGGAAAACAAAGCCCCTGTTCGATGAAAAGGGGCTTTACTGCAATATTTTTACTCTCAAGAACTCAAACTTAAAATTTTGGGAGAAAGCTCGATATATCCGAATGAGCGATATAACGAGGCGCGATATAACGAAGGGTTACTGTACTTTTCTTAATTATTACTTTTTAACAGTTGTTCTTTTTGAATTATTAAAAGGGCAGCTAATTGATTTATTCGCGAAAACTGTTTTTAGAAATTGTTACGATTCATATAGTGCGAAAAAGTTGTGAAATGGCATGAGAAACATAGGTACAAGAATTTGAAATAATCAATAAATATCTTTTGATTCCATTTTTTAGTTTGAAATATACGAAATTTATCAGCAGTTATGGAAATTAAAGGAAATATTATTTACATATTTTCAAGTTTCTCATTGTGACAGCGCAGGTAAGTTGAAAGAAACTATGATCAATGTGAATACAAAATGTTAAATAATTAATAAATGTCTTCCTGTTTCATTTTGGTGTTTATATATGACAAATTAGCTGAAAATGATGCAAACTTTTACATTTTAGTAAATTTTCATGTTTCCGACTCCGTGGGAAACGTCGGAAATAATAGGAAAAACATACATTCAAATTTTTAAAAAAATCGAAGAATACCTTCTCGTGCCATTTTGTGATCCAGATTTTTGAAGTCAAGCAAAAGTAGAAATAAGTGCATTTCAAGTTTTGTACATATATTTCCGCATTAGAAGCATACGTACGATCTACAACTTTTCTGCGATATCTGGAAAACTATTTATTACAAAAATCACTTTTACGCTTTGTCCATATCCAGGTTAAGTTATTATTTCTTTATTTCTTTTAAGTTAGCAATTAAATATTCCGCCATTACCATATTGTTTTCGCGAACCCCTTTCGTACTCTAACCAAAGATGCGAACCGCCGATTGGGCAACGCTGCACTACATAAAAAAGCCATGATGATAATGAGCTTTTCAATTCAAAAACATGTATGAGTTGCAAGGCTTATTCCTTTTCTCTCGGAACAATATTTCACCTTTTTCTCTTTTTTTTTTGCATTCAGCAACATTCCTTACTTTTTAGGGTGCTCTCTGTTGCAGTGAGTTAAACAACTCGGTTCCAGAAATACTTTTACTTTCAAGAAATAAATATTTCATGTTTTGCAGAATGCATTCACACGGCAATGATTATTTCAGATATTTTAGGCTATCTTTATGGAACTACAAATACAAAAATGACAACCAGCAACAGGCACAGGGCCCAGAAAAGCTGGTCAGAGTCAATTTAACAATCCCCAATGAACATCAAGAGCCTTCTTAAAAGTTTTTACCATACTGTAAGTAGCAGTGTTTCCGGTAACCTATTCCAAGTGCCTACAACCCTATTGAAGTAGTAATTTTTCCTAATTACAAGATTAGCCTGAGATTTGAAAAGCTTAAAACAATGACCTCTGGTTCTAACTTATGTGCATAACTGTAGCCCATCAACATTTTCCATTTTAACGAATGTAAATAACTGAATCATGCCCCCTCTAACTCTCCTTTGCTCTAGACTATACAATATACATTTTGAGCCTTTTAAGCCTAACCTCATAATATAAGTCTGAGAGACCATTTACCAACCTAGTAGCAGTTCTTTTGAACCGTTTCTAATAAGGTAATATCCTTCTTTAGATAAGGAGACCAAAACTGAACAGCATACTCCAAATGAGGTCTTACCAAACTTGCGTATAATGACAACTTCTTTAAGCATGTTAGAAATAGCCTCATTGATAAACCCAAGCATTCTGTTCGCTATTCTACTTACTATGCTGAATTGCTGACTAAACTTGAAGTACTCCTAGATAAACAACTGCTTCTGTTTCACTAATAACGGAACCTTGTAAATAATAGCTTGCACGTTTATTCCCATGACCAAAATGAAACACTTGACATTTCCCAATATTAGAAGACATACCCCACTTAATTGCCCACCTACCAACTGAGGGGGTTGGAAATGGAACTGACAGGGATGACTCTCCCCCTCCTCCCAACAAGTATAACACTGCTTACCTTGATTCCTTTACTGATTACTGGGAATACTTGTTGTCTCCAGATATCAAGAGGAGAATCACTTGCCAACAATGTTTCTTCGTACTTGGCATCTACTGTATTGGCAAGAGTTCCTTGAGTCAACACCTCAAAAAGTAATATTCCGATGCTCCACAAATCAAAGGAGGCGGCATCCACTGCATCCTCGGCGCTTTTCACAATTATCTCCGGAGGATGATATAGCAATGTCAAGCCTAAATCCTTCCTGCAGAATAAAATTAAATATACTTTAGTCATACAGTAGGAAATTTTTTATTAAAGTAGTGTTTAATAACTGTTATTTCATGTCAAATCCCTAGGGCTATGTGACGTCACGTCACGGATATTAACAAGGAAAATATTATTTTATAATATATACTCATGACATAAACTCAAGCTTTTTTGTTCTTTTTTCAGATTTTTAAATTAAAAATTCAGTTTCGTAAAAGTTTTGAAAATTTTGATTTGCTCATATTTTGCTTTTGCGTTTTTGGCATCGAAATTGAAACACTCCCTGATTTGCTGATTTTTTAACCAATTAAGCTGATCTTGGTGTCAAATTAAAGCTAATTATTTTCTTTTGCAAACTGAACCGAAAAAAATTATGTCATCGGCAGTTGGTGTTGCCGCTTATTATGCAAAGTGATTTTTTTCTCATTTTTCGATTGAGATTCTCAGTAAGTAATGTCTCACAAGTAGCAACTCTCACTCATATGTATTATTTTCGTTCACTTAAAATGAAGAAATCAAGCACATGTTTTGCTAAAAAAATTCGGATGGCAGTTTTTATGAAAGAAAAAATATATTAATTTTTTTGCTAAAATTTTACTTGTTTTTTTTTTTTTTTTGGGGGGGGGGGGCGGAGGTCTGGCAAAATCGAACCAACCCTGCTCTTAGGGCTACCTAAACTTAGACAAAACCAAGTTTTCCATCAATTAATTCAAAATAATTCACAAATATGCGATAATAGTTAAAATTGTGACGAAAAAAATTTTAAAAAAAATATTTTGAGTTAATCAAAATTAGAAATATACATTGAATTTTTTAGAAAATGGTGCAGTATCCTTTTGGTAATTAATGGAAACCTTTCTGATGAAAAATATTTCTACTGAATTGAACCATCACATATATAATATGTGTATGTGTGTATATGTGTATGCATACATATCATTGCCCTTATCAAAACTGAAAAATACACCGAGGAAATGAAGAAATACTTACATAAAGAGAATTGACTCTACCTATTTTCATCTTACACAGGATACTGGAATAGCTTTAGAACTGGCATATTGCACTGTATTTTACATAATTCATTTTTGAAAGTTATTTTTTTAATTTTGAATCTTATGTTTTATTCCATGTCGACAGGATGGCGTAGTGGTAAGGCAGTACTAGGCCTCGTACGCCCAAGATCGCGGGTTCAAACCTGGCCCAAGTCGGTGGATTTTCAAGATGCAGAAAATCGTCTGCAGGGGCCTCAGTGGCTGAGCGGTCAAAACGACTGGCTCCGGTGCCTCCCTGCGCGGAGAGAAAGAGGCGTGGGTTCGATTCCCACCTTGCCCGGGGTGTATTTCCTTCTTTGTATATTAAAATCTGTTGCGCTGTCTTGTTCTATCTGTCATATTGGACGAGAGTTTGAGGCATATCCTTGAGAATAGCAAATAAACTCGAATATTTATGTGACCTGAAATGGTCGTAAACAAACAAACAAACAAACAAATCGTCTGCGCCCATGTCGTATGATTATGCGGCATGTAAAAGATCCCTTGAGTAGACATTTGGCTAGGATGCTCTCGGCTAAATTAAATTCCTAGTGCATATTGCATCAATGAGAGCACAGGTACCGCCATCTAGTGGTAACTGAACGTCAAAATTCTCAGGCGGCGAAGGTACCATACTCATTGTGGTGCCGCTGAAAGAGATGGTACCAATTACTGGGGAACGCACTAGGTCTGCAATAGTTGAGGACCAATAGCAGCTCCATTGGAAATAAAAAAAAATGTTTTATTCCATTATAATTCAATTGAAACTCATTTAGAAATGTGGTTGTAACAGTGCTGGGCAACAACTAAAAAAAGAAATAAACTAAATTTTCAATCGATTGATCAGTTGATTCAAGATCTGGCTCAAATTTAATTCAGATTACTTTCAAACTGATAAGTTCAATTGTAAAAAAATGATTAGCATTATTTTAAACTAACTTGGTTACTCTACTAAAAAAGATACCAATACTTCACATTTTAAGCCCTTTTTTTTACAAACATTAAATTTAAAACAGATACTCCAGTACATTTTGCGTACTTTTCAAAAATTCCATGCTAGGTAACTACTCTTCGCAGAATTAATGTTACTTTCTGCGACATTTCACACGTGCTAAAACAGTAGAAAGCAAACATTAAAAGAACAGGCGACTAAACGTAAAGCAACCTAGAGTCCCTTCATAAAGCGTAGCTTCTATAAAGGGATTCTGGAGCAACCAGTTTTACTCATCTGCCGTTTTATTGGTTACATTCTACTACGTCACAAATTTTATGACGTCAGTGCGAAGGAAGAGAATCGAAAGCTGTACAGTTTTAGAATAAACGTGTTTTTCGTTGCAAAAATTCGAAAAATATGAATTTATATTATAACATAAATTTAAAAACGTCATATTGTTTTCAAATCAATCATATGTGAATGGGGAAAACATGCATTTTTTTTTTTTTTTAATGAAAAGCTTATATTAGTGTAGAAAAAAATTCGGAAAGGAGCATTTAATTTTTAAAATGCAATTTATTTGATGAAAATAATTGGATCTGTGATTTTTATTTTAAGATGTTGTTGATATATCGGAATGGGAAAGTTCAAATGCTGGTAAAAACATTCTTTACAAGTAAATAAAGACAACGATAAATTTTAACTACTTAAGACCTAAAAATGTATGTAACTGCCCAACTTCTTAGGGTAATAGTTTTTTTGGGGCTGATATCACTCTTCCATATTTGAATGGATAATTAAATGTCCCGTTATAAGTTTTAGAGATGGTAGCTATATTAAAAATACATACTGATTTTTTTAAAACTCTATTTTCTGTCTACAATGCCCTAATTCTACAACTAAACAAAATTAATGGGAAAATTTAACTTACTGTGGAAGTTGGGGCAGTAGATTTAAATAAGATAAATGAATTCATGAACCTGAAAGTTACTCGTATGCCGCTAATTTTTTTTTTTTAGTTTCAATTACCAAGCACTAAAAATGAGAAAAAATCCAGACATAGATGGTGCAGTTTTTTACTGCTCAAGAGAGTTATTTTATTATTACTTTACTTTATTTTATTCAATTAATAAATTTATTTATTTTGCTCAATATCAGACAACTAATTGTGTTTATTTATTTCTTTTATTTAAATCTGATTAGCGTCTTTTATTCTGTGGTGTTTGACCAACACCACGGAATTTTTTCTTTTTCTCCTCCCCCTTCCCGTTTTTTTTTTTTTTTTAATAATTTCTCTCTTTTTCATTTTTTTGCATATTTCGCTTTTTATGTGTACATGTATATCTCTTTTGGGTGTTTAGTAAAATACAACTTTTTGAGAAACAATAACGTTATTTGCCGGTTTCCTGAAACTTTTAGACATAGATAGAACAGTACAAATTTTCAGCATTCAACGCATAGTCTATGTGCTGAAAACAGTGGTAGACACGTGTTTCTGGGCTTATGTGGGGCCCTTTTTCAGTGCTAAAGAAAAGACATCTATCAAAATTGAAAAACTTTACTTTAATCAGTTCTGTCAAATTGCCTGTCCGTTTTTTACAACAAGAGAGAAAAATTATGACTCGTAAAAATGGTATAATTCAATATTAGTTATATACGTGAATTATATATAAACGTAATGCTTCTTATAATGTTTTTCTAATCATCTAAATATTTCAGATTTCGTTTAGTATCATAGAGGGATACTAAAATTGAAGAAATTGTTATTTGAAGTTGCATAAATTTTAATAAAACTTTGATTACATATTCATTTACGACATTAATATGAAAAAAAACCCTCACGTATGTAATTAAATATTTGATGAATGTTTATTACAAGCTATTTTCTTCATTACATACTAGATTCAATCTCTTTAAGCATCTTAGAAGCTCAAACACTCAAAAATCTTAAGTGACTTTACTATTCAAGCTTAAAACAAATCACACATTATTCCAAGAGCTGAATGAACTAGCATGGCATATATTAAGCAAGATTTAAGTGACGAATTTACAGACATTTTCATTTTCTCATCTTTGCTAAAATGAATTACTTTTCTAGGCAGCAAATATTAAGGGGAGCAGCAATGCTGCCCAAGATGAAATCACGTGATGTGTGGACCGAGTTCGAGTTGCAACCGTCTGCTCTCATCTCTATGGGACATATATGTCCCGTGGGCAGATTCAAATAACCCCATGCCGAATTGATCTGTGTAAAAAATAACTGAGTTTTTAATGGCTTTTTCAAGCGCTATTTATGTACCACTGAGACATATATATCCCGCGAGGCACAAATCTCCATTGCCCCCCTCCCCCCCACCCAGCGATTCTTTGTTTTCAGCTTATTATATAAATCAATGTTGTAATTTCATGGGTGATTCTAAGCGAAAAACATTTTTCGGAACTTCACACAAAATTTTCGGTATGCGTCATCAATTTAAAATAAAAAACTATACACTTAGGTACCTTACCCACTTAACGCACAGTACATACACTAATATATGTGTAAGATCAAAAATAATGCGTCAAGGATTATATAAATAGTCTAATATATCAGTACCAGAAGTCTTTTTTCTCTGGGAAAAAATATTATATTTAAAGTTTTTTTTAAAGTAGTACAAAATATTTTGATTGTTTAAAGGTAGAAAAAAAAAAACAGATATTAATTGTCAAAGAAATCTTAAGATTAATAAATTTAAAAAATTTCGGAAAACCATTTTTTTTTTTTTTTTTTTTTTTTTAACTTTCGGATCAGGTGCTTGAAAATTTTCGGAAATGTCGGAGAATTTCGGATCAGAATCACCCATGGTTACGGTTGCAATTTCGTCGCACCGCGAATACCTGCGATGATTTTCGCGATTTGTAAAGCTTTCTCCTTAACTCCGCGAATTTTCTTATTTTATTTTCTTTTTTAGCCTACTTTCCCGTAAAAGTAAAAAAAAATAATAATAAAGCATGAAAGAAGGCTTAATGTATCGTGAAAATATCGTTAAAAATCAAGAAAAGTCAAAAATAAGTGAAGTAATTAAATAAAGATTGAAAAATAAAAAAATTGAAAGTAGGGTATTGAGATGGGGAAAAAGTGTGTCTGTCGGTCTGTCGGTCTGTCTGTCTGTCGGTCTGTCTGTCGGTCTGTCTGTCGGTCGGTCTGTCGGTCTGTCTGTCGGTCTGTCTGTCGGTCTGTCTGTCGGTCTGTCTGTCTGTCGGTCTGTCGGTCTGTCCCCCCCTAATAACTTTTGAACGAATTGTCCGATTGGAAAAATTCTTTTTGCATTCGAAAGATCTCGGCGAGGACATCTCATTTCTATATTTTACTTTTTGATTTGAACAATTTTTTGTTCAATTTTGAACAGTTCAAAAAATTTTAACATTAGCGCCTATGGACAAAATTGAAGCAAATTCTGTAAACTCTGGGCACAAGAGCCAAGTTCCTATTGCAAGCTTATTGAAAGGAGTTCTCGGCGTGAAATATTGATTTGAACAGTTTTTGTTCATTTTTGAACAGTTCAAAAAATTAACACAGAGCTTACGGGGAAATTTCAACCCTATATAAATCCTGATCTAACGGACCGATTTGCTTGGAACAAACTTTATCGGAAAGCTCTTATAACGTAGAACATGTAGAAATAGAAAGTTTATCCAGAACGTACGAGCCTATTTTGCTATGAAATTTTTTGATCGGGATTTTCAAGGATATTTCTCAGTGACTCAATGAGTGAAATAATGAATGAATGAATAAATGAAAGAGTGAAAGAATAAATCAATGAATAAATGAATGAGGAAAAGAATGAATGAATAAATTATTGAATAAATGAAAATATAAATAAATGAGTGAATAAATACATGAATGCGTAAATGAATGAATAAACACTTGAATGAGGTAACGAATGAATGAATAAATGCATGGCTGAATAAATGAAAGAATGAATGAGTGAGTGAATGAATATGTATTATCCGTTGAAAAAGGTATATTTTCAATAATTAGAACTAAAGATAAATAAGAAAGAGAGAGAAAGAGATAGCTAGATTATAAATTTGAATTTGGTGTATACGGGAAAGTAGGCTCGTATAGTTCTAGACGGAACTTCTTGTTAATTATTGACCCGCGAAATGTCCGATTTTTTAAAAATTTCAGAAACCAAGGATAAAATCTGTGAGCACCCAAAGTCTAAAAAGGCTCCAAACTTGTGCCAAGAAAAAAATCGAAATTATTTTTTTGAAAGAAGTAACAATAAACATCGATTTCGCCAACCAACCTTAAAATTTTTTAAAGAATGCAGTTTTTGATCCTAGTCAATACAAATATTTAAATAATTTTAATGAAGTTAATAATCCTTCCATTTTTAACAATAGCCCTATGTTTTAGGATGAAGAATAACTTTCATTGCAGATATGCTATATTTTGTTATGTTTGTTGTCGCGGCAAATTTCGCGAACATTTCGCGAAATTTGCCGCGAGTGTCTCATGAATTTTGCGCTCTTTTTTCCGCGACAAACTTGCAGCCCTACCCCTGGTTGTAATGCTGTAAGTTTTATTGAAGTACAATTTAGTTAATTTTTTCCCCGAAAATTATTGGTAGTGAAAGTGTTAAAAATAACTTACCTTACAATAGCTTCTTTTGAGTGCTTGATGCATGTGAAATCGCCCAATTGTAAAGCATTATTGTCATCTACCATCACATTATCCCATTTGATGTCGTTGTGATACAGACCTCGTCCATGTAAGTACTCAACAGCGCAAAGGAGCTGATGCATCCAGGTCTTGAATTCCTTAAATGATCCTCGTTCATCAGAAAAATCTGAGACAAAAAAGATTTCGTAATGAAGACTTCATTACTGGAGTAATAAAGATTAGTCCAAATACGTTTTCCCACTTATTTAAAACTGTTAATATATTTGGATGCCGCAAAAGGGGCCACTCTTTTGTTTCAGTGGGTCTTTTGTTCTTCAGCGGTATTACTTTTGCCACGACCAGATGATTATTAGATTTATTTCTTAACAAAAATACCTCAGAGAAAGAACCCGGTCCGAGTTTGTTTCGGTATTCATATTCATCCTTCTGAAGTAGAAGGTCAAGTGCCAGTTGAGCATATCGCTTTTTTTCCACAGTACTTCCCATAAAGATTGTATATCAATATTTCAGAAAATAAAAGTTAAAACGAAATAAAAATAACAATATTTATTCGGAACTCTGTTTAAACTTTTTCACGTTTGTTACATACATGAACAATCACGAGAGCAAACAGCTGTTGCCATACGGAAAATAGAAACATTAATAAAATATTATTAACATCCTCCCACCTTTTAATTATTAACCCACTTCACAAAGGAAGGAAGGAGGTTATACATTCAAAGTGTATGTATGTGTCTTTTTTTTTGTTTGTTTGTTTGTTCACTCATAACTTCTCACCGGATGAACCGATTTTCATGATTTTTTTCTAATCGATCGAGGGTCGTCTACTTCAAATATCGCACATCAATTTGACTACATTTGTGTTTTAGAAAATGCTTTACGAGTAAGTATTTTTTATTTTAATTAGAAAGGCTTGGCTTGATTTTTCTTTGTTAATAATAAAAGTCACTGTTAAAAAAGTGTTTGTTGCCATTGTGCTATAATATTAAAAGTAATCACAGCAAGAGTTTGACTGAAGGCTTCTCTGAGGAAAAAATTAAATGCATTTAGTTTGTTTGCTAAAATCTACTTTAACACGGAATTTATCATACAGGGTGGGGCAAAAATAAAAACCTGGTTTTGAAGGGTTATATAAAAAAAAACTAATACAGTTTGAGACTTCTGATGCAGTCCATTTCTGAAGTTTTGGGAAACTTTTCTGCACATTTCAAAGGGGTATTGCATATATTTCCTCGATAATTCGGTCCTTCAGCTCTTCTAAAGTATGCGGGTAACGTTTCCAAACTTTCTCTTTCAAATACCCCCCCCCCCCCAAAAAAAAAAAGAAAAAAGCTTAAGGACCGTAACATTACGCGGGATATTGAAATGCACACAAAGAAGAAGTAATGACCTGGTTTTGACGTGGTAAAAAAAAAACTAAAGCAATTTGAGACTTAAAACTTTTTATATTTTGAACTCCATATAATCCCATTTTTTTACATTAAGTTTTGAATACCACTTCAGCAAAAGATGGCGACCTTCAGCACATTTCTGAAGTTTCGGGAAACGTTTTTGCACATTTCAATGAGGTATGGCATATATTTCCTCGATAATTTGGTCCTTCAGCTCCTCCAAAGTATGGGGAACTTTCTCCTTCAAAATAACCCCACAAAAAAAGCTAAGGGGCGTAACATTACGCCGGATATTGAAAAGCACACAAAGATGCATTATATTCTCTCAGAGTGGAAAAATAGACTGCATCAGTACATTGCTGCAGAAGGCCGCCATCTTGCTGAAATGGTATTCAAAACTTTATGTAAAAAAATGGCATTATATACAGATCAAAGTAAAAAAAGTTTTAAGTCTCAAACTGCATTAGTTTTTATTATAACCCTTCAAAACCGGGTCATTACTTTTGCCCCACCCTGTACAAATGATTAGATTTTAGTGCCATTCATTCAAAGAAAGTTTGCTCTTTGATATCTATCTTCTCTATACTATTAAAACCTGTTCGCGTCTGTCTGTGTGTCTTTCTGTGACCTCATCTCCTTGAGAACGGCAGGATGCCAGACGTCGAGCCGGGTACCGTCGGATTCGGAATTTTCTGGGGAAGCCATATCGCCCGGTCTCATCCGTGTGGGGCTTTAATTAGCGAAGATATTAATTAAAAACGCAATTTTTTGCAAGTTATATTTTATTTTTGCATTATTGGCATCGTTCTAACAATATATAATAGAGTTGCCGTGTGAATTAAAATCAATGCAGTTGTTGCCATTTTTGTAACAAATTGACAATACTAATAATCAATGTTTCTCTAGCATTTTGAGTGAGGCTTCGCTGCATTTGCAATAATAAATTTAATCCTTCTTTTTTTTTAAACCGACTTCACAAAGGAAGGAGGTTATACATTTATACTGTATGTATGTCGTTTTTTTTTGTTTGTTTGTCCACTCATAACTTCTCACCGGATGAACCGATTTTCATGATTCTTTTTTTAATCGATCGAGGGTGGATTCCCATAGGACCCATCATTTTAGCCCGTGCAACGCCGGGCGACGCATCTAGTCGGGCGACGCAGTTTTAATAGAACGCCGGGTGGCGCATCTATTAAAGCCTGCCCGCGTCTTTCTGTGTGTGTGTGTGTGTGTGTGTCTGTCACCTCATCTCCTCGAGAACGGGGAAGGAAGATCGCGTGGTCTCATCAGCGTGGGGCTTTAATTAGCGGAGATATCAATTAAAAGCTCAATTTTTTGCAAGTTTTATTTTATTTTTGCATTGTTGCCGTCGTTCCAACAATCTAATGCGAATTTTTTGGATTTATTATTAATATCGGTCCGGGTCTGTATGTCTGTGTATGGATAGATAATAAAGAATTTCAATGCAGTGTTGTATTTAAGCTCGCGCAGCGTCGGCCGTACAACGGTTTCTTAACAAAAATCGAACGACAAAAGAAACTACGTTTTGCGAGCATTGTAATTAATCTCTGATTTTTAGGGACTACTTTCCAATTATCGAGATTAGCCAGTGCAACGCCGGGCGACGCATGGAGACGCCGCAATATTTGAGATGGCCCGTGCAATGCCGGGCGGCACGCCTAGGTTTTATTTTTTGAAGGTTTTATTTTATTTCTGCATTGTTGCATCGTTCCGACAATATGTAATGTACAGATGCCGTTTGAATTAAAATCAATGCCGTTGCCATTGTTGTAACAAATTAACTATACTAACAATCAACATTTCTAGCATTTTGAGTGAGGCTTCGCTGTATTTGCAATCTCTGTTAAATTTAATCCTTCTTTCTTTATAATTTATTTAGCGCCTGCTATCTAATAAAGACTATTTTTCGTATTTTAACGGGGACTTTTACAGCTTGTTTTAATTATTCTGAATGCATGAAACGCAAATGGCGTAAAATCGAAAGAGGTTTAAAAGGGATCATTAATTGTCCTTATTCTAATGCGATTTTTTTGAATTTCTCTATTATTAATATCGGTCCGGGTCTGTATGTCTGTGTATGGATAGATAATAAAGAATTTCAATGCAGTGTTGTATTTAAGCTCGCGCAGTGCCGGGCGTACAACGGTTTTTTACCACTTAATAAAAATTGAACGCCAAAAACGCCCCGACTTTTTGGGAGTATTATCCTTAATATTCAAGGGACTTTCGACCTATATGGACTTCTTAGGAATTTTACATGCACTATTAGCGTTATTTCAGAAATGTTCTCTTTATTTATTTACCCCGTGCAGCGCCGGGTGTACAACGGTTTCTTAATAAAAATCGAACGAAAAAAAAAAAAAAAAAAAAAAAAAAAAAAAAAAAAAAAAAAAAAAAACCCTACTTTTTGGGAGCGTTGTACTTAATTAATCTATGATTTTTAGGGATTACTTTGAGATTATGCCGTGCAACGCAGAGCGACGCATGGAAACGACGCGATATTTGAGATGGCCCGTGCAACGCCTGGCGGCACGCCTAGTAGACTCTTTAAAAATAGAGTATTTAAATAAAAAATGTATTTACCTTAAAAAGAATAAAATAAATAATTTTTGGAAAAAATAGAACCGACTTCAAATTATCAATTGAGATGAAAACTGAAAAATAAATTGATTCTTTAAACAACATCGATGTGACTTTTAAAGTTTTAGAAGTCAAAGCAAAATTATGAGTCTGATTACTATTACACCATTTGCTACTTCATATTGGAACTGATGCTAGTCTTGGGAAAATGTGTAAGATTTGTAATTGCTTCATGACTACAAAAGATTTTATATATCCTAATTTTCCACCAACTTCTAAAACTATGTTTAAAAGTCACATCGGTGTTGTTTAAAGAATTAATTTATTTTTCACTTTTTAGCGCAATTTATAATTTGAAATCGGTTCTATTTTCTTTTCGAAAAATATTTTATTACATAATCAAAACTTACATAATCAATTTTAGGAAGTATATAAACAGGCAAATGCAAAAAAAAAAAAAAAAAAAAAAAAAACAATAAATTATCAACTTTTAAGTTATTTATTTATAAATTCAGTTTTTGGGGCAAAAATACCCCAAAAACTGAATCTTCCAAAAACTGAATCTTCCAAAAACTGATCTTCCTACCAGATCTGGAAAATTTAATTTTGGTCTCTATCTGTTCTGAGTCACTGGTCGTCAAGATCTTTGGTCAGGTCTGAGGAATAAAGTTAGAAATGAGCTCTGTAGATGGGGAAACTTCTAAAGGCAGATGCGCTGAACAGGTCGCAGCAACATGGAGTTAGCGGTCTTCCCTCGAACCAGCCTTATTTCCTTGTCTTTACCAGATAGAGGCTCAATGCGTTTTCCTAAAGGCCAGTGAATTCTCTTGAGGTTATCGCTTCCCACCAGAACTATATCTCCAACAGAGATTGGTCTAGGTGCTTTGCATGATCATTTTTTTGCACCAGCTGACCCAAGTACTCTGACCTAAACCGATCTCTGAGTTCTCTTTGGATAGCTTCTCTGTATTTAATCCTTTTGTTTAGGCTATTATGGTCAGCTATATTAAGGTCAGGAACTGCCTACTCTTTGATGTCTTCAATAAACATGGTCGAACTAATAGGAGTAAAGTCTGTATCATTTTCTGATACGTAGGTTAGGGGTCTAGAATTGATTATGGCCTCACAATCGCACAAGACGGTCATCATCTCTTCATGGGATCTACCCAATACTCTTTTCAGAAGAGATCTTTCATTGTTCTGATCAATATCTCCCACCAACTACCCCACCATGCGGCGGTTGGAGGGTTGCATTTCCAGATAATAGCATTAACTGTTAAATTTTTTACAACCTTTTTCCAGTCTAGAGAACGTAGGATGTTTGCAGCGCCTACAAAATTTGTTCCATCATCACAATAAATTGTGGAACACCTGCCTCGTCTAGCTACAAACCTCCTTAGAGCCATCAGGAAGGTTTCAGTAGAAACGCCGCACATAAGTTCCAAATGAACTGCTCTAGACTGCACATGTGAACAACAGTATCCAGACCTATTGGTTGCCTTTCAAAAATAGGGGTCTTGCAGTGTCAATACCAGTAATTAAAAAAACTGCAGCATCACGCACCCTATTTTCTGGTAGAGGCGATGGCACACATTCGAGCTTTTTGGAGCTATATCTTTTGCAGGTGACACAACTTGAAATGACTCTTCTAACAGATTTTCTTCCACGCAAAATCCAATAAGTTTCTCTCAAAATATTTATCAAGGTTTGAGCTCCCCAATGAGAATTATTTTCATGATGAAAGTGTATCAATCTTGACACTACTTCATGTTCTGATAGGAGGAGGACGGGTTTTCTAAAGTTGTCGGTGTCTTTTCTATAGATGATTTTAGTTTTAACCCTTAACAGTCTATCTTCCATTTTGTAAACAGAAAAAAACTTTAATTTCTTGTCATTTTCTCCATCAAACGTTTCTCTCTGAACCATTTTAAAAGTTATTACCTCCGCTTTTTCAAATTCAATTGCTGTGAGTTCGCCTATCGTTCTGTTTTCTTTTCTGGAACGGCAGTTTTGAATAAACCTTGCTATTCATCCGACCAACCTTACCATATTTTCATATTTCGGAAAGCGTTGACAGAGACACTCTGTTGATGACTCAGCATTCACAGCTACTAAAGCAGGTAGTATACTTTCTTTCGCTCTTTCAGAACCTCATCTTCTTCCAGTTCAAAATCAATGGAGGGTTCCTCGTCTTGAAATGAACTTAACCATTTTGGTCACTCCCACCATCTGGTTTTGACTAAGTAATTGGCTTTGCATCCTCTGGAAGGTAAATCTGCTGGGTTCTGAATCCCAGACACATGTCGCCAATAAGCAATCTGGCTAATTTTCCTAATTTCTTGCACTATATTATTAACGAAAACAGTCCAGTTTGCTCCTTTAGTTATCCACATGAGAACAGTGGTAGAATCACTCCAATAAAAACATTTGATAGTCTTCCAACCAAGGGCATCATCAACTACGGATTTTGTTAATCTTGCTCCCACTAGCGCAGCCAGGGAGTACTACGCCCCGTAGTTCTAATCTTGGTATGGTTGCACCCTTCAAAGGAGCTATTCTGAATCTAGAAGCTAAAAAATGCACGTTTATATCCCCACTTACCTGTACAAGATAAGAAACTGCTGCATAGGCATCCGTACTTGCATCACAACAGGTGTGTACAAAGAATTTCTTTGAGGAATTTGGAGTAATATCTGGCTGACAAGGAACATGAACTTCCTTCAAAACTTCTAGTTCTCGGTACCATTGGAGAAACTCTTCCCTGAGAGGTCCAGTGATTTCTTCGTCCCATTCTAAAGACATTTTCCAGGTTTTCTGAAACATGAGCTTGGGACAAAGAATCACTGGAGAAACAAATCCAAACGGATCATATACTTTATGAGTAGCAGATAACATTGTACGCTTAGTAATGACTTTAATATTTACTTCTTTCAGCCATTTAAGATTAAGTGAAAGGGAGTCTTCTAATTTATTCCACTTCAGCCCTAATAAATCAATATTTCTTGACTTTTCCTCTTTTGGCTTTGAAGACTCCCAATCTCTTAGTTCAAAAGTAGCTTTTTCCATAAGCTTTGAGACATTAATCAAGCATTTCAATTCTGATTCATTGTGAACGCTAGTTACAAGATAATCTACATAGGAGCTATTAGAAAGCAACTTTTTTACAAATGGGTCAACATTGCAATTCTTATCAATATGATACTTTAATACAGCGTTGAACTCCCAAGACCACTCTAGCAGGACGATAAACTTTGTGTTCTTGACAATATTTACTTTTCCACCATAGAAATCTCAAGAAATCTCTATCTGCTTTGCAGACGCTAATTTGCAGAAAAGCTTTAATGATATCGGCAGTAACACCAATCTTCTTTTCTCTGAATTTCAACAGAATATCAAGGATAAGCTCAATTAAGTTGGGACCATTGTGCAAAGATTCATTGAGTGATGGGTGTCCCTTCATTCGAGCCGATGCATCGAATACAGGCCTATAATAGGTGTAGAACTGCTTTCTTTTAAAACAGGTCTGTGCGGTAAACAATTTCTAGACAGATTAATTTCGTTCGCTGAAACTTCTTCGATTATACCGTCATGCAGCCATTCCAAAAGTGTTCTATCATATTCATCATACAAATTTTCGTGAAGTAATTTCTTGGTTGTAGATTCCAATCTTCTTGCAGCCAAGTGCTAGGTCTTGCTCAAGTGCTAGGTAACGGTGCGCAATTATCCAGCCAAAACAAATTAATTTCATATGGTTTATCATAATTGTATCTCACAGATTGAAGAAAATGTTCTTTGGTTAAATCTTCCAGTTCCCTTTTTGAAAGTTTCTCAATAGAATCTGTAATCCTGATCGAATCGAGCTTCCACAAATCAGAAATGTCAAGATCGTTGACGAAAAGTGAAGTAACTAGCATGGCATTACTAGAAGTTACTCTTTTACCGGGAACCTTTCCTGACAAAGTCCACCCAAGCAACTTCTCAATAGCCATCAATCCACATGGTAAAACTCTACGCTGACTGGTTAAAAACTTTCCAAAAAGATCAGCGCCAATAAGAGCTTGAACTTGTTGAAGCTCTTCGCCGCATCTGACAAGGATATGTTCATTTCTTTGGAGCTTTTTCAACCATAACCCTGCATTAACGGGAGTGACATCATTGCAAATGGTCATTTGATCTAATGCTTCAAATTTACAGGAAAAATTGTTTTCAGTGCTTCTTAGTCTGATTTTGTAACATGCGTGTTCAGATTTCTCAGACTTAACTCCACCGAATAAAGAATGTGTACTAGAATTTCTTTTCGAATAGGAATGTAACCCATTTCTTCTGCAAGACTTTTTAGTACGTATGACCTTTGGGAAACAGAATCAAGAATAATTCTCACAGAAACTTCTTTATTATCTGAAATCATATCTACTTTTAAAGTTTGAAAAGATACTTTAGGTCCAATACTAATGTTGCACATATTTGCTTCATTTGCTGCTTCTTTTTCTTCTGTCTTCTTTGACTCATGTTTTCGAGATTCTAATGCTTCACACATTAAAGGAGCATGTTTTTTAATGCAAACAACACATTTAAAAAATATTCGGCATTTACAAACACAATGGCCGACATCCAAACAAACAAAGCAACAGTTCTTCTCTTTTAGGATATTTAATCTCTCAGATAAACTCATTTTTTGAGCTGAAAAACAGTCTGCATTTGAATGAGTGCTTAAACAAAGAACACAAATCTGTTTAGAATCTTTAGCTGAAGTCGTCAACAAATTGGCAGCTGTGGAGATTTTGTTGCGACCGTTATTCCATTCTCTCTTTTTTAAAGTTTGAAAATTACTTTTCTCATTCAAACCAAATCCTGCCATTGCTAAATTCTAAATTAATTCCTTCCTCCCCCCCCCCCCCGTGGCATACCGCTCATAAAAGCGATCCTTCAAATTGGGGGGGGGAGGGGGGACAGACAGACGGACACTGACTAACTCTCTCGAAGCTGCGTGCCGGTGACGCGCAAGATTCTCGGCGCGGGCCCTCGGTGCCCATCGACGCATGGACTAACGGCCGGGTCCCACTTCGTTCGGCTGTGAGATTTACCTCAACTTACGCGGGGAGTTGAATGCTAAATGAACTCTTGCCGTACCAAGATTGCAGTAATATATATAGAGCATTATTATTGTGAATGCTATAAATAATGACCCATAATATATATTTTCAAATAAAACTACGTGAGGCACAAAATCGCAGATGTTGGTGAGTCATTATTTTTTTTATTTGTGTTTCTTTTTAATATTTTCTTCCATTTCGTCCTGGTGTTTTGCAAGTAACCTACGTACTACCACTAGCGTTCGGGCCCTTAATTATTTTAAATTATATTTTCCAGAATTATCCTTTGGTGTTTCCCGACTATAAAGATTCTTATTCAACGGGGAATTTTTGTCATGTATTATTAAGTAATTCGTAAGCAATGCATCAGTTTTTAAATGTTTATCCCCCTTGATCGCTTGCAAAATTCCTATTTTAGCAGGCAAAATTCATTTGCAATTATATTATATTCTAGTAGAAATTTATAAGGGAAGCACCAAGACAATAGATAGGACAAACAACCTTTGGAAAACTCGGAGTCAAAGATAAAGGAATGCAATATCTAGCAGCTAATTTATCTTAAATAAAACTTGCCAAGTTATGAATCCGATATCAAAGAAAGTAAAAAAATGTTTTAAAATGAATTAGAGAACATTGTACATTCTTACAGCCATAATTAAAAGATCTGCTATTGAACTTGGCACTCGTTAGACATCAATTCTTTTACCGGTGAGAACATCGTTTGTTCTAACGAACTTGGTACATTTTTGTCATTACTATTTTAGTTGGGATTCATTTTATCCTATGCAATAATTCAACATTAAAGAAAAAAAATCGAATGCGTCCATCGTTCAAATTCAGATTATACAAGAACATTTGTAGGTAATTATCAGTTATGAGGGGTACAAATAGAGTTCACGAACATGTAGGAACAACGAAAAAAAAATGATATAACTAACTGTACTTTAAGTGGCTCATATTTCCAAATACAGTAGTACTTCGATCGATCGTGTCTCGCTGGAGCATTCATTTCGAACGATTTAAACGAGAAAGTCACTAATGTAAGCCAGTATAACTTAAGACAATCTCATTAAAACAAGTCGGGGCATATGGGAAAACGGATGAGGAAACGATGGATACCCTCTCCATATGGAAAATCATTTAATAGCCGATTGTTATCATTCAGTGTCTTTTTATTCTGGCTTCGCAAACCTTTACGCTCACCACAACTAAAGCGGTCACCAAGGCCGCGGTAGCCTAGTGGTTAGGATGTCGGTCTTTCAACCGGAAGATTGGGGGTTCGATACCCGACCCGCTGAAGACCCCCATGTACACTTGGGGATACGTGCATGTAGATTGTAGAATCCGTGTACATTGAAATCCGGAGGGTACCGGAGGTTGGATAATTTCCCTTCCCTTCACACTTAGGCGAAAAAGAAGGTGGCACTATCTGGTGTCATCCAAATTCATAATGAGCCAAGTCCTACTTCCACCGTTGTGGTGCTCATCTGTAAAAACACTCGGAACGCTCTCCTTACTGCCTGAACTCCTGGATGCTCTGCGAAGGGGAGCTTGGATACCCAAGTGGCATTAGAAACATCAAACAAAGCGGTCACGAACACATTCTCTCTGCAACCGATTGCCCGTTTCAACTAGGGATGTAACGAATATTCGGCCACTATTCGGTATTCGGCCCTTTGGCAGAATACTGGGTAAGGTAAAATTCGGCCTGGCCGAATATTGATGGACTATTCGGCCCAATAGTTCTGCTGCAGTAGAAATTCAAATTAAAAAAAAGAAATTAGTAGATTTTAAAGATTTAAAATTGTTATAATTATTGCAATATAATACATTAGTATATAGTTTAGTAATAAAGACAATTTCGAATAAAACTGCCTTTTTTAAACCTTGATTTAGGCCAGACTGAGCAAAAACAGATTTTAAAGTTGTAATATTGTATTTTATAGTTAGCATTTGCTCCCAAAAGCTGGCAATAGTTAATTATGATGGAGAATATGATAAATTAATTTTGTTATTATTAACAAAGTGGAAGTTGGACTTTCTTTCGGTAGAGTGATTTGTTGTGAATATTGGCTAATAGAGAAATATGAAAAGCCTAGAATATATCATGAATATTTAGGTAGCATAAGTTGGGGTTTTTGAAAATAAAAATATATTCCAGTTAAGTGCATTAAATTTTAATAAATCTTTTAAAGATAGGTATGTAAAAAACAACAAAAAATTAAAATATGAACTTTTATAACTTTTAAAATATCTTCAGCAGTTTTGAGCATGGTAAAAGTTCACTAAGCAATAGTAGTTCTTTATTTGAATTAAATAATAAGTAAAATAATGCTAATGCTTCCTACCATAAAACCTGTCAGTTCTATTCCGCTTGTGTGTGAAATTCTTAGTTTTATTAAGTTCAAAACAATAGAGAAAAATAAGTTTTATAAGAAAATAGAACCGACTTCAAATTATATATTGCGCTAAAAAGTGAAAAATAAATTAATTGTTTAAAGAATTAATTTATTTTTCACTTTTTAGCGCAATTTATAATTTGAAGTCGGTTCTATTTTTTTATAAAAATTATTTTATTTTATACTTTTTAGTGTAAATACATTTTTTATATAAATACTCTATTTTAAAAAAGTCCATGTCAAAGGGCAAATCTTCTTTGAATGAATGGCACTAAAAATTTATCATTTGCATGATAAATTCCGTTTAAAAGTTGATTTTAGCAAAACAAACTGATTGGATTAATTTTTGCCTCAGAGAAAACTTGAGTTAAACTCTTGCTGTAATTGCTTTTAATATTATAACCCAATGGCAACAAACACTTTTTTAACAATGACTTTTATATATATTAATAGTTTTCCCAACAAAGAAAAATCAAGCCAAGCCTTTCCAATTGAAATAAAAAATACTTATTTTTCACCCGTAACTTTTTTTCTAAAAAAACAAATGCAGTCAAATTGATTTGCGATATTTGAGTTTGACGACCTTCTATCGATTAAAGAAAAAATCATCAAAATCGGTGCATTTAGTCAAAAGTTATTAATGAAAAAACAAAAAATAAATACTACATATCCGCCCATAACTTTTTTTCTAATTATCGAATATGGTCAAACGAAAGTACGGGACCTATGGGAAACCACCCTCGATAGATTAAAAAAAAATCATGAAAATCGGTTCATCCAGTGAACAGTGAAGTTATGAGTGGACAAACAAACGAAAAAAAAAACGACATACATACATTGAATGTATAACCTCCTTCCTTTCGTAAAGTCCGTTAAAAATAGATTAATTTAAATAGTTTTAAATTCTTAACAAACAGAATTAAATCATACATCACAGATTGTGTGTAATTGTTGTTTGACTTAGTGAAAAATTTTAAATTTGACAAATAGTTTCTATTACAACGATTTTCTAGGAATTTTAATATTCGGCAGCCGAATATTCGGTATTCGGCCTAAGACTTTGGCCGAATATTCGGCTTCGGTCTATTCAGCCTAGAAGAACCAAATCACTATTCGTTACATCCCTAGTTTCAACACCTTTTTCTTAGCTTGACCTGTATGTCTGCAATAGCGTAGCCAAGGGCGTTAGGCCTATTGATGAAAACCTCATTAAAATCCGTTGTGTAGGTTTAAAGCGTACAGACGTGGGAAGCGACTTTGTTTTACTCTTTTAAGATGTATATATATATATGAATATAAATACTTTGTTTATAATTGTGTACATTGATTTCATGGCATTTAAGATTAAAAAAAATAATAAAAAAATATTAGAAAGTTTATATAGTGAGAGGGAGAAAAATAAAATACATTTTAGCCCTTTGACTATGGCAGACAAATAAGGATTTAAATGCAACTTCATCACATTTTTTCTGCTTTTTTATATTAGTCAAGAGTGAATATTTTTTTCATATTAGGGATCATTCATAAATGATGTCAGGCTTCAAGGGGGAAGGGGGAGTTCTTGAAATTGTGACGAAGGGAGACGAGGGGGTAACAAGAAGTGTGACATCATGCTTATGCAATATAGTGTGGCCAGTGACAAAGGGGGACAGGGTCAAATGTATGGGGAAAAAACATGACATCATTTATGGACGGTCCCTTAGTCAATAATTTTTATACTAGTCAATAGTGAATAATTTTTTTATACCAAAGAATAATGGTTTTATATTAGTCAGTATGTTAGTGCTATACTTTTGCTGTAGAAGAAATTATACAAGTACAGCTACCGTACTATGGGAAAAGTCTTCTTTTAATACTATATTTATTCGAACAATATTACTGTAAAAAGACAATTTTTCTGGAACTAGTCGTCCCAGCCCCCATAGTGAAAAAGTTAAGAGACATCTGGAAACTGGTGTTATTAAATGCATGGAAAAATGCTGAAACAATTGTAGGAGAAATTGTCAATTGTGATATGTTGCATTAGTAACAATGATAGAATGGGAAAATAATGGAGAAGTTTATATTGTAAAAACTTGCAGCTCTGAATCCAAATTATTATTATTTAAATTCATCTCAAACTGAATGAATTGAAGACTTGAGATACAAAAAAAAAAAAAAAAAAACTCTTGGGGAGAAACTTTGCAACCCATTAACACCACCAAAGAGGCTACAGTTGCATTCTTAGA
This sequence comes from Octonoba sinensis, assembly GCA_038502835.1. Lineage (NCBI taxonomy): Eukaryota > Metazoa > Arthropoda > Arachnida > Araneae > Uloboridae > Octonoba > Octonoba sinensis. The sequence goes on along the minus strand of CM076601.1, from coordinate 50,980,043 downwards.
ACTTTCAATTTCAAAAACTTTTCGAAGGAGAACCCTCAAAACCCTCTTCCCAAATACCACCAGATAACCTAAAAATGTGTTTTTAAGACAAGTTTTGGAAAAAAATATCTCTATCCCCTAAGCCCAAAGTTGCATTCTTAGGACTACAATTTCAGAAACTTTTTGGGAAAGAACCCTCAAATCTTCCCACCCAAACGTCACCAAAGATGGCATAAAACAGTGTCTACGGTTTAGTATTTGGAATAGCATTTTTTAAACACTTTCTTTGGACAACTGCTGCAGTGCCCAGTACTGGCTCTATTCGGCCACCAACTCCGTGTGAAAGCAATCCTAAGGCTTCGAGGAATAGGTAGGTCTTCCAATAGGTAGGAGTCTGGTGGATACAAGTACTGGCTCTATTAACACTCCGAATGAATCTCTTCTTATTTTACGAGATGGATGAGGCAGATTTTTCACAATTCATAAACCAACGAGTAAAGATAAAGGGTATGAAACACAGCTTCATAAGGTCCAGGATCTGGATGCACAAAAATGTTGAAGTCTACATTTGCCTTTGCCTGTCGTGCTTTAGTTGCACATAATGGAATGGGCTTATGCCCAGCCATGAGAATACATTATTTCTACAATTGAGAATAGATGTTTTTATAGAAGAATATGTCACTTGTCGAAGAAATGATGTTAATTTGCATAAACATTTGCATCGTTTTTACCTGTTTCGAAGCACGCAGGGTGTCTACCAAGTTTTACAAAGTCAATTTGGTGACTTTTCGGGGACTTCGTAAACTTATTTAGTGACCTAGTATATTTTCACAAAACCTGTATTTAAAAACTTTATTTTTAATAATGATTAAATAAAATGACAAATTAATGCTGAATTTCTTAATATAAATTGTTTAATTTTAAGTTCTTACATTTTTTTATTACTGGAGCTCAATGTCTAACAAAAAAAAAAAAAAGTGAGGTAAGTCCTACAGTCTTCGGAACTTACATTAATACGTAAAGTCTGAATTAAATCTATAAAAACGCATTGCATTTTTTAAAGAAATAAACATGTTTTTGAGCTTCAACTTTTAATACTTGTGCACACCATAGTAGATATTTTATTAATATATATGTGTAATGAATTTGAGTTACTTGACTAATGAATTTCTAAGATTAAAAAGAGGCAGAATTAAAAACATTAGGATTAGTATTTTGTCAAATTTAATGATCACTTTATAGTATATGAAAAACAATTGCTAATTTTTTTTACATGTTTTAAAAATATATATTAAAAGAAAATAGAAAGAAATGTTATTTATTTATTTTGTAACAATATATAATGAGAGCTTGAAAGGGTAAAAACCTAATGTTAAAGACAATCTAACATTGAAAAATATTTTTAATTGCATGCAAAAAAATAAGAGAAATTATATTCTTAATAAGGCTGCAATATTTAATAACTATAATCAGCTGATATGATCAGTAAAACCTTAAGGCTAAAAATGAATTTTAAAAACTCTTTAATTTGATTAAATTTCGAGGGGGTGCAGCAAAATGACGTCCGTGCAAGTACTTTACTACAGAAGTTGAAACTTGAAGAAGATTTAAAACAATGGTAAAGTCGAAGTTATTGATGTCCGAGAGGAAGAATCCGATAGCAAACGAGAATTACGAAGTTTTACCGAAGCCGATGCAACTGGATTTTGAAATGCGTAAAAAATCGGTATTGACCCTTGAAAGCACAAAAAACGGACTACTCGTGCAAATTTTACTCGTGATTTGTAACATTTGCAGGCATGCACGTAGGCTACGTTAAAAAAAATTCATAGAAAAGAAAAAATGAAAAAGAAAAACTTCCTAAGTTACTAATTTTTGCGAAAACGAAATTTTTAATTTCCAATTTCTCCGAAAATACGGAAAAATCACACGTCTGATTATACGAGTGTGAAATGATTTAAAATCAATGTTATATCTACCATCCACCGCATTAATCAACCCCACTTTCAGTTCTAAAAATAGTTGCGCCGCGAATTGTATCGATCATGGCCGAGAAAAAAACATTCAGTGCCGTCGAATTTTTTCGTAACCGGTTATCCAGTTTCGTTACTTTTTGGGAACTTCCGTGACCCCTTTTCCGATTTGGTGACTTTTCGGGGACTTCCGTGACTTCGGTGACCGGTAGACACCCCGACTAGTCAAATAAAATGATAGATACTTTTTAAAATAAAATAAAAGAATCTAATACTTCTATTGTTTTGCTTTTCATATGAGTTCCTTAAATTTGGATTTTTTTTTTTCAATAAAAATAATTAACCAAATCTGTTCTGGATCAAATCATTTATCAGGAGTAATTCCAAAGAACAGCCACTGAGTGAATAAAGAGATTTGAAAAGACATAAAATCTGTTCTGCCCAGGGTTACTAAAACCCTAAGCATGCCCCTGATTTTATATTTAAGTAATGCTATATAGATTTGGATAAAGGAAATTTTGACAGGAACTACTGTAGTGAGCTTTCTAAGTTTGTCGTCAAACACATCAATAATACATTTTCTCTCTGCTAAAATAGCAGAAGTTATACATGAGAGAATAAATCATGATAATGCATCCCTGCCGCCTACTGCAACTGCCTTTTAAAGTGGAAAGAGTGCAAAAGATTGTTTTGAATTTAATGAAAATGCAAAGCATACATAACTGAAATAATTAAATAAAAATAAAAAAAAACCTCCCCAACAAAGGAAAATCTATGATTATAGTTGTTAACACAAGAACAGGAAACTGATGCATACAATCAAAATAATTAATATATTTAATTTAAATAAAATTTAGATTTAAAAAAAAAACATCACAGATTCATTGTACATATAAACTTGCAGCAAAAACAATGTCTCTTTTTATTTTGTGAGAAGCTTCCTCCATCTTTTTTGCCAGCACTGTGTCACCAACCAATGAAGCACCATTGCGCACATCTTTAAGTAATTCACTAAGACGCTGGATACTTCTCACAATAATGCCTTCATCTACATCTGTACTTTGCATTATTTCGGAAAATGCCTGAAAATATGGCAATATAAGTATTTTATATGATCTTTTCTAAAGCAAAGTTTTGAAAAAGTAGGTACCATAGAAGCCAATTTCTGTGATCATGATTAATGTTATAAAAATCCCTAAGTGCGATCTGCTTGCATAAAAATACATTAAAAAATCAAAAGTTTTTGCGATCAAAACTTCATTTATTGTTATCAACTTACAGAAATTATTTTTCCTAAATGGAGGAAATCTAAGGGGAAAAAAAACTTTCTTTTTTGGTTTGTAAGTTGTTTTCTGAAATTCGGACAGAAAAGTATTTCACTCCTACTCAAATAAGGGAGGAACTTTGATTGAATCTGGCATTTATGTGCACAGAAAAAAGCTGATGCTGAACAGTTTTATAAACTGTAAAAATAGTATACAATCAGCAATCAGTGATTTCTTTTCTCTTAAAGTAACTTTTCTACTTTACTTATTTTACTTTTCACATTTTTCTTGCTACTATTATTTTTACACTAAACACACTTATTTTATTTCAACAGCACATAACAAAGTTGTCTGTGGAAGTCAGCAGCGTATTTATGTGGCAATGTGCAAACATATTCATTTTTCCAGCATTATATGTTTGCGTTTATTATACTCACTTATTGTTATGAGATTAAATAATTTTTGTACGGATGTGATCACATAATGCAGCATCCATTGTAGTACAAATAAGAATTATTATTCATTTAATCTACTACTTATAACAGTGTTTCATTTCACGAAAAACAGAAATTGGAAAATATAAAACAATAGACATGTACATTTCAATTTTCCACATACCATAATGGGACCGTTCTTAAATGATGTCACGCTTTATCCCCATATATTTGACCCCCTCTCCTCTTTGTCACAAAATGTCACACCTTAACGGACCACCCTTTGTATAGTATTGTAAAATGACAAATATTTTAAAGAAGAGTCCCTATACCTGGTAGTTTCTCTTTCCAGAAGATGTCATAAAGTAAGTTCAGATAAATCTCTAATGTCAAAACATCAGCTTACTTCAAGGTCATGATAACTTTTTAAAATAGCATCAATGAAATGAATTTGCATTAAATTATTGTTTACCTCATATCAAATATTTTTTCAATCAATTTTTAATGTTTTCTGAGGCACACCATTAAAAATAAATACATAAATACTACAGATGTATAGTGTTTACTGAAAACTACAAGAACAAAACAAGTTTCAAGTCAAAAAAAAAAAGTTATTTAACCTTTTTTTTGCCTTCAAAGTTTAAAAGTTCTGATTCACCTTATGTTATGGTATATTCATGTTTTGCTTTTAATTTTTAATAAATTTAAGCAGGCTTTAAAAAAAATGCTTACTTTCAAATTATGACCAACCTCCATTTTTTAATTTTGACATTAAAGTGTTCTTCCACAAAAATATTGTCATCACTGTAAGAATGTTTATTATGCAGTAAAATTGGCCTGCTTCAAATTTTGACCGAGTTAAATAAAAATGTACATTTTACACATGGAATAATAAGCTTAATGATTCTAAAGGTTCTTCAATAGACCTTATAATTAATTGAAATGCAAGAAAGAAAAAGGAAATGGACCAACAAATCATGAACACTAATCTGCATTCATTGTACTTTGTTTTCTTCTCCCCTTTTAAATAGCAAATTTTCAAAAATAAGTGAATAACTAAACCAATAAAATTTAAAGGTTTAAGGAAATATTAAATAAATAAATGGTCTGAATATGATTTAAATCAGACAATTAAAAAAAAAATCATTGATTTAAATCCAGTGTTTCAACAACAATAAAAGAAAACACGAATGTTTGTATTAATAAGTAGAAGTAGGATGAGGGAGGTGAGATATGGGGGTGATAAACACCAGCTCAATTCAAAACAAAACCAAAATTTACTTAATTTAAAATTTCATGGTAGTAACAATACAAAATTCAACTTACCAGCAGAAGTATAGTGGAAGTTAACAATTCCTTAAAAAAGTGACATAAAAAATTGGGTAATTTTTATACATATTTTTGAAGAAAAAAATAGAATTTATATAGACAAAGATTAAAATTTTTCAATATGGCTGTAGAACAGAATGTACAGGATCTACTTCATCATTTCAACTAATGACCATTGCTTTAGATAATTTGCAGGCAGAAAATTTTAATATAGCTGAAGACTGTTACAAAAAATTACTAAAAAAAATATAGAAAGTAACTCAAGCAGCAAGATTAAGTTTATGATTTTTAAGAAAAGAATGAACAGACTCTTAAGAAAAACATGAAATTCAGACAAACACAAGAAAAAATAAAATGTCACATGCTCATTTTTTACTGATCTCTATCCCCAAAATACAAAGCAGGAGATTTAACAGATTTTTCTTTGTGCCATTTTATTTGAAAACAAAATTTTGGTGTCTATGACAACATTTGAATGATAGAAAACTAGCTGCTACAAAAGAATGCATGGGTGATAAGCAGCCATAAAGAATTCAACTGCTCACAGTATTAACTTTTCCAATAATTATCTTGTTTAAAAGACATAAAATGAAATATATTATATTTTTTTTTGAAATTTTCAGCATAAATATGCATTTATTTTCAATGTAAAAATATTATTTGCATTTAAGAAATATTACATCTAGTTGCCTTTTTCTCAGACTATCAGTCTCCAGTTATGTTTGTCGGTTTGAAAAACAATCTGCTTTAAATTTTAAAAAATCAGATTATTTTGATTTTAAAAAAATTAAAAAGATTTTTTTCACATCCTGTAAATAAATAAATAAAGATAAAAATTGACAAAAACCCCTCGGCAGAAACTTGATGATATTTGTGCTTTTTTTGCAAGGCTATGTGAATATTTTAGCAAAACTTATTGTATTACTTTAAAAATTGCTGAGAAATCCATTTGTTTCATGTTTCTTATGATTAGTGCTGTAGCTGAGGATTCTTATTTAAGAAGTTTTTTTTTAGTACAGTAACTTTATTCCAGGAATTAGTTCTTATATTTGAACTAATTCGAAAACAAATTGTGACTGTAACGACACTAAAAATTGAACTTACATTTAAAATATTCATATTTTGGAAATTTAATAAAGCTTTTGATATTTTGCATCAGTAAAGTCTTCCCATTTAACTTTTAGCTATCCCAGAATTTTCAGTTAAATGTCATAATAAGATTCAAGAATTCATAAATAAAGCTTCAAATTCTCAAAAAATATTAATGATGAAAAACACTAACATTATTCACTGATGATTATTGGTCGGTACTTTTCTCTACCAGACCCTGTTACCTTTCAGACGAGGCCTTAGGATTGCATGCGTGCAAGGCTGATACTGATATTAATATGGTGGTGGAATAATTGAGGTTAAGTGTCTGCAAAATATGTGTTTTTTTCTTATAATTTCAGTAAATGCACCATTAAAAATTAAATTTCTGAGTTTTTTAGGCACTGGAAAACTTAACATGAGAATTATTATTTCTAAGTGAAATCTTGATAAACACAAACAATTTACAATTAAATAAGCAGGACTCTTTTTTATCAGAATATTGTTAGACTTGCACAAATATGATCAAAGCACGTCAGAAAGCAAAACTTTTAAAATTAAAATATGTCATTAAATTTTAAAATCATAAAAATATTCACATTCTGAAATTGATAATTAGAAAATTTAATAATGTTCTACCCAAACTGATACTTAATTTACCTGAAAAAAAAATAAGCAGTTTAGATTTTTATAGAACATGGAATACTCACAGTTCCTTTAGCCCATTCATACACAACATTAACTAAATAGAAGTTATACTGCTCAACAAAGTGGGGTTCTGCAATCCCAGCACATGCTTGTCTGTATGCAATTTCCATAGCCACTTTTCTGATCTCTTCAATTTTCTATGGAAATATAAAATATTTTTTAATGTTTTAAAACATTCCCTCTATGTTGTATTATTTTTTAAAATGCATTTTGTTGTACTTCAATCAATAACTAAATTTATTACTCTTATGGGGATAGAATAAATGAGACCAGCAGCAATATTTATTCAGCAGTTATATCATAAGCAGCAGCATCACTATGAGGTTGGGGTGACACCCAAAATGAGATAAAAAGTTTTTGGAAAATACATATATTTGAATTACACAATTTTACTGATGCTATTTCAATGTATAATTGAAAATAAATGTAGTTAACTAAGAGTTACACCAAATAAATAAAATATAATTTTTTCAGCTTTTTTTGTTACACTACTGAAAATAATATAAATTACAACATTACAAGTTTATACAAAGCTTTTTTCTGCAGGGAGGGAGCGAGTGATACCACAAATAATCGCCCTGGGTGACAACTGTGCTAGGAACACCACTGTCTTAATTTTTTCCCTCAAAGCAAAAAATTGCATTCATATAAATGCATTCCTTCTTTCAAATAAGGATAATAGTAGAATAAAGCATAAGGAGATGTTTATTTTATTATGAAGAAAAGAAATCATTAGCATTCACTTTTCTTTTTGAGCTAAAACTTAACAATAGAAATGGAATAAATGAATATCGAGGGAAAAACAAACAATGTGTACCCAAAACATAAGAAAAACATAATCATATTTTGAGAAAACTTAAGTACTTTTGAGTAATTTTGGAAAAATGTTCAAAGGCTATACAAAACCTGTAAAGTAATACTTACGGCTTTCAATTGACTTGGCAATTCCAAATCAGAATCTTCACATTTCTGTTGAAAAACCATGCATGATAACAATGCAGCCACTTCTTCAGGAGGACAATCACTGAAAACAGATTTCACTAGCAGTTCTGTAATTAGAAGCTCATGGTTGCTCATTTCTCTTGCCACAGATCCTTTTAACTGAACATTATCATCTGCATCTATGTATCCAAGTGTTTTTAAAACCTAACATATAAAAATGCAATAATTATGAGAAAGATGAATTAAAAAGAAAGAAAATGAAGCATCAAATAAAAGATTTAAAAACAAAATTATAAAATGCATACAATTTTGTTTTTTGCTGACAAACAGGTAGTTCTCAACTGATGTGTTCCTTGCAAATTTTATTGAAAATAAAATTGGTTATAACAGTTGAAGAATTTAATTATAATCTTTGGAGAAAATTTAATTGTATTACATACCTGGCATTTAAAATAAATTCAAAAAAATCAATTTAAGAATTTAAAGTATACTTAGTTAAAGCAGTAATAATTTCTGGAAACAGCCTTGATATGATATACATACACAAACCTTTCTTATTTATGAATTTGAAATTCATGAAATTTTATTTGAAGGTGCTAAAGCTATCTTTTATTGCATGCACAGTAGAAAAAAGTTTGTTTCACGTCGTATTTTGATAACTGCTTTCACACATAAATAAAAGCATAAAACACTCGCATGAACTCTATCACAGCGTTTTCTCCCCCAACAAACTGCCTGAAAGAAACTATCCATGGCCCATTCACAAGACATGCAAATGCTTCTAGTATCCCTAAAGAAGACTGAGCTAAAAAAATGGAATGTACATAGGGTCACACTAGAGAAAATTCAACTTTGTTTTTGGACCCTTCACAAAATTCCAATAAACTAAAATGGACCGAAATTTGGTACATAGGTAATCAAATATCAAATTATCAATTAGTACTTTCAAGAAACCAATAAGTAAAAATGCTTTATTCTCAGTAGAACATTTGACATTTAAATGATTTTTACATCACGTACTGAAAAAGTGATTTTAGGATTAACGAATTTCATATATGTTTTAGGCATCTTAAAATATCTCATCTTTTTTTTAAATAATGTATTTTCAAGATAAAAAATTTTCAACAAGACAAACTTTCCGAGTCAAGAAAGAAATAGAAGCAAATAGCATCTTGGATAACTGCAGGAAGCTTACATTTTTACGCATCTCGTACTCAGGATGAAGAGTGAGACCTTCATGTGACAGCTTATGTTTATAAGAGTGAATTCTTTCTGACAGGTATTCTTGAGTGGAAATCTCATAACACTGAAAGAAAGAAATTCAAAATAAATTATACTGATAACACAGTCATATAAACTTATTGTTTCATTCTTCAAAATTTAAACACAAAATCTTACATGTTTTGAAAACTGAGGACATTTTATGCAAGTAAAGCTTTCAAACGATCTTTCTAAATTTTCTAGCTGCAAAGCTTCCTCAACTAGTTCCATATCTTTGAAATTTATGTTGGCAGAAGGAAAACCATCCAGATTTGCTTCACACAAAGAACATAATTCTTGAAAGGCAGAACTGAGAGCATAACCAGGATTAGAACCCCTATAATAATGAAAACATATAACAAGTTGTCTTTGTATTCACTAATATGAACATTTTCATGACATATATTCTTGAATACGCTTACAATAATATGAATAAAGAGAAATACAATATTTCTTCCAAAGTTATGAAATATTATACAATTATAAGCTTCATATGGAGGATTCAGAATACAAGTGAACCAAGCCCATAAAAAGGTTTTTTATGCTACAGAGGTTTAAAGTTAAAGCTTTATAACAAAATTACCTCTTAATTTCTTTTTAATTATAAATTAAATTTTAAAAGTTCAAAGAGAAACTTGGTTCATTATTGCACTGAAATTTTACATAATCAGTGCCTGTTATTGTGCTGCTTACTTGAAAATGACAAAAAGTGGACTTGGTTCACTTGTATTCTGAACCCTCCATATACAGCACATATTGAGAGACATTACCATATTTATGCGTGTATAAGCCGATTCCCCAACTTTCCTGCAAAAAATCTTTCAAAAATGACTGACCAGGTACAAGACCATTCCCCTACTTTAAAAACTGACATATTTAGTAATAGAGTCTTCTGAAGCATTCAATTCCTGGTAAGATGTCAATGGTGACATCTATAATGATGAAGTCAAGACTAAATAAAATAATGTTTGTATCTTTTTTAACTTTTTGCCTTTTAAGTACAAAAACCTAATATGTTAGATTTTTACTCAGCAGATCAAATTTTGAACCGTGCATACACTCATCTTTGAACTCGAATCTTTGGCCAAAAAGTGTGGGTTTATACATGAATATATACAGCAGGTGCTTTAAGTCTGAAATTTACCCGATTTTTAATGCTAAATTATTTTCTAACCATTTAAACAAAATTTATTGAATCAAATTAAGAACTTCTGAGTTCTTAAGATTATTCTGGAAATAAAGTAAAACTGCTCTATAGTGGACACCAGCAAGACAAAAATATTCGTCTGTAAAAAAAAGGTGTCTGCAATCGAGGGGTTTTTAAGCTCTTTGCTAGCGGGGAATTAAAAACTGTCCACCTAAGGGAAGTGTTCGTTAGGAGGAGATTTGTTGTAATAAATGTATTTTACAATCGCTTTGAACCATTCAATAATGCTTCAACTAACCAATTTTTAATTGTTAATATGGAATTTAACACGTGTTAAAATAGAACAATTGAGAAAAAAGTACACTTAGTTAGGCTTACGTTAATTCAAACTTTTTCCATTCCTTCAAGACTTCATTTTCCTGAATTCTTAATGTTTTGTTTGTTATTACTTGCACATCTTCAAAAGTGATAGTTATAACTTTAGGTTGCTTTTCACTAGGATAAAATATTTGCTTTGTCCATGGCAATATTTTGTTTTCTTCAGTAGAGCCTTGCGATTCCTTCTCTGCAATTGCAAGAACTTTGCATTTATTTTCTTTATCAATGTTTAACAAAACACAAGGAATGTTTTCTTGTAAATCTGTTGCAATAACAAGAACTCTTCCAGCCATGAATATTTTACTGGCTAGAGCTTGAGAACATTTCTTTTGCTGGAAATCAGAAGAAAAAGTTAAAACATAATGCATTCAACTGAGTTTTAACTTTAATACTTTTGTTTTTAACTTTTGTAAGACAAAAAATATCATCAATGTATCAGGCTACTACAAATTCTTTCAGAAATATTTAGGATTTACTCATTCGCACTAGTGGCAAAACCAGTCTTTTTTTTAGGTATTTTGGTTAACAGCAATTCTTGTTTGTACATACATTACTATATGTGTATGACAGGCAACATGACTAGGAAGGATTTCGGCGGGAAAAGGGGGGGGGGGAGGAGTAACCAAAAACAAACCTTCTGTCTGCACTTTTGATTAACTACGCTTTATTTTAAAATTTCATATCTATATACTCAAATGTTTAATAAATTTTAGGCATTTAATTATAAACATTCAGGTGATGCAATTTTGCAACTAATTACTACTTGTAAAATAGGTGTGTTTTCCCATGGTAAAAGTACATTGAAAATCTGACTGCACATTATTTTTCTGAAAGTTAGGAAAAAAGGCAGAAATGTGTACACCTTTTGATTGTTGCACAATTTTTCTCAAACAGAATATTTACAGAGATGTTGCCATTAATTCTTGGATGATGCATTTTTAACCAAGATGATTAATATTATTAATCTAGTTCATTCTTCTCATCAAATATATAAAAGATTTAATTATACAGATATCTACTTAATCATCTATCAATAAAATTCAGCTTCAGAAATAATGCATAAATGTTAAAAGAAAAATAAAGGATTTTACAAAATGCAAACTAAAAAAAAAAAAAAACACTATTGTTGAGAAGCATGGAATAAAAGTTACACACACAAGTACACAAGATATGTTATTCTAACTGTCATAGAATGATTAGTGTGCCCCACAACTAAGTTGCTGATCCTGGTGTAAATCCCAGGTACTTTGCTCCAGGTGTAAATATCTCTGGGGTTGATGACATTACCAAGTTCATTTCAAAATGATAACCTAAGGGTTTAGCATCTAACAAGCCATTATGCTTTAGCAATCAGCATTTGACACCTTAAGTATGAAGAATACAGGAAAAGATGGGCAGTACTTGACTGGTCAGAATTTAATGTACTTTTTAACTGTAATTATAACCACTATACATAGAGTTCTTGTTACTGATAATTTCACATTTGTAATTTGTGAATAGCATAAATTCATCTGAACAATTTATAAATTGTAAGCTATAAAAGTTTAAAATTGATCGACATCAGCATGGTATCATTGGCAGTTTGAGCTTTGTACTTAAAACAGAGCTGAACAACTAATTATACACAAAAGCTTATGCAGAGCTCAAGTCATTTTAGGCTTAATGGTTGAAGGTTTGAAAGAGATGGCATTTTACTCCTCCATGTATGTTCAAAACTAAAATATTTCATTAGTAAGCTGTAATTGTTTGACTTGGTAAAAATTAACTAAATTTCTAAGAATCTTTTTTATAGAATCTGCATTGCGCTTTTCAAAAAAAAAAAAAAGCCTATGGAACAGGACATTGTAATCAAGGGAGCAACTACACCGTATGCACCAAATGCAAATGCACTGTACTGTTGATAACACAAAGTGTGAAGGCAACAAAGTTGGAACTTAACAATTACTATCGATATTGCACCAATAGTGAGGATTTAACATTTTTGTTATTTCACCGAGGTGCAATTAACAAATCCCTATACTTCGAGTGAAATACAATTTTAACGACATAAAATTACCAAAGTGCTATTTATTGACAGCACAAGATCATGCTCATTAAATCAGACCTTATTATGTGGTCTGAAAGACTATGATAAAGACTTTGTTACTATCATCATTGTGGTGAAGCAGCATAAGTCAATGGCTGGAGTAGTAATGATTACAAACCCTTCAGAGAGATTATGAAGAAATAGTTTCATTTAGGGGGGGGGGGGGAGACGGAGGTTCAAGGGGACAAAAAGGATAGCTTCCCAAATAGGAAGTTATGTATTTTGGAACTGGTATTTTACAACATGATTGAAAAAGAAGAAAAAGTCGAATCATAAATTTCACATTTTGAATCAACAGAATAAAATGATTTATTAGAAAAATACGTAGTGCCTGTTTAGTTCACAGAACATTATCTGTTGTACCACAACAAAATTCCAAAGCTAATTTAATAAAATACATTTAATCTAATTATTTAAATTTTCATTAAATAAATATGTAAACAGTCTGCTTCCTTTTCATTTTTTTTTACCACAACTGATTTAAACTCACTTTTAAATAGTCAAATCATTATTACAATAACACAACAATACATAACATAATAAAGGTGCAGATCAGAAGAGGCTGAATGAACACACAGGCAAGAAAAAAGCTGAATTTTCTTCAATAAGTTTCAATTTTATAATAACTATCATACTGTACCAAATACAACTAGGGTTCAATAACCTAAAGTTTAAGTACTTATGTATTAAAATAGACCTACATTAATTTATGTATCTAAAGATACTGTCAGATTTATTTAAATTAATATTAGTGATCCCAAAGACTATTATATTCGATTAAGTGGGATATTCAATTATGCAGGAAAACATAATTTAATGTATTTTATTAAGCTTAATTAATAATTAATAGTAATTCATAATGAGTAATTGTCAATCATAAAATATAAAATTCCTGAAATATATAAGAGAAAGAGCCAAACATAAAATACTCATAATTAAATCATTTACTATTCTAATGATAAAAATTTTACTATGTAATTTATTCCCTACCTAAATTACAAAATCAAGGTTTTGCTTTCATTTTACCACATTATTTCTAGAAAAGATCTGTCATAGTCTACGGTGTATTCGTAATTCATTTAAGAGTAAAGAAAATTAAGAAGAATAATTACAACACTGAATCAATATTGAATTATCTGAGGAAATATTTCTCTTAAGAAGGGAATTTTAACATTATGCCTATGTCGAAATTTTTGATGCCAGAAGGTTGCATTCCAATATCGGGGTTGGTTCTCTTTTATTCATTACCTGATTAAGTGGGATTGGCAGTACTTAAATATTTAACCATAAATTCATTTTCTCATCTCTTTTAATCAGTATATTTTTCCAATTTAAATTTTAAAAATGAACAAATCAAAGAAGAATAAAAATTTACGAGGTAATATCACTAGGAGTTTCATTTAATAGTTCATGAAGTTCTAACAGTGATGATCAACATTAACCATCATGAACTGGATAAGCTGCCATGAGTTACTTCTGTTGCGCACTTGAGATTGTGGGTCACAACATCCAAAATGCTAGCTCCAATCTTTGTCCTAACTTTACAACTGAAACCAGCAACAAAACATGCAATTGAATGCTCTTACTTTTCGGTTGTATATACAGAGACCTAATGTAACATTCACTTTTCTTCGTCCCCTTTCATCTTTGAAAAAACGATTGGATTTTTTGCCCAACAGCAGCTTTTCTTCAAATGGAAATGAAATACATTTTTGAATGCTCAGCTTGGGATTGGTCCCAAACTTTATCTGCAGAAAAATTATCGTTAATATAACATTGTCAAAGTAAAATGTTTTTTTAAAGATTGTGTCCTTGTGTTTGAGATATATTTCTAAAGTAATAATTTATGGGAAAGACATTTCATCAATTGAGAAACTTTAATTATTATACATTTGATGATGTGCTTAAATTTTAAAACACAGCAATCAAACCACTTTTTCAACAAATCTGAAGGTGAAGATGTTGTAAGTGAGACAATTAAACAATTCCCTTCCCCTTAGTCTTTTTTAACATTGCCACTCAAAATACTTCAAATACTATTATGTATGTTATTTTTAGTTTTATTTTAACAAAATAATGAAGGAAGAATTATGAATTAGTACTTAAAATTAAATGATGCTGCAAAATGTTTACGTTGTTTTACATCTTCCCAAACCGTCACCTCATCTATGGCTGTGATAATATAAATATTTAATTTACATTATAAAAATAGTACATGATAATAATTTGTGTAAGCAGAACAGATTGTGCATCTATATGTTCCTTATAGAAGTCAATATATTAAGCTAGATCTTCAAATTATGGCATGGCGGTAGTTTGATATGCAGAAATGGTTATAGGGGGCTCCTTGAAAATTAAAAACTTCTAAACAATGCAAGTTTTAATTTTATTATTATAACATTTCTTATTTCTACTGCTTGTGTCCTTTCAAATATGGTAGCATGTTGAAGCTAGTAAGAAACTGCACCAGATGAAGTTTGTTCAAAGTTTGCATTATAATTAAGACCATTGTTGAATAATTACAAAATCCAAGGTTCACTTAGATCTGAAATCTTTAATACCATGGATCCATGAGATAAAATAAATTTAGGAAAACAATAAGCAATGTCAATACTAAATTAAATTGAAATATTTTCATATCTAATAATAAAATAGTGTCTGCACTTATCTTTCAGTTTTAAAGATATGGTAGGCACATAATAATAATGATGATGATGACGATGATGATAATATTGATAATAATAATAATAATAATAATAATAATAATAATAACGATAATACTGTAAAATCCCGAAAGTAGCCCCCTCATCGAATGTAACCCCCCCCCCCACTTTCGCGCCGAAAGTGGAATCATTCCATATTCCTTAATATAACCCCCCTCCCCAAATGGCTGATGATTTTAAAACAAATTTTGTATTATTTTCTTATGATAAAGATTAAATATGCCCAATTTCTTTTTGTATTTTGTGTTTTATTTTATTTGTTTATTTATTCATAAATATTCAAGGTCTATATGCTTAAAAATAAATTTCATGTATTCGGCGTTAATTCGTTCATTAGCCGCCATCTTTGATCTTGTGAGTCCGTCATTTTTGGTCGTGTTTTGAAATTCGACGCATTACGAAATAACGATATAGCGCTGGCCTCGAACATGCCAAATTTGCGTTTTATGAGTTTTAAATTTAAATTATAGGGATTTCTGCTAACTTAAGTGCTAAATTCTTTCTTCGCGTTGATTCGTTCATAGCCGTCATCTTGGATCGTGTAAGTCCGCCATTTTTGGTCGTGTTTTGAAACTCGGCACATTACGAAATACCGATGTAGCGCTGACCCCGAACATGCCAAATTTGCGTTTTATGAGTTTTAAATTTAAATTATAGGGATTTCTACTAACTTAAGTGATAAATATTTTTTTCATCAGTCAAAGATGCCATCCCCATGCAATCAATTTTCTATTAGAAAATTATAAGACAGATTTTTGTTTATTTAATTTTTGAATCTTGTTTTATATTATTTAAAATAATTTTAAATGGGTTACACTTATTATTTATCTTCAGTAGATGCTCTTAATTAATACTAAAAACATTTTTTTAAAATAATTTTTTTCGAAAATCTTGATTATAACCCCCCTATCTGAAATTTGCCAGTTTGGTTTTTAAAAAGAGGGGGGTTACTTTCGGGATTTTACGGTAATAAAATAAGTAGTTACAAAAGGCATGAAGGGCTTGTTTTCCAATGTAAAAAAATAAATAAATAAAAATGAAATAAAGTAAATATTTAAAAATAAACAAATGAATGCAATAATAATTTTTATTCTGTGAGTTATTATTAACAGTGTTTATTCTTGTATTGGTTTGGATTTTTATTATGTTCCAAAAAATTGTACTTTTACGATCCACAATTGCCCTCTTTTTTTTCTTCCACTTTACACATCTTTATATTGTATGAAAATGATATACAAGTCTTTGTAAGAATGTTTAGTAAGTAAGAGTTTTAAGTGGGAAGGAAAAAATAAAAAGGTTATGTGCAAGTTTAGACCTTTTTTAAAATTATTATTTATCCTTCTCTTTAAACTGATATGTTGCATATACAATCCATCAGCACACCAGCAAATTATTCATAAAATCAAATGATGCTGTGCAGTAATAACAAAGAAAACAGTAATTATAAAAATCTAAACTAAAACTAAATAAATATAGCTAGCTATACAGCTAATACGTCAAAAACTCACCTACTTAATAATAGATAGGTAAAACAATGTGTAGAATAATATAGTAAGAAGTATGCCATATCAAGGAGGTTTTTCTAAACATGTATAAATATAAAAATGTTTTTAACCTCTCTTTTCAATGTGCAGAAAAAAAAAACTTACCAGAATATTTTTGCGAATAACTTTGACCCTATTTAATGTTTGAACATAGCTTCTCATATCAGCTTTACACAATGAACATTCAGACTGGGGAAGAGATTTATATTTTTCAGAAGCCTCTCTTAGCATTTTTTCCCAACCTTCACGCAGTTTATGGTTGTCAGATTCCCCAAATGATCGCTGCATGACATCTTCAACACTGAAGGTCTTAATTTTTAAGAGATTCAAAATCATACTGTAAGTTAGTTTAAACTGTGACTGCAGCTTTGCAGGTTTACCCTGAAATAAAAGAAAAGAAAAAGTAAGAAATTTTGAATTGAACAAAAAAAATTATGTGTACATAAATATTATACTGGGAAACCTCCATTAATAGCCACCCATGAACAACAGTAATCTTCAAAAATGGTCTATTTCCAAGTTCCAAACTATTACCATAGAAATTACAATAGCCAAAAGCTCTGAAGAACGTGAACAGCATTAAAAATAAACCCTGACTGAAGGAAGAACACATTAGTGAAAGAAAATCAATAAAAGAGATAAAGAGTGTTTTCTCCCTGCTTCTGTGAGACTCCCAGAATTACCTGTATCTCTGGGCTGGTCTTTACCAGATAGGAGTATAGGAAAGGACAACATCTAAATGCATGTCTCCGCAGAGTAGCGACAACATCAGAGCACAAAGGGTTATTAAAGTAACCATAAATAATTGGGCTGGTAATGGTTAAATAGGAACCTCAGTACTTCCACAGTTTACACTTCTTCTTTACAAATAATGGGAAATACAATCATTAGAAGGCTCCTAGGGTCCTCTAGTAATGGTTTTCATTGCATTTTAAATGTCACTTGATTGCACATATTTTAAAAATTCAAAAGTTAGCCGTTCCCCTTAATGTTAATTCATTCTCCCCCCCCCCCCCCCATGCTTCAGCACAGATAAAACTTTCTTAATACAGCTCTGCATATACCTATGGCAAACATTTATGTCAGCAGAGCAACAAACTAATAATTGTCTACAAGTCATCCACAAATATTGTCAAAATCAAACATGGATGCAAATTAGTGGCTTGAATTAATTTATTATTTCTGTATGTTATTAATCACTTTGTGTTCCAAATAAAGAATTGGTGCATCAAAACATTGATATGCGTAGCTCAATATAAATAAAAGTTTTAAAAAAAAACTTTTATCTACCTTTTTATAGCTTTGGACAACTAAATTAAAATCTAGATGGCCTTTTCAGGGCACTAAAATTTCATTGCTGGTATCTACCCTATCAATGGCAGTTTTTCAAAAACCATAATCATAAAAAATAAAATAAAAAAATATATAAACTAATCTCTACTAATAATAAAGCAGTAAGTATGTGTGTGTGTGTGTGTGTGTGTGTCTGTCTGTGTACGGCGTAGGGCCCAGACCGTCCAGCGGATTTTCATGAAATTTGGCACGAAATTAGTTTGGAACATGGGGGTGTGCACCTCGGAGAGTTTTTCCTGAAATTCGAATTTGTTCTTCTTTTATTCCAATTTATAGCCGAAAGTTTCATAAAATAGTCATTTTCTATAGGAAGGAATTAGCGCATCGTTTCGAGCTTGATACCGTTGAAAAGCGCGTGAAAAACTACCCCGGACAGAGTTTCGCTCTATGTGCGAAAATTCGAAGCCTCTAAATTAACTAGAAAAGAAGTTATAAGCATTTTTCTCTGCAGTTCGAAATTATTTTTTCACGGTAATTAACTTTAATTTTAATTGTTGCCATGCCGACTAACTATTGATCCTTTTTTCTTTTAACGAATTAAAATTTATTGCTTGCGGTTTTTAGCATTTTGAGAAGCAGTCAATTTTTAATTCATTTATTTCTTTTTTGGATTTTGATTATTATTTTTTTCAAACGAATTAAAATTTATTTCCTGCGTCTCACAGGCGATTGATAGCTTTGTTTTGATTTCCTTATTTTGACATGTATTTTGCGGGACTATTTTCCATACTGCACAGGGGTTTTTAAAAGAAATGTTATCCTTTATAGCGATTTTTGTTATTCCAGCTTATTATTAATATTTATACTTTCATTTATTTACTTTTTTTTTCTCCAGTGAATTAGCACATATGTTATTTTCCTATTTGAGCTCGGATGAAAGGTTTATTCCGCTTTCAAATCTTTGCTTGCTGCTGTTTGTTTCTGCAGGCTACAAAATTTCGTCTTTCTGTTTTAAGCCGGGTCCAGACGCTACGTTTTGCACAACCTTTTTTCTGCGCAGTTCAACACATTGCAGATAAAACTTTGCATGTAGATTGGAAAAGTGCGCAGTTTTGAGTCCGGTGCGAAGACTGTACAGTTGCAGCGATAACTGAGCTAGAAAGCATATGTCTTTGAACTGTGCAGACAAATCTGCACATGTAGACGGTAGTACCCCTTTCCGATTCATTTTGTTTCTCAGTTTCAATTCGTCAGGTGACAATGGCCGACTTTCGGCAATGTTCTCGGGAGTTTCTCACAAAATTAATTGCATTATGCGAAAGTTTCCCACGCGTTTGGCGTGTAAAATCCAAGGAGTATAGTGACAAGGATAAAAAGGGGGAGGCTTATGAGAGTTTAGTGGAAAAATCAAAGACATTGATGCAACAGCAAACAGAGAAACATTTGTAATTAATTAATTCTTTGAGAAGTGTTTACCGGAAATAATTGGCAAAAGTTAATAAATCGATTCGATCTGGGGTTGGAGACGAAATTAACAAGCCATCTCTCTGGTACTTTGATTTGTTACATTTCCTAAATGATCAGGAGACACCAAGGCAGTCTAGGAATACCATGGATGAAAATAAAGAGATTGCAGTTGTTGAACCACCAGAACAGGCAACAAAAAAATATTTATTTTATGTAATCATTTGACCACTTTGAACGCCGGGTTCTTCTGAGACGTTCCAGTCTTTTTTTTTAACATGACACCATGTCATAATTGACCAGAGTAGTACCTCCTTCATGATGATATCGCACAAAACTGAGTGAAATATACAGATATCTCTGCACTATGTAGACGCATAAAAAACTGCAACGTTTTCATTTAGTCTTAAGACTGCGCAGACAAAAGGTTGTACAAAACGTAGCGTCTGGACCCGGCTTTGTCAATAAATAATAGATAAAAATTAATTGTACTAAAAATTTATTAATTAAAACTATTCTAATTTATTATAATCTTCCTTTTTGTGTGGGTACTTGAACAAAACAAACAAAATGCGTTTTTTTTTTTTCAAATATTCTCTTTTTTGTTTTATTTCGTTTCTTTCTTTCCTTTTTTATTGTGTGTTTTGTAGAAAAAAATGCTTAAATGTGTAGGATCTCCGGCTGATTGCCGTGGGCAGCTAGTCTTTAATTATATGGAATGCTATACATTTTAATAAAATAACATAATTTGCACCTAAAAAAGTTATCACTATATACACAATGGCAAACCGACTGGTCTTTTCATTTTTTAACACGGGCATAGCCGTGCGGGTACCGCTAGTTAAGAATAACACTGCAATGAATAATATGAAGAAAAAAAAAGCAAATAGAATCATGAAAAAAACTGTAGCTAAAGTAATGTATATTTACCAGCATCATTGTTCTTAAGGAAAGTGAATCGGGCACATCACCCTTACAAAGTACAATAACAGTTCCAGTTTCATCAAGGCCTCGTCGGCCAGCACGTCCAGCCATCTGAATGAATTCTGATGGTTGAAGATCTCGCATGCTCTGACCATCATGCTTGCGTATAGAATCAAAAAGGACTGTTCTGGCAGGCATGTTTACACCCATAGCAAATGTTTCTGTTGCAAATAAAACCTGAAAGCCAAATTTTGTTCCATTACATCATATCCAAATTTAAAATAATAATTATTTTATTCATGAATGAAATATCACCACACACAATACAAAAGAATTTTGAAGTTTGACAAATTGAACTTCATGTTTATTGTGCTGCTGACTACTGAACTAGCATTTGTAATTAATCAGATAAGACTTTGAAATTACATATTATATATAACATATATATATATGTATAGAGGGTCATGCCAGAGGAAATTCCGATCCATTTTGAACTCTTCACAAAATTCCATTAGATTAAAACGAACCCTTCACAAAATTCCGACCTACCAAACTGTACGTATTACAGAATTTTTTATAAAATTATCTGATGCCTTATAAAAATCTTTTTAAGATTTACAAAAATCGGACGCTGTTAAAAAGGTTGGACCGACCTTTAATATATATATGTTTTTACACACACACATATATATATTGTATACATATACTTTTAAATGAGTATCATTATTTCAAAACAACCTACTTTTACCAAGCTTTTTTGAAACAACATCTCAACCACTTCCTTAAGAATAGGCAGAATGCCACTATGATGTATTCCAAAACCACGTTTAAGATGATCTTCCATGATTCTTATCTAAAAAAGAAATAATAAAATAATAATAATAATAATTTTCAAGAACATATTAAGAATTCCTATGCATACATGAATTCAAAAAATTTAAAAGGAATTAAACTACAGAAAATTCGGAACAAACCTGAGGCAAATCACGATCTTCTCGTTTAAGCTTGTCAATACTATCCCTGAAAAATTTAACAATTTCATTTTTTTCTTTTTGTGTCGTTAAATCTTTGCTGGATAAACTTTTAGCATGTGTATTGCATCGTTTTCTTGAAAAAGTAAAACATACAGCAGGAAGAAGATTTTCTTTTTGCAAGTATCCCAAAATTCCAATATATACATTCTTTTCCTAATTATAAAGAGGAACAAATAATCATTGGCATGTTGTATTAAATCTTACAAGTAGAAAATACAAAAGTGAAAGAGCTTAGTAAAAAACTTGAATTAATTGGAGCAAATTTCTTTTGCTGTGCTGTGCTTATTTGAATCACAGTAAGATGCATTTTATTTGGAGGGAGCACAGAATCAAGTTTTTCAAATGTGAATAAATAAAATTTTAAGCACCAAACACGCTGCTATGGTATAAAAACCTTAAAAAATATATTCACCTGAGCTGGAGTTATGTACTGCTTAGGGCCCTTTGGACCTGTAGTAGCTTTTGATTTACTTTCTCTATCTTTCTTAGATTTAGTAGCTTTCAAATATCTGCAACGTAAAAGATATATATTGTTTTTAGTTACTTTACAATAACTCTGCTTAAATATCAACTTATAAAAGGGAGATTACTAAATGTAGTCTGGACTAAAAACTTACAAACAAAACTATTGAATTAAATAAAAACTATGTAGATACAAAACCAGAACAGATTTTTAAAATCAATAAAAAAGAATAAAATACACTCATTAAAATCCATTATTTGGTTGTTTATTTATTTATTTACTTTTTGAGTTAAGCACAGGAGAATGCAGATGAAATAAATAATTTATATGGCAGACATGACAATGTGTTAAGCCCCAAAATTAGTTAACTGTTTCATTCAAAATTGAAGCTATACATTTTTTTTCATTAAAAAAAAAAATCAAAAAAGGAAGTAGTAATTTACTTCGTCAAATAAAATCCTTTATGTCTGCATTAAATAATGCAGTGGTACCTTCTTTAAGGGACACCTCTAATTAAGGGGCACTTTTTCTGGTCCCAATCCCTTTGAATAGGGACTGCAATGTATTTACCTCTGAATAAGGGATACTATTTAAGGAACATTCAAAGAAAAATTTCTAAAACTCAAGCAATAGAGATAAGAAAAATTTACTGGAAGTTGCAGTTTTATTTTTTTTTCCAAAAATTAACTTCTGAAAGCTGGTATGAATCCTAGAAGCACGAACAAAGGAACTTTTAAAGGGCTTGCTAAAACCTACTTGTAAAGGCTTTTCCCAGCTTTGTACTATGAAATACATGTGGGTTCAGCATTGGCAGACAGTACAGGGCTACCAACACGTTTTTTATGCAAGGATTGAAAAAAGTATACGAAACGTAATTTATACTGTATTGCCCAAATTACGTACTTTATAACAAACCCATCGAATTTATTACTTCAAAGAAACTTCTGTCAGATACAAAACTTTGACCATACGACATTCATGCTAAAGTTTTAGTTTTTCAATGAAAAAATTTTGAATTTCAGTAGTTTTGACTTGAGACATTTTCAGTATTTAAACTTAAATGGTAACACATGTTTATTATTAAAAAGTTAAACTAAGTTAATACCTTATATGTGTATGCATCAATAATTAATGAACCTCCGAGGAAGGGACACCTCTATTTAAAGGACAAAAATTTGCAGTCTTCTTAGCGTCCCTTATTGAGAGGTTAACTATATTAAATGCCTTCAATATTTTGTTTCACATAAATTATGCTAATTGAAATTTTCAAGCAAGTATTTTTAAAACAAGTGTGGTATTGTGTGGTGGGGGGGGGGGAGGGGGGGGGAGAATATGGGTTTTTGTTTCCTTTTATTTACTGTAAAAGCACTTATTTTTGCAAGAATGAAGATGTCAATAATCTCTTGGGCTGAAAATTTTGCAAATTTTATATGAACAGAGTTGAAAGTTGAAAAATCCTGAAAGTAACTCAATATAGAACCCCTTTTTCATAAGGCATTTTAAGAAACTAGCAGAGAGAGCATCTTGGGCTGGTTCCAGAACAAACTGGTATAAATATTGTAATTGAATGAGTTGCATTAGTGTTTTATATTCAAAAATAATTGTAAGAAAGTTGTCAAGAAAAAGCAATAGATCATTAAATTTTTGTAAGTGGAACATTTCTGATTTTTTATTATTATTTGAAGCAAAAAAAAGGTATTTCACGAGGCTTAAATTTCTACAATTATGGTTGGCTCGCAAAAAAAAAAAAATTAAGCCCGCCCTAAAGTTTAAGCCTAATAAGTGCTTTTACAGTATTTATTTACTTTTCATTACAGCTATATATATAGTTTTTTTGTAACACTTTCCCAACTGTTACTTACACAGAAATTTTCTTTTGACTATAGTGAATTCAGAAGTTATATTGTATCCTATATTTACTAATTGATTTCTTTTATGTGCGAGGCACTAGCAGTGAAAGACCCAGATTTTCATAGAAACCATGATAAAAAGTTGTTTTTAATGCATAACATAGATGTGGATTTTGTCGGTGCAGCTCAGACACATGCCCTTGGGGAATTTTTACTAGAGTGCAATGATCATTAAGAGGAAAATTATGCAATGTTTATGCTAGCATGTTTCTGGCTTTTTCAGAGTAGCCTATTCAAATAGTTGCATGATTACTTATATTGGTACATAACAAGTTTTACACGTATAAATATTACAGGGGTCTCCCTAAAAGACATTTGGGTCCTTCTGGCCCTTTTCGGATCCAAAACTCTGAGCTACCAAATCACACTTTTCAGCGAATTATTTATTAAATAAATGGAAAATAAAATATTAATAAACATTTTTATCCTATAAGTTTAAACATTGAATTTTCATAAAATTATTTGATTTATCCCAAAAATTGTTTCAACATTCACAAAAACAGAACCCTGTTAAAAAGGCTGGCTTGCCCCCTGCATTAATACACTAAGCTTGGACACATTCCTCAGGGCCAAGGGTTCTAGAAGAAGCAGGGGAGGGGGGAATGAATAAATCTTATTTATTCATTCTGCACAGAAAATACAATTTGTGTATTTAGCACAATTGGAAAATTGTCTGACTTTTCTCAAATATTTTGAGATAAATTGGTATTTCCATTTATGTTCAGTGAAAACAAATAAATTACAAAACAGAACCATTGATACAAAAATTCTCTTATAAAATTGTCAAGTAGCACAAAGAGGAACAACACAAGACCAATTGCATTTTTTTCTCATACTTTGTTTCTCTTCTTGCTACAAGGAAATGGAAAAGAATTAAATTTAGTGTAAAATAAGCATGGTTTTAATAACTTTCTTTTCATCCTTATTTTGCACTTTTTATAATGTGTAAAATATAATTAAAATTCTCTTACTCATTGTCTAAGAAATTACCACGTGCATCAACAATAGGGAAAATATCATCCCCAGATTTCCCAACACTGCCGGTGTATAAGTAATAAACTAATGGCACTGGTCGTTTTAGTGTGCTTATAACATAAATTTTTCTCTTTTTTATACGGCTGAAAAATGAAATAAATAGCATGAGCAGTGAAACATTTCAGACAATTAATATATTGTAATAAAATAATACTTCAATTAGCTTTTATTTTCCTTGAAAAAGAAAGTACTCTACATGGTTAGGTTACATAGCATTTTACCTTAAACTTTAAAAATTTCAATTGAAAATAATTAATGAAGATATACAAAAAAATATTACATTTTGTAAAATTTGCATTTTTAAGAGGAGGAAAAAAATGAGCAGAATGAAAAGTTACTCAGTACTACGTAACAAATATAAATAATAATTTAATGGTTTTATGGCAAAATTTAATTACAATCGCAATTAAGCAAGAAACAACTCTAACAGGAAAACCATGACATACCATTATGTAACAACAAAAAACATCCAAATAAGCAAATGTGGATTTTCTTTTCTGAGGCATAAATCATTTGTTCTTTTTCAAGACAAAATTTTTAAAGCTTGCTGATTTAGTGTAAAAATCCATAAAAGCTGTAGTTTGAAATTTTAATGTTCGGATAAATATACAATACAACACATACCTAGACATAATAACAGTCAAAAGAATTTTAAAAAAGAAGAAAGAAAAAACTATATGGCTGATGTAGCATATGTATAATAGAAACATGTGAGTGGCAACAGTAGGAAGAACAACAGAACGGCAGAGAGAGTCGAACCGCGGAGACGAACACTGGAACATCGAACATCTCGCATATCATGGAACATTACCGAACACCTCAGAAACTCTCTTGCATATTTAATCTCCTATTTTATATTTGTATTGTGTTGTGTTGTGAATTTGTGATTAGTTTAGTGTTTCAAATTAAAGTAGTTCTTGTTTAAGTAATAAAAGACACTTCATAATGGCGACGAGTGAAAACGGAAGTACTACGGCTACGAACGCGGACATTCAAACTAATTTATCCTGTTTTAAATATGCAGAATTCATCCAGGGTAAGGACGATTTTCGTTATTATTTTCGCAGATTCGAACTAGAACTTCGTGTATGTCGCATTACCAACGAGAATGACAAAAGAGATTTGATTTTGAAATGCATGGGACCAGCTTTATTCAAACTTGTGATGGATCATTTCGACCCGACTTCACCGGATGAAGTGCCCTATCCTGACATAACTTCCTTTTTAGAAGGTTATTTTAAACCTACAACGAACATCCATGCTGAAAGAACAAAATTCTCACAACGTTTCCGCCGACACAGCGAAACAGTTGCTGAATATGTAGCTGCATTACGAGCTCTTGCCGTAAATTGTAAATTTAAAAATACTCTCGATGAACGTCTGCGAGATCAGCTAATCTTAGGCATAAATGATGCCCGAATTCAAGAACTTTTATTTAGAGAGCACCCCGATGATTCCGCTACTTTGAATGAGGTGGAAAAATCTGCATCTAATTACGAGTCTGCATTATTAAATCGAGAAACGATCGAATCCGTTATTAAAAACGAGCATTCAACAACACCACACAATATTCATAAAATTAAAGCTCAACCAAATTTCCCTTCTAAGAAAGCAACTTTTCAATCTTATAAGCCCTTTTCAGAACACACGGGAAAAACCATAACAAATAAAAGTGAGAACTCCAACGGTAAAGAAAAAAAGTTCATCATTGATAAACGCCAGACATGGTAAAGAAAAAAAGTTCATCATTGATAAACGCCAGACATGCATTCGTTGCGGTAATCGTAAACACTCGAAGGGAGAAAAATGCAAAGCTGAGTCAGCGATTTGCAAAGCGTGCAAATCTAAAGGACATTATGAGAAAGTTTGTGTTTGGTCTGGGAGAGCAGAATTTGCTAATCATATTTATCGCATTCAACAAGGAAGTAAATATGAAGTGAAAGCATTTATCAACGATGTGGAAATAAATTTTCAGTATGACACTGGATCTAGCGCTTCAATAATTCCTGAATATTTTTGTGAACAAATCGGAAAACCGAAACTTTTAAAAGCAAAACAACTTTTTGCTTATCCTTACAAACCAATTAAAACTGTTGGTGACATAAATGTAAACATAAGGATTGGAACACTTACAAAAACATGTCGTTTGACTGTCGTTCCTGGAAAGAGTACACCTATTTTGGGTAAAGATTTAATGCAACAATTTAACTTAGAACCCAATTATGAAATAAATTATGTTTCGAGTAATATCAGGGATATTCAAGCAGCTCTTTTAAAGGAATATTCCGAGGTATTTGATCAAACAAAGATTGGGACTATTAAAGGTTTTGAAGCTGAAGTTAAACTTGCTCCAGATTGTAAACCTATTTTAGTTAAAGCCAGACCAGTACCTTATGCATTGAAGTCTGCTGCTGATAGAGAAATTGATCGATTAGTTGAAAACGGAACTCTTGAACAAGTTGATGCAACAAAAGAACAAATTGAATACGCTTCACCAGTGGTCTACGTAACTAAGAGTAATGGGGAGATCAGATTATGTGGTGATTTCAAATCGACAATAAACAAATATATTATTAAAGAACAATACCCCTATCCAACTTTTGATGACATTGTCACGAAATTAAATGGATGCACGGTTTTTAGTGTGATCGATTTAAAGGATGCATTTTTGCAAGTGAAAATTCACGAACACTCGCGTAAATACCTCAACATTGCCACACACAGAGGATATTATCGATTTTGCCGAATGCCATTTGGGATTTCTGTAGCTCCAATTATATTTGAAAAATTAATGGATCAGTTTTTAATTGGAATGGAAGGTGTTACTTGGTTTCAAGATGACATAGCAGTTGGAGGTAAAAACATAACAGAACTGGAAGAACGATTAAGAAAAGTTTTTAATTTGTTTCGCACCATAGGTTTGAAAACACAGGTTTCTAAATTACAACTGTTTAAGTCGGAAATAAAATTTTTAGGACATATTATTAGCAAAGATGGTATTCTACCGGACAAAGAACGAATACGTGCTCTTAATGAACAACCAGCTCCTACTAATATTTCTGAATTACGATCTTTTCTGGGTTCTGTGAACTATTACAGTCGTTTCGTAAGGAACTTACAAACATTGTGCGCACCATTGCATGAACTGTTAACAAAATCGTCTACATGGGCGTGGACTGAAAAACACCAAAAATGTTTTGAGAAAGTCAGGCAGGAAATCTCTTCACCTAGAATTCTTGCTCATTTTGATCCGAGCAAACCAATTGTTTTGGCTTGTGATTCTTCCAGTCGTGGAGTAGGTGCTATATTACAGCATCGCATCAACGGTGAACTTAAATTAATAGCAGCTGCTTCAAGAACACTCAATCCAGCAGAACGAAATTATTCTAGTATTGACAGAGAAGCTCTGGCTATTATGTTTGGTTTGCAGAAGTTCTACAAATACCTCATTGGAAACCATTTCACAATTCAAAGTGACCATAAACCTCTAGAAAGAATCTTGGGTCCACGCAGTGAAATTCCTCGTTTGGCTGCTTCAAGATTAACAAGATGGGCAGTCACACTTGGAGCATTCGACTATGAATTAGAACACCGACCAGGAGAACAAATGTGCGTTCCAGATGCTTTATCTCGCTTACCCTTGCCTGAGAAAGAAGTAAGTGAATTTGAAGATAGCTCTACAGTTTACAGAGTAGTTAATCATTGCATACATGAACTTTTACTAACACACCGCACTCTGCGCAATGAAACTTCAAAAGATCCTGCTTTGAAAAAAATTATTTTGTACATAGAACGTGGTTGGCCACAAAAGAAAAATCTAGACCAAGAACTTTATCCCTACTTCGAAAAGAGGAATGAATTGTCGTATGAGCAAAGAATTATTATGCTGAATAATCGAATCGTCATTCCCAAGAGCTTAAAATCTCAAGTAATGAACATAATACATGAATCCCATACTGACATAGTTGCGATGAAATCGGTAGCCAGAATGTCAGTATGGTGGCCTTCTATTGACAGAGACATTGAAAATTTGATTAAAACATGCTTCGACTGCAACGCTTATCAACCAAAAATTTGCGAATCTCCATTGTTATTGTGGAACAATGCTGGAAAACCATGGGACAGAATTCACTTGGATTTAGCTCAATTAAACGGAGAGAATTGGCTCTTCATAATCGATTCACATTCGCGATGGCTAGAAGTTTTTAAATTACGAACTGTCACTTCTTTTGATATAATTAAATGCTTTCGTAAACTCTTTGCAACGTATGGAATTTGTAGAATAATAGTGTCTGACAATGGGCCTCAATTCACCTCTTCCGAGTTCAAAGAATTTTGTGAGATGAATGGTGTAAAGCATATAAAAACGACACCATATCACTCTAGAAGTAATGGTCTTGCTGAGAGAGTAATACGAACATTTAAAACACGTTTCAAAAAGACTCACAGAAAATTTTCAGATCAAGAACATCAATTACAAGTATTTTTATTCTCCTACCGTACTTCAATACATAGAGCGACAGGTTCTACGCCAGCAAAACTTTTCCTTAATCGGGAACTTCCTACACTTTTTGATAGATTAAAACCAGATCCTGTTAATGATGTAGAAAGCTTAAAATCTAAATTTTATCATGACAAACGATGCAAAGAACGTGACTTTAACATAGGTGAAAACGTTTGGCTTCGTCGCGGAACAGATTCAACATGGACACCCACCACTATTGTTGATCGAACAGGACCATTATCTTACAGAACTGATGGACAGCTTAGAGTACATGCTGATCATCTGCGAAGGAGAGAATCACCTATACATCCTCCAAGTTCTTCTGAAACCCAGTTAGACGACAACGCAGATGAGGACACCCTAGTTGATATTCAAGAGCGGCATCCCAACGACTCTTCGCTGGATAGCACTGTAGATGATAATGAAGATCAATCATCCGAACCATCTCCACAGTTGCCACTACGACGCTCTACTCGACACAGACGACCACCCAAACGATTCGATAAAGAATTCAACTATTGAATTCTCTACTATATATTGCGCTATCTGTTTCTTTTTATTTCTTTTAAAAAAAGGGGGGAATAATGTAGCATATGTATAATAGAAACATGTGAGTGGCAACAGTAGGAAGAACAACAGAACGGCAGAGAGAGTCGAACCGCGGAGACGAACACTGGAACATCGAACATCTCGCATATCATGGAACATTACCGAACACCTCAGAAACTCTCTTGCATATTTAATCTCCTATTTTATATTTGTATTGTGTTGTGTTGTGAATTTGTGATTAGTTTAGTGTTTCAAATTAAAGTAGTTCTTGTTTAAGTAATAAAAGACACTTCAGCTGACAAATATGGGCCAAGTACAGAGTATTTTCAGCAATTTTTGAAGAGATTTTATAGCATCCCCTACTACCTTTTGCCCTTCCCTTTTGCTCAAATTTGAAAATAAATATTTCGAAAAAGAGTAAATGAGAGCAAGTACTTAAATTACAAAGCATATTGGACTATGCTCTCTAATCATTTAACTGATTTCCGTGATATTACGAGCATGGCTTTCTAGAGGTTATGAATCTTTCTCAAGTTATGGCACCCTTGGAACAACAATATTTTTTTTTTTGCGGCATTCTAATCATATAATACCTGGCTTAGGAACAAAGAAGATATGTTATCATGGATGCTTTGTGGACCCCTCAATTTTCCTGTGGTACTATAATGTGCTGCAGCAGCCAGTTTGGGAGCCTCTGCCTTACTGTATTAATTCGTTAAGATAAAGGGGGAAATGGTGTAAAAAAAATTCATACATCTAATTGAGAATTTGATTTGACTAAGACTCAATACTTGATTTAGCTAGACAAAATTTTCTATATATTTTTAAAAATAGTTTTCAAAGGAACTAAGAATACTTATGTTTTAATAGATAAAATCAGGTTTGGCTTTGCTTTAATTGAAAAATGCAAAAATATTTTACTACAGTTCAACTATTTTTTCAAAAATAGTTCATTTTCAACTATCCATCAACCATTTTTGAAACATAATGATGCTTAGGACTATGAAAAATTTATTTTTTAATATTCAATTCAATAATTAAATCAATTACTGTTACAATATACTTATTTTATGATACCAGTGATATATATAGGTAGCTAAAAATACTTACCCAAGCCAATCAGCAAATTCAGCAGTATTTGGCACAGTTGCACTCAACATTATTAAGTTCACATGGTCAGGAAGCATTATAAATACTTCCTCCCACACTACTCCTCTCTAAAAATTAAAAAAAATTCAAATTTTTGAAATATATCCAAATCAATTTAAAAACGTTAAAAATATTCATCAAAATCATTGTTTACAATGAAACAAAATATATAGATTTGCATTATAAGCAATATAATATGATTATCACAAGAATTGCTTAAATCAAGCCGGGCAGTGTCAGTGGATTTTCAAGATGCAGAAAATCGTCTGCGCCCATGTTGATTATGCAGCATTTAAAAGATCCCTAGAGTAAACATTTCACTTGGGCTAAATTAAATTCCTAATGCAATTTCACATCAACAGAGTCTGGGTGCTCACCCTTTCAGGTGAAGAAAGTGGATGTCTAAATTCTTCTGCCGCAATGGTAACACACTCATTGTGGCGCTGCTGAAAGAGTCGTTATTAATTTTTGCAAATGCACTAGATCTGCAATGGTTAAGAACCAATATGCAAGCAGCCCATTAGAAATGAAAAAAAAAACTTGATAAAACAACTTTTTTTAATGCTTAGCCACATTTTGAATTAGCTATTACAGATGGATACAAGGAGCTCGAAGCATGAGATCTAATCAGTTCAAGTAAATAAAAGGTGACACACTATGATATTATTGAAACACATAAAGTTCTAAAAATTCAAGTTTACATACTCACAAACATAATCACTCACGGTCACATTAACAAAAATCAAAAGCTGATTTTGAAAAGTGTTATTAAATACAGAGTAACTAATATGGTTTTGCAAATTTGGCACAAGTACCAAATTCTAAAGAACTTTGCTAATGTCAGCAGCTTAGTGAAAGACTTATTTGGCTGTGCAATAAATAAATAAAAGCATCAAGTGACCTACACACATTTAAAACATTTGGACACATAAATATCTATTTTAAGCAATTCATAATGAGTCAAGTAGAGTATTAAAAATTGACACATACTTCAGAATCATTAATATAATGCACTTCATCAAATATAACCCATTCCAACTCACGTACAACATCTGAACCGTGATATAACATAGACCTAAGAGAAAACAAAGTACTCCTAGTCATAGTCATAATCTTTTTACATATAATATTAAATTATACTTTTATACTTAATGTTACATACAAAAAAGCATAGAACTTTCCAAAATGCAACAAAGTTATTCAGTGCTTATATTCTTAAAATAGATATATATAATTAAAATTTTTACCAGTTCATGTGACAATCAATTTAATTAATTGAGCACATGCGACTAAAAGAGTTTGTTAAGAAAAAATAAATTCCAGAATGTATTGTGGTAAACAGAACAGCAAATAATGAAGCAATTCATATTACCGTGATGTGTGTACAATGACTGTTAAGTATCAATAATAAAGATTAGATATTGATGACTAAATAACTAGATGCTCTTACATTAAAAATAAAAATTTTAAATTTAAGCATATTTTGGTTTAATCATATAAGCTTTTTTTATTCTGGAATAAATAAATATTACGTTGGAAAAAGTTCATGATATATTTTACCTTAAAATTTCAGTAGTCATAATCAAACAAAATGCTGTAGGATTTATTTGGACATCACCAGTAATAAGTCCAACATCTTCAAACTTGTCTTTAAACTCTCTGTACTTCTGATTTGAAAGAGCTTTTATAGGTGAAGTATATATAACTCTAAAAAATCAATTTAGAAAATATTAACAGGGTCCTGTAAAAAAAAGGTGAAAGTTGAAAACCTACACAACACTAAATAAATTTTGAGGTGATAAAGTTGGAGAAAAAGCATGTTTCAAGGCAAATTACATAGGATTATTTTGCCATTTCAAAACATTATCAATAATAATAAATCTTATCTAAAATAAAAGTTTTGTCTAGGAAAATATACTTTGAAGTAATAAAAGTAAGTGGCTAGTTGGACAAATTTTCAATTTATTTTGTAGGGGAGAGAGGTACATACTAAAGATATTAATTCTTTTTTTTTTTTTTACAAAGCAGATCATCTGTAATCAAAGAGATTACCTTATTAGTAAAAAATGCTGAATTTGTTTGGAGAAAACTAACCAAGAAAGCATCAATTTTTGAAATAACACTTTTGTACTTTTTACTCCCATAAACAAGACGTAATGGAACATAATGAAGGGCTGATGGGACAGATACAGAAAATTAATAAATCCTTAATGTATCAAAACTCAATTACATGCAACAATTTATGAAATAATTATGTCAGACACTTTTTCTTCATTTTGAACTATTTTTATTTTATGAGATTTTATTTGGGATGGATAAAAAAAATTAAATTTCATAATTGTAGATGCTTACTGATTTTTGATAGTAACAGTTTTGTAAAAAAATATCTGCATTTGCAGGTTAATTTCTGACAAGGACAAAATTTTTACCTTTCATTTTGATTTCAACTGTATTGTGATATAATTTGGATTTTGACATGCTCTCTATTAAATATTTTATGAATAGTGGTTTTTAATTCCTGTTCTGTTACATGGATACAACAAATTTTTATTGGCTTATTTTGAAACATCACAAATGAAATATTCAGAAATGTTACAAAATGGCATTTAATGTTAATTAAAAAGATGTTGAGATTTTTTTAAAATTTTATTTTTTTTTTTTTTTTGAAAAGTCAAGGAAATTTTGTTTTGTTCTTAATTTGATTAGTGAAATGTAAACAAATTAACATAATTCACTTTGTGTGCTTTTCATAATAGTACTTTAAATCTATTAAACAAATACCAAACAATATGCAATCTAGAATGTTGTATGCAATCCAGAATGTTTGTGTTGAAAAGAACTTTTCCAATGTATATCCTTTATAAAAACGTTTCATCCATATTCCATAATAACTTCGCTGTTCATTTACTTATTTATTAATTTATAAATTTTAAAATATTTGTTTTATCTGATATTTTCAAAAAAGATGTTTGTTTAAGACAAAAAAATAAAATAAATGTTAGCTTATAGTAATGAAGAGAGCATATGATTTTTGTAAATGGAAACGTTAAAAAATTATTAGCCCTTTTATTTCTAAATTAGAGAATTGTTAAAATGCAAAGTTTTGAAAATTTAAAATATCAAGTTTTTATATAACATAACATAATTATCTGATTTATTTCAACTGGGAAAAGGAAAAGTGTTCCATTAAATTTGTTCCTTTTCTGTACCTTCAGAGTATGCCATTATTCTGTGCCACAGAAACTTTCCAATGAAATAATAAATTTATTTTGTGCAAAAAGTTCTTTGTCACAATAGCCTCCTGTCCCCCCCCCCTATTTTGAATTAAAAATGAACAAGCAGTGTTACTTTTTCGTAAAATGATATTTTGTTAAACAATATACATGCAAATATATATATATATGCAAATAAATATTATGTATTTACTAGTTTAGATTTTTAATAAAAGTTATTTAAATAATGAACCTTGTCACATTCTTTTTTGCTAGAGCAATAGCATATTCAGCAACCACTGTTTTCCCTGCAGAAGTATGAGCAGCTACAAATACACTTTCTCGTTTTTCTAGATGAAGAACTGCTCTTTTTTGAAAAACATCAAGTTCAAAAGGCCACTGAAAATAAATGTTATGTGCATTAGAGAATAATATATAAAAACAAAAACTATACCAAAATTAAACTTTTGTAACAGTGGCATTGACATGATAAATTTCATACTGGTTCTTATAAACTTGCAAGCAATTAAATTTACAAAAAAAAAAAAAAAAAAAATTGATTATGTAAATTATAGATATCTCTCCTCAGAGTTATGCGTAAGCTTAATTAGTAAAAGAGTTTCAATTGAGATCTCATGCAAAAAACATTGAAAATTAATTTTCTTATGCTGGAAAATCCTCAATATTATCCTCAATTACATGTACATAAAACTATTTAGATATAACGGCTAAGCTTATAATTCAAACAGTTGCTTATTAATCATCAAAATAATATTGTAATCTCTCTCACAAGGAAATCGTTGCCAAATTTCCATTCTTTCTACACTTGCCAACAGCCACTTGCTTAAGAGCGCACTTACCCCAAACATTGACTGAGCAACTACTAAACTCAGTGCCCATCCCAGTTTTCGAGACTGAGGGCCCTGGGGTGCAGAAGCAGAAGTTCCGGTCAAGTGGTCGGCCTGACGCAGAACCCCCAGTGTTTAGTTCCCCAGCATGCTTGGTCCTCATTTTATCGCCCACTGCAGGGATGAAAGGCTGAGTCGACCCTGCCCAGCCTGGGAATCGAACCCTGGACCTGTGGCATGATAGCACGTAAGGCTACCACCCAGCCACTGGGCTTCATTGACTGAGCAAACATGAACCTTGTAACAGATTTATTCGTGTTGTACACTCCACATCAGCCCCCTTTCTCCCTTACAAACTTTGAGGAGCATATTATTTAATTCACTTCTGTCATCTTCTTGTCTTGTCTTTTCTTTTTATTTCCACACACTAATATGGAAGTGTTTAATTTTTAATATGTACACTGTGTAATTTCCAAAAAGGAAAAGCTTAAGGAGCAAGTTGATTCAGAAAATTCTGATTTTTATTTTCAACATAAAAATTCAACAAATCACCTAACTGTGTTTATTATTTATCGGCACTTCCTGTTTCACATATATTGAGTTTAAATCATTCTACACAAATTTTTCAAGTGTGGTTTTAAATTTCACAGAAGGTTTCAAAGAGTAATTAATGTCTGCTATACAGCAGAAGATAAGGTAAGCACAAAGTATCCTTTTTATTTGAATTTTCTTTTTCAGTAAAGAATTGCAATAAAAAACATGAAGAGAAGAAAATTACTTTTTATACGAAAAATTATAACAACAACAAGTATATTTGCAAACAATTTAAGCTACTTTTAAAAAAATAAAAATAAGCACATTTGTAAATAATTACACTGCAAAAATTTATTGATGTCATTAAAATTATTTTAATAAAACGTACAGAAAAATGTATGCCTAAAACTTACGGTAAAAGCCATTTTTGGAATCTTTTCATAGAAATCATCCACTGGTATATTAACATTTTCAATAACAGCCCATTTGTACTGCACAGATTTTTGAATTACAGCCTCACTAATATTCAAAACTGGTAAAGAAGCCTATAAAAATACACACTTGTTTTAAGAATACTATAATTTGTAATGCTTTAAATAAGTTTTTAAAAAGTTATTTCTGTTCTCAGCAGTTTATCTTGCAAGATTGTACAGGATAACATTCCTCCAAAAAGGTATAAAAGAAAATTCAGAAAAATATCCATTGAAAGAACACATTTTGTAAAACACTTTTAACTCTGCACAATGAAAATGTATTCTTTGAAAAAGAATAGTGCAAAGTTAAAGATCACTCACAGAACATTTTTGAGTTAATGCGGCCTGTCACACTGACTATTTAAAGATATGAGTTGTTCACTTAGTAAATGCTTTCATGCAATAAAACATAATTTGATTAAATTCAATTAGTCAACTAACTTGTACACAACCAGGAAGCATAAAGTACAACGAATAGGTCAATTATTTTTAATTTTAACCCTTTCAGTAACAAGACTAACTGTTACTTATTCTCAAATTTATGAAATGTTTAGCTTTATGGTAAAAAATAATAATAATAAAATTAATTAACGAATTATAAAAATGACAAAAGTAAATTACAAATGAATTTAATTGGAAGCCTTCAGAGTACAGTAGTACAGAAATTAAATATTCCGTGACGCCTTTTGGAATCATGGGAACTGATGAAATACAATAAGTGGTTAAAATATACCACACAGATTGGGATCATTTATAAAATAGAATAGCTAAGTTGATTGTAGTGATAATTTGACGGTAGCTAAATAACTATTACTATCAGTTAATGAATAATAATAAACATTTTGTTTTCTTAAGTGACCCAAAACTTACATGTAATTTCATTTATTTCAATATCAATCAATGTTTTCCCAATATTATTCATTTGAATTGCCACTACCAACCTTACTTGTCATTATGTTTTGACAAATTTTCTGCAATATTTTTAACAATGCCTTAGTTGAAAACTTCAAATTCAATGCCTGATTATTCTCCATTCATCAACAAATAAACTATTTTATCATTTGATAAAAGTGCAGATTGCTTTTACAAGACATTCGTAAAATCACTCATCTTAAAATCGCAATATATAACAGAACAATATGAACAAAAAACAAATGTAAGCATAGTCATGAAGTATAGTTAAGCTGTGTTCCTTAAACCCCAATGATGCAAATAGAAATCATTAGATGAGATTAACGACAACTTTACTTTCAAATACATTTGAATACCGGAAAAAGCGAAGATTTCATGTCGGTGTCAAATGAGAGGCAGGTTTGGCAAACAAAAAATGAATGAAAATAATGATTCTAAATAGCAATACTGGACTGAAAGGTTTAATTGAAATTTAATAGTATTAATAAAAATTTGATTCATTTAAGGCATCAGAACTTAATTTTTAAAAAACTTGAACATTGTATGTTCTCAACATAAATAAATATATATATTTCGTGATTTTTTTTAATGCTAAAACTTTAAAGCCATTCTATAAATAACATGCATACTCACAATTTTTATAATTGTATCATCATTTTCTGTTGACTCTACTCTCGTTTCAGATTGCATCTGTAAATGTAAAAACAAATGAATAGGTTTGATTATTACCAAGCAAGAAACTATTTTCCCATTATATGCATGTAAAGGAAATGGCATTAGCAATTTAAGTCAATAACAATAAAGCAAAATTTGTTCCTATGAAAAACTAAAAAAGAAGATGAAAAGGTTAAACAAAAGAAATGTAGCAAAT
Source organism: Octonoba sinensis (assembly GCA_038502835.1). Classification (NCBI taxonomy): domain Eukaryota; kingdom Metazoa; phylum Arthropoda; class Arachnida; order Araneae; family Uloboridae; genus Octonoba; species Octonoba sinensis. Next base: position 50,942,011 of record CM076601.1, on the reverse strand, counting down.
ATTGCTCTTGGTAGACTTCTCAAAAAAAAAAAAAAAAAACACTGCACAAATTACAATAAAAAAATGTTTATATACTTACAGAAGACTCTTTTTAACCGACTTCACAAAGGAAGGAGGTTATACATTCGTATTGTATGTATGTCGTTTTTTTTTTCTTTGTTTGTTTGTCCACTCATAACTTCTCACCGGATGAACCGATTTTCATGATTTTTTTAAAAATCGATCGGGGGTGGTTTCCCATGGGTTCCGTACCTTGGTTTGACCATATTCGATAATTAGAAAAAAGTTATGGACATAAATAGGGTCATTTTTTTGGTTTTTCATCCATAACTTTTGACTAAATGAACCAATTTGATGACTTTTTCTTTAATAGATAGAGGGCCGTCTAACTCAAATATCGCACAGCAATTTGACTACATTTGTTTTTTTAGAAAAAACATTACGGGTGAAAATTAAGTATTTTTTTATTTTAATTGAAAGGCTTAGCTCTTGATTTTTCTTTGTTGGGAAAACTATTAATGCATATAACAGTCATTGTTTAAAAAGTGTTTGTTGCAACTGTGTTATAATATTAAAAGCAATTAAAGATAAAGAGTTGGACTGAAGACTTTGCTGAGGTAAAAAGTTAAATGCAATCAGTTTGATTGCTAAAATCGACTTTAAAATGGAATTTATCATACAAATGATTAAGTTTTAGTGCCATTCATTCAAAGAAGGTTTGCCTTTTGATATGGATAATTTTAAATATAGTATTTATATAAAAAAAATATTTACACTAAAAAGAATAAAATAAAATAATTTTTATAAAAAAATAGAACTGACTTCAAATTATAAATTGCGCTAAAACGTAAAAAAAATAAATTAATTCTTTAAACAACATCGATGTGACTTTTAAACATAGTTTTAGAAGTCGGTGGAAAATTATGAGTCTAATTACCATTACAAAATTTGCTAGTTCATATTGGAACTGTTGCTAATTCTGCGAAGATATATATATTTGTAATTGGATTCATGATTGCAAAAGATTTTATCTATCCTAATATTGCACCGACTTCTAAAACTATGTTTAAAAGTCACATCGATGTTGTTTAAAGAATTAATTTATATTTCACTTTTTAGCGCAATTTATAATTTGAAGTCGGTTCTATTTTTTTATAAAAATTATTTTATTTCGTCAGTACACAGAAATGCAACCAAATTAAATAGCCATTTCTCTTTTTTTACATAGCTTTGTTCAAACTTAGGAATCCTAATAATGTCTAACTATATTTTTTTCAATTTCATTGTAAATTTGTAAAGAAGCACATATTACTTAATGAAGTTAAAAATAAATTTTCAGGAATTAAAAATTGATACTATTGCCAAACCAATATATAGGGATTACAATGAATAGAATGTTAAAAAAATAACGAAATGTAATAAAATGTTGAAGCTGATAAAAGTGCAAAACAGTAAAAACAGGAAAATGTCAAAATTTTAATGAGGATGAAGAGGACCCCATATATATAAAGAAATCTCTCATCTTTCTATATGCATGAATTTTCAAAGGCAGCAAATTGCCTTTTAATATCACTCTTAAAAGGCATTTAAAATAATTGTGCAATATAATTTTGTTTCTGTAACAACTTTGCATCATGGAAATTAAAAGATTAATTTATTTTTAAAGAAAAGAATAAAAATCAAAATATATTCCAAACAAAAAAAAAAACTTTCTGCCAGCTTTATTGTCGGCATTATTCACACCATCCTTTGGATATGAAAACATTCGAATAACTGTAAATATATACCTTGGCAAAGTCAACTTCATCCTCAACTTTTTCCTCAGGTTCATTCAAAATTTCAAAATCAATTGAATCATCTAAGGCAAGAACATCTGATAAGTGGATTTTTTGAGGCTGCAATTTAATGTAGTCTGCTATATCATGGCTTTTTCTCTCAAATTTCATACCACACTTGAATCCAGGAGGAGTGTCACGATATTCTGCACAAGAGTTTTTAAAAAAAACCTTGTTAGTCGTTTAAACAGAATTTTTTTGTTAAAGATCATTATTGAATCTTACACATTCAATGTTTATATTTCATATAAACATTTTTAAAAAACTTGTTAGTTGTTTAAATAGAATCTTTTTTGAGAGTATAATTGAATGTTATATAATATATACATACACGGAGGAATCCTTGATTAATTTCTGAAGGGGATATCAAAGAGTAAAGTGGTTCACTTTCACAAAATTTTTATAACAAAGTTATAAGAGATTTTATGTTTTTCATTACTTCTCAAAACTAGTTTATCTTCTTCAAAATACAGAGAAGCATGTAAAAATATTTTATAATGTGGTTATTTTTTTTAAATTCCTTTTTTTTTGGGGGGGGGGGGAGAGATTTGTTAAATCATTATAAATTCTTCATTAATTTTGCTTTTATTTTCAAATAACAGTGAACATGTTTTATAAAAAATAATAAACATAATAAAGTTGGAACTGAATAAAATCACAGCAACTACATAGTTGAGAAATATATTTAGGAGTTAAAAAAAGGAACTATATTGAGAACCGGTATACTTATACCAAATTATTAAATAAGTTAATGAATAATTAGACATTTACATTAGGTGGGGGGAGAGGGAGAAGCAAAAATTTTATAACCAAGATATGGAACTCCATACCTCCTTCAAATAGATGCAGATTAAGGTCTTTTGAGATCAACTGATCGAACCATGGTTCATCCATACCACCAGGATGAAAAGGGTAACTGCTAGTACTGCCTTTTACCCCAGCCTCAGGTGGGCCAGGAGTACGAGATAGAGATGTAGATGTATTGTATGCACCTTGAAATATATCTGTCACCTCCTGTTAAAATAAGCAATATATAGAAATAATGAAATCAAATATATTTTCAATATTTCAATCAGCACTTGAAATTACTTGTAGTTTGATGCTCCGAGACCACTAAAAACTGATTTGTACTGCTGAGCCTTATCAAGTGAATAATAAAAAAAAAACCCTAGATGATTATCTCAGATTTTTATGAAACTCTCAGAAATCACTCTTTGACACCATAAACTTATGTATGATTTTCAAAAATCTATCCTTTACAGTTAAATTATTAATTTTTGAAATAAAAAAAAAACCCTTTTTTTTTTACTTCACGTCATGACAGTGCTTTAAAATTAACTCTATAGACTCTAAAATGTTCAGTTTCAGAAACAGCTCATTTTAAAGAGAATCATTGCAAATCGTCTAATATGACTTAATAATTTTACTTATCTTTGTACAATTAAGCATTTAGCTACACAAGTAAGTCTTTCTAAACTGACAGATTATACCACCTTACAAAGGATATATTTGGGATCAAGAGTTCAAGACAATGATAAGAATAGTTAATACAAAGAGCTTTATGTATTCCCACTTTCCAAATGTACCAATAGCAAATAAAACTGAAGTACTAACTAAAGTTGACATAACAATAAGAACTAGAAATGTTTATCATTTAGCATAATCTGAAATTACAAATAAAAATAAAAAAGCTTTTTTGGAAGATCAAAGAAAAGCAAAGATGAGCTGTACAAGGCATGCTTATGGGATAAAAATGTTTTGCTTACAATTTCACAAAAAGATATATTTAAGCAAATTTTCTAACAGTGAATTAGCAATTTATGTTCTGCAATTTGAATGGGACAAATTATCAGGTCTGGATCCCCTTGAAGTTCTGTAGAGTACTTGTCATGCAACTATGTAGCACATTATTTGCCAGAAATAGTTGTTAGTGCATGTTTAAAAGTATGTATTAGCTGCAAAACAGTTAACCCTCTAATGCCCAAGTTTTTTTATCCTCGTCCCCCTTGAGACGGATTTGGGAACTAGAAATTTAATTAAACATTTCTTTCATTGTCTTACATTGTGGTTAAGAGTTTGGTAGAAATTTTTAGTGTTATTTTTGTTCAATCATTTCTTTAAATTATTCAAATTTAACCCTCTAATGCGCAAGGTTTGTTATCGTCGTCCGCCTTGAGGCGGAGTTGGGAACTAGAGGGTTAAAATTACAAAAAAAAAACGATGAATTTACAAAACTTTTAAAATGAAATTACAAAAAATTCAAAAGAAATTTAGCCACACAATATTTTCTATGACTGCTGTTACCACCATGGCCCCACTCTAAAAATTTAAGTATGTTATATTCATTAAAGCGAATTACAGTATATTTGTATGTCTAAACTGGCCAAGGATATGGATAACTATATTTGTATTGTATAAAGTAATATTTATAGTGCTTTTTTTGTTATGTCTATGTAAAAAAATAAATTATCATTAGAGAGCTACTGTTAGTCAAGTTGTATTAAGTAAAAGTAAAGCAATCTGTATTCAAATTCAAAACTTACTTCTGTAAAGCCTAAAATTTTTCCAGTCATCATATCTCTTTTTACAGTTAATGTTGTTCCAAGTGGACATAAATTCATAGTATAAAGGGATGAAATATTTGGTTCAATAGGTATAAACCTGCAATACAAAGTTTTGCTAAAAACTGCATTTTAATATGTAAATTATAAACTATGTTTATAGTAATTATTTTTAAAATCTTTAAAAGAAAGTAAGAATTAAGTTTTAGAATATGATAGTTAAAATAAAGGAGTATTGGAGAAAATCATTCTAATCTAGCAAAATTTCATAATAAAGCAATAATTTTCTTCTGCCCCAGAAATCTATAAAATGCTACAAAAAAAAAAAAAAAAAATTTATACAAAATGAATAAATAACGGATAACGTTCCCTCTTTTGTGCAAGATATAGTCTATATATACAGTGAAACTTCCCTAAATGGGAACCTCTGAACTACTGTTGCTTAAGAAAAAAAAAACACTTCGAAAAATTGTTTTTTCCCCTCAGAAAATGGAAAAAGATGAAAAAAGATTTTTTAAAAGCAGAACTTTTTCTTTTTTTTAAATTTAAAAAGTAGAAATCTACCAAAATGAAGAAAATTATCTTCCCTGGTTTTAGGATTCTTTTCATGACTAATCAACCCCCCCCCCCCCCAAACAAACCTTGACTCGTTCAAAATAAGTTCAGTAGAGTAAGCTTCTTTCATTAATTATGCAGTGATTTTGCCAATATTTTGATTTAGACGTTATTACTTAAAAAACTGAATAAAGCCCATCACAGCTGTCCTTCATAGGTAATCAGAGTTTTAGAATTGAGGGAATAAAATATTTACTGCAGAAATAATCTGTAGTCTAATGATCCCGCTGATGTGAACGTTCATGAGCATGACTAAGAGAAGACTGTATTTAAAATACAACATTCTTTTATATGCAATCATGACCGTGCATCTGAGCGTTCCCCTCAACTGAGTTCTTGAGCGGTTCCAAAATTGTATTTACACGCACACACTCTTGAATGGGCATGTAGTTGAATGGCTTGTCCTCTGGAGTGCAGTTAAGAATGTTAAGAACATATGTATAAAGGGACCAAAAGATATAATTATAACAATTAATTTCTGTAAAAGAAAGTGGTTTTGTGAATTCACAAATTACTTTTGAACAGCATCTAAGTGTAGAATAGGCAGTCTTTCAGGATTTTCCAAAAATGAATTGAGCATTGCATTAGTGTCCGGTAAAACTGGTGGGAGACCACACGGAAGGCGCTGTAAATATATTACAAAATTTGTAGCAATTAAAAAAAAAAAAAGAGAGATTTCAATTTAAAGACTAAAAATTACATAAAACAATTACTGAGCAGCTCAAGATATTTTTTTGGCTAGCCGGCAAAATTTCCATTTCACCATTGTCGCCTAAAGGGTGGACTTCTAGATTCTTTGGAATTTCAAAACTTTCAAAATCCATTTTTAAAACCTAAAATTAAATAAAAAAGTACTAGAAGAATGAAGAATCAAGTGTTGTTATTTACTCAGTTATTAACTGAATATTTTCATTGTGTTGTTGTTGTTGTTATTAACTGAATATTTTCATAAAAACTGAATTAAAAGTAACAGTACCTCAGTTGACTGATTGATTGTAAAGACTATTCAATAAATAATGAAATACAATTAAAAATTATGAGATTAATCATTTTAAATTAATAGAAAATTAACGTAAAACATTCAGCACATTAAAACGTGTCACCAAGAAAAGAATTTCAGTTCAAAAAGTAAACACAAACACAGATCACAGACGAATTTTCATTACGTTGCCAAACTTGACAAAATAAATAATTTCATTAAAGTTGGAGCGATTACCCACTGAGTTAAATAAAGACATGTGACGTTCGGTTTTCCAAATTAATTCTCAATTCTTACTTAATTTTTCAATTTATTAATCTTAAGGTCTGATTGACGATACAGAATTGCGAACTCTCCCACTTATTAAAGCAGATTACCGCTTTTCAGCCAAGTTCCCATTCTTCCGTTTTTTAGTTTATTTTTCCCGATTTTTAAAAATTGTTCTTAATGATTTCCCACTTCCCAGTGTTTTAAAATTAAGCTTAACGTCTTGTTTTAAGAGTCAAATTCTAGGCAACCAATATTATGGCTTCGCAACTGCTCATTGTATATTTTACTGTGTGAGAAAATGAGAGTTTAGATACCCGTATATAAAAATGTGTTATTGAGAGATTTCCAATTTAGACTTCAAAACTGCAACTTTTTAATGCTGTGTAGGCAGCTATTTGAACCCGTAACGTCCATAAGAAATTTAATAAAAATTTTGGAAAAAATATATTATTTTAAGAAAATTTAATCATTCGATCACAAAAAAAAAAAATTAAAATGTGCATACTTTTTTTCCTGCAATTATTTCTGTATTGCGGAGCAGCAGTAACTTAATGAGCTTAAGCCCACTTTTTGGGTTTCCCAGGGCTTAATTTTAAATGAATCAATGCGTTTTTGGAATGAAAAAAGACCTGCATATTTATGCCTAACGAACAGAGCCTATTTTCGAAACGTGCCTTTTTTATGTTGACAAAAAAAAAAAAAAAAAACAATTTAAACGGCAACATTAGGTAGGCATCTTTCTTAATACGTAAAGGTACTTTCTTAATAAGGGCTAAATAAAAATTTAAAAAAAAAATGTATATTTTGAGTAAAGTTAAATCATTCGATCACAAAAAAAAAAAAAAAAAATTAATAATAATAATAATAATAATCTATATAAATAAAACCGAAAGTTTGTGTGTGTGTGTATCTGTCTGTCGATCGCCTCCTGGCGAGATGGAACGGTCCAGAAGTACACAATTTTGGTTACAGGTACCTTGGGTCAGGTCCTCGTGCTCCTCGAAGCGTTTTTCCTAAAATTCGAATTTGTTCTTTTTTTATTTCAATTTTAAGCAAAACTGTTGATTTTGGGTTTATTTCATTGAAGAAACATCCCACGTTTTCGATTTTTGCAGCGTATGAATGCCCGTAAAAAACAGCACAAGATGTTCTCTTTCTGAAGTTTGTAGAACAAATAGAACACTCGCAATATTCATTTGAAGTAGCTTTCGAACTTTAAAACGAGGCTTACCTCTGAATTTATCTTCTCAATTTGCGTGTTTTCGCCAAAAAAAATATTACTTTTGTCGCCAACTAGATGATTTCTGTTAACGTAGGATTGAAGAAATGCTATTTTATCTTTATCATGACGTTTTATGAGAGAAATAAATTCTAAAAATTCATTTCATTTTTAGCCTACTTTCCCGTAAAAGTAAAAAAAAAGTAATAATAAAGCACGAAAGAAGGCGTAATGTATCGTGAAAATATCGTTAGAAATCAAGAAAAGTCAAAAATAAGTTTAGTCGTTAAATAAAGATTGAAAAATAAAAAATCTAAAAATAGGGTATTGAGATGGTTAAAAAGTGTGCCGGTCGGACTGTCGGTCTGTCCCCCCCCCCCCCAATAACTTTTGAACAAATTGTACGATGGGAAAAATTCTTTTTACATTCGAAAGATCTCGGCGAGGACATCTCATTTCCATATTTTACTTTTTGATTTGAACAATTTTTTGTTCAATTTTGAACAATTCAAAAATTTTTAACATTAGCGCCTATGGGTGAAAATGAAGCAAATGATGTAAACTCTGGTTACGAGATCCAAGTTCCCATGAACAAGCTCACTGGAAGAAGTTCTTGGCGTGAAATATTGATTTGAACAATTTTTGTTCATTTTTGAACAGTTCAAAAAGAATTAACATACCGACTACGGGGAAATTTCAATCCTATATAATTCCTGATCTAACGGACCGATTTGCTTGGAACAAACTTTATCGGAAAGCTCTTATGACGTAGAACATGTACAAATAGAGAATTCATCCAGAACTAACGAGCCTATTTTCCTATGAAATTTTTTGATCGGGATTTTCTAGAATATTTTTGAATTAATGAATGATTAAATGAATAAGCAAAAGAATGAATGAATAAATGAGTGAATAAATACATGAATGACTTAATAAATGAATGATTGAATGAATATGTATTAACCGTTGAAAAAGGTATATTTGAAGCAATTAAGAACTGAAGCTAAACGAGAAAGACAGAGAGAGAGATTGCTAGATTATAAATTTGAATTCGGTGTATACGGGAAAGTAGGCTCGTATATTTCTAGACGGAACTTCTTGTTATACGTATTTTGTGTAACTGCAGACGAGTTTTAATTACTTTACCTTGAGGTTGATTCTCCTTCCTTTTTTAGCGATTTAATAGTGTAGTAACAGTTCAACAATTGCATATCAACGCAACTGTTGCTTTATCAATGAAAGAAATTCTAAAAATTCATTTCATTTTTGTGGATTATGAACTGCATGCGATTTTTAATGTTGATTCTTCTTTCTTTTTCGACGATTTAATATTTAGTTCTTCGATAAAAACTGGTTGGAAAGGCTTCGATATCGCTTATTTTTGATGAAATTTAAAATTTCGCCAAGTGGTGATAACTTTTTACTCGCCCCCCATCCAATTAATTGTTCTCAATATATTATTTTGCTCTTCGTAATTTCTCCAAACTGCGCCCAATAATCCTTATCAATAATATTGTTCTCATTTAATTCAATACGTGATTTACACTATAGGTAGGCTTGCCATATTTTTGGTTAGTGAAACCAGGACACATTAATATGGGATGGGCATACAGCGGGGTCTGGGGGTATGGAATACCCCCCATTTGCGGGGAGTGGGTGTGGTTAACTTTTTAAAAAATTAAAGGCAAAATGGTGAGTTTCAAGCCTTCTTTTAAGCCTCGCAAGTAACGGGAGTGGGGGATCTGGAACTCTAAATTGTTAAGTCTACCCACCTTTTAAAAATAAAAAAGGAATTTTTCTTACTTCATTTACTTAAAAAGATTTTTTCCTTTTTAATAAGAATTCTTTCTGGTCTACCATCTAGAAAGAAGTGTTAATAAAATAAAGTCTAAAATACTTCACATAAAATTGTTTAATTGAACAAATAATTAACTAAGTCTATTTCTTTAATAAATTTTTGTTAACTACAAAAAACATAAAAAAAAAAAACATTTTTGTCAAACTAAAAAAACTTTTAGCAAGTTCACAATGTTATTCTTTGTTTTCAACCCATGCATATTTCTGACTTGAATGTTCTTTTTTCAAGATGTCTTTGTTAAGCTTGACTTTTTCATAAATGTCAGAGTAAAGAATCTTTTCTAATTTAAATGTGCATTTGCCTTTGGAAATTATGCTTTCCTTTATTTCTTTTTTATCCGAATTTTATGAAAGTGCTATTCAATTGAATTTTCAGGACATGTTTTGACGATTTTGCAAGAGGGATTTTTAGGAACGGGGGTCCTTATTTTGATGGGGAATTTAAGATGGACTACTGAGTAATTTTATTAACAGTAGCTCTTGAAGGTCAGTATTCTAATTTTGAGTCACTGACGTCTTTATTCTAATGGATTTTTTTTTTTTTTACTAATGTCATTATTCTATTAAGGATGTTTAGGAATAGTTGTCTTTATTGAAATGGGGTGCTTTAAAGAATGTTTTCTTTATTGTAGCAGAAATATTCAGGGAGAGTTGTTTTTGATCTGATGGACATTTTTAAAGAGAGCACTGCTGTTTTTCTGATGGGAAATTTTAGATGTATTGTGATCGACATTTTATTTGAGATTTTTACGGACTCTTGATATCCTTTTGGCACAGTTATCCCGCTGCATATGTGCATTTTAGATACTGTTTCCCTTACTCTAATAGCAATTTCTATGAACTTTTGTTGGCATTTTAATGTGCAATTTTATGGACTTATTTTTGGTCTAAAAGGAATTTTTTTAGGCTGTTCGTTTTAATGCAATCGTGGTTTTTAATCAATTTTAAAGTCTAAATAGGATTTTTATGGACTGTTGCCCAGCTCCTACTTGGATTTTTTAAGAAAATTTTTCCTTATGCATTTACAACAGAATTTTGGTCAGGCTTCATTTGGCCTGCGAATGATACAATTTTATTCCGCGCAACGCCGGGCATGTCAGCTAGTAATAAATAAAAATGAAAAAAAAAATATATATAAAGTAATGTATTCATAAATATTGTTTTTGCAATCATTTCAGATTTATGGAGCCGTAGAAATCCTTCGATGATCTTGTAACCGATAATACTTACTTATCGGTTATAAGGTCGCCAAGATTCAGCAATAACATCACCAAATCGTATAACAATGCTATTTTCTTGAACGAGTTAGGCCAATGATTTATTAATAGCTCATAATCTATGAAATAATTATATAAATAGGCAAAGACAAAGCAGTTAAGAACCATTTTCTCCTCCTTGTTTTATAACTGATTTTTTTTTTTTTCACTTTTTTTTTGTTTAGTATATATTGACGAGTTTTAGTGATATCAATTAACAGTTTATCATTAGTTAATTATTTCCCCTTTTCTTTTCCCAGGCAAGTCTCATTTATAATTCTATTGTTATATCTAGCCGATGGGAAATGTCTTCGTTGCGTAAATTATTAGGTAATAAATGTAAAACTCATTGTTAAAAAGAGTTTGTTGCCATTAGGCAGTTATATTAAAAGCAATTATAATAGGAGTTCGAATGAAGGCTTCTTTGAAACAGTGGAAAGAAAAATAAGAATTTTGTTTTTTAATGCCACTTGGATATCCAAGCTCTACTTCGCGGAGCGACTGGCAATTAATGCAGAAAGGAGCGCCTTCTTTTTCCAGCTGAGCACCGATGGTGGAAGTACGATTTGGCTCATAATGTACTTGAATGCCACCAGATGACGCCACCTTCCTTTTTAGACCTATGGATGAAGGGAAGGGAAAATCTCCACCCACCGGTACCCTCGGAATTTTTTCGGGACTTCAGGGCCCACAGATTTTACATGCACGTATCCCCAAGTATACATGGTGGGTTTTCAACGGCTCGGGTATCGAACCTGAGATCCTCCGATCCGAAGCTCGACATCCTAACCGCTAGGCTACCACGGCTTGTAAAATAAGAATAGCGTATGGAAGCAAATATTTTAATATTGTTCAACTGCCACTTAACTTAGTATGAATTCGGCAGAAGTACAAGCGGCTACATCTATGTGCGCAATTGGCCCTGCGGTAACAATAGTTCACAATACGTTTGCTTTAACTGAGGATGATCAAAACTAACTCGACTTTACAATCGTCAAATTTGATGAATAATTTTTTTTTTCTTTCTAATAGAGCTGCATATTGGTCATCAACCATTGCAGACCTAGTGCGTCCCCAGATATTGGTACCAACTCTTTCAGCGGCATGCAATCTGCACTAGGAATTTAATTTAGCCGAGAGTATCCATGCCAAACGGATACTTGAGGGATCTTTAACATGCCGCATAATCATACGACATGGACGCAGACGATTCTCTGCATCTTGAAAATCCACCGACTTGGGCCAGGTTTGAACCTGTGATCTTGGGCATACGAGACCTACGTCTTACCACTACGCCACCCTGTCGACATTTGATGAATAATGCTTATATAACTACAGTCAACGCTCTTTATAACGACCACACATTATAAAGACCATTCCATTATAACGACCAGTGGTAAAAGTCCCAACTTTATCCCTATGAACTCTATATTAATTCGCTTTCGGTATAGCGACCTTTCTCAATCGTCTAATCCATTACAGCGACCGTACTAGGTGTCATGTCAGCTCAGAAGCTCTATTTCAAGGTGTGTGAATGAAATTTTTTCCTTACATTTTCTACTTTAAAATCTGTTAATATTTTGTTATAATATTTTGCACAGATAATTTTTTTTTTAGCTCCAAAGATTAAAAATAATTTCAGCATTCAGTTGGAGTTTTTACCAATTTCAATGGAGCTACCGAATATGCATGACGCATGTATAATTTTTAAAGAAAATTCTACCTCTTATAGCGACCATTCGTTATAAAGACCTTTTTCTGTGGGACGCAGATGGTCGTTATATCGAGCGTAGACTGTATATATAAACTATATAAATAGCATAATGTTTTCAATGTTAAATTTAATCATTAGGATTGAATTTCGACTGTTGGGAGGACTCTAAAATATTTTTTAATGGCTCATTCAAATTATGTGCAATTTTTTCGTTGCTAATGAAAATTATTTTCTACTTTGCTACGACGATTAAATGTGATAGGAAAGTACTTTGCTCGACGAGGAAGAATGTTTTTTTTTCTTTTGTCCGTTTTTTAGCCTACTTCCCCCGTAAAAGTAAAAGTAAAATAAATAAATAAAGTATGAAAGAAGGTTTAGTGGATCGCAAAAATATCGTTAATACAAAACTTTCTGGAAAAAAAATAAAACCGACTTCAAATTGTAAATTGCGCTAAAAAGTGAAAAATAAAATAATCCTTTAAACAAAATCGATACGACTTTCAAACACAACTTTTAAAGCCGGCGCCAAATAATCTAATTACACCGGTCAACAAGTGTTTTGCCCCAAGAATGAATTTCCCTTTTCCTGAAGTAGTTTTGCACGAGGAATCCATATCTGGCATCAAAATTTTTCCATCACGTATAGTTTTTTAGTTATGAGGAAGGAAATGATCGATTTTTACGTTTTTTCAGTGTTTTTCCAATCATGCAGCATCATTTTTATTGAGAGAAAGTACACAAAAGAGCTTGAATGTGGACCGTTATACCAGTGGTCACTTTATGTTGCTGTAAAAAATTTAGTGGAGTGTCGCAAACCGCCCCCGCAGACCCCCGAACGGATATGCATATCAAATTGTGCGGATCTCGGCAGGAATTTCGCGAGAATTGGGACACAAAGGCAAATAGGCAAAAGATTGATACTGTACGACACGTTTAATGAGCATGAGCTACTATTTTTTATCATGGTAGTCTCCTGTTGTGTGTAAAAGTACCCCCTGGAAACATGGGAGCTGTATAACCGATGAACATGGAGAGCGGTTCCATCAGGACATTTCAGTTATCGAAACGAGATATCAAAAGAAGTGGAGTGTAACTATGTTAGCAGATTACTGCTGGATGCTAAAAAGGGACATTCCTGAGGCAAAGTATGCCAGAACATGTCAAAATGACACCTTTTAAGGTAAATAGAAAATTACTTGGTTTTTTGGTGGAAATGCTTCTAAATGTAAAAATTACAATGCCTTTTAAAAAAAAAGGGGGAGGGGGTCCTAAGGACTTTATTGACTGATCTTAGAAGTATTTTCCAAGCTGAATTCGAAAATGAAAACCATTTTCCTTACCACTTACGGGTTTTGCTTGTAAGGTACTGTAATAATTTAGGGTAAATGATATTAATGTCAACTATTACAGCACCTTGCACGGAAAATCCTTACGTGATAGAGAAAAATGGTTTTAATTTTTGAGTTCAGCGTGAAAAATACTTCTAAGATCAGTTAACAAAGTCTTTGGGGCAGAAAAAAATTTTTTTTTGTAGACCAGTGTTATTATTACTCCATGTGTTAATTTACATTGAAACTATTACCAAGGCTGAACTTGATCGTAACTATTAACAGTAAACTGGATCAAGTTCAGCCTTGCTATTACAAACTCTGGACCATTTATAATTGATTCATGATTACAAAAGTAATCAAAACCTATCATAGTTTTGCACCGACATCAAAAATTATGTTTAAAAGCCGTATCGATGTTGTTTAAAGAATTAATTTATTTTCCACTTCTTAGCACAGTTTACAGTTTGAAGTTGGTTCTATTTTTTTTTTCCAAAAAGTATTTTACTTTATTCTTTTTAGTGTAAATACATTTTTTAGATAAATAAGTAGTCTATTTTTTTAAAAAATCCGTATCAAAGGGCAAACGTTTTTTGTGTGAATGGCAGTAAAAACTAATCATTTGTATGATAAAAGAGGACGCAAACCTGTATGGCAGTTTTTGACCAAGTTGGTGTCGTTATTGGCAAAACATCAATTTGAGCACTTACTGTTCAATGTTTTATTTAAAAATAGATATGCACTTACAGAGCTCAAAAAAAAAAAAAAAAAAAAAAAAGTCAAGAAAGCATAAACGATAGCTGCTCGAAATAGAGTTGCGGTTAAAATGACCGCTACTGTCGTTCAAGTGTTAAGGTATTAATGTAATTTGAAAAAGATAAATAAAATATAAGCTAGGCTCTAGTGTCAGTATTATGTTATTTCGAATAGTAATTTCTCGTATGTAACATCAAAAATCAGCTCTAAATTTTTAATTATTAATTTAACTAAATTAGATATAAGATTTAGCAACAGCTTGGTTGGGCTTTTCTTCAACCTGTTTTGCTTCAATTCATTTTCCCGCTAACCATATTTTATCTTAAGTCTTCTTCTCCTCCAAAGCCGTGAATTTTACTTTCCCGTTATTAAAAATATTTTTTTTGGAAGAATCTTCATGTGTGTGCACAAATTTAAAATTTTTTGCAATTAAGGCATATAGCTAGGTTCTTTGATTTTATGTTTATGGATTAAGCGTAAAAAAGTCTGCTTCGCGACAGAAATATTGACTTGTTGGCGCTCGCATATGAAACCAGAACTAAAACTCATTAAAATGTCTGTCAGGATGTTGATAGAAACAATCTGAGTACCTACACTCCCTAAGTAAATATATAGTGTAATAGGTATAAATATACTAATAGGTATACAGAATGACACGTCCCTACATTATACTTAAAGAAGTTGAATGTTTTTCTTAGCATCTGAAATTTTAAATTGCAACAAGAATACCTCAATCATAGATCCACAATGTTTAATCAGAGCCCCCTATACTAAATGCCCTCCGATATGAGAAAAAAAAAAAAAAAAAAAACGGCAGTGAAAAGTTTTCCGCTAGGTGGCGCAAATAACTCGCTCTATCAACTTTCTTTTAAGTTGTCAAAATTTGCTTTCTGGAGTAATTTGTTTGCTGTTTTGTTTAAAATTAAATAGTTTATGTAATTTAAGCACTCAGTTTATTAATCTTTGTCATATGTATCTATTTATAAAAGTAGTATTATGGGCTAAGAACTATCGCCCTCTATCAAAAAAACTGCTGCCAAAACGTGTCTGGATTTAAAGCGCTATCGAAGGGCATTTAGTATAGGGGGCTCTAGTTTAACACTGCGTTCTATACGAATCTCAGCAAGTATCCTCAAACTGATACTGGAATTTATCTTTTTATTTTTGGCACAAAATTTCATACTTTACGATATATCCTCAAACTATCTTCAAACGATCACTAATTACACTGGTCAACAATGTATCTTGAATGAAAGTCGAAATATTTATTAATTTAGCTTGCTAATCATGAATATGGCAACAAAAAAGGGAATTTGGCTCTAGTCTTTTGTTATGTTGAGATATTACTGATACCTTTGTATGATCGGGGTAAAAGAATGCAATGATAATGCATTGTATGTCTGGTTTCCAATTTAATGTATAAAGAAATAAAGGTAGCAACACAAAGTACTAATACACACCAAGCTTACCAATACCTACAGTACATAATAAATATGTACATAACAAAAATGACTACATAAAGTAGAGTCTTACAAAGTTTATTGACGAAATCGTTTCGTTTACGTCATTGCTTTTCTCTATCCAAATCAAGGGAGCAGCAAATGGCATACTTTTCACCTGCAGAGAAAATGTTGTTGCGCAGGTGATACAGCACACGTAGGTGCCCATTTTTTTTTTTTATCTTGGTCGCCTATTTTACAAGTAAAATAGAGGGAATATGCCTTCCTGATTGCGTCAGTAATGCGCCTTTTCTATGATTCAAATATTACGTTACCGCAAATGTAACAAACGTAATTGGGATCATTAATGCATTTTCGTGACATTGCTGCAAAATGAAATTATAAAATGACTACACGTAAATATAAAAGCTCAGTCTTCCGCGAAGTCAACTACCGCCCTGACGAGAGAGCAAACACTTACTCTTTTTATCAAAAAATTCACCAGGCTGTTAAGTAATAAATCTGATGTTACTTAAACAGATATTAAAGAGTTGTGAAACACTTTCTGTGTGGTATTACACTGGCAAATGGACAAATGAAATATAGAGAAAAAATTCTTGCATTTTACCTATGATACTCGTTCATTTTTTGAAACTCTTTTGTTTTTTCTCGAAATGTTTATTTTATTACACGTTTTATTAACTCCTATATTTACAGAGACATCTAAAAATGAAATATTACTTATTATAATGCACAATAAATAAGTTTATTCTTTAAAATGTTTTAACAAAAGTGACATTAAAGCATTATGTCTTTGCACCCCTGCATCTCAGAAACAAGAGCCAAAACACAGTTTTCGTCGTGATATTCGTGTTCAGCACATTGAGTTCATTAAGAATTGGGTGTTTTATATTTGGATACACGAACTTTGTCAAAAATTGTTGCCCAGTGTTATTAAGGAATTCCGTTCCAGTTGCGTTCCGTTTACTATTTTCATTCTCCAAATATTCATTTATATTTCCTTACTTTATTCTAAAAAATCCGAAGAATTCTCCGTGGAAATAAAACGCCCAAGATTGCTTAAAAGTTAACAAATAAATACCTTAAAAATAAATAAATAATAAATTAAAACAGACGCGAAGTAAGATAGAGGGCTGAATTTGTTTTAAAATCAGTAATCACATTACATACCTATCTGATAGTGCGGCTAAGGGCCCGAAAAAATGCCATTGTCAGGCCCAGAGAATTCTCATTAATGGCTTCTATTATAATTCATACTTTTAGTGACATTGAGGCTATTTATGAAATATATATTTAGGTTTTTAATAAATTAAATGACTTTTTAATCCCAACGGTAACTTATCAGTACCGCATAAATCTTATTTCGGAGCGAGCTCTTACGTCCTTTTATTATACCAAGCACTGTTTCGTAATTAACTAACTGAGAGGCCTATTGAGGGGCCATGGCCTACTGGGCCCATCCCAGCTTTCGAGACCGAGGGCCCTGGGGTGCAGGAGGAGATGTCCCCGGTCAAGTGGTCGGCCTGACGCAGAATCCCCAGTGTTTAGTTCCCAAGCATGCTTGATCCTCATTTTATCGACCCCACTGAAGTGATGAAAGGCTGAGTCGACTCTACCCAGCCCGGGATCGAGCCCCGGACCTGTGGCATGGCAGTACGGAAGTCTACCACTCAGCCACTGACTCATGATTTCGTAATTTCTCTTTCGATAATAATGTATTTTATCGTATAGACTGTTTTGTGGTAATGCTTGGGTACAATTTTTTTATTGTATTTCACACATGAATCGTTTTTTAAATATTTGAAGGAAAAGAAAAATGCATAAAAGGAAGGAAAATGAAAAATGTCATGTGCTTCGAAACTTATTTCCTGTATGGAAACACTACAGGAGCTTTATGTAGCCATAGAAGCGTTGCAGACACACTTAATCCTAATATTATCGACAAAATCAATTACTGGAAGCAATCTTTTTTGCCCTTTTTCTCCAATATACACACTACCCTAAAATCAGTCACCATGACTATAATAGCACTGCAATACATAAGTACTTGAAAGAAGAATAATAAATATCGAAACCTTACGTGCACTCAATGAATATAGTTAGAGTACAAATTGATCAAAGTGTTTGCTGAATTTGTTTCAACGGTCGTCATGGAAACGGAATGGCATACCAGTTACGTGGTTGGCAGATGACGAAGTTCGGCGCGCAGTTCGTTTACACTAGCTTCATGGAATGTTGGGGTCGGGGCCCTGAAAATGCGACATTGAACTTTCCGAAGTGACAGTAAGTCCTACTATTTTGATGATCGTGTTTATTTTGATCATAATTGATTTTTTAATTATAATTTTTGAGTTATGTGTATTTTGATTCTCTTTTTTATAAAACTTCTACTACTTTTCTAAATTTTAATAAATTTATGATCTTAAAATGTATATACTAGTTTGATATTTGCGTTATTTTTTCTGCAATGTTTAATCATGTTCTTATTCAAATCTGCTGTGAATTTTAATGTTTTTTATAAAAAATATTAACTTTAGTAAGCACGGGCAATTGTGTTCCCCTATACTGTGACATTATTTATTAATGCTCTATAAACTTTACCGCGATAAATGTTTTCAGTTGATTTTCGATAAACAAATTAAAATGAAATGCCTTTATTATATACTAGTAAGCCCGGCGGTCATACGAATTGACCGTTGCTCTAGATATTATAAATTGTAATTAAAATGATTTGTGCAAAAGTGTCTGCTAATTCAAACTGAATTATCCAGGTCAGGCGGCGAGGACGCTCCTTTGCTTACTGCAACACACTACTATATACTTATTTACTATTTTATCAAATTCTTTGTGAAAAATAAATATTTATCATCAAAAGAACTTATTGAAAATTTTATTATGCTTTTCAAAACAAAAGTTTTAACGAAACTGGGAAAAAAGAGCGCTGCCACTCTAATAAGAAAAAAATAAAATGCGCAGACGATAAATAAATAGATTAAAAACAAAGAAAGGACTAAATTAAATTCGCGCATACATTAATTTTTATTAACGGAGATTGCAAATACAGCAAAGCCTCACGCAATATGCTAGAGAGACGTTTTGATTATTATTAGTATATTTGTTACATTTGTTACAACAATGGCAACTGCATTGATTTGTTTGTTCACACGGCAGCTGTAATTATACTGTTGGAAACGACGGCAACAACGCAAAAATAAAATAAAACATGTAAAAAAATAAAAAAAAATCATTGAAAAATTAAAAAAATAATTAAAAAAAACTTACTTGAGTCACATCTTTCATTTTTGCAGCGATGAGTTTCTCGGGTCGTAAAAATTAACCGTGCTGAATGTGGTCCCGAGCGGTATACCGGCTTGGTATTCTATAGCGAACAGACAGACATACATAAGCCGCTTATATATAAGAATATATACTATATACATATCCTTAAAAATGCCTATTTATGGATAAAATTAATTTTTCTAAAACATTAAAATACGCGGCATTACATTAAGATTAAATTATTTCTTTCACAAATATTTTCCACGATTATAGTTCGTTCGTCAGAGGATATACGACTATATAGATGTGTACCAGGGATGGGGGGTTGGGAATTTTAAGCCTTCCTTTCTCAGAAGCCAAGCTTTCAAGCCATATTGCCAATCCGCAATCCTATGATAATAATATGCACGCATGTAAGGTAGTTTATGAACAAAACCTCTCCCGCCTCCTTCCCCACTTGAGAAAATTCTGGTTGCGTTAGTGAACTCGTAAAAATATTTTAAAAGTACTATAAGGACTAAGTTACAGCATTTCAAACGTAAATAAGTGTAAGGAGATACTTTCTTAGCATTAATTTATAAACTATTGAAAATACTATAAGAATGAGAAAGAAATTAAATTTATAAAAAAGACAGAAACTGTAGAAGATTTTTACTTTACTTTATTTGTTTAATTTTTTCAAGAAAACTTAAAAGTAAAAGATTTTCTATTTAAGAAACTATAAGACTTATTACAGCTAAGCAATTCGAAATATTAACTTTTCAAACGGGAGTTTTTTCCCCCCTAAAAATCTGGTAGTTTTATCTGGTACCGTGTTCTTGTTCCTACGACTGTTTGGAACACTTACATATTTCCGCCACCAATTTTTCAAACTGGAGTTTCCCTCCCCCCCTAAAAATCTGTCAGATTTCTCTGGTACCTTGTTCCTACGATTGTTTAGAACACTTACATATTCCCACCACCAATTTTTTAATAGTTGACTCTGTTGAAAGTTACGAATGGAAAGTGGCATTTTTAACTTAAAAGTTTTTCATTTATCTCTGTTACACACCATATATCTTCAGTTTAATTTTTATCCATTATTTTCGTTTGAATATTTAAATGCTTCACTATTTCTCTAATTATTTCCTGTGTTTTAACAAAAAATAAACATATTGAAAGAGATATTTAACCAATGTTTTTTTTGCAAAACATGAATTGGTACATAGCGAGACGTAGAACAGTGGCACACAGTAAGTGTTGAAGATAAGCCTTTGGTCGGACATAAATTTCATTTCTTTATATATGTTATATTGTGATGGAAATAATGTAAAAAAACCCGAGACCGAAAATCTCGAAGAAAAGTAGATTTGAATTAATGGCGAAAGAAAGGGTTATGTTAAGAAGTGAAGTGGCTCTTTTATAGTATAAACTACACTCTCAGAAGCGCATGCTCAAGTCTCACGTAACTTTCGTCGTATTCGACGAAATGGCTTCGTGAAAAATGCTCCGAGTAAACCTTTCGTCAAATTGGCGAAATTTGTGTGGTAACTTTTTTAAGTCACGTGATTGCGCGTCGAAAGAATGGCGAAATTTTCTTGACGATTCAAGAATCGTTAAAAGTGAGAGCTCTATTTATGAGTGTGTATGTAAATAATGTGTCAACGTAAATAAATGTTCCTTTTCTATATTAATTACGCTCTCAGTAATACAACAATCACTTTTGACGAATCTGCAATCGTCAAGAAAATTTCGTCATTTACAACGATTCTTTCCTCGCACGATCACGTGACTTAAAAAAGTTACTACACAAATTTCACCAATTTGACGAAAGGTTTACTCGGAGCATTTTTCACGAAACCATTTCGTCAAATACGACCAAAGTTTCGTGATATTTGAGCATGTGTTTCTGAGAGTGCAAGATTTCGTCACTGATTACACTGTGCAACATGAAAAATGTCCTTTGGATGAAAATGTCTGTTTCTTATGTATTTTTTGCTGAAAATTACGAATCTGAAATTATATTTTGCCTATCACGTACCATTTTTCCAAAATTCCACATTTTAGCTTTTTACGTATTTTCTGGATAAATGTGCATATTTTTGTAATGTATCAACTTAATTTATTATAAATTATATCTTTCTCATTGATAGTGAGTTCGTTGCCATTCTAGAGACCTTTTAATGAAATTGGGTTACTTTAGCGACATTTTTGGCAACAAAAGTGACATTTTTGGCAATCTACTTCTCGAAGTTTTGAGTCTTTTACAAGACGACAAAAGCATTTTGTAGACTATTTTACGGAGCAAGAAAAAATGGTATGCTGCTGTGATCTGAATGTACTATTTCAAGCATTAGGACATGAGCACAATTCAGCAGAGTGGCGCTTGTTTATCAGTGCTCCTCCATCTAAGTATTTTTTTCCCTATTCATTCCTGTAACGTATTCTGCAAACACAAAGGAAATTTCAGAATTACAACAACATTTTTTTTCCCAAGGTGAGCGACCAAACGACCCCTTGTGGGTTCTGATTACTGGGCTGTAAATACTTTATCGATTCTGGGCTGGAAATCACAGCATTACGACGCAACTGTACACAACAGTCGTTTTCAAAGAACAAATAACAATTTTTTCTACTCAATTAATTTAGAAATTATATATTGTACAGGTTTAAATGTAGGTTTCATTATAAATATAAAAATGGTGCGTTACAGTAAGATGGACGGTGTTGCTCTATAGTTATAGATGAAATTAAAAGGAAATCACTATAGGCCGAATAGCTTAAGTGGTAGAACACTCGGTGCGCAACTGAAAGACTAATCAATTTTTACTCCATAAAAAGTAGCCTATGTCATTCTTTGAGCCCTAAACTTTTTGCCACAAAGCAAAAAATCATATTAATCCCTTGCTCTGTGAAAAACAAACACAATTCTATTCCACAGGAATTGTAATTTTTTTCTGGATAAAAAGTAGCCCATGTGCTATTAATTGAGTAAAAATCAATTAGTCCGGATGGGACTCGGACCCAGGTCCCTCAGTTACGCGCCAAGCACTCTACCACTTTAAGCTATCACACCGATACTAATTTTCTTTCAATTTAATTAGTAACTATTGAGCCACACTGTCCATCATACGGTAATGCACCATTTTTATATAATAGCATCCCACGGGAATCGTACATTTTTCTGGGATAAAAAGTAGCCTATGTGATATTCTAGTCTAATCGATCTCTGCCACATTTCATCCAGATCCGTTCAACCGTTCTGGGGTGATTGGTTAACAAACATACATCCAAACTATCGCATTTATAACAGTAGTAAGATTTAAGGTAAAACTAAAACTTTAATTACAAATGGGCAAATAAATAAACTTTCCCAGAAAATTTCCATTGCGCCGTGAGTGAAGTGGATCGTTACAGACTGGATTTCTGAAAAATGAGTTGCAATGCTTTTTAACCCTTAAACTACCGGTATATTCACAAATCTGTTTGTCTAAACGCAAGAAAAAAAAAAAAAAAAAATCCAAAAATTGCATAAATGGCGATGCATTTATTTCTTTGTATATGTCATGAGTTTCTTAGATGAACTTTCGCCATAGCAAATTTTGTTATTTTCTAACCAATAAAAAAACGTCAATTAGCGTCAATAAATCTCTTATTGACGTTACCCGTACTACAGGAAAGTTTCACCAAATCGCTTATTGACGTTACCAGAACCACAGAAAGGTTTCGCCAAATCATCTATTGGACGTTACCCGTAGTTAAAGGTTTAAACTTTACGAACCTCTGTCTTCAGACCACTACCGCAATGATTATTATAAAAGGTATATACTCAACACGTATTATAAGAGGGGGGAGTTATATGCACATTCATGGATAAATACATAATATTTCTGGATCCTTCCAGGAGTGACGTGGGGTTATTGCCCCCTGATGACCTTTCAGAATGGTGGACCGACTCACTACAAAAAAGGAAGTTGCTCTCGGCTTTTATGTACACACGTTAGAATGTGCATACAGCTTTTTAAAGTATTAAGGGAGAAATATGATTTATTTCGGTTGCTAGGGTTACTTTTTGCTTTTCTCAAGAAGTAGATTAAATTTCCGCTGAAAAAGTGCCTTTTTTGCTTTCGAACTATTTTTCATTAACTTCTCACGCATTGTTTGAAAATAAAATAAAAAAATTGTTCGAAACGAACTTTAGAGATATATTTTTCGTCATAGCTTCTTTCTCATTACTAATTTAGTTAAAAGAAGGATTTGCTTTGATGCACATATCCTTGAACGCACTAATGCACAAAAAAATATGTCTACGACACTTTAATCTAATTTTACATTTGCTAAATGTCAGTCATTGTGCTAAGTTTTCACGCAAGCCTCGCAAGCATTGAAAACCTTTATTAAATTATGAGTTTCCTTTTGTTTCCGCCTTTGAGATGATTATTGCTTTAGTATTAGTTTTTTTTAAATTGTTCCATGTGCTTGAAGTCGGAATGAATGGCAAAAGCATAATTTTTGCTCATCCGTGCAAACGATCACATTCCGCAATGCGTTCAGCAGCTTATAAATTCATCAGTGAAAATAAGTCATGGTTAAGGTCGTCTTCGCTGATTGCTGTCAAATTGTTGTTATTGTTCTTTAGATGAATCTATGCAACGCGTGAGGCTAATTAATAAAACAATCTTGGATGATCCAGGACAGTGATGGCTAATGACTTTATTAAATATGTCTTGCTTAAAGGAGCTCGTTTTTGCGTATGTTTGTTTGATTGGTTGTTTAAATGTTCCACTGAGAGAGGTAACACGCGAAGTCCTATTCGAATATTCGAATTAATTCTCTTTTTATTTCAATTTCAAGATTTGTGTCGACTATAAAAATAGAAACAAAAAACTCATGACACATTTACTGAAATTTTATTCTATTCTGAAGTTGATAAAAAACTACGCCAGATAGAACTTGTACGAAAACGCTATAATAAATGTAGCCTTTATTATTGAACAGAATCTAATTTTTTCGACGAAGGATTAATATAAGGTGAGAAAGGATTAAAATAAGGATATATTAGAGAGAATGAATTATAAGAGTTCACTGTTGCAATATATATATATATAAAAGAAAGTCCGTGCGTTTTGATTTAAACTTAACTGCTAATTTTCTGCGACCAAACTTTATGCCACTTGAAAAGATTTATTTTTCAAAAACGTTTCATATCTACTGTGAAAAAAAAAGATACTTTTCCTTTTAAGAGAACTACCGTCAATCGGGGTGACTTTGTCATAACCGAGGTAAATTTGCACACTTTTCAAATGTTTGTATCATTTCTGACAAAACTGAACAAATGTAAGGGATGAACCTTTCGTTCAATACAACTAGCAAACCTTTTGCGGTGAAGTTGGAAAGCCTCAAAAATGATACAAATTAACATTTGAAAAGTGGGCATATTCACCCCGGATATATCAAAGTCACTCCTGTTGGCGGTGCCAAAAATATCCGCCTAAATAATGAGGTTAAAAAATAGTGAAAGCGCTCCTTTAATTGACATCATTTTAAATCCGCTTCAAGCAATCTGCAAAACACGGTACTTTATTGGTATTTACAAATATTTACAAAGCTAAGACTTTAAGGACCAATGGCATTCCGTTATACTCGGCACTGCACTCTCACTGCTGCAGAGAGATAAGTATCTTGTACATTATTTAGAAATATTAAACACACAACGCTATATTTACTATCACCAGGCTGTTCTATGTTTTTCTATTTTCGTTACTTAATGGCATGCATTTCGAATGCATAAATTTACGAAATTGTTGTAAAAATCGAGGTGCATTTTCCTTTTTATTGAGTACAATTCATGTTTTAAATATTTGGTGTGGTTAAATACCTTGGTGTCAAAATAACAATAGAACTCACTAAAAAACACTTTTGCGAAATTTGAAGGGAATTGTTTTCCTTTTTAATATGGTGAATGAGTGATACGATAATGGGCTATTTTCTGTTGTATTTTCGCACGAAAGATATTTTGAAAAATTGATCCCTATAATTTGATGGGTCCACTGGAAAAACGACCTAAGCCACATACTACTTTTTGAACTTTGCTTTATGTTTTATTATAAATTATGTATTGTAAATGAATATAAATTATGTATTATAAATTTGAATTTAGTGTTAGGGAAAAGTAGGCTCGCATAGTTAAAATTAACATTTATGCTATAATATAATTGAATAAAACATGAAGCAAATTTCAAAAAGTAGTATGTGACTTAGGTCGTTTTTCCAGGGGAACCTTCATTTATTAAATTTTAAAATCATTTGTCGATTTTTCTTTTTTTTTTCTTAGAAGCTTTAAAAGCTACCACTGCATTCATAAAATGGTTTCCTAGGACAACATACCAACAAAACACGACGTATCTTTTTATAAATTATCCGCTTATAAAGAAGCGCAGGCTAATTTCTTGTCCACTAATCATTGTTCGAGAATCAAAATAGATTAATTTTGCAGACAACTTTCCAAAGGTTACTTTTTTGTTTGGAGAAATGTTCGTAATTGGTCCTATGCCATTTGTGTTCTCGTAAAACAAAAATACCTATTACATAAAAGTTTTATAAAGAAAATCCTGTTTTGGAATGCTTTAGGTATTTTAGTTTCTTATGGAATAATAGTTGTTACATTTGATAATGGCGCATCCAAGCTTAAACTGTCTAACGCTTAGTACTGAATTTATCTGTACAAACCATTAATTGAATGAATAATTGAAATAACTGTAGTAATTTTACGCACATTGTTCGTGCTTATAAACTGCTGTTACGTGTATTTAATACATTTCCAATTTTTTTTCTCTTATTTTTGGCCTATAACACGCAGAATTTTGCACAAAATTTCATCAAACTTACAGAAAAGTTAAGAGCGCACAAGAAAATCATTATACTGAAATTATAAATAAAAATCTGAGTATCAGATAGATTATGATAATTTAAAGGAATTATTTTTTTACTGCAAATGAGGCAAAAATAAATCAGTTCAAGAAGGTGAAAATGTAGAAAGATATCGACAACTTAGCGAGCTGTATTTCAATGATGCTGGGCAAAAGAATATGAATCTAAAGGAACTGTACACATAGTCACATGTGATTGCATTCATCTTGTGCATCTATGCACTGAACAACTTGTGATAATAACTGTGTGATAACAATTGGGTGATCTGTGATAAAAAATGAGTAATTGTGAAGAATCTCTTACCATCCTTACTAAGAACTTGGATGGCAAGGGTTAAGTATAAGTAACCTAAAACAGAAAATTTTCAGTTCATTTTCATACTCGATGACAATTTTACCACGCGATTTATTTTTTAACTTGAGTAATGTATCTGTTATTTATCAAAAAAAAAAAAAAAAAAAAAAAATCGCAAAAATAAAATTTAAGGTGTTAAACAACTGTAATATATTTAAGAAATACTTTTTTTTGCATGTATATATACAGATATATATATATATATATTCCCCAGAAATTGCGTGTTTCCCCTGAAAATAGTGTTCAAATCTTCGCTCACTCTCTCACGAGGAGAAAGGGAGAAATAATAAAAAAAAAAAAAAAAAGGAAAAAACATGAAAAAGAGGAACTCAAACGTAACACTAAACTTTTGTTTTTCCCTGGAACTGTACTGATATGTATTGTGAATTATAGTGTTTAAAAAAGATTATACGCCTGTTTTGCGACACAAATCTAAGCGATTTTCCTATCACAATTTCCATTTCGCCAGCCTCTAGTCGTGACCTCACGAAACCCGTGGACAAGCTTTCGTTATCGAAGGTAACCATTTATCCAGGTAGCACAGATTAATGGATTAGAGTCCAATCATTCTAGCTAAAACTGCTAGTGGAGGCATGAGGATGAGCAGTTGTGGAGCACTTTCTTTCAAATGTAGTTCTTTTGAATTTTAACTGAAGCACGATAAACTCAACATCAAAATCGAAAAAAAAAAAAAAAAAAAAAAGGGAAGTTAAAACCGAGATCGTTTGACGTTATTTTCAAATACGATTTACCGGAACCAGTGATATACTGAGGTTATAAACATGTGTCTTTATATAGGTATGCATACATACATATATATATATTTTTTAAAAAATAAACATGTCCGTTCTTTGTGGTAATGTTTTCTCAATGTTTTAAAAAATAAAATATACTGGAAAAGTTTTTTCTAAGTAGTACAAATTTCGGTAATTAGTGAGATTTCAGTAATTAGTGAGACAACTACTGTCATTTAACAAAGTATACTGATGTGAAGAAATAGTTTTGCTTATTATTTTATTAAATGTTTTTTGCCCTAGGTGGTATGAAAAGACGTGAAAATGCATACTTAATAATGTCAACTACAAGTAATTCACAATTAATCAAACGACGAAAGGTAAGTTTTTTTCATAAAACCATTTTTAAATGTAAGCATTTTTTTTATATTATTAACAGAAAACTACAAATTTTGACTTTTTCCGTTTGTTTTAACTTTTAATAATTGATTCTTATGTGTTTTAGGTGCTGATTCCGAAAATAACCTTCATTTTCCCCCATCACGTAAAAATTTATCATAAATCGCAAATGTCAAAAATTTCCAAAAAAATCAAAAATTGCCACTTTAAAGTAGATTTAAAACGGTCTTTTAAAAAAATATATGTAAAACATATGTATATATATAGATACATACTTTATTCACTTTTTGTCTTTGAGAGGTCTGAGGAAAAATGGCGGAAGCTCGTTGACCTTTTTAATTTCTAATGAAAATTTCCAAAAAGGTAACCTTATTAAACTTATTCATAAACTGTGTGAATAATTCTCCTGCGGTATGTCATGCGTTCAGAAACTACTCTACCTCTTTACATGCCTTTGAGAACGAAATATGTAAAATATTTTTATATTTTTACTCTTTGTATGGCAGCTTCTTTGGATCGGTCAGAAAGTGCGTCAGGCTTTTCACTTTATGAGATCTCTAAGAAGCTCTTTTTCATGTAACATCCAGCTACAGTGACAATTCATTTTTATTGATACCTCATTTCTATGCCTTTCATGTTCTGATATCTCTTACCCATGCCTTTCAAATGGCGCACAGATTGCCTGCCATATATTCCAAATGTGAATTCAGAAGGTGAACTTCCAATCTCATAGAAGTCCAAATTTTTGTACTCATCATGTACCGATGTCAGCTTGGTTCCTTCTTATTGCATATAAGCTTGCTAATGCATCTTTATGCTTAAAAAATAAATAAACAGAATGAACAAAATAAAATTCGAAAGGAGAGACATCACATGAAACATAAAAGGAAAAGTGCGAGCAAGATCATGAGTAGTTCAAAAAATTTCAACACATGGAACAAAATTGAAAGTATTTTACATACTTCGTCTTCAAAAGTGGATGAAAAGGGTGGGGGGGATTTTTGAAAGCATGAAATACCTCATAAAAATTTACTTAAAATTTATTTTAAAAAATACACTAAAAAAAGATCTTAGTTAGTTTTCTGGCAATTTTTGTTAGAAATTTATGAGCCTACCTACGCTTTTTTCAGTCTCTCACATAATAATGCACAATAATCTCACAATATTAGATCATTATTAAAAAATAACATTTTAAGTCTATTTCAAAGTCGAACATTTTCGATTTATTATAATGAAAAATTATTTATTGCACGCTATGATTGAATGTTATTCATTGAGTGAATGATTCATTAAGTAGTTGGTTCTTGATGTTCGAAATAGCAAATGTAAAGGGGCGAGGGCCGGGGTGGGGACTAAACTAAAGGAAACAAAATAAAAAAAAAAAAAAAAAAGAAAGAAAATCTCTTTTTACTTCCATTTCAATCTCACATTTTGCTCTTATCATGGAATATTTGTGAGAAGTTAAATCAATGGAATATGGTTTTGGAGTTATGTACAGGTGAATTTGAGTCATTGGGTTTTTTAGGGACATTTTGTAAAAACAGAATGTTATTGGCGTGGTTCAGATTGAAAAATAAGTCTGCCAGCATAATTCTGCCCACAGCACGAACAAGAGCTTTAAAGAGTTAAAAATACCATGTGCTAAGACAGTTAGCATCTCGTTCATGGCGAAAGTCACTAACGTACATCTCGTCAAATGTCCACAATCGAATCATCCGATTGTCATCATCACTCGAGAATAGGATCATAATGTTTTGATTTCGAGTGATCATCAAATGATTAGTCATCGAATTATTTGTTGTTGAGAGATTCGGTCGGAATGATTTTATAATTATTTCGAACGATTTCATAATGAAATAAGGCAGTTAATAATCCAGTGATTTCACGGTTGAACAATCGGTTTTTAAGTGATTCCTTGGAATGATTGGTTATTGCGATTTCAATGATCGAAATTTTTGAGAATAAGAAATGAAAAGATATTCATTACCCTACGGCGTGAGAAAAAAATCGAAAGCCGAATGACAATGAAGAATTGAAAGAATCAATGGATGGTCACAAAGTTTAGTCAACACTCTATAAACAAGACACATCTTAAACTAGTTACTTCATTGCCTTTGTTAATAGAATTCTTAACACGTTTGATCCTTCTATTAAACATTTTGTAGAATTTAATTTAGAATAGAATTTTATTACTTCGAATTTCTTTTCTATAAAAATTTTCTGTTCTTATACATAAATTTGTTAAATATCTTTAGCGATCTGTGATCTCTTCATTAATCAGAGGATTAACGGGAAAAAACAAGTGCCAAGTTTCTCCTAAGAAAAATGGCGATATTCCGGATGGTAATTCCAAAGTTACAACAAGGAATAACAGCCTTTCCCCTTCGTCAGCTTCCACAACTGAAGAAGAGAAAGAAAACACAAATAAAGGCCAAATACATTTCTGGAGGAATTTTAGTTATGACCAAGAAGTAAGTAAATTTTTCA
This sequence comes from Octonoba sinensis, assembly GCA_038502835.1. Taxonomy (NCBI): domain Eukaryota; kingdom Metazoa; phylum Arthropoda; class Arachnida; order Araneae; family Uloboridae; genus Octonoba; species Octonoba sinensis. The sequence goes on along the minus strand of CM076601.1, from coordinate 50,911,999 downwards.
TTTTTTTTTTGAAAATTTTCATCGTTCTATTGTAAACAGACAATGGTATATCGCTAAGACAAACCCTCGTGAAACTGCCTCAGTTCTTGGAAAGGACTCAGTCTGATTCAATGCTGGTTTTTGGAGCAATTTTATCGCCTTTCAAAAATAAGCATCCAAAAAACAGTTTCGACAAGTTTTCATGGTTGTCTGTTTGTTAGTTCAGAGGCGGCTGTTACTGTCTAGTCCGTAATGATGAAAGTGAATAAACATTCCTCCGAATTTTTGATTCAGTGAAAAAGAGATCAGTAATCTATCTTAATTTAGAAAATTTTTACATTTTATTAAATGAAACTTTTATTGTTTACTTTGCTGCGTAAATTATAGTTACTGATATTACAGATGAAAAAAATTTTATTTTTTAGGGGCGCCCATACCTTAAAGTTGCACATGATTCCAATATGGAGGATACAGGAAGAGTGTTGACTCATGAATGGAATCTTGGAATGCCAAGAATTGTATTGGTTGTTATGTCCAATGTTGCACCTTTAGCACAGTCGTCGAACACTAGGCAAATTAAGAATTTTCAAAAGGGTCTTATGAGTGTAAGTGTACAAGAAAATAATTCTTAGACGGCGAAGTAGATCAAAATAGTTCAGTAGTTGAAGATAACTATGAAGGGCAGATTATTGATAAATTTCTTTCTCTTTTGTGCTGCATGAAGTATTGCACGTAAATTTATAAAATACTTTAATTTTGTCTTCATGTCCGCAATGAGGTTTTTCAAGACGTCATCAAAATACGTTGTCGTCCTTGTAAACTAGTCATCAGCTACCTTTTAGGGCTGCAAGTCAAAATCAATCAAAATGTGTGCATTAAGTAAACGCTTAGGGCCAGTGGTCTTCTTAATTTAGAAGTTTTTTGTTAAATTATAATTTTTCTTGCGCAAGAAAATTTCAAAAATATGCTTTAAATTGAAAAATTTGCGTTAAATTTCTGAAACTGCTACAACTGGTGAATTATAATCAAGGAATTATGGATCGGTGTGGTCATTTCTCCCATGTGCCCTGAAATTGTTGCAGTATGTTTTTTTGCAAAATAAAAATACATGTTTGTTACTGCAACTAAGTAATCTAATCAATGTTACTGTAGTTATTCATTTTCAGTTCAATTTTGATATATTATTCCTCAAATTTTTGTTTTATAATGTTTTTTTACGAATTACTTGTATGATGCAAGTTCTTATGGACATTCCCTATCTGTAATGCAGCACGACATAAGCATTACTTACGATTGACGAAACTTCCGAGTCTGCTGATATTTTGCAAACCCGTTAATATTTTACGAAAAGCATATCAATAAAAAATATTTTAAGTACAAATCAAAATACTTCAAACTTTCTTGCAGAAAAGAAAATAATTTTAAGACAAGCTTTAACAAAAAGCCTTTTATAATATTATTGCTAAACTTTTAAAAGTATTTGACAAACTCTAAAAACTTTAGAGTCTTTTAGTGGTATGCAGGACTACAATCTTCATATACATTCTTCATTGGTTGCATGAATCATTTAAATAGACTGCATGAGCAAGTTTCGTAGATTTTGTAGCCATTCTTTATAAATATAGTATAGATCTGTTATGTGTAGATTTTATGCACAAATCTGCATTGATAATAACTATTTTGAAGCTATCCTTAAATATCAATGAATGTTATAAATAAACTTCAAAAATCATAGCTATTTTATAGAGACACCAATAAAATCAACGAAAGTCATGAATACAATATTGAAAATTGATAGGAATGTAGTCATGAAAACAAATTGAAGCTTCTTCCTTTCATTTTCATGCACTAAGAAAAGGACTTTTTGTAACATCAAAACCGGGTCCGCATTTTTCTTTCTGTCTTTACAGGGAGATCGCAATGCAATTTTCAATGTTGTTTAAATTTACTGCCTGAAAAACGCTATAAACTAACAACATACAGTTGAGATACTGTCTAACAGCTTTTAAAAATGAATAGTTTAGTTTTTTCTCTATCGTATATGAATTTTGACGTAATTACATAATCAAATAAAAAAAAAAATGTTCGTGAAAATAGTTTCAAAATTACTAATCTAAAAGTTATGCTAATAATTTAAATTTTTAATATGTAGTGTAAACTTTTAATACGGTTTCAAGACTCAAATTAGAAATTATTAATTTATCCATTTTTCTAGGCAACCAATACGACAGAAATGTGGATATTAACGAACGGTATAAATGTAGGTGTTAGCAAAATAATTGGAGATGCTGTCCACGAAGAAATGCAAAGACGAAAATCGAAAGGACATTTCCAAAAACATCACAACTCAAGGGCAGATCCTAATTCGAGGATAGTTCTGATCGGTGTTGCAAGGGAAGATCTTTTGAATCACGGAGATGCAATTGAGGTAAAACTTTTCAATGTTTGAATGTTGAAGATCCTTGGGTTATTCTTGTGCGCTTCAACTCGTTCTTGTTTGCTTGTTTGGTTTGTGTTTTGTGGTTTCAAGAGCTACAAAGGGCTATGCTGTGACAGAGTAGTTTTATTTCGTGAATTCTTTAGCGAAAAGCCCCTTGGAGGAAAGGGCACTATCCTCCAAGGAAAGCACCTTTCTGGGAAACTTCGAACAGCGAATGGCCGCATTCCATAAAGGAAAACTGGTAGAATTCTTATCAGGCAGTTTTCCTGGTTCTCTCATAGCTGCTAACTGGATCAAGAATAACAGCTAAGGATTAATCAGATTTTTTTTCTGAGAAAGAGGTTGGTTCATAAAAATTCCTCCTATGTATACACACACATAAGGAACAACGAAAAACTGGTTTCAGGAATTACTGCGGGGTGCTACTAAAAATACTCCCCCCATCTAGTTTTAGTTTTGTCTTTGCCCACGATACCTCACCTACTAGTTTTTCAAAGCAAAGACTAACACTCTGATAAGCGCATAAACATACTTTGTTACTCTCATTTGACAGTTAAGTGTTCAGGGTTAATCATTTGTAGCTAATTAGTTCTTCCGCAGTGTTCTTTATCTTAGAACAGAACAGTTCGTTCATTGTTGCTATATGCTTATGTATTACTTTTCACGAGGACTCATATTTGGGGAAAATTTCATTGAGGCTCCTTTAGGTTATCTTCAAATTTATACAAAATCTGTAACTTGTATTTCTTAATAAAAATTTCTTTGTTTTAAAGGTTTCTTAGGTTTTAAGAAAATAGCTCTACAATATTTAGGAGAACATTTAATTTTCATGATGCAACATCGTAACAAAAAAAAATGTAACAATGCGATCCCGGCTTGAAGCATAATGTCGCAAAGAAAAAAGGAAAAAAAGAGAGAAAGACCATTGTTTTTTCGTTTATGTGCCAACCACAGGCTCATAAAACTGTTATTTAACTGATACATGTGATTTGTTAATGAATATTATCTGAAAGAAAATGTCTCATCTCACACGTGTCTTTGACAGGGTCGAAGAGTCGAGATCGAAAACGAAGGCAACAGAATAGAAGATCAAAAATTTGACCTAAACCCGGATCATTCCCATTTCGTAGTTGTGAAAGATGGGACAATCAGCAAGACAGGAATCAACTATTTCCTATTGAGATTGCAACAATATTTGGCATCTGCGCTGGAACATCCTAGGCAATCTTCTTCAAAATACCGTAAGTGGACCGTTGATGTATCTTGTGTAAACACAACACTAAAATACATTGCTTATGTAAAACATTTCAAGCATCGTGCGGTGTTTACTCACTATAACTCACAAGCTGGAACATCCTAGGCAATCTTCTTCAAAATACCGTAAGTGGACCGTTGATGTATCTTGTGTAAACACAACACTAAAATACATTGCTTATGTAAAACATTTCAAGCATCGTGCGGTGTTTACTCACTATAACTCACAAGCTGGAACATCCTAGGCAATCTTCTTCAAAATACCGTAAGTGGACCGTTGATGTATCTTGTGTAAACACAACACTAAAATACATTGCTTATGTAAAACATTTAAAGCATTGTGCGGTGTTTACTCACTATAACTCACAAGAAAACTTTGTTTCAAAGGCGGTCTAAGAGAAATGTTCCAGAAATGCAAGTGAATTTAAAAAGTTTCAAGTTTTGAGTGTTAAGTTAAATAAAATAATAATAACTGTGATGTTGCTGATATGTATGAAAAGACTGTTTGGGACTTAGACAGCATAAATCTATGTTTTGACGCATCTAATGCTCTGTATAACATTCTGGAAAGAACTGGTGGCTGCCTCAGATTTGTCAGAAAATATCTAGTGGGAAATCTAAAAAGTGACATACGTTTTAAGTATCTTTAAATAAACGATTCACTATCTTTTTTTCTGCTATTGTTTTTGGACTTTAAATTGCCAATTAACTTTAAATTATTAAATTTTCATCTATGGAAATATAAATTGTGTTGTGTCTCAATCTTCAAATCATTTAAATATTAAATTCGCTTTAGTGTCTCAACGCAATATTTTATTCAATCCCATTAATCATAAATATATTTTTCATTAGCGCCTACAAATTTAATTGAACTTAAGTTGACCCTCAATCTCTCTGCAGATGATAATGAAATTCTCTGCCATTGAACATTAGCTCGACTCACATTTCGCCCACAGAATATCGATCTGACAATCTGTATAATGGTATCCCAAAATAAAAAACTGCTCAATAGTAGCCTGGTTTTGGCGAAACTCTAGGAGAAAAGAGTTTCACACGGGAATGCCTTAGTAGTAATTTAAATTGTAAGCGTTCGAAAACTACGCGTTCAGATAATGTTTTTTTTCTCTCGATTGGCAAGATTAAATATTTTGACGATAGTTGTCTTTAGTAGTATACGGGGAATGTGACTCTGACGATGAAAATTTCACTAACTAAAAAAGGAAAATGCAAATCACAGTACCATTATTGTTTTCTTTTTTGAAAATTAAAATTCATATGTTTTTAACAGTGAACTAATATATTTGCTTGTCTTGAAGAGTACATACATATATATACGTATATATATATGTAGGGGAAATGTACATTTGAAAATAAAAGTTTTCTTTTAGGACTGAATCACAGTTCTCTGGGTACAATGGAAATACCTGTTGTTGCAGTGCTTTTTCAGGGTGGTGCAGATTGTGCACGTTTGGTTTTGGACCATCTTAAACGCCATCTTCCTTTGGTGGTGATGAGGGGAAGTGGAGGATTAGCAGATATCCTTGGCTTCGCTTATACGGAAATAAGTCAAAGGTTTATATGTTTTTGATACAATTTAGTAATTAAGAAAATAAAAATTATTTGATAGGAATTAATTGAATATTGCTTACTATAAAAATAATCCTTCTTCATTAACATGTTGCATTCATACATTGCTTACTTGCTGCAACAACGTCATAACTCGGAAATTATGAGACTTTTGAGTTAATAATGCTAGATAATGGAAATGGTTATCATTATATGAAAAATTCTGATTTTTGAATTAATAGTAGTATATGGATAAATTCAATGAGAATTTCAGCTACCAAGTATTATTAAGTCGAAAATCTCACATCAACAATTTTCGAACGTTGTTGCTGCAAATGAGCGACAGGTAAAACGGTTCCACATTTTTTGAGAGTCAAAATTCGCTGAAATTGTCCAGTTATCGACCAGTAATAATAACAAATGGAAACTTTGAAAAATTGTCGAGTTTCTCATAAACATCATTAATGCCTGTAACACGGTTTCCTATTATGGTACATTAAACATATATGCATTGTTTTTATTTATTCAATCGAATTGTAAAAAATCGAGGTAATAAGCTTTCTTTTAAAACACTTGTGCATTTTTTTTGAGTTGATAAAATTAAATGCACTCAACAGAATGTAAATTTATAAGCCCAATCTGTTCTTAGAACTCAAGGAATTTGCGATGCAGAGTTTTCTGAAAATTACCTGAAACCAGAGTTGTCAAGAAAAATAATAGAAAAATTTCCGAAGCTGAGGGATAACAGTATGGCACGAAATATATTTAGGGACAGAATATTGGACTGCGTTCGCTTTGCTAAACAAGTAAGTAAAAACAGCTTTGTTTACACAGAAAATTAAAATGCATTTAAATATTTGATTGATATTTCAGCTTTGTTGAAGAATTTTGTTATCATACAATTGCAAGTCATAAAGAATAGGGCCTTATTATCGGTTTAGAAATCTGTGCACTGTCTCGAGGTTTTCCAATTCCAGCCTCCACAAAGCACTGCGTTTTTTAAAATCGATACTATTCATTGGGGGGAGGGGTGAAAAAACTAAGATTCATCAAATTTTATATTTCAGCGCAAGGTTTGTGGCCTTAAAGTTAATATAAGAAGCTTATACGGTCGTAAAGTGTGTTCTCGTTAAATGTGAAAATCGGATGAGAGAAGGATATTCTGCGCGTGACTTTCTAACGTCATTTAGGTGGTTTTACTCGTGAAAGAATAGTCTGAAAGTTAAAAATAGGGTGCAAGTTATAGACTTCAGGAGTCTATAACTTGCACCACAGAGCGTAACACCGTTTCCAGGCTATGAACAACATTTCAAACAATTGGAATGTGCAGTAGATATGCGGGCAGAAGTCATCCTAGCAGTATGACGCCCCAAGAGAATCTGTATATTTGTATCTTAGCAAAAATATACCGTTCCAGTACAGTTGGTCAATGGAAAATCAATTTTGTGCTGCCGTATTAACTCAAGTATATATCAGAAAACTGTTTCAAGACATTTTTAAAACTACCACACTTTTGAAAACTTATTATGTGCGTCCCACTCTGAAGATGTCACATTAGCACCAGTTTTTAATGGTGCAGTCTGCATCACAGTTGGTCTAATGAGGACTAGTTTAACATACTCTACTCAGATTAGATTTCCTTCAGTCTATCGTCTGATTGCAGACGTAAACTGATGTCACGTGAGGGTGACCATGCTTATAGTCGGGAAAGTATTTTCGAAGTTCTCTGTGCCCTCGATCAAGGATGCATTATGGGCCGACGGTACACTCATGGCATTCGTCTCCCATATGTCCGACATCTTCAAGCTGCTGACGCAAAAGTTTCGTTTTATCGTTGTTGCTGCGACTTTTATCGCACGAAGACGTTGGCACAGGCGTTACGTTTTGCTTGCACGAACTTATTTTATAACGCTCAAGTTTGCTTGCGCAAGCATGCTCAAGCAAGCTTGAGCATGTGTAGCAACTACCTGCAGAGTTGTGTGATGTGAGTCTTTATTATACATTGCTTTATGCTTTGAGGATAAGAAATCAATATTTTTCGTAATATATTATAATTTTTATGGAACCAAACAGCAAATACAACCTTTTGCTTCTTATAAACAAAATTGAAGGAACCAAACAAAACGAGTTGAAACATATTTCTTATGAGACTAATGAAAACGAAATTTTAGCGTTAAGATTTGTAGATGAGTATTCATTTAATATCTGATATAGGAAATGGGGCCCCGAAGTTTATCATGCTCTGGTTCACGAATCAGGCTCATGAATCAGCCCCTGGTTCACGTCGTCGTGGTTGGCGACTGTCTACGAACAATATTCTTGGTTTCAGATACAAAAATTTGTAACCCAAAAAGAAAATAGGTTTCATCTTTTTTTTTGTTTGTTTGTTTTGAAGTACGAGTAATGGCAGGACATTTTTATAGCACAGATATCCTACTCGTGTACCATGCCCATGAGTCATTCTGATTAAGTGAAGCAGTTGATAAAGACCTCCCCTCCCCATTCATGGGATGGCATTCAGAGGAGAATTATTACTCATTTTTTTAAAAATATTATACGCAGTGTAGTGCCAATGTTTTCGCGTGTACTTAACTATCCGTTATTGCTCTTGCAGATTTGCAATACAGCTTTACAGCTTTTATACGTTTTAAACGTTCCACCAGGTAAAACGCAATGAGTCGAGGCAATAATCGCGTAAAGTTCCGAACTGCAACCGGGATTTTTAAGCGTGATAAATGGAAGCACATCATTCTACCACCCCGTCTCGATCTTTTTAGTGTTATGTCATTTTAGTGTATGTCAAGTTCATGACCATTTTGTTGTAAATTTGTAACATACTGTAAATCTTCATCTTGGGAAATAATAGTATTCTGGATTCACAAGTCAACTTTTTTGTCTTTCCTGTTCAAGGTTCATCTAAACAAAAATTTCTGAATTTTTTTTTTTTTTTTATATTTTAATCAAGAAATGCTTCTTCTGATTGCATGAAATGCCTGCTGATCATGAAATGCTTCTAATCATGCAGCTTCTGCAGTTGAGTTCCGTGGTTTGAATGATGCAAATGGGTTAAGGGTAAAAAGTTACATTATCTTATATTTCAAATTAAGTCTATATTCAAGGCAATCAAAGGATATTTATCTCCATTGTGGAACAGTATCACATTTAAAAACATTTGAAACATAAAATAATGTAGCATTTTTTAGTGACATTTGGAACACATAAATAAAATATGTTTTAGCGCACTATAATTAATTCAATATTCTTTAAAAAAAAAGTTATGTGATGAAAATTATACGCACGAAAAATGGTTTTCTAATCAACTTTTTTTTTAAATTTTAGAATGAGCAAGTGTACATGACCGTATTGAACATCTATGAGCATAGTTGCAATTTGGAAAATATCGGGAACCACTTATTAAGAGCTTTATTTAAATGTGAGTTTGAATTTCTAAAATAATGTTGTATATAACTAAAGTAATTAAGGCTGGCACTTTTATTATTTCATTTTAATTATAATGTTTGTTCTTCTAGCACTGAACGTCAGAAACAGCTTGTAGTAGTGTTTCCAAATGATTTCTTAGTCATTGTACAATTTCGCTTAAAATAAAATTGACCTATAGCTAAACGTAATATCGAACTTGAGTGGGGTAGTTAGTCCTAAAAGAAATAATAAGAGAAGAGTAGTGCTGAAATCTGATCACGTCGTCAATGATGTGTTAATAAACGTAGTGTTCGAATCAATAGAGAGAGCGTATTTGAAAGCAAATGTTCATATGAAGATTATGTCCAGTTAAATGCAATGATGAAAAGTGCTGCCTCAAGACAGTACTATTATAAGGCAAGCAAATGAAAAACTCTGTGTAAGTTAATTATACAATTCCAGTAATTAGACAATCCATGAAATTCTGACACTTGGACACTTCTACGCTTGGCAAAAGAGGACGAATACATTCGAGTTTCTGGGAAGTTCGTTTTGCAGGGGCATTTATTAGCATGCCAATCAGAATGTTTGCTTATGTGTTTGTCGAAAGCAACTAATTTTATAACCTGGCGTAGAACATCATTTAGGAAGAAGTCAAGTATGCTGAACGAGCTAAAACGAGAACAGGAACGGCGCATCCCTCATACCAGCAGTTCCTCCCTTGAACATGAATGGATTCTTTTTGGCACTCTGCCAGTCAGAGTTCTTTTTTTTTAATGGTACAACTGTACTTGCTTGTTGGAAATTGGGAATCTAAATGAGGGGCCAGCGAAAAAAAAGATAAAAGAGACCCAAAAGAAGGAGATTAACAGAGAGCGAGAGAGAACAGAGAGGTTAGTAGGAGTGTGATCGGCTACTTCGTAATGCTCAAAACGCAATTTTGTGTCATAAGTTTAAAAAAAATTATATGCTTATTTTATTTTATTTTTTTTAATTCTTACTTCTATGACGTAAAATTAAATTTATACTAGAAGAAGCATACGTACTCACACATTTTGCACCATAGATTGCGATATGTTACCGCTCTCAAAGATAGAAACACGTTGATGTCCAATATAAAACGGATAACGATGGTCATTAAAAATAATTTTATTTTTACAAAGTTGTCACTAAAATCGAGGAGGGAAAGTGATAGCGAAAACAGAACAATGATGATGAGTTTAAACTAAACTCTAAAACTGGGGTTAAGTTACAATTTATTATAAATAAGCACAATATATAAATGATAATAATAGTAATATACATACGAATTCATATGGGAGTTCATATTTCTTGACCCTGAGAAAATTGAGTGTAGCTTTAGTTTCGCAAATGAGAGCCTTAATTAACTAGGATTGCAGTGTATTTTTGACGTGCGGTCTTTGTCTAAAACAGGATAAAATGTATAAATCTTTTTCGGTAAAATCTACAATCTTCATACTCAGATTTGGCAATTTCATACCTTAAACAAAGTAAACTAATCTGTTTTTGCCGTAAATATTGCCAAGATTTCTGCTTAAAGAATCTTCGATTCTGTTGCAGCTTAGTTTGATTTTGGCCACTTAGGGCAGTTTTAGCAAATAATGTAAACACTTGAAAGCAAGTTAATTATGTAGTTCTACTTTCGAAATATATGACAATGGTATAGTTATAGGATTCACTGATTAAGCTATTAAAACTGGTAATGAGTGTTCACTCAATTATATAGAGTCAGTTTTTATTTAAGTTAAAAATTTTAAGCTTTAGCTTTAAGCATTGCAAAATCATGGTTTGATCATCAGCCCATCAATTAGAATTATGTGAAGGGTACGTTTTGATTAATTAGAGTTTTGTGAAGGGTCCGTTTTGATCAATTAAAATTTTGTGAAGGGACCCGAAAACGGACCCAAATTTCCTCTGGAGCTACCCTCGAGTTCTTGCATGTATTGCTTGAAAATACAGCAGATAATAAAACTCCCAAATACCCTTAAACAGAGGAAAAGTACGTATTTCATGAAGGCGTAGAGATTTTACTACATGAAAATGAAAAGGAATGAATACAGTCTTGTACAGTAATTTACCTGATAAGACAGACCTCAGAAAAATACTTGAAGGGATAAAGCTGTCTATTAGCCGACTTCGCAACAGCGGAATATTTAAAGAAATGCGTAGAGAAATTTTGAAGAAAATGTTCGCTCTGCCGGAGTGTGGCGAGTTATCCAGACTTCCGGGATGCCGAGTTTTCGGGACTCTACTCTAATTTGAAATTTATTAGTCAGTATCTATTTTTTTTCTTTTTAATATTAATGCAATAGAAACTTATACGGAGCAGTTATTGATAATATCTAAGCTATGTTCATACTATTGTTAGAATACCGCAGATATAAAGCTGATATTGAGTTAAATGCTGTTCATATAACACGCACATGTTTTGTTTTGAATTTGTTTTTCTTTTAATATTGATCGAAAACTTTTCATTTTTTTTAAAATTGCTAAAGCCATTTTCGAAGTTTAACAGTTAAACAAATAGTTAGTCTTTAGCATGATATCTTAAAATTTTTCTAGTAATAAATAGAAGAAACAGTGTTGTAAATAAGTTTCAAAACTTATACAATTTGAGTTATTCTGAAAAACTATAAGTTCACATCATTTGTATTTTTGCAGCACAGATGATAGATAATACAAACTGGCATGCGCAAATGCACAAAGACCTCTACCTCACTTTGGATTGGAACAGCCCCAATGTTGCTATGTCAGAAGTGTTTTTGAAAGATCAGTCCAACAAGTTTAAAGTAAGAAAAATATTGTATCTCTTTAAGAACCCTTTTCGAAAACAATTTTGGAAAGATATGAAAAAGCGCCAAATATTTTTGTGCCGAATGGAGCTAAAATAAAGAATAGAAAAAAAAATATTCATATAAAATCAGATATAAATAAAATAAAATATAACTTCATTAATACATGATACACTTATTTAAATAATTATATTAAATTGCATTTTATTTATGTTGATCGTTTGTTTTAGAATACAAATTTGTTGATAAAACAATTCTTTTATTAACGTTAACAGTTCTTTTGAGAAGACAAACATATTTAGCTAATTGCATTAATAGATTTTGATGTTTCGATTTAGAAGGTAAATTTATTTGGAAATTTATATATATTTTTATTGTTATTCGTTTAAAAAGACAAATCAATTCGGCAAAATATTGCATTGATAATGCTTATCATTTGTTCAATGGACAAATTTATTTGTCAAATTACACTTGATTATCGTTGACTGTTTGTTTAAAGGATAAATTTATGTGCGTCAAATTGCAGTTTGTTATTGTCGATTGATCGTTTTCATCAGTTCAGGAGCATCTTAAAATTTGTGCAACGGTTTTAGGAATTAATTTCCTAGAGTGAAACTAAACTAGGAATTTTAGGGAAAAACATTAATGAGCGCCGACTTTTGTGAGTTCCAAGGGAAGCGGTAACAAGGAAACATTGTTGTTCTAGCTAAGATACATTCCAAGATAAACATCTCCCACGTTTGTTTGAAAACTTATTCATGTATGCGCCTGTGGTAGTTATTCACATCACGCCTACATCGGATGATCTGTTTTGAAAGAAAAACCTCCTTTTGGAATAAATATTTTTTTTAATATGCCCATTCTGCTATTTTTTGACTTCAAAAGTGTTAGTACAAGAATCGTTCCACAAATGCGAAATCATCAAAAAATAAAGTTCACACACACACACACGATAATAAATTTATTCTTTTATTTTACTTATTTATGTTTACTTGTTTTTTAAAATATCTTCATTCAGAATGTTTGCTACAATTTCATCACTAAATCCGCTTTGTAAGATGAATGGAAACTGTTTTTTGAAAGCAACCTCAATGACTCCATAATAGTTGAAATAAACTTGACAGTTATATGACATTTTTTAACTTTACACATGTGGTTGTTATTTATTTATTCATTCTTTTTTTTGGAGAAAAACCTTAATACAATCTAAGATGAAAATCACATCGTGGCCTTCTTCCAGTGTAGATCTTGCACCACGCAACATTTAGAAGTTTCTTTGAGATCTTAGCCAGAACAGTTTATTGAAGATACTGATGTGCTTTAGCATAATTCACTGCGACAGCTTCTATATTTAATTATCAACTTGACTTTTTGACGCCCATGTACATTTTAACCCCTTCCTTCTCGCTCCCGTAATATTTTCGGGATGGAGTGTTTAAAATTTCAAGCCAAAAACAAATACAAAAATTAAAAATGAATATATATTGTTCATACACATATTTTTATGTCATTTTCAGGGATAAAAAAATAGACACTTTTATGACCGTTTTCTTGAAAATTAACCAATCGTTAAGGGGTTAAGCGTAGTTTTTCATATAAAGACAAACGATATCCACCACCCTCAAACCCTTAAACTAGAGAAGAGTTTAACCTCAAAAATGGGAACCTATAGGTATTTCAATTTGGCACGCAATAGGTATTTCAGTGGTACGTCCAGGGGTGATTCTCTGAAAAAAAAATCGGAACTTCACAGAAAAATTTCGGAAAAATTATGCGCCACGAATTAACACATACAGTAGAGTATATTTTACACACGGCTGCACTTATACGATGTTTTAGTGTGGTCCCAATTCTTTGGGTTTAGAAGAACTAATTGATTATACGATGTTATCGTTCATATGACGGTTGTCGATAGTCCCTTCGGCGTCGTGGCACCTAATCAGGGAGTATCACCTAATATATATATTAGGTGATACTCTGCGATTGTTTTAAATTTTCGGTAAACGTCCCCTAAAATTTTCGGAAGTTTCGGAGATTTTCGGATCAGAATTGCCCACAGGTTCATATTAAATTACTTTTATTCACTTACATTCACTGATAACATTTCAAATAAAAGAAATTTAAAAAAAGAGGACGAAAAGGAAAAAGAAAACGACTTTCAAGACTAGCTGCTACTTTTCGAAAAAAGATAAGCTTTAAAGTTGATTTTTTAAAACGAAGATAACAAGTGCAACACTGGTCACCTGAAAATAATAAACCGTAAGTTAACTGGCACACTAATCAAAAAAGGTTCACTAAAACCTGGCTTAACCAATCAGATTTATGTTCGTTATTCTTTTTCGGCAATAATTGTTGCAACTGGATTTATAGTTTCTGGTTGATAGTTTGATGATTGCTGGCGTTGTTGTCACAAGAGTACAATTTTCTCTTCATTCTCTTCGTTATTAAAACATTTCTTGAGAATATGTGAACGTTGTCATCTTCCACATTAAAACTCCTTCGCCTGAAGCGACTTCAGCGAACGTGTAACATATAATTAAAGTTTATGGATTTTAAAGTTTGATTTTGAAGGCATTTGTAACGTTTCTAAAAATCATTATCCAAAAAAAAAAAAAAATCATTAAATAAACAATCCGGAATATCTCTTTCTTTAGTAGGCATATAGCCTGCTCTAATTTTATTAGTGGTAGACATAATTTTAGCCACTCGTAACCTGTATGATGAATCATTTGTGGTGTGGTGGATTGGATTGCACTTCATTATTAAAACTCAAAAATTCAGAGAGTAATTTTATAAAATGCAAATAAAATAAACTGGTAAACAGTATAAAGGCAATGTTTTATATTTGGATTATTATTAATGTTATAATACATTTTTTTACAAAATAACATAACGATTAACTTTCTTCACTCATAAATTTGACTCTTTAATACTAAATTCGCCTTCTTTTAGATTGAAAAAGATGTTTTTGAAGAAGCACTGTTGAGGCCACAAAGGGAAAGTTTCGTTGATTTGTTTTTAAGGCAAGGCTTCAAGATACATAAATATCTAACTCCAAGGAGGCTTATTCTTTTGTTCAAGAAAGCAAGGTATCAAGAATTTTTCCAGTCCGTTTGCTGGGAAGGTGCGCTTGGATACGGACCAGTAAGTATTAATAAAATAATAGTTAACATTTCAAAATGTCAGTTTTTATTAAAATTTATGTATATGTTTAATTTTAATTGGATGGAAGCTTCTAATCCTGCAATTGTAATCCGAACAAAGAAGAAGAAAAAAAGAGAGAATGGTAAACATTCTTAAAGACATTATTTTAGGTGGTGCTAGGGGTGTCGAGGAGGTGGAAAGGGGTACAAGTATGCATATATATTGCCATACTAGGATTAGCAACATTACTTAAAACGAAGAGTGGAACTAGGTGCAAGTATGTATGTATTGACTTACTAGGATTGGCAATATTACTTAAAATGAAGGGTGGAAAGTGGTAGAAGTATGTATATATATTGCCACACTAGGTTGGAAATTTTACTTAAAACGAAAGGTTTTGCGGAGGGCGGGTTGAACCATGCTCGCACCCCTGCACATTTCCTACTTTTAGTGCGAACTACCCTCAACGACAAGGGTACATTGCTGTTGTACAGTTCCTTATCCTTCAAGGTGTTTAAAGGTTAAATGAGTAAAAATGGTTTGAAGATTGGTTTGATTATCATTTTGAATTGGTTGCTACGTAATATTGTGATATTAATTTAAGAGTCTGATATGAAAAGGAGGTAGCATCAAATTTCAAGGAACTCCTAATAACACAGATAAAAGGTCAAAATTCTAAATTACTTTTTTTGGATAAATTCTTCTGTATAATTGTTCTGAGAAGATAGGAATCTTTTTTTTACCTTATAAAAAAAAAAAACATTTTAATTTTTTTAACACAAGACCCACTGTTAAAAATTTCCGTAAGAAAATAGTAAAATAACCCTTTATTTGATTGTTATTTTACCATATTTAATTACAACTGTTGAATAACCATTAAAAAGATGGCACTCAAACCGCTGATTGCAAAAAAATCGTTTATTCTCTGTTTATCCTAAAGAACGTTTAACGAACCGTAATTTTCAAGCGCTGATTAAGAATCGGGCGTCCATCTTGGATGCGAAACCTTACCGGTCGTCCGTTGTTTTAAAATAGGAATACGGATTTATTAGTTAAAATCTGCATGTGTATATAAAAAAAGAAGGAAAAAAAAAAAAAACGTGGCTTAAGCAGTGGATACTAAATAGAAACATATACACACGTAAATCAAAAATTGGAGACATCGGATTCCCAAACTGTTTGCGAATAAGCGAACCCATAATTTGAGCTGCTGAAGCTTGTTTGAAGCTTGTTTGTATTTTAATTTTTGCAGCAAATAAAATGACTTTCGTCAATATACAGTAAATTTAGACCAAAAATAAATTTAGATCCAATCAAAAACTGAAATCTCAATTTTAAGGCTATTTGCCTGTTGGAAAAGAAGATTTATTGATAAACAAACGGCCGCTTTACGTGATGACGGTGATCGAGTGGATAGAGATTAAGACTTGTACACCTCGCATTCGGGGTTCGAGTCCTGCAAGCTTCGTTTATGGTTTCTACGCCTCGAAGATTCTACGCCTCAAAACGGTGGAAATTTTGTTTTGAAACCATTTTTAAATGGTTATAAAACCGTAAAGTTTTGTATTTACGGCTTTTTAACCGAGTTAATTGGAAATGCTTAGGTCCCGTAAAGATAGAAAATTTTCCAAACCGTAAATTTAACGGTGAATTAGATGGACAGACTGCTGCCGGTCATTTAACCGTAATTTCATGATGAAATTTCTAACAGTGCAGTATACATACTGTAACTTAAAGCTTTCCAAAAATGAAACTACCTCTTTTCCCAGATAACCCTTCACTTGTTTTTTATTGGAAACACAACAGCACTGAAATTTGGAGAATAGAAAATTACGTAACGGGGCATAGAGAACCATGTAATCTCTCTGTTTTCAGATGCCCGAATTACATATATTGTACATTAAGTTCTTTTGAAGTCAAAATTTTTTTTTTCAAATTAATATTAGCATGTAGGGTCGAAATATCCTTAGGATCTTCCTTTTTTTTCTTTCTTTGAAAATATGTATATCAAAATCAACAAACAAAGTTTTAAAGAAAGTCCTCGTTCTGGCTGATCAATTCCTTATCCTTTTTTGAGATTAATCGCCAAAAGTTGCGACCGAACGCGCTATGTGATTTGCTGTAATACAGTTGTCAGGATGCATTTACATTAAACACGACGAAGACATTTTGGCTCCGTTGTAATAAACAGTTCCTATAGTTTTCAAACTAACACCGATGATGCATGTCTTCTATAGCGCAGACAACAAATCACGATTCTCCCAGCGAAAGTCACTTTTAATGACGCAATGAAGAACATTAATCAATCAATAGGAGGGCGTGGCTATTAAGTTATGTAAAGCCAATGAAGCGCACTCAAAAGTTTCATCGCTGTTGCCCTTTCACACTCAAATTAACACCTCTCCATTTCATTCATGGAAATGTGCTAATTAATTTTCAACATTTGATATAATTGCTATGGTTTAAGAGTTAAACATTTCCTTCTCTTTGGATATAGGTATCAAATCTTACTAAGAACTTCATCGAAACGGACTTGAACTGGTTAATTGAAAAAACTACAACCTTAGAAAATTTCATCAATTCGCAAGAGCTCTCTTTGAATGCCATGGGAATGTATAGCACAGATCCTGCCGCTGCTGAACGCAAAGCAAAAGTCTTGCTGACTTTCTGGGCAACATTCACGAATCGTATTACTCTGGCCAAGACCTTATGGAAGCACGCTGACCAACCAATCCATTTGGCTCTTGTTCTTTCTATGATAATAGAAAAATTGGCAATTTATGTAAATGATGCTTCACTGAAAACGGAAATGGAAGAATCTAGCAGGTAAATTAAAATACCTATTTAACATACATTTATGCATTAAATATATATTTTTTTTGGTATTTTTCATTCTCAGTGTGAACATCTAAATTTTCAACTATAACGCTGACATCCGCATTAATTTTCCTAAAAATACATATCTGAATAGAATAATTTATGAATTTCAGAGATTTCGCAGATATCGCTACTTCTATGTTGGATGCATGTTACTTAGACACCCCCAGTAAAGCCTTTGATGTTCTGAACGAGGAAAGTCCCGAATGGTCTTATAAAACTGCAGTAGACATCGCTGCTCAAGCCCAAAATAAAAGGTTTCTGTCGCACATCTGTTGCCAAAAATGGCTGACTCATGAGTTCTTCGGAAAAGTCAAGATCAGAGACTTGTCGTGGGGCATTTTTACTGTTCCAACAAGCATAAAGGTAAGGATCATTTATTATTTGTAAGCTAAATTTTTTCCCAAAATTCTGTTTTTTTCCCCAAGTGAAACGATACCTCTGGGGGCGCCAATCCCAGGTGACGGTTTCTCATCTAAGATCTGGTCCAAAAATTAAGAGACCACACAAAATTTGAGGCCAAGTCAGTCTTCAGCCCTCGTGGTTCCTCGCTCTAAAATGAAGTTGCATATCGCCCTAAGCCAGTGGATTATTATCGATCTTCTGGACCTGATAGTAGGCTTTCCTATGCCAGGGGCATTAGTAACAGCAACAACAAGTTAAATTTTTGTAAAGCTAAATGGCACGCCATTAATTGCAAGCTGGATAAGCGGCTCGATGCAGTCTTTTGGTTAAAACACTTTGCTTATATTTTCAAAGTGTGCCATTTGCTTGTCATAACAAGAAGTTCCGTCTAGAACTATACGAGCCTACTTTCCCGTATACACCAAATTCAAATTTATAATCTAGCTATCTCTTTCTCTCTCTTTCTTATTTATCTTTAGTTCTAATTATTGAAAATGTACCTTTTTCAACGGATAATACATATTCATTCACTCACTCATTCATTCTTTCATTTATTCAGATATGCATTTATTCATTCATTCGTTACCTCATTCAAGTGTTTATTCATTCATTTACGCATTCATGTATTTATTCACTCATTTATTTACATTTTCATTTATTCAATAATTTATTCATTCATTCTTTTCCTCATTCATTTATTCGTTGATTTATTCTTTTACTCTTTCATTTATTCATTCATTCATTATTTCACTGATTGAGTCACTGAGAAATATCCTTGAAAATCCCGATCAAAAAATTTCATAGCAAAATAGGCTCGTAAGTTCTGGATAAACTTTCTATTTCTACATGTTCTAAGTTATAAGAGCTTTCCGATAAAGTTTGTTCCAAGCAAATCGGTCCGTTAGATCAGGATTTATATAGGGTTGAAATTTCCCCGTAAGCTCTGTGTTAATTATTTGAACTGTTCAAAAATGAACAAAAACTGTTCAAATCAATATTTCACGCCGAGAACTCCTTTCAATAAGCTTTCAATAGGAACTTGGCTCTTGTGCCCAGAGTTTACAGAATTTGCTTCAATTTTGTCTATAGGCGCTAATGTTAAAATTTTTTGAACTGTTCAAAATTGAACAAAAAATTGTTCAAATCAAAAAGTAAAATATAGAAATGAGATGTCCTCGCCGAGATCTTTCGAATGCAAAAAGAATTTTTCCAATCGGACAATTCGTTCAAAAGTTATTAGGGGGGGACAGACCGACAGACAGACAAACCGACAGACAGACCGACAGACCGACAGACAGACCGACAGACCGACAGACACACTTTTTCCCCATCTCAATACCCTACTTTCAAATTTTTTATTTTTCAATCTTTATTTAATTACTTCACTTATTTTTGACTTTTCTTGATTTTTAACGATATTTTCACGATACATTAAGCCTTCTTTCATGCTTTATTATTATTTTTCTTTACTTTTACGGGAAAGTAGGCTAAAAATTTTAAAATTAAACATTAGTTAAGAATTATTGAGTAAAAAAAAAAAATCGGCGGCGTGACAGCCTATTGGGGGCTATTACCCATCCCAGTTTTCAAGACCGAGGGCTCTGGGGTGCAGAAGCAGATGTTCCGGTCACGTGATTGGCCTGACGCGGAACTCCCTGTGTTTAGTTTCCAAGTATTCTTGGTCCTCATTTTATCGACTCCACTGAAGGGATGAAAGGGTGAGCCGATGCCCAGACCGAGAGTCGAACCGCGGACCTGTGGCATGATAGCACGGAAGGCTACCAGGATAGCAGAAGGCTAGCAGACATTACTGAAAATGCTGCAGACACGTGCTTAGTTGTTATAAGGAATTCTTTGTGTTCCGTACATAAACATGAGACCATACATTGATCAAGGAGTTTCTTGTAAGGGATCATTCATAAATGATGTTACGCTTACGGGTAACAAGAAGTGACATCATGTATTATGAACATGAGACCATACATTGATCAAGGAGTTTCTTGTAAGGGATCATTCATAAATGATGTTACGCTTACGGGTAACAAGAAGTGACATCATGCATTATGAACATGAGACCATACATTGATCAAGGAGTTTCTTGTAAGGGATCATTCATAAATGATGTTACGCTTACGGGTAACAAGAAGCGACATCATGCATTATGAACATGAGACCATACATTGATCAAGGAGTTTCTTGTAAGGGATCATTCATAAATGATGTTACGCTTACGGGTAACAAGAAGTGGCATCATGCATTATGAACATGAGACCATACATTGATCAAGGAGTTTCTTGTAAGGGATCATTCATAAATGATGTTACGCTTACGGGTAACAAGAAGTGACATCATGCATTATGCGTGACGCGTGACAAAGGGGGGAGGGGGGGGGTCCTCTGAGTATGACATATTGTAACAAAGGGGGAGGGGGTCAAATATATGGGAAAAAAGCGTGGCGTCATTTATGAACAGCCCTTAAACTAGAAATTCGTGTCTGCTATATTTTTTGCATTTTGAGCTATATTTACGTTCATTTACTCAGCAATTGTTTCTGGCCAATGGTAAACGATTTATTTTCAGTTACTGTTGTATTTTATCTTTTTTTTTCTAGGTTTTACTCTGTGCTTTTCTTATATTCCCAATGTATGGATGGACAATTTTCCAAACTAAAGAGTGTACTCCTTCGGATGAGGATAAAGATATCATTGGTAAGCTCTCGATTATGCTTTTCCCCATTGCATATTAACCATTTTTTGACATATCATGCCGGTATGTTATTTTTATTTTAAGTTAAAATGTTTAGAATATAGTGAAACATACGCATTTCAAACAAGAAGTCGAGGAAGCTATGAATAAACGAGTAGTCGAATAGAAATTATCACTGTAGCATCCAACATTGTGAATATATTTTTCAACTTCGTTTTATTTCATTTTATTTTATTACCATTTTTCATTTCTATTTTTATTATTTTTTCTTTGTGACTCCCAAAATGTATTAATATAATGTATATATAATACAAAACATATCTTCTACTATTTTTCAGACAGGTCAATTTAAGGTCAAAAGACATCGATTTTGCGCATCAAAACTTCACTTACATTAGTGAATTATTTTCGGACAGTCCATAAGTGAAGAGCGACAGCGGTTAATGATAGTACTTTTTTTTTTCTACTTTTATTTGTAAAGGAAGTAATCATGACTTAAATGCAGTTTTCTGTGCCTGCTATAAAGATTCAATACATTTAAGACTTATTTTGTTCTGTTATAAGAGAAGAGCGGCAGAATAAAATTAATGTAATATCTCGCGGCATTTTCAACTGTAACTGAGTCGTTTAGCAGGAAAATTCATTACTAAAGAGCATTTTTACTAATTATACTTTTCTCCGTATCCTCTTATACTGTTACCAACCGCTTGGTTAAAAAAATTCCCGCTGTATCAATCAAAACCAGTTTTATCCTCATCCATTTGAACGAATAAAATCACGTTATCACTCAGTTCTTATGGTTATACTACCTAGTTGGTTGGTGTTAAACCAAGAGTAACAGGTGAGTTGTTGTCCCTGAATATCTGTTGTGACGAAGCAAAACCCGCTTCAATATGGCAACTGATTCCTGTTTTTGATTTGTGCTTGAAAACGATGTTTTCTACCTAAACCAATAGAAAATGTTGCAATTAAAAATGTCTTATTCTAAAAACAAATTTCAAACTTATTTTGCGACTACTCTGTCAGACAAAAATGAATATAGTTACTCGCAACTTGAAGGCATCAGAATACGTATTTTAACCTCCTGAGGCTCGATTAAAATGAAACACACATATTCTCTCAACTATTAATTTTTCTGAACAATTTGCGTTAAAAGTGATGTTTTTCAAAAAACTAATAAACTTGAATGTTTAAATTTTTCTGCGGGCACATCCATTTGAATGTATGTTGAAGTCATAACTTCAGTAGAACTATGCGATAGTTGCACAAAAATAGATAAACAAAAAATTTTAGTCATTACTTATAACATAAGAAAAAAAAATCAAAGTTGTATAAAAATCCTAGAACAATATTAAAAGAGAAAAAAAAATGTGAAAATCAAAACAACCGCGGGAGCGCCGAATTCCAACTTGTCTCGTGTTCTTTGCCATATTATAAACAAATAAACTACCGTTTCCGAATTCTCAAAGTTAAAAAGAGATTTCCTTTTCCTCCGTTATAATTCCAGTCCAGGTCTTGCTTGCTAAAATCAAATCTGTCACAACAGGGAGAAAAAGCAAAACATCCATTTTATTGGTTGCCAGGTCTCGGTGAGGTTACACTGATCTCTTTTTTTCTTTCGAGAAAACGAAGCTGCTTATGGGAGTTTTACCGACCAAATATCATTCTAAACGATGATAGTATATAAGAGCAGCTTCACGATGTTTAACGTCAAAAATAAATAAAATAAGAACAAACTTAATAAAATAGCAAATTTCAAAAAACACAGTAAAACTTAGTCAATGAAATATCATGTATAAAACTTTATTTAGAAGACTTGCAGACATGAATAAATAGGATTTGATAAACTTTACAGATCTGAATACACTGCTAAAAATTCTGGCTCAACGTTACAACAAAACATTTGTGAAATTTGCTGCAACTAACATTTGGTACTAAGGTTAACCACATTCATGGGGAAACTAAATGAAACTACACCATTATAATGGTTCAACTTAGTACCAAGTGTTAGTACCATTTTTTTAAAGAACTAATTCACACAGACTGCAGACGCTTGTTTTCGTTTGATGATTTTTTAACAGTGTAGAAAACGTCTAAATATTTTAAGAGACAAAAATTTCAAAATTTTGTTTGCGTATTTATCACATACCAAATAGTAGAAAGCACCACATAATAATATACAGCATCGAAGAGCTAACTATATATTTAACGTTATACAAAAAAATAGCAGGAAACATTGTGCGAATAATACCAGCAGAAAGATGAAAACATAAAACAAAGCAAGAAAAAGCTCAAAATGTAATGACTTAGAACTAATCATGTGTTTTGATGTCCTGCTTTAACCCTAAAAGTTTAATATAATAGTAAAACTTATTTATTTTAGTAAAGCAAAAAACCCTAGAAAGCAAAGATACAAAAAATACGGTTTTCATCTTCATTTTAGTTAATCTGTCCTTGAGTGTAGAATGCAAATAGTTGAAAATAAATCCCAAATATACTATAGAATAGTAGCTTGTCAAAATCGATATCATGTTCTGGGTAGCCATTACAAGAGAAACTTTGCCACATTAGATTTTAAAGCAAGTTGTACAACTTAATAAAGTGTACAAGAGGAAATAATAAACGTAAGTTTAAGTGGATTGATGATAAATTTAAATTCTGAAGTTTTATTACTGATAAAATATATTTTTTCATTGATTTAATTTTCACCATACTTAATAATATTGCTTTCTTTCTTTCTTCTAAAAATTGGTTGTAGGCGAAATTTCGTAGATATGATTAAAAGATTAATTGCAAACTTGGTAAAAATTGGGTGATAAGTGTAAGTTTAGGTCTCAAAAGAATAAAACTTTTTGTGAAAAACGTAACATCAATGGTTGAAAACGTATCATCATGTAGGCGTGGTCAAAGTCTACTTCCAGACAGCTTAGTAAACACACATCATTTTTAATATTGTCCTCTGGCTCTAGGGTCAGTGCTTGGTACTAGAACATACCGAACATTTTGACCTTGTCGGCCTCTATTTACCAACCCTGCCTCAGGAGCTCGGCTAACAACATTCGTTTCACCAGAATATCGTATGATTGGACCTTTGGCTTCTGGAGCAGTGGACTCGAAGATGACATTTGCTGGGGCGCCATTGTCAGTTCCTGGTTCGTTTGTCCTAACGGTGGCTCTGAATCCTCCAGCATCGGCAATATATTCGACAAGTCTGTTCCTTCCGTCAATATCCGTGACTGTGTAAGAGCCCCGGACAGTGCCAGCACCATCTGAATTCTCCTCGTGGCTGCTGCTTCCCTCGTCACCTTCAGCTTTGTAACTGAAGGAGTAAGGCTGTGGTGGGTACTCTTCAGGCTGAAAATATGAGCAATTAAAACAAAGGACCAAGTTTAAGACACTATTTGTTAAACTAGAGACATATTTAGTTATTAATGTACGCTCATTGGAATCATGATTATTTCTTTATCAAGGCGTTATCAATCTTTTGTGAGATAAGAACCTGCAAAGGGCTAGTGTGTTTTCGCAGAAGAAAGTTCACTATTGTCTTGGGCACATGTTCAAAAACGCGAACAACGTGGTCGTTTTACCCCCCTATAAAAATCAATCAAATTACTTGCTCGTTCTTGTTTTTTTCAACGAAGCAGAATTTTATTAGTACTTTTAATTCTAAAGTTGTATATCTTATTTATAGTGCTCTGTAAAATTTTTTCTGCCTCACATATCGTTTACGTACGAAAGTTAATATATCTGATAAACACGTTCCTCTGTGTGAACGAACGAGCGTTGAAAGCCTTCATGAATAAGAATTCACTATGTTTAAAATTGAGGGATAAAAGTGTCCGGGAAGCTCTCCGGACAAATAAATGTGATTTCTTTTCAAAATTAGACTGAATCAAATTAAAATAATTTTTTAAATACTATCTGATAAAAGTCAGTTTTCCTTTTAGAGGTCAGAGGAGATTTGACGCAGCGAGAAGCGAAGGGGAATAGGAGACAAAAGAAATATTTTAAGCAAAAAGAACGTGGGCGAGTTCGAATCGTATGTTAATTTTAATGTACTAATTTTACCTAAATCACGCTGGATAGCAACATCTGCTAAGATTACAACAAAAATCTGATTGCAATAAAACAGATTGGTGTTTCCCTTACTTTTTACTACTTTAACAACAAGGGGATTAGAGAAGATATCGACACTGAAATGGAACTAATTCAATTATTCCGAAAAAAAGCATTTGATGAGGAATTTATTTGATGCAATCATTCAAATTTTTTGTAGTACTTATTTTAACAATCGAAGAAAATTGAGTTAAAATACTATACAATCTATTGTGTGTACTACAAAGGAAATACCAACGGTATAATTATCACCCAATATTGTATTTTCATAAGTCCACACATAATCGGTTTGCATAAGCTGTTTTTTTATTAATAGTTAGCAGGTATAGATGATCGACACTTTAATTTCAATGTAAAAAATTAGAAGAAGAGATTGCAATTATAAGAGAAACTACATTTTCTTTTATTCCGTTATTACTTTTAGTTATTTTTTGGTTTCAATACTATTAATGAGGTTTGCTTCAAAGTACTTTACAAATATAATTTAGTCTTTGACGCATAACTTCATTGTTGAGATAAAAGGAGTAAATAAATCATATTAAAAGAACAATTTTAGATGGTTTTAATTAACTTGAAAATTACTTTCCACATTTGCTATGGATGAAATCAATGACCAATATTGGAAATGTCTGTTATTTAGATGCAAGTACTTCTAACAGAATCAATTTTGGACAACGATAAAATAACATTAACCCCTCAACGGTCGGATAATTTTCAAGAGAACAACAACAGAAGCGCCAATTCTTTTCAAGGAAAACATTTAAAAAAATATTAAATCTCTAATTATACTATAAATAGTTTGATACTATCATCTAGTATGTAAAAGAAGGGAAAAAAAATCGGGATTGAGGAGTGGATTTTTTAAAAATGTTTTGGTGCGCTGCTTTTGAACACTCCAGTCCATGATTTTGACGGGAGCGAGAGGGAAGGGGTTAAATAGCAAAGTATAAGATTTATATATTTCCGTTATAGGTTATTATGCAAGGGTTAAACAAAGAATTTACTTATTTTTCATTTCTTGAAATATATACGGAGACAATAACTCATCCGTAAATTTCAGTGAATGGCAATATTAATATGTATTTCGTTTACCATATACATATTAACAGCGCCAATAACCATTACCCAAACTTTTGATTAATTTGCTCACGAATTTGGAGAACCCCTCCTCTTCTATTTATATATCTATACAGTAAGGAGACAAATGTTTTGTGTACTTAAGTATTACAATCGCACTAAATTTGTGTGGCGACACATTACATTATAATATACAGAATAAGAAAAAATTTCCAGAGGTGTTTATGGCCCTGTAGCGAGTACGCATGAACAAAAATTGAAAAAAATTTAGTGCGTATCCACGTCAGGGTATGCGGTTTCGATTGAGAAAAAAAAAGCGAGTTCAGCACTGCAATGGCAATATGTGTGATACATAAATTCTTTACTATCATTTGGAGTAGTAAATAAAAAACGTGTTAATAACGAAAATTGATGACGTTTATTACTTTTAAAAATGTGACTGAAATGATGTAATTGATATACTTTTTGCTGCAATCGTGATCTCGCAAAGTTCTGAAAGATATTGGCATGCCACGCCAGGTAAAAATGACCTAACCAGTTACCAGGGCACTGAATAGTCCTTATAGATTCAAATTGTTTAATCATTTACCACAAGTTGGTTTTGCTCATCGGTACTTTTAATACATTTTTCAGTCGCGGAAATTCACGAAGGGCAGCACTGTTAGTTTTCCCCGACGATGAAACAATATCTCTACTTATATAAAAAATAATGTGTGTGTGTGTGATGTCTAGACGAATTTATAGCATTTACAGACTTGAAATTTGGCACCGGTTGTTTGTAATTTTAAGTTCAATTTGACTCCTGTCGATTGCAAACATAAAATAAATAAAGTTAACTGTTGTACAGCATGTTTTCAAACGTTCAATAAGAATTAGCTGAAACAAGTTTTACTTTTCAGTGATTTTAATTTTTTTTTCCCCAAGATCGATTATAACTTTTTTTAAATGAATTTTTCTAAGCCAAAGATTTTATCCTTGAGGTTTTTTTAAAAATAAAAATTGGCTTCAACTACAAACATTAATAATCATAGTTTAAAGCCTAATAAGTTATTTGGTATACATTTTAATATTAATACAATTATTATTAAAAGTCATATTTTACTTTGCAATACAATAAAAAAGTAGATTTACTTTGTAAGCAAGTTGAGCAGTAGCTGTCGCCAAAGCTGCGAAGAAAATAACCAGAAACTAAAAAAGAAAAAAAATGTGCTGTAAATAAATATATCAACAATAACTCTGAAATAAAATGCTTTCCTTAAAATATAGAAGCTTCTTATGAATTTTGTTTTGTGGAAATAAAATTCATTTTCTCAAACAACTTTTATGCATTAATGCTTGCGAAGTCTATCTCTGGTATGTAATTTTAATCTGAAACAGAAAAAGAAAGACAGAAAAGGTAACTGACAAAGGCAGTGTGCTTTAATAAGTGAAATGGATGACAAGTCCCTCCTTACTATTTCAAATAGAATAGGCAAGAGGAAACTTGTCCAAGAATTAGAATTCATTCGGCATGCCTATGCTACCGGAGCAATCCAAAACTGAGGTAATAAAGTTATGTGTATTTAAAGAAAGAAATTTCTATGCAGAACAAAAACAAGAATTACAAAACCAGTGTAAGAATTAAAATTAATAAGTAAATAAAGGCGAAATTACAGTTGACAATAATACTGTTGAAGATCAACATGCCACTTTTGCAAAAGTTTTCAATTAACGTGTCTCACTATCATTTACTAATGGAATGGAAACAGTAACCTCAGAAACAGATCAATAATAATAATAAACGCAATAATAATAATATATATATATATATATATATATATATATATATCAGTTATGAATGGGAAGAAGTTTACGTGATGCCATAAGAAGAGATTGAAATAGACTTACATGAATTAACTTGTCTAGAGTTAACTAGAACTCTATTGTAGCTAATTTTGAAAAAGGTGGAATCTATCTTAATAAAGCAACGGATTGTGTTTCACACTTATTTTTGACATTAAAAAAAAATGTTGTACTTTTGAAAATAGCAAAATTTAAGTTTAAAAATGTGGAGGAAATTTTTAATGAATAATCAACTAGGAAAGAATGTCCTCTCAGAATTCGGCATTCTCTTAGATATCTGCGTGGAGAATGTGTGGCTGAATATCACTAAAAATATTCTATTTAACGCTTTTCCAGCACTGTGAAAAAATGCTTTTGTAGTGACAGCACAATTTGAAATTTCTTAATAGGGATTTTTGAAGTCTGTGGTGGGAGGGTGAATAAAAGTTGAAGCAAGGGATTGTTCTCATAAACAGTGGAGAGGGGGTGGGGTAAATATCCAAATTAAATGTTTGTATAAGAGATTTATTTCATTCAAACAAAGTTTAGTATTTTAAATTAACAAAACTTCAACAAATTTTTAATACATATAATGTGAAAAATCTTACCTTCATTTTGTAACAGTAGAAAATGCGTGTATTGGGAAAAAATATGTGAGCTTCTTCCTGTCGCAGTGGCAACATTCATTAGCTCCCTCCTTATATATATACCCACTAGATCACCTGCTACTGAAATGGAAAAAAAAAATGTGAATAAATAAACAAAGTGTCTTCACTTTTCACAGCAGGGGTTTATTACCAAGGTCCAAGCTGGGGTCAGGCTGTTAATTTATGAGTCTTAATTGACCTCGATGAGTTTGAAGCTCTATGAGTAGGCAGACCAAGAAGTACTTTGTATGCTCCAGACGAGAAGAGAATTATCATAGAAGGAAGGGAAAAAAACGTTCTTTAGAAAGTAATTAAATACGGAATTATGATTAGTCCTTATTTCTCAGCTCGTACTACGAAAAAAATCGAGACATATATTACATACTAAGCATTTAAAGTGAAGATCTCTTTGAACAAGAATGAATCTCAGATTTGCATATTTGCCATGCTAGAAAAACTCGAGTGATAAAACTTCTCGCTTTCCATTAACCATTTTTATTGTCAAGTAAATCACCGTGAAGTAAGAGCCTTCTCTTTCATATGTACGGCTAAAATATTTGCTTTGGAAAAAATATTACATTTTGGAAGAAAATGTTGAAAAAGGGTTTTTCCTCTGTATCATTTTTATAACTTAAGTTTTGGATATAAACTTCTTTCCTCAACTTTTTTTTTCTTAAAATATAATTCTAAATTTATGTATTTACTGACAACGTATCAAGGGTTTCTAGCTAACGATCTATAGCAGAAATTATGCAAGAGGATCAAATAACTATCTTGGGGGCCCTGCAGAGGAAGTTTAGAGGCCCATAGAAGAAAATATGAAAGTAGTTCTGCCATGGAAATCTAGGCCACGGGTTAGTTGTTCAAAATGCCACATTATTCTACTTCTAACCAATTATATTTTAAGAAGTAATTGATTAAAAGAGACATGTGTTTTAGGACATTAGGAAATTAAGTAATGCGTTGTGCACAAAGTATTGTGTATCTTAAAACTTTGAAGAATGAATTTGCTATTATTTTTGAAGATATGCACTTCGAAAGAGATTCTTATTTATTGAGAGAAATTATCGGCTCACTTGTTTATACTAATAGCCTCTTATAAAAGGACATCTTAAACAATTATGAACCATTTGAACGAAAATCATGTTAAGAGACAAGTTTTGGAAAAAGCAAATCATTGCTAAGTGTTGCTAAATCATCATTGTTTCTCATAATTTCGATATTGAATTTTATTTCAAGGAAGATGTTTTACAGAAATCTTCTTCCTCTTTGAGCTTTTCTGTTTAGGAAGGTTTCGTATTGTCTGAAAAATTTACTTGATTGAATTAATGACGCTGACGGTTTCTTTTTTCTCTCAAATTTCACATTTATTGCTGTGAGAATTTTCCCCAGACTTTCGGGCTTCAAACCACCGTTTTTGAAAACCAGTTTTCACACCAGCTTTTCGGAAGCTTGTATACATTTTTCTAACACAATTATTATCAGATACACTGAATGTGTTCCCAACGTTCGATTGTTTTACCCATTTTTGTCTCTTAGCTTCCTTTCGTTGCAAAAAACAAATGGCACTCTGTATCCCTAAAACATTTTATATGCATTTTTCATTGCAAATTTATGACTTATAGCAGGCTGATTTCTTTTTGCTTCTGTTATTAAAACTGTTCATTCTGGAAGGAGAAAAGATGTTTTATGGTATGTTAATGTTTGCGCGCTAGTTATTATACTACCATTACACTTAGCACAAGGAAAGCCACAAATAAAAAAAAAAGGAGGGACAACCACAAATCAAAAATGGTTATGAACCTCTGAAATAGAGCACCAATTGTGTTTGTAGAATCCTGAAATTGTGTTTCAAATTTAACATCTACATTTTTAGGTGTTCTTTGAGGTCAACCTTTTTCATTTATATTTATATGATACACAAGGTAAAAATTCAGGACTCTTGAGAAAAATCATGACGTGTGGTATTCTGTCTACACTAGGAGTTTCTCATGCCATGTATTTTCGCAACGCATAAGTAAACCACTTGACAGCACATGCTAATCACGAACTGTAATTTTTTCTTTATTGCAATTTTTATTATTTTTTTTCACGCACTGTGATTTCTAATTGCGAAAGAACTCATGCTTGGTTTTCCAAATCAGAAAAAGGCAAATATGCATTCCATGTATGATACTGTGCTATCCCAATTAACCAGAACTCGTCAAGCCGTTTCTCTACTCCATACAGAATGACAAGAAGCGTGTTTCATACACTGATGGAAAAAAATCCCAACACTAAGAAATAATTATTGTAGAGTAATGAAATTTCAGCAATACAATTATATAGGTAACGTACGTAATTGATTACAATTTCAAGATCACAGGTTAATTTAAGCCGAGAAGAGCCATTGCAGAAGTGAAATACAGGTACATTAATGACCGGTGTAACCGCCAGAATTTTGAATGCAAGCATACAAACGTGCATACATTGAATCATACAGGTGCTGGATCTCCGTTTGTGGGATGGAGTTCCCTGCCTGTTGCACTTGGTCGATCAATACAGGGACGGTTAATGCTGGTTGTGGATGACGCTGGAGTTGTCGTCCAATGATGTCCCATACGTGCTGATTTGGAGACAGATCTGGTGATCTGGCAGGCCAAGGCAACATTTCGACACCCTGTAGAGCACGTTGGGTTACAACAGCAGTTTGAGGTCGAGCGCTATCCTGTTGGAAAACACCTCCTGGAATGCTACTCATGAAAGGCAGACCAACAGGTTGAATCACCGGACTGACGTACACATTTGCTGTCAGGGTGCGTGGGATAACCACGAGAGTGCTTCTGCTGCCATAAGAAATTGCTCCCCAGATCATAACTCCAGGTGTAATCCAGTGTGTCTAGGCCGCAGACAGGATGGCTGCAGCCGCTCACCTCTCCTTCTCCTAACCAACACACGGCCATCACTGGCACCAAGGCAGAATCGGCTTTCATCAGAAAACACAACAGATCTCCACTCCGTCCTCCAATGAGCTCTAGCCTGACACCACTGACGTCGCAAACTAAAGCCGCGTACTAGTAAGTACGCGGTACTCCTAGTACCGTAAAGACTAGGCGCTGTCCTTGAAGTAACCGATTGGTAACAGTTCGTTGTTTCACTGTGGTGCCAACTGCTGCTCGAATTTCTGTTGCAGACGCAGTACGACTCGCTACGGCCATACGCCGAACACGGCAGTCTTCCCTCTCAGCAGTGCCAACGTGGCCGCCCGGAACCCGGTCTTCTTGAGGCAGTGCCTTCCCTTGACCACTGCTGCCAACATTCATGCACAGTGGATGCATTCCTGCCAAGAATTTCTGCAATCTCGCGGAAAGAAAACCCACCTTCTCGTAGGCCTATTACACGACCTCGTTCAAACTCAGTGAGCTGTTGATAATGGCTCCGTCGTCTTCTTAAAGGCATTGTGGACTAACATCAACAAACTACATCAAATCTCGTCGCTAAACAACGCTCAGGAACGTTACAGCGCATATTTAAAGCAAACCTGATTTGCATCTTCCGTGTGTCGCTACTAGCGTCACACTGATGAATTTGAATCGACGTCATCTTTCAGATGTATAAACACGCCTGCCAAATTCCGTCTCGCTAGCACAACTCCTTCTTGGTGTTGGGATTTTTTTTTTCCATCAGTGTATAATTAGCATATAAATGCTCAAAGATTTTTTGGTGTAGCAGGTGTCTTGTCGGGGAAATGCTCCCGGTCCTGCCTGTTCGAGTCTTGCAAAAAGTTCCCATCCGCAGCACCCTGCATAAAAGTCACATCCGCTTTTCCTGATCAGTGAAACTTCTTTTGTTATTAAGGGAACTTGGCAGCTTTTGACATTTTTTTTTATTTAAGAACTTTTACCTATTTCATTTGTATATTAGGAAGTGCTATTGTTCAACAAAATAATTTTCATGTTGAAAATCAAAATTCAACTAACAGAAAATTTAATTTTCTAAAAATAATTTAACGATTTTAAATTTCCTTCTTCTTCTTCATTTCTTGACTTTTTTTTACCAAATTTTTAAAAGTACTTATCATAGTATGGCTTACAATTTTAGGGATGAATTTTGCTATTAATTAATTAATTTTTGAAAATAAAGTTTTTAAAGTTACATCGATGGTAGAACACAGAAAAAAAAGCGACTTTTGTTACATTTTCATTTATTTATTAATTTTTTTTTTTTTGAAAATATATAGCAAAATCCATCCCTAATTTTATCAAGCACATCGTATTGAACACACAAAAAAATTTCAAGTTGCTACATGAATATATGTAGAGGTTTTAGCATTTTAAGTACTACAATATTGCGAAAAAACACAAACCGAGAAAACGCAGTTTAAAGAATGCAAAATCCTACTAAAACATCAGAAATATTGGAATTCTCTTACTTCTTAACTACATTTATATTGGTTGTATCGCTTCAAAACTTCGCTCAGATATACTAGGAGAGTCAAACCACATTTTTAGCAAAAAAATGAAAAACCGGTATTTTCATTGATTTTCTACATTTGAAAGGTGCCAAGTCCCCTTAAACAAAAATTGTGATCAGCGCAGATAGACAACGCTTCATGTGTTCAAGTACAGAGCCATGTAGCTGCGTTTTACTGTCTCCGTTTGTCCTTGCGAAAATTTATTGTTCAAATGTATTTTGTCAACCTTAAACTTTACCAAATTGTAAAGAACCACACTTTAGACACACACACACACACGCACACATATATAAATTTATATATATATATACATACATGGATGGATAGATAAATAGATAAATATCTTAATGTTTAAGCGTGAAAAATTACTGTAGATAACAGTATTTGCAGGACAAAGTATGAAACTATAAACTTAAAAGAAGAGTCGAAAGTAGGTGACTTACGAAAGAAACCCGTGAAAGTTTGTGCCGTTTTACTTTGTTTTTAAAGACATTTCGATTTTATTTTATTTGTCTATAGTTTTGGTTGCAAGTACCATGCGCTTTGCAAAATTTGTTGCAATCCCACTATTTTCTACATTACTTTTCATAAAATAACAATATTACACAGGTATTCACAGTCAGGAGTTGATATTAACTCGCGAATTGTTGTTCGCGGTTGACGAAATGGAAAAACGTCATTTGCGAATAGCATCCTCCACCCCAGAGCTCTAGACGAAATTAAAAACAAATCAAGAAGTTTTTTTTTTTTTTTGCTTTGATTAGAGTTTGAGAATAGCTCTCCCTTCAAGTTATAATTTATTTTGGGTTGGAAAGTACCTCGCGATTAGGAATATGATTAGTATAGTTCCTCCAATGTGTGATTCCTTCCAGTATTTCCCGAGACAAAGGTCACGAAAACGCACGACTGTGCTGACCTATTTGGAGAAATTAGCGTAAAACTAATCAGCACCAACTCTCATCGTTGACCATTTACCAATATTAGTTCCATTCCTTCATTACGTTTTTTCGTTAGATCACCTACAAAATAGTGTTCAACCACCTACAGGCACGCAAACACAAAAATACGCAGAAAATACGTTCAGCAGCTCTTACAGCATGTAAATATATAAAAATTCGAAAATGGAAAAAATTTCTGAATCTTCAAAACTTTCTTCTCGTATATACTTTGAATACAAAAAACAAATCCGAAAAAAAAATCTAAATTTTAGAAAATTTGCTGCAATATACACTATATCCTGTACTGAAATGTTTTAAACTAAAATGTAATGAAAATCGGTCGAATAGTCTTGGCTCTACATGAACAGACAGACAAACATACATTTTTTATAATTAGTAAAGGAAAAAAGAGTATATACGTGTTCTGAGTTCTCTCGCACTTACAGGTGCTATTTAAAAACCAGCTCACTCAGAGTGTTGATTTAAACGTTTTGTGAGTGGTTTGCTCATCTTCCTCGAAACGTGTCTACTTTCTTAAACACATTACCGACCCTGGTTTGCAGCGCGAAAAGAACGTTTACGACTCACACGACGGTGTGATATATTTTATGCGATATAAATACTGAAGCTTGTGTCACGCCGAAATTATATGCTTTTTCAATAGTTCACCAACGTTACGCAACTGCTTTTAGTGTTCTTCTTTTTACTTTTCTAGAAAACTGTCTCGTAGATTAAATGTCATTTTTTCGCGATTTTAACTATTAAATGCCACGTGCATTTAGAATTTTTGGTTGAGCGGGCAGGAAGCAGTCTTATTTCATTATGAATGTAAATAAGTAATTAGCGATTAAACTGAAATAAGTAGAGCAATACAGGTAAGATAAATTTACCACACATGCACTATAATGAAATGAACGTAATATCTAAATTTTTGTGTCTTTCCGTTTTTTAACAAGAAAAAAAATCAGGCCCAAAGCAGAAAATTTAGATAGAATTAGACATAGGGGTCGTTCATAAATGATGTCACGCTTTTTCCCCATATATTTGACCCCCTCCCCCCTTTGTCACACTATGTCACACTTCAACGGACTCCCCTCCCCCCTTTGTGTCACATGTCACGCCATGTTGCATAATGCAGGATGCCACACTTCGTGTTACCCCTCCCCTCCCCTTGTCACAATTTCACGAACCCCCCTCCCCCCTCGAAGCGTGACATCATTTATGAATGATCCCCTAGATATAAGGTCATCCCTCTGGACTTCCACAAAAATGACCTTATAAGCGGGGTGACCTTATAACTGATTCATACACGTGTGACACTTAATGAGCCGGGACTTTGGAGAAGTGACCTTATATGCGGGGTGACCTTATACGCGAGTGACCTCATATCGAGGTCTGACTGCATATCAATGGAGATCTTGAAAATTAATCAACGATTTAAAGTTAATAGCGCACACTAACGAAAAAATATTATAAGAATTTTATATCTTAGAGTTTATCTTCCTATATGAAAACATTTACCGCATATTGACATCAACAACTAGGGATTAGCAAGATCAATCGTACTAAAAGCCAAGAGAAAGTTACCTAGAACGCCGCTGTCTATCTAAGATGAATGAACCCTTTATCTACTGACGGTACTTATGAGTAGCATTCTCTATAAATTCCATCCCAGCAACCAGTTTTACCAATATTCTGATGGTACTTTGCCGTTACAGTCTTTAAATTCCCCTTTTACAGGATACATATCAGCAAGGGTTCTTTCTATAAAAGTATTTTATCGAGGAAGGGAACATAGCTAGTTTTGGAACCGATGCTGTGTTTTGAACTTCCATTTTGCTCCTTTAGAGTTTCGCTCCAGAAAAGTAGTAAAATTCAAGAATCAAGTCACTGATTTTTTTAATGTGTTAGTTAAAGAACTTAGAAAACTATTTGATGAAATATTTTAATTAAAAAGTGCATGTAATTAATTTTACAGTGTAAATACTCTGTGGCGCTTATTAGCTGGAAAGAAATAAATACTTATATATTGATCGTTTTATTTATGTAAATCCCTTAATTTTCAGTGTAAATACCTAGACGAAACTATTTCTGTAAAAAACATTACTGGAGATCATAATGCAGTAGATAAAGGGTTAAATAAATATTCTTAAAATGTGTTACTTCTTGATCGTCTAGATTGATCTGAGTTCGGTACAGCCGGAAATTTACGATTGGGTCAGTGTGAGCAATGTTTTGACTGAGCTTTTAATTTGCACTCATTGGGCAAACGTCATCCGCAGTCTGCAAAGCGCTTAACCAATCAAGTTTCGACTTCCTTTCTCTTCTCAGACAAGTGCCATATATTGATTGGTAAATTTCTTGTGATTGATGTTCTATGCGTTGCAGCTGTTCGTCGCCTTGAATGTCAATTACCTTTTATGATCCACACGGAATTTCTCGTATAAAATACAGGAGAAATGCAGGATATCAGACTACATGTGTTATATGGAAAATGTTAATGTAATCATTTCAAAAATTCTTCAACAAAAAATACGGGTTCATTCAAGTTCCTAGATTTAGAAATTTTTTTTTTAAATTAATATCCTTATACTCTTTACCTTTTTATTAATTCTAATATTATTATTTTCACTTTGTTCCTTTTTCAACACTCGATTTACTATACCAGTCATTTTGAGCGTATCGAAGCTTTCATTTTGCAAGCTTCGAAAGCTTTGTTACTAATTATAGTACAACGTTCAATTGCATTGACATTTCCTAATACACGGTAAGTAGAACAAGTTAATGTGACTGAAGGTTTTATTATAATTAGTATCAAATTGGTGTAATGAAACTTTAGAAATGGTTGAAAACGGCCTGGTAAATCTAGTGTTAATTCATTGAAATTAACAAAGCATCCCCTGAGAGTGTTGACTTTTAAAGGTAAATAATATTGAACCTCGATCCATCGTTCCCGTATTTTTCGTTTTTTAGAATTTATCGTAGTTTTACGCTTAAAGGGGGAAATACATGTAATACGGCGTATAAAGAGCAATTTTTATGAATTTTTTGACGCATAAATAATAAATATATTTTATTGAAATTTTGAGGTTATTTTATAGATATATTGAAGAACATTTTGAACAATTTGAAGGGCCGCTCGCTCAAATGCTTATAACTTTTAAACAACTTTGAATTTTACTTTGAAATTCTCAGGGTATATTTTTGAATAGTTGTAGAATCGATTTATGAAGAATTTTTTTTTTTAATTTTTTGAGACCGTTACACCTATTTCCCCAGTTAAACGAAAAGTTTGCTTTACGCTGCCTGTATTTTCTGCTTTTCTGTATGCATCCTTCGAAATAAATGGTCCCGTGAGAAAAGATTGATTGTGGTCTTGTTGTACTTTTAAAAGTTTTGGGTTCATGGTGATATTTATTTTAAGGATAAGATTTAAGATTATAAAATTTCGCCATACAGTGGAAAATGTTGCCGCGTCACTCCCGATCGTACATACGCATATAGAAAAAAAACCCATTAACAGTCATTGTTGTGTTGATAATTTAAAGTTTATGCGCAAGTGTGAATTTGTAAATTTAACAAGTAACGTTGTGTTTACAAAGTATACATTCACGAAATAAAATAATTAATTTACCGAGAGAATCATTCATTTTGTGAAAGCCAAAACTATTCATTCTAAGTATCAGGCGGGACTGCTGACTTTAAACAAAGAGGTTTTGTCCTTTGCAGACACAATATTTGTCAAGAGTTGTTTGTTAATATTTTCAAGCTTCTTGTGATTCATGACGAAACAACTAAGTTGTCATCCGTTAATTAAGAAAAGAGGTCATGCATTTTGCGATCCACGTGATAGTTGTTCTGGGTCTGACGCATGGTTTATTCCTTTAACCACAGGCATGACGTTTCGCTTCTGAAGAAATGCTATCACTAAACCTTTGAACACGTTTTAGTTAGAAACAAAATGTGAGAATGCTTAATTGAAACATTTTAATATGTAGAGAATGTTTTAGTGTAATTCATGATATTTCACAGAAATTTAATCATGCTAAAAATAAATTTCACTGGACACTAACGAAAGTTGCTTTTTTATTTTTTTGTTTTTTTGTTTTTTTTTTGTCAAAAAAGAGCTACATAAGTTTGTCTCCTACCATTAAAAAAAAAAAAAAAACATAGTGAAATCTTTTTTGTAATGTATTTCATGAAAAGCATTCATAATTTTAATTCTTATTTATTAGAATACATGATAAGCATTCTGAACGCTTTAAAAATATTGCTGTTATTTTAAAAGTTACAACTATCGCGTTTGAGGAAAGAAGTACGAAATAAGCAAAAATGAAGAAACATTTTAAATTATGATCCATTAGATTGCGTGAAAATTTTTTTGCATTCTTTCAAGTTATTTCTTTTATTTTGAAAGGCATAATGATTGTCAAAAGAAAAAAAAAAGGGTGGTGGCAAAACTTTAACTAGAACAATAAACTAATAGAACAACAAAAAATAACATAAGCGAGAATGGACAAGAAGATATTACTCTCTTTATTGTGCTCCCAAGCCGCAGTAAAATATTTTAAACCACTACAAGTTTTATATTGCATATTTTTATCCTAACTATCTTATTCTTCGACTAATTTTATTGCACAGAAAAATAAGTTTATGTTGCCTGCTGTTTGTTAACAATAAACTCATGTCTGTAAATTACTTATATATTTTATGAATTTAAAGTCGACAAAAACTTTTCTTTTGTCCAGTCTTGTTCGGTATAGTTTTTTTTTACAAATTGCTAACTGTAAGATAGTTGAGCAATCATAAAATTAAAAAATTGGTTTTTTTTACAGATTTTGACTCAGATGATGAATGCGACAATAAAACTCTCATTAATGACACACCGGATCAAAATGCAAAGTAAGTTTCTGTTTTTCTATTTATTTTTCATATTTTTATATTTATTATAGGTCTTCTTTCTGGGTTCCGCGGAACCCTAGGGCTCCCTGGAACTTTGACTGGAGGTTCCGCAAATGATCACTATTTGTTTAATCAAATAAGGCACCAAAATTTTAGTAAAATTTTAATCTTTATATATAAATAATCGGATGCTGAAAGGCAGTTTGCTTAATAAATAAATATAAATAATCTTTTAATCGTTGGGTAAGTACTTACGTATTATCCCCTCGACCATTTTCGCCAAATTGCCAAATGCCGCCAATAATAATCTCTTTATGATTAGTTATGATTAAATTTGGCGTTTAAGTCTATGTTTATATTTGGCTTTGGAGTCACATTTTTTCTACAATTTATTGTTAGACTAGCTGACATGCCCGGCGTTGTGCGGGATAATATTGCAGCATTCGCTGGTCAAGTGACACATGTCCAAAATTCTGTTGTAAATATGTAAGGAAAAATTTTCTTAAAAAATCCAAGTAGATGCTGGGCAACAGTCCTTACAAATCCCATTTCACAGTAAATCTCCTTAAAAATCATGATTGCATATTGCATTAGAAACAACAGCCTCAAAAAAATTTCTTTTAGACCATAAAAATCCACATTAAAACACTGGCAATATTTCATAAATTGGCCATTAGAGTAAGGACAACAATACCTAAAATGCACATCTGCATCAGCATAATTATTCCGAAATGATATCAAAAGTCCGTAAAAATTGCAATTACAATATCGACAACACTACTTCTAAAAATTCCCATCAGAATAAGAGCAGTATTCTCTTTAAAAATGCCCATCAGATGAAGAACAACGGTCCCTGAATATTTCTGCCTCAATAAAGAAAACATTCCTAAAGCACCCCCTTTGAATAAAGACAACTATTCCTAAACATCCCTAATAGAATAATGACATCAATCCAAAAAAATCTCCATTATAGAAAAGATGTCAGTGACTAAAAATACCTATAGGAAAGAAATACAAGCGACCTTTCACGTCGCAAGTTTCAAAAGCGCACCTGCTGGAAAGTTAGTCTGGCTTTTCAGTGTAATGATAAATTAATAAAATGTCATGTTTGGAAAAATTGCTTTGAAATAAAGTGCGTCTTATATGCGCGGAACCTTTAGATTGGATCATTTATCTTAAGCATGTGTTAGTACAAAGAAAAAAAATTGACCCTAAATTTTCTTTTCCACCTATTCAACCGCAAATTTGATTTTTCATATATTTCCAGAAAGAAAGAAGCAAAGGCCAGCGCAAAAATTAAAATGATTGATGCGATCTTAAGTCCTTCGTCATTTCGAAGATATGCTATTCACCATCCTCCGATATGGAAAATGGTATACCTGATGTGGAGTGCTCCAATAACAAAATTTTGGACCTTTCAGGTACGTTGAATCTAAGTTCTAATGCTACCTAATTTTACTTTGACAAACTAGAATAATTCGCAGACTGCTTTGTCTTTCTTCTTTCTTTGTCCTTGTTATTGCATTTGATGCAATGACAAATAATTTTGAACTATGTTAACATTAAGGAAGGACTAAAAAAACATTTAAATACAAAACGAGAGTTTTCGTGTTAGTACCCATGGCAATTCTTTACCGATTTCATGCGCATTAATTTACTCAGTTCTGCCATATGGTATGAAAACAATGTAGCTAAAACACATATTTACAATCAAATATTTCAAAATGCATTTCAAGGTTATGAATAACACCTTATATGATGATGTGTAAAATATATTTGACAGTTGTTTGAAATAAAACTGATCAAGCAGTTAGATATCAACGAAATGATGTTTCTGGAATTAAATCATCATTTGTTTTCAACAATTAAAATTTGAGATAATGGTACTAAGCGCTTTTTGCCAAAAATATGTTTTAAGCAACATTAAAATGTATCATCTAAAAGTAAAGTAAAAAAAATAAGGTCTTATACAAAATATATTTTTTTATTGCAAAAAAAAGGAAAGGAAAAAAAAACAAATCGGGTATATTTTTTATGACTGGTAGATAGTCACTTGACCTGGCGTTGCTTGGAGCATTTTTTGAAAACTGTCACTACGTTATTATAAGTCCTCAATGGGCAAGTGAAGGTATAAAATGGTTTTGATCAACACGCAGATAACAAATTTTTGCTGCGTTGCGTATCTCCATCTAGCGATGAGAATGCGTGCTTTTCCTTATTTGACTCTTTTTTTTTCTTCGAACGTTTTTTGTTTTTATGACTTTTGAGCGAGCAAAACACAGCCAAATTGATCACTTAGCGACAATTTTGCCGAAATCGATATTTTCAGTACCACATTTTATTTCAGAGAGCGCTGAATGTTAAGGTTTTTCCTAATGGAGGAAAACTGACAACTTGTGCAAAAGGGCTTCCGAAACTAAGGACATTTTGTTAACTCATTAAAAAAAAAATACCTGTACGTTTTTCTTCACAAAAAGAAAAAAAAAATCACGTTTTAAAAACATGTTTCCAGATCAGGTGAACATTTAAGTTCATATTTTGGAGTAGGCGCCTAAACCTATTATGAGCGTCGTCCGAATATCGTTCTAATACCCTGTCCATATAAATTACAGTTCTCCAAGAAAACAAAATGTTTCCAAAGAGTGAAAATTATACGAGAAAAGTAAATAGTTGTTCGAAAAAGTAAACACATTGAAAAGTTCGAAAAAATCTGGTATGCGTTGAAAGTAAAAGTTCCATTTTTGGAATATTAAAGGCATGTCTACATAAAAACATTGAGTATTTACTTCAAACTTTTACCTTTGCTAATATAAGTTTAGTTATATAAAAACTGGATTCTAAATAATCCCAGTTTTTTGTAATTAGAACGTAACCTTATCCGAATGCCACAAACGTTTGGTAAGTTCAGAATAATATGGCGTGAAACTTGATGCATATAGTATATGTGATTTTTATGGTTGGTTTTGCGAAGTAAAGTAATGATTAAGTAAGCTTCAGTGAAAGAAATTATATATATATATATGTGTGTGTGTGTGTATCTAGGAATCTTTCGAGAACAATATGTGTGTTTAAATTAAGCTATCGTCTATCTACTCAGAAACTGGAAACAGCGCGTACGTTCAGCGTGTCGTCAGTCAACGTGTTAAAGTATATTCTCCTATCTCCCCCGAAATTTAAAAGAACTGTTTTCAAATGGCGAAATGTTTCTGTTTGTGTCACCAAACTAAATTTGTTAAAAGAAACATTCGTCCACCACAGTTTAGGAATAAACTTGGGTTGTTCACGCAGTCAGATTTACACCCCAATTCCAAAATTAATTGTCATATCAGAGTGGATTTTCTTTCGCAGGAAAGGCTCCTTAAATTATTCATAAAAAAAATTTTTTATTGAAAAAGTAAAAGAATGTGAAATTTTAAAAAGTTTCATTGATCAGAAAATGTGAAAAACCCACTTTAGCACCTTAATAGAACTGAATTTTCATCCATTAATAAAACTTAAAAACACGAGAGACTTGGAGCAGAACAGAACAGAGGAGCAACTAGGAGCAGCACGGAAATTTGTCGTACTCCATTACTGTGATTTCTTTCAATAAAATTTCCTTAAAAACTTTACCGCTACCTATATACGTATTAAAATTAGTTTTGAGGGAAAAACGATAAAGAACAAAAAATGAGTTTTCATCTCAAAATAAATTTCCTATAAGTAGTTTCTATCTTGTTAACCGTAACATAAGTAAAAATATCAAAATAAATAGATAAAGATGATAAATAATATTATTCTTATTTGAACTATTCGGAGCATTGAGCCGAGCTGGAGCAGAACTGGAGCATGTATTTAGAAGTCTGAGCAAAGCTGGAGGCGAAGCAACTCAAAAATGTTGTTGCTCCAGTTCTCTGCAAAACACCATCTTTGTTAAGTTGATCATTTTGTGCAGGGATCTGGAGCAGAACTGGAGCAAGTACTTAGAAATCGGAGTGGATCTGGAGCGAAGCAACTCATAACTGCTATTGCTACAGTTCCCGTAAAACACCATCTTTGGTAATCTGATCGTTTTGTGCAGGGATCTGGAGCAGAACTGGAGCGAGTATTTAGAAGTCGGAACGGAGCTGGAGCGAAGCAACTCATAACTGCTGTTGCTACAGTTCCCTACAAAGCACCATATTTGGTAATATGACAGTTTTGTGTAGGGATCTAGAACGGTCTCTCTTTTTATTTGCTCAGTTCCGACTTGTAAGCACGTGCTCTGGCTCCACTCTGTTCTTCAAAAAGTTTAAGGAATTACATTATTTATGGCTTTTAATCAAATTATTAACATGTGTGTTTGTGTTTTTCCTTGTGCGTCTCCACAGTTTCAATCCAAATCTCGTTGAGCCGATGCTCCACGCTAATCCTCCATGCTCCACTCTATATCTCTACTTTCGTAACTTCTAATCACCCTCCGCCGGGAATTACAAATTGCCAATTAACTAAGTTACACCGTAATATCATATTCCCTTTATAATATTAGTCATAAATATGCTTTATTTAGGTGTTTTATGTTGTGTACTTGGCCCTCTTCAGCATAGCGGTTATGTGGCAGTCTTGTGGAAATTATCACTTAGATATCACAGTTTGCTGTTGGACATCTTTAATCGCCTTGGAGTCTGTGCATCCGGCTGTAAGAATGAGAAAAGTAATGTTCATGATACGTATTTTTTTTTTTTTGAAAACCTTGTTGGAATTTTAATTTGCTATTTATTCTTTTCGTTTAGCTTTCTTTTATTTTTCAGTGATGTGAATAAAAATTTTGCCGTATCAGTTTTAGAAATCTAGACAAGTTTATGTTTGAGCATATCCTTTATGATGGCCATATTTAGAATCGCAGCTGAAAGTAGGTCAAGGTAATGTGTTTAGTGAAAAAAATTACAGGCTTTGGAAACGATGTGTAGAGAAAGTACTAATTTGGTAGTTGCATTAATTACGAAGGAAAAGAAAAAGAAGCAAAATTATTTAGTAACAAAAAGTTCCCTATAGAACTATGCGAGCCTGCTTTCCCGTACGCACCAAAATCAAGTTTATTAACTATCTATCTCTCTTTTTCAGTTAGCTTTAGTTCTTAATTATTTCAAATATACCTTTTCCAACGCTTAATACATATTTATTTACGCATTTATTCACCCATTAAATCCCTCATTCCTTCGTTTAATTATTTTTATTCATTCACTCATTTATTCAGTAATTCATTCAGAAACATCTTTAAAAATACAGATAAAAAACTTTCATCGAAAAGTAGGCTCGTTTAGTTCTGAATGAACTTTGTCTCTACATTTTCTATGTAAAAAAATCCTTCTAATAAAGTTTTCCATGAAGTAAATCTGTCTGTTAGATCAGGAGTTATAAAGAATTGAAATTTCCCCGTAGCCGCTAATGTTAAATTTTTTTGAACTGCTTAAAATTGAACAGAAATTGTTCAAATAAAAAAATATTTCCCTCCGAGAGCTCCTTTAATAGGCTTTTCTGAATTAACTTAGATCTCAATTAGAGGGTTTATATACTTTGCTTCATATTTCCCCAATAGGAACTAACGTTAAGATTTTGTAAACTGTTCAAAATCGAACGTAAAATTGTTCAAATAAAAATAATAAAATATGGAAATGAGATGTACTCACCAAGATCTTTCGAATGCAAAAAAAAATCATTCGAATCGAACCATTCTCTCAAAAGTTATTGAGGGGGGGGGGGGGGTGTAGGGGCAGAGAGATCTACAAGCTGACAGATACACATTTTACTCATCTCAAAACCCTACTTTCAATTTTTTTTTATTTTTCAATCTTTATTTAATTACTTTACTGATTTTTGATTTTTCTTTATTTTTAAGGGTATTTTTATGATGCAATAAGCCCTCCTCCTTTAACACTTTATTCATTTTTACCCTACATTTCCGTAAAAGAAAAAAAAGTAGTAAAGAATGAAAGAAGGATTAATGTATCATAAAACTATCGTTAAAAATAAAGAAAAGTCAAAAATAACTGAAGTAATTAAATAAAGATGGGAAATTAAAAAAATATGAAAGTAGGGTTTTGAGATGGGAAAAATGTTTCTGTCTGTATGCCCCCTTAAAAGTTATTAAAGGGGGTTGAAGGAAAGGTCCGATTCTAAAGTTTTTTTTTTTTTTTTTTGCATTCGAAAGATCTCGAAGAGGACCATTTCCATATATTATTCTTTTAATTTGAACAATTTTTTGTTCAATTTTGAACAGTTAAAAAAATGTTAACGTTAGCGCCTATGGGCAAATTATGTAAATTCTGGGCATAACATCCAAGTTCCTATGAACAAGCTTATTGGAAGAAGCTTCGACGTAAAATACTTCTTGATTTGAACAATTTTTGCTTTTTTGAGCAGTTAAAAAAAAAAAAAAATTG
This sequence comes from Octonoba sinensis, assembly GCA_038502835.1. Classification (NCBI taxonomy): domain Eukaryota; kingdom Metazoa; phylum Arthropoda; class Arachnida; order Araneae; family Uloboridae; genus Octonoba; species Octonoba sinensis. The sequence continues at coordinate 50,867,040 of CM076601.1, read as the reverse complement.
ACATAGTGCTTACGGGGAAATTTCAATCCTATATAAATCATGCTCTAACAGACGGATATGCCTGGAACAAACTTTATCGGAAAGATGTTATGAGACGTGGAACATGTACAGATACGAATTTCAACCAGAACTAAACGAAACTATTTTCCTATGAAATTTTTTGATCGAGATTTTAAAGGATACTTTTCAATGAATGAATGATTAAATGAATGAGTGAAAGAATAAACGAATAAATGAGTGAACAAATAAGTGAATGAATGAAAAATAAATAAATAAATGAGTGAATAAGTACATGAATGAGTGAGTGACTGAATAAATGAATGAATGAATGAATATTAAACCGGTGAAAAAGGTATTTTTGAAGTAATTAAGAAGTAAATCTGAATGAGAAAAAGAGAGACAGAGATTATAACTTTGAAGTTAGTGTTTATGGAAAAGTAGGTTGGTATAAGTTCTAAGCGGAACTTCCTGTTTTTTTTTTTTTTTACTTTTTCGGGTAAATAGGCCAAAAAACCGCTGCAATCAGTTCATTTCAAAGATGGCGCTACTAATATAATTATGACTATAGGAAGCTCTGTTATGACTTTATTTCGAATTTTTCTTTTATCTGTCTTTCAATATAGGAGGTACATCAGTTTCCAAGACAAAGAAAAAAAAATAATAAAATTTTGGAAAAAGATATTCACGAAACAATGCAAAAGCAAGATTTGTAATACCAAAGACTTACATATTAAATTAATTTTAGTTTTTAACTACCAGTCGTTTTTAAAGCTTTCTGCAAATAATATATGAGGTTTCCTCACTTCTATTTGAAACTTTATGACTTTGGAGTATTATTAAAGAAGGGCTTTCTAGCACTTGGTGAGAAGGCTCTAGAACAGTGTAACAGTTTGTTTTTCTCGTAGTGCTCAGTATCAACGGCAGCGCCGTTTCGTATGGTAACTGTAAAATCTATTTGGATTATTTTCCTAAACATATTTTTCACGAAACAAAAATAACAAAAAACATTAAACTTGTAGTACTTGTAAGTAATACCTTATCAAAATAAAACTAAAACGTATTAATAAATTCGTTGGTTTTTAGTAAAATATTTTTCCCTCCTTCAAAAAAATGCAAATTAGTGCATTAGTGAAATTTTTTTTCTAGAGTATGTAACATTTTGCTTCTAAAATACATAACCAAGACATTAACTTTTGTATTAAACATAAAATAATGTTGGCGACAAAATTATTGATTTGTAAGTAAATGTTTTATAAAAATCGAACAAAACTTATTAAAATCTCAGCTCAGAATGTTAATAGGAACATCTGGAACTACCTACATTCCTCAACCAAAAATATAGTGCAATAAGTATAAAGAATCGCACTTACCTATATCAAACTTAAATTTACTGTATTTGTTAGGATTTGAAATGATGACCTCCGCCATGAATTTTCAACTTTTTAATCCCTAATGGCTGAATTCACACTTAGACCTTAGACCCTTATTTCCCTTTGCCCCTGTTTTCCAGGAGCAAAAACTTTCATTCTAGAAAAGACGTACAGAGACTGTACTGTTATTTGCAGTGAATTTTGAGTGAGGAGGAAGCAGAATATTTTAACAAAAAGGAGTATACTGATAAATGAAGTGCAGTATTCTTTGCAAAAACGGAAAATTCTTCAAATTGTCGTCGTTCAAAGCTATGAAAAAGATCATAAACGAAGATTTAAATCAATTTTTCAAACCGTCCTTGGAACCAGAGGATTTCATATTACTCTCCCGGTCCGCGAAACATTGTTAAAGGTTTCGCAAATAATCAAGCACTTCTGAAAAAAGGGGTTATTAATAAATGGTGTCACGCATCGAGAGGGGGGGGGGGGGGGTTCGGGAAATTGTGACAATGGGTGAACAAGAAGTGTGACATTGCACATTTTGGTTTCTATAAAAACATTTAAAATCAGCAAATTAAATTTATTTTTAAAGTGTTTTGTATTTTCATAATATGATTTTAAAGTTTCATCGATTATTTTGTGTCGTAAACAACGATGATGATTAAGGTTTAAACTTGCTTCTTGTTAAAAGTTTAAAAAGAATTTTTCTTAGGCAATTACACTTCAAAGACAAAATTGCGCGGATGATTTTTTCAGAATTCGAACAATTAATATATTTTACTGTTCTATGCTAATTATCTTTTGTAATGTAAACCTTAACCTCATTTTATACAAATTAAGTACATATGTGATGTTATTACTGCCCTCACAAATGTCATTAAAAGTTCAAAAATAAAATTAGAAACGTAATCTATAACGTAGTGCTTTGTTTCTGAACTGCAAGTACATGTGCTTACGTAATATAGCGTGACATGTGACAAAGGGGGGGGGGGGTGATGAAGTGTGACATTTTGTGACAAAGGGGGGTTAGGGGTATGATGAAGTGTGACATTTTGGGACGAAGGGGGGTAGGGGTATGATGAAGTATGACATTTTGTGACAAAGGGGGGTAGGGGTATGATTAAGTGTGACATTTTGTGACAAAGGGGGTGAGTTTATGATGAAGTGTAACATTTTGTGACAAAGGGGGTAGGGGTATGATGAAGTGTGACATTTTGTGACACAGGGGGGTAGGGGTATGATGAAGTGTGACATTTTGTGACAAAAGGGGGTAGGGGTACTCAATGCTAACCACAGCCGTACCGTATATAGCATCTGGGCCTTCACGGATTACCCCCCAGTATGAGGGGGCACGACTGTGGCGCTGTCCTCCTTGTCTTCCCACAATCACTCTGACAAACTGACAACCAGCACCAGCCATAGGGGCTGGGCTGGCAGAGCTTTGCCGACCTGCTTTACCGACCCGGGGCCATAGTCATGCTACAAAGCAAGCCTTACGTCACCCGGATCGGATAATGCTATTTTAGTCGCCTCTTACGACACGCATAGCTACGTCGGCGCTATTCTACTCCCGCCACCGCAGGGAGAATGGGTAGGGGTATGATGAAGTGTGACATTGTGACAAAGGGGGTAGGGATATGATGAAGTGTGACATCATTTATGAACGGTCCCTAACAGAAAGACTGCACCGTCTGGCTTACCCCATAGAGATGCACAAGGTTCATCAGTATTTTTCTGGTGTTTCTAGAAGTGCTGCATGTGAAACGAAATCTTTCCTGATATTTATTTATTATAGGGTTTAAAATAGTTCTGGAGGTTATGTGTCTCTGAAGAGTTCCCATTCATCCCTAAATTTATTTTCGTGAACATTCACTTTATTATTAAATTAGAGGAAATTTTAAAATAGGAAAAAAACCCCTTTGATATAATTGTTTTTTTTTTTTTATCCTTTCAACTTTTTGGCTGACATTGAAGTCCTGTTTAGTAGGCCATACATTCTGGCTTTTTTCTCCAACGTTCGTTTTACTTTTTTAATTTTTATTTTAAAGTAAAGCTAATTTTGGTTTGTATATATACATGCACGTATAGAAAATACAGAGCGTACTAACGTCTACAGTTGACGAAGTTCAATTACGATTATTATTAATATTTATATTCTCATTGTTTGCATAAAAATATCATTTACCCCGCGCTTTTTCTCAAGTTATAAGTATTTTTACCAGATTTTTTTTTTTTTTTTTACAAGTAAAAATATTTATTGCTCTATGTAGTCCTAACATGAGGACTGATGAAGCAAAAAGTACTATAGCATTAATTTGAAATGATGCATTAGAAGTTAGGTGAAGTATGTTTCTCTTCTCTTCATATTAAATATTTTTTTCTTTAGTTGAATAAATTAACATTATCTCAGTGTCCCACCATATCAAATTTATTGTTTCCTTCGTCTATATTTAGTCTTGTCAGCTGACAGTTTTAGAACATGTTCATAAATAACTGGCATTTGTTTTTTCTTGGTACCTCGTGACCTTGGTCGCGTGGTCGCAACGTGCGTATATGCTCTGTACTTATCAAGAAATTTTTATTACTTACTTTTTCCACATTTCTTTTAAATTAACACATGGTTTTTTTTTCTTCATATTCTTTTCGTTTCTTTTTTTTTTGAATGCTAGTACACATGACATCATTCCAAATTGTATGTTATGTCATAACATAGCGAACTCTCTTTATGAATTTTGAAAATAATCAATCACCCCGATGACGTAATTCAAATACAAAATTAATGTACAGATGCGCCCTTCGTGAATAGCAGCATTTAGCATGGATACGGACCCCGATGACGTAACTTAAATATACAATCTAAATATATAGATGCGCCCTTCACTAACAGCAATCGTGCATTTAGCAAGGATACGGACCACGATAGCGTTAAACGTTTAACGCAACCTTGTTGGAAGTCGCCTTAGAAGTTTCACTTCAAAAAAGTTTCAAGTCTCAAATTGTATTAGTTTTTTATATACCCCGTCAAAATTAGGTCATAACTTCTGCCCCACCCTATATGTATACAGTTAAACTCCTCCTAACGGACACTCCTCTTATATATGAACAGTTTTTAATTCGCCCTCAGCAAAGCATTGGGCCTGAGAAAACCCCTCTTTTGCGGACGTCGCTATTAAGGACTAATAGAAACTAGGCTGCCCTAGAGGAGTTTCGTTGCAGTATGACAATCATTTAAATTTCAAGTGACATTTTAAATTTTTTTTAACTTTCAGAAATACAAAGCCAAAGCATTTGTTTTGAAAATTTTGGAGATCATCATAATGTGCATATTTGTTTTGTTGTATGCCATTGGACGCATCGTCGAGCCTAGACAACTAGATCCTTACACTACAAGAGTTATATTATGCTTGGGACTCCTGTACTTTTATTATCGCATCATTGCCATCTACCTACCCATTTCCCCTACGTTGGGCCCACTGCTGTACAGAGTAAAACTTATGGTAAGTGTTACTGATTTTGTTAATGCATCACACTGAAAATTCGCAGCTATTGCAAAGTAAAACTTATTATGTATGAAAACTTGGACAGGGTTGTTTGGCTTATTAGTGCTAACGTCTGTACATTTAAATGCTTCCGAACATCTTTTTCTTTTTAATGGGGCTGCGTATGGTCATTAACCTTTGCAGACCTAGTGCGTACCCCGGTAATCGACATCCATTTTTTCAAGTAGCACCACTGTCGGTGGATGCCATTGCCACTGAGAATTTGGACGTTCAGTTTCCCCTATATGGCGGCACCTGAGCTCTCATTTGATGCGAATTGCACTAGGTATTTAATTTAGCCGAGAGTATCTAAGCCAAACGGATGCTCAAGGGATCTTTAACATGCCGTACAATCATGCGACATGGACGCTGACGATTTTCTGCATCTTGAAAATCCACCGACTTGGGCCAGGTTCGAACTTGCGATCTTGCGCGTACGAGACCTGCGCTTTTACCACTCCGCCACCCTGTCTACATGCTTTCCAACATGTAATTTTGGATTAACAAGACTTAATAATTGTACACTGTTTGGCTCCCACATTTGTTGAATTACATGTCCCACCATTAAGCAACAAATTTTATATTGAACCATGAGTAAGGACATTGTGTTATGCTTCACTTATAATTTGTGTAAATCCATGACTTTCAATTAAAATCTTTAGTGCATTATCGATCTTCTACATTTTTACTCTGCAGTGTTGACATTGAGGCTTTCATCACCGATAAGGAATTTTTAATTTAATTTCCGTGTATAGTATCACACTGGTTTCATTTATACATCGGGACACAACGCAGTATCTCTAAGTTGGGGGCCGTGAGTAGCCTAGTGGTTAGGGTGTCGGACTTCTAACCGGAAGGTCGGGTGTAGCTACCCGACCTGTTGAAGACCCACCCATGTACACTTGAGGACACGTACATGTAAAATCCGTGGGCCCCACTGTCTTCCGACCGGAGTAAGGCATCCCTAAGGTCTAGTGTTAACAGGGAAGGAGGTTGGAGGAGAAGAGTATCTCTAAATTCTCCAATAGTTCCGTGTCTTAGGCTCATATTTTCAATGATCAAAAGTTTTCTATTTGCGTATTGTGCTAACTCGAAATGTCAAAAGTTATAGTAAAAATCTCGAAGCAGTAGAAAAAAGTTAGCGGAGCAAAACGATTCGAAACATTTTTCTTGATTAAAACAACTTTATGATATCTTTACGTCTGGTAGCATCTTTCGTCAAGGGCCAGTTGCCACTGGCAGTAAAATTAGTTGGAAGGGTTCACAAATGTAGTAACGCCAGGTTGAAATGTCTGCCAAAGATATAGTTTGTAAATTAGTCCAGGAAATAAATGCATCTGTGGACTGAAGGACCACTTAAAATTGCACCTTATTAATAGAGAGACTAAAATCCTGCTGTGCAAAACTTTGATTAGATCAGCGCAACCTGTGTCTCTGGTCTGTCTGACATGGTGATAGAGAAAGGGACATTAACAATCAAACGTGGATTTGGTACGGACATATGAAGAATTAGTTAAAACTTTGGATCATATAAACTTTTTAACTCCGGTCGGGTAATTTTCAAGAAAACGGTCATAAAAGTGCCTATTTTTTTATCCCTGAAAATTATATTAAAATATGTGTATGAACAATATATATATTCATTTTTAATTTTTTATTTGTTTTTATTTTGAAATTTTAAACACTCCAGCCCGTCGTTTTCACGGGAGCAAGAAATCGAAGGCGAAACCTCAGCCCGTCGTTTTCCCGGGAGCGAGAGGGAAGGGGTTAAAATCAAATCATTGTGGAAATTATAAAACATATACGAAAGAGATTAACGATAAAATTTTCAGAATGCATGCAGAGAGTACTTTGATTTGATGCAGGGATTGTTTTTTTGCTAAAGACATAGTGGTTGACTGAAGCTGCAAAGAGGATTTTCTGGAGTCAGGTTTCAGGCTCTTAAACGTGAGAAAATAGAGATTCAAGATTATTAAAAGTGTTTCTGAAGAAGGACAAAGTCCACAAAGGGACTGTTGTTCTAAACATTATAATGATGCAGTTCATTGAAAAAATATTTACTTTTCTGTTGGAAAATAAGTTAAAAACTCATGACACCGATTTACAATTTATTGAGTGGCAGTGACTTATTGATTTTAAAAGGCAAATTTTCTAAAAAGAGACGTAATTTTCTCTCAACAGGTTCTCGTTGATTTCATCAATTTCATGCGCATGACCATCCTCGTTATCATCAGTGGTGGAATCGTCATCCATGCCGTCATGTATCCAGATTATCCTTTTAACCTAGAGCTTTTCAGAAGAACGTTTCACAAGGCGTGGTTCTCATTATTCTTGACTCCGATTGATGATCTTGGAAGTAAAATTTTTTAAATATTTGGGAAAGCAAAACTCTATTTTTTTCTACCTATCTATTAATGTGTTTTAACATTTTTTCAACACAATCCATATGCTTTAAATGTAGACTTATTTTGTATAGTTAAACGAAATACAGTTGAACTCGCTGAATATGAAATGCCAAAAGTTCGCGAATTTGTTCGTATTAGCCGTTATTCGTAACAACCGAGAAAAAGTAAAATTGTGTTGAAAAAAAGAAAGAATTAGAAATGCATGCTTATATTTTAACAGTAATTACTACTATTTATTATAAAAAGTAAAACAAATAGTGAAAACAAATGATTTATTTTTACTAATCTCCACTTTTAAATCTTACTAGTACATTGAAAAAAGTGAACTTACCTTTTAAAATTTAACAATTATGGAAAAAATCCTTAATGGTTAGCTGCTTTTTAAGTACATTAAATTTTATCATACGCATATCTCGGGGCAAAATGAGATGTGCCATTTATTATTGTCATTTTCTGGAAGCATCTCATAAAAGTTCATTAAAGTAAATAAAGTCAAAGCTTCTTCAGCTTTGCTATAAGCTATTGGTACCGGAAAGATTCAACGTATGGTTCGAAATACGTACTTCGTAGTTTACAATGACTCAAAATAATCAACAATTTCTTTTTAAAATAAATAAATTATTTGCAATCGAGAAACTTTTTCGTGAATTGGTCAGAAATTTTGTTAGTCTTAGCCGAAAGTCGCATTTTAGCCTTCGTAAATATGCGCGAGGTGATTTGTGTAGTTAAAAAGTAAACCAAGCTTAATGAGCAAAATGTTCGTTTTAGCCATAATTTCGTATTAACCGTGTTCGTATTAAGAAAGTTCAACTGCAATTGTATTTTTAAAACGAGTCATTGACAGTAGCACGACGAAAAAAACGCGGTAGCGCTAAAATTTTTAATAAATGTTGTATGCATGTTTTTCAGATATATGAGAAGTCTCTTCTTCAATGTGTGCAAATGAGGATTTATAGCAAAATTGGACTATTTTGGCAAACAAGCTATTTTACCTTGTTCAGAGTCTCAATTTGAAGAAATAAAACGAAGCATTATCCCTTGTATTTAGCAAATTTGTACCTTTTTCAAGGTAACACACTACCGAATTTCTTACAGTGTTGCCGGTTTCGAACGCAGGTCCTAAGACACGCGATCACCTTGCTCTACCGCCTACTCCACTTGGTGGTTACAAATCAGATAGCGAAGATATCCTTTAAACAAACTGCGGCATCGCCCTCAAAATGCTGAAATATCTTATTGAACCACGGCTAGAAATTTATGGCATTTCTCAATAGCACTTTTTTTAATGCTAAAAATTTTCATAAAAAACATTTTTATAATATAAGAACAAAGAGTACAGAACAAATACATTGATTGATAACGTTTGTTATATAATTTGTGTGCTATACTCAACAGCAAAATTTCTTGACTATGGAGAAATAAGTTGAGGGCAAGCGAAGAAAGTAGTTCCCGCGTGGTGTCCGATTTTTGAGTTAAACTAAGAACTTCGCTATAGAAATATGATAAGGTATTTTAACCCACACATATATAGCGTTTATCTGTCATAATTTTCATAAAGTGTTATGTAGTTTCAATTTTACGAGAAGCGCAAGGAGTACTTTAGAGCTGAACACTATAGCCAAAAGAGCTCACGAGCAGTTGGCCATCTACCGACAAGCGGTTTGGCGAGATTTGGAATGGTTTATGTCTGACTCGGCTCGCTGTAGTTCATTATATCGTTTGAAAGCTCTTTGCTTAAAGCTGAATAGTTATTATTATTCTATTCGTTAATATAGTTATCATTATTATTGTTTTCGTTAATATCGTAATTTTTCATTAAAAGGGGTAACAGGAGGGGAAAGTATTATTTATTTAATAAACGAAAGTGTTCAAAAGTTAAACCCCAACCGTTTTTATGTATTATTGAAGGGAGAAAAGGATTTTTAGAAGAAAATATACTTTTAATGATTACATTAACAAGAAATATATTTGATCCAATAAAATAAATTATTATTATGTAAAAGAATTAAGTTTTAAAATTTGTTACATATTTTTATCTTTTCCTGATATACTGAAAAATGAGTTTTCATACATGCAATGTGCCAAATAGAATGCTTAATCGGATTACTTTGCCAAGTTGATACTGATTTCTTCTGTCACGCGTTGTGACGTCATTGTCAAGAAACGTTGCAATCTAATATAGATTTTAAGTATGATCTTTTTCAATTTTTCAGGGAATTTCAACTGTCAAAAGACAAGTTTGAAGCCAAGCAATGAAACATTTTGCTTATCAGGTGCATGTAAGTGAATCCGATTTGTCTTAATCAATTTTTAAAATACTTTCTGGTAATTTATTAATCATTTTAGTCTTAAAAGTAAAATCATGGTAAAGAGTTTAAAACCAACTTATTTTTCTCCTGCAGATGAACGCATTCTACAAGTTCTCAACCAATTTTGTCACTTTAAGCATGAAAAGAATTAAACCCTCTGTATCATAGTGCAGACTGTAGGCAACATATCGTCCGGTCGCTGTTTTTGTAATTTTCTTTATAAATAAGTGTAAAAGTTAGTGAAATACGCGTGTTTTCGTTTTCTGTTATTATCTCGAACTCAATAAAAACAAAAACAAAATCCGAGTTCATAAGTGATAGAAAGTTTTAAAAATAAAAAAAAGTTGAAGTCAAAATCTTGAAATACGCGTATTTGGTTATAATTGTTATGATTTTGTTATTGTATTGAATCCAAAAAATTAAACAAATCCAAGTTGTTTAGTGATACCTGGGTAAAACGTTACTTTAGTAAGTCGAGGGATTTTTCTTTTTAAACGAAGCTTCCTTGCAAAAAAAAAAAAAAAAAAAAAAAAAAACGTACTACATTACTAAAAAGGTAGCAATGTTACATTCATGAATTAAATGACTAGATATTATGTATTTTTCACAAAATTATAAATCGGTGATTACTGATTTATAAATAAGATACTTTCTATCTCTCAAAATTACAACTTAGTTGAAAGATATATAAATCACTTTAACTTATCTTAAAGTTATTAAAAAATTACGTTTTAGTAGTTTATACATCGCAGTTTTATCTTTATTGATTTTAAACCAGAATGCTTTGAATATTTTAATATGGATTTGTAAACATAAAATATGTATAAAATATATATACACACAGCTTATCTATGTTTTTGTGCATAAATTACACACATTTTGCAGATGTTGATGTAAAGTGTCCAAATGTTGGCTGGTGGGCATACATTTTCAACATTCAGTACTTTGTTTTACTGAAATTAATTCTCCTCACACTTCTGTATGCCCTTTTCAGGTATGGCATTACTGCATCATATTTAATTCGATTGTTTAAAGTACCATGAATATTGTTACATTTTTCATCTTTTCTTTCAGTGCGACAGCATCTAAACTGTCAGCAGAAAGCGACGCCATTTGGAAATTCCAAAGATATCACTTGGTAGTGGATTTTTCTAATCGATTACGGCTGCCAGCTCCGTTGAATATTTTGAGCTACGTCATCATCGGCATACAATTTTTACGCTGGTGCTTTTGCTGCATGTTTTCCCGTGAGGTGAGTTGTTTTGAAGAATATTTGTAAAGAAATGAATTTGACAACCAAAATTAATATGAATTTAAAATATAAAGATAGATTGTAATACACTGTTAAAAAAACCTCAATTATCAGATTGTTTTTTGAGTGATTTTAGCGGAAGATTTCCGTAGTGCTGCAATACATGGTTTTTCTTTAAAAAAACGAAAATATCACTTCCTGAAAACACGAGAACGGAACTTTTCCGTTTTACAGTTGCTGTATTTTCACAACCTGGTTTGGATTAACGGAGAAAAAAGAAATGGAACTTCTGTCAAATCTCGGGAAAATATTATCAGAAACGGAATATTTCCGGCAACTCTGCTGCCATACTTTTTCCGCAATTTTCAGGAGATGTTTTTTACTGTGTAGGAGACCCGTCTTATTATTGTTTATTGTGTTTTAATGCAAAAAGTATTGGGTTGATGCATAAGTTCCCGCGTTTTTTTAATTTAAGAAATTTGCGTTGAAAACGAAATGTTTTATGTGTATGTCTTTTGTGTTATTCAAAAGAGAATTTTTCGCTCTATAAAATGGAGCATTTCACTTTGTAGAGCATTTAAATGGAGTGTCAAGTCGACAAAAACGAGCATTTCCGACACCACCTTCTTTTTGCGTTTAATCGAGGTGCCAAAGCCAGACTTGTGCCGTGTATGGAGATGGTGCTATAGTCGCTTTCAAATGCTTTACGTGGCGTTTCGTTTAATAATGAAGTCGAATTACGTGTTTGGTTGGACGACTTTTTCGAGACGCTTCCGGGTGATTTCTACCGTAGAGACATCGAAAAACTCGTTGAAAGTTGGGAGAAAGTCGTAAACGACAACAGAGAATACATTATTAATTAAATTGTTGTTATTTTATGTCAAAAAATAAAGTTATTTAAAGAAAAGCGGGAACTTATGCATCAACCCAATATATTTATTTGATGTTTTTTATTTTATGACTATACAGGAACAATTAAAATCTCTGTCCGATACGCAGTACGTGTCAACAAAGGATTATACATATTGGAACCAATTAGCTCACGAGTACCATGCAGTTCAAGAAACAAAAGAAATGGAAAAGGACACCGCTGAGAAACAAATGGATATGTAAGTATGCTATATCCTTTCGCCTTTAACCAAGCCTTTTAATGCCATTGCATTTTACCAAGAGCTCTTTCTTTTCCCCCAGGATTCGAAGTTTGATAGAAGATTTTGTATATCACAAGCAGATCATGCAAGGTTTAAAAAGTTCCGTTAGAGAGCTCGAGCGTTTGATGAATTATTCACATGTTCACTTGGAAAATATTCGGCACTTAACCAACAGAGACGCTGGGTGTAAGTGTTTTTTTTTCTTCTTAAAAGAAACTTTCTGTTATCCAACCGTCATTTGTGCAAAATTTCGGTTAGCCGAGCTTCGTCTTCGCTTCTTACAGTTTAGTTGTTATCCTTTTCTGAAATAGGCTCATTTAACTGAAAGTGAAATCTATACATATAAAATGAAAGTTTGATGAACTTTCAAGTTGGCAACGCTCTTGTGGCTATACGCTCTACGCAAAATCTACTCAACGTACGATTACGAAAACTGGCACAAAATTCTATCATAAATAATAACAATAATAAAACCAATTAAATAAGTAAATAAATAAATTTTTAAACGTAAATGAATAAAATAAATTATAAATTGACTAAGCAATATAAAAAAACTAAAAATATTTCATTGATAAAAAAACATTATTCTTCTTTAGAATAAAAATTCTGAACTCTCATTTACGAAACAATGGAAGAACTTTTGAAGGATGGATCTAAGTGTTGATTTTAAGAAAAATCCTACCATTATTTAAAATAGTTTTCATGAAACCGCAAATTAAACGAAATTAGAAAAGCATGTGGATTCTAAAATATATGACATTAAGGGGGTACTATATGACACTAAGGAGGTATATGAAATTTTCAACGGTAGACATTCACCATTTAAGCTGACAAATATTAGATTAATAAATATTCTTCTCGTTATTACCATAAAGTGCTCTCACGTATTAATATATGCGTTTTTGTTATCAGCAAATTCATATCCAAATATTTGCTTGCCAGTACTGGGCACGAAAAATGATTACGGCACCAGCACAAAAGGTGTTAATAAAATACATATTACGCTATGTATACTAAGATAGCGCCTGTTAATATAATGCATCTTAGCTTGCCGATTGTTAAGCTGATGCATATAAATCTGATGCGTATTAGCTTAATAATATCGTGAAAATTATTTGAATAAAAAAGAAAAACACTGAACACATTCTAGTTCAATGAAGTTCTCTTTAAACTTGGTATATTTAAAATTATTTACTTTCTATTATATTATATTATTTTTTTTCGATAAGTAGCAACCTTAAAAATGTAAATAATATATTCAACACATTAAAAATTGTAAGATCAAAGAATTGATACTTATATTATTCGTTATTAAATACTGATATGCTACATTTTTAATAGAGAAAGAGAAAAAGGAAGACAGAAAAAAAAGTTCATAAATATCAAGTGTTTGAATTTAATGAAAATATCCTTAACGTAGAGACAAATTAGTTTTCTAACGACAATATCGATTTATTTAAATATAGTATTTTAATGAAATGCACTATCTTTCGTCTTTTCGCTATCTTACAGTGACAGCTTGGGACAACATTCACGACTCAAATAATCGTGCTTTGCCACCAGTTATGAACGTATTATCCCGTCGATCCCCATATCCGGGAACTCGAGTACAAAGGTATCCAGTTCCGGATAAGTACGTCCCATGGGAGGTAATGTGGATTTCGTACGACCCAGTGGCCTATACTCTACCACGTCCAGATTTCCCAGTAACTCTTCAGTCTTTCGTTGATGAAGACTTGCTATTGTAAGTTGTTACTGTAATATCTGATTCATCCACTACCATGCAATTGCAATTTTTTAAGTCAAAACGAAAACTATAGCAATAATAACGAAAACTAAAAAAATGCAGTAGGTTATAATTAGGGAACCACAACCCTCCAATGATGCTCTTCAAACATAGGGGTATCAAGGAGGGCCAGGTCCACACAGCAATGCAGTAAGGCTGGGCTAGCGCCCAGCTAATCTATCTCCGGTCGGCCACGAGCTGTCGTCGAACTTCACTTACCCGTGCCCGGGGAGGGCAGCCCTAAGGCCACGTGCTAACAGGCACGTGGGGGTTCACCCTAACAGGGTAGGGGGTGAAGTAGAAAAGTAGGTTATAATTGAGCTTTCTTTCAGACTTCAAAAGATACATACTTACTGTAATTTCCGGTTCATCCACTACCACGCAATTGCGGTTTTTATTGGCTGAAACAAAATGTATAGCAATATTAGCGAAAACTTAAAAAAAAAAAAAAAATACAAAAAAAAAACAGTAGGTTATGCTTGAGTTTTCTTTCAGACTACAGGAGAAACATAGTTACTGTAATTTCTCGCTCATCCACTACCAAGCAATTGCAGTTTTCATTAACTGAAAAAAAAATATTAGCAATAGGAGCAAACAGTAAAAAAAAATGCAGTAGGTTATATTTGAGCTTTCTTTCAGACTTCAAAAGAGACATAGTTACTGTTATTTCCGGTTCATCCACTAATATGTAATTGCGGTTTCTATTGGCTAAAACAAATGTATTGCAATAGGAGCGAAAACTTAAAAAAAAAAAAAAAGCAGTAGGTTATGCTTGAGCTTTCTTTCAGACTACAGGAGAAACATAGTTACTGTAATTTCTGGTTCATCCACTCAATTGCGGTTTTTATTATCTAAAAAAAAAAAAAAAAATTATAGCAATAGGAGCAAACACTAAAAAAAATGCAGTAGGTTATATTTGAGCTTTCTTTCAGACTACATGAGAAACATAATTACTATAATTTCTAGTTCATCCACTACCATGAAATTGCAGCTTTTATTATCTAGAACAAAAACTATAGCAATAGGAACTAAGAAAATGCAGTAGGTTATATCTGAGCTTTCTTTCAGACTTCAGGAGAAACAATGCCCACAGCAAGCTCTTCCGGTATATTCTTGGAACAGTGTCACGGTGAATCCAGCAGGTATTGGGTTGGACAGATTATCTTGGATAACGGGCAGTGATGGCTCAAATCTGGTGTACAAGTTGGACAGTGAAGGAGTTCCCCAGTAAAAAAAAACCCTTTTTTTTCTCATGTTTTAAAACCTTTTGAAGCTAATATTGAAGGTTTTATTATGTTTGGTTGCTGAAGGAATCAGGTATTAATATCTCTTACAGGAATCCTATGGGAAGAACGGGATTGCGCGGTAGAGGAAGCTTGCCTCGTTGGGGTCCCAACCACTACATGCAGATTATTATAACGAGGTTAGTATCAAACAGCAAAAATGTCAACAAGATTTATACGGTAAATTTGCAGTGCTTCGGATTTTATAATAGGTGCTTTTATTGTCATGTTCATGAATTATTAAAAATTTAAGGAGTTCATATGAAAGCTATGAATACATTTCTAAACAGATAGAAATGCACAATTTTCAGTTCGGTCTCTGTACAAAATTAAATTAATTACATGTCAGAATACCTGTAGAAAGCATTTGACCGCCAATCATGTTGTCAATCCCAGCCCGTTAGTTTAACGTATTTGGATCGTTTTGACCCTTCCCCTCTTTTCCAAAAAAAAAAAAAAATTATGATCACTGCGCTGTGAAGCAAACTGTACAATTTACGCAAATCCAGCTTGTGGTTTGTTTATTAAATGTAATTTAGATTGTTTTAGTAGATAATTTTGATATTCAAACATGTAAGGCGAAAATGTCTTCAAATTCTTGAAAATTTTTATTACTCTACTCAAATACCTTTCAAGGTGAAAATTTTGTAGCGTTTAACCATGACTGCACTTTTAATTCGGAAGTGAATTAACAAGTTTAATTATTTATTTTTATGGCACAAAATATTGCTATTTTACAAAATTTTCACCTTGAAAGTTAGTTTGGGGTTGAACAGAGGCTGCTTCATAATTGAAGAGAATTATTTCGTTTTTCCTCGTTGCAAAATGAACTGTCATTGTGACGAACTGACAAGGGAAGACATAACAAGGATAACTTGTGTGAGGAAGGATTCAAAAAAATTACGAAACGCACAAAATTATTCTGTTCTATTAACAGTACTGTACTGAATTTCATTCTTCATAAAGCAACACAGTGCTGCTCTGGATTTCACTGTTCGCAAATCAATACAGAAATTTTATACTTCATGAAATGCCACAGAGTAATCTATTGCTTTGCATTACTATAGCAAAGTTATGGCATTTAAATTTAAAAATAATATAAATAAGTTTAAAATGTAGGAAGATACATCACAGAAGAATGTTTGGCAACGCTGCAAGCTCATTGGGAGTTCAGCAAGACATGAGCACATAATATAGGTTTGCCACAAACGCATACTACTAAAACGTCAAATTTTGCGGAATGTAATCACGTGATTAGTGTCTGATAACACTAGTCTACAAAAAACAAAAAAACTTTTTTTCTGCCCCAAAGCCTTTGTTAACTGATCTTGGAAGTATTTTTCACGCTGAACTCGAAAATGAAAACCATTTTTCTCTATCACGTGAGGGTTTTCCGTGCAAGGTGCTGTAATAGTTGACATTAATAACATTTACCCTAAATTATTGCAGTCCCTTTCAAGCAAAACCCTTAAATAATAAGGAAAATGGTTTTCATTTTCGAATTCAGCTTGGAAAATACTTCTAAGATCAATCAATAAATTCCTTAGGACCCCCCCCCCCCCCGGCCATTTTTAAGGGCATTGTAATTTTTACATTGAAGCATTTCCACCAAAAAACCAAGTAATTTTCTATTTATAAGACAAATGACCAAAATACTTTGTGCAAAAATGTAAGTACATAGATAAAACAACGTGAAAAAGCACAAATTCAGATTAAAATTAACGCAAATAGCTATTTCGAAGCTACAAATGGAGCCTCTTCATCAGTGCATAAAAGAAGAAGAAACGCTCAACACACAAGCAAGAAAGCTGTGAGTGAACCCTTCACTCACAGCTTTCTTGCTTTTGTGTGACACTTAATTTTCTATTTACCTTAAAAGGGTTGATTTTGACATGTTCTGGCATACTTTGCCTCAGGAATGTCCCTTTTTAACGTCCAGCAGTAATCTGCTAACATAGTTGCCCTCCACTTCCCTTGATATCTCTGTTCGATAACTGAAATGCCCTGATGGAACCGCTCTCCATGTTCATCGGTTATACAGCTCCCATGTTTTCAGGGGGCATTTTTACACACAACAGGAGACTTCTATGATAAAAAAATAGTAGCTCATGCTCATTAAACGTGTCGTACAGTATCAATCTTTTGCCTATTTGCCTTTGTATCCCAATTCTTGGGAAATTCCTACCAAGACCCGCACCCAGTGCAGTAATTTGATACGCACTTCCGTTCGGGGGTCTGCGGGGGCTGTTTGCGACACTCCACTAAGTTTTTTTCCAGCAAAATAAAGTGACCACTGATTTAACGGTTGACATTCAAGCTCTTTTGCGTACATTATCTCAATAAAAACGATGCTGCATGATCGGAAAATTACTGAAAAGTGAAATTCATTCTTGGGGCAAAACACTTGTTGAACATCCTCCCTCACAGCACTCTTCCGGAAAGAGATGGAATCTTATACGAAAGGTTTGGGGGTAATTTTGCAAGAGTCGGGCAAACGCAGGGAACTAGAGGGGGGCAGACTGTATGCCCCGGGCGCCAGATTATTTTAGGGGCGCTAAATTGACTAAATGTGTGTGTTTGCCTAAATACATATATGGGAGGGGGCACTAAATCCTGGTCTTGCCCCAGTTAGAAAATGATCTAGCTACGTCCCTGTGCAAACGTGTTCGGCGATAAAACTCTTTGTTCTGCGCTGTATGTTTTATTTTTGATAATATTCTGTTTTGGAGATAGGTAGGCAGTAATCTCGTAACTGCAATAGCCTTAAATACGGAAAGCAGTAATAAATGCAATGGCACCAGAAATGGCACCAGAATGGCACCAGACTAGTGTATGATGCTGTCCGCAGGGGTTCTGAAAGCAGTTTATGACTAAATTAAAATTAAAATCTAACTATGGTACGCAGTTACACTTATGTGGCAATTATCAAAGAACAATTCCTGTAAATTTTGAATAATCTACACATATTTTACGGAACCGTGCTCAGGGACGTAACTAGAGGGGGGCAGACGGGGCGTATGGCCCGGGCGACAGATTGTTTTAGGGGCGCTAAATTGACTAAATGTGTGTGTTTACCTAAATACATACACTTTTTTTGTGTATCTAAGAGGGGAGGGAGCGCTAAATCGCGGTCTTGCCCCAGTTAGGAAATGACCTAGTTACGTCCCTGACCGTGCTTTGGATGTAGCTCTTTAAATAACTATTTACCCTTCCTTCTTACAATTCCTCCAGAGGTACGCAGGAGGAATATACATGAGTAGCGATACAAACATTTATGTAATTAAAGTAGTAAATCTTTTATGTAAGTAATTTTAAATTCTACTGGTGGTCAAGAGTAATAAACAAGAATTGATATTATATTATTAGCATTACAAGTGTATAATATATTTGAAGTCTTCTTCAGCCTACTTTCCCGTAAAAGTAAAAATAATAATAATAACGCATGAAAGAAGGCTTAATGTATCGTGAAAATATCGTTAGAAATCAAGAAAAGTCAAAAATAAGTTCAGTAATTAAGTAAAAAATTTGAAAGTAAGGTTTTGAGATGGCGAAAAAGTGTGTCTCTCTGTCGGTCGGTCAGACGGCCTGTCCCCACACCCCCTGATAACTTTTGAACGAATTGTCCGATTCGAAAAATTCTTTTTGCATTCGAAAGATCTCGGAGAGGATATCTCATTTCCATATTTTATTTTTTAGCCTACTTTCCCGTAAAAGTAAAAAAAAAATATTAAAGCATGAAAGAATGCTTAATGTACCGAAAAAATATCGTTAAATATGAAGAGATGTCAAAAATAAGTGAATAAATTAAATAAAGATTGAAAAATAAAAAATTTGAAAGTAGGGTTTTGAGATGGGGAAAAAAGTGTGTCTGTCGGTCTGTCGGTCTGTCTGTCTGTCTGTCTGTCGGTCTGTCCCCCCCCCTAATAACTATTGAACGAATTGTCCGATTCGAAAAATTCTTTTTGCATTCGAAAGATCTCGGCGAGGACATCTCATTTCCATATTTTACCTTTTGATTTGAACAGTATTTCGTTCAATTTTTAAAAGTTCAAAAATTTTAACATTGGCGCCTATGGGCAAAAGTGAAGCAAATTATGTAAATTCTGGGCACAAGAGTCGAGTTCTTATGAACAAGATTATTAAAAAGTTTTCGAAGGAAAATATTTTTTGAGTTGAACAATTTTTGTTCATTTTTGAACAGTTTTGCAGCGAAGCCTCACTCAATATGCTCGATAAATGTTTCAAATATTATTAGTATATTTGTTGTATTTTTACAACAATGGCAACTCGGTTGATTTTTTTGTTCACACAGCAACGGTAATTATATGGTTGGAAACGACGGCAACAATGCAAAAATAAAATAAAACGGGTCAAGAAAATCATTGAAAAATTAAAAAAAAATTAATTAAAAAAATAGTAATAGAGTCACAACTTTCATTTTTGCGGCGACGCATTTCTCGGGTCGTAAACATTAACCGTGCCGAATGTGGGCCCGATCGGTTAAACGGCCTGGGATCCTTTAGCGGACAGACAGACAGAATAAGGCGCTTATATATATAAGACTAGTACGCCCAGCAGTCCTACGAAATGACCGCTGTTCTAGATATTATAAATTGTAATTAAAATGATTTGTGAAAAGGTGTCTGCTAATTCAAACTGAATTACCCAGATCAGGTGGCGAGGACGCCCCTTCGCTTACAGCCCCACACTACTATACATTTATTTACTATATAAGCAAATTGTTTGTGAAAAATATATATTTACCATCCAAAGAACGTATTGAAAATTTTATTATGCTTTTCAAAACAACAGTTTTAACGAAACTGAAAAAAAAAGAGCGCTGCCACTCTAATAAAAAAAATATGAAAAGGGCAGACAACAAATAAATCAATTAAAAAGAAAAAAAGGGATTAAATTAAATTCGCGCATACATTAATTTTTAACGGAAATTTCAAATACAGCGAAGCCTCACTCAATATGCTAGAGAAGCGTTTAATTATTATTAGTATATTTGTTACATTTTTACAACAATGGCAACTACGTTGATTTGTTTGTTCACACGGTAACTGTAATTATATGGTTGGAAACGACGGCAAAACAATGCAAAAATAAAATAAAACAGGTCAAAAAAAAGCATTGCAAAATTAAAAAAAAATTAATTAAAAAAAAAACTAATTGAGTCACAACTTTCATTTTTGCGGCGATGCATTTCTCGGGTCGCAAACATTAACCGTGCCGAATGTGGTCCCGATCGGTAAAACGGCCTATGATCCTATAGCGGACAGACAGACAGAATAAGGCGCTGATATAAAAGACTAGAGAACGCCCGGCGGTCATACGAAATGACCGCTGTTCTAGGTATTAATAAATTGTGATTAAAATGATTTGTGCAAAGTTGTCTGCTCATTCAAACTGAATTGCCCAGGTCAGGCTGCGAGGAAGCTTACTGCCCCACACTACTATATATTTATTTACTATAAAATCAAATTGTTTGTGAAAAATATATATTTATCGTCGAAAGAACTTATTGAAAATTTTATTATGCTCTTCAAAACAAAAGTTTTAACGAAACTGGGAAAAAGAGCGCTGCCACTCTAATAAAAAAAATATAAAAAGCTCAGACAATAAATAAATCAATTAAAAAGAAAGGATTAAATTAAATTCGCGTATACATTAAATTTTAACGTAGTGACAAAAAATACAGCGAAGCCTCACTCAATATGCTAAAGAAACAATTCGATTATTATTAGTATATTTGTTATACAATAGCAATGGCAACTGCATTGACTTGTTCGTTCACACTGCAACTGTAATTATACTGTTGGAAACGACGGCAACAATGCAAAAATAAAATAAAACGGATCAAAAAAATCATTGAAAAATTTTAAAAAAATAATTTAAAAAAAACTAATTGAGTCACAACTTTCATTTTTGCGGCGATGCGTTTCTCGGGTCGTAAACTTGAACCGTGCCGAATGGGGTCCCGATCGGTAAAACGGCCTAGGATCCTATAGCGGACAGACAGAATAAGCCACTTATATGTAAGATGATCTAACAGACAAATTTGCTTGGAACAAAATTTATCGGAAAGATGTTTGGCCGTAGAACATGTACAGATACGAAGTTCAACCAGAACGGAACGAGCATATTTTCCTATGAAATCCCGATCTTTTGATCGGGATTTTTAACGATATTTTCGAATGCATGAGTGAATAAATCAGTGAATAAATACATAAATAAGAAAAATGAATGAATAAATAAACGAATTACTGAATAAATGAAAGAATGAGTGAATGAATGTGTATTAACCGTTGCAAAAGGTATATTTGAAGTAATTAAGAACTAAAGTTAAATGAGGAAGAGAGAGAGAGAGAGTTAGCTAGATTATAAATTTGAAGTTGGGGAATACGGGAAAGTAGGCTCGTATAGTTCTAGACGGAACTTCTTGTTTTTTATTGGAACAATTTTTAGTTTAATTCTGAACGGTTCAAAAAATCCCAACATTTCCGCCTATGGGCAATTTATGTAAAAGGAAGTAAGGTCTGGAAGTAAGATCCAAGTTCCTATGAGCAAGCTTGTTGCAAGAAAAAAATTAACATAGCGCCTAGGGGAAAATTTCAATTAACATAATATAATCATATATAAATCCTGATCTAACGGACCAATTTTCTTGGAACAAACTCTATCGGAAAGCTCTTATAACATAGAGCATGTACAAATAGTTCATCCAGAACTAACGAGCTATTTTCCGATAAAATTTTTTAATCGGGATTTTCAACAATATTTTTCAAGAATCAATGAACAAATGAGTGAATAAAAGATAAAAAAATAAATGAGTGAATAAATGAGCGAATGAATGAAAAAATAAATAAAGGAGTGAATAAATACATAAATGAGTGAATGAATGACTGAATAAATGAATGAATGAATATGTATTAACCGTTGAAAAAGGTATATTTGAAGCAATTAAGAACTAAAGCTAAGCGAGAAAGAGAGAGAGAGAGATAGCTAGATTATAAATTTAAAATCGGGTGTATACGGGGAAAACTTCTTTTTTTAGCCTACCTTCCCGTTAAATTAAAAAGAAATAATAAATAAAGTATGAAAGAAGGCTTAATGTATCGTAAAAATATCGTTCAAAATTCAGAAAAGTCAAAAAATAGTAAAGTATTTAAATAAAGATTGAAAAATAAAAAAAATGAAAGTAGGATTTTGAGATGGGGGAAAATATGTGTCTGTCGGTCTGACCCCCCCCCCCCCCCCCCGTAATAACTTTTGAAGAAATTGTCCGATTCAAAAGATTTTTTTGCATTACGACGAATTAGCAATCTTATCGCTCTCATACGGCTCGAGAGCGATTTATTTTAAATAGCAAAAAAAAAAAGAGCTAAATGCGATACGAAAATCATCATCATCATCACTTATATTTGTTGATGGGCCGTTAGGCCCCGGGAGGGGCCTTTTACCCAGATCGCCTTTGTGAGCGTACGTCGTTAGGAGATAGATCAATGCGCCCTTAGGTTTACATCACGTCCCCGAAGGGCAGAGGGGGGGGGGGGGGGGTCCGCGTCTCGGACGAGTTAGAATAGTAAGCTACATAAAAATACAAGACGACAAAATATATATACATATATATATATTTTTTCTTTTAAGCATTTTTTTTTTAATTTATACTTTTTTCTTTTTGGATTTTCTCTTTTTTAATTTTTTTCTTCACATATATAAGATAAGTAAATGAATAGCAAAAACACGACTATCTCAAGGAGAGCATGTCTAACTGAGGATTTGGAAGAGGATTATGCTTAGTACTGAGAGAATCATAGTTGAGCAGACCGGTTCTGGCCGGGTAGGGGTACTTCTGGTTCCTATTTATGTATTGGGATTGGGTACGAATTGCTTCGTTTGGATGATTTTGGAAGCTGTTGAACAGTTTTAGGGCATTTTTTATAATGTGCCTTGAGATTGAGTCAACAGATAATTCGCTGTGGGCGATACGAAAATGATTCTATTATTTATTTATACATAGAACTGTGTAAAACTAACTGGTAGTCAAATAAATAAGCGCATGCAACAATAGTAATAAAATGAAATGTAACAAAAATAATACTGGAAGACTCAAACTAATTCCATGTACCGTACTTGTACCACTTTATATTGGTTTGCAAGTTTTCTTTTTTAGATACTGCAGTAGTTACTTCGAAACTAGTAGAACGTTTTTGCTGAAAAACATTAATACAGTGGTAATGATTAAACTTTGTGCAAAGTAAAAGAATTAAAATTACACGTTAATTTGCGTTTTAATGCTCATTTGTGCTTTAATTTAACGTGTAATTTTAATTCCATTAATACAGTGCGCTATCGACGTAGTTAGCTATTTCATAGATGGCGCTAAAAACATTCAGTATAAAAACATTTTCTCAGTGCTGCTCTCTATTGAGCACACTCAGTTTTGCCAAATTAATTTATTTTCCAATTACAGATACCAAAAAACTAGGGAATATTTCTTATCAACTAAAGGTTTGGAATTTGTGGTTGTATGGTCTGAGAAGCGATTCCAGTTGTCAATACCTGGAGTGAGTAATTATGTTAAAATATTTAACCCTGCTTACTTTATATATATGTATATGAAGAAGTGTGAAATTTCGACAAAGGTTTTTAGGAAATTTACATTGTGATTTAAAAATTTATGCATAGTGGGAACAGTACAAAATGATATTTTCAAACTTATCAGAAAGCTTGAAAATATCTTTTTTTGAAAATGGTATTTCACAAAAATATATTACTATTTACGTTAATATTCGAACGTAATTGAAATATATTACTATATATTTAAGTTAAAATATTTAAAAAATGAAATGAAAATCATTTTTAGCATAGAGCTTATTTTTTAATGAAAATGAAAGTAGCCCCTTTTGTCTACGGCTCCCATTTCAGGAAAAATCAAATGGCCTTCTTTTTTTAAAAAAAAGGAAAATGAACCTGAATAATTAAAATAAATAAATAAATAGAACGGCAGCCTCATCAAAAAGTAATGTTTGACTCTGGCACCTGTAGTTAGTAGAGGGATTAAACACTAATATAATTTTACGTTTGCAAATTATTAAAACCTTAATTCTCAACAGTCAGCAATGGAGAATCGACAATTGACATTTTAGCTGTGAAAAATTACTGTATTTTACACAATCTTACGAATTACCTATTCGTGTAATTCGAAATTTTCTGAAAGTGTATGACCTCCTTAAGAAAAAAAATTTATTTTCTTTTCTAAACTTTCCCATTTAAATCAAATAATGCTCTTTCTCTTTGTTTCTGTTAAAGAATCCTGAAAATTTTATATTTTACTTGTATCTGATAAAGAAGAGTTTAGAAAACAAGGTATTGCGTATTATCTCGCCGACTATTTTCGCAAAATGTGAAAATGGTCGCCAAAACATCGCTTTGGCATCAATATTGGATTATCGCGTATTACTGGTAATCCGACATTGGCGCAGAAGCTCACTCGGTTCATCCGCCATGGTGACTTTTATAAGAGAATCTTCAATTTGGCGAGATTCACGGAAGACGGAATAATGAGTAAAAAAAATTTAGTTATCAAAGTGATTAAGAAAGGTTTAGCAAGTAAAAGATAGAGAGGAATTTTTGTCAGGAATGGGGTGTCTGTCGACCAATATTCCGTCGACCATAAATCTCGCTGAATTGCCGATTTTAAGGTGGATGAACTGAGTGAGCTTTGGCGTGAATATCGTGTTACCAGTAATAGATGATAACAATTCAATATTGATGCCGAAGCAATGTTTTGGCGATGGAGTATCATAGATACGATTGCTTTTCAATAAAAACGAGATTCGAAGAAATTTATCACCTGAAAGGAGTCCATAGCATAGTGTGGCTTATGAAAGAGGACCATGATAATGTGTAGTTTTTAAAACCGGTGGCAAACTAATTTATCGGCGAATTTTTTTTATAGCAGTGGAAGAAAGAAAAATGATGAATTATTAATTAATTTTCAAAATATGGACGATGACAACTTACAAACCCCAAACAAAAGGCTACAGCTACATACGAGAAAAGATGGTAGCAAAATTTAACAAAGTTGTAATGAAAATTTTTCATTTCTAGAAGAAGGCAATGAAAATAAATAGCACTTAAAGAAGTAAACTGTTTAATTGCTAAATGTGACAGTAAACATTTCAAATTTAAGTCGAACTTGAGTTCCCAAGTTAATCTTAATACATGACACATGTTTTTCAGAGAAATTTTCAATTATTCATGAAGAAAATTACAAAAACAGAGAGCGAACGGTTTGTTCCATCATTGCACGGAGGATTAACCAATTGTTTTTGCGCAATGTAAGACCTTGATTATAAAACTTTAACCATTAAGTCTTAGCTAAACTAAAATTTTTTCCTAACTATTATTTCAAAGGAAGTGAATTTGAGAGTCATTGACCCATTGTCTCCTACAGGCGACACTAAATAACAACGGTCACAATCAGAAGAAGGAAGATTTGAGTGTGAAACTAATGATGTCGCATAAAAACAATGTTTGAGGAATACTACAGTACGTTCAATAGCTTTCTAGTATACAAGTACATAATAAAAAATCTGGACACTTTCCGATACGTACACGTATTTTTTTTTTTTCAGAAACTGCCATTTTCATTTGACCATAAACAATCTATGAATAAAAATAGATCAATGAAAAGAACTTTTTTTCAGTACTGCCATCTTCGAACAGGGAAATTAACTAATTCTGAGCGATTTGTTGGCATTTTTCCTACCTTGGCGGGATTTTTTTGGAAGTGTTGTTTAGTCTCTCCTACAGACGACGCCGGGATAGAGGAGGTTAAAATTGCCTAAAGGTCCGAATTTAGAACGCTTTTTACTCAGAATCGTTCTTTGCCATTTATATCACTTTGCATCTCGCTGCATTACTTATGGTCTGTAAATGAAATGTAGTGCACCTTTACTGACGGGACAAACCTTTTGAACAAAATATCTATTGTCTAGAAGTTTTATTCTATATGCATTTATGATGTATTTTCATTGGTAGAGGGACCAACGTAAAATATCTTTCTTTTTGTAGGGTTTTGTATCAGGCGAACACAGGTATGAAGTCATAAGGTCCATGTTTAAATCTCAATACACAGGAAATACTATTTGGTCCGATTCAAAAGAAGTAAATAAGGTAAGATCAGCTTTGAATTTCTTCCTATAAATACCCAAAACAAAACTTGAATCTATTTAAATTACACACACACAAACAGTGAGACCCGAAGATGTCTTATATTCATTGAAGCACTGATAGAGATTTAGAAAAACCATTCAAGTTGTCTTCAATGCATGATTTGACATTCCTCCCCCCTTTGTCAAATTAGAGAAATATTAAATATTTTCTTTAAGATTTGCCCCCGTGGGTGATATAAAGACAATGTGGTAATGATTTCAATGTCCGTGTTGCGAAGTGAATAGTCCAATAATATATTAAATCGCCAAAAACGTTTTAAGTTACATGGTTTTATTTAAATTCAAAACATCGTTGCATTATCCAAACAAAACTATTGTTGCCAAACGCAAATGATAATGCTGATAATTTCCTCAGAGCCAAAATTATTAATTTTTTTTTCCTAATTAACGTTATAATAAATTATAAAATGGATGGATTATTGTATTGTCATCAAAGATAAGCTTGTGTGCAGAATTTGAAGATAATTTATGCAGTAATAGTTGTCGAAAACCGCCTTACAAAATTCCGCCACAAGTCAAGTTAAATAAAACCATGTAATAAAATGAATGTCACACAGCAATATTAAAATTAATTTTTTATTTATTGTACCTAAATTTTGATAAATGACAGTTTTTATGAAAAAAAAAATAACGTTGTTCTACTTCAAATCATTATAATACGTTTGAAATCTTTAGCTTTCTACATATTTTGCCACTTTTGAAAAACTACAAAGTATATTTAAAAAAGATATTGCACATTGAAATATAATTATATTTGATATTGCGTTCTGATTAGCTCAACAGATATCTGGAAAATGAAGAATACTGTTTGCTTACAAAAGCAGCTACTTGCATTGCTAACGATTCTATTCGGCAAAGGGGGTAACACGTACTGAGACTCACCCGTTTCGGTGGTACTTAATTCTAACATTTGTTGTTTTTTAATCCATGTTGCTGCATTACATTTGACGATTTGAATCTTTAGATCAAAAAGAAACGGAAAAGAACGCAGCTGGTTCAATATTACTTATACAAAATAAACATTCCTCATCTTCATTTCACTTCTTTCCGATGAAATCGAAGCAGACGCATGCGCAAATTCAAGGAAAATTTCTGCTTAGAAAATCAGTCAGTACTGCTTTTGATTGTTATCCAAAAATTTACGAAAACATAATTTCCGTTTCAGTTCTTTCTGGACTGTGTAATGCAGAAAATAGAAAAATTGGACAGCAATGAATCTTTGGACAGCATCGTCGACAATGACGAAAGCAGCAAGGTGCTGTGCGAAATAGTCTGCAGGGGATACATGGATGATCCCAGCAACACAGACCAGGCCTGGAAGGAGGTGGAACTCTGGCACGTACATTATGACACGGCTGAGAATGTGTCAGAGAGATTGCAGGTATTTATCCTTTGTGTATTAAAATAAAGCTATTTAAACAGCAAAAAATTTCGGTGTACGAACTTCATGTGCGCAGTTTAAAAGATACCACGTGACCGAAACAGCATGATTCCACACAACTTGATATATATAAAGAAATACCTACAGCACATACAGAAATTTCTCTGATGCAACAAATATATAAATCATGTAGAACCAATGATGCACCCTGAAAGGTTTCGTCGCTGTTGCACTTAAAGTGAATGCACCCACAACTTCTTAAATTTAAAGATGCATGAGTCTTACGTCAAACCTGTTTTTGTGCGGTCCATTTTTGTGCCATTTTTTTCACGTAATATGTTTTGTGCGATTTTATTTATGCGACAGCAGTCCAACCTTGTAGCTACCACATAAAAAATAAAAAAGAAAATCGCATGAAAAAAGACCGCACAAAAACAGGTTTGACTACGTGAACAGATATATCGATGGTGAGCCTAAAGCATTAACATAGCAAGACAGAATTTCCCCACACCAAGGCCTGACAGTTATACGACCTAATATACGATAGCACACTTTTAATATTCTATTAATATTTCCGTTAGAATACGTTATGGAAAGATTTAGCAAAAAGATATCAGAAAACATGCCAGAGAGGCTGATTTACTTTTTGAGTAAAAAAAAAAAAGAGATTTTGACGTGAAATTTAGATTGCATACTCGTTTATGTATGGTAAAACAAAGCGGGTGAAACTTGACTACTTTTGCTCGCAAAGATCCCAAATATTTCACGGTCAGAAATTATTATTTTTTTTAAAGCATGATGCAAGTGTTCTTTCTTAAAAGCGTAACATCCTGTTGCAGGTATTAGCTGCCTAAACAGCATGCTTCTTCCAACTCAGTCGATTCAAAGCAACTCTTTGCCAGTTTTTTATTTTAAAAAGTTTAATGTCATTTTCGGTATTATCCAGCCATCTTGTTGAAGGTCTGCCTCGGGCACGGGTTCCCTCAGGGTTCTTGAAAGTGTACAGTCTAGTCGGGTTGTTTTCGGGAGTCCTCCAGACATGGCCGAGCCATCTCAGTCTGTTACTTCGGATGACTTGTGTAACTTGCGGCTCTTTGTAAAGTGTATAAAGTTCAAAATTATATCTGGTTCGCCAGCATCCTTGTTCTTGTACAGGCCCGAATATAGTTTTTAACACTTTTCTTTCAAAAGTATCCAGAGCTCGCAGGATGTCTAAGTTTAATGTCCAAGTTTCATTAGCATACAGCAGCACAGGTAATATAAGTGTCTTGTATAATCTAATTTTAGCTTTTCGGCTGACAAGCCTGGATCTTAATTTTTTTTTAGTCCAAAGAAACATTTATAAGTCGATTTTATTCTGTTTGAGGCAAGTGGTAGATGATAACATTTCGTCAAAACTGCCGAGATTTTAAAAAAATATATTATTTCGATTATATGTGTTGTAGTTATTGAGTTGTACAACTAATTGTAATGGAATCTTTGTTTAAAATCTTGCTTATTTTTGCTTTTTGTAGAGTTGGTGCATTAATTACTCTTGCTAGTCACTGAGCCATATAACTTGCTTGAGCGCTCTTTGCCAACGGACAATAGGGTCTGTCGAAGAATACAGTTTCGCCCTCTTGGCTCTTTATTTGCGGATTCTAGTGGTAAAATGCGCATTGTTATTTTTTGCAATCCTAAAAATGAAGCTTGAACTCAAATTTTTTTAAGCGATACATAGTTATTATAACGAAATCACATGCAGCATAGAGTTGTTCAAACAGCTGAATGTTTTTTTTTTTATCTTTCTAATGGGGCTGCGTATGGTCCTTAACCTTAGTGCTCAAAACGAAACTTAATTGGGGATAAAAACTTAGAATTTAATGCTAAGTTTTTCTCGAGTTGTTATTCGGCTATAGCTGATGACGAAGGGACGCGCCCACATAGCATTCCAGCCATTAGATGAGCTTTATTTTCCCGCATTCAAAAACTTATATTCCTATTTGTTTTACTTTTATCTAGGTTCAAATGGGTTGGAGACTGATAACAGAGGATGCATTCTTCAAGCTTCCAGCAGGACAAGCAGTCCTGTTACAAGACATAGCCAGAAAGATGAAGGCCACAATCTTGTGACGAAGACGTTGTATAATATTATATTTCATCGTAACGCGCACAGTCGATAACATATATTTGTACATAAAAAAATCAAAGTCGTATTATTTTTTAAATTTGAATAACCTCAAAAATGAAGAGCGCACGTAAAAATAGCTTCTTTAAGATTTTTAACCTTAAAATTTACAGCACTTACCTGCTTTAACAGTGAGGGAAATTTGACCAAAATGAAGTATTAACGCAGTATGAGAACAACATGGTGGTGTACGAATTGCAGAATAAATTGTATATGCGTGTTTTGGACTTCCTATGAGATGTGACTGCTGTTTGTGTCCACAAGTGGAGAGTGTTTTGACTGCACATTTTGTAATTTGTGCCTCACAACGTTGTTCTCCCACATTTAATCACTCAAATTGTTGAATTGAGAAAATGTAGTGAAAGGTGATTGTATCATTAGTTTTCAATCATTCGTGCAATGAGAAAGATAAGAGTGTGTCTTCATTGTGATGGCACGAAGATCACTAGTTCCTCCTCAATGAAGACACAATCACATCTTTACTATCACTGCTGCTTGTGCCCTGAAGTGCAGAATGTTTTGACTGAACATTTTGTAATTCGTTCCTCACAGCGTTGTTCTCTCACCTTTAATCATTTAAATTGTTGAGTTGGAGAAATCTTGTGAAAGATGATTGTATCATTAGTTTTCCATCATTCGTGCACTGTGAAAAGTAATTTTTAAATTTATATTTTACAATCAGCATGTTTGTTAATTGTTAGTAGCTAGGTTTAGGTTAACTGAAGTGATTCATTTCATAGCAAATATAATCAATTTAAGGCTTACAAAATGCAGCTGTTTACTGAAATTAATTCATTAATTCATTTATCGGTTTTATTTATTTATTTACTGTGAGAGAAATACATAAATATACACATTTCTTACAATGGTAATTATTTCTTGTGTTTCCGCATAAAAAGATAGCCTTAGCCTACAAAATTTAAAGTGCTATGTTTCAAGAAATAAAAAGAAAACCCCAAAAACTTATTTAGTGCTAACAAATTTGAATAAATTATTGTAAAATTAAGTAAGTAACGTTTAAGCTTATTTCACTTTCTTTAATTAAATACAAGACAGGAGTTTCAAACGTACTTGAAAATTAATAATTGTGTGGAATTTAAGTACTTATTCAAATATGTGACATACCTGTTAACGCATATTTTGTTCGTACTTCTAAATCGCATCTTACGAATCCGCTGACCTGATTTGTAGAATCTTTATTTACAAAATATTTCCTTATTTTAATACTTGGGATCTCTATGAAGATATAATGGTTCACTTTGTGGATTTTTTTTAACCATTATTATTAACGGGGCACGTTACCTCAAAATTGTTCAAAATATCGAAAATTTTTTTTATTGCGTATATCGATAGATACAACTGTTTCAAAGCATCATGAGAAATTTCAAACTTATGTAAGTAATATTTTAAAAGATATTCCAGTTTTAAAAAATGAATTTAGCTGTATTTATTCTGCATTTAAAATATTTAAACGCATTTTTCTCTTCTTTGCATTTTTGACCAATTCCTAAGGCTTTTTTTCAGTTAAAGGTACAGCTTTGAATCTTTGTATGTATATTCCACGGAGTATGTTTAATAAAAATTAACATTAGTTTGTTTTTATTTAATTGTTGGAATTTGAACCTTTTGAAGTTTTTGTTATTTTTTCTGAGATTTTAACGAAAAAATTTTTTTAATTCAACTTAGTTTCAGGAAGTTACTTTTATTTTGGAATGTTTGGAAAATATCACACAAAAAAAAGTTTTTTGAAAAAAATTGAGAAAAGTAATTTATTTTAATTTTAAATTCATGGTTTATTTACAATGAAGCTGCACTTTCAAATTTCATTTCTGATCATAATTGGAATCAAATGCACGCATATTTTTTATATGATTGTTAAACGAAAAAAAAAATTGAAAAGAGGTACTGTGCCACTTTAAATTTCAATTCATTGTTATACATCTGTAAATTCTGTGAATAATTTCTGGAAATAAAAGATGCTGTCGAAATAATATGTCCGGTGTTTTAATAAAAATATACAAGGTCAGTACTGACTCAGAGTTATAAATTCAAGGTCATGAGGAATGTATATTATATCAAGAATATTTACAATGTATATGCGTAAAAAGTTCATTTGTAGAAATATTTTAATTTAACATTAAAAAAAATTAAAATGGATTTTAAAACAATATTTTGCAATTTAACTATTGATTTCCGTTCGAGAAAGTCTGACTTCTTGCATAGACATTAATGCAATAAAAGTTTAGCATTTCTTTTAAAAGCACAATAAAAAACAGAATTCTAAGTGAAATTAGTATATTTTATCAGACATATTTTTCAAAATTAAATAGACACAGCTTGTCTTTCACAAACTAAAATCTTCTTCCAACAACTATCAATTGAAACACTATTTTTTAAATTGAAGTTACATTATCAAAAATGGCAACAGATGACGGAACTAAATTGGACTTTTTTTTAATAATGTTGTTTTTTAAATTTTTATAATGTAAACATTTATTATTGGCGACGGAAAATAGTCAACTATCTTATGGTCTTTCTTCAGATCAGAACACTGCTATTTCGGAGAGACAATTTCTTACTTTACTGACTGACATTTGTTGACTGACAAGATAACGGCGAAATGTTTATGTATACGTAGCTAAAAATATGGACACAATGAAAATATGATTTAGTTATCTTTTTCTTTCTTTTTTAAAAGCAATCAAGGTCTTGACGGGACGTCACAGCATTAGGAAGATTTAGCAGTAGAGTGAGAAAACATTACTAAATCCCTACTGTCTACAGTTCCAGTTAACTTTATTATTGCGCGGCATTGGCTCCTTCTAGAGAGAAAAAACAGCAAGGAGTTCCGTATCGAACTTATACGACTATACGAGATTACTTCCCCCCCCCATATGCACCAACATCAAATTTATAATCTAGCGACCTCTTTTTATCTTTATCATTTAGCTTTAGTTCTTAATTACTTCAAATATACCTTTTCTCACAGTTAATACACATGAAGGGTCCACTGGAAAAACTACCTAAGTCACATAGGGTCAGTTGGGGTAATTGTAAACATGGGGTAATTGTAAACAAGCTTCATAACTAAACTTGTGGTAATTTTTAAAACTTAATTGCGGGTGAGTGGTGAATTGCCAACATGGGGAAGACGTTGAAAAAGTTTCGTATGTTTTGAAACAGCTGTCGAAGCGTTACCATTGTTTGAAAATGACATGTTGAAAAAAGTTGTTTAACAAAATTTAGTGATCTTACATTTTCCTGTCCAGCTCGTCTACAAAAGCGATGTAAGCGGTTTCAACCATTTTTATTTGTCAAACGGAATGGTGCTAAAAACATTTAGTTATGAATTTAATAATCCCTGTTATTATTCATGTACAAGTTAGGTGTTTACAATTACCCCAGAAATTTCGGACTCTGGGGTAATTGTAAACACTTAAATTTATCCTATTTCCAATATTTTGGGGGGACAATAAGCTCTATATTTTGATGTAAACTATACTTTTGTGTCTATTTTATATAACTGTTAATGTTGTTGCTAATGCCACTTGGAAATCCAAGCCCCCCTTGCAGGGCGACCATGAATTAAGGAAGCTCCTACGGATTATTATTTAGCTCCGCTAGAATGAATTACACTTGGCTCAGAGGGGCCTAATGATTTTGAACCAGCTCCCAGGCGAGAGATCGTCGCCTAGGTTGGTCCCTCATAGGAAATTATTTCTAAATTGGTGGACTATTTGAAGCAACGATGTATTTTACAGGTACAGTTCCCTTTAGCGCCCTCGGTCTCAGAGTAATCAGCCGCGGGAAGTCGTCACCCTCCAAGCGTTGACCACGGCCAGTTGTGCTTCACTTTCTGTTCTGTGGGATCCAAGTTAAACCCACTGATCCACTGCGGGACAAATTTTACATAAGTTTGTCGCCTTACTTGATTTTTTGCAAGATATTTCTCGTTAAATGATCTCAGCCCACTCATAACATAACTCAGCGGACCACATACGGCCTGTTGGCCGCAGATTGAGAACCATTGTTCTCGAACTTCTTAAGCCTTCAAGCAGACTGTGTAAAAAACAATTTTCCATTTGCATCAACCTTATTCGAAAATAAATCGCTGTTTACAATTACCCCAGATCTCTATGGTAATTGTTAACACACTGGGGTAATTGTAAACACGAGTTCATTCGCTAACAAATAGTCATAAAGTCAAAATTTTTGTACACATTTACTCACAAGAAGTACAGTAGTGGCTACAATGCTCACAATTTTATCTCTGAATTCATTCAAGAGGTAGGGAAGGATCAAAAGTTAAAACATTGAAAAAGCGTTTACAATTACCCCAACTGACCCTACTACTTTTTGAAATTTGCTTTATGCTTTATTCAATTATTTTATAGCATAAATGTTAATTTTAACTATACGAGCCTACTTTTCCGTAACACCCAAATTCAAATTTATAATATATATATTTATAATACATAATTTATATGCATTTATAATAAAGCATAAAGCAAAGTTCAAAAAGTAGTATGTGACTTAGGTCGTTTTTACAGTGGACCCTTCATATTCTTTCACTCACACACTTATTCATTCACTTACTCAGTTACTTATTCATTCACTCGCTTATTCACTCATTCGTTCATTCATTTATTTCCTCATTCATTCAATCACCTATTTATTTATTCAGTCTTTCAGTTATTTATTTATTCTATCTTTCACTCATTCATTTATTCATACTTTCATTCAGAAATATATTTAAAAATTAAGATCAAAACGTTTCAAGAAAAATAACCTCTTTTAGTTCTGGATAAACTTCGTATCTGTTCTTTTTCTACGTGTCTTGAGATAGTTCCGATAAAGTTTGTTCTGTGAGAATCCGTCTGTTAGATCAGGGTTTATTATGTGATTACAATTTTCAGGAAGGCACTAAAGTTTTTTTTTTGACGATTCAAAATTGAGCAAAATCAGTTCAAATCAAAAAATTACATCACACCTAGAGCTATTTCCAATAGGCTTGTCTGAAGGAACTCGGGGCTTATGTCCAGGGTTTATATGCTTTCCTTCATTTTTTTCCCACAGGCGCTAATGTTAAGATTTTTTGAACTGTTAAAAACTAAACGAAAATTTGTTCAAGTCAGAAACTGAAATATGAAATATGGAAAGGAGCTGTTATCAATCAAGAATGCAAAAAAAAAAAAAAACTTTTGAAGTGGGCTATTACCTCAAGTTACAAGGCGGGGTGAGGTTAGACACAGCGGCATACACATTTTCCTATCTCAAATCCCTACTTTCAATTTTTTTATTTTTCAATCTTTAATTATTTAACCTATTTTTTACTTGTTTTTATATTTAATGATATTTTTACGATACATAAGCCTTCCATCATATTTTTTTTTTTTTAACTTTTACGAGAAAGTAGTCTAAAAAGCGTTTTTTCTATCAACACTTAAATGCCAAATTTATATATCTATTTAACAAAGAAAGATATCCATAGCAGCATCTGTACATTGATGTGTCACCTTCTGTTATTTCTTCGAACGGTAACTATCTAGACGTGTCTTTCTGGAATATATTATAAGAGCAGAGCCGGCACGACAGAAAAATTAATCGTCAAATTATGATTCGTTTCTACCTCTATAAAGAGAGGGGAGAAAAGGTTTTGTGTGACAGCAAGTGTTTGACAAGAATGGCGATATACATGAATGTTGATCGATATGCGCCAAACATGACGCTTACAAATAAATACCTCTTCAACGAATATTTTTTTCATAACAGAAAAGTTCCTTCTTATACAATAACAATTCTACCGACCGGTCCCGCAGTGGACCAGTCGGCAGAAGCTCGGCTCCCGTATTACACCGAGAGTGAAGCAACATCGACTTAGGTCAGTGTTTGGGAGGGTGACAACCTCTCGTGGCTGATTCCTGTGGGGCCGTGTACGCTAAAGGGAGCAGGTGCACGTTAAATAGATCGTGGCTCCAATGTCCGCCAAGTGAAACGATACCTCTGGGAGTGCCAACCCCAGGTGACGGTCTCTCACATGGGAGCTGGTTCAAAAAAATAAGAGATCCCATAAAATGGGCGGAAGTCGGACTCCTGCCTATAAGGGCCCCGTTAGACTCAGGAGCAGCGCACCCATTCTTCCTCGCTTCGCTCGAGGATACGACATAACAACAATATACGTGGAATCTATTGATAAATTAATCAGATTGGATATAACTTTTTATGAACAAAGCTGTAAATAACAAGTAAATACACTCCGCTGTGTGTGTGTGTGCCAAGGCCGTAGCCAAAAATTTTTTTTCCCGGGGGGGGGGGGGGGCCTGACTTTGAAACACTAGTGTAGGGGAAAGTTTCAGGGAAGAATATATGCTACATTGCGAAAATTTTTGGGATTTTGGGGGGGCGGGGCGGGGGCGGGCCTGTCGGCCCCCCTCTGGATACGGCCTTGGTGTGTGCAATACTCTTAAATCGCGTGGTTTGGAATAAGAGTAGTGCACAGCGGAGGAATTCCAGAGAAATTAAAAGAAAACGTATGAGCTCCTTTGATGGCCTTAAGAAAAGATGAAGAAATGGTAAGAAGCGTTTTAAATAGAACCTACTTTTTTACAGTAGAATTCTTTGTTTGTTATGTCAACGGTTGCAATTTCTTTCATTACAATATAAAAACTTCTCGGAAAAGATACCATGTAAACTTTTGTTCTTAGTTTCTTTATTTATTTTTAAACCTATTTAGTTTTGAAACTTTCTATTATATTGAATTTTTTTTGTTATAATTCCGATTTACATTTTGCTTTTCTCAAGTTAACCCTTTGACAACGTGGAACAATAATGTGCTGGAATATTTCAGATTTCCATATTCAAGAAATTTAAACCTTGATCCCTGGAATTTGCAAAAAAATGACGTTTTATAATTCGAGAAAATGAGTATGATGCAATCTTTTCAATAACTAATAGTTTGTCTTTCTTTGTTGACGTTTTAACCAATGGAAAGTATATTATTCAAATTATATTTTGGAACTTGAGCCTATTCCAGTAGCTACAAATGTAGATTATACGATGTAGAAGATTATACTGAGTAGCAGCTCGTTTAGTTCTGGATGAAGTTATTATTTTCTGTCAATATTCTTATGGAATTTAATTCATGTCGAGAAAACCAAACAACGCGAAAGCGAAATAATATTTATAGATGATAGATTTATTGCAGGTGTTTGTTTCCCTTAGAAGAGAAATTCTACAACTTCCCTTAAAGGTGTTTCCCCTACTTATGAAGTCGTGTCGCCATCTGTTGGCAAATCATGATTTAATTACAGTTTCCATGATATATTTATATGTTTCTTTTTTAAATACAAGTCCTCAGTGGCGTACGCAAAATTTTTTCAAGGGGCGGGGGGGGGGGGGGGGGGCATAATGTTCTAAAACTACTAAAAGAAATTCGAGTATGTAATAAAGCACTATTATTTAGGGCTCAAGGGGGGGGGGGTTAAACCCCTAAACCCTCTTTGAGTACGCCACTGCAAGTCCTCCCTTTTTCCTTGCTCTTTCCAATTCCATGCAGCCCTCTCTTGAATTTTCCAAATTTCTTAGTTGTTCTCTTTGTTTCTATTTCACATTTCCGGTAGTTATAATGGCCTCATTCTCTTTTTCTGTTTTGCTTCCTTTCCCCTCCGGATCCGTAATCAGGCGTGGGAGAGGCCACTTATTTCAGTGGGAGAATGCAGGACAATTCCACCGAAAATTTTATGTCCTATACCCTAAGGCTCCTATAACTACTGTAGTTGCTCTACTATACCCAGATGAGACAATTCCGCGCCATTTTTTCCCGCTGTTTTCTCTATACGGGACCAGAAGCGGATTTATGTTTAGGGGCGCTCTAAGCCCGAAACGATAATGCGCCCTCCTTTTGATTTTTCAAATTCATTCTGCGACCTTTTAAAACTGATCAATCATGCTGATCGTTGGGGGCTTCACATTACGTAAAACTATAAAATTTTTACAAAAAAATAATTATTGTATAAGTCAACTGACCCTTGTATAATTTATCATGGTGAATTAATGTTTTGTTTTATAATAAAGGACAAACAAATGTTACAATTAAATTCTTAATGAAAAATATGGAAAAAAAAAATCTAAATAAATAATATGCTAGCATTAAAAAAAGGTTTTTTTTAAATATTTGTTAGATATTTCAGATTTTTGTACTGGCCTGATTAATTATTTTAACAAAGAAATTCTACCTTCAAAATGGTACTATGTTTAGATAAGTAAGAGAGAGCAATAAAATAAACTATAAAATTTGGTCTTGCAGTTTACAGAAAACTCAATCGATTTTTAATTTTTAAATATTTTGCTCCCCTCAAAATTTGCCCCCCTAGGCCCGGGCCTCACGGGCCTAAGCCCAAATCCGCTACTGGACGGGACAAATTCGCCAATGGAACAGTTTAATTTTCGGTGAAAAGTTAAAATTGGTTTTGATCTTAATTCGCGAATTTCCTACTTACTGTTAAGTTAAAGAATTACTAAATTCCGGGTTTATAACTAGGAATTTTCTCACGTTCATATTATTCTGGATTTTCCGCTTTTGATACTTATTTAGAATAGTACACTGCGTTGTCGCCAAAAGAGGATGTGACGAAAAAAATTAAAATTTTAAACAAGCCCCTTTTTTACTTATGAAAATGGCGTGGCAGAATTGTCATGTGTTAGGAAAAGATTGATAAAAATAGCGGCGGAGTTGTCCCATCTAAGGATGAGGAGGATAAAATTTGCTGCGGATTTGTCTGTTCTGATAATCACATCACATTGTATTTCTAAAAGTCAGGGGGGAACAACTGACCCCTCCTGATCGCCCAAAGAATGGGCCCGGGCACTGATGCAAGATTTTTTCTGAGGAGGGGGTAATTTCTTTGTAATTGTATCTATCCTAAAGTCATTTCTTTTGCATTCGAAACATGCAATAAAAAAAATAAAATATTTAATCTATTACATTAAAAATATAATTTACTCGACTAATCTATGCAACCATTTGAATTATAGTTATGTAAGCTGGGATTTTAATTCCCACCTCAACAAAAGCATGACTTGGTTTGGGTAGTTTTTGTTCGTTTGAAAAAAAAATCATTAAAAAACTTCTTTTGAAATGTGTATTGTTTACCAAAAAAGAAAATGTTTAGAAGACATTGATTTTCATATCTTAATTTTGCGTATGATATCGTCAATCAGGGGTGCCTGTTGATAGAAGGGATGAAGAAGGGTTCTCGGCGCAGGTTGCGCCATAGAAATTTTTATCAGGGAATGCTTTCAGAAGGTTTTAGCGGTATTTTGAGGGTGTCATCGTTCTTGGATGGCTCCATAACTTGGGGGGGGGGGGGGGAGGGGCATCGCTCATAGACGAGGTCACCCCTGCATCAATTGAAAAAAAAAAAAAAGTATAATGAAAAGGGCTCATGAATAATAGAAGGCATTTATGCAGAACGTTAATTACGTGCCTTGCTAGTGATTACATAGATGGCGCAACTGAAAACAAGTGCTGATTTTGGCTGATTAACTGCATTCCTTTACAAATACGCAAAAGCCAAAAAAAAAAAATGCTGTTTGACTCGATAAGTCTAATTTAAACGTTATCGTCAAATTTTCACTACTTTAATTTAATTCACGCTTCACATACGATGCGCTTAAAAATTTTGCCCGAATAAAAGAAGAAGACGAAAAAAGAGGATTGGCCTTTAAGTTTTTGCAGTTTGTTATTGAGGTAATAAATACACGTAATATTATATATAATGTTAACGCAATTTATACATACGAACAATAGTGCCTGCATTAATTTATTTTGTCGCAATTATCACAAAATATTATTCTTAGTATTCTGTATTTAAACATTGCTTTCTATTATTTAGTATTATTTCTAAAGATAAAAAGCTTTTTAAATTTCGACAGATGTTACTGGAGAGTATTTAAGGTACTTTTCTCCTCTATCTCCCTCCCCTGTTAGCACGAGGCCTTTGGGGTGCCCTGCCTCGGGCGCGAGGAAGTGGAGTGCTTCGATCACCTACGGTTGGCGTAATCGCGCCGAGATAGGCTGCGCTGGCGCCCAGCAAACCTAACTCTTTCGTGCTGTGTGAACCTGACCTTCCTTGATAATACTATTCTAGAATATCATTTGGAGGGTTGTGATTACCTGTATTTAAGGTAGTATCGATAATTACCAATAATAATAAAACATACCCTCACCGATGCGAAAATTATCTTCCTAGCTGTTAAATTTAAGGTACCTGTTGCTATTTCCTAAAACGTAGTGAAATATTCCTATTACTTTTCTTTTCTTTTTTTTTTCAAATACTAATGCATTTAATTATTTTCCCATCTTTTAAATGCTTTTATTTTAATCAAAATGTGTGATGTCATACCTCTTGATATCCCCCCCTAAGGGACCGTTCATAAATGATGTCACACTTTTGTTCAGTATATTTGACCTCCTCCCCCCTTTGTCACATTACATAAGCATATGAAGGGTCCACTGGAAAAACGACATAAGTCACATACTACTTGATGAACTTTGCTTTATGTTTTATTTTAAATTATGTATTATAAATATTTGTTTTATAAATTTGAATTCGGGTGTTACAGAATAGTAGGCTCGTATAGTTAAAATTAACATTTATGTTATAAAGTAATTGAATAAAACATAAAGCAAATTTAAAAAAGCAGTATGTGACTTAGGTCGTTTCTCCAGTGGACCATTCATGTATACTTGTTGTCCAGAAACAAAGCCCCGCGTTATAGATCACGTTTCTAATTTTATTTTTCTACTTTTAATCACATTTGTGAGCATAATAATAATAATGATTACTTGTGTGCTTAATTTCTATAAAAGGAGTTTAAGGTTTACAAAACAAAAGATAATTAATTAGAATAGTAACATACATTAGTTGTTCTCATTCTTAAAAAAATAACCCACACAATTTTATCTTAAAAGTGTAAATGCATAAGAAAATTTTCTTTCAGACTTTTAGCAAGAAGTATATTTAAACGACAATTAGCATTGGGATAAAAAATGATTAAGAGAACTTGAAAATCAAATTATGAGAATAAAATAAACTTTAAAAAGAAATTTAATTTGCTGATTTTAAATGTTTTTAACTAAAATATGTGTGATGGCACGCTTCTTGTTACCTCCTCCTCTCCCCTTGTCACAAGCTGTCACAATTTCTCGAACCCCCTCCCCCCTCGAAGCGCCACAGCATTTATCAATGACCCCTAACCCTTGTCAAAAATTGTCACCCTCCCTAGAAGCGCGAATGGTCCCATACACATAAACATGACAGCTTCCGGAAAATATGATCGTAAAGCATCGAGAGTAGAATGTCGAATGTTATGCAACAGGCTAGTTTTTGACCACGTGTTTGGGAGGGGAAGGGGAAGAGACGAGTGGTTCTCGATGGGCGTTTACGGAAAATGGCCGGTAAGCTGTCCAAGTAACAGTGTAATACAGTTTCTTTTCGTGATCTGGCCTTGAAATGGAAAATGCAAAGACAAATATTATATTTTAAAGACTTATCAAATCTTTATTAAAAAACACTTTACTTTTTCTCGTGCAACAGAAAGCGAAGACTTTACTGATAAATTAATCAGATCAGAGATCCTCCTTTTTTAATGAACAAAAGCGAAGATAAAGGAGAACATACAATTAGAACAATGGCGGGGTTCGAATTCGCAACAAGAGTAGTACACAGCGGTAGAATTCCAAACAAATGGGAGGAAAGAGTACATGTTCCTACAGTGGATTTAAGCATAGATGGGGAAAAGGTAAAAAAATATTTTTATATAAATTTTTAAGAAATGTGATTGTTCATAATTTAAAACATACGTTAAATAATTGCTTTTAATAGTTTATACTTAGTAATTTTATTTTTTGGAAACAAATCGCAGATTATACAGATGAACGATTTGCTTTTTATTGAAAGGACATAATAAATTGCATAATAAATTATTACAATATGTATGTTTAACTTAAATACACTATACGTAAATATACATGGTGATTATAATTGAATTTACTCTGTTTTTAACTACGTGAAGCTTGTTCTTATAGACGTATGATATTAAAATTGCTGTATACGTTGTATGGATCATGGGAAAAATAATTGTGCTAATAGAAAATAAAAGCTCAAGTTTTTAAAACCATGTGAGAAAGAAGCTCACGAAGAATATAAGGATAAAAAAGCAAACTTAATGTCAAAAGATTTTCAAAAGTTAAAATTTCCTGATTTTTTTCGGGACCGTTCGTTGATACATCGAATAGTGATTTTTCCGGATATCCAGTGCCCATGTGTGACTTATGCTTACCGGATATCCGGGTCTGATGTTTGAAACTTGTAAACTCCATATACATATATTTTAACATCCTGCAGCTTCCAAACAGTAAGTTGATAAATCACAAATATTTTCAAAATATTTAAACTAAATTTTGAAAATCAAATCTGACATGGTGGAAAACCGAAGGTAGTTCCTGCAGTGGCCGTACCGGATTCCGGATATTTAAAACCATTTCAAAACCCGCTATCCGTTATTTTTCAGGGGGGACCGGTCTCGTTGGACGAAAAATGTTCGTAACCGTTTCGTACCTTTCGTGACCGATTTCCAAATTCGTGACTTTTGTGACCTGCAGACCTCCTGAAATTAGTAACAATACACAATCTTATGACATAATTTGTTGAATATGCATTTCATTTGCGTCAATCAGATGTTCAAGGTGTGCGATAGCATGTTTGACATTACAGCAAAATTTAACGAGGCGAGGAGATAAGAAAGACACTCATCATGAGACATATACATGTCAAATTCGATAGGGTCAGGTGGTGAAAAGTGGTCATTTAGCAAATAAAAATCTATAGCTTTGAAATAAATAATTGGTATATTTTTTTTATTTTAGATTTTCAGAATTAAGAATTAAATTTCACATGCATAATTATTGTAATGGCAACTTGTTTGGTGAAGAAAACAGCCAATTTGCTTATACGGCATATGAAAATTGAAACCGTTCTTTTAACTTCTCTCTGAGATCTTGTTAAAAAAAAAACTGCAGCAAATTAGCGGTGCCAGAAAGCTTCATTCAAATCTTAAAAATACTTCATAACTAACGGGGAAGCCTAGAATTAGCCCATATATCATTTGATAGTAGTTTAAGTAAAATAGTGTAAAGTGGTCATAATATTAGGCTTAACATACGCCGTTGTTCTAAAATTAGTTAAGTTTAATTTATGAGGTAGACCAGGACTTAACTGGAATAGAAACTCGCGGGAGCTCAGCTTCCATATTTCTTTCCAATTTCAAGCGAATTTTTTTGCTATTAGAGAGAATTCCGGCTATACGCATGGAAATTTTTTTTGAAGATTGTAGGGCTCCGCAATTCTTTTATTAGAAACTAAGCCACGAGGTAGATATTAGTTAAACATCGATTTTTCTAATACTGTATTAGTTTGTTTTTTTTAACAACTTTTAAATTTACTCCTTAGTAAACCGGAACTATTACAACTGAGCTCAATTGCAAAATAGATTGAAACTACTATAAGACAGTCTCCTTAGAATGGCGTGTTTGGTATTGACGAAATTTCAGAAGCATCTTTAATGAAACAATTTTCAAGTTATCCCAGTGGAATACAATTCATTTCTAAACATACTTATCATAAATATCACTAAACTGTAAATGTTTAGAGTTAGCAGTACTTCGAACAAGAGAAATACGTGAAAGAGAGAGAGAATTAAAAATAGCTAGGTTGAAATATGTATTTTCCTCCCATTTTGATTTTTCATAAGCTATAATTATCTCAAGGCTCTCCCAATATGCCCTTGATTTCCTGGCTTCTCACACAGGGAACAATCTTCTCCTTTTGCGGGACTTTTGTAGATTCTTTGCTTCCCTTGCTCCCTTCTTTTTTATTTATTGAAATAGAATTCCATGTAATTCCGAAACGCGCCTGCTATCTGTATTGTAATTTTGTGCTTAATTTCGTTGCTTTTTTGCTAACTTCATTTGTCGCACAAATGGTAAACTTTTTTTCCTTACTTTGTTAAGTTAGTTCAGAATTTTTACATTGATATAAAGCCACTAGTATTTAGTGCTTCGGAATTCAAGTAAATGCTTCTAAGCTTATAAAATTCTTTAATCAAAACTTACATTCGTTGGAGTTTAGTGTTCGGCAACTACTCGTTAAAAAGTAGTTAACTACCAACTGCTAACTAGTCTAAGCAAGACTAGTTGCAACTAGTTGTTAACTACTTTTTTCTCAGACTAGTTTTAATTAGTAGTTAACTGTTCTCCAAAAGTAGTTAACTACTTCTAAGTATAATTCATTTAAATTTCCATTTTTAAGCTTGTTCTTAAATAAATATTTAATCCTAATAATTGAACTCAATATTCTTTGAGGCATAAAGATATAAATTTGTAATTTTTCTATTTTTTTTCTTTATTTGTTTAGTTAGTAGTAAAATAAAGGTGTTTACCCTTAATATCAATTTAAAATTCTCCCTCTGACCAACCCCCATTCATTAACAATTTTTATTTGTAACGTGCATGTTTTAGATTATATTCATTCAAATTGTGTTGAAGGCTTGTGTTTTATGTTATCGCAAACGCATGCATGGTATTAGAGTAGAGGTAAAGCTTCCTCATAATGAAGATTTGGTCTTTAAATGAAACATCATCGTGCTGGTGCTGGGGCAGGCGCCAACTATTGACTATATTAGAACGTTTTTTCTAATTTGCGTAAATACTGCAATAAATATAATGATTCTTTTAATGAGTACTTTTACATTATATAAAGTAATGTAAAAAATAGATTTGTGTGAGTAATATTCATAAGCTAAAAATTTAAATAATTTAATGTTTAAAAAATAGTTTTTTTTCCAAAAAAATAGATTTTTTTTTTTTTTTTTTTTCGAAAGTAGTTGTAACTAGTAGTTGGGAAAAAAG
Organism: Octonoba sinensis; assembly: GCA_038502835.1. Classification (NCBI taxonomy): domain Eukaryota; kingdom Metazoa; phylum Arthropoda; class Arachnida; order Araneae; family Uloboridae; genus Octonoba; species Octonoba sinensis. The sequence goes on along the minus strand of CM076601.1, from coordinate 50,822,183 downwards.
TAGTTTAACTAACAGTTAACTGGTTCAAAACAAAAGTAGTTACAACTAGTAGTTAACTACTAGTTAACTAGTAGTTGCCACTAGTAATAAACTACTTCTGGTTAACTACTGCCAAACACTATTGAAGTTAGCCCAAAATATTTCATTCAAGATTTTTAACCACATTAACGATCGTGAAATTTTCAATTGCAACTGTGAATGCAATACGCCTTTGATTTCGAATTTATCTGGAGAACGTATTGTGAACGTATTATTAAAAAATACTTAATAAACTTTGCAGGCATTTAAAAAGAGTGCTGTAGAAGAAAAATTGCAAGAATGCATTGCCTCAATAGAAGCTGCAAAATACGGTAAGTGTTTATCAATACTTTTGGCGAAATAAAATACGCGTACATTTATTTTGTTGTTTGTTCATTACATAACTCCATAATTTTACCTATTTCAAGCAAATGTTTTCTTTTCATGTGTTTTTTTTTTCTTTTTCTTTTTTTCCTGTATGAATTGCGTTTCAGTTCATAAGTGGCCTTTGTTTTCTATTTTAATATATTTTCTCATATAAAATATATTTTTCTTGTATTTGTAAGCGTTTATTTGAGCATTAGAACGCTTTATTGCTTTTGAATGAATGTTCGCGGCTGGGAAAATTTGATTTTGATATGAAAAATTTTAACCCCTATTTCATAAACACATGTTAGGAAGAAAAACACAGCACATTTTCAAATCGTAGCTGTGCCCCTTTGTCGGTCAAGCTAGCCCCTCGTCTCGGCCAGTTCCCGTTGCCACCATTGCAGAAATACAATGTATTTGCATGTGTTTATGTATTTTATTGTTTTTTTGCCTATATAATATTATATACCCTCCCCCTCTGGAAAATTTTGAGATGGCATCAGTGGTGTAGTCAAGGGGGCGCGGAGAAATGGCGTCCTCCTACTTTTTATTTTAATAAAAACCTCCCCCACTTTTTGAATAATGCATACGCGCATGGAACAAATAAATGAAATTAATCTTCCTGATCTTTTTATTTGTGCTGCCATCTATATTGGAAACAATGAACTAATTGAAAAGTCAATTTATTTCATTTTGACACTTTTTTGCATAGTAATATATTTTATGTGTTTGAAGAATCGAATCGGTTGATTTCTGCCTCTGAAGAAAACTTTTTTTTTTAAGAAGAAAAATAGTGAAATTATGTGGAATATTGTAGAGGAATATATCCAAGCTACAATGTTATTTAAATGTACATTGCTTCACCAGATTATTTTACAGCTTATTGTAAATACAGCTGATGACTCCAATGAAAAATTTAGGTCTTGTCCAAAAATTCTTTTTTTGGGCCATTCTTGATGTGAAAGAGATAAAATGGGGGGGGGGGGGGCATTTAGAAACATGAAAGTTCAAAAACAAGGAACACTGTAACAGAGGCATTGGCTCCCTTATATCATGTAATTTTTGAGTAGAAACAAACAATTTGAATCCCCTCGCATAAGAGGTATCTTAAAATTCTCTGTTTGAGAAAGGTAATTAAATAATTTTGATTTGCTTTTTACATTTCATTTTTTAAATAGCTTTGGTCTTCCCCAGTGGTACATCTGCTGTGGTTTCCGTGACACAACTCTTAAATGCTGGAGACCATGCTATTCTTTTTGACTCTGTTTATCATGGTAAGTTATTTCATGGCTATCAATTTAAAAAGAGTATTTATTATGCTTATCTACAGACAGAACTTTATTTTAATAGCTGTTACGTTCCAGAAATCAGAATCAGCTGTTTGTCCTTCATGACGAAAATTTGCATCTAATTAAATGGTGAAAGATTTATTTTCCCTCGCTCTCATTAATTTTCCATTAGTACGAAAACTTCCAAAATGACATTAATCTAGAAAGTCTTAGTTTTTATTTGGATTAAATGAGAAAATAACTAACTATCATACCGATAATTTGTCATGGAAATGATACAGATGGCTGCGATATAACACTGTTTCTCAACCACTTCACTTCTGATGTCCACTATGTGACCTTATAAAATCTAAGCTGCCTTTTTCGAGGGCATTTTTATCACATTTCTGGTTTTAAAAAGATACCAACAGATGGCAGAGTTATTATTACTTTAAGTTAAATTTCAAGTTGATTACAAGTTTTTTTTTCTTCATATTTTTATAATCTTGCTACAAGTTTACAGCAATAAAATAAAACTGGAATCGAAGTCCTGCAGATATTTCAAACTTAAGTGTTTAGGGAAAAAATTATTATTACACACACATATATATATATATAGAGAGAGAGAGATATCCAGAAACCAAAATCGTTGAAATGCTTTTGAAAGAGATTCTAATCCTATAATGAGCATAAAAATAGATAAAAGGAAAAATGAAAAAAAGTAAACAGGCGCCCCAAAATTACAGAAAAAAATGCAGGTTCAGTTTTAAAAACTAAGCCAAAAAACTTTAGGTGGGCCTAAAAAGCTTAAATTGTTTTCAAGTCGCATTACCACGAAAAGCTGCGGATCGGAGACACTAAAAAGAGGTAAAAGAAGAAATAAAACCAGTTTATATCTTCACGCATGTACACTAAAGTTTGCCGAAATTGGGAAATTGTGATAAAAAATGCTCATAAATGTTATTAATATTTTTTAAAAAAATGTTTTTATTTTAAACATTCAGATTTTTCTCAAATAAAGAAAGAAAACGGGGCAGTTGTGAGTATTTTCCCCCTTTGAACTGTGACCTACCTTTATTTGTAATTTTTAAAAACATGACATTAATTTAGGAGGTACTGCACCACCGGAAGATTTTGATAAATTTAAGTACTTTTAAACGTTATTTCTGATATTCTAATGCATAAGAATTTGATGTATTACATTCCGGTAAGGGCCAATTTAAAAACCTTAAAAAATTGCTTAATCGAATCTTAAAATTGTGAATGTTTCCAAAGTAGAAAAACTTCGGAGCACATGCGCGACTGAAGATATAAACAGATTGTATCTCTTTTTTATACTCTTTTTAGTCTTACCAATTCGAAGTTTTTTCCACGACATTACGAATTATTAAATATTATTATTTATTACAATTATTATTTATTATTATTGCATTTTTGAGACTACTTACTTTGCAGACTTTCAGAAGACTTATGCAGATTTTTTTCAAGACTTTTCGGCTCCAAATACTTGATGAACTGCATTTCCCACTTGTACTGGAATTTCTAGTGAATATTTTTATATTTTTGAAGCATATGCGTAACTGTTAACAAACTTGATACGAAAAATGAATCATTTGATGCTTCACCTTTCTAATGTATTTCTTTTTATAAGTTTAGGTACGAGAACTTCTACAACTCTTTGCAAAAATTTGGAAAGAATCAGTCTTTCGTTTCTTGATTTGAGGGACCATCACCTACTAGAAAAACACATTCGCAATAATACTAAGGTAAAATTTCATAGAAATATATTTAAATTTTTTTTATTAAAATTATTTAATAAGGTGCGTAAATTTAAGAGTTAAAAAATACTAAGTTTAAAATTGGGTTTCATAACTAGCTTTCAAACTAAAGTAATACTGCAGTAGTTTCTTACCAGTTTCATTAGAACGATAACTGAATTTTGCATAAAGACGACAAATAATACTTTGTATTTCGTCACCAAGAGCCTAGTACCAAAACCTACAACCTAAAGACATTTTCATAAAACAGAAATATATCGTAATTAGCATGAGCATTTTTTCTTTGAACTATAAAACATGTATCTACACTATTTAATCTATTTAAGGGGGGAAATACGTGTAGAGTTGTGAAGGGTGGTGAATGTTGTGAAAGGTGATTGTATCATTAGTTTTCAATCTTTCGTGCAATGAGAAAGATAGAGTGTGTTCATTGTGATGGCACGAGGATCACAACTTCCTCCTTAATGAAGACACAATCACATCTTTAGGAGGGTCTCAAAAAATTTACAAAAAATTTCTTCATCAATCGATTCTACAACTATTCAATAATATACCCTGAAAATTTCAAAGCAAAATTCCAACAATTTAAAAGTTATAAGCATTTGAGAGTGCGCCTCTTTTGGAGCGGTTGAGCAGGTAGTCCCTCATTCATGTCAGGTCATTCATGAATGACCTGAAGGGTATTAGAGAAACAGAAGAACGTTAGCAGATGTCTTTTTAATTCCTTAAGCAATTGAGACCTCGGACAGAAATTTCTATAAGTATTAGTATCTATAAGTATATAAAAAAAATTGATTCATTTCTGTCTTTTTTCAAACGCGTTTTTCTCGAAACTACTTTTTTCGAATTTGCGTACAATCTAGCTCGCAGAGTTTTTGATCAATCCTTATCAAATTTAGCGCACATTTTCTTTATATATATACGCTCTAGTTGAACTAGAATCATAAGCATATCTTTATTTTTAGTTTTTTTTATTGTAAAAAAGAGAGAAAAAAAAACGGTTAAAAAGTGTACTTAATTTTCCTATTCTAAACAAAACATGAAATTTTAACTTTTTTGTGATGATTTTAGTTCAACTAAAAGAGACACTTTTAAAAAAATGTGAATTTAAAAAAAAATGATTTCAGGCAAAAATTGTGACCTCCAGGATGTACGCAAACTGCCGATCCGGGTGGCGACTTACAGTATGCAGCAGCTGATATCTCCGTGATTTTTCAAAAAAAATGTTTGAAAATTTCAGCAAATGTTCTTCACTATATTCATAAAATAACCTCAAAATCTCAATAAAATATATTTATTCTTTATGTGTTAAAAAATCATTCAAATTGCTCTTAATACGCCGTTTTTACACCTATTTCCCGCCTTAATTCCGTGCCTGTGTGAATATCTGGGATTTTTATGGGCGGTCTGGAATATCGCCAAGCTGATGTACAGACGGGAAAAGTTTTCCAGCAATGGAAACTTTGCAGGAATATGTTGAAGCAGACAAGACGTTGAATTAAATAGAATGTATTTTATTATTTCTACACCGGAAGATAGGCTTGTGTTCTACAAGTACTGTTATTTTTAAAAAGTAAATATCTTTCTAGATGGTTTGGATAGAGACTCCTTCCAATCCTACGATGAAAATGATAGACATAGCAGCAGTTGCTTCGACCGTCAAAAAATATCCTGGAATATTTTTAGCTGTGGATAATACATTTATGACACCTTACTGTCAAGTAAGTACTGTGATTACAAATTTATTTGTAAGAGCTCTCGTGATAAGCATATCATCGACGTCCTGGTAAAAGACCGTAATTCCGCGACTCCGAAATTGAGAAAGAATCAATTTAAACTTTCAATTTGTAATAAGAAGTTGTAAAAATTCATTTTGTTAGCCATTTGGCTCAGATGCTCTCGGCTAAATTAAATTCCTAGTGCAATTTCGCATCATCAGAGTCCAGGTGCTTCCCTTCAAGTGAAGAAACTGGATGTTAAAAAATTCGCATGCGGCGATGGTCCCACACCCATTGTGGTGCAGCTGACAACGAGGGTAACTATCTCTGAGGAACGCACTAGATCTGCAATGGTGGTGTCAAAATGTATCCCATTAGGGAAAAAAAAACTTGTAAAAATAATTTTACAGATCTCTAACTCCTACAGTATGGAAGTTTATTTATGTAACTTTTAAATTGCGTAGTAAAATTTAAAAAATGAGCATTTGTCCGGCTGTTATTATTTACTTTTATAATTTTTACTTCTGAACGTCGACGATATAATAATTTTAACGTCTTTGGTTCCAGTTTTTATCGTTATCTAGGAAGCATTTAGGTGCTAGATATTTAAAGAGGTGATATAAATATGAATTAAAAAGTTTCAGATGTGAAGTTTCTAAAATATAAATAAATAAATAGTAAATATATTTCGAGAGAAAAAAGTGTTTTTCTTTTTAATTCGTTTTTTAGAGAGAAAAAATGACAGATTTACTATCAATCAGAAACGCACAAACAGCAATAAAATTTCAGACAGGTGTTTCACGGTTACGAGTAACTTATTGCAGCTTTATTAATGCAAAAAGTTGTAATTTTCAGTGTAAGACATTTGAAAAGCTTTTATGCATTTGTATTTTGTACAATATATTTCTATACAATTTTTAATATCTTTTCTTACACTGTTAGAAATTTCATCATGAAATTACGGTTAAATAACCGGCAGCAGTTTGTCCATCTAATTCACCGTTAAATTTACGGTTTGGAACATTTTTCTATCTTTACGGGACCTAAACCTTTTCCAATCAGCTTGGTTAAAAAGCCGTAAATACAAAAGTTTACGGTTTTATAACCATTTAAAAATGGTTTCAAAACTAAATTTTTATCGTTTTTGAACCATTTCGAGGCGTAGAAACCGGAAACGAAGAGTGCGGAAATCGAGCCCCGCGTGTATGGTATACCAACCTTGCGCTCTAGTCATTCTGCCACCTACACCACTTAAAGCGGCCGTTTATTTATCAATAAATCTTCTTTTCCAACAAGCAAACTGCCTTAAAATTGAGATTTCAGTTTTTGATTGGATCCAAAGTCATTTTTGGTCTAAATTTACTGTATATTGAAGAAAATCATTTTATTTGCTGCAAAAATTAAAATACAAACAAGCTTCAGCAGCTCAAATTATGGGTTCGCTCATTCGCAAACAGTTCGGGAATCTGATGTCTCCCATTTTTGATTTACGTGTGCATGTGTTTCTATTTAGTAACCACAGCTTAAGCCACTTTTTTCTCTTCTTTTTTTATATACACATGCAGATTTGAACTGATAAATCTTTATTCACATTTTAGCAACAACGTACGACCGGTAATGTTTCGCAACCAAGATGGACGCCCGATTCTTATTGAGCGCTTGTAAATTGCGGTTAGTTAAACGTTCTTTATAGGAGAAACAAAAAATAAACGATTTTTTTTCACAATCAGCGGTTTGAGTACCATCTTTTTAATGGTTATTCAACTGTTGTAATTAAATATGGTAAACTAACAACCAAATAAATGGTTATTTTACTATTTTCTTACGGAAATTTTTAACAGTGTAGTTATCACTACTGAATTGTTTTTTTTTTTAAATCTTGTTATCTCTTTACAATTCTAGTTTATTTTGTTCTTATGCTTCTATATCCGTCTTTAAATCTATATATGTATATATACGTACATTTTTAAAATATAATGCATGCATTTCTTTTTTCAGAATCCATTGCTACTCGGAGCAGATATTGCAATGCATTCTCTTACTAAGTACATGAATGGTATGAAGTGATTTCGTCCTTCTTATTGTACAAATTGTATTAACGAGAAAATTATTTATTGCAAAATTAAACACACAATTAAAAGTTAAAAAGTTTATATGTCATTAAATTATATTGTTTTACATAATCTTTAATTGCCTCCTCCTATTTATTAGACCTTTTGATGGATTAACACCAAAAGCAAAGGACAACGAAAATTAACTCTTTCAGGTTCTGCGCCATTTTCAACGTGTCATTCTTGTACACAGTGCGCAAGCGATAAACCTGAACACAAGAACTTCGAAATTCAGTATCATTTACTTAGATTAAAATTATTATTCTTTAAAAAATGAGTTACTACTTTTATCTGAATATTAAGTATATTATTATCATTCAGTATTATCAAGGGAATATTTTGACTTGCATTTTCTACAAGGATCTAGAGCGGCCCCTTTTTGTGAGTGGCTCCGCTCCATGTTCCAAATAGTCTGAGTATTACTTAACGGTTTTTTGCAGTTAATTAGTTTTTTTTTTATGTGTTAAACAAGAAGTTCCGTTAGAACTATACGATCCTACTTTCCCATATGCACCAACATCAAATTTATAATGTAGCTATATGTCTCTCTTTCTCCATTAGTTTAATCACTTCAAATATACCTTTTTCAACGGTTAACACGCATTCATTCATTTATTCATTCATGTATTCAATAATTCATTTATTCATTAATTCTTTCACTCATGCATTCATTCAAAATTATCCTTAAAAATCTGGATCAGAAAATTTCATGGTAAAATATGCTCATTTAAGTCTAGATCAGGATTTTTATAGGATTCAAATTTTCCCGTAGGCGCTAATGTTATTCTTTTTTAAAACTTTGTTCAAAATTGAACAAAGATTGTTCAAACCAAATATATATCATTCGTTGAGAGCTCCTTCGAACGAGTTCAGGGTATTATATATATATATTTTTTCCTATTTCCCCCATAGGCGCTAATGTTAAAATTTTTTGAACTTCGCAAAAGTGAACGAAAATACGTTCAAATCAAAGATCCTTTTCAGTAATTTCGCCCACTAGGTGACTCTAGTACTCATCAAAAATGTATAAAAATTAGGTACCTAAATGCCGATTAATATTCTTTAAATGAAATACTTTTTAACGTAAGATTTTTTTTTTGCAAATTTTGTAGTAAAAGGCGTTGCTCATAGTTAGTTACAGAAGTTTTTGAACAATTCCGCAATTGGATTATAACACTTTAGAATACATTAATATAAAGTTTTAAACCCTTATACTATTTAGCAACTTATTTCTTTCATTATGGTTAAACATTCCTGTAATTATGTGTTATAGGACATACTGATGTATTAATGGGTGCTATAGCAACAAGTAATGACACGTTATACGAAAAATTGCAATCAATCCAAGAAAGTAAGTTTATTCCTTATTCAATAAAAATTCACTATGTTAAAGATATAAATCAGAAATTTTATTATATAAAAATATTTTTTTATATTTTTGTTCCGCGAAGAACTACCAAGTCACCGAAAAGACACCAGGACACCAAACCAAAAGTAATTAAAAAAAAATACCTTTAATAAAACCCCCGCATTAAAACCCGAAAGATCATTAGGTTGAGTTTTTTGACCCCCCCTCGGTTTTTTTAAAAGTAAAAAAAGTGTTCACAAGGAATCCGCACGACAGCGTCGAGCAGGCTTGGAGCGATCCTGATCAAGTTACTTAACTGACATCTATCTTATTCAGTTTTGACATGATATTTACGAGAAATTTTTGACCGAATTATATGACCGTTTTAATGCTATTAGTTTTGATCCTTTTACTTCACATTCTCAAAGCGCAATTAAGCTAAAAATACCCTATGAATCAATTAATGTACTGCTTACCTGTTTCAGAATTTAATGAAATAAAATCTTGAAAAGGAGCTAGTATACTATTAATTAAGGAAATGTAATTGACAAAATGTTCGTTTTGATTAAAACTCGTTTTATTTTAAAATTTTTTCATTTCTTGACGCATCCACATTGGCCAGATATTTAACTTATACTATAGTTAATGTTCGGATAATTCGTCCAAAGTGTAAACGTACGTTGTCCTGTTTAAGGACGAGACTGGCTAAACTACACATAAGAGGAATTACAGTTTTGAATTTTCCAATTGAGATTTGATCTACATGAAGAAACAGTGTTATTTCAATTCTTAATAAATGTTGTTCTAATATCATTGGTGTACTAAATTTTGCTGCTTGATTCCTAACAGGTACGGGGTTTTCTTGTAGTCCTATGGATTGTTACCTGGTTCTCAGAGGATTGAAGACTTTGTACTTGAGAATGGAGAGACACATGGAAAATGCAATGAAAGTGGCTCAGTATCTCGAAGCTCATCCGAATGTAGAGAAAGTCTTCTACCCCGGTATGGAAAATAGCGTCAGTTTACCATTGTGTATTTGATCGACTCATTCGAATAGATTTTAACGTTTATCATTTGAGCAGTTGCGTCCTTGGTTGTACTTTATATGGTATTTTTTGTCTCATCTTTAATGAGCGAATCAGTGTTAACAGCAAGTAATTTATAATTTCAGTGATGAAATTTATTCCTGACCAAGTTAAGGTTAAAGGTACGTGAATGATACAAAAAAAAAAAAAAAAAAAAGAAGTAAAAAGTAAAACCACCAGAAGTTTCGTGTTAATAAATTGACTGAACAATCAGAAACCATATTAACAAAAATCAAGTTAAAATTAAATAAAAAATTTATAATTTGCATATTTTATTTTTGAAGTGTTTCAAAAGTGAAGATTATTTTTGCTTGGATTTGAATCGACAGAGTCCATGACATATGATTATGCGGCATGTTAAAGATCCCTTGAGTATCTTATATGGCTTGGACACTCTCGACTCAGTTAAATTTATAGTGCTATTTCTCATTTTTTCAAGGGAAGTGCAAAAAGACCGGTATATTTTATTTTGAACTTCTTTTGTAAAAATGAGACATTTCATAGCCGTAGTGACAAACAGGCACAGACATTTCGTCGTGGGCTTTTTTCGTGGCAGACAGTACAACTCAGAGAAACGCTTAAAAGAGTAATGTATAAGTATTTGATTAATATATCGCGTAAAGCCACTCAACTAGCATAAAACGCATCAAACCACACTTTCGCATCAGCCTCGCTCAACATCAACATCGCGCCTCAACCTGTTTAACATTTATAAAACCATAAAAAACCAACAAATTTGTAAAAAGTCTTTCAACCCGTCTTTTTTCAATATTTTATCGTACAAGTTTGAGCTTTGTGCCATTTGACTGTAATTTAATCTACTTTACTCAATAAAATGACGCTTCGCATACGGATTTAACTTCTTTGGACAAACTGCAAACCCCAAATGTTGAAACAATAGCCCAAGCAGCGTTTCTTAATTTTTTTCATACGTGATGCCCTTTTTAAGGCCAACGAGAAAAGTCGGCCTTAAAAAGGGTTCCCCTGTTTTTTCAGTAATATGACATTAATGCAACATTTTAAAAATGGATAATTAAAAAAAAAAAAAAAGACAGTTGTTTCATATAATATTTATTATAGCTTCAAAGAATGATTTCAAAAACTAACTGTTCAGGGAAAAGGTCTTAAAAATTTTCAAATAACGTATTCAAACAAGATTTTAAAAGGTGCTATTTTAATGAAGTGAGTGGAACTAATTTTTATTACCGCATATGCACTTCATATTAGGTTTTATGTATGAAATTACAACCCTATGAAAGGGTCGGTATTGAATCAATTGCGGGCCGCGGCTTGCGGTTTTTATTCTTCGTCGGCTAATAAGCTGAGAGTTCCGTTTCGTACACATATCTAGTTCGCAAATGGTACCGACAAGGCCTCTTGTGACCAACGGGAGAGAAAATTCATTTTCTTAAACTACACCAGAATTCCACTAAAGACATTATTTATAAATTTTGTTACAAGCAGAAGTGCCGACTTTTAAAATCTCGAAACTGCACCGATGCCATTAACAAATTGAAAACAAAGGTTACTTATGTAGGTAAAATCACACGTGATATTGACGAACTACGCCAGTATAGGATGTCAATCATTTACAATACAGTCACGCTCGTTTATAGCGAAGTCGTATATAGCGAATTTGCGGTTATAAAGTAATAATTTCATTTCCCTCTTGTTTTACCGCGTTCTATTCGGTAATTTTTATAACGAAATCACTGTAATAATGAAAGTTTCATTGGGTCCCTTAGAGTTCGCTATAAACGGGCGCGACTGTATATGTTTCATAGGCACAACCAATGTGAAGATCAGGGAGTCCCTAACTTTCTCTTGAAATACCAACAGAACCTTTAGTTTTAAGCAATATTGTCGATCCTAGTATGTTAGCACATTTGCTTAAGAATTTTCTCCTGGCGTTTTGTTTCGCACAAGTTAAAATACTGGTGCCACGACTGATAATTTTTGGAGAGTAATAGCACAGAACTCTTCGTTTTAAGCCATATAGAGAATCAGAGTAGGCTAGTATATGTAGGGTTAGTTGGGGTAATTGTACACGCTTTTTCAATGTTTTAACTTTTGATCCTTCCCTACCTCTTGAATGAATTCAGAGATAAAATTGTGAGCATTGTAGCCACTGCTGTATTTCTTGTAAGTAAATGTGTACAAAAATTTTGACTTTATGACTATTTGTTAGCGAATGAGCTCGTGTTTACAATTACCCCAGTGTGTTTACAATTACCCCAGAGATCTGGGGTAATTGTAAACAGTGATTTATTTTCGAATAAAGTTGATGCAAATGGAAAATTGTTTCTTACACATTCTGCTAGAAGGCTTAAGAAGTTCCGGAGCAATGGTTCTCAATCTGCGGCCAACAGGCCGCATGTGGTCCGCTGAGTTATGTTATGAGTCGGCTGAGATCATTTAACGAGAAACATCTTGCAAAAAATGAAGTAATGCGACAAATTTATGTAAAATTCGTCCCTCAGGGGATCAGTCGGTTAAGCTTGGATCCCACAGAACACCGAAAGTAAAGCACAACTGGCCGTGGTCAACGCCTGGAAGGGTGACCACCTCCCGCGACTGATTACTAGGAGACCGAGTGCGCTAAAGGGCGTTGTGCACGCAAAATGCATCGTCGCTTCAAATGTCCACCAAGTTAGAAATAATTTTCGCTGAGGGACCAACTTAGGTGACGATCTCTCATCTGGGAGCAGGTTCAAGATCATTAAACCCCTCTGAGCCAAGTGTACTTCATTCTATTGGAGCTCATTAATAATCAGTAGGAACTTCCTTAATTCCCTGTCGCCCTACAAGGGGGGGGGGGGGCCTTGGATATCCAAGTGGCATTAGCAACAACAACTTATGTAAAATAGACACAAAAGTGTAATTTACATCAAAATATAATACTTATTGTCCCCCCAGAATATTGAAAATATGATAAATTTGAGTGTTTACAATTACCTCAGAGTATGAATTATATGGGGTAATTGTAAACACCTAACTTGCACATGAAAAATAACAGAGAGGATTAAATTCATAACTAAATGTTTTTAGCAGCATTCCATATGACAAATAAAAATAGTTGAAACCACTTACATCGCTTTTGTAGATGAGCTGGAGAGGAAAATGTAAGATCACTAAATTTTGTTAAACAACTTTTTTCACTGTGCCATTTTCAAACAATAGTGACGCCTCCATAGTTGTTTCGAAACTTACGAAACTCTTTCAATGTCTTCCCTATGCTGCCAGTTTATCACTCACAAGCAGTTAAGTTTTCAAAACCACCACAAGTGTAGTTATGAAGCTTGTTTACAATTACCCCATGTTTACAATTACCCCAACTGACCCTACGTCCAAGGAATATTATGAACCCCATTCCAATAAGAGAAAATTCTTGTTGTACCATTGTTTTTTACAACGGAATAGAATATAAAACACAAACATGATCTTGCACATTTTTTTAGATTAAAAAAAAAAAAAAAAAAAAAAAAAAAAAAAAAAACACTCAATTTATGTTTTTAAAGAGACTCATCGCAGCACTTTTTTCCCCTGTGTATATAGAACTCTCCTATATTTTCTGATATCGTCGGTCCGGAAGAACAATGACGTAACTGCAAAAATTTGTCGAATGCAAATAAATCCATATACAATATCAGAAACACATCCCTTACACAGGGGAACATGGATGAACTAACAATTACAAGTTTGTGCCTTCTAAAACAACGAACAATTTTTAGAGAAACAATGACGTAACTGAATTTAGGAGTTGAAATATTAGGGTGATTAAATCCAAATCCCTGGTAAATGAAAGTAAAGTATATATCCTACGTACTCTAATTATACCATTATTTTCTGTCACTTACACCCTTTTCAATTACTATAAGTTTTATTCAACTGCAAATCGTTTTTTCACTCTCCTGTAAAATTGAAGTTTTTGCATTTACGTCACAGTTCTTTCGGAACGGCGATATGTGAGATCCCTATCCGTTGCATTTTTTCCGTTGCATTCCCTTACAGTTGCATTTTAACCAACTATCTAAATTACTTAATGAACGCTATCTAACCATATAGGATTAGCAATTACCATTTTTTTATTTAATTTCGAAGATGTAGAAAGTCTTTTTAAATTGTTTTTCTACTGTTCAATGTCTTTGAATATCATAAAAGGAATGAAGGGAGTTTCATGGAACGCTTGAATGATGTCTACAAAACCCCAGGAATCCGCGGAACTCAATTTAATAAATACTAGCCCAGAGGTTGTGGTGCATGTATTGATAATATAATTTTGTTCTTCGTAAGTTTCATGGGGGGTTTCATCAGAGTAAATTTACTGAAAACATTGATAAAATATTCTCTTACTATTTTCATGTTCATAATAAAACTGACCATATTTCTTTCTTTCCTACTTTGATTTTTACAACTTTGCTAAATAAAGCAGTCAATTTTCCGAAGTTCCGATAAATCATTCTATTTATTTTAGGTTTAAAAAGTCATCCTCAGCACGCCTTAGCGTTAAAACAGTGTACGGGATTTGGAGGAATGGTTTCATTTCAAATCAAAGGTGGCAAAGAAGAGGCATACGCATTTGGAAAGAGACTGAAGTTTTTCAGCTTAGCTGTTAGCCTCGGAGCAACAGAGAGTTTATGCGATATATCGTAAGTAAGGAGTATTTTATCTTTAATAAGTTCATAATCTTGATATTTTGCATAAAATTTAAAAATGGTTATTATGCTTTAAATTTGAATGCAGCAACTTTACGTTTAACAAAATTGACCTAATCTAGAGAAACAGTGCTAACATTTAAATTCATTCTTATTTGCTATTTCATGCATTTAACACTTCGAGCACTATTTAACAGTTGTGTCTGCAACAAAAAGGCAGTTGGAATGAAAAAAAGAAAAACAAGAAGTTCCGTCCAGAACTATACAAGCCTACTTTACCACATACACCAAATTCAAATTTATAATCTAGCTATCTCTTTCTCATTTAACATTTGTTCTTAATTACTTCAAATATACCTTCTTTAATGGATGATACATATTCATTTATTCACTTTCACTCATTCATTTATTCTTTGAGAAATATCCTTAAAAATAGGCTCGTTCAGTTCTTGTTGAACTTCGTATCAGTACTTGTTCTACATCGTAACATCTTTTCGATAAAGTTTGTTGCAAGCAAATCCGTCCGTTAGATCAGGATTTATACGGGATTAAAATTCAACCGTAGGCGTAAATGTTTCTTTTTTTTTTTTTTTTTTTTTAAATGTTCAAAAATGAACAAAAATTTTTCAAATCAGTATTTCACGCCGAGAGCTTCTTCAAATAGGCATGCTCATAGGAACTTGGATCTTGTACCCAGGTTTTACGTAGTTTGCTTTATGTTTGCCCATAGGCGCTAATGTTAAAATTTTTGTAACTGTTCAAAATTGAACAAAAAATTGTTCAGAGTAAATTATGGAACTGAGATGTCCTTGCCGAGATCTTTCTAATGCAGAAAGAATTTTTCGAATTGGACAATTCGTTCAAAAGTTATTAGGGGGGACAGAAAGTGCGACAGACCGACAGACAAATATTTTTTCCGTCTCAAAACCCTAATTTCAATTTTTTTATTTTTCAATTTTTATTTAATTACTTCAATTTTTTTGACTTTTCTTCATTTTTATGATACAGCCTTCGATTTAATCCTTACGATTTAAGCCTTCTTTCATGCTTTATTATTATTTTTTTAACTTTTACGGGAAAGTAGGCTATATAAAATAATTTATATAAAAAATAGAACCGACTTCAAATTATAAATTGTGCTAAAAAGTGAAAAACAAATTAATTCTTTAAACAACATCGGTGTGACTTTTAAACATAGTTTTAGAAGTCGGTGCAAAATTAGGGTAGATAAAATCTTTTGTAATCATGAATCAATTATAAATATATATATGTTTGCAAAATTAGCAACAGTTCCAATATGAAGTAACAAATGGTGTAATGGTACTTACTCATAATTTTGCACCGACCTCTAAAACTATGTTTAAAAGTCACATCGATGTTGTTTAAAGAATGTATTTAATTTTAACTTTTTAACGCGTTTTATAATTTGAAGTCGGTTCTATTTTTTTTATAAAAATTATTTTATTTTATTCTTTTTAGTGTAAATACATTTTTTCCATAAATACTCTATTTTTAAAAAATCCATGCCAATGGGCAAACCTTCTTTGAATGAATAGCACTAAAAACTAATCATTTGTATGATAAATTCCGTTTTGAAGTCGATTTTACCAAAACGAACTCATTGGCCTTTCCGACTAAAATAAAAAATACTTATTTTTCGCCCGTAACGTTTTTTTCTAAGAAACAAATGTAGTCAAATTGATTTGCGATATTTGAGTTAGAAGACCCTATATCGATTAAAGAAAAAATCATAAAAATCGGTTCATTTAGTCAAAAGTTATGAATGAAAAATTAAAAAAATACTACATTTCCGCCCATAACTTTTTTTCTAGTTATCGAATATGGTCAAACAAAAGTACGGGACCTATGGGAAACCCCCCTCGATTGATTAAAAAAAATCATGAAAATCGGTTCATCCAGTGAGAAGTTGTAAGTGGAAAAACAAACAAACAAAAAAAAAAAAAAACGACATGCATACAATATGAATGTATAACCTCCTTCCTTTGTGAAGTCGGTTAAAAATGGGGAGGGGAGGAAAGAACGATTCAGAAGGAAAAAGTACACATAAGCATAAAATATACTACAATAAATAACAAAAGTAATAGTAAAAAATATTACTGCTTTTAATAATACAGTAGACTCTCGAGTATCCGGCTAGCGGCTATCCGACTTCCATACTATCCGGACTAATTTTCTTTTCTGGCCAGTTTTTATTTCTTTGTACTATCCTGCCGCAGTGCAGCCGCCGCATTCGCATACCACGTGGCTTGAGAAAAATGGAGGCTATAATTAAATAAAAATGTGAGAAAATCCGTATAACAGTGGATTTTAGTATAAAAACTTAGCCTTCTGGTATTGGTGGGGCAAAGAAATGAGTTCCTATTATAGAAATCCGCCCTATTCGGTTTTTTTTATTATCCGGCCTGCCCTTCCGCCTTTTTAGGCGGGATAGTCGGGAGTCTACGGTAATAGATAGTTTGAGCGCAGGTGATTCACAAACTAACAACATCGAAAAAAAGGGAAATATTAATTTGTTAAACGCTTGAGGAAATAAAAGGGTTAAATAAATAAAAAGGGCAAATAATACAGACGAAAGATGTGAAACGGAAAACAACCGGAAGTAGCGTAATAAATAGACGACCATTCGGCGACAGTTGAAGATATATCTCTTATTAGTTGCCGAAAAATTTGTCTCCTAAAATGAGGAGCTTCACCTCGTACAAGTTTGATAGTATTGCTGATATTTGGCGAGATTCCCATACTACCTAATATTAAACTTTAGTTATTGTAAGTTTTAACAAAGCATTTGTCAGAACAAGCGTAACAAGTCGATACTTTTTGCAAGGGAAAAGAGAAAATTTTGTGTATAAGCTATACTCATGAAAGCACAGAAACAAAAATCTAATTGCAGTTCTTGACTGCGAAAAGTATGTCATACACAAATTAAAATTTATTATAAGTTTTAATTTTTGCAAACTATAAATCAGCGTAAAAATGTGATAGCCGCATCTAGTGTCATCCGAGTAGACTTTCTGTGTTTATCGTAAAGTCGTGCTTCTACCCTTGTGGTGTTCAATTAACCCAATCAAATCATACTTAAATACCTATCCCGTTAACAGAGGAATCGGTTTTAACACTAAACCTACCGACGTAATTGTGAACCTATTTCTGCGGTTATTCTACGTCCCTATTCCTACGCTCGGTCAAATTGACCGGTAGCTAAAAAATTAAATAAATCAAAAAATTAAAAAAAAAAAAAAATCTTGGAAAAGAGAAAAAATAACTAGAAGTAGAGGGTGAAAAAAAATATTATATGCCTATTCTAAGAATTGTCATATAGTTCGATAACGGTATTATAATGTTTAAAGTGTGTTATTCTTATAAAAGTTTGAAAAAGGTGTAAAGGTATAAAGGTTTGTAAATCATATGACGACCTGTTTTCGTCATATCATTCATACGCTAAAAGATCGCATGACTACCACAGGTCGTCAAATGATGCGAATGAGTTAAAAAGTGATAGGTGCTCATACAGACCTAAAATTGGGTGATCTTACAACCCGGAGCTCGTCAGAGCTTCATCGAAAAGGGCATAAGTAACAACAACAGAATTTATTCCATTAAGTTTAACAGTTACAACACGACTATCTTTCAAATTTTGCTGCACCAAAAATGTTGCCCCTTATTATTAATTCTGCAATACTGCTTAAAATTTTTTTTTATTATACTTTATGAGTGTTAGTACATTTTTATATGAGCTGAAGCGAATAAACTCCATAAATAACAGATTTGAAATCATTAAAGTTCATGAACACTTGACTCTTATAAGATTTAAAGAATTATTTTGTTTTCATCGTGGTAGGTTTTGGTTCACTATGGCTTAGAAAAAGGGACCGTTCATAAATGATGTCACGCGTTTTTACCATACATTTGACTCTCTTTGTCACAATAGGTCACACTTCAGTGGACCCCTACCCCCTTTTGTCACATGTCAAGTTTTGTTGCATAAAGCAGGATGTCACACTTCTTGTTACCCCCTCCCCTCCCCTTGTCACACTTTATCACAATTTCACGAAACCCTCCTCCCCCCTCGAAGCGTGACATCATTTATGAATGATCCCAAATACGTGCTACTAACAAGCATTAAATGGCCACATTTTTTCCCATGTAACTTTGAACTTGATTCCTATTAATCCTAAACGCTTCATGTATAAAACAAAAGATCAAAAAAATATTTTTGTATTTTTAAACTGTATTTTAACTTTTATGTCACAATTACTAAACACACTTGTTCATATCTTGACTTGTAGGAAAGAAAAACTTGCTTTAAATGTCAAACCTGTATGAAATTATTCTTTCTCATTTCTTCGTTAATTTTTTATAAATGTCACATTATATTTCAGGTCTTTTATGACAGCTCGACCTTTAACACTTGAGCAGAGACAGGAATTGGGAGTCACTGACAACTTAATCAGATTATCTGTAGGTCTGGAATCTGCACAAGACCTGATTTGGGACCTTGAACAAGCACTGAAGGTCAATTAAAAAATTTCGAAGGTCAAGGAAAAATTTCAGAAAGAGCGAAAAAAGTAGCTGAAATTCTTGTTTAAATGTTACAGAAATTTTAAGTATAAATACTATTTAAACAAATGAAGAGTGTTATTATTATTAAAAATGAATATTTTTTAAAAAGTAGTTCAATTGGTAACTCCATTTTTTTCTCTTTTAAACAGCTTTTTACATAGCTGTTTTTAAACAGCTATTATACAGCGCAGTAAAAACAGCTCTGCAGTTTAACAGCTTTTTTATAAAACTTTTTTTACACAGAGCAGCAAAAAATAATTATCTGACCTCTTGCATAACAATGCCAAATTTAGCATTCATAAACTCATTTTTCACAAAAGTATCCATACAATAAGACCGTATACAGTGGGAGGTTTCAGTGGCTCAAACTCCACTGAAAAGAAGTTAAAAAAGAAGTTTTCATCTTTGGTTAAAAGTAAAATACACCATCCCATTTTCCCCACTCTGAATGGCAAAATTGACACTTAATTTGTCCACGTGGTACAGTCGTTACGATACATACATGCTTCTGTTTCATAAATTAATTCTTTTTTCTTTTTTCAATATTTAATACATAGAATAAAGTATTGGATTCGCGAAAACTTTCGAATTTCGACGGATGTACACGTTTTGAAGTGTCCTGAACCCATTTTGACCATTTTTGGAAACAAATGGGCTTTTTTTCTGTGTGCGTGATTTTTTTTATGTGGCCGCCGTAGCTCAAAACATAACGCATGGTTTCGAACGAAATTTGGCACACATGGACTCTGATAGAAGTGGTGCTGATTAGTTCTTGGACTTCAATAGGAACAAGTGCCGATTAAATTTTGTGGGGCAATCAAATTTTTTTTTTCTATTTTTGTGAGCCAATTTTGGAGCCATTCGTTCGTAAGTGGGGTCGAGCAATCGAACGTTTTTTCTGGCTTAACTCGACAGCTATATATCGAGAAGTAATGATTTTTGCCCTTTCTAATGGGACTGTGTATGGTCACTAACCTTTGCAGACCTAGTGCATTCCCCGGATACCGGCATCCATTCTTTCAAGTAGCACCACTATCGGTGGATGCCATTACCACTTGAGAATTTTGACTCTCAGTCTCCCCCTGGATGGCGGCACCTGAGCTCTAAGCGAAACTACACTAGGAGTTTAGTTTAGCCGAGAGTATCCAAGCCAAACAGAAATTCATGGGATATTTAACATGCCGTATAATCATACGACCTGGGCGCTGACGATTTTCTGCATTTTGAAAATGCCATTTTCTTAAGGGGAAGTGTATCAATCATGCAATCAAATGTTTTCCTTGCTATGCGCATATTCTGCGAAATAATGCAAGGATTTAAACAAAAATTAATGTACAGGTATATGCCAATGGGAACAGGTTCTAATTCGTTTTAGCACCATTCCCTCTAGAAAGGGGGATGACGTTATCGAAAGCAAGCGAACGTTTTTCTCCCTGAGCGTATATGTCAAGAATCCAACATTTCAAACAAAATTGCAAGTGCATCACAATGAGAAATGGTGTTAATTATATTATGGTGCCTATCGCGCCAAGAAAGCCGAATCTTTGTTTTGCATTGTATTGTTGCCATTGCACCAATACCGTTTAGAAATAAAATTCCTAACAATATTTTTAGCATTTTCAGGCTTCGCTGGTAGCACAAACATTTTAACTACTTTATTTTCGTTTAAAATAGTTTTCTTTTGTACATTTTTCTTCCAATAAGGATTTGTATCATAATAGGGAGATTATGCGAGTAGTAATATTCATATGAAGGATATAGAAGGAATTTTCGTGACGGCCAACGGCAGACAAGTTGCGGTTGGAGTCATACAAATAATAGCAATCGCTTATTTAATCTCTAGATTACATCCAGATCATCGGTATGGCGATTCGTGTTGAAGAACACTTTCTTTGATCATACCATTGAAAACAACACTTTAACAACACATTGTTGTTCCATTAAAAACAACACCCCCATTAAAAATCAATAAAATAATATCGCGCGATACATTTAAACTAAAGAATCTCTGAAATTAGAAAGTACCTTTATTATTATTTTTCAAAGACTATTTTCTAAATTCCTACAAATACGCAGGCACATCATTTAGGGGAGTTCAGGAGCGGGCAATTTCCCCCTTTCTGGCTTTGATAATATAATGTCTTTTTTGATTGTGCACGTACTTTGCTGTTTTTTTAAATGAAATATATAAGTGCATACCCTTTGCCCTACCTTACAAAAATTCGAAATGACGTGTCTGAAAATATGAGTATCCCTGTATAATAAGTTAAGTAGCCCTGCAAGTAGGGCTGCTAAAATTTGTTAAAATTTAATGAAATATATAAGAGGTGCATACCCTTTGACCTATCTTGCAAAAATTCAAAATAACGAGCCTGCAAGTAGGGCTACCTAAATTTGCTGATATTTCCAAAATAATTTTTTTGTTTATCAGTGTAACTGATTTTCAATCAAATTTACAAAAAATACAAAGATATTTTTGGATACTTGTAGATGAAGATCCTCTCTTAAGATGAACTTTACAACTCCTTGGATCAACTTTCCGTTGCAAAACTGACTTCTTAAGGGGAGTCGGCACCATGAGACCATTCTTTTCTCAATGGTGTTTTTAGTTGCAATTTTTGTCTCATGTCATGTTATAGCACTTAATAAGAAATTTAATATTAAAAAATCTGTATTTCTTAAGTATAACTTGAAAATTTTATTTTTTAAAACGAAATTTAGCAATTTTTAAAAATGCATTTTCTTTTTCAAAAATCTACGGTAAAGACTCAAAATTTTTTTTATCGAGTCATTACTCATGAAGCAAAAGTTTTATGCTTTGAATTTTTTATAAGTCAAACCGTTTTTGAGAAAAAAACAAAAACGCAGAAAAATCAACGAAAAATTCAAAAAACCTGCAAAAAGAATTAAAAAAAAAAAAAATTCTTAAGTTATAAAAGTTAAGCCTAAATTTGTAATGTATAGTTTCAGGAACATGTGGGAAAAAATCCACAATATAGATACAAATTTCAAAAAGCCTTTGCATTTTAATTGAGATGAAATTTGCAAAAAACAAAGGGAGAGAAAACAGCATTTTAAGTTTTCGTCTTGCAAAAACTTAAATCCTTTCTTCATCAAAATTTCAAGTATGAGACATTTTTTTTTCCAGTTACAGTCACGATGAAATTGCTTCTTCTCACTTATTTTATTTTAAAAAATTAATATGTGGCACAGTTACGGTTTCGGAATGAAAAGGTGGTAAATCTCATCGTAATAAAATCAATGATAAATAAAAAAAATATTGCTTTTCAGGGAACATTTTTAATGATTTATTTTACTACTTAATCCAATAAAAATGTTTCATTTTTTTTTTTCAACATTTTTGGGTGCTGGCTCCTTTTAACAATGATCAAAGTTCAGAAGTTAAGCATTTTGTTCAGTATTGTAACAATTGTCTTAATATATTTTAAATTGAAATATTAGAAGGGAAATACGTACGGCATATACATAAGTATGGCTCACAAAAAAAAAACAGGTTAAAAGTTAGAGTCACTGGTTTAACATTTAATTGAACACAGCAGAAAAATAGAATATACATTTACAGTCATTCGGATTTGCATTAAAGCGAATCATATTTCCTTTTTAAGTACCCTCATAGCTCTTCAATTTTCGTTCTCTACTTTAAAGATTAAATTTAAGCAGAACCCACATTTTACAAGCTATAGTTTAGCAGGTAGAAAATCCACCAAGATTTTGCTATTGTATTTAAAATTCTAAATGCATCTCTGTGCCTCAAATCTTTTTTTCAGCCAGAACATATATGAATTATTCATGATTTTGATATGCGTGTGTCAACCTCCTTGTCTGTTTAACCTTGATGGAAATGTTCGAAAAAAGAAATGAGTTATGGAATAGTAATTTTCACTATTTGGTAAGATGATAGCTGTAAATGAAAAAAAGTATTAACGATTTATGAGAGTTCACACCAAAGGGTTACCATCTGAAAGAAATTACTGAAAGATGAAGCTCGAAACGGAAAACTATTACTCGTTAATTGAGCCTCAATGCACTAAATGCTACAGCGAGAAATTTGAATTTTATTGATTGCTATTTTCGTTTTTACACTGTCCTTGGGTGATAAATAAAACGGAAAGGACTGAGGACAAATCTATATCTGAATTAGACTTAAGTAATGGTAAGTAATTTAATAGTAATTATTTCCATTTTATTTACAAGTGACGAAAAAGGACTCTCTTAATTTCGTGTTATGTATTCTCTTGTTGTCTGGAAATGTAATTAAGTGTCAAGACTTGTCCGTAATTGGGATTTCTATTTCCTGCAATTAACGTCAAATGTTATATCGCTCATGGGTTGCAATTGTGGCACGACTCAAAAAAACACGCGTTTTAGACTAAGAACAGATGTGAATATGAAAATACACATTCTTTTCAGCAGCAATACTAGTACAACTCATAATTCAATATTAAGCCGTAAGATTGCATCACACTAATGCATTTCTTATGCATTTTCCTTAGGAACGAAAACTTTAAACCCGCTTATCTCAAAACAGGATTTTTTGAGTTGTGCCGCTATTGCAGCCCATGAGCGATATGCGCAAAATGCTCTATATTTTCCTCTTAGACACATCTACACATATACGCATACACGCAAGAAGCTTTTAGCTCTGTTTATGGTTATGTAGAAACACCAGGAACTTTTATCCCTTATTTTTTTAATTAGTTTTTACCTCTGGTACTATAATAGTAGGTAATAGTATAAAACTCTTGGTAAGAATTGGGAAATTTAGTTCGTAGCCAGTGGCCGGTAGACTCAGTTTCGATAGAGGCCAGTTTTTAAAATTGCCAATAAGAATTGAAAAATAACTCAGGGTTCGCACTAGGCCGCGCGATCGCGCGATTCCCGCAGTGTTTTTTGAAATCCCACTCAAAAAAAGTTCGTTTGCGCGCTGTTCCCGCAACTTGTGGACACGCGTTCAAAACATCGCGATACGAAGCTACTATTCAAAACTGATAATTCAAAACAAACTAAATGGAGTATGTTAGTGCTCAACTGCCATCTTATCCTTATTAATGAAAAGAAGAATCTAAGAACCCTATTTATCACATATTATAACATGGGGGAATAATTAACAACTTCTTCATTCCTTGTGATTATTGAACAATTTAAGCCCTTTGTGAATGCTGACTTATCTTCATTCATTCTATTCACAGAGAACAAAATAAAAAAAAAAGGAGTGGGAAAAAGGAATCTTCCTGGGTCACAAGGTTACAAAAGAATGCTGGTTTCTAAAATATACTGTTTTCATTGAAAAACATCAATAGATAGTATGACATATGATCAGAAAAAATAGAGGAAATATTGAACTAATTTTTAGGATTTTTTTGTAAAAATCACACATTAAAGAATTTTGGTTAAATAACCAAAATACCAGAGGATCCTTTTCATGCTTAACATTTTATAAAGCACCCATTTTTGCGATCGCGAATTTTTTTGAAGGATCTGTTTTGTGTGAACCTTGTTAATGTTTATTCTCTCCTTGCTGAGCATAGCTTAGATAATAATATTTTATTACATAGTTTGTATTGGATCATGATCGGACAACTTAGTAATATTTTTAAAGACAAAAACAAAAGGAAAAGTTCCCACTTAAATTTTAAAAATCCCACTTAAAATTTTGGTCAAGGTGGGAAATCCCACCTTGTATTTTTCCTCAGTGTGAAACCCTGTAACTCTAAAACTGTTTAGAAAATAAATTAATTGTTGAAATAAAACAAGATATATGCAGATTTGAATTAGCACATGATAAAATTATTTCGAACTTTTAAAATGATTTAAATATATACAGGATGCTGAAAGATTGAAAATTGAAATTTTCTCAAAGTACGTGTTCAATACTGGAATTTTTCCCTGAAAAAAAAAATCCATGAACAAAATTGAGAAAAATTCATTTGAAACGGCGAGAGAAGAAAAATAAAATACGGATTACAATGGAATATGCTAAAAAGTGACCGTGCAGAAGTGGCGATGAATGATCAATTTTTTATTCTCCACTTTTACTACTTTAACCCATTCGAGACGACGATTTTTTTCGAACACGGTCCGCAGGAGCGAAACTTATTTTCCTTTATATTGTTCATTAACATTTTTACTATGGAAATCCCCCAATTCATACGGGGCCGTTCATAAATGATGTCACGCTTCTTCCTCATATATTTGACCCCTCCCCCTTTGTCACTCTTCAGCGGAACCCCTTACCCCCTTTGTCACGTGTTACGCTATGCTGCATAATACATGATGTCACAGTCTGTTACCCCCTCCCCTTGTTCCACTTTGTCACAATATGACGAATTTCCTCCCCCCTCGAAGCGTGACATCATTTATGAATGATCCCTAAGGGAATTCACATAAATAAGATCATTGCAGACCGTACAATTTTCCTTGTACTTTACATATTTCATTAGTTCAAGAAAAATCTTATTTTGACGACTAGTTTACTCAGAATAACTGATAATTGCACGTTAACTGTTATTGCATACACGGTGTGCAATCGGTCTCGAATGGGCTAATCACCACGACAGGGCGACAGATCATGGGCGACAGGTAATTTTCACCTATAAGCGAAACCATGGACGTTTCACTCAGATCATTTATACCAAACCAGTTATATTTAGACAAATTATACCAAATAATGTATGAGAAAGTTAATTAATTCCTGCTAAAATTTTTGAAGATTCAATTTTTTTAAATTAACTTTTCAAAAAGTACATCATAACCATTGTACATTAATAAATGTATCACAAAACGAAGGGAGACGAAGATGGGATTAGAACTATCAACCAAAAAGACATAATTAAAAAAAAGGAAACTATATAAATTTTCGCTGTCAGGGAGTGCGACTTTAGAGAGTTTGAAGAAAATCTGAGATGGTCAGGTTGAGCGCCTTGTTGGTTTGACATGTTAGTACTACTTCGCCCTAGCCCTCCCCGGCTACAGCCGTCAAAAGTATACATTTCTGGTTGACATTCTGTGTAACATTCTTTACCTGTCCATTAAAAAGAAATTCCGCATTCAAAAAACATTAAGATTAAAATTTCATAAGAGAACTTTTTGCGATGATGCCGCAATTTTGGGATCTAGAAACTATCATTCTGTCTTTGAAGATTAGAAACACTGGAATGTGTTCACATTTGTCTCTTGTTGAGTCTTTTTTTTTAGCTGGTTGGTTTTGTGATTAGTTTTATAATTTTCTGTAAATTCTCCGGAAGTTTTATTTACTTAACTACATTAAGTACCTATCTTTTTATGCAAATACTATTGAGGGTCAAAGATAAAAAAATATTAGAATTAACTTATGCAGCAGAGTATGCCAAAAAAGGTTAAAACGCTGTTTTAGACACACATAAATTTGCATGCTCTACGAAATCTAGTTTACGTAGTTAGACCGAAATATCCTTGTCGTGTAGGAAGTTATTTTCCCAAGGACGACATTTGACAAAAACTTTGTCGAACTGCCATAAATTTGATGTCCTAGTCGTGTATAAACTATCTGTAATCTTCTTCAAGCAATCA
Source organism: Octonoba sinensis (assembly GCA_038502835.1). NCBI lineage: Eukaryota > Metazoa > Arthropoda > Arachnida > Araneae > Uloboridae > Octonoba > Octonoba sinensis. The sequence continues at coordinate 50,795,683 of CM076601.1, read as the reverse complement.
GTACTGTAACAGAACTTGAAAAGCTGTAGATGGATTATTTCCTCTTCCTATTAATAAGACGCATTATTTGTTTGTTTTCGCTTGTTACAAGCCCATTTTTCGTAACATTGATGAAACAACCCTGAGGGACATCATAAACAAACCCTTACCTAAATCATTTTATTTATATAGACAATCTTATGTGACGCTCTGACTGAATTATTGTTCGAGTATTTTCGGATCCTCCAATGAGTATTTCGTATTCCTATCACATGGTTGATGAATATAGTTATTCGAGTAGTACGTAATTACTTCATTATTGAAGTATAAATGAGGAAAAACTTTATTGCATATTCTGTAATTACTGTTTTGCGCTGGAAATATTACCCTGTTTCTTCCTAAAGTAATATATATATTCCTAACCTCAGATATTTTGATATTTTAAATTTACGTTATGTAATTCCGAATGCATGCTACAAAAATGAGAAAGTCAATATTTTTTGACTTAATTTTTTGCTAATTTCTAGCTTTTAAAAATTCATTCAATGTTTAAATTCAGCAACAGGGACAATTACAAAGATGATTTTATAGATTGTAAAACAGAATGAAATAACTAAATAAATGAATAAAAATAAATAAATAAAATAAAAAAGAATCGTTTATTTATTCTGAAATTTCTTAACTATTCAGTGAGCGTGATATTAGTTGCATGCAAGAGGTATCACCTTTTTACGCAGCTTGTGATTAATGTTACTAGTTTCCATCAAAATAATTGATTTTTCAACTTAAAATTATCGATGTAACGAATAGTGTTTTGGCCAAATACCGCATATTCGGCCATTTCTTCCAGGTCGAAGCCAAATATTCAGCCATTCCTTCTAGGCCGAAGCCGAATATTCGGCTAATGTCTTAGGCCGAATACCGAATATTCGGCTGCCGAATATTAAAATTTCCAGAAAACTGTTGTAATAGAAAGTATTTGGTACAATCCGTGTCGATTCAGGCAGGGGGGTACCTTCATAGTCTCAGAAGTTTTTGAATTTCACATATGTTAAAATATAGAACTATGTGAGTTACAGGTATGTTTTTGTTTTGCTCAAAAAAATTCCTGGCCCGAGATACAGGCCGCCAAACATGGCGCCTTCGGCGCAATTTTTCACTTGCGATTTTCGACAAAAACTTTCAAGTGCTCTATTTCCTAAACGGTGCAAGACATTTTGATGCGGTTTTCTTTATTTGAAAGATAACTATATTCTGTTTAAGTTAAAAGGTTAAATTTTAAAATATCTATTTAACTTTTTTTGCTGCAGCCTTTTGAAATTTTTTAAAAAAAAGCTTTTTTTTTTTTATTTTTCAAAAAAGCCAATCTTAAAATTATTTATTTTTTTGCTGTTGGTTAATACCATTAAGTACTACATTCCCTGAAAAGGAGAGCTTCCACTTTTGCGTTTAACGGTTTTTACAAGCAATTTAAGATTTTGCCATATATTTCATCAGTTTTGTTAACAACATAGTCATATATTGGTCTCATTAAGTCAAAATTACATTAATTTGATTTTTTTTGACATGGCATTTAATTTTTAAACAATTATATTATAGCGAAAAAATCATGACTTTTTTTTTTTAAATTTAAAACCAGATTGCTTAGCATAACCATAAACATAACTTGAGATTGACATTCTGAGTAAGATGCAATGAATATAATATTTATTTAAGTGAAAATAAGAATTTTACATTGAAAAATGAAAAGTGTATATTTATGCTAAAAATTTAGAAAAATAATGCAATACACTGTACTTTGAACCCAATACGCATGTGTAAGAGAAAATAATTACTGCACATTTGCCAGGTTGTTAGCAAGTAACGTAAATATATGTATAACAACCATTAAAATTATTTATGTATATCATTTATTCATAATCACAAATTGATTAATAATTAAATTTATTTTTATATAACACATACATTTGCCATCAAGTAATTTGAGAAAGAAAACAAGTTTGGCAGTCTTTTTTACCCCAAGGTTATTTTTTGAGCTTGTTGTAAACAAATGCAAATGTAGAAAACTTTAGTTCAATTGCTGCCGAAATGAGCACCTGAATTATTTAGAGTTGTTTATTACCCATGATTTATTTTACAGCAGTTACAATTTCCCACACTCAAATGTTGACATAGACTGCAATTTCTTTTTCAGATTAAATTCCTCAAAAAGGAAGTGCACAAATTATGAACTTCAGCCATACTTCATAGTTCATTGTTTCCTTTAACCAAGTTTAATTGGCTCTTAAACCGCTTATTTTATATTTTGGGGTTAGAGATTGCTAAAAAAAAAAGAAAGAAGGGTGTCAATGCATGTTCCGTTATTTTCTAGCTTTTTCTGAATACTTGTAACAGCTTCGGCTAATTTAGTTATGTTCTTCAAATTATTTAAAGCAGTTAATATTGGTTTTAATTGATTAGGCAGATCCTCAACATTCTGTTCCATTGCCACATTGAAAATATTTTGATATTTATTTCGCTATTAAATTTCGATTTCCTTCTTTAAATACCTGCATAAAAATTAGCCAATTGCTTATGTAACTGTTTATGGAACGATATATTAAATTCCAATGTAGTTGTGAAGGTAAGATGGGAATGCCATTTCGTTACTATCAGGACAACATAATTAATGAAATTATTTTTTCTTGTTTTGAATTGAGAAGATGTTTATTGTCCCCATACCTCAAAACTCATAATGCTGACCGAAATTAGTAATGAATTCTTTAACATTTTGTTTGATTTGATTTTTGTTAGAACTATTGAGAAAAATCAATGATTTTTCTTTCCTTGAAAAAAATCATCTGCTTTAAATTATGTACAGCCTGATAAATTAGAAATATCTTTTCAAAAAAGAAAAATTGGGAAAGAAAAAAAAAGAAAAAACACTAATATTTTACAACCAAAAACATATCAAAGCTTACAATATATGGACATGTTCCAAAACATGCCATTTCCCAAAATTATGTCATAAGTTATAGATAAAGCAATTAGTAGTGTTTCGTGCATGTGATTTGTTTTTGTTTAAGTTCCTTATGAAAGAAAAGGAAGAAAAATGCAAAGTGATTGAATCCTAAATTGACCCCCCCCCCCCTAGTAGTATTCCTCATTTTTTTTCTTAACATCAATAGCAAGATATGAAAATCAAATATAAAAAGCTATGTTTTACTGAATAACATATATATTAAAATTCACAACTAATAGATTTGAACTCTAGCTAGGAAAAAAAGAGAAAATGATATTTAAAAAAAATAAAGGAAATCAATAAATGTTTTAAAGTAGCGGACAATACGATTGGGCAATGTATGTCTATCTCTTTGTCTACTGGTAAATTTCTTTTGTGGGAAGGGGGGATATGTTTCTAATATTTATTAAGAAAATTAAATTAATATAATTTTGACTTAATGAGACCAATATATGACTATGTTGTTAACAAAACTGATGAAATATATGGCAAAATCTTAAATTGCTTGTAAAAACTATTAAACGCAAAAGTGGAAGCTCTCCTTTTCAGGGAATGTAGTACTTAATGGTATTAACCAACAGTAAAAAAATTAAAAATTTTGAGATTGGCTTTTTTGAGAAAAAAAATAAAAAATATTTTTTAAAAAAATTTCAAAAGGCTGCAGCAAAAAAAGTTAAATAGATATTTTAAAATTTATCCTTTTATCTTAAACAGAATATAGTTATCTTTCAAGTAAAGAAAACCGCATCAAAATGTCTTGCACCGTTCAGGAAATAGAGCACTTGAAAGTTTTTGTCGAAAATCGCAAGTGAAAAATTGCGCCGAAGGCGCCATGTTTGCGGCCTGTATCTCGGGCCAGGAATTTGTTTTGAGCAAAACAAAAACATACCTGTAACTCACATAGTTCTATATTTTAACATATGTGAAATTCAAAAACTTCTGAGACTATGAAGGTAAGATTTTATTTTTACATGCCTGAATTGAAACGGACTATGCCATTTACAATTATTCACGAAGTCGAACACCAATTCCACCCACTCTATGATGTATGATTTCATTCAGTTTGTTAAAAACCTAAAATTATTTCAAATTAATGTATTTCTCTATAGTTTTGAAAGTAATAAAACTAAGAATTTCAGCCACAAGTGGGATAGAAATTACGGGTTTTAATGTAGTAAGCATTAGCATTATTTTACTCTTTATTTAATTCAAATTAAAGATTTTTTTTTTTTTTTTTTTTTTTTTTTTTTTTTTTTTTTTTTTTTTTTTTTTTTTTTTTTTTTTTTTTTTTTTTTTTTTTTTTTTTTTTTTTTTTTTTTTTTTTTTTTTTTTTTTTTTTTTTTTTTTTTTTTTTTTTTTTTTTTTTTTTTTTTTTTTTTTTTTTTTTTTTTTTTTTTTTTTTTTTTTTTTTTTTTTTTTTTTTTTTTTTTTTTTTTTTTTTTTTTTTTTTTTTTTTTTTTTTTTTTTTTTTTTTTTTTTTTTTTTTTTTTTTTTTTTTTTTTTTTTTTTTTTTTTTTTTTTTTTTTTTTTTTTTTTTTTTTTTTTTTTTTTTTTTTTTTTTTTTTTTTTTTTTTTTTTTTTTTTTTTTTTTTTTTTTTTTTTTTTTTTTTTTTTTTTTTTTTTTTTTTTTTTTTTTTTTTTTTTTTTTTTTTTTTTTTTTTTTTTTTTTTTAAAATCTAACGCTATGAAGTAACTATAAAAATTTAAATTCTCCAAGCAATGTGGCAGGAATTTCCAAATTGATAAGGAATGGTAATTTTCAACTCACGTGTAAATATTCCATTAACGAAATACATTAAGGAAATAAACCGCTCGAAATGCACTTAACGCTTCGAGAAGTTTTAGTCGCAATGCTCTCTCCCCTTAATCAACCATTTGTAAAAGATTTTCACTTGTTACTTCGTTTGAAGGACAATTTTGAGTAATGATCCAAATGATTGACGATTACGCTTATGTCACGCAGTGAAATTGATATTCTGGAAGGGAAGCAAATCTATACTAATATTATAAAGTTGTAGAGTTTGTTTGTCTGAACGCGCTAATCTCAGGAACTACAGGTCCGATTTCAAAAATTCTTTCAGTGTTTGATAGCCCATTTATCGAGAAAGGCTATAGGCTATGTATCATCACGCTAAGACCAATAGAAGCCGAGCGCCGAAAATTGCATTAAAATAGTCTTTTCTATCATATGTGTAAGGTAAAACCTGTAGAGACGGAGCGGTCAGAGAGATGGCACCCTTGAATTTTTGGAGGGAAGAGGTAGTGTGAGTACACCACGACTCCCGGAAGTTGTGCAGCCACAACAGCACAGTGTCTACTCGAATTCATAAGTTTTTGTCTCTGAAAATGTAGGATACAACGTCGTTTCTATTGTTTGCTTCCCAAAGTAAGGGCGTGAATTTTCATTACTGTTCCTCTGATTTTCATAGTTATGACAGTACTGCTAGATACTTTTTCAGCTATTTTGACAATTTACTTGTAGTTAATGTTAATGTAATCTACTTATTTTCGAAAGCCATCTCCGTGTGTGTGAACCACCCATGTGAGCAATTTCACCCGCCCTATAAGGTGAGAAGCGAAAAAAGCTGTCTTGGCTTCATTCCTGTTGTCGTTTTAAATCACAGTATAACAAGGAAATAGTGATGGAAATGCATACAGAAGGAATGTAGTCTTTAATATTCGCCAAAAGCTTGCCAAGAAATGAACGTTTACAAACTTTTTTATCATGCTTTTCAATTGCACGTCATCTTTACCGGCTTTACTTTAAGTATATTGTGCATGAAAGTGAAAGAAGGAACGAAAAAGAAAGGAAATGGTTTCATACATAGATACATTTCTTTTTTTAGTTTGATGATTGATTCTAGAGGTGTAACATGGAAATCCAAAATATAAAACCTCTATATTAGCACATCTACAAAAATATCGATATTTTGGGAAACACTGAATGCTTGCACATCAACACCTTTCAAACATTTGAACAGGAGAAAGATATTAATCTCACGTTTATTGGCCACGTTTATTAAGCTAGAAATACGCCCTTTTAAACTGTCACAAGTTAATCAAAAATTAATTAGAAAAATGAAAATATGTAGTATTTTTAAACTGCATAGTCAGTTGTTAATATAAAAGGAAGAATAATAATCTAACATTATTGCTGCTAACATTTTCTACTTGTAAAGGGGGAGGAGGGTTGGTCCATAGAAGCCCACTCATGCATATTTATTGCCTTAGTAGAACTGACAATATGGTTTAAGACCAAAGGTTTTGGCGGGTTAACTCCAATTTCTCTATTTTACTGTGCTTCCAGCTGCCTAATGTATATCCATCAGGTTGGTCCTTACGTTTAGTTAATGTTAGTTTACATGTCCCGGAACTTTCATTTCTTTTCATTTATATCTATATTTCAATACATTAAAGTTTGCTGTTTAGTGCTGCATTTGCGCCTGGCAATAACTTTGACAATTTCATATACTTAACAACTTGCTACACCTATATATAAATATATCAGGCTTGGAGTCGATTACAAAGAAACGTAATTGATTACAATTACGATTACAAAGCGAAAAATTGAGAGATTATGGTTACGATTATGATTGTAACCCTCTGCCAAAAAGTAATTACGATTACGGCAGCGTTTGCAGTCGTTAAAAAATGTAATCGATTACGATTATGACATCCGATTACGATTTTGATTACGATTAGATTAGCGAAAGATTAGCCGATATCATGCATACAACTCTCATTTTTGCAACAGTGTCACAAATAAAAAAATTACAATTTTTGATTTAATAAGAGATAACTGAAATGATGATAATTGGTGCCATTATAATGCAGTACACAGCTTGAATCCTTTTCTTGTAATCTCATCTCTTCCATTGAATGGTAAAACTAAAAATTTCTTTTTTCAGCAGATCACGATTACAAGACCAGATTACAGATTTTTTCCTTTAGATTGCGATTAAAATTACGCGAGAAAAGGGATTACGCAATTTCGATTACGATTATAAGAATACGTCATCGTCAGCTTACGATTACGATTTCCATTTTGTGAAAATGTAATTAGGGATCATTTATAAATGATGTCACGGTTCAGGGGGGGGAGGTGATTTCGTGAAATTGTGACAAAGTGCGACTAGGGTAGGGGAAGTGTGACATCATGCATTATGCAACATAGCGTGACATGTGAAGGAGGCAGTCCTCTGAAGAGTGACATATTGCGACAAAGGGGGTGAGGGGGATCAAATATATGGGAAAAAAGCGTGACATCATTTATGAATGGCCCCTTACAGCAGATTACGATTACGTAACCGCGATTACTCCAAGCCTGATATATATATATATATATATATATATAATATATATATATATATATGAATATATGATTATATATACATACACACATATATTAATATTTGTGAGAGAGTCGGAGTCGGTTCATTTTTCAACTGATTCCGTTCCCCCCCCCCCCCCCCCCCGGAAAAAGACACTGCAGGAACACTTTGCTATGGGCGTAATTTTGGTTCAACTAAAGCACTCTGCAGAGAAACCGCTATGGCTTGTTTTTATGAAACACTAGCGAAATCCAACTCAGTGAATGACCTTATAAATACTGCTCCAAAATACTGAATGGGCGTCATGGAAACTAACTCCTTTTCACCCGTTTTACCGTAGTAGTAGTCGATTCTGTCTGATGTCACTCGTACATCAAACTCGGTGTAGATTTCGTCAGAGGAAAGCAGCTTTAATGAAAGGACCTGTAAAAATGACCAACGCGCATTTGCGTATTGAAAAGAAAATTCCCACCAGGTTACTTGATAAAGATTAGAGTCATTTCATACCAAAAGCCGAGCCAAAGACCTCAATGCTCTTAAGTAGCATGTGTCATTAAAAAATTTATATTTTCCTCGTAAGTACCCCCCCCCCTCTCGACATAAAGCTGCAGAATTTTAGAACACATTTTATTTTACAGTTTTCACCCATTTTCACAATGATGCAAAAACTACAAAATATAAATAATTTATTTTATTCTTTATCGTTAAAAAAAACAAATAATTATGCCTAAACTTCAAAAAATAAAAGTATTAGAATGCTTAAGAGTTACTTTGTTAATATACTTTCTACCAGTGTTGATTGCTTCGAATATCTTTTATCATAATCTTCTAGTTTTCAGTGCTGCATTTGCATTCATGTCTTTACACATTAGAATACTTTTTGAATTTGAAAGAGAAACGAAACTTCCAGTTGTATAGTATTAAGCTTAATTTGTCAATAACTTATAAGTTAGACTAACAGCAGTGCATACAAATGCGTCTTTATGTAACTGGAAGTTTTGCCATTTATGACGTTTTTAATTAATTGTTATAAAAAAATATATAACAATTTCGACACGTGGCAAATTTTTTTCTTATTTTTGATGAGGAGAAAGCTACTTTTCGTTTTGTAAGCCCAGTTCCCAGTGTTCCAAGGTCATATTTCCAAGGCCTTCAACCTATAAAACAAATATCGGTTAATATTTAAACTGTTATTCAAGGATAGTAGAGAAGGCATTAATAAACCGGCACGCCAAATTTTTTCTGATTTTTTGGCGTAAAAAACATAATAATGATAATAAAAGGTCAAGAATATAATCGCATAATTCGGATTCATCAGTTTTAATGATAAGTTATTCAACAATATTTAAAAAGTGTTTTCAAATTATAATGTTTTTCTTATCTTCTTCCAATTTCTTTGTTTAACTCAAAATCACAAACAATAAATTCACCTCAAAACAGTTTTTTAAAATGCTAACTTAAGGAATACAAGCATAAACTCTATAACTGAAGAATGTAAGCACAAATGCAGAAATATTAAGCTAAACAAATCTCTAAGATTTAATTAATTAACTTTATTAATGATTATTTTACAAAGAATTAATAAGAAACTATACATTGAAAGAAATCTATACATTTTTTAAATAAAAAATAGGTAACGATAAGATTATTTTCAAAATAAAACCAAAAAAAAAAAAAAAAAAAATGATATACATAATTTTTTTTTATCGGAATACTATTTTATTATTACAATGAAAACAGCTTTTCCTCGTTCAATTACCAGTGACTTTGACACTTAAAACATTTTATAGAAATACGCTGTACATTGATTTTCAAACTTCCCGGAAATAGTATACAGTAAAACCTGTACAGTTGACCATCTATGTAAGTTGGCCACCTGTTTAATTTGACCACTTTGCCCAGGAACAGAATTAGCAATATAATATACGATGTAGGGAAACCTTTGTAACTAAACCACCTAATTTGACCACCTGTCCATATTTACCACTTAGGTATGCCAAGGGATCATTCATAAATGATGTCACGTTTCGAGGGGGGAGGAGGGTTCGCGAAATTGTGACAAAGTGTGACAAGGGGAAGGGAGGAGGTAACAAGAAATGTGACATCATGCATTATGCAGCATAGCGTGACATGTGACAAGGGGGGGGGGGCACTGAAGTGTGACATATTGTGACAAAGGGGGGAGGGGGGTCAAATATATGGGAAAAAAGCGTGACATCATTTATGAACGGCCCCCAAATTTGGGTGGGAAAAAGCATAGAAAACCCTTTGTAAGTTGACTGCCTAAGTATTTCTTTTTTTATTTGTTTATCTATTTTTGCAAAGAAAAAAGAGCTGATATAACTTATCCAGGATATTTTTTATGCTCTAATCTGAAATCAGTATTTGTTTCGATGGATGAAACATCAATATAAAGTTCGCCTAAACTTCTTTGTAGGTTCCTTTTTTTCTCGCCTAAACTACTATGAACAGTCTTTTATTCTTTAAAAAATAAGTTTCTCATTTGTTCTTTTACCCGAGATAGCCATGTTGAATAATCATGTATTTTTAGGAAATCTTTATCATTAGTTAAGTAACTTACATAATTCATAAAATATTTGTCTTTATTTTACTCAGTGCTTTAATTTTAAAGTTGTATAAGATACATTGTAAATCATTCAGGTTAAATATATCTTATGATATTTTAAATAATTGTGAAAAAAATAGCTAATTACTAATTGTAAAGTAACTTTAATACATGAAGTTATATTTTAAACAGTTGCAAATGAATAAACGCATAGTGTAAAGAATGACAAAAAAAAAAAAAAAAAAGAAACAATCCCCACCCTCTATAAGTTGACTACCTCTATAAGCTGACCACTAAAGTGTTGCACCGTAAGTGGTCAACTTACACAAGGTTCACTGTATAAGTTAATATTACTGTTACTATAGCTTTCCCTTCAAAAGTCACTTTTAGAAGTACAGTAAAACTCCTCCCAACGGACACCTCTCCTAGGAGTGTTTTTAATTCCTCACCAGCAAAGCATTGAGCCTTGGAAACCCACTCTTTTAGGGACCCCTTTCAATAACAGACAAATATTTCTTGTCCCACTGGTGTCCGCTACAGAGGAGTTTTATTGTAATGCAGTACAGCCTCGATTATCCGTGTTCAGGTGGACCAAGGGTACATCGGAATCGCAAACTCGGATAAGACGTACTCTGTCCAAATCTATTCGAAAACTTGTCGTCAAAAAGGTGAAAAAAAGGCAGTTACTGTACATACTATAATATTAAAAAATGACGTTACACGCATAGAAATGTTTAACTGCATATACATACAGACGTAGAGTACATGTTCCAGTTAAAAGAGTTCTTTCTTGAAGAAATTCATAAGAGTTTTCTGTTTGGCAGGGGCGTCATTGGCCCGCCAAAAAAAAAAAAAAAAAAAAAAACGCTTTTTTCAAGGCCTTATGTACTTCGGTTAAACCGGAACTCGGTTAGTCGGGGCTCGGATAACCGCGGCTCTACTGTATATCGATATTTAAATCTGAAATAATTTTTATTTCTTCTCTTCTTTTCAAATTCTCTGTTTTTTGAAAGTGATCTTGCACAAAATGTAATTGCACGTTCATGAACATTGAAAGTTTGAAAAGGTGAAATAAAATAAAGTGAAAAAAAAGTATCTTCACTTTTGAAAAACTTTTATAATGTATATACACAGTGTGTCAAAGAATTTTTAAAACTAGGCTTATAAAAAAAATTAAAAAAAAATAATTATATATTATTTTAAATATTTTTATTCAAAATAAGCTCCTTCGGCTTCAATACATTTGTTACAGCGGTTTAACAACGATTCGAATGCCTGTTCCTATTCACATTGTGGGACTGCCTCCAAAGCTCGCGTCGAAGCTGTACACAAAGAATTTTTCACAGTGTGTCAAAGAATTTTTAAGACTACAACTGGATCTAAGCTTAAGGTGGCGCTATTTGTGTTATCGAGTTGTTATGAAATTCCTTAACTATCAGCTGATCCACTTCCAAAACCTCAGTTCATTTGTTTACTTTTTTTTTCTTACTTTGATGACATTGAAACTATACAAACAGCTTTGACGCGAGCTTTGGAGGTGGTCCCACAATGTGAGCTGGAGCAGGCATTCGAATCGCTGTTAAACCGCTCTAGCAAATGTATTTAAGCCGAAGGAGATTATTTTGAATAAAAATAATTTAAAAAATGTAATTACTAGTTTTGATTTTATTTTATAAACCTAGTTTTAAAAATTCTTTGACATATTATGTAAGTTATGTAATTTCCATTTCATTTTGGATTTATTTCCTTTACCATCGTTTTAGACTAGCATTTCCCTGCTAGTCATTCATATTTAAAAGACATTTGGTCTAAAACAAAGATCAATATCATTTATGCGTCTCTTTTACTTATGTGTCTTACTTGGTCAGTTTCTCGCGTAGACGCATGCGTGAAAGATTATTTACTGTCTTTTTACAAACCGATACGCGAAACTTGGCCACTTTTAATAATCCACGCGCGTAGCAGTAAGTAACGGATGAATCCCCATTAGCGATATTCTCCCTTTATTTTACCCTTTAATTTCTTACAGTCCTTTCAAAAAATAAATAAATAAGTATATAAAATAAAACTTACGTTTTATTATAACAAGTCAAAAAAACTTCGCATTGCGGTAAAGACGCAAGATTCATCGGAGATAAGACTTTTCGGAAAATGTTCTGCTTGAATTAAATCAATTGTATGCTTATAACTTAAGACTCTCTTTTGCTATTTTCCTCATGTTTTCTGGGCGCTGAAGTAACTCCGAAATATACACACACGCTCGCGTATGCAATTTCTAATTGAAACTTGAGCCTTATGACGTTATTTCAAGGTAAGTTGAATATTTAGATTAAAAGCGTGAATTAAATGCATTTCTTTTGTTTGAGGAATACTAAAATGATCCAGGTACAATGATTATGAGGAACTGTTGCAATTTTCTCTTTTTGACAAACTTTGCACGTCGAATTCTTGATTATCCGTGTGTGAATTATCCGTACAACTTGTAAATCACCTGATTTTCCGGTTTTTGTAAATTATCCAAGTGCACTTTTTAAATTGTTGTTAGAATCAGTCTTACTTAATGTTCAAGCATTTTAATGTTGCACTGAAATATTATTACAAGATGTAGTACAGACGGCAGTCACAGAAAAAGTGAGACACTTTATTTTTTACAGCTCACTTACCTATTGAACATTTTTCCTCTCATGTCAAAATTCATTACAAAAAGAGACGATCATCTCGGATTATAAAGTTTCATAATGTTTGCTTCTTTTTTTTTTCAATATCAAAATGAGTCATTTAGAAAATAATATTTTAAAATTTATTAACTATCTTTCATACATTTATAAAAAAATTTCTGCAATTTCAATGCACATATGATTCAACGGGAAGACATACCTAATGTTTTTAAATTAATTTTTAGTCAAATAACATCAAGTTTTTCACAGTATTACAAAATGTGATAAATAAGAAAGAAAGGCTGTTCTTTTTCAATGAAATGAATACATGTATATATATTGAATTCTACTTACCTATAGCTCTGAAAGAGAAAAACAAATAGAAAATTTTTTTTCTTAAATGAAATTCAGAAAAGTACTTCATTTCCGTTCATTATTAGTGATGGAAATGTAATCGAAATTTCATTTTCTGCAGTTTTAAGTAAACAGTTTTCCTTCGCTAAAACTGTTTCGAAAAACTTGTTAGAACATTTTATTTTATTTAAACGTATTTAAATATAATAATACTTCAAATAATAATGAATATAAACAACAAATATAAAAATATTTAGGAAATATAATACCATGAAAATATTCTATCCATTAATAGATAAAAAATATTAACAATTTTTAGAATTCTGAGGGGAAAAAAATTGCATGAGGCATGATCTGACCCTCTCTGATATATTGAGCGCTGTCATACTCTCGTAAAAAAAGGAATACAAATTCACGTACGAATCAATTTATGGAATACTTGAGATATGATATTCGTTATATTGTTAAATTATATTAGTTAAAATAAATGAAATATGTATTTGACATAATTTAAAATTCTCATCAGTATGAAACGAAATAAATAAAGAAAAATGTACACATGTTTTGCGCAAAACAATATTTCCGATAATCACGGCGAATTTGGTTTCAACAAAATCGGATATACACACAATGAACTTCCCCAAACACCGGGAGCAGCAGGATGTGACGTCGGGCCACTCCTCACCTCCTCTTCGACGCATGCGCCGTTCACGGATCGGCTGATGAAATCCCGATTAAACTTCCTTCATCGCTGTGAGCGAGCGTGTTTTAAAATACTGCTGGTTGACGTTTGACAGTTCATTCCCAAACCATTCCACGCCATGTGTTGTCTTCCTGTTGTCTCCCAAATGAACGGCTCGTCTTTGCTTCCAACAGCTGCAAATATTTGATGTTTTATTAAATATTTGAATCGGTAAATTACTAAAATATGGCAAGCAACGGAAAACAGCTAGTTAATCACGACGCAAAAGTCGAAAATGAATCCACAGATGTGCAACTAAAGAAAAAAATAACTCTCATCAATGGAGTTGCTATCATCGTAGGCACCATCATAGGTTCCGGGATTTTTGTGTCGCCTAAAGGAGTTTATGAGCACTCGGGATCTCTCGGCGTATCTCTTATTATATGGGCACTTTGTGGTGTGTTTTCAATGTTTGGTGCCCTGTGTTATGCCGAACTTGGAACTTGCATAACAAAATCAGGAGGCGATTATGCCTACATAATGGAAGCATTTGGACCCGCACTGGCGTTTCTAAGACTCTGGGTTGGTCTCCTTGTCATAAGACCCGCCACTCAAGCTGTTTTGGCTTTGACGTTTGGGTACTACATGTTAGATCCGTTTTACCCCAACTGTTCCCCACCAGATGAAGCATTAAGATTATTAGCTGCTGTTTGTTTATGTAAGTACATATTTACTTCTTACTTTCAAGGCAAAAATAATTTTTTTTCGCAATAGACAATTACGCAAAATCGAATTAAAATGTGACAATATTCCGTTGTTTAAGTTTCATGTTGAAGCAATTTTGCAACCAGAAGAGTTTAAAGATTATCATCCCTTTTTTGTTTATGTGAACGCATTTATTCCGTGTTTTCAGCAGTTACTTTTTTACCAAATCAGTTATAAATATATTAAGTCGGTCGTAAGCATTTTCTTCGTCCAGAATAAACGAATGGTTAAAAATATTGGACTATGTTTAAAACGGCATCTCAACAATTTATTATTCTTCATTATTTAGATATACAAAACATTAAGTAAATGTGATGCAGTGGCTTACGCAAGGGGGGGGGGGGTTCAGGGGTTTAACCCCCTCCCTTGAGCTCAGACAAAATGGCAAAAATAAAATAATAAATACTTTATTACATACTCTAATTTCTTTTAGTAGTTTCAGAAAATTATGAACCCCCCCTTGAAAAAATTCTGCGTACGCCACTGGTGGGATGTGTGAGACCAAAAATAAGAAAATCGTGGAAATCCAACTACTCGTCATCTTTTCATAGGGTTGCACGATCGTTAAATGTGTGAACGATCCTTTGATAACGGTGCGTGTTTATAATATTTACCTTTGTGCGGAAAGGGAATATGGTCGAAACAAATAGGGTGCAAATATGCAAAATAATTGGCGCAACTAAAGATTATTATTTACAATATTTATTTTTATGTAAAGGGAATAGGATCGAACAGGCCCATCATTAGCAAAAAAATCTAGGAGGGGAGAGGAATGAAAAAAGGGTATAAATTCAATGCATATTAAAGTATCGTTTGTACAACATTTTCACTTATACGGCGTTTCAGTATGGCCCAATTCTTGTATTTACCTAAACGTGGTATAAACGATACTATACGTATATGTAAAAACCGAAGGATCTGGAGCGGAGCGTTTAACAACGAGATTTTGCTCAAAACTTGCGAAGAGCCGGAGCAATACAATTTGTTGTGCTTCTCTGCATCGATTTTTAAAATACTTTTTAAATATTCAATCATATAAAAAACAAATTAACTGAAAACAAGATGAATAATATAATCTATTGAAATTATTCGGAGCATGGAGCGGTGCTGGACTTGTTTCGGATAACATGTTCAGAAGTTCGGAGCGGAGCAATCAAAAAGTTGCTGCTACAGAACCCTGTAAAAAACAACAAAATACATTACATGTATAAATACTCTGTGTTTCTAATAGTGGAGGGCTATTGCTCTCTCCGTATCTTCCAAATGACAGGCTTACGGTCCAAACCAACTTTATTAGGCACCAATACGCAAACTAATTTGCACATACGTGTTTTGAGGTTGCAAAAAAGTCTTTTTTTAGCCTAATTTCCCGTAAAAGTAAAAAAGAAGGAAAGAAGGCTTAATGTTGCGAAAAAATACCGCTTAAAATAAGAAAACGTCAAAAATAAGTTAAGTATTTAAATAAATATTGAAAAATAAAAAAATTGAAAGTAGGGTTTTGAGATGGGGAGGGGGGGGGGGGGGAATGTCTCGGCCTATTTTTTTTTTTTTTTTTTTTTTTTTTTTTTTTTTTGCGTCCGAAATGGCCAGGACATCTGGTTTCCACATTTTACTTTTTTATTTGATCAATTTTTCGTTCAATTTTGAACAGTTCAAAAAATCTTAACATTAGCGCCCATGGGCGAAAATGAAGCAAATTATGTAAACTCTGGGCATAAGATCTAAGTTCCTTTGAGCAAACTTATTGGAAAAAGCTCTCGACGGGAAACATTTTTTGGTTTGGACAATTTTTGCTCAATTTTGGGCAGTTCAAAAAAAAATTAATTAAAAAAAAAAATTATCGCCTTGGGGGAAATTTCAATCTTATATAAATCCTGTTTTATGGGAAAACCCGCTAAGAAGTAAAAGAATTCCCTATCGATCGCTACTTTGAGCAAATCCTGGGAAATAAAACCATATATATGTATATATTTCTAATATTTATTTTTTCAACCACGAAAATTATATTTTTCTTATCAATCGCACTGTCTATCGAAGAAAACCAATTTTTTATTGCACAGACTTGCAAAAGAACTATTTACGTGTGATGATAACTTTGAGTTACGGTGAATTCCCCGCAGGTGGGAACATCGTAACTGCAAATTATCGAATTCTAATACCTTAATTTTTGCTAAGACTGCAATGGTAAAAATGATTAAGTACTTACAATTAAAAAAAAAAAAAAAAAATAATGCAGTGGCAAAAGTATACTGTGAGGAGTAGAATGTTTTTTTCTCTCTCGTAAGTTTTTATTCCCGAGTTTTTCCGATCGATAGTATAGTCGACTCCTATTATAATGTAATGTCAAAAATATGGTACTTTATAATCGAACTACTTTATGATAAATAATCAATAAAATTCTGTGCTTAAAGTGCGAGAAAAAGCGCATAATAGCATATGCAATGACAGATATTTTAAATAGAAATTTAATGAGTTTATCAAAATAAAAAAGGAAAAAAAAAAAAGCCATCTTACTGTACTTTCATGCATTCATGTAGAAGAATAACTGGTCGAAGAATAATAAATTTTTTTTCGTGGTATTATTTAATTAGATGACACAGTAAGAACTGCCTTTTCGGTATTTATAATGGATTTTTGCAGAGTTTGAGTAGTTAGTATTGAATTCAACGAGCCGCGATAAAGTTTTTATATTGGCTCACATGCATTGAAACGTCCTCTTCAATTTCATGTTCATCATCATCACTTTCACTGGTGTCTTTATTAGTTGAACCAGAGACATTTCACTATCAGATGGTGTTTGGTTATTATCATGTCGTAAGGTTATTATCATGATGTATATGCCTGAATCAAACCTCCAAAACAGTTTATAAATCGGTAATGCAAGGTTGATATCCAAATTTGGCGTTTTCCTTTGAGTCTAAAAATTACTTTGTAACCAAAACTGTTGCATTGTATGTTATAACCGAACTGCTGGAAGGGTGACGTAGTGGTAAGGCACTGGCATCGTACGTCCAAGTTCGCTGGATCAAACCTGGCCAAAGGCGGGGAATTTTTAAGATGCAGAAAATCATCAGCGCCCATGTCGTATCATGATTATGCGGCATGTTAGAGATTCCTCTGTTTGGCTTGGATACTCTCGGCTAAATTAAATTCCTAGTGCAGTTTCACATCATTTAGAGCTCAGGTGCCGCCGTCTAGGGGGGAACGGAGCGTCAAAATTCTCAAGTGACAATGGCATCCGCCGATAGTGGTGTTACTTGAAAGAATGGATGTCGGTTTCCGGGGAATGCACTATGTCTGCAAAAGTTAGTGACCGTACGCCACCCGGTTAGAAAGTTATAACCGAAGTTGTAAAGAATTACATTGTATAGAAGTTCAATCGGGACCAAGCATTTGATTACGTAACAAGCGATAGCACGTTATATTCCAGGTACTTCGTAACCGGAGTTGACTGTATGTAGAATCTCTATTTTGGATTTCTCATTTGCTATCTTCTCCCCAACCGAATTTTCTTAAAACTGTGCGCATTTAAATTTCATTGCAAATTTGTCGCTTAGTACAGATGTTTTTACCATTACTACGAAACAAATCATTTATAATACGCAATGCGTTTGAACATTTTCCTCAAAACACACGTTTTTGCGATCAACAAAGACCCTTGTGACGTGGCAGTCCACTTAGGGAAAATTTTTTCTCCACTCGACAAAAGATAAAAGTGTTATCTCCCAAGTTTTATGCGCAACAGTAATCTAACTCATATTTTCTAAAACCAACTAAAAATCTCACTTTGAAAACAGCATCTACTTAATACTCCGTTAAAGGGAAAAACAGCGCGTAATTTGTTTTTTCTAAGAAAACTACTTCTATTTACATTTGTTGCTTTAGAAAGACGCGAGATAAATAAGCTGTTGTATAACATTTAATAGAGGAACTAGATGTTACTCCATTGTCGTTCTAAAACGCTGATTTAACCAAGAGTGCAGGAAAGAAAATCAATACCGTCAACTCTGGGGGTGTTTCCCGATCACGTGAGTCACCCTAAGAAGGGTGAGAAAGTATTAGGATTTTTTTTTTTTTACTTTATCGAGCATTTTATATGTTACTCTCAAGTGAAAGTTGTAAGAATTCTTTCTGGAACACCAAGGGAAAAAAAAAACTCTTGGCCGAGTGATTGAGATGCTTAAGTGATTCTGCCATCCTGCAAGATTTTGAAATGAAAAAATATTTTAAGTGCACAGGAGTAAAATAAACGGATATGTTAAGAAAGTATGATATGATAAATTATGCATATTTTTAAATAATTGAATTCAATTCGTGTTTCGTTTGAAAACAAGCAACAATTTCAATTTAAGTCAATGATCAATTTTTAAATTGTTTAATTTATCGCGAAGTTTAACATAAATTAATTTTATTAGTTGGTGTTTTTTTTCATCAAGTTTATTAATTTGTGTTTTGCATATAAATGCTCTATTTTTGTTGTTTCAACTTATGAAAAAGGATTCATGAAATATTTTGAAGCCTTGAGGAAAATTATGTTGTGAAATCGGTAGTGAGTAGACGATACAATAGGCTCGTTTAGCTCTTTAAGTACATGTTTCATCATCAACGCACAAAGAGAAGAATACTCGAATTTCAGAATGGAATTTCTTTAGAAGAAGTTAATTTAGTATCATAATTAGAATAATTATGTAAAAAATGTTGGAAGTTAAACGGTTTCATTTTTTAAAAAAATTAAAAATTTAGCCATGATTTGAGTATTTTAAAATTCAAAACATCGTTGCATTATCCAAACATTCCAAACAAAGCTGTCGCTACCATTCGACAAATAATAATTCTGATAATTTCCTCAGAGCCCAAATTATTAATTTTATTTCCTAATTAACGTTATAATAAATTATAAAATGGATTTAATATTGTATTGTCATCGAAGATAAGCTTGTGTGCAAAGTTTGAAGATAATTTATGCAGTAATAGTGGGTCGAAAACAGCGTTACAAACTTCCGTGACAAATCATGTTTAATAAAACCGTGTAAAAAACGAATATCTGCCTCTATCTCCATCCTCATGAAACCATCCATAAAACCTCCAAACCTCCATAAAACCATCTACCTCCTCGAAGGCAAAAAATGTATTGTTGTCCAGAGAACTAAAAAAATTTTTTTTTTTTTTAAATGGAACTCTGTGGTTTAATTAATCACTTGCGATGGAAAGACTTGCGATGCACGTCGTAATGCTTTTGTCACAGAATCGCCAACGACGTGGTATGTACGTCGTCATGCGATTGTCATAGAAACAAAAACGACGTGCGTGCCACGTCGGCACTTTGCCCGATTATTAATAAATAAATTTAATATTTTTATTTGTATAATTTTATAATCAAACGACGCACTATATTCCCTTGAAAAAAAGATGGTAAAAAATAAATTAGTTTATAAAATATAAATATTTTTCCGATTTCTCTATAAGCTATCGAACACTAAATGACACCTCACAGCGAGTTTTACACCACTGGACTGTTCTGGTACACGCGTCGGTGAATTTTTTACCCGACCAAAGGGTTGAAGCCTAATGTTTGTTGTCAGAGATAGAATGTAATGGAAATTCATTTCGATTTTAAGAAAAGCAATCCCACCCTAATTGTAGTTCTTTGTGCTTAAACCTAACGGTAAATTAGCTAATTAAATGCTAGTATTTATTCAATTGGATTTAAATCGTAAGTTTCGTTGGAAATATTAAATAAGATAAACCTTAAGAATTAAATTATTAATTAAGCCGATGTTAATAAATCGCCTGTTTACATCGTGGAGAAATATGTCATGATGAAATATGTGGATTAAGTAAAACTGAATCTTAATAATCATTCAAAGCCACTGCGATAATCATTCAATATATGTATATATATATATAACACTGGAGTGGGTTTGAATGACTATCGCAATGTCCAATCACTGCTGACTGCAGCGTATTAACAAAACAGTAAAAAAATGGATTAGTTGAAAACCAAGGACACTTTCTGTGTTCTAACTATTACTTACCAACATTCTTGTTGCACGAAGTTTAAAACAAGTAGAATTTCTAATACTGTGATAATTACTAGCGACCCCACCCTTTACAAAAAAACCCTCTATTTCAACCTTTTCATGGTTATAACGGTGTAAAAATTTTAAATATTACTTTTATGCAGTGTCTTTTTTTTTTTTTCTCTTTCTTTTGGAAGTCGCTTAGACGCGTCGAGTAAAATACCTAAAGATACAAATTATTACTCCGTTCGTAAAGATAAGTTTTATTTATATTTTGTCACATGTAGGTGTATTATCCGTTTTGTCTTTAAGAAGTCATTTGATTTTAAATCTACTTATTTTGTAATAACGATTTTTAATAATATGATTTGCATCACCTAAATGTGATACATTTTCCTTACTGCTCTTGTAGGTTGTTACAATTACTCTGTCTAATGCCCGCCAAATAGAGGTTTTGCGTTTAAAATGTTTTGGCGTTACTTAACTATGGTACAGTGTACTTTTCACTTTTGCAAAAATTCAAGCATTTAACCCAAATAGATATTTTATAATTTTAATATAATATTCTTTGGCTAAATTATGGTAATTGTTTATTTTATCCTTTGAATGCATTTTAGATTGTTTGGGGAAGTGTCCGCTAAATTGAATTTGAAACAGGGTTCGTGATTTACTTCGATTTTTAAACAATTTAAAAAAAAAAAAATACGGGATTTTTCTATTTAAATCAGATTTTTTTCTTTTTAATCGGATTTTTAAACTTTTCTTAAGCATACCTTAAAGCATTTGGATATTTATTATGCTACAGTTATAAAAATAATGACATGTTAAACAATATGCGAAAACACAATTTAAGCTATTTTCACAGCAGGGGATGTTTTTAAGTAATAATAAAGATAAATAAATAACTTTTCAATGCAAATGCATAATTCAAATGAACTTTAACCCTTCCAGGAATAATAGTACACTCTAAGTAAAGAAAAAATTTACACATTTAATTTGGATTCTTGTGCTGTTGAAAACTGATAAAAATCAAACAAGTGTATGCTCTTAATTTTACATTGAGTGCACTTTAATCATTTTATAAATGAAATAACTTGAAATGTATTTTAACTTAATTAGTAAAATCATTTGTTCACTCCATTACTAAAAACTGAAACTTTTTGTTTTAATCAAATACCTTTATTTAAAATTTCTAAAACGGAAAAATATTTCACGAATAAAAAAAATCTCGAGCTGTTGTGGAACATGGATGAAACATTTTTTAAGGATACGTATTCTAAATTCTAAACACCTACGTTTTAAGCACTAAAATTCTGAATTATTTATTGTGTGATATTCATTTAATAGATCTAGAATAATATTATTAAATTAAAATCACATAAAGTGGCTCATCATTACTATGAATTACTTAGTGAATTATGCTTTGATGTTAAGATGCCTGAAGAGTAAGATCATTATTTCAAATTTAAAAAAATGATAATTAGTTCTAAAGTTATGAGATATATCGCTCATGAAATTTTGCTTGAAATAAAGGTTGTAAATGCAACATATTTTACATTTAGAAAAACAATTTTTAATACTAAAAATCCATTTTTAAGAAATTTTTTTTACAAATGATTTAAATCAATCGGCTTTAAATCAGCGAACCCTGACTTGAAATTGTTTGAATTCTTTGATTGAATGGTTCGTTTCACAGTGGTTTTTTTTTTTTTTTTTTTTTTTTTTTACAGTGGTATAATTATGTCTCGTTGAAATATATTTCTACCATAAGAGATGCTGAATCTAATTGAAGAACTTCTACAATAAAACTTGCTGTAGAATATCAGGAGTAGAGAAACAAAAGGTAAAAACAGAAATTAATTTTACCGTATACTAACACAGGTGAAAGTAATAGAAGGATGAACTGAACCAAAGTTTCTAAGTTAAGGAGGTTGACATCGCTTTATTTTTCACACAAAGTCGGGAGCTGCAGATGATTTTTTTTTTTTTTTGCAAAGCATTTTAAGATGAAACTTTTTCATGTTTAGTTCTTAATTTCAATGCTGGTTTTCTCTCTTTGTCAACGATTAAAAATCATTTTTTTTTTTTGGTTTTGTGAAATAAAGCGATTGAAGACTTCATATAGTTAACTTAGCATTAAGAGTAGTATAAAAATAATAAAGTATTTTTTTAAAAATCTCCTTATATTCAGTTATATAACATTCAATAGTTTTTTTGTAAAAACTATTGAATATATACTGGAACGAATTTTTGTTGAAATATAATAATAATAACTGAAATATGACGTCCGAGACTGCGAGAGAATGAATTTTATGTCTCTTACATAAGTAGTTTTCCTTTTTTTTTTGATGTAACACACCTTTGTTATGTTTCGATTTTTTATGTATTAACCGTTGAAAAGGTGTATTTGAAAATGTTAAAGAAATTATTTGAGAGAGAGAGAGAGAGGGAGGGAGGGGAAGCATACATCGATTCACTAATTTGATGTTGGTACTCTAAAATAGTCTCGTATAGCTCCCGACAGACTTCTAGTCTACAAAGCGAAACTGTCTCCTAAATGTCTAGAAATTTCTAGAAGAGAAAAGATGTTAACCTATTTTCAATTTGAACTTCCCGAAGTCGATGATCTCCGAGATCTTCATTGAGAATTCTGACCCACGTGTGGCGTTTCAATAAATTTAGAACGCTTCTACTTCTATTATCAAAAATGGAGCTTATACCATTCTTCGAATTGTGACCTAAAAAAAAACAATTTGGAACACACGTGTTGTGTATTTAAAATAATTAGTCTTTTAATTTCTCTAATTTGAAACGCTTTTTGTACTGCAATGGTATTTGCGAACTTTTATTTTTAGTTATTAATGCACCCTTGGTGCATACAGAACTAATACATATAAATTAATATCCCTGTTCATTAATCTTTTTGTTCTTTTAATTAAATTCTATTCGCGTTTTTGTTGAGTCATTAAAGCTCAGTAAATGAGGAAAATGGCAACTATTTTAAAAGCATGATAAAATGTATTTATATTTTTAGTTATTAATACACATTTGGTGCATTCAGCTCTAATAGATATAAATTAATAGCCCTGTTCATTTATCCTTTTATTCTTTTAATTAAACTCTTTTCGCGGTTTAGTTCAGTCATTAAAGCTGAGCAAAGGAGCATAAATGACAAGGATTTCAAAAGCATGATAAAATGTATTTATATTTTTAGTTATTAATGCACATTTGGTGCATTATGCTCTAATAGATATAAATTAATATCCCCGTTCATTATTCCTTTTATTCTTTTAATTAAACCCTATTCGGAATTTAGTTGAGCCATTAAAGCTGAGCAAATGAGGATAAATAACAAGGATTTTTAAAATTGTGATAGAGTGTATGTATGTTATTGTTTCAGAATGCGTGAAATCAATTGCGCATCCTAACAAAAAGTTTGTAACTCCGAGGTATTAAAATAAGTTAAGAACCTCTTTTGATGAAATAAAGCGGAACCTTTTGATCTTGCTCAACACAATAGATAACGAATAGCGTGAGCGAAAACTTATTCAAATCACGAAGAGTCACTTTGATGAGTTGACACATTACTACCGCCATCCCGGCGAAGAAGATCAGTTTAGAATTATTTTGTTCTATTGCGCCTTGAACTTGATTGTGGAACGAAAATAAGATGAAGATATGGCGGGCTGGGAAAATTGACGTCTTTAGAATGAAAAAAATATCTTTTTTAGATTTACCGGGAGAAAAACTAGTGGTCAAAAAATATGTTGCGGATATTTCAAACCAGTTGGGACAACAAAGCACTTAATTAGCCTTTTATTTAGGGAAAAGACATGATTAAATCTTTTCAAAATTACTTCTCGAAAGATACGGTTGCTTGAAAGGCGAGTTTTTTGAAGTATACTTTGCAAAAGTGAGAGAGTTCTGACATTACCGGAAATATCACCTTTTGCCGGAAGGTTATTCAGTTAATTGAAAAATATTAAAAGAACTGTCGCGTGTAAAATGAATTGCATTTTTTTTCTTCTGGAAACCAAAAATAAAAAAGTTTTAAAATTGGATGTGAAATTATTAAAGAGAATTTGTAGACGAAGGAATGGAACAACTTAATTGCTTTTTTAAATTAAAAACACTATTCGTTATAACAGGTCTTTTCATAACGGATTATGAAAAAGGTAAAATCTTTGGTCTCTGAATATTATTAACCCCTTGCCGTACCATTTAGCTCGACCAAACTCGGGCGTAATCGGTAGTCGTCCGATTATCCCTTCCCAAGTCTGATTCGTGATATTCATGTTTGGCTCGATTATCCCTTAACGAGTCTGACTCGTAATATTCATGTTTGGCCCGATTATCTCTTCACGTGTCTGACTAGTGATATTCATGTTTGCGCTAAAATCTTCATCATGAATCAGACTCATTAAAGTATGTTAAGGGGTTAAAATAATCTTTAACGCTTTGCACTTGAGCCCTGCATTTTCCCTCACGTCTGGAGATTTTAACCTGTTTCAGTATTTTTTTTTTAACTTGTTAAAATTTTACAACGATCATTTTTTTTTATCTAAAAGATGAACGTGCATGACTTTTGATTTCCACTTGAGCCAGTCACTCGAGCGTCAAGTCCAAAATATTAAACCGACGTTTCCCAGCCTAAAGTTGGTGTATTACCTGATTTCATTAGAAAATATATGAGAATCAATGACAATGTTAATAATAAATGTTAATGAAAAAAAAAAGACTTTGTACGATGAAGTTCGAAGACAGTATTATGATGACGAAATACAGTAAAATATCGGAGTTTTGTTCCCTCTTTCAAGATTGAATCACTTAATAGAACTACTCAAATAACTGCCGATATCTCTAGTTCATATAACTAGCATATCGCAGCGGTTCCCAATCTTTTTTTTCCGCGTATACCAACATTTTTCTTGCAAACCATTTGCGTATCACTGCAAATATTGGTTATATACAATTGAATAGTAATAGATTATAGAAAAATACTAGGCCGACTAGGTAATATAAATTATACAATTTTTTATAGTTATTAAGGCAGAGAAGAGCGTTCATTAAAATAAAGCTGTATATAAAATAAAGTATATGAAATGTATAAAATATATTTCATTTTTGGAAAAACTCCCCCGTGTTTCCCTCGGGGGGGGGGGGGGGTTACAGGAAGCAACGCAATGCTTCCCCCGTCCAGTTTTTCTTCTCATTTTTTGACACGTACACAGTTTGGGGACAGGGAGCTTGCATCTAGAAGCTCCCTGTCGCATTGAAAAAGGGATTCCAAGCAATCCCGAAACATATGTCTGCGTTTTAATGCTCATTTGTGCTTTAAATTAACGTGAAATTATATTTCTATTACAATTTACTTGCACAAAGTTAAATTATTATTAACTACAAAGAAGTAAATGAATCGTCTTAGTAATTGCATTTAATAGTATATCATGTAAGAGTTTGACTGGTAGTTTGTTTAATTTTTGACTAAATATTGATTGATCACAATCAATTTTGCGAGTAGTAAAATTTTATTTTTCTATTTTATCATAATTTGCCTTTTTGTTAACTGAAATAGTTATTTCAAAGCAATAGTTGTAATTTTACAGTGAAAAATAAATCAATAGTAGTATTAGCACACTATGCGATCTTAATATCTAGTTAGTTAAGAGATAGCAATATTGCAAGATCTGTATTATGAAAGAATTGATTTTTATAGCGCCATCTGTGAAGCTACTCTTCAGATATAAATGGAGTTCATTTCCTATATAAATACTTAATTAGTAATTCTTAAGACGACGTCAACTCCTTTATTTCAATTTGCAATGTATCACAAAGCAGTGAATTCAAAAAATAAATGTTCTTTCTGCAGGAAAAAATGCAAAACGAATCTTTTTTCCTCAAAACATGCAAGTTATTAGAAAGAAAGAATTTATTTATGCATTCACATCATGACCTCTCCCAAAAAATCATAAAAAAATCTTCTAAACAAAAATAAAAGGACCCTCAGTTGAAAAAAAAAAGAAAAAGCATGTGTTATGACTACTGGTTGGTTTTTGTATTCTAAATTAGTAGTATACAATTAGAATTTGCAATTTTTTCCTTTAAACTGGGAAGTTTTAAAGATGGGCCACAATTGCTTAAACCAAGTTATGTAAACTAACTTCTTTTTCCTAGCTTGGGTAAAAAAAGATCACCACATATTCAGATTTTAAATTATAATTATTTCGTTTGAGTTCATTTAATATGCTGGATTTCTTCCGAACTGTTGCAATATGCCAGTTTATAAATATAGTTAATTTCAACAAACAGAGGGTAGTTGGTACCAACTCTTTCAGCGGTACCACAATGAGTGGTACCATTGTCGCAATTTTTTGACGCTCAGTTTCCCCTAGATGGCGGCACCTGAGCTCTCGTTGATGCAAACGACACTAGGAATTTAATTTAGCCGAGAGTATCCATGCCAAACGGATACTCAAGGGATTTTTAACATGCAGCATAATAATAAGACATGGATGCAGACGATTTTCTGCATCTTGAAAAGTTGCAGACTTGAGCCAGGTTCGAACCTGCGATCTTGCACGTACAAGGCCTGTGTCTTACCACTACGCCACTCTGACAACAGTATCCAAGATAAAACTCTTTTATCTAAGCCACTAACAGTACTTTTGTTTTCTTCTAATGTGTATTTTCCTCATTATGTAGCAAAAACATTAGGATGATTTAGAGAACTTCTTTCACTGTGTACCTCTCTTTATTGCTATCAACAACAAAAACAAGTTAGAACACAGTACGTTGTAGATTAACTTTATAATAACGCTTTCATAAAATCAAATATAACATGAGACCAACTTAGATCTACCTTGGACATAGAGAACAGAAACTCGACAATTGAATTCAGTTCGTTGGAGCGTTGAAAGCCTAATTATTGGTGGATGTACTACATGAAAGTAACTGTACAGCAGAGGGATGATAGGGGTATTATAGTGGAACCTATCTTTGTATTCGTACTTTAAAATTACACTAAATATAATTAAAACTGCACAATTCTTGTAGTTACATTAGAAAAAACTGATCCGAAAAAGTTATGCCGATAGAAAATAACTGAGCCCATATTGGCGATTTAGCGCCACAGTATATCTAAACCAGTTTCTAAAACTGGTTTAGATGTACTGTGGATACGTTATTTCAAGATTCTAGTGCGTTGTCAATATTTTCTTCATAGCTCCTTTATAGCGTATTTTTTTTACTGTGTATTGCATTTTCAATCTGTTAATACTGTATTAAGTGCTTTTAGTAAATGATAACATTTTCCTTGTGTCTGTGTCATGTATGCATATATTTATTAAAGAAAAATGTTGGAGAACCCATCGATCATACTTGAAGCTTAGCATCTTCTGAGAGTTCGATTTTGTTTGTAATTTCACTATGCTTTTGCAATGCATGTTGCATACATTGTATTTTGCCTTCCTGCAATATTAAAAATACGAATTCAAATACAAAACATTAAAAACAAGAGTCCTACTATTTTTTACTTTTTCGAATGAATGCCAATAATTTAAAATTTAAC
Organism: Octonoba sinensis; assembly: GCA_038502835.1. Taxonomy (NCBI): domain Eukaryota; kingdom Metazoa; phylum Arthropoda; class Arachnida; order Araneae; family Uloboridae; genus Octonoba; species Octonoba sinensis. The sequence continues at coordinate 50,767,761 of CM076601.1, read as the reverse complement.
GGAGCACCTAATAAGCGCAGTAAGTAATGACACATATATATTTAACAAGAAACAATAAAAAATGATAAAATAAAAACAAATATTTCAATTTTTTAAGGATTATCATTCACCCTTCTGACTGAAACGGACAATATTAAATTAATTATAGCCACCTTCAACGTAAAGCAACATTTGTAGTAATATGGACTGTTATTTAATGTCATTACATAAATGCGAACTTATTCTTTTTTAGAATTTTTTTTGCATAGTGCAATTATTTCTCTCGTAAGATTGAATGCTTCTAAATTGTATTCCATTTATTTTCTTTGCAGGTCTCTTAACATATGTTAACTGCCGAAGTGTACGATGGGCAATGCGCGTTCAAGACCTCTTCACTGGGGCTAAACTTTTTGCACTGGTAGCAATTATTCTTGGGGGTGCTGTCAGTATTGGTCAAGGTAAGTCGTTGATGTGTTTTCTTCCCGTCTAAAAAGGATTCCGCAAGAAACATTCTATTAAGAGACATCAGGGTGTCTACAGGTCACGAAAGAATCGAAAAAGTCACGAATTTGGAAATCGGTCACGAAAATAACAAAAAGTCACGAATATGTCACGAAAATTTTCCGCCCAATGGGACCGATCCCTTTTCCATAAAGCACCGGATATCCGGTATCCAACACATTTTTAGATATCCGGAATTCGATCCGGCCACTGCACGAAATATTCGGTTTTCCAACATATCATATTTTATTTTTAGAATTAATTAACATATGTTATATATAAGCCGCTTATGTGTCTGTTTGTCGCCGATAGCTTATTCCGAATTTCTTACTCCGAGAAAACTGCATCGTGCTGCCATCTACACAATTGTCTCTTTTATGAAAACGACTTATAATCAAAACATTTCTCTAGCATTTTGAGTGAGGCATCGCTAGATTTGCAATCTCCGTTAAAAAGTAATGTAAAATCGAATTTAATTTAATCCTTCTTTACTTGTATTAATTTATTTATAGTCTGCGCTTTTTATATATATTAAAGTGGCAGCGCTCTTTTTTCCAGTTTCGTTAAAACTATTGTTTTGACAATAATTATGTTGGATATAAATGAGTATTTTTCAAACAATTTGATTATATAGTAAATAATATTTTTATTTTACAGATTATCATAACTTAGATGGTTTTTTTTCGGTAAGAATTTTTTTCCCGAAATTATTATGTGTTAATTATTTCTTCATTAAATTTTAATGTTCTACCTCATAAATATCTCTTTGATTTGATGTGCATTTCCGGTTACTGGGAGAATTGTATATTTATAATATCTAGAACAGCGATCATTTCATATGACCGCCTACGAATTACAAATGTACTCCTTATTTGTAAGCTAAAAAATACGTAGAGAATTTACAAATTTTAAACCTCCTAGCCGGAAATTCAGTACTTATACGTCATAGGGATGACACCGAATATCCGATATCCGGCAGAATCAGTATCCGATGTATGTTACAGAGCAGCTTTCCATGTATTTACATAAAAATATTAAGTATAATTTCGTAAATTGCAATAAAAATTCATGCATATTTTTTAACAGTTTGAAACAACTTTTTCTTTTTTTTTTTTTTAATGCTAAGTAGAAACACTTACAGTAGTGCTACCAGTTTTTATGGAAAATGTCGGTTCTTAAAAACCTTATCCGTTAAAACGAACCTTATCTGTTTATAATCTTAATGATATAATCCTAATATGATAGTAAGTATTAATATGCTATTATTGAGAAAATTTGTTAGGGTTGACCGTGACCATCCAATGGTTGTTCTGACGGAAGTTTGCTATTTGTGACTAAAGATATTTCTAGAAAATAAGAATTGCATTCTTTATAGCAGTGAACAGAACATTCCTTCAATTTACTTAAAAACATTTTTGAAAGTCCATTCAAATTTGCTAAACCAGTGGAAACGCAAATGGAAGAAAAATGTTTTAAAACGACCATCAAAGAAGGAACACTTAAAGTAATTGTCTGACCAAACAAATAAAACCGCTTTAAAATTTTCCAATTTGATCAGTGTCTCGAACTGTTAGGTTTCTTATGTCTTGACAGATGCAATAAGTAAAGAACTTTAAAATAATAATTAAAAAATATAAGCATAGTTAAAAAATGCCGTCGTTTTTACTGCATACGTTGTTCTTATTTTGCGTTGCTTCCTGGTAAAATGAATGTCCTCCCCTTCCCCCTTAGTCAAAAGATTCAATGGTTAGCAATGGATTCTGTGACATGATTTCTTTCTTTCGTGGTTCTTTTTCTTCAGCAAACAGTACAGAACCCAAAACAATCATTTTTAACATCTTATGAAGCTAAGACTAATTTTAGAAATTCTGGAATGTAATCACAATGACTTGTTACAATGCATTAGTATTATTCTCCCAAAGTAAATAAACGGTAAACAGGATGAATAGTAAAAAAAAAGTTACTGATGTTCCAAATACACATCAAGTCTACCCCGTAATCTTATCTTTTCGGGCACACACATCTAAATTTCATAAGTCGAATTTCATAGCGTCAGCAATCTCGACTCAAACTTAGGTGGAAAAAATAAGCGAGTCCTCATGGCGGTAAAGTCACATTACACGTAACGTGATGAATGGTTCAGGCTACATGAATTTTTCATGAGGAAATTTAACTTCTTTCGGCCTGATAAAGCAGAATGGTTTCCTCCTTCATGAGCATAAACTATGAAGCAATGATTCTGATACGAGTCAAGTCGGGTATACTTCCAGATTTTCCGGAATGTTTAAAGAAACGGTTGAAAAAAAAAATTATTTCAGCTGCTGACGCAGGAAAAGTTATAAGTTCATCCTCAATATTTCTGAAACTTTTGGTTTTCATTTAGTAAAAATACACGTATAACTTCAGTAGCATAGTAAGGGTTTTTTAAGTTGGTTATTCGAACCAATCGAGACGCGATCATTTTGTTCCTAATAACTGGCTGGTCTGCTTGAACAAAATAAAAGTAGTTGCAATTGCAGACATGTGTTTCAGGGTTACAAGGAAGCCCTCTTTCAGAGCCACAGATGAGTAAAAAGACAAAAGGCTTACTTTTGTAGGACGACAGATAATGAAGAGGTGGGCTTTTGTCAAACGTCGTCTTATTCATCTGCTCGCATCTTTTTACACGGTTTTATTTAACTTGATTTGTCACGGAAGTTTGTTACGTGGTTTTCGACCATTATTACTGCATAAGTTGTCTTCAAACTTTGCACACCAGCTTATCTTCCGATGACAATACAATATTCCATTAATTTTTAATTAATGGCAATTGGGAAAAAAAATAAAATAATGGTTTTGGCTCTGAGGAAATTATCAGATTTATTATTTGTCGAATGGCAACGATAGCTTTGTGTGGATAATGTAACGATGTTATTTAACTTGATTTGCAGCCGAGTCTGTATCGCAGTGGTTGTAGCGTTATATTGTGGCACCGAGGGTCGTCCGTTCTAAACCAGTTCCCGGTCTCATCCATTCCATTCAACTTCATTTGTCACGGAAATTTGTTACGCGGTTTTCGACCCCTATTACTGCATTTTACTGTTTTTTTTAATAAAACAGTGTAACAACATTTTTTGGATATTTTATGTATTATTTGAATTGGAACATGAATCTTTCTAGCCACGAAACTCGACAAATCAGGTTTATTTTATTTGTGCTTTTAGTTGTAAATTTGGTCTTTAATAGTTCACTTAAAGGCAAAACTTCTGCTCTATAAAGCATTTTATTATTATTATTACGTTTCCCACCTTTGTCAAAGTAACACTTTTCTATTAGTAATCATATTTTACTTCATAATCGTTTTATTTTTCCCCCCTCGCAACTTTTCCGAGATAAGAAATTTTTCAGAAAGTGACGACATTTATTAAACTATGTGTACTAGAGTTCGTCCAACAGTCGAAATCTGACCGTAATAATCAAATTTAGCATTGAAAACATTACACTATTTATATAATTATATAATTATTAATCATCAAATTTGGCGATTATAACCTCCAGTTTATTTTGATCATCCTCAATCAAAGCAAACGTATTGTAAATCTTGTCGTCGTAGAGCCAATTGCGCTCATAAAGGTAGCCGCTTCAACTTCTACCGATTTAGTACAAAGTTGAGTGGCCGGTGAATAAAACTTAAATGTTTGCTTCCATACACTATTCTCATTTGTCTTTTCATTGTTTCATAGAAGCCTTCACTCAAACTCTTATTATAATTGCTTTTAATATTGCTGCTTAATGGCAACTAATTCTTCTTAACAATGATATTTATATTTATTACCTAATAACTTACTCAACCAAGACATGTTGCCATCTGCTATCTATAGCAATATAACATTACAATTACAAATGAGGCTCGCCTGACCATGGCTGCCTGCGATCATATAGCGGCTGTCCAAACGGGCGAAAAAGTGCGTGCAAGCAGAACTTAAATTTTCTGCCACTTCAGTCAATTGGCGCTGTTAGCCTGTACTTAAAAGCAAGGATTTAAAGGTCTAACCATAGCAATATCATCGCGTTAAAGGCTTGAATTTCAAGACAAATAAACATTTAAGTGTTGAGGGCAAAAGTAACTATCAAAATAAGTTGCAGGGTTATGTATTTGCCATTAAAACGTTTTTAATACAGAGGAAAAAATAAAAAGATCGTTTTTTTGGTAGTAACACATGCAGACTTTGAAGCTGCTCGTTAAGATATAAGTTTTCATACATACTTATACTTTTATATATATAATGAACACAGAGAAAATTTTCTTCGCAATTGGTTGATCATATTATGATTTCAGATTAATTTTTATTTTGAACGACAATAATTGCGCATAATTTTCTGAAATACATTTATCCTCTCATATTGTGTAGTGCAAATAAATTGGGTAGCAGGTTTTTGAAAGCCGTATGGAATAGTCTTTAAATGGTTATTAGTTACTTTACTATTAAGCAATTTTCAATACATTCATGTTAATACTATTAAATAACAGCAGTTTAAAGAAAAATGACACAGGTTATGATTAATAAAGTTATTTTAAATGTATGTGTTAATTGAATTATTTCAATTCCATTTATCGTAAATTTAATTATTTCAGGAAAGTGGAACAGTTAGGTTGTGAAGTGACTTAACAAATAAAGATTAGTTGAACTTTTTTGTAAATAAGTAAATGATTAATGCAACAATTTTTTATTGTTATTGACAGACTAATAGCATGATACTAATAACTAATATTGCATTGTATAGTATAGCTGACTTCAGTTAACTTCAACAGATGGATTATCATATATTTTTTTCTGGTCTCATCTAAAGCAATTACACTAGTTTAATATTTAGAATAAAATCCTAAAATAGTAAGTAAGAAAGGTCAAAGATTAGGCCTTTGTACAAGAAAACGCTTCAATAAAATAAACAATCAAAGGGAAATATTTTCAAATATTACAATTAAGTACAATAAATGAGAAATTAAAAATAATTACTTAAACCGCTTTATTATATGCGGTTCAGAGTTATCAAGATTACTTTTAAAACTTGTAACTGACAATACATGGGTGCCAACCCCCTAAGCAAGATGGTGCATACTAATAGGTACGAAATCCCCCCCAAAAAGACAACCCCCCAAAAGGGCTAAAACTCAATGAAAGCATGCCCCTCTGTACAGGGGTATCAAACATTTCATATAAATTTTAATGGCGCATTCTATGCCATGAACTTCCCTTGTGGACACCTCTGGATAAGAGCAATTTTTCTTTAATGTTTCCTTTAAACATTTTTATTTAGATGATACTCCTTGACAGCAAAAAGCAATGAGTATTCTCAGTCGGGGGGTAATATTTAATACCAAGACTTTGCAACTGGCATTTCTTCGATGAAATCCACCAAAAGCTTTCGGATTCTCTGATTTTCTGTAACCTGATTTTCCTTAAATCCTTTCTTAAATTAATTTTTTCTCAGTTTTAAATTAGAAATCAGAAATACGCTTAAGGGGTCATTCATAAATGATGTCAGCTTCGAGGGGGAGGGGGGTTGAAATTGTGACAAAGTGTGACAAGGGGAGGGGAGGGGGTAACAAGAAGTGTGACATCAGGCTTATACTACATAGCGTGACAAGTGACAAAGGGGGGAGGGAGCCAAATATATCGGAAAAGAGCGTTACATCATTTATGAACGGTCCCTTAGATAGTTTATTTACTTTTCTATGCTTTTATGGTGTAAAAAATGGGTGTACTCATGAAGGCGTTAAGAATCAACAATAAATCTTATAGGGAAGTCTCCCTTCTTTTTAGATATTTCAATTGTAATCCCTGTTCATGTAGCTTGAGTTTAATTTTAGAAAGGTACATTACTAGGTTTATAATATAGATTCTCTCTCACTCATTCCACTTTTAACTTTATCATTCTATACAAGCATAAGAAATTTAAACTTCTCAGAACAAAAAAAAAAAATATATATATTTAAAAGCATAATCTAGATATAATATGAAGTTCAAAGTTTACTTTTGAGTGGAAAAATTAATGAGTTGACCAACGTTCTAATAGCGCAAGTTGCAAAAATTACTCCATACACATGCTTTGGAATTAAAAAGAACCCCTTTATCAATGCGTAAAGACTTGACCTAAAAAATGTAAGTAATCCAAGTGAGTGCAAATCACTCGAATTACTTGCATCCATATACATAAAACTCTGTTCATTGATAAAAGGATACCCCTTGTCACGAAATAAGTTTTCTGAAGTTTGGGCTATAATAACGTTAGTTTTCTTATTAATAATCTGAACTACAAATAAAACTAATGCATAAATAAATGAAATCAGTAAAGTTCGAGATATAAGGGGAAAATGCAAATGTCAGCCCTCACTGGTTAGAAATATCATCTAAAGCGTCGAACTCACGATTTCTATTTGTAGAGTAATTGAACAGGTGACATGTGTTGAGTGAAAAAACAATTAAAATATATGCATATAAACCGAACGTGAATTTAGTAAATCCCTAAAATTATAAAATGTATGCATTTACTAATTTAATGCTTAGAAAAAACACTCCATTGCTTTTTGTCGTTTTTATTTGATTTACGATGAAAGATTTTTTTAAAATAAATATATATATATATTAGACACAATTAACCATCGGGAGACATATTTCCGATCAGTAATGCATAAACTAAAAATTTACCGAAAAGAAATCTATATGATGCATGCTGCAAACCCAACAAAAACAATGCTTTCGCAATGTATTTCCATACAAAACTAGTACATGCTTGCAGTGCACCAGTGAGGAAAAAAGTAACTATCGTTTGAACGCTTATTTCTTTGTTCTGGCGCAGCGTCTGCATAGCCGCTATATGATCGCCGGCAGTCATGGCCTGACAAAAAAAAGGGGAACAATAAACTTTTACCAAAATTGTTTAATCGATATCGCTAAAACTCAATAGCTACTAAACAAAAAATTAGTAAGAAAATCGGTTGAGAAAATGGTTCTTAGCTGTTTTGTCTTTGCCTATTTATATATAGATTATATTTTTTCGGGTCTCATAAAATTTGTATTTCTAAGCATATTGCATGACATTTCCAAAGTATGTAATTGAAATAATTAAGACTTTTTATATAAATGTGAACAAAATAAATGCCTACACTTCTTACTAAATTATTCAATTGACTTTTCTATTCAATTATTATGGACTCAAATTGCTGTTCTTATTGAATATAATGTTTTTCAGGTCACACAAAATATTTGGAGAATGCATTTGAGGGCGAATTCACTGCAAAATCTATATCTTTGGCTTTCTATTCTGGACTTTTTGCATATGGAGGCTGGTATGTATTTCTTCTTTTTTTCCCCCACAAGATTATATATACAAGATATTTATTTATATAGCAAAAGAACCTACAGAGGATTACTTTTGCTGAAGTTCTGCAGATAAGCAAATCTAGTATTATATGGTATATATTTGTAATGAAAATAGAAAATACATGTTTCCGAGTTACAAAGAATATCCCAAGTAGCATTAACTCCATTTCCTTGGACTGAAGAAGGGGTCCCCTATATACCTAAAGCATATGCTTGGAACTTTCGTTGCAAATTTATGGCAAGTAAGGGTGAATTTGTTTGTGTTCATATCCGTTGTAAAACAAAGTTTTAAAAGAAAAAAAATCTTTGGAATCTCTATGTACTTAATCTATTGTATCTACGTTTCTTTCTTGCCATTAATTCCGTTGGGTTAAAAAGTACAAGATTGAGATATAATTGTATATAGTAGATTTGCGGAGCCGAGGTTGTAATTTTATCGGTGTTTCAGACACCAGTTAAGCGAGGGTAATTGTAGCTTCAGAACGCAAGGGATTTCTTGAACATGATTTATTTTCTTAATAAAGAGTTCTTTATTCAACACCTTAATAAATATTTTACGAAAATGACTTTCTTAAAGATAAAATACGTACTTATTTTAAACAGGGAAAGTTAAAAAAAAAATTGAATAACCCGTTTTCTAATTGTAACCCAAGTTTCAAAGACAAGAAAACAATTGTTTTGAGTTTCAAAGGCAAAGATATACTGGTAGGAGGAATGTTTAAAAGACTAAGGGGTAAAAGCTAAACGGACTTGCAGAGAATTAGATGCAGGAAAACGTCAGCAATTCATCTATAAATATGTTAAAGTCTTAGAGACAAAGCATAACTACAACGGTATTTCAGAAAATTAATTGGCTGCGCAATTGTTGGTTCTGAGAATGAGGAGTTATAAGAGAATCAGAGCTGTAATATGAGTAAAGTTTGAGGGGTTTTCTACGCATTCCGAAATCGCTTGTTCTATTTTAGGTGTTAGAATTTGGTCTATATACAATCCGTAAGAAACGCTAGTGCAAAAAAAAATTATTTAGCGTAAAATTAAAACTTATGTTTTAAAGAATGATTTAGTGCAAAATGCTTACCCGCTTTACAAAGATCAGTATTAAAACTCTTTCGTGTTATCGATGTTATAGATTTTACCTCCAAGTAATTTTAAACTACAAAAAAAGTTTTTTCTATATGCATCATTTAATAATTTTATTCTTTGTTGATTCAGTACAAATATTGATATGAGCATGATGTTTGCATTTAAAATTTATCAAGGTTAGCTATTCTATTTATCTTCATCATTTGACTTGAATATTATTAGAGAAATATGCTGAAAATCTGACTTAAAACCTATTTTTCGATCTTATTAAGTTACTTTCCAGTGCAGGATCTAATTTATCAAATTAAATCCTGCACTATCTGAGAGGAAATATTTCAGCCACAGACGAAGTTTTTTAAAAATAAGGATTACAACTTATATGGTTTCCAGGAAGCCATAAATACGTTCAAAATCAAGTGTGATGAATCGCTCTTCAAAAGGTAATCTGAATTTAATGACACAGAAACAGGTTATACAACCATAACGTGTTTAAATATAGTGATCGTTTTTTTAGTCTACTTTCCCGTAAAAGTAAAAAAAAATAATAATAAAGCATGAAAGAAGGCTTAATGTATCGTGAAAATATCGTTAAAAATCAAGAAAAGTCAAAAATAAGTGAAGTAATTAAATAAAGATTGAAAAATAAAAAATTTGAAAGTAGGGTATTGAGATGAGGAAAAAGTGTGTCTGTCGGTCTGTCTGTCGGTCTGTCGGTCTGTCCCCCCCTAATAACTTTTGAACGAATTGTCCGATTGGAAAAATTCTTTTTGCATTCGAAAGATCTCGGCGAGGACATCTCATTTACATATTCTACTTTTTGATTTGAACAATTTTTTGTTCAATTTTGAACAGTTCAAAAAATTTTAACATTAGCGCCTATGGACAAAATTGAAGCAAATTCTGTAAACTCTGGGCACAAGAGCCAAGTTCCTATTGAAAGCTTATTGAAAGGAGTTCTCGGCGTGAAATATTGATTTGAACAGTTTTTGTTCATTTTTGAACAGTTCAAATAATTAACACAGAGCTTACGGGGAAATTTCAACCCTATATAAATCCTGATCTAACGGACCGATTTGCTTGGAACAAACTTTATCGGAAAGCTCTTATAACTTAGAACATGTAGAAATAGAAAGTTTATCCAGAACTTACGAGTCTATTTTGCTATGAAATTTTTTGATCGGGATTTTCAAGGATATTTCTCAGTGGCTCAATGAGTGAAATAATGAATGAATGAATAAATGAATGGGTGAAAGAATAAATCAATGAATAAATGAATGAGGAAAAGAATGAATGAATAAATTATTGAATAAATGAAAATATAAATAAATGAGTGAATAAATACATGAATGCGTAAATGAATGAATAAACACTTGAATGAGGTAGCGAATGAATGAATAAATGCATGGCTGAATAAATGAAAGAATGAATGAGTGAGTGAATGAATATGTATTATCCGTTGAAAAGGGTACATTTTCAATAATTAGAACTAAAGATAAATAAGAAAGAGAGAGAAAGAGATAGCTAGATTATAAATTTGAATTTGGTGTATACGGGAAAGTAGGCTCGTATAGTTCTAGACGGAACTTCTTGTTATAGATGAATTTTCTTTTACTAATTATGTAAGATTTTGACTAATTTAATTTATGAAATTTGTACAAAATGACGCTGGAAATGCAAAATAGAGCTTGGGTTTTCCACCATAAATCTTTACCAACAATGAACTCCAAAGTACGCCTTTCTGTCAGTTTTTTGTGGAAGAATTCCTCATAAACCAGTCTCTGATTTAAAAAAAAAAAAATCTTTGTGATAATATTGTTTTGAAACATAGTGAGATGCTCCTGAAGGCATTTTTTGATTTTTCTATTTTGGAGTTTAACTAATATATTTAGCATAATTTCAATAATATGGAATTGAAGAAATTCTTGCATTTTTCTACTCTTATTCTTTTTAAAGTTAAAAAATGTGTAAATTTACAGTTTGTAATAATAGTAAAAGATTAAAAATGTTTAAAGTTACACGTTTATCGCCATGATTTGAATATTTAAAATTGAAAGTATTGTTGCGCTATCCAAACAGTCGAAACGAAGCTATCGTTGCCATTCGACATGTAATAATTCTGATAATTTTCTCAGAGCCAAAATTACTAATTTTTTCCCTAATCAACGTTAAAATAAATTATAAAATAGATTGAATATTGTAATGTCGTCGAAAATAAGCTTGTGCGGAAAGTTTGAAGATAATTTATGCAGTAATAGTGATTGAAAACCGCGTGACAAACTTCTGTGACAAATCAAGTTAAATAAAACCGTGTAAAAATAAATGCTTTTCATTAAACAAAGAGAAATCTTTATTGGTCCATACTTTATCATTTATTTGTTCTACGCAATCTCACTTGAAATATATACAAAACGCGTGATTTATTGTTTTGGAATTTCAGAAAGAAACACATTTCATCTATGTGAGCTTCACTGTATGATTATGAAAAAACTATTTTTTATTTGCTTAGCAAAGCAAATAAAAGCATTAACCCTCTAATTTCTATTTCTCTCTATGAATAATAATGAAATTATGGAGCAAATTACACAATATGAGCAACGAACAGTTTTCTTAAAACTTTTTCTCATTTTTTTTTTGAGTAATCAGTTATTTTAAGTTGGTTAATTTTAAATATTTTTAAATTGCGTAACACAGCAATTATAATTTTTTCTTCTATATAATGGATATTTCGAACTGAACTTCTTCAACTGAGAAATCAAAGCAATTCTTTCTAAAATTATCGAATTATTTACTTTTTACTACTTAATTCTACTACATTATAAAAAAAACATCTTCAGTACCTACTTCAATAATTTAAAATTTTTGAAACTCTGATCAAAACCAAGATAGTAAATTTCCTGGAGGCAAATAAAGTATTAACTGGTTTTCAATATGGGGGACGGGGGTTAGGAAGGGTAGGTCCTGTACTACAAATTTGTTGCATTTCTATGACGAGGTTACCATGTCTTTAGAAAAGAAAAAGTGCGTAGCTGTATTTTATATTGACTTCCAGAAAGCTTTCGACAAAGTACCGCATGAAGATCTTCTTAGCATACTTGTTTACATGGTTTATTGGGGGAAAAACATTAATTTGGGTTAAAAATTCGCTGACTGAGAGGAAACCAAGAGTAGTAGTTAAAGCAGGGCTGGAAAAAGACCGGTTTTTTTTTTTTAAAACCCAAAAACCAGGTTTTTTTGGTTTAAACCGGGTTTTTTGGTTTAAACTAATGCAGCACTTTTAAAGCTTTAGGAAATTATTAAAAATATTAGTTATTGTGTGTTATTGTTCTATTTGCCACTATTTAAAATAAATAGTTGATGTTTCTTTAAAATATCAATTAATTTTAATTAATTTCTTGTCAATATAGTAAAAGGAATCAACTTTATGTAATACCAAGCCAAAAATTCTGTATAACAATGATAGCTAATTTGTAATATTTTAAAAGTGAATGTTGATTAATGAAATTGGGAATAAATAAATGATTATTTATTATTAAAACTTCAGTTTTAACTATAGGGATGTAACAAATAGTGATTTGGCCAAATTACGGAATATTAAAATTTCTAGAAAATCGTTGTAATAGAAAGAATTTGTCAAATTTAAAAGCATTCACAAAGTCAAACACCCATTCCACACATTAATCTGTTCTTGTTTGTTAATAATCTAAAACTATCAAAAATTAATGTATTTTCTGTATTGTTTTGAATGCAATAAAACTGAGAATTTCACCCACAAGTGGAATGGAAATGACAGGTTTTAATGTAAGCATTAGCATTACTGTAATAGTTATTTAATTCAAATTAAAGAAATACTATTGCTTAGTGAACTTTTACCTTGCTCAAAATAGTTTTATGAAAATATGTTATAAGTTATAGAAGTTAATATTTTTATTTTATGGGGATTTTTTACATACCTGTTCTTAAAAGTTTTTTTTAAATTTAATGCATTGAACTGGAATATACTTTTATTTTCAAAAACACCAATAACTTATACTATCTTAATATTCATGATACATTCTAGGCTTTTCACACTCTCTTACCCGATATTAACAATAAATCAGTCTAACCAAACAAAGTCGGACTTCCACTTTGTTAAAAATGCATAATAAAAATGCTAGCTTTTGGAAACGAATGTTAAGTATAAAATACAATATTATAACTTTAAAATCTGTTTTTGTTCAATCAAACCAAAAACAAAGGGTTAAAAAAGTAGTATTTCTTAAATAACTATATACTATTATATTTTTATAACTATTATTTTTATTTATTAAAACTATGTACTAATGCGCGCTTTTGCAATACCTATAACACAATTTTAAATGTTTAAAATCTACTACTTTCTTTAAGTTTTACATTTCTACCGTAGCAGAACTATTCTGCCAAACAAAAAGTCCATCAATATTTGGTCAGGCCGAATTTGACCTTAGCGAATATCTCGGCTTGGTGATGAAATGACTATTCGGCCAGGCCGAATATTCGTTACATCCCTAGTTTTAACTTGCATTTTAATATTCATTCAAGCTGGAATTATCAGGAACATAGCATTTTTCCACGTGTTTCTTCATTCGCAGAACCTTGGCCTTCAATTTCTTTATTGCATACTTTGCAAACTGCTGTTGTACCTTTCCTCTTATCTGATTTTATTTCAGTAAAATTAATCCAAATTTCATGTTTTTTCCTGCCTGACCCAGACATTTTTATAATTTAATCTTTGTGAATTTAGCTCTTTGCATGGGTGAAAGTAAGAGGATTTCAAAGGACAGAAGTTAAAATAAATTTCCCTAACTCCAAAAACATGCATTTTCTAGAAATTTTGTTTGCATTGCGTATATATATTAATTATCTCCCCAAACCCCCGATAATAGATTAACATTAGCAATAACAATATTTAATAATTAAGATGGGAACTCAAGTCGAACATTTTAAAAATCATTCCTCAAGTATTTTAACAAATTACTAAATTTTCTATAATTAGCAACATCATAACATATTAAGCTTTTAAATGAAGAAATCGGAAAAACATTTACAGCACATTTAAATCTGTATTAAAATACTTTAGTTCTAAGTATTCTGTCCTTTTCCATGTAACAATTTACAAAAACAAAAAAGAGACGGAAATTCGTCTATGGACCGAATACTTTACCCATGGCTATTTGATTCAGAACATAGAATGGTTGTAAATTGTTTGAAAATAATACTACATGTTCTTGTAGAATTGAGATTTTTCATGAGAGTAGAAGTTCATAAATAAAAAGGTTTTATCCAAAATACCAAAACTATTATAAAATATTCAAAAAAATAATGTGTTTTTTTTGAAAAAAAAACCGGTTTAAACCAAATAACACTAGTATTAACAATCTCCAATGAACATCAAGAAAGTTCTTAAAATTCTTGATGTTCATTGGAGATTGTTAAATTGGCTAGGACCAGCATAGCTGGGCCCTGTGCCTGTTGCTGGTTGTCACTTTTGTATTTGTATTTATAATGGCATAATAATTTTTGTCTCTCTCTGTATAATGTGCAATGTGCTTCTGCAGCTGAGAAATCAAAGTAGATACATATAGTAACCGATTTATTTATTTTATGACAGCAAAATAGTATGAATAGAAAAAAAAATGTGTACTGAAGTGATGTATTATGCATAAAATGTTTATAGGATGTGTTCTATTTTAGGAACTTCCTAAATTTTGTCACGGGCGAGTTGAAAGACCCGTACAAGTAAGTCACTGTTTTATAACGCATGACAATGTAATTTAATTTAGTTTTTAGCAAGAAGCATTATTCAGCCGCTAGGATTCTGTAAGTAAGATTATCATTATAAAAACAATGAAAATCAGTACTTATCAAAAAATCAGAGGCGTAGCTAGGTGGGGGAAAGGAGGGACAGCTGTCCCCGCGCGCAGCGTCAAGGGGCGCCAAATGAATGTTAATTTATTTTATTTTTAAATGCGAAAAGAAAATTATTTGAACTGAAGAGGTGTGAATATGTACGACAAAAAGGTGGGAGCACCGCAAACCATATCGGGAATGACTAATATAGAACAGGAGTGCGTGGAAAATCAGACAAATAATTTTGCGAAGCCAGTGTCCCATTTTCCCCTTAGAAGTGAATAGTCGAGGAATAAAAATGAAAGTTTAAAGAGTTGCTTTTTAGAGCTATTAATTATTTAGAAAGAATATTTTTTTTTTTTCAATTTCCTTTAGAGGCGCCCCTAGGCTTCCAGGGGCACAGGGCGCAAAATCTTCAGTTGTCCCCGAGCGCTGAAAACCCTAGCTACACCTCTGGAAAAAATCTCACATCATTTTCGTTAAATGAAGCCAAGATCGTCAAACAAGGCAATTTTTAGCCGAAAAACGAAAAACCGCTCAAACACTCGTAAATTCGTGTGACCTCAAAAAGGTATTTTAATTATAACTTCATTATTCTGCAATAAATTCGCCAAACTTTGGGCGTATTTGTTTGGTTGACGGAATTTTCCGTAAGTACCAAAAAAGGGGTTAAAGAAAAATGGTTATAAATAGTTGAAAATTAATTTGCAAAAATGTTGAAACGTGATAGTGCAAAAAGGTAAATACTCTGTTCTGGTGTTAAAAGGTTAATCCACTGTTCTGTATTACAGTGTCGAGGTAGACTGTAAGCAACATACCACTTAATAGCTGCTTTTATAATTTTCTTTTAAAATAATTGAAAAATTTAAGGAAATACTTGTATTTATATTTTTGTTATCTCGAATCCAAAGAATCAATTAAATCTGAGTTTTTGAGTGATAGAGGGTTAGAAAAAATTTAAAAAAAAGAAAAAAATAAAATTCTGAAATGCGTGCATTTAAATTTTTGTTACTATCTCGAAGGCAAAAAAAATAATAAATTTCGAGTTGTTGAGTGATAAAGGGTTAAGCATATTGTAAAGTCACTTGTTAAGATTTTTTCACCAGGCATATTAAAAACTAAAAGTAAGGAATAAATGTGCAATAAAAAATCAAGTCTAATGTTATAAAATAAAAATAGACTAAACAAAAATATATTCTTTGTGTCAAATTTTGACACAAATAATATGTATGAAAAAAAGAAAATCGAGCCTTTATTCATAATTTCATAATTTTTTTTTTTTTGGAACAAGAATACAAAATTTAATTCTCACATTACATCGAATTTCAGTTTTCAAAAATAATTTTCTTAAAATAAAATATCAAATGAAGTATTAAGTTGCAGAAAAATATCGCATCTGGAAAAAGCACTTTTGTAAAAATTTATCTCAGATATTTTGAAGTGCTTATAGCAAAGCCAGTTTGCTAAAAAAAAAGCAGCTATTAAGCTAATTCTTCGTAGAATTTTTCAAAAGTAATTCACCTTAAGGACAAGAAGGAAAGAAAAATCCATTGCCAAGATTACGTAAACCGAGTAATGGATATGGGTGAAGTCAAATCCTTGCCTAGTCTGATCGTGCATGACTGAACAAGTAACGGTTGTCGATTGACATCTGATCTTCTCAGATAAAGTTTTTCAGTGAAATGTATGTTTCTGCTTCAGTAGGTTCTCAATGCCAAGTCAAGGATGCTGTTACACATTTTTTAGGTGTTGTTGTTTCTTTGCATGGTTGGGGATTGTTTCCAGGAATCCCTATACTGGTGACTCTGACTCAGAACAGAGAACCACTTCAGCATATCTGGTTTGCTCCAGTTTCGATTCTGGTCCATTCTGGTTCAAGCGAACTGTACTTTACATGGTTTCTGTTCTATTTTTTCTTCTTTTCTTTCAGACCTATATTGTGGTTTTAGTTCATCCCGAAATTTACAGTCGGAATTTTGAAGATGTACCAACGTATTTTGTATAACTCCACTAAAATAAGTCGAAAACAACGAAACTCCAATTTAACTTTAAAAGATTACTGAATAGTACTTAAAAGAAAAAAATAAAGAACAAAAAAACAGAAGCCATGTTGAAAAACATATTCTTTAGTAGTTTTTTACTCTTTTGGACATGAAAAGAACTTTTACTGTAAAATTTTTTCAAAACGTATCAGTATCAGTAAAACGGTACTTTTATTTTAAAAAAATATTTGAAGTTTCTTGCATTTAAGAGTAAAGTTATTTAAATTAAAGTATAGTAAATTTCAACGGTTTTGTCCATTTCACACTTTATTCAAATAGTTATGGTTATCTTCAGCTTGGTGGCAAAATTATTGCCAAGTTATCTGTGGGAGGGAGGGATAATTCGCACCGGGGGATACCCTTTAGGGGGTTTTAGAGGGTGATGATGACGGGGCAAAATGAGATAAAGAGTTTTTGAAAAATACGTTTACTTGAACAACACTTTTACAGATGCTATTTCAACGTATACTAAAAATAATAAATGTTGTTCACAGAAAGTTACATCAAATTAACAAAATAAAATTTCTAAATATTTTTCTTTCTTTCTTTTTTTTTTGCACTACTGAAAATAATATAGACTACAAAACTAAAAGTTTATATAACACAAAAGCATATTTTTTGTGAAGGGGTGTCACAAATTACCGCCGCCCCGTGGGTAATACCCATGACAAGAGCACCACTGGCTCAGTTCAAATACGCGCACATGTGTATTTAGGTATGTTTTTTTCTAAACTTTTGTCTAGAATATTTTTTTGGCTAATAAATCGCAACCTTAAGCAAGGTGGTCTTTTTGGACCATTTAGTTATTTACTTCTTTCTATCCTACAGATAATAGTATCTTAACCGTTTCGCCACTACTGGGAGAGACATACGTCCGGCAGGAAGTTTCAAATGAATGTTGAATAAAAATCTGTTTCTTGAATATGGGGTCCTCTCCCAGTTATATTCTTCATTAACATGAGAACTCGGTGAAATTTCCTCGCAATTATTAGTTACAGAACTCCCAAAAAAATTAATTGCGTTTCGGTTATTATTGCACATTTCAGTAACATTGGGTCACACGTTTCTCATTAAAACATAACAACGATACTCATACCCCATTCCTCTGTGATTTAGTTTTTTAGCACTTTGAAGACATTGTATTTTACAATCTATCTCCATAAAATAGGTAACAAACAGTCGTTGTCGAGCCTGTAACTCCAGTAGAGGTGGTTACGCACCGCACTGATAAATATTTACAATTAAACATTTTTTATCACAAGTTATATTTTGTTTATAAGCAGTATAAACAACATGGTTGCTAACACTGCTTATTTGTAAAATAATTATTAAAACAAAATTATTTTAAAAAAACAACGTTTTTCTTGCGCCCTACAGTTTTTTTTTTTTTTGTTCCAGAACTTTTCTTCCACGATCTTTTGACGATCGCAGCGCCGCTACTGAATTGTGGTGGCAATTTTCGGAACTAATCGCCATATTTAATTTTATTTTATTGGAAATTCAGAAACTCATAAAATGATAAAAGTGGTAGAATATCGCATTGTCATCTGGTTCTGAGCTATATGTAAAGTTTTAGAACAATAACTTATCGGGAAATGGTCGAAAATTCGATTGCAAAATTCCGCGGACAGACAAGAAAGCAAGTTAAAAAAAACGTTGTAAAAATTATTTTCCTCTGTTATTTTGCGTGACATTGCTTCTTTTGTTCTACTACCTGTGAAAAATTTATTGCCTTATTTTATTTATTTATTTATTAATTTTATTACCTTGTTTCTGTATGATGATTATTGCTTTGGGATAAAGTGTAACTTACGTATTAAACTTATTTAACTCGTTCCTAAGAAAACAAATGTATGTATATTGGTATTGAAAATGTTAAAAATACAACAAATGTCCTGAGTATTATGTTTTTTCTTTTTTTAACTGACTTAATCCCAATAGTTATTTCTTTTATCTGTAGAAATCTCCCTAGAGCTATCTGGATTGGATTGCCGTTAGTTACTTGTGTTTACGTTCTCACAAACGTTGCATATTTTGCTGTTGTCCCGCCAACCGAGTTGCTGGCTTCTCCTGCCGTTGCCGTGGTAAGGAAATTCATCCTGATCTTTGTTAATTTCTCGTTACGGAATTCTTTCCGACGGAGGCATTGATAGGCTAATTCTTCTAGGTTTAAAATTGGTCCTGCTAATCAGGCGGATTAGGATTGTCTGGAAGTAGGAATTATGCTAAATGCCGTTCATGTACTGAATCGCAAGACTAGTGTGCCAGAAATTATTTATTCTTTTTGTATTTTATTTATGTTTAAATCATAAACTGTGAATTTCAAAGTCTTATATATACAGCTTAACAGTGTCATCTAGAAAGTAAAATTCAGTTTATGAATTAAGCATAAATAAAAAACAAAACTAATAAATAGTTGCTCGCACACTTATGCTAATTATTATCATTCTATGCTAATGCCGTTCAAGTAATGAATCATAAGAATAGTGTGAGAGCAAATATTTATTATTTTGGTTTTTTAGTTATGTTTAATTCATAAACTGTGACTTTCACTTTCTAGATGGCGCTGTTAAGCTTTATATATAAGATTGTAAAATTGTGAGAAAGGAACATATGGCCACGGATATGTATGAAAGAAGTCTCAATGTATCGGTAAAAATACCGTTTAAAATTTAAAAAAAAGTCAAAAATAAGTGTAGTCATTAAATAGAGGTTGAAAAATGCAAATTTCAAAGTAGGGTTTTGAGATTGGGAAAATGTGTATCTGTCGTTCCTTCCGAGTGAGTGAATGCATGAGTGAATGCAGGAATAGGTATTAACAGCTGTAAAAGGTACGTTTGAGGTAATTAAGAACCAGAGCTAAATGAGAAAGAGCGGGACAGTTAGATTATAAATTTGAAGTTGGTATACATGGGATGGTAAGCTCGTATAGTTCTAGACGGAAGTTCTTGTTTCCCTAAGAATTTTGGAGTAAATGTGACATGATAGATGTATTGATACAATTAATATTTAGTTCTCATTTTTCTTAAATTAAATTTTCTTTTCTTGAGTCTCGTTATTCTATACCCAGGCGAAACGAGAAATAAGACATATACGAAAAAGTGGACACTCTCCTACTTTAGAAGAAATCACTCTTAATAAATGCTGAATAGTACACATTAATGTACTAAAAAAGCATCATGACAATAGATTTTTCACTTCCTGAACTTTCAATAAAAGAACTTGTTGCTGGATGCATGTTGTTCCCATAGAAACGCTACCCCTAAATGAGCGGATGCCATAGCGACAAAAAAGCATTCGGAAAGTGTTAGGGAAAATTCTTTTCTTTTCCGAAAAGAAAGAGTGTGGGGACATTTTTGCTTTTCTTCTCAGCTTCCTTAATGAGCATCGGAACGCAGAGAATTCGAAATTTAGGTTTGCGACTCCACATTTTTTCCCTACAATTTTTCATTCCTTCTCAATTGTTTTTGTACCGTTTTCCCAAAGTATTCGGCGTCGGTATTCTGGAAATTAATGAAAATATTTTATCTCATTAAAATAAATGAAGTCTATACTATGGTTTTTACTTAAACTTAAACGCATTCCGAAGAACTCCAATATTATTATAAAATATCTGGACATAAAAATCAATTAAATTTTTTAAAAGTTAAGTTTTCAACTTACCAAGCAAAATTATAATCTGGCATACCGTTATTTAAAATAAATAAGTAAAAAAATAAATAAAATAAAGTAATCTATATAAATAAAACCGAAAGTTTGTGTGTGTGTCTGTCTGTCGATCGCGTCCTGGCGAGATGGAACATGCCAGAAGTACGAAATTTTGGTTACAGGTACCTTGGGTCAGATCCTCGTGCACCTCGAAGCGTTTTTCCTAAAATTCGATTTTGTTCTATTTTTATTCCAATTTTAAGCAAAACTGTTGATTTTGGGTTTATCTCATCGAAGAAACGTCCCACGTTTTAGATTTTTACAGCATATTGATGCCAGTAAAAAGCTGCACAACATGATCTCCTTCTCAAGTTCGTAGAACAAATAGAACACGTGCAATATTCATTTAAAGTAGTTTTCGAACTTTAAAGCAAGGCTTACCTCTGAATTTATCTGCTCAATTTGCGAGTTTTCGCCAAAATAAATAGTACTTTTGTCTCCAAAAGGAAAATTTCTGCTGAAGCAAAACTGATGAAAATTCCTTTCGGATTAAATTGCAAACATATACTTTTCTCGCCAAGAAGATGTATTTTTTTTTTCCGCGTGGTCAATTGTTTTTCATTATTTTAAGTTTCGAATTTTTCTGCATAAGATGCATAACTAATTTTTCTTCATAACTTCATAAGATGATGTCTTTTTGAAATTCGTAGAACAAGTAGGACACACACAATGTTCATTTTTTAAGTAGTTTTCGAATTTTAAAACGATTCTTCAATTACCTCTGAATTTATTCGCTCAAGTTGAGTATTTTCGCCGAAATAAAGAGTACTTTTGTTGCCAAATAGATTATTCCTGTTACAGCAAAGCTAATAAAAATTAATGTTTGGATAAAGTTGCATACATTTACTAGGTTGGAAGGCTTTCGATATCGCTGATTTTTGATGAAATTTAAAATTTCGCCAAGAGGTGATAACTTATTTTCCCCCGTGCAGTATTTGTTCTTAATATAGTATGATATTTTACGCTTCGTAACTTTTCCAAACGGCGCCAAAATTCCTTATTAGTAATATTGTTCTCATTCAATTCCATACGTGATTTACATTGTAGGATCTTGGCGCATTTGCGCTACGCTTCTATTACAATAGTGCGATTTGGCGAACTTCTACTTTATTTTAACTTTTTTACGCAGCGGTTTTGATTGAGTCCATGTTTTACTTAAGTGATTTATTTTATAGCATTTATTTATTTTTTGTACTGCCTATTTGCCACCGTTTGGACAGAATTTAGTTATCTCTTTCTGTCAACTTATATTTCACACAGTATTGGCGCAGTACTAACCATTTTCCAACTGAAATGTGCATGTTTCTTTGCCTTTGGAAATAATGCTTTTCTTTCTTCCGTTTTTAGCCGAATTTTATAAAAATGCTATTTTATTGAATTTTAGTAAGTGCTTTGGCGATTTTGCAAGCGAGATTTTTAGCAACCGGTGTCCTTATTCTGATGGGTATTTTCAAATGGACTGTTGGAAATTTTAGGAACAGCAGCTCTTAAAGTTCTGTAGTCTAATGGGCATTTTTAGTCACTGACGTCTTTATTCGAATGGAGATTTTTTGAGACTCATGTCCTTATTAGGGGTGCTTAGGAATAGTTGTCTTTACTCAAATGGAGGGCTTTAGGGAATGCTTTCTTCATTGTAGCAGAAAGATTCATGGGCCATTGTTATTCATTTGATGTGCATTTTTAAAGAGAATACTGCTCTAATTCTGATGGGAGTTTTTAGATGTGGCGTTGTCTATTTTGGAATTGGTATTTTTTACGGATTCTTGATATCATTTTGGAACAATTATCCTGATGCATATGATCATTTCAGTTACTGTTGCCCTTACTCAAATGGCAATTTTTGTGAACTGCTGTTGGCATTTTAATGTTGATTTTTACGGACTGTTACTTTTAGTTCAATAAAAGAAATTTTTAGAGACTGCTCTTTTTAATGTTATCGTGATTTTTAAGGAGTTTTACTGTTTAAATGGGATTTTTAAGGACTGTTACCCATCTTCTGCTGGAATTTTTAAACTATATTTCTCCTTATATAATTACAACAGAATTTTAGACATGTGTCACTTGGCCTGGGAATGATGCAATGTTATCCCGCGCAACGCCGGGCATGTCAGCTAGTATTAAATAAAATGAAAAACGTACACAAAAACATAATTAATAATCGATTTTTTTGGAATAAAGCTAAAAAAACCGTTTTAAGTACAAAATAGTAATAAAAATTTGTGTTTCGTAGATACCAAGAACACCTTTTTAATTGCAACCGGCTGTGAAAGCAAAGACGTTTGAGAAAAGAGCCTTTGGCAAAATCGTTATTGGATTTTGCTTTTTGCCAGCTGTTTATGAATAAGCTCGTTGAAAAATGGGATCTTCGTAATCCTGAAACATACGTCTGCAGTGTTTAGTTATCTTGTGCTTCTAGCGCTGCTTTTACTTTGTTTTTTTTTTTTTTTTTCACAAAAGTTAAAACTCTTAACATTCAACTTTGCTGTTGCTGTAGAACAGGGATGTCAATCTCATAGGTACACTTGGGCCAAACAAACAAGGTTTAACTTTAGGCGGGCCGCAAAAAAAAATCAATATTCATAGAAACGTAGATTTATTTCGAATAATACAATAATAAACATATATATATATTTATATAGAAAAGAACAAGAAAAATTTAATGTTTACGTCCTGATACTTGACATCTCTTCTCTGCCTTTACATCTTTCCTATTTCGGGAGAAATTTTGTTTGCAGTGATAACTTTCAACGCTGACCCAAGGTGAGCATCATTAATAAGGTTTCTAATAGGAGACTTATTACCTTTCATGACTGAAAATAACTGTTCGCACCGATAAGTGCTACCTAACATGGAAATAATTTCATATGCGAATTTTCGAGTATTTTCAAACCTGGCTGGTAAATATTTGTAAAACTCAGATACCCCCACTTCAATGAATTTTGCTTTCAAATTTGAGTTGCATTGAATCTCGATCACCTCCATTTGCATATGGCTGGGTACTGAGTCAATACTTATTGAGAAAATCGAAGAAAACAAAAAAAATTTGTCTTCGAGGGAACTAAAATCATTAAACCTTGTTTCAAATTCAGTTGTTAAATTTTCAATTTTTTCTGCGTATTTTTGATACGAGCAAGTATCATCTAAACTTGATTTGTTCATGCTGCACGTCGGGAAGTGCGTCAAATCTTCATTTTTAAGTTGTTTTTCCCAACGAACTAGTTTACATTTGAATGCTTTAATTATGTCAAACATGTTCGTAATGATATGATCTTTTCCTTGTAACGATAAATTTAAATCGGTTAAGTGTTTGGTTATATCAACCAAGAAAGATAAATCTTGTATCCATATTGGATCGTAAAACAAACTTACGTCTTGATTTTTCGTTTTTAAAAACTGACATATGCCTTCTTTCAAATCCCAGAATTGTTTGAGAATCTTGGAGCAAGATAACCAACGTACCTCGGTATAGTAGGACAAACCCGAATATTCACTATCTAACTCACTTAAGAAAACAGTGAATTGACGCTGATTTAAACCTCGAGATCTTATAAAATTTATAACTTTTTTTATATATAACAAAACATTCTCCATATTTATTACTTTCGTGCATAGAACTTCTTGATGTATAATACAATGCATATGATGAATGTTTGAACCGTGAATTTCACTAAGTTTTTTTTCTTAGTAATGCTACGAAGCCCTTGTTTTTCCCGGTCATTGATGGAGCGCCATCTGTAGCTACAGAGTTTAATTTTGCCAAAGGTAGATTGTATTTCTGCAGAAGTCCAAAAACACAAGTAAATATATCTTCTCCTGTGGTAGTACCAGGCATCGGTATTAGTTCCAGTAATTCCTCCAAAATGTTAAAATTCTTGTCACAAGAACGAAGAAACACTGCTAATTGAGCTTTGCCACTAATGTCCGTGCTCTCGTCACAGGCAATGGAGAAACTTTCGAAACTAGATGATTTTGCTTTGATCTGATCACTTAAATTCGCGGCTAAATCAGTAACTCTTTCCGCAACTGTATTTCGAGACAATGAAATTGATTGAAAAGCCTTCACATTTCCAGGACAAACAATTTCTCCAGCTTTCATTAGGCATTCTTTGATGAAATCACCGTCAGTAAAAGGCTTCGAATGTTTAGCTATCAACTCGGACAAGACGTAGCTTGCATGTACCGCCGCTTCACTTTCTTGCAATACTTTACTAAACATGGACTGTTGTTTTTTCACTCCTAACTTGAGCTCTTTCAACTTTTCTTCTCTCATTAATCCTTCGTAATTGTTATATTTCGATTTGTGTTGTTCGTAATGACGTTTAATATTATATAACTTTGGTACATTAATAGTATTATTACATATCAAGAAGATTATTTTATCTTTTATTTCACAGCAAAAAATATTCTAATTCCCATTTTACTTGGAATATTCTATGTTCGTCAGCGATTTTTCGTTTAATTTTACTACCACATGGTTTTGATATAGACATACTGAATACAAAGGGCTGGAATAAACACGGTTAACGTTAACTTACCAGAGAGACGGAATAACTGCGATTGATATGAATTAAGTAATAATTAATAACAAAGCAAAGTACATGCACCAATATATCGTACAAAACTATGATTGGAAAACTGAGACCATGAGTTCGGCCACATTCGGCTATCGGGGGATGCGTACAAGTTCTGAGTGCACGTGTACGCAAGCTACTCACCATGGAGTAAAAATAAGGAGACAAATCTCCTATGAGTGGCAACAGCTAGAAACGGCACAAAAATTTCACTTTTCCGTCAGGATCGCTGCAGTAATTTGCCTAACGCCGCGCATGCGCAGAAAGTTAGAAATTTATCTGGTGAGAAACGTTTACGCTTCGTGATGATTGAACTGTTTTATGGACAGGAAACCCCCCTTTGTGCTTCTATGTACATTTATTATTTCCATAAAATGCCCCTTACAACGAAATTAATTTAACTTGCCGCGCACCAGACACCCAGACTCAGCAGACGACCAGAACCAATGAGCATCGCCTAAATTGTAACAGACGACGGAGGGCGGGGCTTTGTGACCAAATATAAAAGTATTTTTATTTTAACATTTAAGTTCCTTATTGCTGATTGAGTCAAAACATATTAATCTACATTATCTCTACTAATCGTGAGCAAAATATCTTTTTTTTCCTTCCACGTTTTCTATTTTTCCTGGCAAAAATAATATCGTCCAAATTTACACTGAAATCACCTAGCTTTCCGTAAAAGTACACTGTAAAAATTTTTGGTGCTACATAACACCAAAAGTGGAGGCAACAATTCGAAACCAAATGTGGTGTACGAAAACACCAGGCTATTTTTGGTGTTCTATTATTATTTGCCGATATATTGGCTGGGCCGCAAAAATATTTGTTGTAGGCCGCGAGTTTGACATCCCTGCTGTAGATGTTCCACAATCTACAAAGTTCTTTATAATAAAAACATGGTCCTTTTCAATATTCTAAAACGAAATGATTATCTCAGAAATCATATTCAAAATTACTTCAGTAACTGCAAATTGCTGCTAACTTACAATTCTTACTATATAGAAAATATCTCCTTTTCGAATTCAAGTTTTACAATGACTGACAATTAAAGGAAAAGTTTCTTAATATATTAATACGTTTTTTACTTTTGTGTATGTTACATCCAAAGCCGAAAGTTCGGCCTGTTCCCGAATTGGCCGGGCCATTTCGCCCTTTGGTCGTGGCGTGTGACAATGTCCCTTACACTGGAAATGACTAGCGTGTATGCTACTTTGGCCAGCCACTTCCCGAAGTGCCAGGAAATTCCGGGCAATGTTCGATGGGATGCTGCAAACTGGTGTGTAATTCGAAATGTCATAGAAGTTCATGTTGTTGTATCAAGTGATGGCATGGATAATTTTCTGTAATAAACTAATTATTCAGCATATGATATGATTCTTTTTTTTTCCGCTAAGAGAGAGAAAATCTTCATAAGGGACTAGGAGGTTTCCGGTACTGTAATATTCTAAAATCCTCTCCCTTCAAACTACAAGCCTACCGCACCTTCTTGGCATTGGGTCCCGAAGGATGACCCTGCTTTCCTCTGTGTATTTTATATTACTTTGCTTTCCTCTGTATAATGTTATTATCGTTCCGGTAAACAAACATCCAAAATTTGCTCATGACCTTTTTCTTTCGAATTTGGCGAATCTCCCCTTGTCATTTTGCGAACTGGCACCAACACCGAAATCAAGGAAAGGTCGGACATTGCCCGGTCATTGTGAATCCTGTTATTGATGGTCTTTGTGAGGTGATATTGGCTGTTTCCCGATTTGGTCAACCAATCCGGGAAATGGCCAAATTCCGGCTTTGGCCGTGCCGTATAGTTTTGTTTTTCTGTTTGCTAATAAGAATTAGTATGAATCAGATTTTGTAAAAGCTGGGTTCAAATTTACTGCAGAGATATTTCGATCTTTCGAATTTGTTTGTTTGCTTGCTTTTTTAAATGGTTTTGTGTACATTTGTATTGATTTTTATGACGATTTCCCCTTTTTGCAAGAATGTTCGTGAGCTTTATTAAGAAGGGAAAATTTTGTTCCCCTCTTACAAAACTGATAAATTTATATTAGGTTTCATAAAAAAGATTAAAAACAAGTTTTAACTCACGATCACAAAAGTTATTTCATAGTTTGCGGAACGGTATATCTCTTTAATGTAAGTAAGTCAGTTGTCTCGCAAAGTAAAATATCTCGGGTGGGCAAATTTTTTAAAATTCTTTTTTAAAGAGCAAAAAAGGTCTCTTGTCATGCTGAATTTTTCATTCGTAATTGTGACCTTCAAAAAAAGTACTTATAGCACCCATGCGGTTTATGCCAAAGAAAATTAATTATTGCATGTGCGTTTGAATTCTCTTGTTATTTGGATTGATCGGGAAGTGCAGTAAATTTGCAACAGTTCGCGATTTTTTTTTTTCATTTTACGAATATTTCTGTGGAACATTGTATGTTTTCCTCATCAATAATATTTTTTATGCACGTAAAATATTAGATGACTACAACGAAGATTACATCTGGACTGCGGGGCCGGGGGTGCGGGAGCGGAGAAGCAAATATAAACAAGAAGTTCCGTCTAGAACTATACGAGCCTACTTTCCCGTATACACCGAATTCAAATTTATAATCTAGCTATCTCTCTCTCTCTGTCTTTCTCGTTTAGCTTTAGTTCTTAATTGCTTCAAATATACCTTTTCAACGGTTAATACATATTCATTCAATCATTCATTTATTAAGTCATTCATGCATTTATTCACTCATTTATTCATTCATTATTTCGTTTATTCATTTAATCATTCATTAATTCAAAAATATTCTTGAAAATCCCGAACAAAAAATTTCATAGGAAAATAGGCTCATTAGTTCTGGATGAACTTTTTATCTGTACAATATTCTACGTCATAAGAGCTTTCCGATAAAGTTTGTTCCAAGCAAATCGGTCCGTTAGATCAGAAATTTATAGGATTGAAATTTCCCCGTAGGCGGTATGTTAATTTTTTTTGAACTGTTCAAAAACGAACAAAAATTGTTCAAATCAATATTTCATGCCAAGAACTTCTTCCAGTGAGCTTGTTCATGGGAACTTATATCTTTTACTCAGAATTTACATAATTTGCTTCATTTTCACCCATAGACGCTAATGTTAAAATTTTTTGAACTGTTCAAAATTGAACAAAAAATTTTTCAAATCAAAAAGTAAAATATGGAAATGAGATGTCCTCGCCGAGATCTTTCCAATGCAAAAATAATTTTTCCAATCGGACAATTCGTTCAAAAGTTATTAGGGGGGGACAGACCGACAGACAGACAGACCGACCGACACACTTTTTCCCCATCTCAAAACCCTACTTTCAAATTTTTTATTTTTCAATTTTTATTTAATTACTTAACTTATTTTTGACTTTTCTTGATTTCTAACGATATTTTCACGATACATTAAGGCTTCTTTCATGCTTTATTATTATTTTTTTTTACTTTTACGGGAAAGTAGGCTAAAAAAGGGTTGAAGGAAAGAAAAACAAAGTTTATTTATCCTAGCATTTTCTATCATTGTTGCAGAGTGTGATCTCCGTGTTCATCCGCGTTCATTCTCGATCTCTGATACGCAGTGGTAACGCTACCTCCATCGATAGCAATCTATGGAGGATCGAAACACACGGAGAATTCATACTGTAACCAAAAATGGATAATGTTTTAAATTTTAAGAGATCGCCATGGTCCATCTCTTTGACGGATGCAAAGTTGACGACACATGCTCTCTTGTGCGCATGCATTGTAGTGCGTCAGAATGCATGGATCAAGTGCACAATACAGCATGGGACGTCAATTTGGCATTTTGTGTCGAGATCAAACGAACGTTCTCTAAAAGAGAAACATCTGACTGAGCTTCTTTTCAGGACATATCGGATTCAGGAGTAAAATTCCGGTCCAGGGGCAATGTCTATGCCTTGGGCGTCCTATGGAGCCATAGGGGCTCAACCTGATCAATTATAACCAAACCGGGGAGTCTGTTTAGTACACGGTAAATTTGTGTCGCTGTTTGAGAAACTATATGTAAATTATCTCACAGCAAAATAGTGCAATGTACCTTTTCTAATACCACTTTTTATATTTTAGACGTTTTCTACCCTTATGTTTGGATCTAAAGTGGCTTGGTGCATGCCCATATTCGTTGCCCTCTCCGTGTTTGGAGGCGTGAATGGAAATCTATTTACATCGGCGAGGTATTTTTTTCTCACACAAATCTTAGATTAGGAGTAAAAGTCTTTTATTAAATACACAGAAAGATAAATAAATAAGTACATGCAGTGCTTTTTCTTTGAAATATCGGCAAACACAGAAGGGAAACATTATGCGTCAAAAGGAACGAAAGTGCTTTAGAACATGGTGTCGTAAATACGATGAGTCTGCAAAAGTACTAGCGCTAGTTGGACGTTGCATAGTCTGAATCAATGGTCTTAATACGCGTTAAATATCCTTATCATAATGGATCTTTCTGCATTACCAGCAATTGTTTCTCAGCCAATGTAGGACGAAGAAAGCCGTTTGCAGGTGCTACTTTGTAGCAATAATACTTCAATTGGAGCGGTTTGTGGCTCCAGTGATATCTAATTGGCACCAGAGTGTCCCGGGCTCTAATCTCGGCGTTACTTTCGCTGCTATTAGAAAAGAAGAGGTACGGGGTGGTTGTAACTACAAGCGGTCTATCACTCATGTTGTTTCCTGATAGCTTTCCTGATTTTCTTTTGTTCAGTATGCAAAAGGGTCATTAAGATTAAAAATAAAAAGTGTCAGCAACTTAGAAAACAACTGCAATATTGATTCAAGGAACTGTCTTTGCAGGCACAGCTTTAGTCCAAAAACACAGCAAGTATAACTTTGTAAATTATTCTCATTCCACACATGTGTAGTGGATCGACGCCTTCAAGAGCTAACTTCTGTCCCGGTCATTAGGTACCTTTTGGCAAAGCACGGAAGCACTGGCTTTCCACCATGAAGGTCCGGGGTTCCATCCCCGTCTCCGGCAGCCCTTCTGCACCACCAACAGCCCCTCCGTGTCCTCGCACGCCGACCGTAACAACATGTAAAGCATCCTGTTCGCACACCTGTTCGCACACAAATTCGGACAAGATAGCAGTAACCAGATACTTGTATCCCCCACTGAATTTGGTGCCAATTTAAGCAGCACATAAGCATATTTAATAACGTGTAAAGCGTTTATAGCGATTGAAAAATAACCAAATAGATGGAAACAGACAAAGATACCTCGGGCAATACCTCTTATCTACAAATTTTCAGATTTTCCTTCGTATTAAATTAAAACCTAAAAATTTTTAGATAGGAGGTATTGTCAAATCCCCGCGATGTATTTATTTAAAACAGACTTTACTGGTTTTCGACGTCTTCATCCCCAGCCCCCCCAGTCTGTAACTCTTAATACTTTCAATCCAATTGAGCTGAATCAAAAGGGATGACAAAAATCCTCATTCCCATGCGCATCACATCAGCTTCGCTGTCATTTTGATAAGTCACGTGACCAAATCAAATTTGATTCTCCAATCAAATATAAAATTCACCTCCTAATCGTCTTGAAAACGATAGCGAAGTCAATCCGAGGAGTACGAGAATCATGCTGATAGTCTTTTAAAATTGTGTACAAAAATAACTCAATTATGGGATGGAATTCATACCGCTGTGCTTTTTTTTTTCTACATTTTATTTAACAAATATTTCTCTTCAAATTTCTGATTTTCTTTTGCAGTGTGGTTAATATATTTTTTTCCCTCATTCTTCAGGTTTTTTGCTATGGCTTCACATGAAGGTCAACTTCCAGAAATTATCGGTATGATAAATATTCGCAGATGCACACCTATTCCAGCACTCCTTCTAACTGTAAGCCTTGTGTTTTATTATTTAAACTTTTGAATCATCAGTGAAATAAGCTGTCGTAAAAAATAAAAGAATTATATGATATTCATAGAAAACGTAGATTCCTAGAAATTGTTTTTATTATCCACTGAGCTTCATAACTAAGTGGAGTGTTAGCCGAACGTTCCGTCGTAGTCTATTCCAGAGATTCTCTACTATTGTTGACTCGTGGTTCCCTGAGCGGCTCCCCATGAGCACTAACTATTTTCGTGGCCCGCTCGGGTGGATAAATATATATATATATATGCAAGGATGTAGTCCCTTCCGTGAGGCAAGAACCGCATCCGTGTTTTCAGACAAACACAGCTTTATTGAGGAGTGGAGACAATTACATAACATGGATACAGATAAGAGTTCTGGCAGCGTCAAAGCCGATGAAAGTACGTCAAGAGTTAGGGTTACTTCGAAGCAGAGGGTATTCATCACAGTCCTCGCATCTCTGAGGCTTTCTTGTTTTTTCTCCGTTCTCCGTGCGAGGACGGACGTGCATGAAGACGATCAGAGTGTAGAGAGGGGTTGAGCTGTTTCCCTCCTCTACATATATGACATATATGTCTACGAATGGGTCTCACATAAAATACGGTAAAATCATCCGCTAGTTTCCGAACAGAAATATCAATAAAGGTTTCATTTGACTAATTTACAACCAACGAAATCTAGAGCAATATGAAAAAAAAAAAGAAATTAATAAAAATTGCCTCCTAGATCCAATGCTATCTTTGTTCCATTCAAGTAATAAAGTTTTCAGCGAACTAGCAAACTCGTATTATTTAGCGCATTTTAACTAATGTCTGCTGATACTGAAATAATAGCTTAGGAAGCACTCATGAGAAAAATGCATAGATTGGAAAATACCATTTCAAGAAATCTTGGTGGAAAAAAAAAGAAAAGAAATGATTGCATTATTAACTAAAAACTTGGCAATTGTTTTAAAGGGTGGAACACTCCTTGAAGATAATTCTGGGAAAGGTCAGGATTTTCGCACACTTTTTGCTTGAATTAAAATTAAATGTCCACATGAAATTTCAATGATATTGAACAATAGGTATTATTTTAAAAACTTTTGATCAAAAATCATTAAAAACATGATTTTTGTGCTCTTCAGATAGGTTTTGAAAATTGTTTAATTTGCCAGATACTTATAAAAAATCCTCACTAAGGTTGATTTCGTAAATGCCAAAGCATTTCAACTCATATAGGGGATCGTTGATTACAGAAAAGTAAATTTAACAATTGGAAAAAAAAAAAAAACACCATGGAAACCTTTATAATTTCAGAACTTTAGCACTTTGTTAACTGGCTGTTAATGGTAGATAATTTTGATAACACAGGGAAATAAATGCAGTAAAACATCTTCTAAGGACACTTTTCAAATGCGGACACCACTCTTAAGCAAACAGTTTTTAATTCCTCAGCAGCAAATCATTGAGATAAAAAAAACTCAGGTTTTGCGGACACCTCTCTATTTCGGACAAATACGTTTGTCCCGCTAATGTAACGTTATAGACTTTACTGTACTACTTCTAATTCCTGAATATCATGACCAACTGCGCACAAAAGTTTAAGAAATTTAAAGTAATACATATTTCATTAGCAAAACTTAAATTACTGAATAAAAAACTTTTTACTAATTGAGAAAAAAAGTAAAATTGCAAGAAGTGCGTTCAGAAATAAATGAAAATCTTTTGTTCTATACACTAACATCGATTTTGTAACATATTAGCTACTTTGGAAATTAATAGACTACCTTTCGGTAAAAATTATCAGGAAAAAAACAGATTTTGAAGTCTACTGACTACTGATATTGCAAAAACATTTATTTCAACGAGACGCAAAATGTTCCGCGTCTCAATCGTTTGCACAACAAAACAAATAAAAAATATTTGTTAAATTAAAAGCTATAAATGAAAGTGAAAGATTTATATCTCTATAACCAAGTGATGCAGAATAAAACCTCTGGCAGCTTTTTCTTTTGCATGAAAAATAGTAAGTTTTAATTTTTGGAGTTTGTTAATTGACATATCGGCTAAATTGTACGAAATTATATCAAGATTGTACAATATTTAATCCTTACGAGAAAGATTTTCCAATTTGACACAATTGAGCCATGGCCCCCTTCCCAAATGGCTCCCATACCTTCATATTTCCCCCATGGCCCCCTAGATTTTTCCTGTGGCCCACGTTTAAGACCCTGCTGTATATAATTGTATATCAAGCTGAGAAAAAACTTTGCTCTCAGCAGAGCCCCAATTTTTTTTGACGTCATACTCGTTGACATTTCATTTTAATTTCAGAAGCACTCTTGCCTGCATAAAACGAAACATCATGAAGAATAAAGAATTTTCCATTTTAATTTTTGAATGAATTCACATACAGTTTGAATAGTAATTTGGAATGAATTTCACGCAACATTAAGTATATTTTAATTAAATCATGGAAAATAACTTAATTCAGAATTGGGATATCTTCTGTCCAATAGTTTAAGCAGACACATGTACCGCATATTTCACTGTGATTAAGTTTTATCAATAATAAACAAATAAAATTTCATTTTATCATTACATTTTTTACAGCAGCAGAGTCAACTTTTTTCTTATTAATAATTATCTACATTGCCGAAAAATCGACGGAAACTCAGTACCCGACATAGCCCAATTGGGGCCAAGGGCAAAAACTTGTTTGGGGGCCCCTTTCTGCTTCACTACTTCAGTAAAGAAGAACCGAACTTCATAGAAGTATTGAAATGTTTCCATTTTGGGGCCCCCTCAGATGTGTGGGCCCAATGCAGTTGCCCCGCATGCCCCTGTAATCAGGGCTTGCGGAAACTGAAAACTGAAACGGGAAAACTTCCCCCAAAACGCATTGAACTTGAATATGAAATTCAGAACTAAAAATCAGAAAAACGGATGGAAAACATGTCCCAAAAGCAAAATTTCAAGTTCCTTCTCTACTGAATTAATTATTTCTTATTCTTCGAAATTACTTTTATTTTTGTTTTCAGTCCTCTGGTTTTCCCGTTGAAAAAAGCATGCTTGGAAGAATAGCAGCAGAAGATTTTAGTAGTGGCGCCATCTATTTTTGAAAAGAAGAGTGATAGATAAACTTGAATTGTTTTTAACATTCAATCCGAGGAAAAATTCAATTAACTGAAAGTAAAATAATTTAAAAGTAACTTACCTTTAACATTCATTGTGATAAATATCTCAAGTTGAATAAAAATAAATATGTGCTTTGGAAAATGCCAGGAAAGAAACAATTGCAATAACCAAGTTTGAAATGTGTTTACGCATTCCAAGTCTTCGTAAATAGAGTGTAAAATTGATAATGTGTAAAACTGCCTAGAAAGAGAATAACTTTTGCGTCATTTATTTATCAAAGAATCAGGTGCAGAGTAACATAATTATTCAAACGATTACAGTAAATTTTTAAATGGTATCGTTTGTAATAATTGTTTTTATTCTCATAAGAATTATTTGAACATATCTCCAATAGCCAGTAATAATTTATTTTGTTAACATTTTGAGTGTTTGAAAAAAATATGTATAGCTTTAAAATCTTTCGTGTGTTATGTTTCATATGCATAATTATTGTTAGTACAGTAATTTATTATTATATGTAACTGCGGAATAAACAGCTTAAAATAATGACATTGTTTCTTTTCTAAGAAGTAGATGGCAGCACCAAGCATCATTTTCTCTCATCATTTTTCCCTGCGTTTTTGAGCTAAGTTAATTAACATTTTTTTTTGCTTTTCCATTCTCTCTCTCAATCTAAATGCTTTCTTAATCCACTATATTTTACGTTTACCATTGCAAGAATTCAATCCTCAGCTAAAAATATCATTTCTGACTATTTACATAACTTGGAAAGCAAAACCTAAATCAAAATGAAGTCCAAACTACGGTTTTGAAATATCGTCACTTTTAAACTTTGGAATAGTTGTGAAAAATAGTAAAAAGTACTTTTACAGTAGCTTTTTCGATACATATTTTAAAAATTGTTTTATGAAATGCCTAAGTACAAGTATATTCTGATTCACTGCATCAGTTCATGAAACTTCTCGTGGATTTATAGTGACTTTTACATGAACTCTAAAGATTTAAAGTTTTAAATAGTGCTTGGTATTAATAATAACGCATCATACATTTACTCTAATGTATCGGAAGAAAGAGTAAAATAAAAACAATACGATAGAACTCTTAATATAATTCAGTAAAAGTACAATCTGCCCAAAATAAGATTTCTTTTTTAAAACTCTCAACTCTTGCTACATGACTGTTCAAAGTTTAAGGTCTTGCAGACACATATACGCACAAAGAATTAAAAAATGGAGGGGGGAGGGGGAGAGCTATGTTTTATAATGGTACAAATTTGTGGCATGCAAATTTATGTCACTCTCAATAATTGATTGCATATCAGTTCAATTTATTCTCACGTCATTGTGTAACAGTTTATCCGATTTTCAATTCATTTTGGTTGGGTGATATGTTAGTAAAAATTTGAAGCGTACTGTTCTTAGCCACTGGTGGCTCCAGGAGTGGTACGACGGTACGGCCGTACCCCCTGTTCTAACTTTAAAAAGGGGGCGCCAAATAGCTGACAGTGCATGTTGTCATTAAAACTCTGGAAGACACTGCCGAACAAGCAAAGATTGCTGCTATTGCAAAGGGACTCTTATCCACTGTTCAATTCTTTGATTTTATCCTTTGGATTCGCCTACTGCAGCCGGTACTTAATTCTATATAGCTGTTAGTGCCTTGTTTCAGAAAAATGATCTGGACATAGACAGTGCTTTGGGAGCTGTAGGCGTCCTGGAAGCCACAATTAATGAATTCCGAAACATTGATAACTTCAACCACATTTATGAGGAATTTGAACACGAATGTGCAAAGAACGGCATTCATGTTCCAAATGAACGGAGACGGCGCATAAACGTTCGTTTGGATGATCACCCTGAAAATGAGCATTTCAGTGCAAGGAAGGCTGAATCAAGGAAGGCATATTTTGGAGTTTTGGATTCAATCATCACAGGTCTGGAGGAGCGGTTCTCCCAGGTATCGCGCTCCCCCCTGTTAGCTTTCCAATTCTACTGGTATGTTTAAAGTCTGCTTCAAACTGTTGAGTTATACCCGACAATCAAATCAATTGTCTCATCTTCCTTCGAAATTCATGTATCTACGGCAGTGTGCTACGGCCAGTGACAAGTGTATTGATAAATTTAAATCTTATGGTCCTCGTAGGCTCCTCCTGTAAATATTGTAAATAACTTCCTTTTTTACTCATAAAAAATTGCAGTGATTGGCGGGGGGATACGGGGGAAGGGGATTGGAGTCAAGCTATTCTGAAGTACCCCCTGTTGAAAAACACTGGAGCCGCCAGTTTTCTTAGCTCCAGCCAACGGATGTGATTTTAAATTACATCATCATGACTTAGATTTTTTATGGACGATCAGGCATCAGGAGGAGCCTTTTACCCAGGTTCCGTATTAGAACATATCGGAGTATATGCATCAGAAAGTGAACTTCTTTGTCCCCGAAGGGCCTAGAGTGGGAAAAAATAGAAAATAAAAGATGAGCCGGGGCTCAGGAGATGTAAAAGTTTCATTCCATTTTCGTAGCTTTGAATCGCTGCTTTCAGGATATCTATTAGGTCTTGCTTCGGCATGTAAGAGGGGGTTTGCTTCTTGATTTTTGGAGCTGCTCTGTGATTGGCTCCGCTGAGGGCAGTAGACGCTTGATGCCGGGTGCCCCGCATGACAGTTGGTGCACTTCGGTGTTTCATCTTTGCCCATTCATTCCTTGGAACGGTGTGGACCAGCGCAGTACTTGCACTTTTCACCTGCGTTGCAATCGCAGGAGTTGTGGCCCCACCTTTGGCACCTGTAACATTGGATGGGGCTTTTTCTCCTACGTAACCGCTCCGCCCTTAATTGGAAGCCGGCGACGGTTACGTGTTCTTCAAAAATCTTAAGATTTTCATCGGAGTAATCTAGTTGAATGCAAGAAATGGGCTGGGGCTCATTTTTCTCCTGGAACTGTTTAATCTTGGCGGCTTTCCGTCCTTGCTTGGAGAGCTCTGTGCCTAGTACTTCGACGCTGAAATTGACCGGGAGCCCTTTTAGTATTACCTTGAGGGGAGGGTGCCGGTCGAATCTCGGTTCGTAGTATTCGTATATTTCCTCTTCAGCGTAGCGGATCACCGCAAGGTGGCAATCTTCGCTGCCGGGGAATACCTTTACTTCGTCCCTATAAAGCTGAACTTCATAGGGCTCGTCGTGCTTTTGCTTGATCAATTCAAGAGCCTTCTGGGGGCTTTCCTCACGAGTAATTACGACCGACCGCCTGTTTCTCTTCTTCTTTTCAGGAGCAGGGGACGGCGTCGGATTCTTCGCTTCTTTCAGGTCTGCGCGGAGCTTGCCGTTCTCTTCTCTTAACTCTTCCAATTCCTTCTTGAAATCGTAAGCCTTGATTTTGATGGAGGCCTGGGTGAGACAACGGTCAAGGCTTCGGTAGATGAGGAAATCATTGGTGTCGATTGGGTTGCCTTCTCCTATGGGGGGGGGGGGGGGGTAGACGTAGAACCACGCCAGATGACTATCAATTAGGGCCTCAAATTTTCTAAGTTCAGTGATGTCCTTCATGTTTGAGATGGCTCCATAGAGTTAATTCCCGTCTAGGAGGCTGGAACGGTTTATCTTCGCTTCAAAGTCGGAGGGGTTTTCCTCACCCAACGCGGAGGGGCTCGGAGCATTCCTTTTGGCCTTCTTCGAACCATGCATGATCGTCTTGACGTCTTCTCTCCTCCGTGGTTACCAGCTATGTTCGGATCACCCCCAATCCACCTCCATTCTAAATTTCCTCTTTTTGGATATTCTAAAACAATAAGTCTTAGAAATATACTGGAAACAATTTAAAGAGGGATGTGCAAAACACGTGAATAGTTATCATTATTAAGTAAATGTTCGTAATTTGAAAATGATTCAACTGAGAATTCTTAGGAATATTACTCTTCACTTATTTGAAATTATTCTGGCTTCAGTATGTAGTGAATTTATTGGACGACCAAATGTTGTTGCATATTTTCAAGCATTTAATGCTTTGTTCGAATAAAAATAATTTCCCTAGATCTCTCTTTACAAAACATAAACTTACATGAAAATTTGTACTTAAATATGCATTATAAAATTGTAAATGGTTAATTAATACTAATTATTATGGACGCCATTTTTCAATGGAGAAAACATTTTGGGTTTCATAAAAAAGATTTTTCCCCACAATATTTTGTATCTAAGAGGTATAAAAGCGTCAGAATCGTGGAAAATTTTGGATTTTTATCCAATTTTATATTTTTCTTTTTGTGGTTATGCATAAAATCTTATATTGGTTATATAAGTTTATTTAACCATTATTCAATTAGACATATTTAAATAGACACAGTTGAATTCTATCAGTTAAATAATATCCGCACACAATTTTTTTTACGTCGTTCATAATTTTGCTTCGACTTCATAAGTTGTTTCAAAATAGTATCGATGCTTAGAGGATTAATGTATCTTTTGCACTTTAGTTGAATTTACAGTTGTTTGAATAATGATATGATTTTTCCTTCTCAAATCAATTTTGAATTGGTTTTTTCCTTCATTTATTATATTAATTTTTAATTCAGTAATTTCATATTCAAGTTCATTTATGGTTTGAAATTTACCCTTGTTATCAAACAAGAAAGTTAACGCTGTGGCTGTAAAAGTGTAAGACAGTTTATTCATAAATGTTTGTTACATTGTTAATAAATGCCAATATTTTGCAAATGTTTCCAGTGCCTCATGTCCCTGTTGATGTTGACAACGAGCGATATTTACGTCCTTATAAACTACTTAAGCTTTGCTCAGTGGCTGTGGACTGGCATCGTGATCCTGGGGTTGTTGATTATGCGGAAGACCAAACCGGACCTGCACAGGCCTATCAGAGTGAATCTGATGTGCCCTTTGGTGTTTCTCCTTTGCTCAGTGTTTCTTACAGTCGTGCCCATGTTTGCTGAGCCTTTCGAAACTGGGATGGTTCTTCTTATCATGCTTGCTGGATTTCCTGTATACTTGGTGTTTTTCTATAAATCGAAGAGACTTGTTCCTGGGAAAGAATCTTTACATTGTAAGTATCCTCTACAGCAGCGTTTCCCAACCGGTGGTTCGCGAACCCCACAGGGGTTCGCGCGGTGCAAAAAGGGGGTTCGCGGAAATAATATTGCAATGGCGGAATTTTTTATCGCTATTGTTAAAAGAAAAAAAAAACGAAACAATAAGTTTACATAGGTATTAGGAAGACACGCAAAAATGATTCTTTTTTTTTTTTCAGAAAAGTAATGGATTATCATAGGAAGCATACATACAAAATTTGAAATGCACCTGTTTCTACTTTGCCTAATTTCTAAAATTTGGATCACAAACTAATACCGAATGATATTCATTAGTGCATTTTAGAGCGTATGCTTCTTCTACCATTTCCCACTTTTTCAACGCAAGCGCAAAGAACGAGTCGGAAATATGAAAATTTACTACATAAAATGTAAAATTTAGCATTATTTTAGGCTAATTACTCATTATACAGACCCTAAAGTGGAACCAGAAGATTTTCATTCTTTAATTTAAAATTTGGGTTCACATTTATTGCGCTTTATTCCAACTTTTCTGCATTTTCGAAATTAGAAATTTAAAAATATGTTAATTTTAATTTTTAAAAAATTCCAAAGTATTACCAAATTTTGTATATTTCAACCAGAAAGTGGAAACCATCAAGAAAACGATTTAAAATTTTTTTAGGAATACATATGTTTATTTCACTAATAATAATTCCAAAAGAACAAATAGCAAAAAAAGTAATAAAAAAATATTTATAGCTGAATTTTAGTTTTTATTTGAACTTTAGTGTTTTACAATAATTATGTTTTAATTTCTTGTCATGAAGTATTGCTAGTAAATTTTACAGTTTTGTCACCCGTTACTATCGACTACAGAAAGGGGTTCGCCATTTTCTTTCGGGTCTTGGAAGGGGTTTGCAAGAGAAAAAAGGTTGGGAAACACTGCTCTACAGCAACTTTAGTTAATGCTATAATGAACACATTTCAATACAGTGTGTAAATTGAGTCTCTCAACAACATTACTCAACGCAACTTAATTTGGTATAATCATGGGTGTAAAGCGGGGGTTCTCTGCGTTGATGGTTACTGATGTGACATTACTTAACCTTTTTTTTAAACTTAATTCAAATAATAGTGATAATAATGTTAATTTATAATTTTTGTCCAGTGCGAAATTTTTAAACCAACAACACTATCATAGAATTTTTACTATAAATCATCATCAAGGATATTTCGGCTATTATATATTTAAGCAGTTTTCTAATAAATAAAAAAAAATCCCAGGATCGATAAAAACTTTCTGAATTTGGCTATCATTATGCTGCTTTCAAACTTCTCGGTAGGAAGAGATAGTTTTTTGCATTCATTATCACTTCATATAAAAAGCATTTACTCTTTAAAATTTATTTAAATGAAATAGTAGTGTATGAACCTTAAGAGTTCCCTGAAAGTAAGATTAAATGGTTTCCGTAAGAGTGAAAAAAAATAAGGAAATACCTGCATAAAATGCATATTTTCTGTGTTGAGCTCTGAAACGGATGTACCTATAAAAGATTAATTTGTAAGCAACAGCGATAGTTTTTTTGTTGTTACTTCATCATCGAAGCAACAAACTAACTGGCAAAACAGGAATTATGTTTTTATTGCTTTGTCGCTGTTTGTGAAATAAATAGTTAAATAAACTTCAATTTTTTAAATACTATCAGTGGCAACAATACGTCTCGTAATGTCACAGTTATGTAATTTTTAAAATAAGCATTTCAATTCATTAAGAAACTCACTGAACAATTAAGAACGAAAGTTACAACATGCACTAAACCAATTTTAGTGTGCGAATTACCATTTAATATGTAACTACCAGCTGGATTTATAGTTTTATGCATATATATACATTTAAAGCTACTGTTAAAAAATAACGGTAAAAAGCGCAGCTATCAAGCATGCATTCATGTACTTCTCTCTTGCAAGAGATCCAACACAGTTAAGCAGTTCGGATATCTGAAGGTGCAATAAATTCTTCAACTACAGTAAAACCCCGTTATACCGCGCCTCAGTATACCGCGGTGACTATCATGTCCCTCAACGTTTAAACCACCCTTTATGATTGCCATTTAAAGGTGATTCCTTATTTACCATTTTAAATAAAGCCAGCCCGAGCACACAAATAGTCTAGCCGAAGTGTACCCACCCTCCACCAAACACACTAACAGATAAAGCCCTATTGTGATAGGCCTGATGTAACCTTTTCTATGCTTTTTCTGTCTTACAACCTAGAACATATAGCTTGATTTCAAAATCGGGTGCAACCGCAATGTCTTGTTTTCTTGACATGAGCGGAGCTCAATCTGTCAGGGACTGTTCAGTTCATTGCTTAACTATTGCGTTTTCAGAAGTCTAGTTTTGCCTGTATAGCTTCTTTTATAGCTCTATCAACCTGTGTATTACAGATTCTTTAGCATTCCTGAAAAGTAAACATATTCCTCAGTGAGAAGTGCGTTCCTCCCCTTCGAAATCTATTATTTTCTTAAGACCTCTCCCCCTTCACAATCCCATGTTGATAACATAAAGATATTTTTAAGCACCTTTTTTCTCGAAACACAGTTGGTTTATAACCTATTGTTCGATAGACTGATTGCGCAGTTGAGATGTGTGCTTCTTGCCCATCAATTACAGTGAATAAAATGGCAGCAAAGAAGAAAAGAAAAAAATATACTATAGGGGGGAGAAAAGTTACGTGTAATTGATAAAGTTAAAAATGATGCAACAAAAGCTAGTAATATTTCGTGAATATGGTTCCTCGGTATAGTTTCAGTGTACCGCGGTTATGTTATAACGCGGGTGCCAAACATGTCCCCCGACACCCACGTTTTAACGGGGTTTTACTGTACATGCTATTACATAGACATATTAAAATGTACACGGAGAATCACTGGCTTTTCCCTCGCTTTGAGAGTGATCGAGGTGCGGACAGGTCACTTGAAGTTCACTATCCAGTGTCGACCAATTAGCGTCTTTGCTTTATAGCCTTAATTTCTTCCTACGACTAGGCGTGAAGTTTTCAAAATAGAAAACTGCTGTGCGTTCGATTGCAGCGAACGTACACGGCTTCCTTTCATAAGTATAAAACTAACTACTCGAATAAAATGTCATGAAAATCTAATCTATCTCACACGTCTAATATTTTTTACACTTCTAATTCTGTATAACTATGTGATTGTCAAAAATGGTTTTCCTTGTTATAAAGAAATTTTTAGATGTAAAAGAATGAAGAAACCAGGTTTATTCGTAAAATAAACCGGGTTTTCAGAGAGGAAAATTTTAAATATACTCCGAGGTTTCTAAACACTGTACCCATGTACGACTCGAAGTACTTTTGACAGAGTTTAGAAGCAAAAAAGGGTAAACTTATACACAGGGTGGGGGGAGGGGCAAATGAATTTCAGCACTACAAGACTGTCTGCGTTTGTTTTTGAATCTGACTAG
The DNA here is from genome assembly GCA_038502835.1 of Octonoba sinensis. NCBI lineage: Eukaryota > Metazoa > Arthropoda > Arachnida > Araneae > Uloboridae > Octonoba > Octonoba sinensis. The sequence continues at coordinate 50,725,129 of CM076601.1, read as the reverse complement.
TAGTTAAATAAATAATGTTAGTTGGCAGACTAAAGTTGGTTTAGTGCATATTATAAGCTTTGTTCTTGATTGTTTCGAAAGATTTGTTTTTTATGAATTAAAATACTTCTTTAAAACTCACATATTAATGTATTAAAAATAAATTTTACTCTAACATTTCAATGCATTAATATTAACTTCCTAAATATAAATAAAAGAGTACATAAAATGTACACAGTTCTGTTACTATCTAAATTCCCACATGATGATTGCATAGTTAAAAATTTTAAAACACATAATAAAATTTCTGAAGTAAAACGTTTTGTATGTCAAATAATGTTCGTATATACTATTTATTTTAAGTATTTTACTGTAAAAGCGAATTAATATTTCGATAACGCAATTAGATATTTTTTTTGAATCAATATCTCTGATCAAGATTTTTTGTGTGAACTGAATTCACTGGCAGAAATCGTAATCAAGAGTGCACAAAATATCTCTGATCAAGATTTTTTGTGTGAACTGAATTCACTGGCAGAAATCGTAATCAAGAGTGCACAAAATATCTCTGATCAAGATTTTTTGTGTGAACTGAATTCACTGGCAGAAATCGTAATCAAGAGTGCACAAAATATCTCTGATCAAGATTTTTTGTGTGAACTGAATTCACTGGCAGAAATCGTAATCAAGAGTGCACAAAATATCTCTGATCAAAGCGAATACTTAGAAAAATTAAAAGTAGCTTAACTTATTGTTTGACGTGAATTTGTAAAAATTAGCAAGGATGATCAGCAAGGTCGATTCACTATTCTTTTGAACGCATTTTTTTTTTTGCTCATTTTTGTCGCGTAATACTAAAAATTACATTCTTGTAATTTTGTTTTTTAACTTGAATACCTTACTCCTTTACTTTAATTTCAGCCAAAATTACGAAATTGTTACAGAAGATGCTGGAAGTTGTAACTCCAGATGAAAAGTTTTCCTAATTTCTGAAGATCTGAAACATTACTTGGTAACCACTTGTGAGAGAAGCAGCTATGGACTAACAAATTGCTTACGATGATGTCATTTCTGTTTGTTGACTAATTATTAATTATTTCATGCATTCACGTTAAAAGGAATTATGCTTTTAGCATTCATTGTTATCGGAGTAATTGTTAATTTCATTGTTGCATAAACATTTGGACTTTTATGACTGCTGAAGGAAAAAATTTAATCTCCCCCTCCCCGAAATCTGGAGACCAAATTGTAATTTATTGCATTTTTACAAAACATTGTGAATTTTTATTTTTGTAATGAATATTTTTATGATACATGTATTTGGTTTCAAATAAAATGTATAAAAATCTACAATAAATTAAAACTTTATAAGAAACAAGTTACTGGGTTTTTTTCCCCTTCTCTTGAATAATTACCTCCATTTGTTTACTACCATTGTAATGGTCTACATTGCATTTGTTGGCGTGGTTTTTACCGCTCCAGTAATAGCCTCAAAGCTTCGTTTTATAAGACTTTCAAGTTTAGAAATGTAATTATTGCTACGGGTAATCAGGGCCTCAGGGCCAATAGCAAATTAAAGGCTTGACGTATAAATGATATGTTTTATTTCAAGTTTCTCTTCCACAGCCCCATTTTACTCGCGCGAGGCTTGATCACTGTTAGCCTTTTTCGAGCTCAATCAATTAAGCTATCTACATGTCGTCGCTTGAAAAGAATAGTGACACAACTCAAAAAATACCGAAAATGAGATTTTTAATTGATAATACTTTTAAAAAATTGATCTTTTATATGGAATAAAGAACCGAGTCGTAGATAGCAAAGTTGCCCTTAGATAGCATAAGTGTCTTTGCTGAATGAAAATAAAACATTTTTTTTTTTGTTGAACAGAGGCATAACTCGTGTTGTGCTTCGACTGCTGCGTGGGTAAGTACTGCCAATTTTACTGAAAAAAGGCACAACTCCGATTAGATCCTAAGTGATACAGTCCCTTATAGAGCAATAGAGACCCATTTTGTGTTGTCTGTATTGCTGTTAATGCAGGATTTTTTCATAAAAATTTATTATAGACAATAGAGACACATTTGGAGCTGTGTCTTTATTGATTTTAATGCTACATTTTTTTTAAAGACCTTTTCAGGGTTATTACACTATTCCTCAAATTGTTGTTTCAGAAAAATTGAGTTGTGTCTCTTTCGAATAAAAACAATCTCCTAAATTTGATTAAAATTTCTGGGAACGCTAAAAGGCTAGCACAGAAACGGCATGAAATAAACAAAAATAATAGTGTTAAGCATTTTTAAGGGGCATTACAATAATTAGGAATTGTTATGAATGAAAGAACAATAAATTACATATCGCAACAATTTGAAAACTGGTCTCCTGAAAAAGTTGCTTTTTTGAGTTGTGTGACTATTTTTTTCAAGCAACGATGTTTCTGCCAAGAGAGCTTTTTGGCAAATCTCACTCCCATATAAACAGCTTCCTCTGTTTTCCGGATACGACGTCTATCATATTTTAAATCCATCTCACTTTGTTGACGATTCAGAGTAAAAGTGTGGTACACGGTCTTATCAATATTCACTTCCGTTTTATTTTCTGTAGACCAGTCATACAAAGCGTTCAGTGCCTGATTAATCCAAAGCGCCATTTATCGGTATGTGTTCTCGGTGCTGAAGTCAGAAACGTAGACAGTGTAGTATTTTAGTGTGTGTGTCTGCCTTCCCTCAAACACACATCGTCCCGTATGCAAGAATAATGTCTTGGATACGGATCGTTTCTGAAAATGTTCGGGGGCCAATAAAAAGCACTATTTTGGTCGTTGAACTGAATGTTCATCGATGAATATTTAAAAATTTATTTCTTAAAGAAGAATGGATGTCTATATAATGCCACAAAAAGATAAATAATAAAAGATATATATATATATATATATTTATTTGTTTTTCGTAACCAGTTTTGTTCAGAACAAACATTTTTAACCTAATCAAATGCGATAAGCCTAACGGCAGCATTTCTTCCATATTATCAAAATTGTCTAAGGGTTGGAGGGGGGGCGGGCGGGAGAGAAGTCATCATACCCCCATGGTAACTTGCATTGTACCCACCTAATTTTTACATTGTGGTAAGAATTTGACAGTTTTAAATTCAAGATACAGGCGTGAAACAGCTCTTCATGCCAAACAGCTTCAGGAAACCACAAATGACTACAGAATTTTCAGCACTTTTAACAATATGATGTAAAACATATTAGGGAAAAGAACGAAGCAATTTTTGCCATAATGCAATTCTATACGTATTTTTTCCATTATAGTAAAAATTCGAACTTTTAAAATCTAAGAGGCAAGCTTGAAACATTTCTTCAAGTACACGACCTTATGGAATTTCTAAAATTAATGTAAAATGAGAAAATTTAAAACAAAAAATATAAAAGTATTTTATTCGCTAAAATTAAACTTTTTATGTTAAGCATAATGTATGATGTCAACTTCTTGTTACTCCTAGCTCCTCTTCTCACAAACCGTCACAATTTCATTGACCCACCCCCTCCTCAAAAGTGTGACATCATTTGTACATGGCCCTTAAGGCTCCCGGGTCAGAATTCAAGATGCATGGCATAGCAGTCGTGAAACGTTTGTTCACGCCAACTGCTTCGGGAGTGTTTAATCGAATTGGACTGGAAAACGGCAATTAATTTTTTTTACAAATGTATCGTCTGTAATTAAAAAAAAAAGAAACTGGTTTAAATAAATTTGTCTGGTAATGGCAAATACTAGTGTCGTCAGATCTGTCTTGAAAGTTCTTTCAGTAACTCAAATGTCATGACGAAATTGAGAAAAGGAAAGACGTTTAGCTTCTCGATACTAAACATGCAAATACTTTTTTTTTCGAGTATTTTTTTATAAGCTAGTTTAAGGCAGTTAGTAAGCTAGAATCCAGATAGTGCTTTAAAACAGTAGCTCTAAATACACGGGGTTTGTCTGCGCCATCTGCCTGGCGAATAATTAACTACACACGCGTTCTCCCTTTTAAATTAACTCGAATTAACGGACGTTATTATTCTTTCTAATGCAGCAGCGTATGGTCACTAACCTTTACAGACCTAGTGTATTCCCCGGAAACCTGCACCGACACTCAGTTCCCCCCTAGAGGGCGGTATCTGAGCTCTAAGTGATGAGAAACTGCACTAGGAATTTAATTTACCCGAGAGTATCCAAGCCAAACAGATACTCAAGAGATCTTTAACGTGCCGTATAATCATACGACATGGGCACTGAAGATTTACTGCATTTTGAAAATCCACCGACTTGGGCCAGGTTTGATTCTGCGAACTTGGGCGTTCGAGGTCAGTGCTTGCCACTACGGCACCCTGCCGGCTAATGGAAGCTATAGAGTTCTTACCGAAAAAAGTGAGTAAAGAGCAAAGCGCTTTATCCTTTTACACAATGAAAAAGCCGCAAACGATTTTTAACACGAATTCTAATTTAGGTGAACACGTTTTTTATGCTTAATTTTTTAATGTTAACGCTTTATTTTTTCTTTTTAGCAACGATTAAAAATTATATATTTTTTATTTATTTGTGGGTGTGTGGGAAGTGAAATGACTTACATTTATGTATTCATTATTCATCTATTCATTACTTATACATTAATGATAGCCGGCACATTGAGACCATTTTTTCTCTCTAAGGTGTTTTGTCTCATTTCATGTTATAGCCAGCTCGAAAAAAGTACTTTCGAGAAAAACGCGTGCAAAGTTTATGACAAGTTTTCGGCAATTTTTCTTATAGAATGGTACAGAATACTTACATATTTTTAATCGGCGGTTCCTGCTCCATGTAAGAAACCTTCCTCTACTTCGAAATGCTTATTCTCCGATCTTCTCTGGTGAAGACGAGCAGTACCCTCCTTTGACGCCTCTGAAGTCCGGAGTTCCGAGCGCTCAAAACGCGCTTCGTCCGGTCGCGCTGCAAAAACATTAGCTTCTGGACCAATCGTGATTCCCATATCATCTAAGATTTCTTAATATGGGTATAAAACCTTCATTAAAAATACTAACTGCGAAGGTTGATACGAAGGTTGGCTCAAAACTAACTTAAAATTAAACTAAAAGGAGAGTATTCCAATAAAACAAGTTTCTGTGTCTTTCAATTAAATATAGATTTAACAGGGATACTATACAATAAATATTTTATAAGGGATATTCAACCGTAGGAACTCGGGAACGCCTACCGTCTTTTGCTGACTTGTAGCTGACCGGAAGCGCTGTTACGTCACTAAAACGGCTATAACTCATGAAATAATAGGAATTTTGAAAAATCCTTTTAATAGCATGTTCTTGAATGTCTAAACTTTGGAAATTTTTTTTTCAAAATTCAACACTAGAATAGCTTCTTAAAGCTTTTATCTTAATAATATATCTGTTCAGTTGAGATGTGTGCTTCTTGCAGAGAAATTACAGCGAATAAAATAGCAGCAAACAAGTAAATAAAAAATATGCAAAAGAAGAAAAACTTCGAGTTCTGAATGAAATTAAAAGAATGCGCAACAAAAGTGAGTATTATTTCATTCCGTGGATATGCTATAACGCAGGTGGCAAACGTGTCCCCCAACACCCACGTTTCGACGGGGTTCTACTATATTACGAAAAAGAATTATTGATGATATTTCATAAAATATTCAGTTGTTTTTAAATTTATATTCAACTTTATTCTTAAATTTAGAAATTTTTGATGAACTTTTCTAACTTTTTGACACATATATATTTACCTTTTCATATTATCTTACTTGATAAATGCATACATAATCGTAAACTATAAGCAACTGACTTTTAGTATATAAATTGAAGAACACGGTGAAAGTATTAAAAAACAGATTATTGAGAAATAATGTTTTCAATGTATGCATTTGCCTCAATTAAACTTTTGAAAAAAAAAATAAATAAAACATAATTTAAAAAATTAAGAAATAAGAAAACATGAACTAAATAAGAAATTAACAAGAAGTTCCGTCAAGAACTATACGAGCCTACTTTCCCGTATACACCCCACTTCAAATTTATAATCTAGCTATCTTTCTTTCTCTCTTTCTCGTTCAGCTTTAGTTCTTAATTGCTTCAAATATACCTTTTTCAACGGTTGATACATATTTATTCACTTATTCATTCATTCATTTATTCAGTCATTCATTCACTCATATACTTAATCTTTCTTCCATTCACTCACTTAGTTATTTTTTTCATTCATTCGCTCATTTATTCACTCATTTTTTTAATGATTTATTCACTCATGTGTTCATTCATGCTCTCACTTATTCCTTTAAACATTCATTAATTGAAAAATATTCTTGAAAATCTCGATCAAAAAATTTCATAGGAAAATAGGCTCGTTAGTTCTGGATGAACTTTCTATCTTTACAATTTTCTACGTTATAAGAGCTTCCCGATAAAGTTTGTTTCAAGCAAATCTGCCCGTTAGATCAAGATGTATATAGGATTGAAATTTCCCTGTAGGCGCCATGTCAATTTTTTCGAACTGTTCAAAAATGAACAAAAATTGTTCAAATCAAAAAATATTTCACGCCGAGAGCTTCTTCCAATAAGCTTGTTCATAGCAACTTGGATCTTACTCCCAGAGTTTACATAATTTGCCCATAGGCGGTAATGTTATGGCTTTTTGAACCGTTCAGAATTGAACGAAAAATTGTTCAAATCAATAATATGGAAATGAGATGTCCTTGGCGATATCTTTCGAATGCAAAAAGAATTTTTCGAATCGGACAATTCGTTCAAAAGTTATTAGGGAGGAGGGGGGGGGGACCGACCGACAACAGACCGACAGACAGACCGACAGACACCCTTTTTCCCATCTCAAAACCCTACTTTCAATTTTTTTATATTTTTCAATCTTTATTTAATTACTGAACTTATTTTTGACTTTTCTTGATTTCTAACGATATTTTCACCATACATTTCGCCTTCTTTCATGCTTTAGTGTTTTTTCTTTTACTTTTACGGAAAAGTAGGCTAAAACGGCAATGTTAAGAATGTTAAGGAGTTCTTCAAATGGCGTTACTGTCAATTGGGTATTAGTTCTTTTCATTCATATTCTGATCGTGTTAAGAGTTTTCTATTTTTTGCAGCGGTGCTAATCTTCAGAATATAACTTTTAGATCGTTTTCTCAGTTGGCCGTTGTTTCTTTTATTCATGACTGTTTGTACAGGTTTCTTTCATATGCAACTATTTCTAACCTCCTGCATAGGAAACTTCTCCCCAAAGTAGTTCTCTCAATTTCTTCAAATGCTTCTCGTCCGCCTTAGAAGCAATGGTAAGTGGATACATAGCTTTTATTGTTAAAAATGCATCATGTATTTTTTTTTTTATCCACCTATTGTTTTCTTATGTTTTGTTTCGGTAACTATTTCTATTTATTTTCAAAACCGTGATTCTCTTACTATGCACTATAAAACTCCCTTTCTGAATATTTTAAACGACAAATTTTTATGGCATTTGTTAAATAAATGCCATGCAAAAATACTTTCAATTAATGAGATTTCTTGCACTGTTAAACTAATTCCGAAAATTTGCTTACCAGTATGACGAAATAAATGAAAAGTAATTAATTATAAAAAGTAATTTCATTTCAACAAATTAAAAAGCTGAAATTTCAGAATAACAACTAAATTTTGTACTGGGACTTGTTATATCTTCTAAATCTTGTGTTATATGATCATTATTACAGTAGAACCTCTTTAATCTGAACTAATTGTGCACGGGAGCCGGGACCGGATTATCAAATCGTTCGGATTACAGAGCATATTATGCTTTTCACAGGTACTGTACATAACAGCAGCTAGAATATGGCTCATGGGTGATTCTGATCCAAAATTCTCCGACATTTCCGAAAATTTTCAAGCACCTGTTCCGAGAGTTAAAAAAATAATTAAAAAACCGTTTTCCGAACGTTTTTTAATGCATTAATCTTAAGATTTCTTTGATAATCAATATATGCTTTTCTTTCTACCTTCAGATAAGCAAAATATTTTGCACTACTTTAAAAAAACTTTCAATACAATAATTTTTTGCAGAAAAAAAAACTTCTGCTATTAATATATTAGACCTTTCATTTAATTACTTGGAGGATTATTTTTAAGCTTATGTATATATTTGCGTATATTCTGCTGTGTTGAGGGGGAGGGGGGAGTGTTAACCTAAGTACATAGTTTTTTATTTTACATTGATAGCGCATACGTTTTCCGAAAATTTTGTGTGAAGTTCCGAATTTTTTTTTTTTTCCCCGCTTAGAATCACCCATGATGGCTAAAATAGATCATAAGTGTTACAGATAAGAGAGAAATGCTTTGAAGTGTAAAATATTCATCCTTTAATTAATAGTGAATATAGGACATAAACAGTATTACATTACAAAAAAAGTATATCAATAAACATGCAATATATTATAGTACTGTACTACTGTGCATAATGTGTTAATTAGCCAAAGTTTTAAAATAGAAAAAAGTCACACACACACACACGCACATTTTTTTATGGATTAATGATGAAGTACGTTTGTAGGCTCGCTTTTTTACTTTCGCCGCCCAAAGCCGAGGATCGCGCATACGCTCGTGTTACCGGAGGAAATCCCATGTCAGCACGTGTATGTGACGCGATAAGTTCGCGCCTTTCGGTTTAGTTTAGAGCAATGCAGCATATTCCTATGCATATTTATATTTTTCCAAGATGTTTTTCTCGAGTGTGGCGTTTTCGCCGATGCGTGTAGAGAATAAGAGAGGTAGTTGTTAGTTTCCGCGCGTGGCGTTCTGATTAGTGGACGTTCGGATTACGGGAGTTAGGATTAAAGAGGTTTCACAGTATTTTTCATTATTATTATTATTATTGTTATTATTGTTGTTGTTGTTATCGTTAACATTTTTTTTTTTTTGCTCACAAAGTTGTCAAAATATTGGTAAAAAAAGAAGTCCTATCAAATCAGGAGCCTGGAGAAAACTTGAGATTTTCCCATGCGGGTATACATTGCGACAAATCTTCGTTTTTCTCTCATCAGATTGAGGAACGTTCGTTCGAACGTCGCAAAGTAATACTGCATGCGCGTGTAGGAGGTGCAAGAGAGGCCGGGCTCGAACCGAGATTTTCTTGTTGGTGGCCTCGTTCATTACCGTTTTGCCAAAAGGGGCCTCTCTCTATTTTGGGGAAAGATGGCTTTTTGATGCATAGACTCATAGCGGTGTAAGGTACTTTTCCTGAGGCGGCCGACGCCAGCGTCTATCGCTGTGCGTCTGACGGGCACTGCTGACGTTTAAAATGAGTGACCGTGATATTCTATTACGCCTATTAATGCTTGAAGAAATTGAAGAAGAAGAAATTCTATTGGGGGGGGGGCAAATAATGCTTGAGGGAATTGCTAAAGTCCATACCTTATTTAAAAGAGGAAAGATGAAGGTTTCTTTGAAAAACTTATCAATCAGCATTTACTGCAGGATGACAAAAAATTCCGGGGATTTTTTAGGCTAAACGTTGTTCAGTTTAATTATTGGATCTCATAAGGGACCGTCCATAAATGATATCCGGCTTTTTCCCCTTATATTTGAACCCCTCCCCTCCTTTGACACAAAATGTCCCACCTCAACCTATGTCAACCACGCCACAATGTTGCGTAATTTCCAATCTCCGTACATTCTGCTATTTCCTTCCATGCATTCTCTTTCACAACTTGATTCTTGTACACTCCATTCTCACATCGTAAATACAAGGAAATTTAGACAAACTTTCCACTAGTTCCTCATCATCAACACTTGAAAACACTAGTTTGGAAGTCATTTTACGCGAGAGCGTCAGCCTCAGTACGTTCAAAGAGAGGTCCAGCCGCGCGGCTCCTTCCACCTCCAGCCGCTAAGCACGCAGTGAAGACAATGGTTGCATCAGATTTGATAGTAGCAGTATACCGCGTCAGACGCTGGTGTCAGCCTCCTCTTATTAGGAAACGCATATTTAGAGAGGAGTTCCTTTTGGCAAAGCGGTAAAGGACGAGGCTACCACCAAAAAGATCTCGGTTCGAACTTCTGGCCACCTCCTGCACAAGTGTCAAAATTATTTTTTTTCTTTCTAATGGGGTTGCGGTATTGGTCCTCAACCATTGCAGACCTAGTGCATTCCCCTGTAATTGGTACCATCTCTTTCAGCGGCACCACAATGAGTGTGGTACCTTCGCCGCATGAGAATTTTGACTTTCAGTTACACCTAGACCCCTCTCCCTGCGGTGGCGGGAGTAGAATAGCGCCGACGTAGCTATGCGTGTCGTAAGAGGCGACTAAAATAGCACTATCCGATCCGGGTGACGTAAGGTTTGCTTTGTAGCATGACTATGGCCCCGGGTCGGTAAAGCAGGTCGCAAAGCTCTGCCAGCCCAGCCCCTATGGCTGGTGCTGGTTGTCAGTTTGTCAGAGAGTTTGTGGGAAGACAAGGAGGACAGCGCCGCAGTCGTGCCCCTCCTACTGGGGGGTAATCCGTGAAGGCCCAGATGCGTTTCGTACCCCTAAACCCCTAGATGGCGGTACCTGAGCTCTCATTGATGCAATATGCACTAGGAATTTTAATTTAGCCGAGAGCATCCAAGCCAAATGTCTACTCAAGGGATCTTTTACATGCCGCATAATCATACGACATGGGCGCAGACGATTTTCTGCATCTTGAAAATCCACCGACTCGGGCCAGGTTTGAACCCGCGATCTTGGGCGTACGAGGCATGCGCCTTACCACTACGCCACCCTATCGACGTGTCACAATTATAGGCAATACCTTTTTTGTTGAGAAATATGTGTTGCTTTCATAATTTGTGTCGCCACAATTGTAAACACCCTCCTCAAATAATAAGACTAAGAATTTCTGACAATTGTTTCTATAAACATTCAAATCTTCTCAAATTTATTTCTCATTTTTATATCTAATTCTGAGGTATTTTACGTTATTTTATGTAAAACATAATTAATATCATATAGAATTACACTAGCTTAGCCAAACCAGACAAACCTGTTTGGCATACTTCTCAGCTGGTTTCGACACCTGAAGCATGTTTAAGATATCATGTGTACAGTATCTAGTTGTGTGTGTTAAACGTGTGTTAGTGGTTACCTGCGAAAGAATTAAGCCCTTCCTTCAGGTGCACAATCTCTTATAATACGCAATATCTGTATATCAATGTAGTTTTTGCAAGGATAAATTTTGGTCAGGTAGAAAGATCTAGAATGCACCAGTTGGTAGTTTCATACAACGACAACGTTTGAAAAAGTTTGAATAATATATCTATTATATTCTTGATTTTAAAAGTAAATAAATAAATAAGTGAATCTATATTAAAGACCATAAAACTGTTTTGAAATAATTTAGAGATCAAGTAATAAAATTTTATTTTAGTTACAAAAAGTTCTGTTGCAATCAGTTTTTTTTCTTGTATTTTAGGATTGCTAGATTGATCCTGTGATTTGGAAGAGCTAGAGTGATCCTGTGATTTAGAATTGCTAGAAGGATATCCTGCTGGAAAACAATGCTTTAGTTAAGGGTACTGATTTTTAGTTTCGATTTTAAATATGAAACAAATATTAGAAATATTCAGCAGTTTATGCAAGTGGAGAGGAAGTTATGCCACCAAAAACAGCAACGGATGCACGAATGTAGGCCCGCACAACGAAGAAGGTAAGTTATTATAATTACCATATTCTAAATTGTAGTGTTACTCTCTTTAGTGTGTGTGTTTGTGTAGTATACATATAGGGGAGACTGGGACACAGTGAACCACTCCCTTTAAATCTATTGCTATCCAATTATTTTCTTTCATAGGAAGTCTCGTAGACGGTTGCATGATTATGATTGTTTTAAGCCAAAAATATCATAAGGGAAATCTTTAAGTAATTAAGGGTACCCTTATCATTCCTTAGGTACCCGTTTTGTGCAGATTTCATGTTTTGAGCAGCTGAAAGTAATTTTTCGATTAAAAATTTTTTTTAAGACTTATCTAATGTCTATAAGTACTAAATAGTTTTTCTATAAAGGTAAAATCGTGCTGTTTTTAAGTTCCTAAAAATTATTTGCACACATAATTTTAATGTCGTTATTTATTTCATTTTGACATGGGGAACAGTGGACCACCTTCCAAGTGTCTAAAAGTATTTACTTTACTTAAATTTACAAGTACACATGTAATGCAGCAAGGAGTTAAAATGAAAATAGGTAATACAAACAGTAAATTTTGGAGAAAAAAATCAAATATTTGAATGACATGGAAGCATTTTATTTGCTATGTAGTTGCAAGATATGCAAACCAAAACCAAAAAAAAGAACAGAAATAGTCTATTACGTAGGATAGGTTTTTCAAAACACTGCTGAGGATTGCGTTCACATATGATACAAGGGAAAAAGGGTACTCGAAATCAATTTACAATTTCAGAAATAACAGTAAAGGAATCCATTTTTTATGCCAAAGATATCACATCAGATTGAGGACATTGTCATAGCTCTTCCTGGTCTATAATGTGTTTTCAGGAAATTCATGGATGTTTCTTCAAATATATCTTTCAATATTTTATCATTAAATTTTAGAATTCACTGTTTTCAACTTTTTTTCACTTGACAAAATTTCTTAGTTTCATTGGTTTCTTGTTTATTTTGATTTCTTTTAAATTTTGGTAATTTTATTTCATCAAAATGTCTGCATTAAGTTTCTTAGATGAAAACATTATGAAAAAGCGTAATTTCATTAAAAAAAAATAAATTTTATTAATTTAGTCTCGGTTGGTCCACTGTGCCCCGGAAATGGGGCACAGTGAACCACTTTGTTAAAGTTATTTTTTTTACTCATGAAGCATTGCAGGTGTTGTTGTAAAAAAAATTAGGAGATGACAACAAAGGTTTATGGAATGTCTGTCTTTTTTTCCCAAGTGCATAGCTTTTTGTCTTTTCCTCAAAAAAAAAAAAAAAAAGAAAGAAAAAAAGAAAAAAGGGTATACAGATTTCAAACTAGCGCGTATGAAATGTAATTTTTACGTGCTTTCCAATTGTAAAAAATCGGAACAGTTCAATAATTCTTTTTTTTTCTTTTTTTGGTAAAGAGCAAGTTTAAACTATAAAGTTAAAAATCGAACGCGATTAGGAACTTTTTTAGCGTTCGAAAACTGCCTCACGACTATTTCCAAGTGCCAAAATACTACGGTGATAAATCTGGTGAAGATCCACAGTAAACCATGAATTTGTATGGGGCACGAACACATAGTAGCGTACAGACACATATAATCTTTTTCATTTATATAGAATGTTAACTTTTCCTTTTTGTTGTAGAAACTAAAGAGCCTTTTTGGAAAAGACGTTACATCATCGTACTCTATGGCTTTGTCGTTTATTTCTTTATAAATGGTCACAGAATCAACTTGAGTGTCGCCATAGTAGCTATGGTGGATAATTCAAGTCAAGAAAATCAAACTATGGAACAAATTTCAAATATATCAACAGAAAACAGCAGGGAGCTCTGGCATGATCAAGTAGAGTTATTTATTTGAAATTTATGATTTTATAGCTTTGTTAAATTTCTTTCTTTAATTACAATGAAAAGAAATAAATTTTACATATTTCAGTAAGTTACATGATGATTGCGTGAAAAATAACTCATGTGCTGCCATTTCAGAAAATTTTAGAGAAATCATTATGAACTAATATGCAACGCAATTAATTAAAATGTCACAAAGTTTCAGTTGACAAATTTTCCTCAGAATTTAACTGAATAATCTTAAGCCTTAACCTTTTCACTATGGGGATGGGGCAAGAGTTGTCCCAGAGAAAATAACATTATTTGCTCTAATACTATTAGTAACTTTTAGCACATATATCTTCTATTTTATATTGGTTAAAAGACCCATTTTTGCTACATTTTTTAATGTAAAACATAATTTATTAAAGTATCGTACTATGGAAAAAATATCTTGTGAATACTAGATCTGTATGCATAACCTTATACCAAAAAGGAAATTTTCTGGATACCTGTTAGTAGTAAGCCCCCACCTCCGCCCGGCGGAAGTAGGCGTGGTCTAAAGGTGGGCGTGGTGGTCACGTGAACGGAAGTGCCTCAATCTTGGATGGTCACTTGACTATCCGATCCGTGATCTTCTACCGGGGTATTTTTTGTGACGTCATCGCATCCGTCATCTTGGATCCGTGGACCGTACCCCGTATGGTGGCCGGGGAAGATAGAATAAACCCACGGTAGTTATGCGTGTCGTAAGAGGTGACTAAAATAGCACTATCCGTTCGGGGGTGACGTAAGGCTTACTTTGTAGTAGGACTTTTCTTTCAATCGGGTCCACCATTTGTAATCGCCAGGCGATCATTTGGGCGATCAGGCAAGGTCAATTGTCCCCCCCCCCCCCAGCCAACTTTTAGAATAAGAATGTACTTACACGGGTGTTTAGGCATTTTGTTGTTTTTTACCTATAATATGCATTAAATATATACTATTTGCCCTCCCCCCCTGGAAAATTTTAAAATGACGGGCCTGGTACACACCCTGTATTAGGTAGCCCTTTCACTACGACAATGGGAGAACAGGAGTAGCAAGTCCCCACCTCCGGTCGGCGGAAGTAGGCATAATCGAAAGGTGGGCGTGGCGGTCACGCGACCGGAAGTGCCTCAATCTTGGATGGTCAAGATTCAGACGTCATGTGAATCTTGTGCGGGGGCCATCTTGGATGGTCACTTGATTATCCGGTCCGTGACCTTCTATAGGAGTATTTTTTGTGACGTCATCAGATCCGCCATCTTGGATCCGTGGACCGTACCCCGTATGGTGGCCGGGGAAGATAGAATAGCCCCAGCGTAGTTATGCGTGTCGTAAGAGGCGACTAAAATAGCACTATCCGTTCCGGGGTGACGTAAAGCTTACTTTGTAGTAGTACTGTGGCCCCTGTACTTTAAAGCAGGTAGGCAACGCTTTGCCAGCCCAGCCCTTTATGGCTGCGGATGATTGTCAAGTGTCAGAGAGTTTGTGGAGGGAACAGGAGGATCGCGCGTGATCGCCACGCCCACCTTTCGATCATGCCTACTTCCGCCGACCGGAGGAGGGAACTTGCTACTCCTGTTCTCCCATTGTACTAGTGAAAGGGCTAACTAATACAGGGTGAGTACCAGGCCCGTCATTTCAAAATTTTCCAGGGGGGGAGGGCAAATAGTATATATTCAATGCATATTATAGGTAACAAAAACAAAATGCCTAAACATCCGTGTAAGTACATTCTTTTTCTAAAATTCGGCTGGGGGGGGGGGGGGGACAATTGACCTCGCCTGATCGCCCAAACGGTGGGCCTGGTGAGTACAAATGATGGATCCGATTGAAAGAATTATACTTTCGAAACTACTGCACACATTAAAATAAGTGATACGTGAATTTAAATAAGAATATACCAAGTTTGTTTTGCACCAAAGATCAACAGATGGCTTGCAGAAAGCTGTTACTGAAAGACAAACAGGGCGACAATGACATAGAAAGGTTTGTGCCTATTAGAGTGTGCATGGATGTTTTCATTTAAAACACTAAGTAAAAACGTAAAGAACGCATTTGTGCAGCATTTCGAACCATTGATAAAGTGATGCTACAAAATGTATGGAGCGAACATGCTTACAGATTGGACGTATGCCGTGTAACAAGAGAGTCACACGACGAATATTTGTAGCTGAAAGAAACCTTAATTTGTTTCTGTTTACATTCACGTATTGCACTATGTGTAGTAGTTTCCAATATATGATTTTTCTAAATCGGGTCCATCTCCCTGTATAATAATGCCAGTAGTATGTGCTAAAAGTACATTAAATTTCTTATGGCTTTCCGGCAATCAAAGGGTTAATGTTATGAGATAACATTTTGTGGAAAATTAGTGTTGTATCTCTTGTTTGCACTTAACTGCATGAAAACCTAATCTAAGATGCCATTTATAAGCAGTAAAGCTTAATAAATCTCCCAACATTGAAATTGCTCAATTATAAGATTCAAATTGAAAAAAATAACTATTGATTGTGCATTTGCTTTCCTTTTTAGCACCCCGCGTATAACTGGAGTCCAAAAATTCAAGGCTGCATTTTAGGATCTGGATTCGTTGGATATGTGTTATTTTTGATTATTGGAGGAAAACTGGCTGAAACATTTGGGCCAAGAGTGATATTAATCATTGGGACATTCATTTCATCATTCTGCACCACAGTTACTCCATTCACAGCTGATGTCAGCCCTTATTTTTTTATGTTTGTCCAATGTCTACGAGGAATTGCGCAAGTTAGTTCTCAAAAATGAATACATTATTGTGTTTTATGTAAACAGTTCAGTTGAATTGAACGCAAATGCAAATAATATAACTACTGAAAGGTTTCCATACAGATGTTTTAATCCACAACATGTCGTCTCAACCGTTCCGTGGTTAAGATACTGTACGACAGCGATTCTCAACCTGTGGGGCACGCCCCCCCTGGGGGGGGGGGGGGGACGCGAGAATATCCAAGAAAAAATATTTCTTTAAAAAATTGATTAACTGACTGAAAGGAAAGCACACATACACATAGAAAACAAAATACATTTCGATATATTTAATAACTTATTAAAGTAAAACAAACTTCTAAATTAAAACTTTCTCAATCAAAACTAACTTAAAAACAAATTTAATAATTATTAGTGACTTATTTGGGCCTGTCTTTCAAAGCAAAGTTTTTCTAAGGAAGGCTTAATATTAGAAATAGCCACTCTCTGTTGTTTCTATATTTAGCCGAGATCTATAGTTTGTCTTCAAAGAAGCCAGAGAAAAAATCCAGTTTCACAAAAGTAGGATGTTGAAAATAGTAATAGAATGCGAAATGCCCTTGTTTTTAGTGCAGAAAAATCATCCTCTACTCCTGCCCAAAATTCAAATAGTGATTTATTACTAAATTAATTTTTTTTTACTCTTATTTTGGCAGTTAGTTAAAAATAATTCAAAAACAGAATCAATACTCAATATACAGTATTGAGTACTGATTCTGTATGTACTGTTGTATACATTTTACGGTAAGTGGGGGGCGCGATGAAAATTATGATAGAAAATTAGGCCGCGAATACTGAAAGGTTGAGAAACGCTGCTGTACGAGTGTAATATTCCTGAGTTTAAGGCTGCTATTGTTGTGTTTTCAGTTTGACAGACTAGTTCGATGAACAAAATGTATGTGGGTGCCTTATGATTGTGTCGTCTATAGTTATATCATCAATAAATTACTATGCCTATATTCAACTGTCTGTACTAAATAATACTAGTCGAATTGTGCAGAATTCCTCCCTGCGCACCAAATCGTTTTGTATGGCATTCCATTCTTTAAAAATTTGTGAGAAAGGATATTATGAAGAAGAACAGAAAAAAGCAACCGAATGTTGGTACAAAAGACGACATGTAATTGAACACATCAGTACAAATAGCTTTACAAATTTTCCCCACTATTATTTATATATTGAAAATAATAAAATAAGCACAATAATAATGATATTTATTTTTATTGTTAGCAAACATAGCATTAAAATACAATAACGAAACAGCTCCATTACTTAAAATATAGTTAGTGTTGGTTGGCTCTGCACATTCATAATATAAATGAACGTGTACTTAACGATTGAATAAGTTTAACACACAGACGCAGAGCTAAAACTGTCCAATTTGCTACACAATAAAAACAGAAATAGTTTCTTGTTTGTTTACTTGATAATAGATGGCACCAGCATAGACAACCCCAATTTGACATCCATTAAAGAACCTCTTCTTACACGATTTTAAATCTCAAATTTAAGAGAAGCGGTACATTTTGGACCGTGGGTCTATTTTTCGACATTAGCCGGCACGATAAGCTTTAAAATGAGGGGGAAATCATGGAATTTGATGAAGGAATAAGGACGATCTCGCGGACCGACAGAAAAACAGGTTAGAGAAATAATATACAGTGAAACCTGTTAAGTTGACCACTTGCAGTGCAGCACTTTAATGGTCAACTTATATAGGGTGGGGATTTTTTTTTTGTCATTCTTTCGCCATGCATTCATTTTTTAACAAATTAAAATACTTTTAACTTTATCTTCCCTTTAAACATTACTTTAAAATAATAATTACATATTTTATTCAAAAACTATATGAAATACCTTTGGAAATTATTAACCAGAGTGACTTATAAAGTATCATACCAATTTAAGCAATTCAAAATAAATATACATACCTTATTATAATTATGATGAGTTACTCATTTGATATAAATAATTTATAGAAATTCATAATCATTCAAAAATAATTTTTGTTT
The DNA here is from genome assembly GCA_038502835.1 of Octonoba sinensis. Taxonomy (NCBI): domain Eukaryota; kingdom Metazoa; phylum Arthropoda; class Arachnida; order Araneae; family Uloboridae; genus Octonoba; species Octonoba sinensis. The sequence continues at coordinate 50,706,800 of CM076601.1, read as the reverse complement.
TGTTTTTCTTATGTACAATATTATATACAATATTATAATGAAAATCTACTTATCAACAAAAGTAATCTCTTATTGTCCTTTGGCGTATTTTCTTTATCTTATCATCTGCCCAATGTTTTTCGATTGAGGCATAGATATCCATAACTTTTTCGAAAATGTCTGGTTGCTTATTAGACTCATAACTCATTAAAGAGTTAGCATATTCTAAAGCTCGGCAAAAGTTAAAGGTATCTTTTCAATTTAATCATTTGTATCCTCTTCACTATCTTCTTCATCTTCTCTGTCTTGAGGATGTTTCAGCTTTGCAATGATATCTGTGGCTATATCCCATCACTCTCTTCATCATCTTCATGTACGATTAGCTCGTTGTCAAATGAGAAAAATGTTGCTTCATCAATAAGATCTTCTTGAATATTCATAGGTAAAGTCTGTATATCCTCCCTCAAATCCTATTCAACTAACTCTTCTTGAGTGGATATTTCTTCCGCACCACTAAAGCCTACTTTATAAAATGACTTAGTAAAAATTGATGAAGGCTTTTATTAATCGTAAGGTAAATAATTATCGGCTTTTTGTTGCCGATGCTTACCGAAAGATCGCCTATTAATCGGCTTTTTATCGCCAACGCCTACCGACCGATAACCTAATAACCCCTTAACGGTCGCATAACTTTCAGGAAAACAACAACAAAAGCTCCAATTTTTTCACAGAAAAACATTTAAAAAATGTTTTATCTCTAATTATACTATAAATAGGTTGATACTATCATCTAGTATGTAGTCTAATATTACCAAATTTCAACGAATGGGAGGCGGAGCTAACAGAACAGGGGGAATACTGAACACAAAAATAAAAAAACTGTTTGTCTTGAAAATGTCACGACATTTTCTGGAATTATATAGAAAAGTTTAAGGAAACCCGTTTTACTATTACCCGCTAGAATCCTCTGCAATTCAGCCACATCTGCTTTCAACTGTTGTAACTAGTTTCGAGAAATATTGTATAAAATTATTACCATTATCAATGGATGCTTTTTTATTACATGCATATGTCTCTAATAGTTTTACAGTTATTTAATTTTCAACTCAAACCACAGACTATTTCGTAGCAATCATTCCTTCATTTTCCTTACAACCAAGTTCAATTTTAGGGTTGTATGTTCCCATCAATGACAGTTCTATCCGCGAACTGGTTTCCCAGGAAGGAACGTGGACTTCTATCGGGGCTCGCCCTCTCTGGATACATTTTTGGACTGTTACTGGTAGGAATTTTCTCAAGTTTAATGTGCGATAGCACCGCAGTAGGAGGTTGGCCTTCAGTTTTTTACTCCTTTGGCAAGTAAATTCATGAAATAATAACTGATAAGTGTGCATATTTAAAAATGTTTCATAAGTTGTTTATGTTCAATTTTAAGCATATATGCGGTTAAAAAGGTATATGCAGAGTCCGATATCTATTTCTTCCTTGAAGTCCCAGATTCCTTCTTCTTCGGATACTTTTTCGACAAATAGTTAATGAATTAGTAAAAAACTGACGATTTCGGAAAGTGTCCAATTTTTCCCATTTTGCCTCTTTCTACAGAAATGCGCAATGTTTTATTTGAGTTCGAACTGGGGCAATTATTTTTACACGAAAGTAAAGTTTAAATGTAAGATTCGTCTCCTAAAGATCTATATTACACAAAGTTAGATAAAATATCAGAAAAGTTACATAATTAGCAAAAAACTAAATTATCTCATTTTCTCATCTCTAAAGTGACCGGTGGTACGAAATTCGAAATATAATGGAACAATAAGTTACAATAAGCTAAATCCGCCAATTGCTGATCAAATTCTGAACCATTGAGGTCCTATTCGAAAACTCGGTGCGGGTTTCTACACAACGCGTTTCTTTACCTTCCTTCCTGCCTACCCTAAGGTGCAGCAAATTAATTTTAACGCCTAAAAATTCAAGAAATCATTTTATTTATGATACAATTGATTACTGTGGTGTAAATTCATAACGGTAATAATATCAGTATTTAAAACTTTTGTTCCAATAAAAAAACTTGAAGAAAAAGAAACTTGCAATAGGAATTGTGATTTGAACTGCACTAAATCACTTCGTCTCAAAGTTTTTGTTGACGGGAAAATACAAATTATGAAGGAGATATAAGTACTTTATTACAAAATATACTTGGTGTTTTTAGGAGGCCTTGGAATTTTTGTTTCAATACTTCAGATGCTTTCTCTGAAGAACATGCCTAAAGACGATCCGAAAATATCCAGTGCAGAATTGAAATATATTTTAGAAAATCAAGAGAATAAATTAACAAAAAAGGTAATACAATTTCGTTTTGATTCTATTGAGAACAGGTAGGGGACCATTCATAAATGATGTCACACCTTTTTTCAATATATTTGACCCCTCCCCCCTTTGTCACTAAGCGTCACAATTCAAAATACCACTACCCCCCTTTGTCACATGTCACGCTATATTACATTAGCATAAAATAAGTTTAATTTGCTAATTTTGAATGTTTTTATAGAAACCAAAATGAGTGATGTTACTCCCTCCCCTCCCCTTATCACAAACTGTCACACTTTCTTGAACCCCGCCCCCTCTCCCCTCGAAGCGTGACATCATTTATGAATGCCCCATAGACTGCAGTTAAATACCTTTCCTGTGAGGGGCAACATGATTATTACTGATTTTTGACAAAATTATCCTTAATTTAATTAACCCTCTAATTCCCAACTCTGCCTCAAGGAGGACGAGCATATTGACCGATCCTACCTTGCAGTGGGGTTGCCCATGACGCTACTTCTCTTTCTCTTGAGTTTTAACCATCTAGGGACCATGATGTCATTGAAAAAGTCAGTAGGAGGCCTGGTTTAAGCCTACTACTGGGTGAGATCGGTTAATATGCGGCAGACGACGATAAAAAACTTGGGCATTAGAGGGCTAATAAAGCTTGGTCATTGCGAATTGAACAGATTAATGTAAATGATGTTTCCCCAAGTTTTGCAAATGTCATTATTTTGTTCAGTTCTGGTACCATCCAAATGCATAAATTATTACATAATAAAAGTTTGTTAGTTTTGATTTCATACATTTTTACTCAAGAAAATCTTACTAGTTGTGATTTCATAGCGTATATTTTATTTATAATAATTCACCACACATGAACTGTGCTAAATTATTACAAATACAGACTTGCTAAAATAATAGTTAGATTGTTTTCTCTTTTTGACAGAGGCCAGCGGTACCGTGGCGGAAAATGTTATCTTCTATGCCAACATATGCCTTGTTTCTTGGCTCCTTCGGCAAATATTGGCTTGTCATGTATTTCATGTCTGTTCATCCAACATTTTTAGCGACCATTCTTCACTACCCAATGACTGAGGTAAATAAATGTTTGTTAAAAATGTCTCTCGACAATAAATGGGTGAAAAAAAGGGCTTCCTCATTCCAAAGTAAAACATGTAGTAAGGAGGACACAATTTTTTGCAGAGGGACATTATGAAACCGTTGAAAGCTGACTTCTGCGTTGTACATTTAGTGTAGTTTTCCTATGGTGCTTCCATTTTGAGTGCAGAATACAAAACCACAGCTTAAAACAATGGAAATAGATTATTTTTGTTCTTTCATTTGTTAGAGAAACTCTATTGCAGGTATCGCACTGAAAGAAGTAAAGTGAGAAAGCTGCATGTAGTCCTCAAAGTATTATTAACTGACCTTCAAAATTATGTTACGATCATCCTTTTTGAGGATTCTTTGAGGTAATCCTCAAACTAAAAATTATGCAGCATGTATATATGGTCGCTAGTCAGGTCAGTGGCAAAGCGGAAAGAAAATTCTAACTGATAGTAAGTTTTTAAAGTTATTAGATGGCTGTTTATCATTGGTTATTAGTCCGAAGTGAAAATCAGCAAGCTAATTCCTTTCGACCAAAAGTCAGATAGAAGGATTCCTATTGTTTCGGGGCGAACATGGGAAAAAGTCGCTCCAATTCGACGTGGTAGAAATTTGATTAACTTAGAACGTGGAGAACGGTATTGGATGGATTTTTATATTGAATAACAGTTAAAATATAGATTTCTTGATTAAACAAGAAGTTCCGTCTAGAATTATACGAGCCTACTTTCCCGTATACACCAAATTCAAATTTATAATCTAGCTATCTCTTTCTCTCTCTTTCTTATTTATCTTTAGTTCTAATTATTGAAAATATACCTTTTTCAACGGATAATACATATTCATTCACTCACTCATTCATTCTTTCATTTATTCAGCCATGCATTTATTCATTCATTCGTTACCTCATTCAAGTGTTTATTCATTCATTTACGCATTCATGTATTTATTCACTCATTTATTTATATTTTCATTTATTCAATAATTTATTCATTCATTCTTTTCCTTATTCATTTATTCATTGATTTATTCTTTCACTCTTTAATTTATTCATTCATTCATTATTTCACTCATTGAGTCACTGAGAAATATCCTTGAAAATCCCGATCAAAAAATTTCATAGCAAAATAGGCTCGTAAGTTCTGGATAAACTTTCTATTTCTACATGTTCTACGTTATAAGAGCTTTCCGATAAAGTTTGTTCCAAGCAAATCGGTCCGTTAGATCAGGATTTATATAGGGTTGAAATTTCCCCGTAAGCTCTGTGTTAATTTTTTGAACTGTTCAAAAATGAACAAAAACTGTTCAAATCAATATTTCACGCCGAGAACTCCTTTCAATAAGCTTGCAATAGGAACTTGGCTCTTGTGCCCAGAGTTTACAGAATTTGCTTCAATTTTGTCCATAGGCGCTAATGTTAAAATTTTTTGAACTGTTCAAAATTGAACAAAAAATTGTTCAAATCAAAAAGTAAAATATAGAAATGAGATGTCCTCGCCGAGATCTTTCGAATGCAAAAAGAATTTTTCCAATCGGACAATTCGTTCAAAAGTTATTAGGTGGGGGGGGGGGGGGGGGGAGACCGACAGACCGACAGACAGACAGACCGACAGACAGACAGACAGACAGACAGACAGACCGACAGACAGACAGACAGACAGACAGACCGACAGACAGACAGACCGACAGACCGACAGACACACTTTTTCCCCATCTCAATACCCTACTTTCAAATTTTTTATTTTTCAATCTTTATTTAATTACTTCACTTATTTTTGACTTTTCTTGATTTTTAACGATATTTTCACGATACATTAAGCGCTTCTTTCATGCTTTATTATTATTATTTTTTACTTTTACGGGAAAGTAGGCTAAAAAGAGTGATGGAAAGATAGTGATACTGTCTCTTAACGCAGGCCCCCACCATTCCTGCTCGGCGCCATAGTGCGAGTTCCTACTGAACGCTTTTGTTATGGTTGAAAAAAACTCACTTTTTTTCTGAAAAACACAACCTAAAGAGTTTCCGGGTTTTATTGGTTTTTTTTAAAGGGCGCCTTGCACATATGGACGGCGTGGGCCTGCTTTATCGCGGCATCTTTTGTCACCAAAAGACAAGCAAAATTCCTAATATTCTTCCATCACCATTTGTCATAAAAAATAAGAATATGAATGTTATTCTTCGTGATTTGCAGCTTTGGCTTGGCAATGTAATGTTGTTGTTTTTTTTTCAGCGCTCATTTTTTACTGGAACCTCGCTAACGGACGAGTACTGGTACCTTCTTTTCTAGTTTTTTTTTATAATTTGATTTTTTTTTTCTTTTTTAGTGCAGCGCATTTTTTACTTATGTATGAAATGTAATAAATATGTCACATCTGTTTGTATTATACGTTTGGATAAGTATATTGATTTGTATACGTTAAGGAAAAACAAAGGAATCTGCAGTCGGGGAATAAATTTCTATTCGGAGTTGCCATGAATAGCAACTCCGCAAGCGCGGGAAAATGGAGTGTGTCGCAATCTATACTTCTTCGGCGACCCATTGTTCCTCTTGCTAATGTCTAAAAATTCGTTTTATCCGGTTTTTTTCTTTGAAATTTCTGTACATGAATTTAACAAGAAGTTCGTTAAACGAGCCTACTTTCGCACCTACCATCACATCACCTATTTTGTAACAGAAATTAAATTCGGTACGCAATGAGCCTAAATTATTTCGCGTTTATCCTTTATAACGAATAAAAAAACCTAATTAAAAAAAAAAATACTCGTATTTTTTTTAGAACAGAAAAATCAGTTCTGTCATGTAAGCGAAATCAAATCCACTCTATTAAATTGCTGGGCATAATATTTCAGTAATTTCTAACTATCAATGTTTTTAAAAGGAGAGTTTCGAAATGAAGCGCAATTTTTTAATATGTATGAAAAGTTAGAATTTAATTGTTAGGAAAATTTCGTTTAGTAAACTGAATAGTAAAATAAATTAGAGTTCGCCTAGCCGGTCGTTGTTTGACCTTAACTCAATAAATTCTTCAACCTCAAACGTTTAAATAAATTTTTGGTATTTTGCTCTTTTGTTTGAAAACAGTTTGTTAAATTTAAGTATTTCAATTAGCTATAAACTCTTCTGAGTGTGCATGATAGACCACTAAGTTAGTTATTTAATTTAATGCATGTGTAACACATATTATACACACATTTTATCTTCCTACACACCTTCTCCTGTAAAGAAAAACGAAATAAAAATGTTCATGCTATCCAATTATTATTGAATAAATTATAAATACAAACACTCACTTTCAAATTAATCTACAGTTCATAAATCTAATGCAAATTAACAAAGTTGCGAAACATTGATTCGAAGCAAAGTAGGGCGTCACCGCACTTATTATCTCACATTGTTACATTAGTCATTGTTATCCCTAAAATTGTCTTTTATTTTGTTTGAAATTGTACGGGACAAACAATCTGACTGACTTATAATATACATATCTTTTGGAAAGGGATTAATTGAGACATTAAGATTTGTATTATTTTGCTTTGACATTCATTTAATAGATTACATTTTTTCTTTCGTTTCGTTCTTGACATTTCTTCTTCTTTGAATTCTAAATAGTAAAAGATGTATTGAGTATTATACAAATTTTGTAGATTGTAGATGTAAGGAGTAGTATGAAAGTATGACGAATAAAAACTTCTGAAATAAAGCTTCGAATCTACTTCGAAAGTAGGCGGAAAAAAAACTATTTCCAAAATTATTTTATTGATAACATTAAAACTCATCAATAGCTACTAACTAAAAAAAAAGTAAGAAAATCGGTTGATAAACAGAGGAGAAAATGATACTTACTGTCTGATTTTCTTAGCCGAGACCTTCCGCGATTTTGCGCATGCGTCATGTCTGCTTCTATTTCATCGAAACAGGGGTGAGAAGATGAAGAAAGATTAGGAAATGTTTAACTTTTATGAAGAACAATAAACTCTCTGCGTTTTTTTTCCTTTTCTCTTTTGTGTTAATGATTCAAATTAGAAATATAATATATCATCATCATGGAAAAATAAAAAATGAAAACGTAAAATATAATTTCAAAAAGGGCTTATTCTCTTCCTATCGCCCTCTCCCCGACGGACAGACTCGGGTTTTATAAATGAACAGTAATTGTTTTGTCTTTGCCTATTTATATATAGATGTTTAATTAGTCAAAAGAAAGCAATTTTGATACAAGACTCTAAGAAGGTTCCTTTTTTAAGCATAATTATAAAAAAAAATTACCATCGTTTTATTCCACAGAAAGATTGTTTCATTCTTTTATTGTTCTCTGACGGGTCATGTGTTTTCATAGATTATGGCTGACTTTCAAAGGTCTTGAGCAATATAACTTCCGTAATCCTCATACTTCATCTTGTCTAACATTTGATTTAAACGACCGAAAACAACTAATTCTGTGCCATGTCCAATGACCACCAGAGAGTTACATATTTCGCAAAGCATCTTTTTTTTTCCATTTTAAGATTCAAAGTATGCAGAAAACACTAGTTTAGATTTCCGTTATACAACTAAATCCTCATTTATTTTTTACAGAATGGAATGCTGAATTCCTTGCCGTATATTTTTTCGATGTTCTGCAATGTGTCATCGAGTGTATTATCTTCGTATTTGAGTAGAAAAAACTACTTAAGCGTTAGTAAACTTAGAAAAGCGTGGCATCTACTGGGTGAGTTTAAAAAACAAAGTTTTTTTGAGTTTCACTAAAGTTCAAAAATTACTGAAACTAAAAATTATTTCTTATATTTATTCCCCAATTTAAGTAAATATAACATTTTATGTACTTGGGGTTAGAGATGTGGGGTGGAAAATTTACCGGAAAATTTTCCGCTATGTTTTTTCGGAAAATTTTCCATCTCAAAAAGTATATTTTACACTAAATTTTGTGTGTGGCTCAATAAAACTATTCATGTTTTCTGTTATTAACACATTTCAGCTTTATTTCAACAAACAATATTGAATTTCATTCCAACTTGATGTACCAAACTATATGGTGTTCAGTAACAAAATGCTTTGACAGTTTGTTGAGAACAAAGAACTACTTACAGTGTGCAGTGATAGATGACGAACTCTCACATATACCTTCAAATGTAAGAAAGCAAATACTTGATAGTGATATCTTTTGGGTTCAAGTTAGGACTGCTTATAACTTACTGGTACGAATTTCTGCAGCTAAACAACAGATAGAGGGAGATGCGTCAAAGGTTTCAGAAGTCACTGCTACATTTTTAAAAAATGATGAAAAAATAAAAGAGCTAATGTCTTTTTCACCGCATACCAAAAAAAGAAAAAAATCTGTTGAAGGCTTTTTAACAAACAGATACAATTTTTGTTTCCACTCAATACATTCAGCAGCAAATTTCCTTGACCCACGATACTATGGACAAAAAAGTCAGTCAGAAGATGAACTTATATTGGCAATGGAAACCATAATTGAAGTTTCTAAAAGCACCCTTGGTACAAATGAGGCTACAGTAAGGCATATATAGCAGAATAAAGTGCCACACGATAGATTTGGAGCAAAGATATCCTATTTAAAGCTGCAACCAATGTATCTCCAATAACTTGGTGGAAAGGCTATTGCAGTACAAGGGAATTATCTAGGGTTGCTGCAAGAATTTTTAATATTTAACAGACAGCTTCTTCCTGCGAACCAACTGGAAAGCATTCAGCAACATAAAGACAGACAAGAAGTTCCGTCTAGAACTATACGAGCCTACTTTCCCGTATACACCGAATTCAAATTTATAATCTAGCTATCTCTCTCTCTGTCTTTCTCATTTAGTTCTTAATTGCTTCAAATATATCTTTTTCAACGGTTAATACATATTCATTCAATCCTTCATTTATTAAGTCATTCATGTATTTATTCATTCATTTATTCATTCATTCTTTTGCTTATTCATTTAATCATTCATTAATTCAAAAATATTCTCAAAAATCCCGATCAAAAAAATTCATAGGAAAATAGGCTCGTTAGTTCTGGATGAACTTTCTATTTGTACATGCTTTTACGTCATAAGAGCTTTCCGATAAAGTTTGTTCCAAGCAAATCGTTACGTTAGATCAGGAATTATATAGGATTGAAATTTTCCCGTAGGCGGTATGTTAATTTTTTTTGAACTGTTCAAAAATGAACAAAAAATGTTCAAATCAATATTTCACGCCAAGAACTTCTTCCAGTGAGCTTGTTCATGGGAACTTGAATCTTGTACCCAGAGTTTACATAATTTGCTTCATTTTCACCCATAGGCGCTAATGTTAAAATTTTTTGAACTGTTCAAAATTGAACAAAAAATTGTTTAAATCAAAAAGTAACATATGAAAATGAGATGTCCTCGCCGAGATCTTTCAAATGCAAAAATAATTTTTCGAAGCGGACAATTCGTTCAAAAGTTATTAGGGGAGGGGGGGGGGGACAGACCGACAGACACACTTTTTCCCCCATCTCAAAACCCTACTTTCAAAGGTTACACCCTTTTTCACCCGAATCCTATTTCACCCCAGTGTTATTCTTAATTACCCTGTCAATCAAAACTATTGTAAAACTGTTTAAATAAGGAAAGAAAGTTTAAAAGCTGGTCTACCAAAAGTCCGCCATTATTGGTCTCTTGCTGTACTCCCCTCTACTAGCTCGCCAAGGCATGGATAAGCTGACAAAATGTTGTAATCCTGTTAAATTCCCAATCCTAACTCACCCCAGTGCTATTCTTAATTACCCTGTCAATCAAAACCATTGTAAAACTGTCCCTCCTCTGCGAATTCTCGGAAAACTAAGTCCCTGATTGAAGGGGAGGCGAAACAAACAACACGTGTTTTTCATTTGATAGCCATTCTAGCTTTACTTTCACTTTCTGTTAAATCTGTTTTAATTCATTTGGGCGCTATTATTTTTCTTGCAATTATAAAGTGTCACACACGCTTATAGATATGTAACTTATGGAAAAAAGCAAAATAAGGATGAATGAGATTATGAAATATTTTTCAACCCATGGTGCAGACTATCAGAGACTGAGACAAGGGGCGGTAAGGGGAATTAGGCAATTTACAGATTTGAATTCCAAATGCGTAAAATTAAACTAAAATAACTAGATGAAATCGAAAATTATTCTTGAACAATTCAAATGTAGGTGCCCCTTTAAAAGTGAACCAGACATTTCTGTCGGACCACACCGGAATGGTATTCCGGCACCTCTCTGGCAGTTCCCCTCCCTTCATATATTTTTTCTATCACTATATCACTCGTTTAAAAAAAAAACAATACAAGGGTCATAGTGTTTCTTAAAGGAGCCGTGCCAAACACCACTCACTTGCAGCACTCTGCGCCAGAGAGACTTAAAATGGTGCAAGCGTTTTAAAGTATGTTTATTTTGTAATAATTATTGTATGATATTTTATGTCGAGTATTTCGACACCGCTGTCCCATATTATACATTTATTTTTGAAGTTTTAAAAAAATCAAGACTTGTGACTTTTATGGAGGGCTTGCGGTTAAAAAAAAGGGGGTATGCGGTATGCTTTCCGGCATCTATACCATTTACGAAATTATGCGCTGAGTTCGGGCAGTCACCATTTATCGGATTCACTTTCATAAATCAGTCTCTGATGACTATTATTATGATTCTGCGGAGACCAGATCTGTATTTAAATTGCTAAAAAGCAATGCAAGGAATAGAAAAATTCATAGTTTCTTATATTGTTTTACATACAAACAATTTTCAAAGAGCTTTCAACATTTTAATGCATTGGATCTCACCCTCCCTCCTCCTCTTTTTTCTCAGCAAATAATAAAATTATTACTTTAAAAACTTTTTAATTTAACTAATGTTTACTTATTCATTTACTTTATTCCAATGTTTATGTAAACAATGCAGCAATACAAATTCAGGTTTGTACTGTGACTTAACGAGTTTATATGAGCTAACTTGCATGGGGCCGGCTGAAGTTGATTTAAGCGTTCTTTCAGCATCTGACAGATTTTATATATTTCTTGTTAAAAACTATATTAAGCCAACTACAAACAAATCCATCCCCCCCCCTCCCCCACACACACAGCCATCAGACAATAAATAGCCGAGGCAAAAGAATTTCGCTTTGCCAAAATTTGTCCATTTGAAGCCGTATAAGAAAGAGTAGTATAACAAGACTACAGTGCACATTTAAAATGTCGAAAATTGGCCAATTAAAATATTTGGGAGTAAAGTACGCCTACACTACATTAATGAATATTAGGTATCAAATTTGTGTTTATAATACTAAAAGTTTTAATATATAAGTACTTTCATGTAGTTACACCCTTTTAAAATGAAAAAAGCCTTTTTTCTCAAAATCAAAAATTTACCTCAAAACAGCAATTTTTATGCTATTGCTACCAAACTTTCCAAAAGTATTCTTTTATGTAGTTATAGTTTAATGGATGAAATGTAGCAGCAACAGTTATTTGAAAGAAGATATTTGAATTATTTATTGAAAAAAATCACTAAATTTTCAGAAAATTTCATATAAGAGTACATTTTTGCCTATATTTTGTAAATTATCATGTAAAATGTTTTATGTTATCCATTCATTTATAAAAAGATTTAAAATCAGGAAAAATTTTGAATTTTTAAAAAAAATTGTGGCACCTGGAGCGTTTTTAAAATGTTAAAAATTTACCCTTTTTTAGGACAAATTTTTTGTGGGGAATTTTTTCTAATATAAGTACAAAATTTTCTAAAAATTCAGCATCAGAATCACTCATGGGCTGGCTCACATCTGCCGAATAAGTAGCGTCAGGCAGGAAATTTAAAATTTGTGAGGAAGATTACAACAATAGAAATTATTTTATGTGGAGGGTTTGGGCAATATTTTTATAAACTGGCCAGTGCTTTGTGTGTTTTAATTAATCAGATCAGAGAAAATAACAAATAATAATAAAAAAGTTTAATAGAAGTCAAATGAACAACTCTGTACTTAATTATGAAATATATTGATAGTTATGTGGTTACATAATGATACTAAATATATATACAAAATTCCTTGACAATATTTTAAAAGCAAAAAAAATCTCTCTTTAATGGAGGAATTCTCTCTTCAGTCTTCAATCTCTACAAGTCTCTTCTGTCTTTAATGGGGTACTTGAGGGCATTGTTTACATATATATATGTATATATATTATTCCTTCCCTCCCACCTCCTATACCATAACAAGAAATATATGTACTTTTTCTCTCCATACTGTTTTCCCCCTAACGCTGGTGTGAAGCGTATTTTTTTTAAAAATTGTGTTGAAGCAATCAAACGTTTAATTTTCCCTGTTTTAATAAATTTCCCTGTATATTAATTTATTTATTCTTTTTTTAACTTTCGTTTTTACTTATTGCAAAGGTTTGGCGGGCCACTACAATATCTTGAGCTTTTTTAAATTTTTCGTGTATTTGGAACTCAGTTAGCGAAATCCACCATCATAAATTTTGCTGTTTATTTTTTTAAACTCTTCAAATAATAGCGATGTAAATTACACAGTTCCGAATGAACTACTACATTAATATATATCCCATTGCAGCGGTTCTCAAAGTGTGTTCCGCGGAACCCTGGGGTTCCACAGAAGGATGGCAGGGGTTCCGTTGGCAAGTTAATATTATTTTAATTATGTTCAGTAAATCATGTTCAGAAAATGTTTTACGATGAAATTTTGCTGAAAGTGGTAGTTAATTCCCTGTCTGAAAATAAAAATATAATTTGAGGAAGCAAAATAAAAAAAAAAGACTGTTCAGAGGGTTTTCAAAATTAGTTAATTAATGGAAAAATTGTAAAATGACTTTTTGCTCTGATTTAGAAGACTCTGAAGTTCTATTAGGGTGGTTCAAAGAGACTATACATCGTTTGATGATGAAAGGTTGACAGTTATATGATAATGACCAATGAGCAAAGAAGGGAATTTAGTTGGTTTCGTTGTACTTTTAACATGATCCCCAAAGGGAGTCGAAGCAAACATTTTTTTTCTTTATACATGGGCTATGTCATTTACTTTTGCAGACCTAGTGCATTTCCCGGAAACTGGCATCTATTCTTTCAAGTTGCTCCGTAATCGGCGGATGCCATTGTCACATGAGAATTTCGACGTGTAGTTTCTTCACTAGAAGGTGAAGCACTTACGATGCGAAACTGCACTAGGATTCTGACTCTGATGATTTCAAAACTGAACAAGGAATTTAATTTATCCAAGAGTACCCAAGCAAAATAGATACTCAGGGGTTCTTTATGTGCAGGCACTATTCTGAATCTTGAGAATCCCCCAACATGGTCAGGATTGAAACCACGATCTGGGGTGTACGAGGGCCGCGCCTTACACGTCGCCACCATACCGGCTACTTTTAGTAAACAACAAACTAGTGTTGTGATGATGGCACTTTTACTATAAAAACAAATTTTTTCCATTTGCCTCTTGCGCATAATAATGGCTCACAAATGTTTGAAGCTTGTGTGCACAATCATGTCTCATTTGTTTCCTGTTTATGATTTTTACACTAAAAATTAAATTTTTCTGCTGGACAATGCTACGTCAACTTAACTCAACTTTCACATCAACGCTTCAATGACATTACTCGAACTGTACATAAGTTTTGAATTTTTCCGTTTTCAATCCGATATAAACAATATAAAGAACAATATTCTTAAACAATAATTTTATCAAAATGGTAAAAAGTCAATGGTAAAAAGTCAAATGGTAAAAGGCAATGGGGAAATAAAACTGGGCATGCGGAAAGCTCTATTTGGACCAGAAATGGTATAAAATATATAATTTTATTGGTGGAACACATCATTTAATTTTACTAAGTTTAATTTATTAATTAGAAAATTCAATGACTGCTATTTAGTGCAACGGAAACATTAATTTTAAATATTTAAATATTAGTATAGATAAAACATGACTCATATACTTTTCACCCTATTTAAAAAACTATTAGTTCCAAATAAAGATTTCAACGTTATTTTGTTAAAACTGCAGTTTTTAATGGGTATGAAAATTATTAAAATGATAGCTACTAGGATAACTTTCATTTCATAGTTTACTTTTGACATTCAGTGTAATAACTCGAAGTGGTTGCAAGCATTATAAAAAAGCTCACCTCGCTGAATAGTATGAATCACTAATAAGATTTTAGAGAGACTAACAGAATTTTCGAGTTCATCTTATTTGAAACAATCTTTTCATTATATTTCAATTGTTCATGCAATGAATTTTTGTTTATAATTAAGAAAAACAAATTGAAAGCCCGTATTTAAGTAAGCAAGCTATACTAATCCTTTGCAGTAACATATCGATACAAAACACCAAGATATTTTGGCCTGTGCATATTTAAACCCTAATTCAGACCTAGATTGGATGCTACTCCAGGTCTATGTATTCAACTATCTGAGATAAAAGCTCCTACTTTTACAGTCATTATTAACATTACAGTGGCAGGTGTAATAATTAACAAAAACTTTGTAATTAATTCCACTGGGCAACAAATTTTGGCAAAGTTCCTGTATCCAAATTGAAAACACCCAATTCTTAATGAATTCAACGTGTTGAACACGAATATCACCATGAAAACTGTATTTTGGCTCTTGTTTTTCAGAGATTCACGAGTGCAAAGATATAATGTACCTAATGCTTCAACGTCACTTTTGTTAAAGCATTTTAAAGAATAAACTGATTTATTGTACATTATAATAAGTAATAGTTCATTTTTAGATGTACCTGTAAATATATAGATAAATAAAACGTGCAATAAAGGAAACATTTCGAGAAAAACCAAAATAATTTTCAAAAAATAAACAAATACCATAGGTAAAATTCAAGCAAAAAAAGAAGAAACAAGAAGTTCCGTCTTGAACTATACAAGCCTACTTTCCCGTATTCACCAACTTGAAATTTATAATCTAGCTAACTCTCCCTCTCTCTCTCTTCCTCATTTAACTTTAGTTCTTAATTACTTCAAATATGCTGTTTTCAACGGTTAATACATATTCATTCACTCACTCATTCTTTCATTTATTCAGTCATTCGTTTATTTATTCATTCATTTTTCTCATTTATGTATTTATTCACTCATTTATATATTTTTCACTTCATACATTCATTTATCTATTTTATTATTTATTCACTGAATTATTCACTCATTTATTCGTTTATTCCATCACTCATTCATTTAATCATTCATTCATTCGAAAATATCGTTAAAAATCCCGATCAAAAAATTTCATAAGAAAATAGGTTCATTCCGTTCTGGTTGAACTTCGTATCTGTACGTGTTCTACGGCCAAACATCTTTCCGATAAATTTTGTTCCAAGCAAATCGGTCTGTTAGATCATTATTTATAAAGGATTGAATTTCCCCGTAGACGCTATTGTTAATCTCTTTTTTTTTTGAACTGTTTCAAAATGAATTCCTTTATCCCGGCGCAAATCTCGCCAAGGCAACAAAACACGCAAAAGGTTACCAGCGGAGGTATTCCGTTTGGTGTTCGTTGAATCATTATTGGCGACTTTATCGCCTGCGCCGGGATAAAGGAAAAAGTACCGTTAATTTTTTTGAACTGTTCAAAAATAAACAAAAATTGTTCAACTCAAAAAATATTTTCTTCGAGAACTTTTTAGTAATCTTGTTCATAAGAACTCGACTCTTATACCCAGAGTTTATATAATTTGCTTCACTTTTGCCCATAGGCGCTAATGTTAAAATTTTTTGAACTGTTCAAAATTCAACGAAATATTGTTCAAATCAAAAATTAAAATATGGAAATGAGATGTCCTTGCCGAGATCTTTCGAATGCAAAAAGAATTTTTCGAATCGGACTATTCGTTCAAAAGTTATTAGGGGGGGACAGACCGACAGACAGACAGACAGACAGACCGACAGACCGACAGACACACTTTTTTCCCCATCTCAAAACCCTACTTTCAAATTTTTTATTTTTCAATCTTTATTTAATTACTTCACTTATTTTTGACTTCTCTTCATATTTAACGATATTTTTCGGTACATTAAGCCTTCTTTCATGCTTTAATATATATTTTTTTTACT
This sequence comes from Octonoba sinensis, assembly GCA_038502835.1. Lineage (NCBI taxonomy): Eukaryota > Metazoa > Arthropoda > Arachnida > Araneae > Uloboridae > Octonoba > Octonoba sinensis. The sequence continues at coordinate 50,690,309 of CM076601.1, read as the reverse complement.
TTTACGCGAAAGTAGGCTAAAAAATGAACATTCGCTTATGAGTTCTTGAAATAGAAACAGTACAGAAAAATTTCTACTTCCCCCCCCCCATAAAAACTTGATTTTCTATAGAATTCCTTTTTTTTTTCGGTAAGTGTTACTGATTGATTGGATGGCATCATATTTTATTATTTGTGCAAATTTTTTTTCTAATGCAAACATTGTAAAAAATAATAAGAACCTCTATAATTACTAGTAATATATTTTTAGCAGAAGTCGTAAGCATTTTTTTCTTTTTTTGGCTGCGGGTGAGAATCGACCAAAGTATGTGCATTCAGAAGACAGTTCTTGTCCGTAGAATTTTCAATACCATTATTTTCATGTCATTGGAATTTTATGAGCCCAAATTAATCAATTTCACTTTATTACTTATTTTTACGTAATTTTTAATAAGTTATCCAAGCTTTCACATCATATTTATGGTTCATGATCTATTTTTCTTACATTGCACTTTTTTTTTTTTCAGAAATCAAGTGGTTTCAAATGAAAAATTACTATAATTTGGGGAAAAAAATAAAAAAAATGAACTATTCTAGTAATTAATTTATCATTTTATTATTATTATTATTATTATTATACATACATATTAAACGAATAAGTTTGTTTAGAGTGTTCGTCTTTGGAAAAAAATGCTTTGTGCTACTACGTGTCAACACTCGTGATGGAATAAAGTGAATATCCCCTTGTCCGAATAAAAAATTTACGGGGGGGTATGACCAAATGACCTTTCGAATTTACCCGACCTTCTCACGGTCATGTCATGAACAGTTTCTGAGGCAACCCCTTCATTTAAGATACCAAGAAGTCGCCAACTTCACTTTCAGTAGAAAAAACTATTCTGACACTTGGAAAGGCCGCGTAAACAGTTTAGCTTTTTCAGACCCCTTTTCTCCACGGGGGGTACAGATGGGGAGTCTCGGTTAACAATAGGAGCTTTTGTTAGGTCCCTCTTAATTGGTGTATGTGAGATAGGATTTTGATGAATCGGGAACACACCCTTTCAAATTTTTTATTTTTCAATCTTTATTTAATTACTTAACTTATTTTTGGCTTTTCTTGATTTCTAACGATATTTTCACGATACATTAAGCCTTCTTTCATCCTTTATTATTATTTTTTTTTTTTACTTTTACGGGAAAGTAGGCTAAAAAGAGGAACAGATTAACAAATGAACGCACAGCTAAACTTGCATCTGTTTCTCAAAATCTACATTTGACGAGCAATACAGTGGTATGTTCAAACTGCGAGCGAAATGTACTAGAGCAGGGGTCTCCAAACTTTCCAGCCTTAGGGCCATATTGATTACTCCAGTAAATTCCAAGGGCCAAAACCATATTATCATTAATTGTTGCCGGTGGTAAAAAGTTGAATCAGTCCACTAGTGGTGTAAAATATGATTACTTTTTTGCCAGATGCCATTAGCGACGGGGAAGCTGATGTATTTTCTGTATCGTATGGGTATCCGTTATAATGGGGTACCCGCATCGTATCGCCATAGTAATCATTGATTACAAAAGTAATGAAATACACAAGTAATCATTGATTACTTTTTTCTTCAGTAATCGTTACTTCGGTTCCTAACGAGTACTCAAGTAACGAATGAGTATTTTTTTACATGAAAAAAAAAGTCCGAAAAAGTACGCCACGTTTAAAAAAGGCTGCAAATCGAACTAAAGTCCGCAAAACGGCAACACTGCATATTATTAATTTTCCTGTCATTATCTGTAATTTCTAGATTAGTCGTAGAGTACGAGCGAGCCATGAGGAGTAACGTGACAGGACATCTGGTGGACACAAGCAGAAATAGGTAGTACCTTCTATCCCTAACAGATGGCGCTAATAGCACTTACAGAATAATCTCGTTGGTTCGATAAAGTTCTGGTGTCTTCCACTCACTTCTAGATGGCAGTAAGTGAAATATATAAGAAGGCTAGTGGCGCAACCACAAGTCAGTTCCTATGACACTGCTGTGAAATAAAATAGTGAGTACCTCCTTAAAACGTGTTTGTGCGTGTTTAAGTTTAAGACATCTTTGTAACAATATTTTTATTTGAATTGTTGCTTTTGTGTGTGATTTAGTAGAATGGAAAAGAAGCGAAAAATTGATAGTGAATGCAGAAAATTCAAAGATCAGTGGAACATTCAGTATTTCGTAATTGAGTCCAGTAACAAGGCGCTATGTTTGATTTGCAATGAAAGCATAGCCGTTCTCAAAGAATATAACATTAAACGTCATTATGAAGCAAAACATTTTCAAAATTACTCAAAATATACAGGAAGTTTGCGGACAGAAAAATTCGAAGCTATGAAGCGCGGATTGAAATCGCAGAAATCTTTATTTACAAAACTCAAAACTGAACAAGAGGCTGCAACTCGTGCAGCTTTCGTGTGGCTCTTGAAATTGCAAAACGTGGAAAACCATTCACCGATGGAGAAATGGTCAAAGAATGCATAATCGCAGTAGCCGAAGAAATGTGCCCTGAAAAGGTAAATTTATTAAAAACTGTCAGTATGTCAGCAAACACTGTGGCTCGAAGGGTAGAAGACATCGCTGAAAATATATCCTCTCAACTGTTCAACAAAAATGGACATGTTGAGTGGTTTTCTTTGGCCTTGGATGAGTCAACGGATGTGTCAGATACTGCTCAGGTGTTGATTTATATTCGAGGAGTAGATAAAAGCTATGAAGTGCATGAAGAACTTCTTGATATGTATAGTATTCATGGCACAACTACTGGTTCAGATATTTTTAAAGGAGTTGAAATGGCCATTAAGCAAAATAACCTTCGATGGAAAAACTTGAAATGTATTACAACTGATGGAGGCAAAAACATGAGTGGGAAAGATAAAGGAGTGGTCGCTCTTGTGTCAAAGGCTGTAGAAAATGACGGTGGTTCAAAACCAATAGTTTTACATTGTATCATTCATCAACAGTCTTTGTGCGGAAAATGTTTGGATATGTCTGAAGTTCTGAAACCAGTCATATCAAATGTTAATTTTATCAGATCTTTTGGGCTGAATCACCGACAATTCGTACAATTTATTAAAGAGATTGGAGAAAATGACTTACCTTATCATACTGCCGTACGTTGGCTTAGTTGTGGGAAAGTCCTTCAGCGCTTTTTTGAACTTCGAGCAGTGATCGAATTTTTTTTGAATGAAAAGCATCGCCCTCTTACTGAATTGCAAAACAACGCATGGCTGTGGAAGTTAGCATTCTATGTTGATTTGACAAAACATGTGAACGAACTGAATTTGAGATTGCAAGGAGAAAACCAGCATCTTCCTGATTTATACAATAATATCAAATCATTCCGGAAGAAATTGATACTGTTTCAATCACAACTACGAAGTAAATGTTTTTCACATTTTAAAACATGTGAAATATTTAGCCACACCACTGAGACCGAGTTTCCTATCGATTTTGCAATCGAAACTTTGAGTGCTTTGAAAATAAATTTTGATACTCGTTTCTCGGACTTTGATGCCATTGCGAATCAAATTAAGATTTTTCAGAATCCTTTTGATACTGACATTGAAACCCTAGCCCCGGAACTTCAAATGGAAATGATTGATCTACAGTGCAGTGATATAATTAAGAACAAATATCAAAACTTATCTTTGTTGGAATTTTATAAGTGTCTTCCACTGACACAATTTGATAATTTGCATAAATTTGCTCGTGGGCTGTTTTCTGTTTTTGGTACTACTTATTTGTGTGAGAAGACCTTTTCCAAAATGAAGTACACAAAAAATGTTTACAGATCTAAATTAACTGATGAGCATCTTAAATCTCTTTTAATAATTGGTACAAGTAAAATTAGTCCACAACTACAAACTATTGTCAGTGGAAAATCTCAATTACATAAATCTCATTAGTATTTCATATGTCGTTATGCTTGTTATAAGTTATCTTTTCATTTAAAATGTATAAAATGTTAGTTGGATTCATTTCAATAATTTGTTAGTTAGTAAATAATAACCTATAACAATGTTATGAGTAGTTAGCCCATGACCATATCAATGTAGATGTCATATTAATAATTATTCAACATAAAAATAGATTACTTCAGTAAACTTAATTTAATTTGCTATAAAAAATAAATATGTTCTCTAGAAGGAGTTTTCTTTCAAGTATGCTAGCTCTCCGCGGGCCGGACAAAATCTGTCCGCGGGCCGGATGTGGCCCTCGGGCCGCAGTTTGGAGACCCCTGTACTAGAGCAACACACTGACATTGAAACAGGTTCTTTGAGTAGTTGCCATTCTGACCTGGATCTGTCCATGTTCTCTGTATGTGAGAGTGATCTAGAAAGTTTGGATGTTATGGAACCTGAGTGATTCTGCTGTTTAAGGGTCGATTGTCAGTGCTAAAAATTTTGTTCATGAAATAATTTTAAAACGCAATAGTATTGCGAATGTTAATACAGCAGAACCTCGCTATTCGTACACAATTCGTTCCAGGAAGCAGTTCGAATGGCGATTTGTACGAATGGCGATTTATTTTATCGCATAAGATACATTATAAATTGGATTAATCCGTTCTAGTCCCACAGATGGTTGCTAATTTAAACCTATGAAAAACAAATATACAGAAATACTGTACATGAAATTACACATAAATAAAAATTTAACTGCACTTTGCTTGTACTGAGGTAAGCTGATGGCACAAGTGGAATGTTGAGAGGATGAATAGAATGTTGATGTTACTGTTTGGAAGAAGAGTCACCTTCCATAAATACATTAGGTAACATCCCTTCAGGTGTTTTCTCCCTTTCTGCTGTTCTTTCTTTTTGCACTAGATGAATCTTAGGTTTCTTTTTCTAAAAACCTGTCCAATGCTGACTGCCTTTGACGATTGTTCAAAATTTTTATAAGATCGTCAATAACATTGTCATTGAACAAGTTAATGCTCCTGTTGACCGCAGTAGTGTTAGAAGGCCATTTTTTCACCCCTCTGTGTTTTCTCCCAATGGTAACCCGGCTCTTTCAATTCTGCAAAGGAAATGCTTTCCTTACTACTTTCCTCCCCTGACGAAGTAAGTTCTTCAACCACTTCTCCTTGCTGCCCTCCCCCCCCCCCCCCTTTGAAAGTAAAAACTGTCAGTAAAATCTCAAAAAGTATTAATTTTTTTAAAAAAATACAAAACGCCAAACAAATTATTTCCAGGCGAGTTCGAAAGGAGCATAACTTCTCGATTTTTTTAAAGCCAAACTAGCAACCCTATCCCCTGGAGCCGTCCGAATTGCTGGGGCAAGCGTACATATGGCGAGTTGAATTTTACTTGAACAAGTTGGACGAATAACGAGTTGTACGAATAGCGAGGCGGACAAATGGCGGGGTTCCACTGTATTGAAATAAAGTCTTGGGGTCGTGACCCATAGGTTGGGAACCACTGATATCGTACATAAGAATTTAAAGATGAAAAATATTTACAATTTATTGAGTGGAAAATTTTCCGGTAAATTTTCCGGAAAACCCACATCTCTACTTGGGGTAAATTTAGGCTGCTTATCTTAAAGATTTTAAATATAAAAGGAATTTTATGTAACTATGTGTGGGAAGTGATTCAGAAAATATATTTAATTAGCGGAAAAGTTCAAGATTTATTTGAAAATATCTCTCAATCCTTTATGTACTTGTTCTTGATGCTTTTAAAAAAATACAAAAATGTAGAACAGTTTTTTTAACGAATTAAAAAAAAACCCTACTTTCTCGCGTACCAGCATCACATTTGTTTTAAATCTATTATCACTCTCTCTCTCTGGTAGAACTGCGGAGCATTATTCGGTCTTTAGAATAAGTTCAATATATTCATAATCTGTTCCAATGGGATGTGTAAAATAATAAACAAACTCAAATTTTGTGACAGGCAAAGAATGTATTTCTCAAAAGTGCTCTTACCACAGGTTTGCTGAAAATACTGTCTTCATATGTTTTTATAATATTTCCTACTATTGTATACTAAAGAATAGCCCCAATCAATTAAAACAAAACGAAAACTCTTTTTCAGTTTGAAAATGTTAACATCGTAGCTAAAATCTAGCTCCTGTGATTTTAAGTCTTCTATATGCTTTTTATAGGTTGCGGGCTTTATTCGCTATGCCTTGTAGCAATGATTGTAACAAACTGTGACAACACAGTGGCAATTATTTGCACTGTTATTGGAATAGGTGTTATGGGATTCGCCCACAGCGGCGTTATGATTGTTGCAATAGATAGGACACCAACTTTTGCAGGTAAGTTCGTAGCAATTTTTCTGCAATTACATAGAATTAAAATTTATATTCATATGATGTGTTTTTTATAAATTTTATTTACTGATACATGATAATAAGAAATTTTCACAACTCGGTGAGCTATTTACATAATTTTTCTCTTGCACAGACAATTGTTTCATCAACAATGGAAACTGCTTGTCTTTTCTAGCTCTCAGCTACAGAACGACGATTTCAAAATTTTTGCTTAAGGAGGGAGAGGGGAGGAAAGAGACGAAGGGTGAATATTTAATGCCTATTATAGGTAAAAAAACAATAAAAGACACTCACGTATACATATATAAATCCATTGCGTTTCTAAAAGTCGGGGTGACCCCCAAATGACGGACCTGTTTTGAATTAAATTCACGATGCGTCAATATTTTGATCGGTCAGCGTGAGGACATAAGCCAAAATTTCATTATTTTATTTACTTGTTATTAACGTGTTATTTATGTTATTATTTTTTTAAAGTCCGAAGTAGGCCTATAGAAACAACAATATTTTTCAAGGGTGGTTTTTGTAGCAAGGGAGTTACTATTCGATATTTTAAAACTAATGTTCATTGTGATATAAAGACAAACCTTTAACAAAATTTTACCAGTTGGCATTTTATACTGTAACTTCTTCTTAATAAATTGCGATATTTCTTGTGTCTATAGGTGTAAATAGTATTAAAATAAAAATGAGTGTTTTGTCTTTCTTTTTTTCCTCTGGACCAAGCCGAACTGTATAGTTTCGAAACCTTTGCGTAGACTATTACAATTTGTCTTTAAGAAATAAATGAAAACAAAATATAATAAACGTATAATGTATTTAGAGCTTGTTTCCTACATCAATAATGTATACATATTCATTATTAAAAAAAAATGAATGTATACATATTCATTTTTTTAAAAATGAATATGTATACATTATTGATGTAGGAAACGAGCTCTAAATACATTATACGTTTAGTATATTTTACTGAGGGGCCGTGGTAGCCTAGTGGTTAGCACGTCGGACTTCCACCTGGAAGGTCGCGCGTTCGATACCCACTAAAGACCACCATGTATACTTGGGGATATGTGCATGTAAAATCCGTAGACCCCACTACCTCTCCCCGTGCGTAAGCAATCCTAAGGCCTCGGCTAACAGGTAGGGGTCTGGTGGAGAAAAGAATATTTTACTGAAACTTTCTCAACTCAAGCAATACTTATCTATACATAGTGTATTTAAATCAAGCATATTCCTAAAATTTGAATTAAAATATATTTTTTATAATATAGTTACTTATTTTATAGGTACTTTAAATAGTCTTAATACAACATTTGCATCTTTATCTGGATTTTTACTTCCCGTACTGTGTGGTGTTTTAATGGATGAAGAGGTAAATATTTATTTTATAACATTGTAACGGTAAAGCTGAAGTTACTCCATTTTACTACCCTAATTCGTTTTATTTGAATTTGAAATCTTTCGAATACTTGTGTGATGCATTTTCTGGTAAAGGAAAAACGAATAATTGTTTCTCAGTACAGTTTGTTTTTATTACTAAAAGCAAAACTGTTGGAAACAGTTCTTTAAAATTTAACAACAGAAAGTGCATTGACTGAACTACTGAAATAAACAGTCTTTCCAAAAGAATGAACCAATTTTATTAAGTTGTATTTCTCGCAAAGACAGTAACACAGGGTCAAATGCGTACAGGTTAGTGGCAATCTTGCATTACAGCCTTTTAGCGAAATACAGCTTAATAAAAGTTGGTTCATTCTTTTAAAAAAAAAACCCCGTCTCTCTACATATATATATATAATATATATATATATATATATATATATATATATAATGAGAGGGGTGCTTCTATATATATACGAGTATATAGGAACACACTCACACACATATATGTATATACTAGCGGCGCCCGCACGGCGTTGCCAGCGCTGAAATTTTAAAACGTCGCCTACGGCGTTGTCCTTGCTGAAAGTATAAAAACGTTACCTGCCGTCATGTCCTTGATAAGAATGTACAAAACGTCGCCTGATGCGCTGTTATAGCTAAGAATAGAAAAAATATCGACTGCGGCGTAAAGCCTGTAGTGTTTGAAAAGCGTCGTCAGTCTATTTGTCCAAAAAAAAAAAAAAAAAAAAATCATTGTCAACGCTTGAAAAAGGGATATAACATGTAAAAGGATCAGTTAAGAAAACTTAGGAACAATTCCGTCAGTAGGATCAGATTTGTCACCAAAGAGTAATTAAAGCTGCCAAATTGTAGCACAGCGTCATTTGTTGCGTTATTTTTAATCTGGAATGAGTCTTGGCGATGATCCAAATTGATTGCAGATGTAATTGCAATATCATATTAATTTTATTTTCCGGTTATGTTGAAGTTTTGTCTCGCTAACAGAAAAATAAGTTTCATAATGAAATGAAGCTTCGCTAGTGGTACCCGCATAGTACATGCTAAGCGCTTAGTAAACGTCGTCGGCCGCGTCACTTATGCAAAGAGTTTAAAAAACGTTGGCATTGGCAGTATTAAGAGATTAAAAAAGCGTTGTCAGCTTATAGTTAAACTAGTAAGCCTGGCGATCATACGAAATGACCGCTGTTCTAGATATTATAAATTGTAATTAAAATGATTTGTGAAAAAGGTGTCTTCTAATTCAAACTGAATTACCCAGGTCAGGCGGCGAGTACGTTTCTTTGTTTACTGCCCCACACTATTATATATTTATTCACTATACAATAAAATTGTTTGTGAAAAATATATATTTACCATCCAAAGAACTTATTGAAAAGTTTATTATGCTTTTCAAAACAAAAATTTTAACGAAACTGGGCAAAAAGAGCTCTGCCACCCTAATAAGAAAAATACAAAAGCGCAGACGATAAAGAACTAAATTAAAAAGAAAGGAAGCATTAAATTAAACTCGCGTACACATTAATATTTAACGAAGATTGCAAATACAGCGAAGCCTCACTCAATATGCTAGAGAAACGTTTCGATTATTATTAGTATATTTGTTACAATAACAATGGCAACTGCATTAATTTGTTTTTTCATACGACAACTGTAATTATACTGTTGGAAACAACGGCAACAATGCAAAAATAAAATAAAACGGATCAAAAAATCACTGAAAAATTAAAAAAAAATTAAGTAAAAAAACTAATTGAGTCACAACTTTCATTTTTGCAGCAATGAGTTTCTCGGGTCGTCAATATTAACCGTGCCGAATAGGGTCCCGATCGGTAAAACGGCCTGGGATTCTATAGCGGACAGACAGATAGACAGACAGAATAAGCTTATATATAAGAAGAGGATACTGTAAATCATACCTAAAAAACGTATGCACAATTTCGTTAGTATGTTCCGATTTATCGCCAACGACTAATCAAAAAAATCAAATTGTAGCATGTTGTCATTCGCCACGTTATTTGAAATCTATAATAAACCATGCGTATTCCTTTTCCTGGCGATATTTATTTAAATGCTATTGCTAAGTAAGGAAATCGTTAAATCGGGGAGACAGAACTTTTATCAAGTTTAATCTCGAATTTAAAACCTATTGCTAATTTGAGAAAAATGTTGAATCGAAGATATGTTTTATTATTGTTTTTCCTCTGAAAACGAAACTGATGTTTCTCTATTTTGAAAAATAAGTTTTATATTGAAATGTCCATAAACCCGATTTCAGAATTTATTTTATGTTGAAATGAAAAATGAACTTTTAACCATATCTTACAAAATTTTAAAAAATATTTTTTCAAAGTCAATATGTTTAGAATCGTCATAGCTTGAGAATTCAAATGGTATATTCGTTTTAAAAATTGGTCAATATACGACGATTTTAGCGCAGTTTTTTGGGCAAATTTGTGGGTCTTACAAACTATGGAATTTTAATTATTAAATCTGAAAATAATGTTTTGAAGCTTATATTTTAAGAATTAGTATACCCTGAGATTTAAGAAAGTAGTTTTGTTTTCTTTTTATTTTAAAAAATGAAGCTGATGAGAGAATAGATAGATAAACGAAAATCGCAAATATTTTCCCATATTTCTGCTTGCAAGCCGTGGACGACATCCTTCCGCGAGTGCGTTGGGGGGAAAACTGCAATGTAGGCGTAGCAAAAATCATTGAAAAATTTAAAAATAATTAAGAAAAACTCTTTGAGTAATTGGACCGAATTGTAAATATAAACCATTCTCGAATCCACCTGAAGACACACAAAAAATTTCATTAAAATCGGTCCAGCCGTTTAGGAGGAGTTCAGTGACACGCACAGAAGAATTATTATATATATATATATACAGGGTGTCCCATTAATATTGGGACAAACTTTAAGGGGAGGTAGGGGACATGAAGACAAACATTATTCAGTCACAAACATTATTCGCAAACGTTTTCTGTAGGAGCTAGGGGGCGCTAAAGTTTAGGGTCCAAAACTTTAAACGATGATTAAAAACAGAAATATAGGTCGATTCGTTTGCGGTTTTCGCTAAAATCATTCTTTATATCACCTTTTCTTTCAAAAAGATTTTTAAAAGCAAAATTCAAAAAATGTCGATAGAGGGCGCTTTAGACTTTAGAGTAACAACCAACTACTTTTTACCTTTATTTTTTGCGTGGAGTTAAAATTATTCTAAAGTTTAGACTTTAACTTAAATTTTAAGCAGAAAATGTTGACAATTGAAAATATTGGGATCGGGTAACTAGGAAAAATTGAACTGTGAACGGGGGGAGAAATTTTAAATGCTCATAAGAACTGAACAATCTATTCGATTTTGTTGCGGTTTGCGTGTAGATCAGTCCCTTGGTAATATTTTCTTCAAAATGACGTAGAGCTTTGGTGTCCTCATTTTTTGATAGAGGGCGCTTAGTTCTGTAGCGGTGCTGCATCCCAACATATCAAACGCCATATGTGGTGTCAGCGTGATGGGGTACCTCCTCATTATGGCAGACGAGTTCGAGAACATTGGTATCGCGTGTTTCGTCACCGATGGATTGGTCGTGGTGGACCGGTTCCCTGGCCACCACGATCTCTTGATTTGAACAGCATATTTTCTTCTTTTTTCGCACTTGGGGTGCGCTGAAAAGTGTTGTGTATGCAACACCTTTTAATTCACAGCTGGATTTGGTCGCAAGAGTCGTCTGTGCTGCTGCGGATATCCAGGAAAATGCAGGTATCTTTCAAAGAGTTCGTCAATCAATGGTCCGACGGGGTAACGCATGCCTTGCTAGCAATGGTGGTATAATTGAACATCTTTTGTGAAATTTTCAAACACTATGTACTATTTTTGTAACATCTTTGCATATCTAATATTTTTGATCAAGAAATATTTCTGATGATTTCCATCTGGCGCCCCCTCATTTTTTTGTACGTTACATTGCTACGTGATTCCGAGTTGTCTTTGCATCCCTAACACTTACTGGAAGTATGTTGATCTGGATGTAAAACACCCAAGAGTAATGCCATTTGAAATTTCGGAGAAGTGTCGGAAGCACTCACTATCAAAAAATGAAGACACCAAAGCTGTACGTCATTTTGAAGAAAATAATTACCAAGGGACTGATCTACACGCAAACCGCAACAAAATCGAATAGTTTGTTTAGTTCTTATGGGCATTTAAAATGTATTCCCCTGTTCACAGTTCAATTTTTCCTAGTTACCCGATCCCAATGTTTTCAATTTTGGGCTTAAAATTTAAGTTAAAGTCTAAACTTTAGAATAATTTTAACTCCATGCAAAAATAAACGGTAAAAAGTAGTTGTTCGTTACTCTAAAGTCTAAAGCGCCCTCTATCAACATTTTTTGAATTTTGCTTTTAAAAATCTTTTTGAAGGAAAAGGTGATATAAAGAATGATTTTAGTGAAAACCGCAAACGAATCGACCTATTTTTCTGTTTTTAATTATCTTTTAAAGTTTTGGACCCTAAACTTTAGCGCCCCCTAGCTCCTACAGAAAACGTTTGCAAATAATGTTTGTGACTGAATAATATTTGTCTTCATGTCCCCTACCTCCCTTAAAGTTACAACACTTCGACCGGTTCTGATGATTTCAAAAAGTTACAGCAGTTTATAGGCAACACACGTCCACGTAAGACCAAATCGCCCCATCATCTCTCTACTTCTCTACTTACTCACCGGATGGCGCTGCAGTCGATGTTTAAATTTGAAATTACACAGATTTGTGGACGAAAACAGATTTAATTAAACACATGACAGAAAATTCAAACTTCACAACTGGTCTTTATCTGGCCATTACCTGGAAATATAACTTAAAAAAAACTAAAATAAAAATCAAGAAAATAAAAAAAATGTATTTTAGGCGATTTTCCTCCCCCCCCCCCCTCTTTTTTTCCGTCTTTCCCCGTCATTTTATACCTCTTCCTTATCCGTCTTCTTCATCGCCTTTTTCTTTCTACTTCCTCCGTTTTCACTATGCGTCGCTTATTTTTTATGTCTGTTTCATCTTTCTTCATCGGTATGAAAAGTCAGAATCGGGGATTGATTCAGTTACTAATAAATATACTTCAATTAGTTAATGTCACTGTTTGGAAAAAAAAAAACGCATGTCTAACAATTTTATGTAAAGAACATATCTTGAAAATTACAGCCAAATTAAAAATGTCAAATTCCGAGCATGTCTGATTTAAAAAAAAACAAAAAAAAAAAAAAAAAAAAAAATGGCTCTTATTTTTTAAATCACATATGTATTCTGATTAAATTTGGGAATGCATTTTTTATTTGAATCACTCATTCATGCAATTTTTTTTCTAGTTGTACACTGAAGAATACTCTAAATTTGTAGTGTTTTGAATTTCGAAACCAGTGTTAAGTATCATTACAAAATCCAATATTATAACTCATACCAGTCTTGTGTCGACTCATATTGCAAGCCAAAATATCAAGTTTGAAACACATCGATCAAAAACTAAGATGCGAAAAACATTTTAAACCTGCAAAAATCCATAAAATTCGTTTCCGAGAAACATGCAATCGGCGACTGTGCGACATGATGGAAAACGTGTTTGTTCACAAATTTCAAAACAGCTTGTAACTTCGATAAAAATGGTTATAACAACAAGCCGTTTTTTGCACTAGATAGAGAAATATTTAAAGTAATAGTAAAACTCTAAAAGTTCAATTTAGACGTTTTAGTCCATTTTCTCCTACTTCAACGTTCACGGTCTCCTTAAAGGAATTTCAGTAGAACGAAAACTTTCAAATTAATGAATTTTTGAGAATGTTTTCTTAGAAAAGCTACTTTAACATATCAGTTCAGCAAATATTTTCAAGAAGATTTTGAATTTAAAATTTATAAAAAGAAAGAAGAAAAGGAAGAATACATTTTACCTGTTAGAGCTAGTTTTCTTTTCTTTTCCTTCCATTTCCTTTCAAATTCCTCAGTCTGTCTCTTCTTTCATTTTTGGAATAACTGGTTCGTTGACGAGTTACTTGTATGTGGGTGATTTTCAAATTTGTTGACGAATTGGATGTGACAAAATCTGAAAATTTTCGTTGCATCAAACATAAAACTTGCGTACGTATGAATTCTTTATAATTTACTGCATTCTGAGCAGGTGGTTTTTTTCCGAGTTAATTTATTTATATTTTAGATATTTCAAAAAGTGTCTTGACAATTGATGGTTTTTCTCATGAGTGTTACCGTTATTAAACATTCTGTAAAAAAAATCCTTATCAATAATTAATCTAAAAAATCTTGTTTGGGTAATCTTAATTGCTTTATAATAAGTAAAAATAGTCCCAAAATATACTTATTTAAAATTTTAAAACTATTTTAATAGCACTTTATCTCAGGAGTGTTACTTTGTTTCTTAAATGAAGGATATGACTTTCAATAAAAATGTATTTTATTAAAAATTAAATGTTTTTACTGAAGGTATAATAAGTAACTGGATATCCTTAATTGGCAAACCATTTTTTGATTATTAACTAACAAATATATTACTACAAATCTAATTTTTAGCTACAGAGATGGCAACTGAGAGATGGTAACACTCATGAGACAAACAACCAATCCTCTTGCAATAATGCACCAAAAATAATTTAATAGTAATAAAAATAACAATAATTATGAAAAGAGAGACCAAAATTGATTTTTTTTTTACCCCATTAATTGCTATTTTACATTAAAAATGAAATAAAACATCACTATTCTCCTGATTCTGATCCAGAAATAGATGTTTTTAGACAGAACTAATAAAAAAATAATTTCAGTTTTAAAGTAGGCCGTAAAAATATCGAAATAAATAGTTCTAATTCTGCAAACCATATCTTTAATTTAAGTAAAGTAAAGATAGTAGTTTGCAACACATCACTTTCTTATATACATAAAGTACCAACTGTCATACCAGAACAAATGGCTATTTTTTTACTTATTTATTATTATTTTTTTGGGGGTGAGGGTTACAAGTACGGGAGTTTTTATTTACTTACCCCTTAAGAATAAAATACATCGTAAACAAAACACACAAAAATCATATCTGCCAACGTTAAAGTTTTGAGTCAGGGTGTCTCTTTTAAAATATATATACATAGTAATAAAATATATCCTTGAATAAAAAACTAATATCAGCTTGAGTTAAAGCTCATAAAATATCTATACCTGCAGATTTATTTAGTATTTGGTTGTTTTTAATCATGACCGTGACTTCCTTCTCTTTCCAAGTAACACTCATGAGTGGGTAACACTCATGAGATTTATTAAAAAATTCTTCAATAAAAAAATTCTGATTGTGTTCCTGAAACCCGATTGATTCCTGTACAAGAAATATACTATTGCTGAATCGCCTTTTTTTATGCTGTAAAAATTATTGGGAAATAAATGGGTAACACCCCTGAGAAGTAATAAAAATACTCTTCATGTTGAATTGTATGTTCCGCTATAAAACAGTAAAGGAATAAAACTACCCCATTCTAGATGGTACGATGTTAAAAGGAACATACAAGGCTTCCCTACCACAGAAAATAATTACAATATTTAAATATTTTGAAAGTTAAATGATAGGAATTTTCTCGAGGTAACACTCATGAGCTGCATGCCCGGACAAAAACTTTCTTTAAATTTTAAAATATTAGATAAACATGTCAGTAAAATCACCTGCATTTTTCTTAATTAAACACATATTACTTCATGTTTTAAATAATATTGAATATAAATGTTACTTGGAATGATAAAAAAAAAAGACTCTGGCTCTGTGAATTTTTTACTCCGGACACGCAATTTTCCATTACTTTCCAACTAAAGTAATAGACGAAGATTATTATTTCACAGCTTGGAAAAAAAGTAATGAATGCATTGAAATAAGTAGGAAATGATGCTTGCCTACAAGTTTTTGCAATGGCAGAATAATAGTTTTAGCGACATAAAATTCAGATTTTATACTGCGGACATCAAACCGTCAATCTTTTTGAAAATCACCCATGTAACTTTTTCATAGATAAATACCACGACCAGAATGATTAAAGTTAAATACGTCATAGAAAAACATATATATATATTTATATGACGGCAATAATAATTAAACACTGGTTTCGCAGATTTTGAGTCAGAAACTTTTAACGAACTAAAAGTGCATTTGACTAAAGAATTACAGACATAACTAGAATAGAGAAAAAGAGCGAATTCGTGAAACTTACATACGTTTATAGAGAAGTTGCTGATGTGAAATTTAATGCTTTTGTAGAAGGATTAGAAAGAGTTGAAGACAAAGTTTTGGCACCCGGATTTGGTCCATCAACGACATGAGGAATATTAATTTTCAGTTTCATTTTGTTAGTTGTTCTACTTTATTTATTTCAGCATTGTTTTATCTTATTTTTCATACAATAAAATAAAATTTACCTGGGTTTCAAGAAATATGTATCAGCTGTTGAATGAGAAATATAGAAGACGAGTAGAATATTTTAATGCTTGATACCAAAGTAGTAAAGGTAAATTTCAGTTGCATTTATGTTGATTGGGATCAGCACGATCTATAGGGGAAGCGTTCCAAAGGAGCAATTCGATGCCTGTAACCATAAGTTAGGAAAGAAAAAAAAAATCTTTGTTTTGACTGAAGAGCAACATTTCTATTTATGTACCTGAGAGCCATAGTACCTTAGGTCCATTTTTCGAGTTTTTCCGATGAAGTTAAAAAAATAAACATGTTTATTTCTATAAGACTGGACTTTTCCGTTAGAACGTTAAAATAAAAAATTCCGATGGAAGCTTTGAAAGTTCGGAACCTTCATGTAGCTAGTGCCTTTGTCGTCGGTACTCTGCATATCCATTAAGTATAAACTCGCAAAAACTTGAAAAATGAGCTTAATATACCATGACTCTCAAGTACAGAGTTACTTTTTTACAGGTAAAAAATGTTACTTTATTATATTTAATCAAGGCTGAACTTGGTCGTAACCGTTACTGTAATAAAACAGGCTGTAAACTGGATCAAGTTCAGCCTTGATTTAACAATATTGGAAAGTTTTACCCGGACCAAACATTCCATAACGGGTTTAATTCATTAAATTCAATTCAACTTAATTATTATCAGATAATTAAAACTAACATAATGTGCACAAGACTAAAAAGAAAACTCTTAATGAAAAAAAAATAAGTTCATTAAAAACCACATCGTGTCAACGCCCTTTTGGTGAAATCTTTTAGAGAATAAACAAACTCTGTCATGGTCCTACCGGAACCGAACGTTTCATTCATATCCTGTGGTTGCCACTCTTCAGTCGATATTGTTTTATTTTTATCGAGTTAAGATGCGAAGATTTTAAAATGTGCTGTCAACTTAATGATCATCAGAACATTAAAACTTATGTACAAAAATAACTTAAGCTATTTAGTTTATATAATAAGCACAAGAAGGAAAAAAGTGTCTTAATTTAAAAAAAATAATTTCGTTAAATACTACATCGTATTAGCGCATTTTTGTGAAATCTTTTATAGAATAAATAGTTTTTTTAAGGTCTTACCTGAGCCGAACATTAATTCATACTCTATAATTCATACGATTAATTCATACTCTGCGGTTCATCCATAATCCACTCATCAGTCGATATTATTTCATTTTTTGCAAGTTAAGATTTTAAAATGTGCTATAACGGAATATATACAACTTGCAAGTACTTTCTTTACTTCCTTATTCTTTGATGAGAGGGAAACAGAAAAATTATTTCTGTGCTATGAATTGATTTTCTTAATTCAAACATCATATTAAAAGCTTGTATTTTTCTTTCAGCAAACAGTACAACAGTGGAACAAATTCTTTATTATCTCCATTGTCATAGTCATGAGTACAGCAATATTTTTTTGCATTTTTGGATCTGCAGAAATTCAAAGCTATAATTTTTCAGGCGAAGATGTGTCTCCAAAGGACGAAGAAACAAAAAATGATTCAAACACTGCTGAAATGAAAGATACTGCTGAATTTTCCAGCCACACGTGAAAGAAAATTATAAGAAGTGTCACATAAATTTCAAGATTTCTTTCTATTTTATAAATTTCGAACACCATTGTGTGACATATATGGATTTCAATTAATTATTGGATGTTGCAGATGTTTTCAATGAATTGCTGTTAGTTATCAATAAAAATGTTAAAAGAAAACAATGCTAATTTTGAAGTTCAATAATGCAGCTTGTAACTTACGTTGGCTCATAAATGAAAATTTTCCAATTTATCACACTAAAATACAAATTTGAAGAACACCCTTATCTGTAAACCTAAACTTAAGATTAAATTCTGGCCACATATCATGGAATATGCTTACCTTTTATTACTGCCATAAATGAAGTACTTTGCTTTGAAAATTACGGTACCAATCTATTATAAAGGTGAACACGAGGTACCTAGAGAAAAAAAAAATCGCCAATTTAAGTATACTTGTTGGTTATAACGGTGACCAAAAAGCTCCAAGAAAAACATTCGCCAGTTTCAGACAGTTGAACTTGAGTTAATTTTTATAATTTGGCAACATTTTCCTTTGGCTCTGTTTGGTCGCCATTATAATTAGGGATGCAAAGAATAGTGATTTGGCCGAATAGCCGAATACCGAATATTTCCTCCTGGGCTTCTAAAGCTTCTAAACTTCTAAAGCTTCCATTAGCTACTTTCCCCTCTCTTTCAAAGTACCAAGGCAGCAGTTACTCTGCATGTATATAACTTTGATGTCTGTGTAAGTGTAAAAATATGAGTTTGTAAGTATGGCGTTCGATTATTAGCCTAATGAATTCGACATTATCATGACATTAATACGCAAGTTTCGTTGAAGCAAGCATCATCATTTAAGATGAAAATTATGTATTGCACATAAAGTGTTTAAATAGTCGTTAAGAAGTTATCAAATTTATTAACACTATAATTTATTCATTTAAACACTCCTCCCACCTAAAAATAACTGTTTCTTGTTTCAGAAAAAATATCATATTTTATAAGAAGAATCATAAATCCCAATTTGTGTTCAGTCATTTCGTGGACATTACTTATGATATCATAGATCATTCTTACTTAGTCAAGGAGAAAAGAAAAAAAAAATTAACATACCCTCATTACCATATCCAATGAAAAAAAGGCAACGTTTTTCTCTCGTTGAAGGACACACCAATTATATCAAAGCTTGATGAAAATATTGCTTTTTTGAATGTTAAATGTATTACAATGTGTTACCGCCTTGATAAAACAGAATTTTTAGAAAGGAAGAAATTATTCGGTGCATTCGGATTTAATCTAGTCGTCGTCGATGGAAATGCAGAACTCCACAGGTAAGATTTCTTATATTATACGGTTTAGTTTCTTTACGGTTCAGTGTTATGATATTAGCGCTTTCGTCAGCGAACGGTTAAAGCAGTTGTAATGTAGAGTTTTAAGATAAAACACTTATGACTGGTATTTTCCCCACAGATCTCGAGAGAAAGTAAGCAATTATTTAGGAAAAGCCGTTTCATTAAAATAATTCAGTAGCCTAAAATCTATTAATTTTTTTATTTACACCTGGATGTAGCTCTTAAAATTTAGATGTTAAATAAATTAAATTTGAATGACGGAGTCCTAACTTCAAATCTCGAAAAAAAGTAAGCCGTTCAATTAAATGAATAATTAAAATTAAGTTCATGAAAAAAAATAAAGCTGTATGAAAAAAAAAAAAAAATAATAACAATTTGGGATTTATAGCTGTATATCCCATTTTAAAATTTACGAGTAAGCATCTTCGAAGAAAGCGATTATAATAAAGCACATAAATATTTAATGATACTGAGAAAAAAACATTTGTGACGGAAATTTAGGCAAAAATGTCATAAAACGACAATTAAAACCATGTAAAAACTTGATTGAATCTTTTAAAAAACTATGTGAATTTCATTTGTTACTTTTATTACAGATTACCAGGCTTTGTATATTTATTATAAATCTTTTTTGGGGAAGCTATTTATTGGGGAAAGTAACCCAAAGTGGATCACTTTGACGAATTCATAAAAAGTTTTTAATCTACATCCTACAGACATTACCGCTGTATTGCGGGCGATCTGGCATTAGCTCCTTCCAAAAATTTTTCGATTTTCATATTTTCCTAAATAAATAAATTTTTATTATCAAACTAAAATTTATAGAAAAGAAAATCCGAAGATCGAAAAATTATATATTCATCTTGCGATATACTCCTACATGAACGCGTTCAAAAATTGTATAACATAGAATCTGCTTAGAAGGGAAGAAATTTGTTTTTTTTTTTTGAATGGCGGAAAATATGGATAATTATGGCGGGCAAAATGGATCAATTCATGAAATTATCCGAAAACGTTTTTTTTTATTGATAAAAAAAACCATCCTGTCACTTGATGAAAAGAAACTGAACATAATAGAATCGTTCTGATTCTGAGCACATTTAACAGTTTACACAGTTATATGGTCCATGGTCTTTAAATGAAGTGCAGTTCTCATGAGAATATTGTTCACATGTGCCGCACTGAATACAGTCCACCACTGGTGAATCCTAAGACTTGTCCCCACTCACTACATAAAACGTTTTGTTGCGTAATCCTCCTTTTCAAAATCTGTCTTTTTTTTAACTCTTTAAGTTTTGTCAAAGCTTTTATCTTCAGACCAGCTTGCGATGTACGTCAGGGGTGATACATTTTAACTGCAGTAATTGTTCGATTCGGTGAAATAGTCGGGATTTCAGACCTACATTGCAATTATTTCATTACAAACAATAAACATTTGCATACTTACGTAACAAACATTAGATATTTAGAGGTCTACATTATAAACGTTAGAATCACCTATGAAAAAAAATCTGCTCCTTACAATACATTTCTTTTATATTGTGGGCAAAGTGGATCTGAGACACGCTTTGCCCGATCCCCTTAGCCCGAACACAGCAGCTAGAATGTCATTCAGGTTTATTACAAGTAAAATTAGGCCAAACAGAAAATGACATATACAATTCATAAACTGCTTTATATACTTGTCCCTTATCCATTATAAAAATAATTCATCTCATACTATTACAGAATGTTTTATACACAATATGTAGTTAAAAATTTTAAAATTAGAGCAAATTTTCTTTACTTTCGTCATTTGCTATCCGCAATGCTCTTGAAATTCCTTTTCTTCAAAAATTAATGCAGCAATAATTGCTCACAAAATATACTAAAAAAAACAGCGAGATCTACCTTGACTTTAGAGAAATTGTGAGCAATCCACTCACTTTCTTCCCCTAGTGCACTTCCGGGCATTAATCATCTTAAATACAATGGAAGTAACAGGATGGTTTACACACCAAGTAGAAAACCCAAAATTCCGTTGATCATGAATCGTTGATCGTGATTAGAGTGAACATCATTCACTAGTGAGGTTTTCACCATGTTTCGGGCTTTGCGTGTTACGAGAGCAATACAAAAATTCTCGAAAATCCATGAAATATTTTACCAAACAGGCTTCCTTTCCTATCTCCTCAGAAGAGGATGGATTTTCTAATGATAATAACGCAATTCAGACAAAAGCTTCGTGTTTATATGACTGGAAAACGTACTAAACGAATTTTCATTCAATGTCAAGAAAACTTAATGACAACGAAGATTTGTGTCCTCTAAAATTGTCTTTATTATTATTAAGAGTTTTCCTTATTAAAATAATCGTACTCATCTTTAAAGACAGTCTGTTCAATTTAAATTAGCCACATGTAAGGGATAGGAGAGCTCTATAAATAGAATTCCCATTGATAGTAACAAAATTACTTAATTCATGGCGCATACTGTTTAATTCCTGTCTTTTTTCTTGCAGAAAATAAAGAACCTCTTTGGAAACGACGTTACATGATCGCACTCCATGGATTTGTTCTTTATTTCCTTATAAATACTCAAAGAATTAACATGAGTGTGGCAATAGTAGCTATGGTGGATTTTTCGGATTATAGAAATCATACTATGCAACATATCTCAAATACATCTGCAGACATTATCAATGAACTTTCACATGATCAAGTACAGTAACGTATCTGTAATTTTTTATTTTATAGTTTTCTCCACTTTATAGTTTTCTTTCAAAAAAGGTGCGGGGTGCTTGTTACCAGTTGTTAAATTTTTATTTGCTAGGTATTCGTTAATGCAGATTTATTATCAAAATATAAATTAAAAAACACCGCACGCTTTTTTAGCTTATTTTCCCGTAAAAGTAAAAAAAAATATATTAAAGCATGAAAGAAGGCTTAATGTACCGAAAAATATCGTTAAATATGAAGAGAAGTCAAAAATAAGTGAAGTAATTAAATAAAGATTGAAAAATAAAAAATTTGAAAGTAGGGTTTTGAGATGGGGAAAAGTGTGTCGGTCGGTCTGTCGGTATGTTCCCCCCTAATAACTTTTGAACGAAAAGTCCGATTCGAAAAATTCTTCTTGCATTCGAAAGATCTCGGCAAGGACATCTCATTTACATATTTTACTTTTTGATTTGAACAATATTTCGTTCAATTTTGAACAGTTCAAATATTTTTAACATTAGCGCCTCTGGGAAAAAGTGAAATTATGTAAACTCTGGGCATAAGAATCGAGTTCTTATGAACAAGATTACTAAAAAGTTCTCGAAAGAAAATATTTTTTGAGTTGAACAATTTTTGTTCCTTTTCAAAAAAATTAACGGTACTTTTTCCTTTATCCCGGCGCAGGCGATAAAGTCGCCAATAATGATGCAACGAGCGCCAAACGGAATACCTCCGCTGGTAACCTTTTGCGTGTTTAGGTGCCTTTGCGAGATTTGCGCCGGGATGAAGGAATTCATTATGAAACAGTTAAAAAAAAAGAGAGATTAACATTAGCGCCTACGGCGAAATTTCAACCCTTTATAAATCATGATCTAACAGACCGATTTGAGTGGAACAAAATTTATCGGAAAGATGTTTGGCCGTAGAACATGTACAGATACGAAGTTGGAAAAGAACGGAACGAGCCTATTTTCTTATGAAATTTTTTGGTCGGGACTTTTAACGATATTTTCGAATGAATGAATGATTATGTGAATGAGTGATGGAATAAACGAATAAATGAGTGAATAAATCAGTGAATAAATAATAAAATAGATAAATGAATGTATGAAGTGAAAAATAAATAAATGAGTGAATAAATACATAAATGAGAAAAATGAATGAATAAATAAACGAATGACTGAATAAAAGAAACAATGAGTGAGTGAATGAATATGTATTAACCGTTGAAAAAGGTACATTTGAAGTAATTAAGAACTAAAGTTAAATGAGGAAGAGAGAGAGAGAGAGTTAGCTAGATTATAAATTTCAAGTTGCTGAATACGGGAAAGTAGGCTCGTATAGTTCTAGATGAAACTTCTTGTTTTAAACTATAATTTTATTTACATTTTTTTCTTAAAACAAAATTAAACATATAAGTAATGCAAAAAATATCGTGCACTGGACTGAGGAAAGCATTTAAAAATAAGAAAGAAAGATACTTTTGATATAAATAAAACCGAAAGTTTGTGTGTGTGTGTGTGTGTGTGTGTCTGTCTGTCTGTCTATCTATCTGTCGATCGTGTCCTGGCGAGATGGAACAGGCCAGAAGTAAGAAATTTTGGTTACAGGTACCTTGAGTCAGGTCCTCGTGCACCTCGAAACGTTTTTCCTAAAATTCGAATTTGTTCTTTTCTTATTTCAAATTTAAGCAAAACTTGATTTTGGGTTTATCTCATCGAAGAAAGTCCCACGTTTTAGATTTTTGCAGCATATGAATGCCCGTAAAAAACTGCGTAAGATGATTTTTTTTGCAGTTCGTAGGACAAATAGAATACGCACGATATTCATTTAAAGTAGTTTTCGAATTTTTAAACGAGGCTTACCTCTGAATTTATCTGCTCAATTTTCATGTTTTCGCCAAAATAAATATTACTTTTGTCGCCAACCAGATGATTTCTGTTAACGTAAGATTGAAAAAATGCTATTTTATCTTTATTCATGCCGTTTTATGAGCGAAACAAATTCTAAAAATTCATTTCATTTTTATACATATTTTGTAAAACTGCAGACGAATTTTAATTACTTTACCTTGAGGTTGATTCTCCTTCCTTTTTTGGCGATTTAATAGTATAGTAGCAGTTCAACTAATTTCATGAAACATTATTTCTTATATAGAGTTCCCGTTTTATCAACGATACAAATTCTAAAAATTCTTTTCATTTTTATGGATATTTTGTGCATTATTAACTGCATTTTAATGTTGATTCTTCTTTCTTTTTTGACGATTTAATATATATTTCTTCGATAAAAACTAGATTGGAAGGTCTTCGATATCGCTTATTTTTGACGAAATTTAAAATTTCGCCAAGTGTGATAACTTTTTACTGCCCCCCCCCCCCCATCCCAGTTAATTGTTCTCAATATAATATATTGCGCTTCGTAACTTTTTCCAAACCGCTCCCAATAATCCTTATCAATAATATTGTTCTCATTTAATTCAATACGTGATTTACACTTTAGGATCACGGCGTATTTGCGAAATGCTTTCATTACTTTATAGTGCAATTTGACGATCTTCTGCTTCATTTGAATTATTTTACGTGGCTGATTATTGATTCTATCTTTTACACAAGTGATTTATTTTCTAACATTTATTTAATTTTTGTACTGTCTCTTTGGCGCCATTTGGGCAGAATTTAGTTATTTCTTTCTATCAACTTAAATTTCACACGTCAAAATTGGTTGAGTGCTAAGCATTTTCTAATTTAAATGTGCATTTGCCTTTGGAAATAATGCTTTCCTTTCTTTCGCTTTTATCCGAATTTTATGAAGAGCTATCGAATTGAATTTTCAGGAAATGCTTTGACGATTTTGCAAGCGGGATTTTTAGCAACGGGTGTCCTTATTTTGATGGGGAATTTAAGATGGACTGCTGGGTACTTTTAGGAACAGTAGCTTTTGAAGGTATTATATTTTTAGTCACTGACGTCTGTATTCTAATGGATATTTTTTGGGACTAATGCCATTATTCTATTAGGGATGTTTAGGAATAGTCGCCTTTATTGAAATAGGGGGCTTTAAAGAATGTTTTCTTTATTGTAGCAGAAATATTCAGAGAGAGTTGTTCTTGATCTGATGGACATTTTTAAAGAGAATACTGATCTTTTTCTGATGGGAAATTTTAGATGTATTGTGGTCAATATTCTAATTGAGATTTTTACGGGCTCTTGATATTATTTTGGCACAATTATCCCGCTGCATATGTGCATTTTAGTTACTGTTTCCCTTACTGTAATGGCAATTTCTATGAATTTTTGTTGGCATTTAATGTGGATTTTATGGACTTATTTTGGGCCTCAAAGGATTTTTTCTAGGCTGTTCCTTTTAATGAAATCGTTGTTTTTTATGAATTTTACTGTCTCAATAGGATTTTTATGGACTGTTGCTCATTTCCTAAGATTTTTAAGAAAATTTTTTTCTATGCATTTACAACAGTGTCAGTGAAAAAGTGTGTCTGTCTGTCTGTCGGTCTGTCGGTCTGTCTGTCGGTCTGTCCGGTCTGTCAGTCTGCCCCCCCCCCCCTAATAACTTTTGAACGAATTGTCCGATTCGAAAAATTCTTTTTGCATTCGAAAGATCTCGGCGAGGACATCTCATTTCCATAAATCCTGATCTAACGGGCCGATTTGCTTGGAACAAACTTTATCGGAAAGCTCTTATGACGTAGAACATGTACAAATAGAAAGTTCATCCAGAACTAACGAGCCTATTTTCTTATGAAATTTTTTGATCGGGATTTTCGAGAATATTTTTGAATTAATGAAAGATTAAATGAATAAACAAAATAATGAATGAATAAATGAGTGAATAAATACATGAATGACTTAATAAATGAATGATTGAATGAATATGTATTAACCGTTGAAAAAGGTATATTTGAAGCAATTAAGAACTAAAGCTAAACGAGAAAGAGAGAGAGATAGCTAGATTATAAATTTGAAGCTGGTGTATACGGGAAAGTAGGCTCGTATAGTTCTAGATGGAACTTCTTGTTTTATTTTTGCATTGTTGCCGTCGTTTCCAACCATATAATTACAGTTGCCGTGTGAACAAACAAATCAACACAGTTGCCAATGATGTAAAAATGTAACAAATATACTAATAATAATTAAAACGTTTCTCTAGCATATTAGCATATTAAGTGAGGCTTCGCTGTATTTGCAATTTCCGTTAAAAATTAATGTTTGCGCGAATTTAGTTTTATCCCTTCTTTCTTTTTAATTAATTTATTTATTGTCTGTGCTTTTTATATTTTTTTTATTAGAGTGGCAGCGCTCTTTTCCCCAGTTTCGTTAAAACTTTTGTTTTGAAGAGCATTATAAAATTTTTAATAAGTTCTTTCGACGATAAATATATTTTTTTCACAAACAATTTGATTATATAGTAAATAAATATATAGTAGTGTGGGACAGTAAGCAAAGGGGCTTCCTCGCCGCCTGACCTGGGTAATTCAGTTTGAATTAGCAGACACACTTTGCACAAATCATTTTAATCGCAATTTATAATACCTAGAACAGCGGTCATTTCGTATGACCACCGGGCTTACTAGTATAATTAAAAGTAATAAACGCGTATTTAAAAAAAAAAAAAAAAAAACCTTGTGAGGCTTAACGATACGTTTGTCTACTTGGCGCTAGGATGATTAAAAACACTGCGAATTTGAATGGAAAATTTTGAAGACAAAAAATTTTACTGAAAAAAAAATCGACTTTTGCGAGTTATTTCGCTCTTCTCTCTCTAAAATCAAATTAAAAATCTATTTTTTTTCGGAATTAGTATTTCTCAAAAAATGAAAGAATGAGCGTTATGTTGTTATAAAATGGTCTGTGGCACATTTGGCTAACGCGCAGTTTAAATAAAAATAAATAAATAATGAATACATTAATTTAATAAAAATTTTCTACCAACGAAGCCTTCAGCAACACAAATAAAATAACTGCCCACAAAGAGGAGCAGAGTTCGAATCCTTCGATTGCCCTGGATGTTTATTCCCACTTATGTGATTTGTCAATCTGTCGTGTGCTAGCTGCCACATGTTAGGCTTTTATGAGGTACGGAAATTGCGTGTTTAAATAATAAATAGGCACATAAATAAAAACAATCTCCCTAACATAGAGGAAATCGCAAAAGTGACAAATGTTGATGATGAAGCAGTAAACCTTTTAATTTATTTCACTATCTGTTCTTGATAATGAGACTATATAAGAAACCAGTAAAATACCCCAAAATCAAAATACAGTTCATAAATTTTACTGAATAATCAACAAGTGTTAATGTTAGATGACTGTGTTGTTGTTTCATATGGCTTTATTGGAATCAAATTCATTTACATTTGGCCACTTTCCAGATAACAATGAAAACATTAATTATGTTAGAAGACTGTTATTTGTGGAAGTTGTTCGTAAAGTTTTTCTCTGATTACAAAACCTTATTCCACAATAACTAGTATAATTGCTGAAGTTTTTCTTTCGATTTGCGAAAAAAATTATAAAGTTTTCAATACAAAATTTCTTAAACTTCTCGTAACGCACTCGGGAATACTGAACTATATTTTATTTTATCTTTTGAAGTAGGGGGATGCGAAGAAAGTGAAATGGTAAAATATTTTACTCTGTTGCAGTGCCACTTTTTTGATAAGATTTTAATTTTGTTATGTAACAAGTGGTTGATTTCAGTCAAAAAATAGTTACCTCAAAAGATCAAGATATATGATAATACAAGCCATTATCAAAATTGCATACTTATATCGTAATACTATGTGTCAAGTGAAAAATATTTTTTGTTATTATATAATGATAAAATTTGATTGAAAATATTTTGAATATTAATTAACAGGACATTAAGGATATTAAGACCTACTGATGTCCAATGCAGTGTTAATTTATTCAATGTTAAGCTTATTTTTATTTCAAGCTATTTGACATGCCAGGCTTTGCGCGGGATAATATTGTACCATTCGCAGGCAAAGTGACTCATGTCCAAAATTCTGTTGTACATATGTAAGAAAATCCAAGAGTAGGAGATGGGCAACAGGACTTAAAAATCTTATTTAAACAGTAAAAATCATTAAAAAACACGATTGCAATGAAACGAACAGCCTAGAAAAATTCCTTTTAGACTAAGAATAATAGTCCATAAAAATCCACATTAAAATGCCAACAACAGTTCATAAAAATGGCCATTAGAGTAATTGCAACAGTAACTAAAATGCACACATGCATATTAAACTTGCATATTATATCATTTTGGCGCATAATTATGCCAAAATGATGTCAAGAGTCTGTAAAAATCGCAATTACAATATCTACCACAATACATCTAAAAATTCCCATTAGAATAAGAGCTGTATTCTGTTTTAAAATGTCCATCAGATGAAGAACAAATGTCCCTGAATATTTCTGCTACAGTAAAGAAAAAAATCTTCAAATCCCCTCTTTCAATAAAGACAACTATTCCTAAACATCCCTAATAGAATAAGGACATTAGTCTAGAAAAATCTCCATTAGAATAAAGACGTCAGTGCCTAAAAATACCCATTAGAATACTGACCTTCAAGAGATACTGTTCCTAAAATTACCAACAGTCCATCTTAAATCCCCATCAAAATAGGGACAGTTCCTATAAATCCCGCTAGCAAAATCGTCAAAGGATTTCCTGAAAATTCAATTAAATAGCACTTTTATAAAATTCGGATAAAAACGAAAGAAAGGAAAGCACTATTTCCAAAGGCAACTGCCCATTTAAGTTAGAAAATGTTTAGTACTGAACCAATCCTGAAGTGTGAAACTTAAGTTGATAGAAATAAATAACTAAAATTATGCCCAAATAGTGCCCAAATAGACAGTAAAAAAATTAAGTAAATGTTGTATAAAATAAATCACTTAAGTAAACTATGAAAAGAAAAATCAACCTCAAGATAAAGTAGAAAATCGTCTGCAGTTTATAATCCACAAAAACGGCACTCATAAAACGGCATGAATAACGATAAAACATCATTTTTTCAATCTTACGTTAACAAAAATGATCTAGGTGGCGACAAAAGTAGTAGGGTCAGTTGGGGTAATTGTAAACGCTTTTTCAATGTTTTAACTTTTGATCCTTCCCTACCTCTTGAATGAATTCACAGATAAAATTGTGAGCATTGCAGCCACTACTGTATTTCTTGTGAGTAAATGTGTACAAAAATTTTGACTTTATGACCATTTGTTAGAGAATGAGCTCGTGTTTACAATTACCCCAGTGTCTTTACAATTACCCCAGAGATCTGGGGTAATTGTAAACAGTGATTTATTTTCGAATAAGGTTGATGCAAATGGAAAATTGTTTCATACACAGTCTGCTTGAAGGCTTAAGAAGTTCCAGAGCAATGGTTCTCAATCTGCGGCCAACAGGCCGCATGTGGTCCGCTGAGTTATGTTATGAGTCGGCTGAGATTATTTAACAAGAAATATCTTGCAAAAAATCAAGTAATGCAATAAATTTATGTAAAATTTTTCCCGCAGTGGATCAGTCGGTTAAGCTTGGATCCCACAAAACACCGAAAGTGAAGCACAACTGGACGTGGTCAACGCTTAGGAGGGTGACCAACTCCCGCGACTGATTACTCTGAGACCGAGTGCCCTAAAGGGAGCTGTGCACTTAAAATACGTCGTCGCTTTAAATGTCCGCCAAGTTAGAAATAATTTCCGCTGAGGGACCAATCTAGGTGACGATCTCTCATCTGGGAGATTGTTCAAAATCATTAAGCCCCTCTGAGCCAAGTGTACTTCATTCTAGCGGAGCTCATTAATAATCAGTAGGAGCTTCCTTAATTCATGGTGCCCTGCAAGGGGGGACTTGGATTTCCAAGTGGCATTAGCAACAACAACAACAGTTATGTAAAATAGACACAAAAGTGTAATTTACATGAAAATATAATACTTATTGTCCCCCCAAAATATTGGAAATAGAAAAAATTTAAGTGTGTAAGACAATTACCCCAGAGTACGAAATATATGGGGTAATTGTAAACACCTAACTTGCACATGAAAAATGACAGGGAAGATTAAATTCATAACTAAATGTTTTTAGCAGCATTCCATATGACAAATAAAAATGGTTGAAACCGCTTACATCGCTTTTATAGATGAGCTGGAGAGGAAAATGTAAGATCACTAAATTTTGTTTTTTTCACTGGGCCATTTTCAAACAATAGTGACGCCTGCACAGTTATTGCGAAACTTACGAAACTGTTTCAATGTCTTCCCTATCCCTGCCAGTTTATCACTCACAAGCAGTTAAGTTTTCAAAACCACCACTAGTGTAGTTATGAAGCTTGTTTAAAAGTTACCCCATGTTTACAATTACCCCAACTGACCCTATTTATTTTGGCGAAAACACGCAAATTGGGCAGATAAACTCAGAGGTAAGCCTCGTTTTAAAATTCGAAAACTACTTTAAATGAATATTGCGCGTGTTCTATTTGTCCTACGAACTGAAAAAGAAAGAAAAAAAAAGCATCTTGTGCAGTTTTTTACGGACATTCATATGCTGTAAAAATCTAAAACGTGGGATGCTTCTTCGATGAGAGAAAGAAAAAATCAACAGTTTTGCTTAAATTTGAAATAAAAAAAGAACAAATTCGAATTTTAGGAAAAACGCTTCGAGGTGCACGAGGACCTGACCCAAGGTACCTGTAACGAAAATTTCGTACTTCTGGCCTGTTCCATCTCGCCGGGAAAGGGAAAAATGGACAGATAGATAGACAGACAGACACACACACAACCCCCCTTTCGGTTTTATTTATATAGATACGTAGTAGTACAATTTGTCAAGTGCAGAAAAATGAATAAAGGCAAAGTGAAATATTTTGCTTCACTTAGCCCCATTATTTAGGCATTAACATTTTCTCCGATTATGCCCTAATGGTTAGAATTCCACTTAAATATGTAAGTCTCGATCACCATAGCTGCGTCTAATGTGACATACTTCGAGCTAACAATGGTGCTCACATTAAAATTTACTGATGTAAGTTGTTCATTAAAAATTTTATATACGTCTTTTAAAAATTTGACATACGTACTTCGAGATATCAATAGTGCTCACATTAAAATTTACTGATGCAAGTTGTTTATTAAAAACTTTCATGCATGTCTTTTCAAAAATTTGAAACAAGCACTCTCCTATTTATAGTAGTTCTTGGACAAAAATACCTTTATGACCATCCTGTTTATTGATTGTATAATTCATGAACAAACAACTGAAACTTTGAGATTAGCATTGAAAAATAATATAAATGAATGCAACAACATTGCTCAAAATGGTTTAAAATGGTAAATATGTATTTAGCACTTTTCTTTTGCAGTACCCGGTTAAGTACAATTGGAGCCCAAAAACTCAAGGTTGCATTTTGGGAGCCGGATTTTTTGGATATGTGTTGTCTTTGATGATTGGAGGAAAACTTGCTGAAACATTCGATCCTAGAATAATGTTAATCTTTGGAACATTCACTTCGTCATTCAGTACGTTGGTTACTCCCTTCACTGCCAACGTCAGCCAATATTTTCTGATGTTTATTCAATGTGTGCGAGGAATTGCACAGGTAAGTTTTCAATTGATATATATATATATATATATGTATATATTCTTTTTAAATTTTTTTCTCTTTTTTTTAGCAGTTAGCATGATTTGTTAAGGAATAATGCAATATTGATGTTTCAATAGGCTGCGGATATTCGATATCCGACTTTATATATCCGATTTTATATATTGTCTGTAACTCAACTTGGTACGGCCACTGCAAGAAAATCAGGATATCCGGCATGTCAAATTTGATTTTTAAAATTTAAATAATTGTCATATTTTGAAAATATATCTAAATTAAAAACTTGCTATGTATTTGGACGCTTTATGATGTTACAAATGTGTGTAGAATTACAGATTTCAACGTTAGAACCGGATATCCGGTAAAGAAGTGCTAGGAAAGGGACACCGGATGTAGCCACGTGGGTTTTTAAGCCAATTTTTCCATTAACATTTTTATTCGCAGATTTAATTAAATAGTAACGTACTGTTTTCTTTCCTTTCCCTTCTTTCCTTTCTTTTTTTTCAACTAAATTTAATTTTAGGGGTTATCGCTGCCAGCAATGACAGTTCTTTCTGCGAACTGGTTTCCTAGTGCTGAACGAGGACTTCTATTTGGCCTTTCTCTCTCTGGATTCGTATTTGGACTTATGATGGGAGGAATTTTATCAAGTTTAATTTGTGGTAGCATCGACGTAGGTGGTTGGCCTACAGTTTTTTACACCTTTGGTAAGTAAATGTCTCAGATGATGAGTATATGTATTCAAATGTGAAAGCCTTGCTTGGGCGCATGGTGCCCCGCATTGTTATATAACATAACAAGGTTTCGGAAACAAATGTGCTATAAGGTACCTGTGCCCAATATGGACACAATAAGGAAAATGTATTTTTTTCACCCCCTTGTACACGTCATAGGACTCTAAAAATATATGACCATTATCCCTGGACTGATGACTATCATTATTAAAATTAGAGACCTTGTAATTATTCTGGTTTAATTTAAATGATAAAAACAAAAAAAGTTTACAAGAGTCCATATAAGGAACCACCTGTCTCTATTATGGACATGCATGTCCATGTTAGGGACAGGGGCTCCTTATTGACCTACTACAGAGGGTGTATGAAAAGCCACTCTTCCATGGGATTTTAAAGGATAGGGGATAAAAAAAATCTTAATGTATTGTGGGGAGGGGGTGCACAGTAAATATCTTCAGGGGTCATTTTCTTTTATGGCTCTTAGAAGACCCATGCAAAGCACCTCAGTTACTACAAAATATTATGAAATAATATAGTTGCTTTTGCTTAGCTTTATTTCATCGGTCTGCAGAATTTACATCTGTTATTAACTCAGTCCTCACACGTTAGACAAACAAAACTTCTTCATCATGGGCGCTAAGTTCCATGCAATCCTCATGAACATTTCTGCCGCATTTGATGCATGGCCGCATGTCTGCAACAGCATCAGTACCGCATAAGAAGCAGTACCAGCCTTCCTTTGTTGAGGAAGTGGTACCGCTGGTACCTGCGAATTCGTCAACAGGTACCCTACTGAAGGAATCCTTTTTTTTATTTTTCTGCAAAGGCTTTTTGGAGGATTTTTTTCTTGGAGGAATGTTCAGATGACATCTTGTTGAACAAGGATTTTACCACTTTGATGCTTTTTGAGTTTATCGCCTGGCGACGTTGTGTCTTCTTCCTTCTTTCAGATGGAGTCAATAACACGTTGGTGAAGGAATTTTCTATGTAAATTGATCTCGCACGCAGGTGATGAAGGTGAGTTCATAACAGGAGAAGGTATGTTGCTAACAGGAGCTTCAACATATGTTGCAGTTTCCAAATTTGGTGCCTTTTCTTCCCCTTCTGCTGCTGGTTTCGGAATTGCAGTAATGTCACTAAGCGTGAAGACTTCTTGGGTAATTATAGTTGAATCGAAAGGAAAAATTCCAGTTGCCTGAAAACCTGATGTTATGTTCGACGGAGTCATCGAAAGATTAACATTAATTTACTATGAATTATCTAAATAAAATAACATTAAACAGATATTTTACAAATTTTTGAATCTGAAGATTCACTTGCTGTACTTCCAATGTGAACATAACATGTCCAGATTGGGAATCGGGCGTAGTTTTAATAAATCTTGTAATAAATAAACAAGAAAATATTTTTAAGCAATATATGTAATAGCAACCGAAAATATGTTTTATCAGCTTTCTAAAACACTCCACTTTTAAATATTTAAAGTAATTCTACCATATATAATAAGAATTAAAAGTCACCTGAAATTACGATCAGCACACCACGAAAACACAAGTTTCCTTCAAAATGGCGAACAGCGCGCATTTTTGCACTTTCATATTTTCAACTGCTTTTCTTCACCGACATGTGGTGCTTTCTCTCGTTCAAATTTGTTACTTTTAGAGATATTAGGGGTGTCCATATTGAGAGCACTGTCCATATTGGGTACAAGTACCTTATATTAGTACTAAGAGACTATGTTCTGAAGCTCTCAGTGTAATATGATTTACTATATAGCTGGACATGAATACATTGGTTAATGTATTCAAAGTCCTTGCGTTGAGACAATCTTCTGTCATCTGTAACCTTACATAGTTTTTTTTTTAGTAAACTGGGTTACTTCGTATTCCAATCAAACTTTGTTTATTCTTTATTTATTGGTGGATTGCATTTCGTTACGTAAATCGGTTGTTCAATCGAATATTTTCTTAAGTTTTCACCAATACGTGACCCAAAAAGAGCCTTTATTTCTTTCTCCCTGTTGGCAAAGTGTTTCTTATATATTATTTTAAAATAGACCTCCAGGTCCTTTAGTTAGGCGGGTGGGGGTTTCAGGAGGGTGCAATTTACTCTCCTTTCTTGAGAAATGTAATACAATTATAAGTATGCCTATGTATATGTATTTTTAAATTAATCTACATTGAGTTTATGCCCTTTGTAGGGGTAACGCTCTCGACTTAAGTCATGACTGCTATTCTTCAGATATAGGGTGTAACATAAAACTTAATATCTAAAGAACTTAGCATCAGGGAATATAAGAAAAATGTAGTTTTTATAATTTCTAATCAAACAGGCAAATTTAATCTAAACAAAAGTTACATCATTTGCCATAGAATAATTGCATTAAAGGATCTTTTGACTTTACAAAAGTTAGTTTCTAAAAAAAAAAAAAAAAACAGCACTTCCAAACCGCTTTTTGCACTTCCAAACCGCTCCTGCGATAGCACTTCCAAACCGCTTTTTGTATTCTTCATTATTGCCATAACCCAAATGTGAAATAGTAAAGATTTGTACCTGTTTTTTTTTTAACATTTATTTTTAAATGTAAACCTACGAGAGCGGTCAAATAAACTTCATCGAGTACTTAAACAACTGCGTAGCTATTTATTACCGAAAAGGTCGTGGAGTAAGCTCGAAAAAAAATGGAAACTAGGAATTTAACAAATTCAAAGCGAAATTCCAAGTCGTTTAAAAGTTATAAGCATTTGAGCGAGGGCCCCTTTTGGAGCAGTTGAGCGGGTAGTCCCTCATGAATGACCTGAAGGGTATTAGAGAATGTTAGCAGATGTCCTTTTATTTTTTTAATGATTGAGACCTCGGATAGAAATTTCTATAAGTATTAGTATCTATTATAAAAGGAAATTGATTCATTACTGCCGTAAATTTGCCTTCAATACTTCTTTTTTTCAAAAACGTTTTTCTCGAAACTACTTTTTTCGAATTTGCGTACACTCTAGCTCAGAGTTTTTGATCAATCCTTATCAAATTTAGCGCACATTTCTTTATATACACACGTTTTAGTGGAACTAGAATCATTAGCATATCTTTATTTTTACTTTTTTTTATTGTAAAAAAAGAACAAAAAAAAAAAAAAAGAAAAAAAAAACGGTTAAAAATCTCACTTACTTTCACATTCAAAAAAAAAAAAAAAAAAAAAAAGAAATTTTCAATTTTTGTGATGATTTTAATTCAACTGGAAGAGACACTTATAAAAAAAAGTAGATTTTTAAAAAAATTGATTTTAGATAAAAATTGTGACCTTCAGAATGTGGGCAAACTGACGACCCGGGTGACGACTTGCAGTGTGCAGCAGCCAGTATCTCCGGGAATTTTCAAGAAATATATTTGAAAATTTCAGTAAATGTTCTTCAATATATCTATAAACTAATCTCAAAATTTCAACAAAATATATGTATTCTTTATACACTAAAAAAATATCACGAAAATTGCTCCTAATACGCCGTTTTGCACTTATTTTCCCCCTTAAAGTCTCAAACGTTCTGATAAAACTCATTCAGAAAAATAACTGCGGAAGAATACCCAGGAAGTATTTATTAAAATAAAAGTTTTTCGTCACCCACTGAACTTTGGACCTGTAATTTAATATGAGTTCACCAGTTGTGGATCAACCGATGTTAGTTTATTGATTACGAAGGTGGAAATCAAAGTTAACTATTTTTTTATCTGCAGCTCTTTACAACCTCTTGCATTTTAAGATTTGATCAATTTTACAGCACTTTCAGAGCTATTTTTTCAGCCAAGGTAAAAAGAGGTATTCAATACACAATTATATACTGGTAATAAGAACATAACGATCTCGTGAATGCACGACGCATGCGATTTCAACAACTTACTGATAAGGTACCAGACGTGATTCCAACCTAATTGCCTGTACTAGATGTGGATCAAAACTCAATAATGTCAAGTCATTATTTTAAACTTACTAGATTGTTGTATAATTCCTAACTACGTACTCTAATCAAGGAATTACGTCAATTTGAATGCTCCAGTAAAATACTGCTCTTTGTTCATAAATGAGAATGTAGGATATAAAGTCTTCTGGTCAGCTGTTAAATTCAGTCTACAGTCCCACTCAAAACATTTCAAATTCTAAAAACGCAACAATTCATTTCAGTTTTATTACAATACATTATCAAATGATGCAAATCCTTTATGTCCATTCCCATTTTTTAAAGTTTTATTCGTTGATCATTCGTATCGCGATAAGAACTTATAAGAACTTAGTTCAATGCAATGAACATTCGAATTGCACGAAGTCCTTTCCGTTTAAGTTACTTTTCTATAATGATAAACTCATAGGGCAGCTCAATACTTTATTGTAAAGTTTAATATTTTTAGGAGGGCTTGGAATTTTTGTGTCAATACTTCAAATGTTTTCTCTGAGGAGCTTGCCTAAAGATGATCCAAAGATATCTAGAGCAGAACTGACGTATATATTAGAAAATCAGGAAAATGAATTCGCATCAAAGGTAACAAATGTTTTATTGCTTTTAAAATATATAAATTAAAATCAAATTATAACATGAACATCGAGAAAGACAACCATGAATATAAAACGTACACGTTTTTGCATCTTAGAGTACCGATTATACGATATTTTATGAAATAGTCGTTTTACGGAAGGTTCGATAACTTGCTCAGTTATTAAGTTAAAAGGCGCAAAATTTTCTTCGCCTCC
The DNA here is from genome assembly GCA_038502835.1 of Octonoba sinensis. Classification (NCBI taxonomy): domain Eukaryota; kingdom Metazoa; phylum Arthropoda; class Arachnida; order Araneae; family Uloboridae; genus Octonoba; species Octonoba sinensis. Next base: position 50,653,443 of record CM076601.1, on the reverse strand, counting down.
TATGTATATGAAAATTTCAATTAAAATTGTAGCAAAAAAATAACGAAATCGAACTCTTGAAAAATTATTTTGAAGTACACTCTCTTTACATGTTGCAGACTGATTTTTTGCCAAGAAACATGAAAATCAGTTGGCTTGCATTTGAGCAACCAGAAATACAGATAGAAAGAATACGTACACACGCATTTTAGATTTCCTTATTATTGAGAAAAAAAGTTTACGTTATTGAAACATAAGCAGTACAAAAACTTCTAGACGGTCAGAATTCAACATTTTCTAAATCGGTGTTAGAGCGCCATTAGAGAATGCTATTGGAGATTGCATGCCCCAAAACTGATTTAGCAAAGGTTGAATCCTGGTAGTATTTCAACATTTCCTGAATTTGGGATAATGAGAAACCTATAGGCCGTACCGGTGGTGTAGTGGTAGGGCGTTGATCTCGCATGCCCAAGTTCGCAGGATCCAACCTGGCCAAGTCGGTAGATCGATTCAATATTTTGCTTCTGACTTCTATAATTGCTTTATACCCTTGCGAAAAAATAAGAATTGCAAGGTATTATACTTTTCTGTTCTCTAAGTGTGAAATTTAACAACTTTTTTAAGCAAGAAAAACGTGACAAATAATTAAAAGATTTATTTTCTTTTTGCTCCTTTCTCTGACAGAGACCAGCGGTTCCATGGAGGAAAATATTATGCAGTATGCCAACATATGCCCTTATCTTCGCCCAGTTTGGTCAATATTGGATAGGAAGTCATTTTCTATCGGTTCACGCGACATTTTTAGGAACTGTTCTCCACTATCCAATAGCTCAGGTAATTAATGCAAACTGCAGCCATACTGTACATATCATCGAGGCCTTCATAGACTACCCCCCAGTAGAAGGGGGTGCGACTGCAGCGCTATCCTCCTTCGAACTTCCCACAAACTCTCTGACAAACTGACAACCAGCACCAGCCATAAGGGGCTGGGTTGGCAGAGCTTGGCCGACCTGCTTTACCGACCCGGGGCCATAGTCATGCTACAAAGCAAGCCTTACGTCACCCGGATCGGATGTTGCTATTTTAGTCACCTCTTACGACACGCATAACTACGTCGGCGCTATTCTACGCCGGCCACCGCACGGCGCCAATAGCTCAGGTAATTTTTTTTGTAACTGACTCAAAATCGTGCTAGTGAAACAAGTGCTTTGCTTTTTCTGTGGAAGGACAATGAATTAAGGAGGAAATGCTCTTCTTAATAAAGACCTATTTTAAAACTAATTTGTAGTATTTTTCATCGCTACAATATTAGCTTTTTTATATAACGCCATTTCAACCGGACATTAGTGTGGGATGTGAAATGAAAATACTCCTGAGCACGGAAAAAAGCAAGAGTTCTTAATTAGTAGCAAAATTTCAAGTTTTGTATGCTGCATTAAACGATGCTTGTTTAGTTTAAGTTTTATGATTTAAGAACATCAACTGGCTATTCTGCGCGAAGTTCAATTCGGTTTACACTCCTAAAAGTAAGGAGAGCTGTGTTTCTGGATGACTTTTAAGAGAGCAGATATGTTTTGAACACGGGAATATTCCTTTAGACGCCATGTCACAATAGCTTCCATTTGTTTCTTAAAACATCCTCAGCGCCAAGAGATCAGAACCTTTGATCTTCTATGTTATTGTTGGGACACGACTTGATTAATTAATACAGAGCATTTTATTGTGTAATGGTTTACGTCACTATTGCAGCAACTTAACATTAATGATAGCCACTAAGGTCATGGTTTAGATCCCTAAGAGCAAAGAGAGCTGCCTTTCCGAGACTTCCGAGAGGTCATTTAAGTTTTGAATACGGGAAAATATTTTATAGGCAACTTAATTCTGAACATGTTTAGACACCATGTCACAACACTTTCTTCTTGCACTTGTTTCTTAAAACATCCGCAGCAACTCAGGATCTGAGTCTGGGACCTTCTACGTTACCGTTGGGACACGAATTGAGAGGTTAAATACGGAGCATTTTATAGTGATTGAAGATTTCTGTCACTATTGCAGCAATTTGCCGTAAGGATAGTCACGTAGAAACCTCAGCTGCCAGTCACCCATGATGTGTTTCGCAGGAAGTGGCATTTGAAACTTACTGCGCAGAGTAAAAGACATCAGATTCATTGCTCCGTTCATAACATGTAGTTAAACCTCTTCATTCCAAGTGTACCCAATTGGGTATATTTTAAAATAATGTTTATTAACTACTGTTTGTACAATTTGAAAGCTAAAACACCCAATTATTTTTGCAATTAGCAGATAGTTTACTTTGTTTTAAACATGGAAAACATGGAAATTGGGCATTAATTATTATTTAAATTAATTATTAATCACAATTTTAAAAAAAATTAGTTATTTTGTTTTGTAATCCTTTTTTAAATCAGAGAACCAAAAACTTGCGTCAAAATTGTTTGTGCTTAGTTCTGGGGTCTGAAGAGGATAAGTTAAAACTGAAAGTGGATGTTATCGAAAAGTAAGATACTTTCGTGTGCAGTGGTTTTGAGGTTTTAGTCTTTTCTCGCTTTTGTTTTGAGTTGTTGCTCATTATTAGATAAATATATTCCTTTATTAAAGTTAAAGAAAAATAGCGTTAGGAAGATGAAATGTGCAATAAATTTCTACACTGTCGTTTCGAAGTTAGGACAAATTCGGAAGTATGTGGAAATAGGGATGTTACAAAATGGTCTGAATGCTTTCAAATGAAATTCTATTACTTTCAGATAATAACTGCTTAAAGGAAAAAAAAATCCAGTTGTTATGGCTAGGCCGCTATAGTTGCCCATCAAATTGTTACTTTTAAGTGTAAGATCAAAAGTTAATACTTTCCTTTTACAGATTAAAAAGTATCAGTTCACAGTTCCATTATACTACTAAACCTTCCTTTATTTTTTTGCAGAATGGAACCCTGATTTCTGTGCCATACTTGCTTTCAATGTTTTGTAATGTGTCATCGAGTTTCGTATCTTCAATTTTGAGCAAAAAAAACTACTTAAGCCTGAGTAAAATTAGAAAATCATGGAATCTTATTGGTGAGTTTGAAAAAAATTGTCGTGTCAAGTTAATCATTAACTAGTATTTCAAATCTTTCTACAGGGAGAAAAAAATCTGTGTTCTCCAGGCATATTGATTAAAAATTTGAATAACTAACTTCCTAATTAACTAACAGCTGTCTTTTAATGTTTATGTGATATTGTAGGATTACATACTGTACAATAAATAAATCTGCTGTTTAGTTTGTAAATTTTAGCAACTACTTATTTAAACTTTTAAAATTCCTCCGTATGTTTTTTCTAGGTAGTGTAATCTATTCCCTGTGCCTTACTCTTATGATTTTTACAAAGTCTGAAAATATAGTGACAATTATCAGCTCTATTGTTGGAATAGCTATGCTGGGGTTAACTAACAGCGGTATTATGATCGTTGCTCTAGATTTGACACCAACCTTTGCCGGTAAGTACTGAACCAATTATGTGGCAAAAATAATCGTTTAGAGTAGTTCAACGACTAAAAGAAAAAGTATAATAAATGCATATTTAAAAATTTAAATTATTTAAAACAACCCATTTTTGATTTTGAATTCTGAAGAATTTTTTAAACGGGCATAATTTTTGCGTCACTTTAAATTACTCAAAGCGTTTCTTTCTACCCGTTAAAGTTATGACTAATGTCTTAGACAACTTACACAAATAATAATAATTTAACTTTGTGCAAAGTAATAGAAATATAATTTCACGTTAAATTAAAGCACAAATGAGCATTAAAACGCAGACATATGTTTCGTGATTGCTTGGAATCCCTTTTTCAATGCGACAGGGATCTTCTAGATGCAAAAAATCCAAATGAAGCAGACAAAACAACAAAAAAAAACCTTATATAGCCTAAGAACTAACTGTAAACCAATGAGAATAAATGCAGTGTGAAGTGGAAGTAGAAGTAGCAGGGAAGGCACCAATAAGAGAGCAACAAACGAATGCAGTTGGAAGTAAAAAAAGTAAAAAGGAATATCAATAAAAACAAAGCAAAAAAGACAACAGCATGCATAAAATGTGAAAATACATGAAAATTGCAAAACAATAAAATAAAATACAAAGAATAAAATGGAAATAAAATAAGTACAGAAAATGCCAAAACAAAAAGCAAAACAAAGTACACAAGTAAAGGAGGGGGAGAGGGGGGAGAGAGAAAAAAATTGACACAAAAAGGAAAACTAACAAGAAAACCAAGAAAGAACAACAAATTAAAGGAACTTATGCCAGACCTGTGAAAAATAAGGAGTTGAGGAAGAATCATTAACCAAATTAGAACTATTCCTGTTAATATGATAAGCTTCTCTAAAGTCAAGCTCTAAAGGGGAAGAACATTTTTGAATAATTTTCCCATAATTGAAATCAAAAGAGTGGTTGGAATTCCAACAATGTTGAGCATTGCTAGACTTATTTAGCTCTTGCTTACGTACATAACCTTTATGCTCATTTAACCGAATTTTCAAAGCACGTTTTGTCTGTCCAATGTAAGAAAGGCCGCAACGGCAACTAATTTGGTAAATACTTCAAGTATTAAGTTGATCGACAGGATCTTTAAGAGAAGAGAAGGGAAGTTTGCTGCTAGGAGCAAAAACAACTTGAAATTGAAACCTTTTTAGAATTTTAGCAATACGAAAACTGACAGAATGAAAGAATGGTAACACAACCAAATTCTTTCTAGAAACCACATGATTGGGACCTGAAGTTTTTTTTAGAAAGTTTGTTATGAATAGAATCAATTAAAGAGTGAGAAAATCCTCTATCAACAGCTACAGCATTCAGATAGTTCAGTTCTATCTTGAGAAGCTCAGGAGAAGAGCAAATATTAATAGCACGATAGAAAAGAGCATTAAAAGCCGAATATTTTTGGTTGGGAGGATGAGACGACAGTCTGTGAGGAGGTAAAGAAACAGCGAAAGGTTTACGATAGACAGAAGTAGTGAAACCAGACTCACTCCTAGAAATCAAAACATCAAGAAACGCGAGGCAACTATTAAGTTCTTTCTCACAAGAAAACTGGATCTTAGGATCAATGGAGTTCATAATCGAAAGAGCATCATCAATACCTAACAAGTTACTGTCCGTTAGGACAAAACAATCATCCACATAACGAACATAAAATTGAAATTGCAATTTCTGGAATAGTTTTTCCTCAAAATAATGCATATAGAAATCACTTAAAATAGGACTAAGAGGAATTCCCATGGCCAGGCCATCTACCATAGCATAGAATTTACCATTAAATACAAAAGTGGTCTGTTACAAGCACACACGAGTAAGAAAAACTAATTCCGCAATTTCCACAGAAGTAAAATGGAATTCAGAAGCCTTTTTCTGAGGCAAGTCAAAGCGCCATCAACAGGAACATTAGTAAACAAAGAATTAACATCAAAAGAGGCCATAACCGAATTATTCGGAACGAAGTTATGAAGTTTCTTAACAAAATCGGTGGAATTTTTAACAGTGAAAACATTCCGACTCCTAAGTGGAGAAAACACAGAAACTAAATACTTGGAAAGTTTATATGAAGCAGTGCCAATATTGGAAACAATTGGTCTGAAAGGAATACCTGCCTTGTGTACCTTCGGTAAAGCATAGAAACGCGCCCAAATAGCAACAGAAGGAATCACAGACCGTTTAGCAATCAAAGGAATAGAATGAACAGACTTAACAGCAGAAGAAATAGCTTTTAACTCTTTGTCGCTAGGATCTTTATAAATTTCAGAATAAGGACCAGAAGCAATTAAGTCATCAGTTTTTTCAACATAAGATGATTTATTAAGAACAACAATCTGACCACCCTTGTCAGTTTTGGTAATGACCAAATCAGAATTTGAAACTAAATTATTGACACAGCGTTTCACAGAATGGGTAAAACCAATATTAGGAACTTTTGAATTGAAATCAACATTGGAAGCAATAAGATGCCGAACTGACTCTTTTTGAGCGGAAGTTAAGGCACTAAATTTGAAAGCTTTTTCAACCGGAGCAATAAGTTCAGAAAAGAAGGCTTTTTTGCCAAAGCAAAATTGTTCTCACTCTTTAATTGATTCTATTCATAACAAACTTTCTAAAAAAACTTCTGGTCCCAATCATGTGGTTTCTAGAAAGAATTTGGTTGTGTTACCATTCTTTCATTCTGTCAGTTTTCGTATTGCTAAAATCCTAAAAAGGTTTCAATTTCAAGTTGTTTTTGCTCCTAGCAACAAACTTTCCTTTTCTTCTCTTAAAGATCCTGTCGATCAACTTAATACTTGGGGTATTTACCAAATTAGTTGCCGTTGCGGCCTTTCTTACATTGGACAGACAAAACGTGCTCTGAAAATTCGGTTAAATGAGCATAAAGGTTATGTACGTAAGCAAGAGCTAAATAAGTCTAGCATTGCTCAACATTGTTGGAATACCAACCACTCTTTTGATTTCAATTCTGTTAAAATTATTCAAAAATGTTCTCCCCCATTAGAGCTTGACTTTTGGAAAGCTTATCATATTAACAGGAATAGTTCTAATTTGGTTAATGATTCTTCCTCAACTCCTTATTTTTCACAGGTCTGGCATAAGTTCCTTTAATTTGTTGTTCTTTCTCGGTTTTCTTGTTAGTTTTCCTTTTTTGTGTCAATTTTTTTCTCTCTCCCCCCTCCCCCTCCTTTACTTGTCTATTTTGTTTTGCTTTTTGTTTTGGTATTTTCTGTACTTATTTTACTTCCATTTTAGTCTTTGTATTTTATTTTATTACTTTGCAATTTTTATGTATTTTCACATTTTTATGCATGCTGTTGTCTTTTTTGCTTTGTTTTTATTGATATTCCTTTTTACTTTTTGTACTTCCAACTGCAATCGTTTGTTGCTCTCTTATTGGTGCCTTCCCTATTACTTCTACTTCCACTTCACACTGCCTTTATTCTCATTGGTTTACAGTTAATTCTTAGGCTATATAAGCTTTGTTTTTGTTGCTTTGTCTGCTTCATTTGGATGTTTTGCATCTAGAAGCTCCCTGTCGCATTGAAAAAGGGATTCCAAGTAATCCCGAAACATATGTCTGCGTTTTAATGCTCATTTGTGCTTTAATTTAACGTGAAGTTATATTTGTACAACTTACACAAATATCAAATTTTTTATTACTTAAGATTAAGGCGCTTTTCACCAATACCTTCTGAGAAAGTTGCTGGACAAAAGTAATTTTTATGCCATTTTAAACTGCTAAATTTAAAAATTAAGTATATGCTGCCGGTTTTAGCCAGAATAATTTTCAATAAGTGTAGTTGTTCAAAAACAAAAATGACAACGTTTTATTTATACTAGAGCCAAAGGAAATACATCAGTTTATCAGGTACAGTATAAAACTGCCAACTGCATAGTTTTGTTAAACGGTCGTCTCACATTAAAATAAATCTCAACTGGTTAAAAATAATTTCTTTCCTTTTTTTTTTTTTGAATTACGAAATTAATGTTTGAATTTTTTTTTGATCTGAAACCTTGTATTTTGTTGAAGAATTAATCTGGAGAAGGTTTTATGTGGATATCCAAGATTTTAACTAAAAATATTCAGTACTTTTTTTTTCTTTTGCTATACTTAAAAAACATTTAGCTGATTGTTTAGGGACTGTATATCATTAATGATTGTATCCAATTAGACTGGATAAAAGTGACAAAGCTTAACAAAACCCCAATATTAAATAGTTAAACCTTTCGCGTTATGACGCATAATTCAGTTCTTATATTTTTAAAACACCCAAATGCTGGTTTTTATAGCATCATAAACTTCGACCATTAAATTATAATTTTGAAATAGTTATGGTACCTTTTTCAATACATCTGGTTATAATAGTTCGATTTTACTCCAGTTTGGTGCTGAGGTTAATTTGGGCACGCTGAATTCAATTCCGCTGTTAAAATTATGGCATCTAATTTAAGGTTTTGAAGTTAATGCACATGTATACGGCTTCTTATCGAAATTTCATTTCAATAATTTAAAAGAAGACTTAATCAATGTCGATTGACACACATTTTTTTCCTAGAGCGCATGATGACTGATAAATTAGGACTGTTTCGGGTTTTCCTCTCTTCACTGTGCATGATGTTCAAGAATGATTCCTTTAGATAATTAAATTAATATCTTTATTAAATTACTTTAAATTGATTTTTTAAAGTACAGTTACTTTATAGGCTCTTTAAATGCTCTAAGTACAACAATCGGATCCTTCTCTGGTTTCCTACTACCTGTGGTGTGTGGTGTTATAACCAATGAAGAGGTAAATATGTTTTGATTCAAGTGTAATTGAAGACTACATTTTCATGTGTGCCTACTTGGGCTTTCATCTTCCTTAACTCTTTAGAAGGAATGAGTATTATATTTTTTGACAATAACTGATAACTATTCTTCACCATTTAAGAACATAAGTTTTACCCATTAAATAACCTAAATAATTATACGAACTTTTCATGAGAATTTCATCGAATTGAAAATTCACATGTGACATTATTTGGAAATACGTTATAACGAGACTTGAATGCATATAATTTAAGTTGAAGACTTAATTTTAATAAAATTGCACGCTGAGTACAAAGGTTGCGTTACTCATTTCGGAAACATTAACCCTAAACCTACCAAAATACCGGTCAAACTGACAGTTTTCAAACTTTTATAAGAATTACACACACTGCAAAAAAAAAAACAGTTCAACGTTGCACCATAAATATGATGAAAGCTGAAGGGCTGCTGATGATTGAACCCAAATCATGGTTCAAGCAGAAATGCGAAATCTAAAGTTACGCGTTTAACCATAATTTCGGTTCAACCTTGAACCAAAACGACAAACCCGGCACCCGGCAGGAAACAGAGAGCCACCATCTTGTCAAGCTGTGACTTGAAGCATTTATTTTTCACAACAGTAAAAGGTAAGTAAACTTCGATGTATATATCTAATTTTTTGTTTGATATTTCTTGTTTTCTGTGTTTGTATGTCTTAATACGCACAAAATAGGTTGTAAAGCCTATTTTAAAAATGTTATTATCATATCCCGATCCTGTCACCTTTAGTGTTAAATTGATTATTTAACTTTATTTAAAATTTTAAACCTGTGTATATTTATTTAATTATGCTTCAATATTAAACTATTTTTTTTTTTGCCTGATTTATCATTCACCCACATACATTTTACTTTTAGTTCCCCTGATCTACATTTAAAGTTGTCACGTTGACTTGTTTAAATTTTAAAAATTGCATCTATTATCGGGATTTTTACTCTAAATCATTTATTATTTTCATTTTTATTTCCAAGATTACTTTTCTACGGCCTTACCTTTCTAGCTGCACCAATTAATTTTAATCTAATTGCCTGTTGCTGTCTTTTTAAAATGTATTGAACTTATTTGTTGTTCGACCCATTTTGCACAATTTTTACCCGTAGCTTTTATCAAAGGCGTAGCGTTTGGGGGATGGGGGGGGGGGGGGCGAAGGCTCGAACCCATCTCCACTCCCGAAATTTTTTGAAGTTTTACATGCTATAAATGACAATTTGAATATTCTGATAAGAAATCCTCATTTGTGTAAAATTCAGTTCTTCTGTTTATTTCCGATCCTGTAGCTGAAGGGGTGAAAATTTATGAAATTTTGCATGCTATAAATGAAAATTAGTGAGTAAAAGATAGTCTGATAAGAAAACACTCATTTATATAAATGTAGTTAGTTGAATTTCGATTCCAAGGCCACAGCGAGGAAGTTGGGGGGGGGGGGAGAATCCCTCCCGCATTGAAATTTTTACATGCTCTGAATTGTGACTTGGATTTATAATGATTGTTACTTCCTAATCATTCGAACTAACTATTCCACCAAGAGCAGGTAAAAACAGTTTTGTATTCAAAACATGTCTACTATAGGATTTTTTTGAAAAATTGGGTCAATTTTGCGTGATTTTCGAAATAGCAGTTTCGTTGCCTTTAACGTTAAATTAACTTTTCCCCAAATTTTTCAACTTGCGCATGTTTACTTGATTTTGTTTCAATATATGCTTGCTTCTTAGGTGATTTAATACTTCCCTCCTCCTGTATTTTACATTTTCCTCCAGCTCTACACTTAGAGTTGTAACAATGATTTGTTTACGTACTGAAAATTGTATGTTTTCTTATTACATTTATTGCAACATTATTTTCTCTCTCGTTACTACCAAACCACTTTTCCGAGCTGTTACCTTTCTCTTTTCTGCTATTTACATCTATATTTTTTAATTAACTACTACCAGTGGTGGATTTTAGACTACTTTTTACTTCCTGGTGTTCTCTCAAGAAATTATTCCTGGATCCGACCCTGACTACTGTTGTATTTTCAAAATAATTAAACATTCATGTTTCGACCACGACTGCCATTTAACAGAATTTTCATCCATAATTCCTTCTAAAATTTCGTCCCAAACATTCTAACAAAATTACACAAATGAACCTATTTCAATAATAGAGTTTTAGAAATTAGGGAAAAAGTTGCAATCGGAGATTTCTGATCTCCAAATGCAAAATAGATGTTTTATCAACAAAAACGGTGCATTGCACTACTCGGTTGATGTCAACAGAACATTGAATATACGGCATATAAATCAGTTACGCTTACTGTCAGTTCTTTTATATCTTTCAGTGTGAAGTCTTAGACTCATCTGTGCGTTCTTAGCCTGAAGTGATACGAACTACTGCATGTTTTAGCCTTGGAGTAACATCTGTGCCGGAGGCCCCCAGTATTTTTTAATCCTACACTGCGCAATTTTTTTTTTCCTTGTAAAATATTTTTAATTTTTTTTGTGCTTGTTTGTGCTAGTTATAAGTGGGAAAAATACTAAAAAAAATCTTATTTAATTCGGAAAAGTAGAATTCGAGAAAAATTGACATGTGGTTTCAAAACAACACTGCGCATTTAGGGGTAACAATAATAATTTTTTTATATAATCATTTTAACAAATGAAAACAAATCAATAATAAATAGGCATGCATTATAATCATAAATAGCACTAAAATAGGAAAAGTTATTAATAATTTATTTATTATTATTTATAAATTTATAAAATTTATTAAAGTAAAAATTTTGCAGATGTAACTAATAATTATTAGTTACATGTGCTAATTTTTACTTTGATTACCAATGAAATTTAATAATAATTTCACTAAAAGATTTTAAACAAGAAATCTAACATCTGTAGGGGGTCTATGCGATAATGTTCACGTTTTTTTTGGTTGAGCGTGAATTGATTTTAAACAAAATACCTAAATAATAATTTATTTGACTACTTTAAGCTAATGTGTGAAATATTTAACAATAATCTTCTAAAAGATACTTTTCTCCACCAGACCCCTACCTGTTAGCCGAGGCCTTAGGATTGCTTACGCACGGGGAGAGGTAGTGGGGTCTACGGATTTTACATGCACATATCCCCAAGTACACATGGTGGTCTTCAGTGTGTATCGAACTTCTAAAAGATACTAAACAAGGTGAAATAGAACGACCTGTGACACCTCTTCTTGTTCATACTACGAATAATGCAGGAGCATAAAAATTGCCCTCGAATGCGCTGTGTTGTTTTAAAACAGCAAGTAAAAAAGGCGCATTAATATATATTTTTCCCGAAATTTTTCGGACAACTTATATTTATTTTATTTTAAAACTATGTAAGCAATTAGAGACAATTTTTTAAAATAAAATTGTTGCTTAAAATTTGTAGAAAAAAAATTAAGAAGTTACTGTTTTTTACTAAATCAACATGTCTTACGATTTTGTGAAAAAATATGAACCCTGAGTTCAGTTTACAAGATCTAAGGGAAAATATATTAACTAATATGATCACAAATACAAAATGAAAAGAAAGAATGCGCCACATGTTAAAAATATTACAAAATAAAAGCTTAGTGAACGAAAAATGGAGGTGTTGTTTAAAAACAACACGGCGCAGTGTAAGCGTTAATTGTTGTTATTTGTGCATTTCATGGTTTTTCAATTATGTTTTCAGTCATCTTTGTATGCATATAAATAAATTTAATATTTTTGATGTTAAAGACTGTTGAAATATATTTTTGAAAAAAAGTTACATAATTCAGAAATTTAAACTGTTCGCTATCAATTAATTATTAACTTATAAGCAAAATTTCAAACGCCATTTTTGTTAAAACTATCTGTTGACGAACATAAAAAAGTGTACATATATTTCCAAAGGCCTTCCTTATGGAAGGGGGCTTAAAAATTTCAACAGTGACTTATATTACAATTTTGATGAATATAACTAAGTATCATAGTTACTTAAAAAAATACAATTAGTTTCTGATGCAGTGCATTGGGATGTTCATATATATAAATGTATAAATAAATACATTTATATACATGGAACATTGAATCAATTATTGAAACGATGGACTTCCTACTAGCAATGAATCTGTTCTTAGAATTAAATCAAACTATTAGCAAAACTTAAGTTAAATTTACGTATTAAAAAACAAAAAAATCGCTTTGCAAATTAAAATTGGTAATAAGCTTGTTTCCTGTCTTACGCTTGAACATAAAAAAATAAAATTATTCATGTTAAAAGTCCCCATTGCAACATAAAATGGTGCAGTTCAAAGTTCACTTTCATGCTACAACTCTGAGCTATGACAGTGGCTAGTAGGAAGTCCATCGTTATGATTCAGAGTTAAACCAAGATACCAGTTAAAATAAAATCTATATTTAAGGTTCAAGGTTGAACCATAATACTGGTCATAAAAAAATTTTATATCATGGTTCAAAGTTGAACCGTAATACTAGTTAGAAAAAATTAAGTAATCACAGTTCAAAGTTGAGCCGCAGTACTGGTTAGAAAAAGCTCCGTAGTCATGGTTAAAAGTTGAACCGTAATACTGGTTAGAAAAAAATCCGTAATCATGGTTCAGTGCTGAACCACATTCATGGTGAAACTAGTAAACCATCATAATGGTTCAAATTAGTACTAACTGTTGGTTGCAGCTGCATTTCACCAACTTTTAGTGAAAGGTTGATCCAGAATTTTTTTACAGTGCACTTTAAACGCTATAATACCGTTATCGAATTGTATGACAATTCTTAGAATATGCATATAATATTTTTTTTCACTCTGTACTTCTAGTTATTTTTCCTCTGTCGAAGAAAAAATTATTTAATTTTTAAATTTAATTATTTAATTTTTAATTACCGGTCAATTTGACCGAGCGCGGTAGAAATAGATATACAAGAACTGTCGGTAGGTTTAGTGTTAAATCAATTTTTATCAAGTCACAAATTTGCAGGGGTTTAGAAATACGCCTGTACAAGGCAGATGAAACTTTCGAGTACTTGCATGGACTGTTATAATCAATTTTATTTTTAGTGAGATCATTACCAAAGTAACCTTCTTGTGCTTAAAATTTAAACAGCAAAAATTACTTGCGTCTTTTCTTTCTCTTCTAGAAAACAATACAGCAGTGGAACAAATTTTTCCTTGTTAGCATTGTGATAGTCATGAGCTCAGCTGTAGTTTTTTGCATTTTTGGATCTGCAGAAATTCAAAGCTATAATTCTTCAGGCAAAGACGTGTCTTCTAAGTCAGAAAGAGAAGCAAGACATGATTCAAAGACTGTTGAACTGAAAGAAGCTGTTGCATTTTCCAGCAAAATATGAGTTCTATCCATATTTCTTCTTTCACATTTATCAGTTATACGTCTATGCCAAAGGCATCCTGCCAATAGGTCCTTGAACTCATCACGAAAAAATACTTTAAAATAGACTGAGAATGGTATTTTACAATTTATTACTTAAAATATGGACGACATGTTTAAATATTTACATTTGAAAATAAGAAAATAAAAAACTAACATAAGTTTAAGTTCCATCATTTATTTATTTTTTGTGCTAAATTTATTATTTTTCATTGAAAACGAAGTTTATTAAAATTGTTATACTTTGTACTTTTATATGTTGAAATTCCTTATTGTTACCTAATTTCTGTTTTTTAATTATTTTTCGTTGCACCGATATTTTTCCTACTACTTTTTAAAGTTGTACTTCTTTGGACGTTTATGAAATAGAAATTGCAGCATGGCAACGGAAGTAATGAAATCGACGTTCTTTAGAGTGACGCCATAAGTTGGAGCTATTAAGCGCCAGAGTACGATATAATTTTGTTAAAGTTTAGATGTGCTTGTTTGAAGCAAAACCGTACTCACAATCTGCGTTTTGCAGGTATTTTAAAAAGTTGCTCTCCGAAATCAGAGGCAGCTTTAAAAAAATCACTGTGGTTTGGTTCCGATTTTACACTCCACTTCACTACAATTATTGCAATTTCGTATATTACACTTAAAAATAAAGATTAAACCTTTAAGTTTGGAAGTGAGAAGAGAATTTTACTCATGGTAGGTCTAAATAAAGTTTCACGCATTCAGGTATATCTATCGACTCTTTAGGAAACTACTGCTGTTGTTTTTGATTAAGTAGTCAATTGATTTTTGATTAAGTAGTAATTCAATTATATTAAAAATGTTGAAAAATACATCAAATTAACTTCTAGCACGTGTGTGCATGAGTACATGCAACCTTTCTTATTTCTGTAATATTAAAGATATGTTTTACGGTAGTCCTTGTCAGAAATATCCGAGCTATGTTTTGCATAAATGTGGTTTTTGTTGTCTAACTAGTTTTCAAGTTTGATAGAAAACACAACAATCAATATAAAAAGTCCAAAATGCGTAGCTTATTTACTTTGACAACACACTTAAGTTAAAAATCTATTAAGAGGAGTCAGCTCCCAAAAATGTCGAAACAGACGATTTTTTCTAAATTGGCTTAAATACTAAAACAAATCTTCAAAAATGTTCAATGAAAGTTTCAGAAAAATTGAAGCAATATTTCGTGATTTATCATTGATTTTATTACGGTGCGATTTGCCACCTTTTCATACCGGAACCGAAACTGTGCTAAAAATACAAGCCTCAGATTTGTTGTTGGAAATAAAATAAGCGAGAAGAGGCATTTCACCGTGACTATAACTAAAAATGATAGTTCCTTACTTGAAATTTTGATGAAGATATTGCAAGCCGAAAACTTAAAATGCTGTTTTCCCTCGCTTTGTTTTATGTGCATTTCATCTAAATTAAAATGCAAAGACTTTTTTTAAATTTGTATCTATAACGTGGATTTTTTCCCCGCGCGTTCCTGAAACTATATAGAACAAATTTATGCACTACTTTTATAATAACTTAAGAACTTCTTTTAAAAACAATCCTTTTTTTTTTTTTTTTGTCTTTTAAAATTTTTCGTTGTTTTTTCTGCGTTCAGTTTTAATTTTTTTCCCTCAAATAGTATTTTAATTTGACTTTAAAAAAATTCAATGCATAAAAGTCTTGCTTTTTGAGTAATGAATCAAAAAAAAAAAAGTTTGAGCCTTTATTCCAATTTTTGAAAAAGAAGATGCATTTAAAAAACTGCTATATTTAAAAAAAAAAATCAAAATATTTTAAAAATCCATTTTTTTGTAATATTAAATTTCTTATTAATTGATATAACATGACATGAGACAAAAATTGTTACCATTGATTAAAATAAAAAAACCATTGAGAAAAATAGTCTTATAGTGCCGAAAATAATTTCATGGTAGAAATATTTCAGCTTCTTGAAAGTATCAGAAATTTTTATAGCCTTGGTTTTAAAAAATTGTGGCATTATTTCAATCATTGAAATAATATTCTACTCCATTTAATTCAATAAAATATTACAAGTCCGCAGACGATCAAAAAGGTGACGAAACACTTTCGGCTCGTACAACTTAAGAATACAACAGGTGGTTAATTAAGAAGTTTATGAGTCATGACGAGCAATAAATAGTTTCCAAGTGAGCTTTGTGGCTGTGTGGCAGATGTAGAAATTGATAAAATACTCAAACGAGAATTAAGTGGCAGACATGCAGTAAAAATGTGAGAGGTAAATATTTACCCAAGTTCTGAGGAATGGGAATATTTCGTTCTTACTCTTTCAGATTGCTTCAATTCATCATCAATTTCTCTCTCTTTCCCATTTTGCTTTAGTTTATTACTTCAAGTATACCTTTATTGACGGTTAATACATATTAATTCGCTCATTCATGTACTCATTTATGTCATCCACTCCCTCATTTATGAAGTTATTCATACAGTCACTCATTTATGAAGTTATTCATTCATTCATTAATTTTTTTCTTTCATTTCTTCACTAAGTCATTTGTTCATTCAGTCATTCAGAAAAAGCCTGATCCAAAAGATTCATGGGAAAATAATCTCATTTAGTTCTGGATGAACATGGTATCTGTACATATTCCACTATCATAAGATCCCTCCAATAAAGTTTGTACCAAGCAAAACCTTCGGTTAGATAAAGATTTATAAAGGATTCAAATTTCCCCGTAGCCGCGTGGCCTTTTTATTTTTATTTTTAACGATACATTAAGTTCTCTTTCATACATTTACGGGAAAGTAGGCTAAAAACATATGCATATAAAGACATTAGGACATGAAAAAGAAAATGAATTAACAGTTAACACAGAAATTGTTAACTGTTAATTCATTTAGCTAATAACTGTTAGCTAATTCTGTATAAAGTTGGAAATTATAAACAAAAATGAACAGGGATGGAGAAATGGTAGCATAAAAAGCAACAATCATCATAATTAATCGACATCCGATTAATCAGTTATCGGTAATCAGCCAATTTTATTATCGGTCCTTCTCTAAGCAGAAGTTGATTCATTTTAGTTGTGAAAAATTAAAGCTTAACTGAATCTTTAACACTAGATTTATCAAACAAGTCATTATGACTGTTTGGAAGCTTCCACTTTTCGTAATTTTTCCACTTTCAATTGCATTGAATTTTCCTAATACTGAGTAAGTAAGACAAGGTAATGTAACTAAAAATTTTATTATAATTAGTAGCAACTTGGTGTAAAAAAAAAGTTTAGAAATGCTCGAGAACGGCCTGGCAAATCTAGTGTTTAAATGATGGTAGTAACATAAGTTCGATTTTGTTCCAATTAACATTAGTAACTATTTTGAAAAGAATTTTTATCTTTTTTTAGTTTCTCGATAAATATGTGATTCATATCGAAAAAGCGTTTTAGTTTTGCACCTTTTTTTCCGTAATTTTAACAAGAGCCTACAGCAATTTAAGCGCTGTTGAGTAATTACGAATTGATAACTAAAACCGGAATAGGGATTTTTTGTTTTATTTATTTGCTTATTTCTTTCTTTCTTTATTTATTTTTATTCCCGTTTATTTATTTTGAGAAGGGATACGGGGGGGGGGGGACTATTCTACTTAATAATTTTACAATTGAGAAATTATGATTTTTAACTGAAGTTTGTGGATTTGTTCTCTCACTGCAATTCAGTTATTTTTAACAGACTTAGGAAGTTATCAATTCGTACTGTATTTAGATTTTTTTGCCAGAATTCCGCCAAGGAGGACGGTTATCAATTCATACAGTAGGGGAAAGTACCCCAAAACGGGATAGCTTATCTATTCTTCGCTTTATTCCTTATTGTGTACAAGGTACATTCCAAAGCTAGACGTCATTTAAAAGTATGCACCTTTGCAACTACTTAAAATACCTTTGTCACATTTGTTCAATAATATTTATGTGAAAAATACTGGTTTCACAAAGTCTTACACGATCCCGTTTTACCCTACCAAGGATAGGTAAAAAGGGATAGGGGTTTTTATGTTATTAGGTTTTTGCTGATTTTACTTTTGACTTAGATTTTAGAACAAAAATAGGCTACGTTTTTATAGGAAGAAACTTTTTAATTGTAAATTTGAAAAATTACATAACATTGAAATCGCATAAAAATGTATCGCCTTCTTCTTCTGCTCTGGAACAATCTTCGTGGGCCCATCCCTGGCAACTCGAGCATTGTATCCAGCCTTCTCCAGATTTCGATTCAAGATACAGAGCGTTGCAGAAAATACATGCTTCATCTTTTTCAGCTTCATCTTCTGAAGACGACGACTTCCAACCTTGGCTAACTGATGTTTTTTTTTTTTTTTAGGTTTTCTTATGTTTGGTCCATTTTCTTCGATTTTTGCAAATGATGATTGTTGTTTTCTTTCAGGTTCAGAGTAACATTTTTAAACTTTATCTGCCTGTTTTGAATCTCCACTTGATTTTCTTTTACGCCTTGTTTATTTTCTCTTCGGAACATTCAAGAGACTTGTTTTGGCAGCCCATTTTTCAGCTTTTGCGTTCTTTCAAGTTCTTATTTTTTTTTTTCCTTATGCTCTTCTTCTTCCAACTCAAGTTTATATGGGCTTCCTGTTATAATTGCTGTATTCCCTCTTCTCCTATCGTGTTTATTTTGAGGTCTTGGTCCAATCACTCGTGGTGGAGGTAGAATTTCTTTGCGTGACATAGAAAATGGCAGTGAAGGACGACAGTATAGCCCAAGTCCTTTGTTTCTTGTCGAAGTTGGCGGTTGGATAAGTCCTGCGTTTGTGCTAGTGTTATCGGTGCCACCAATCGAATGAATCACTAGGTGATTCAATCAATACTGTCTCTAGTGGTTGTGATGACTTCAAACTTTTAGATGCTATGACTGAACTTGAAGAAACTTCGGATCTGGCCTCGTTTTGTTGCAGATTTAATGGTTGTTGGGACGTCAATGAATGAATTTTTGGTCAAAACATTTTTCTGACTTAGTTTTAACCAATAACTACATTTTGTACATAACTCAGGCCAATTGTTTGTACTCCAAAAGTATAGTAAATTATTTTATTTCAAAATTATAATTATTTAAAATTAAAATAAATTGTTGTAATTGATTATACATATTTTAATTCATTACTTATTTCAATTAAAATAACTTAAACACATTGACAAAACATCAATGGAAATGGTCGGGTAAAACGGGACACATCAAAATTGTATCCCGTTTTGCTCGACCGTGATGCTTTTGACAACGTAAATGGCTGACCCCTGAACCGTCACTCACTAGCAATATTTAAATACATGAAATTTTTGTTAAAAGAGCTATGAACAAAACACAGTACTTGCCAGAATTGTTTCGAAAGACAGAGAAGCACAAGGATAGGTGTTCTGCAGTCGAAAAAAGTACAAAGTAAGTAAAAATGTCACTTGAAAACTTTGAAAAAATATTTCTTTGCGAAACACGAGGCTAGCGTTGAGAGATCAACTGAGAATACTGTCATGGCGGTCGGGAACTAGTTTAACCTTTCTCCCGCGATATAGCACCACCAGTCAAGCTCCGAGGCTCAATATCCCGTTTTGCCCTCCTATCCCGTTTTGGGCAACTCTCCCCTATGTATTTTTGTTTTTGTGCTTTTGTTCATTGATAACTTCTTACTGGATGAACCTTTTTTGAGGGTTATTTTTTGAATCGATCTATGGTGGTCGGCCGTAGGTCACGTACCTTCGTTTGACCACATTCGAGAGTTAGAAAAAAAATACGAGCTTAAATGTAGTGTTTTTTTTTTCGCTTTTTCATCCATAACATATTTCTATTTGAACTAATTTCGATGATTTGTTTTTATAAATCGGTAAATGATTGTCTAACTCAAATATCGCACATAAATTTGACTCTCTTTGTTGTTTAGAAAGAACGTTGTCAAAAAAGTATTTTTTTAATTGAAAAGGCTTGACTTGACATGTCTTTGTTAAGAAAATTATGAATGAATATAATACTCATAACAGTTGTTGTCATTAAGCAGTAATATCAAAAGCAATAATTATAATAGAAGTTTTGAGTGAATGCTTCTCTGAAACAAAAATTAATCTTTGCGTTCTAGTCGCTATTTTAAATCAACTTCAAAGCTAAATTTTTTCCTAAAGGATTAGTTTTACTGTTATTCACTGAAAATGGATCTGCGCTTTAACGCTAAAATAAATAAATAGCTAAAAATAAAAAGAGCATGCATATAAAAATGAACTTACACAAAAAATAATAAACTGTTTTGTTTTTTTTTTTCCGGAAAAAATAGATCCGATTTCAAAGCAGAGTAACTATAAATTGCGCTGAGAAGTAAAAAATAAATTCATTTATCAAACAAAATCGATACTACATATGTTGTTCAATTAATAAATGACTTTATTTTTTTACTTTTCATAGCAATTTATAGTTGCTTTGCTTTGAACTCGATTTTTTTTTTCTAAAAATTATTTCATTTCATTTTATTTATTCGTTAAAAAACAGAAGGATATACAAAATATTAACTCACTTTCCTTGTTTGGATTGATTCCTTTATCTCAAGACCGAAATATTGTCTATGCTTCTCGAAACGATCGATCAATGCCAAATGTTACACGAGGCGGAATTTCTATTTGTTGCTTAACGCATCACTTCAAGTATCATGTAATGATACCGGGAAGACATTGGACTGAAGGCAGCAGGGATGAAAATCTCATGGTTTTTGATTTGCGTTCTCCCAATACGTGTTAAAAAAAGCATTTATACCAGAATATGTGAATTTAAATTATGAATAGGCCGGCCGGGTGGTGTAGTGGTAAGGCACCTTTCTTTACCAGACCGCTACCTGTTAGACAAGGCCTTCTTGCGCGGGGCGAGATAGTGGGGACCACGGATTTTACATGCACGTATCCCCAAGTGTACAGGGGGGAGTCTCCAGCGGGTATCGAACGCGCGACCTTCCAGGTAAAAGTCCGACGCTCTGAGCACTAGGCTGCCACGGCCTCTAGTGGTAAAGCACTGGCTTTGTACGCCCAAGTTCGCAGTCAAACCTGACCCCAGTCGGTGAATTTTCAATATGCAGAATATCGTCAGCGCCCATGTCGTATGATTATGCAGCATGTCAAAGATCCCTTGAGTATCCGTTTGGCTTGGATACTCTCGACTCAATTAAATTCTTCGTGCAGTTTCTCAACATTTAGAACTCAGATGCCGCCATCTAGAAGGAAACTGAGCTTCAAAATTTACAAGTAGTAAGGCATCCGCCGATAGTGGTGCTACTTAAAAAAGTGGATGCCCATTACCGGGGTACGCACTAGGTCTGCAAAGGTTAGCGACCATACGCAGCCCCATTAGAAAGGGGGGAAAAATCATGAGTTGCTAAGTACCAAAAATATTATACCTTCAGCTCATAAAATTCGAAGTGATGATTGTTTGATGCAAATATAAAAGCCAATATTTTTTTCAGTGATAGCGAATTTTTTAAAACGTCTGTTTTTACAATCGTAGTTTTTTGACAAGTTGAATTTCGGGAATTAAAAAAAAAAAAAAAAAAAACGATGGTAATTTTTGGAAACAGTTCCGTACCCCCCCCCCCCCCCTCCTTTTTTTCTTCCTTAAGCAGATCTTAAAGCATAGATACGGTTCATTTTCCTTCTTTAAACTAACGAATGCAAAAACATTAATAAGCGAATGTTAATTTTTTAATAAATAAAAAATATAAAATTAAAAAATATATAAATAAATAAAAAATCAAAATTAATAAATGGAAGTAAGTGAATAAAATATTGAAGTACAAATGCATTTTTTAAAAAACACATTTTTAGAAAATTCCTCTAAAAATTCTGTAAATAATTCATAATGAAGCTGTATATTCGCAACAGGTAGTTAATTTAAGTGTCAAAATTAAGTATTAGCCGTACAAAAACTCTTATGTAATTTTTTTATTTTATTTAAGTTACCTATTCTACATAAAAGATTATAATTACTTTCATAAAATAAAGTTGTATACAATATTAATTAGCATAAATCGTATCACAAATAGTGTCAACAGGAAATAATTGAAAATGTCTAAAACTGAAATGACTCCTGAAGTGGTTCTAAAATGTTAACCATTCTATCAGGGCCGACTATTTATCACAAATCAAGATCTTTGTAGACATACAACATGCTCATATATCTATATAAATAAAACCGAAAGTTTGTGTGTGTGTGTGTGTGTCTGTCTGTCGATCGCCTCCTGGCGAGATGGAACGTTCCAGAAATACGAAATTTTGTTTACGGGTACCTTGGGCCAGGTCCTCGTGCACCTCGAAGCGTTTTTCCTAAAATTCGAATTTGTTCTTCTTTTATTCCAATTTAAGCAAAACTGTTAATTTTGGGTTTATCTCATCGAAGAAACGTCCCACGTTTTAGATTTTTGCAGCATATGAATCTCCGTAAAAAACTGCACAAGATGCTTTTTTTTTTTTGCAGTTCATAGGACAAATAGATCACGCGCAGTATTCATTTAAAGTAGTTTTCGAACTTTAAAGCAAGGCTTACCTCTGAATTTATCTGCTCAATATGCGTGTTTTCGCCGAAATAAATATTACTTTTGTCGCCAACTAGATGATTTCTGTTAACGTAAGATTGAAAAAAATGCTATTTTTTCTTTATTCATGCCGTTTTATGAGCAAAACAAATTCTAAAAATTCATTTCATTTTTATACATATTTTGTGGAACTGCAGACGAATTTTAATTACTTCTTCTTCGAGGTTGATTCTCCTTAATTTTTTGGCGATTTAATAGTATAGTAACAGTTTAACAATTGCATGAAACAATATTTCTTATGGTAGAGTGTCCGCTTTATCAACGAAACAAATTCTAAAAATTCATTTCTATTTTTTGGATATTTTGTGGAACTGCGTGCGATTTTTAATGTTGATTCTTCTTTCTTTTTTGACGATTTAATATTTATTTCTTCGATAAAAACTATGTTGGAAGCTCTTCGATATCGCTTATTTTTGATGAAATTTAAATTTTCGCCAAGTGGTGATAACTTTTACTCCCCTCCTTCCAGTTAATTGTTCTCAATATATTATTTTATGCTTCATAACTTTTCCAAACCGCTCCCAATAATCCTTTCCAGTAATATTGTTCTCATTTAATTCAATACGTGATTTACACTGTAGGATCATGGTGTATTTCGAAATGATTCCATTACTACAGTGCAATTTGGCGATCTTCTGCTTCATTTTAACTTTTTTACGTAGAGATTATTGATTCCATATTTTACACAAGTGATTTATTTTCTAACATTTATTTAATTTTTGTACTGTCTATTTGGCGCCATTTGGGAAGAATTTAGTTATATCTTTCTATGAACTTCAATTTTACACGTCAGAATTGGTTCAGTAATAAACATTTTGTAATTTAAATGAGCATATGACTTTTGAAATCATGCTTTCCTTTCTTTCGTTTTTATCCGAATTTTATGAAAGTGTTATTCAATTGAATTTTCAGGAAATGATTTGGCGATTTTGCAAGTGGGATTTTTAGGAACGGTTGTCCTTATTTTGATGGGGAATTTAAGATGGACTGCTGGGTAATTTTAGGAACAGTAGCTCTTGAAGGTCAGTATTCTATTTTTAGTTACTGACGTCTTTATTCTAATGGATATTTTTTTGGGACTAATGTCATTATTCTATTAGGAATGTTTAGGAATAGTTGTCTTTATTGAAATGGGGGTTTTAAAGAATGTTTTCCTTATGGTAGCAGAAATATTCAGGGAGAGCTGTTCTTGATCTGATGGACATTTTTAAAGAGAATACTGTTCTTTTTCTGATGGGATATTTTTAATACGATTTTTACGGGATCTTGATATCATTTTGGCACAATTATCCCTCTACATATGTGCATTTTAGTTACTGTTTCTCTTACTCTAATGGTAATTTCTATTTACTTTTGTTGGCACTTTAATGTTGATTTTTATGGACTTATTTTTGGTCTAAAAGGAATTTTTCTGGGCCGTTCGTTTTAATGCAATCGTGGTTTTTAACGAATTTTACTGTCTAAATTGGATTTTTATGGACTGTTGCCCATCTCCTACTTGGATTTTTTAAGAAGATTTTCCCCTATACATTTACTACAGAATTTTGGACATGCATCATTTGCCCTGCGAATGATGCAATTTTATCCCGCGCAACGCCGGGCATGTCAGCTAGTCCTGAAATAAAAGCCATATTCTTAAATTGAACTTCATTTTACAAATAAATAATTATAATATTATTAAACAAAGACGCATATTTGTTGGACGGAGATACCATGTTTATCGCTTAAAGCTGCTATGACAGAACCACAGAACGCATAACACGATTGGTGCTGCCATCTATCAACTTAAGAGATAAACGTGATATTTTGGCTATCTCAAATGTAATAATACCGTTTCCTTGTGATTTTCATCAATAGGGCATTTTTCAAAAATTTCTAAACAAGAGTATCACATGTGATGCTTCTGAACCGAGGATGTATAGGGCAAAGATATTGTCTATTTGAAGTAGTGCCCATATAAAAGGCAGTCAGTGTGTGCAATTCCGGACCACACCTACGATACTGGTTTTCGGTATTTTTTAAAATGTCATACTGGAATACCGGTAATTATACTGATATTTTCCAAAAAAGAACAAAATTTGTTTCATTAAATGTTTCGTAATTTCATACAAAAATGTATAAACTAAGTTTATGCAAATGATTTTGTTGTGACTAAATATAAAATAAAGGATCGAATGTTATAATAAAATATTTATAATAACAATTATATAATAACAACAAATATATAATAACGAAAAATATATAGATATATAATAACAACAAATTATAATAATTTATGACATTGCCAACAAGAAATAAAAAGGAACTATTACAATATTACAGTATAGTAAACGAATATCTATTTTTTGATCGGTAAAGTTCAATGCTAGATGTACGTATTTGGGGGTAAAGGAATACGCCTATTAAAAATATCTAAATTATCTAAATGTCAAACATTCGAACAATGAATTACAATTTTTCTACGGCTTCACACTCGACTTTAACACTGCAGTCAAAGAGAAAAAAGCGTCTAATCACAAAATCAAGGGGCAGTTGTGAACCAAAAGGACAAAGACCAAAGTTCAGAAAGAAACAAGATATTAAATGGCTTAGTTACAGGGCCAAGTAGCAAACAAGAGAGCAAACCAATACCAGCAACAAATTACTATTTGTTATACTAATGGTAATTTGTAGAAAGCGTTTTCCTCGAAATCCAGTATAGTTGAGAGAAAGACTAAAAAAAAAGAAGATATATATATATATATATATATATATATATATATACATAAGTCAACAGTGCAAAAAATGAATCGTTTTAATAAATGATTCATAGAAAAATACATTTGTGACAGATACTTGAACTAAACTTTTTCAAAGCAGCAAGTCAGATAGCCTAATGAGTAAAAGTACATGAACAAGGAAATGAATGAAATAAAATCATGGTGGGTAAACAAATGCGAAAAAATGTGATTAGTCACCATCTAGTAATAAAAATATCCTTTTGTAGTGTTCATAAGCTTTTATTCATTGGCACTCAGTTAATTGATGTTTTTGAAGCTAAATTTTGGCTTCAAATGATTCATTTTAAAACTACAGTTGATATGTACTGTAATAATTTAAATGAAAATCTCTTTAAGTGAAATATTATTTATTATTTATAACAAATACTGAAAATAACGGCATTTGACCTCAGCACATACCGGTTTTACGAAATTTCAAAATCATAAGAAAAGCCGGTATTCGGTATACCGGTATTGCAAAAGCTAAAAAGCAGTGCACGATGTCAGGGTTTCGGAACTTCTGTGATGTAGCTTGTTATAGATATTGCACAAACGCACACTGAAGTACCTTACAATTTTAAACTTGAGTTTTAATGAATTTACTGGTTTCTTCGTACTTGGAATTTTTGGCGAGAAAGTTAAGCTTTTTCATTTTCAATCAGTTAATCAGACTTAATTTTGTAGATTTTCTTCTTTTTTTAACACTGTAAAGGACAAATAACTGTCTAATACAATAAAAATGAAATTGTTATGCCAGAAAAACCTTAATACTCAAGAGGAGGAGTACTTATTATATCAATTTTTTTTTATTTCAGTTGTTAGTAAAATATTATTTACGTTTTAAAACAGATTTTCTTTTACAAAAAAAAAAAAAAAAAACTGACCTAAAAACATTTGCTTTATAAAAATAATCACGTGTTTCGATCCAAAAAATAATTTAAGATTTATGTTAATTCTTTTTTTCGCTTTGAGGCCACTTATGATAGATAAATGGAGGGTTCAGAATACAAGTGAACCAAGTCCACTTTCGGTCACTTTCGAGTTAGTAGCGCAATAGCATGGACTAACTATGTAAAATTTCAGTGCCATAATGAACCAAGTCTCTCTTTGAACTTTTAAAATTTACTTTATAATTTAAAAAAAAATAAGAGGTAATTTTGTTATAAAGCTTTAACTTTAAACCTCTGTAGCACAAAGAAATTTTTTATGGACTTGGTTCACTTGTATTCTGAGCCCTCTAAATGTTGCATGCCTACCAAAGGATAGAAAAAAAGAGAGAGACGAGGTTAAAAGGTTATCACGCTATCAAAATATAAAAGGCAAAGTTTTCCTTTCGTTGAAGGCCAATGATATGATTCTCCATTTTGTAAAATGGAGAGTAACGTTTAACAGTCATGCGAAAACTGAATTTTTTAAGAAGGAAGAAATCATAGGATAAATTCGGATTTAATTTATTTATCAACGGAAATGCAGGACTTATCAGGTAAGAATTTTTACATCATGGCGTTTTAGTTACTGCTCATGCGATGTGCTATTATTCATTGTCTCTGCACAGACACAGTTGAAAAAGTAAAGTTGTAAGAAAGAAGCAGTTCTAATGCTTTGAAAATTTAAAGAATTACTTTCCAATTAGAAGTTGTAGGGTCAGTTGGGGTAATTGTGAACGCTTTTTCAATGTTTTAACTTTTGATCCTTCCCTACCTCTTGAATGAATTCAGAAATAAAATTGTGAGCATTGTAGCCACTACTGTACTTCTTGTGAGTAAATGTGTTCAAAAATTTTGACTTTGTGACTATTTGTTAGCGAATGAGCTCGTGTTTACAATTACCCCAGAGATCTGGGGTAATTGTAAACTGATTTATTTTCGAATAAGGTTGATGCAAATGGAAAATTGTTGTCATACACAGTCTGCTTGAAGGCTTAAGATGTTCCGGAGCAATGGTTCTCAATCTGCGGCCAACAGGCCGCATGTGGTCCGCTGAGTTATGTTATGAGCCGGCTGAGATCATTTAACGAAAAATATCTCGCAAAAAATCAAGTAATGCGAAAAATTTATGCAAAATGTGTCCCGCAGTGGATCAGTCGGTTAAGCTTGGATCCCACAAAACACCGAAAGTGAAGCACAACTGGCCGTGGCCAACGCTTGGAAGGGTGACCACCTCCCGCAACTGATTTTTCTGAGACCGAGTGCGCTAAAGGGAGCTGTATACATCGTCGCTATAAATGTCCAACAAGTTAGAAATAATTTCCGCTGAGAGACCATCGTAGGTGACAATCTCTCATTTGGGAGCTGGTCCAGAATCATTAAGCCCTTCTGAGCCAAGTGTACTTAATTCTAGCAGAGCTCATTAATAATCAGTAGGAGCTCCCTTAATTCATGGTCGCTCTGCAAGGGGGGAGGGGGATTTCCAAGTGGCATTAGCAACAACGACAGTTATGTAAAATAGACACAAAAGTGTAATTTACATCAAAATATAATATTTATTGTCCCCCCAAAATATTGGAAATAGGATAAATTTAAGTGTTTACAATTACCCCAGAGTACGAAATATATGGGGTAATTGTAAACATCTTACTTACACATGAAAAATAGCAGGGAGTATTAAATTCATAACTAAATGTTTTTAGCAACATTCCATATGACAAATAAAAATGGTTGAAACCGTTTACATCGCTTTTGTGGATGAGCTGGAGTAGAAAATGTAAGATCCCTAAATTTTGTTAAACAACTTTTTTCACAGTGCTATTTTCAAACAATAGTTACGCCTAAACAGTTGTTTCGAAACTTACGAAACTGTTTCAATGTCTTCCCTATGCCGCCAGTTTATCACTCACAAGCAGTTAAGTTTTCAAAACCACTACAATTGTAGTTATGAAGCTTGTTTACAATTACCCCATGTTTACAATTACCCCAACTGACCCTACTATATTTTTTTTCAATCAATAAAGAAAAATGTTTTTGTGGTTTACAAATGGTGTAGGGTCCGGAACAGAAACAATCAAACGGGTAGCGTTAATATGGCATTTATTTTTTGGTTAAAAATAATAAAAAATAAAATGTTTTGTATTTACAAAAGTTGATATAGAATTCACACAGCTCCTGGTTTTGGGAGAAAGATGCGGGGTCCTTTTATTCCGCGCCCGGAACTCTCGCTACTCGCTCCCAGCTTATCGAGCTTTCTGAAAAGATCGAGAACCCTCTAGAACCAAAACTATAATAACATAATAAATATAAAATACATGAATAAATATTTAACACTAAAATAGGGATATTTAACTATTCTACATGTGGTCTTTAGCCATAAATGCCATCTGTGCCGGAAAAATATGATACCAAAGGCCAAAAATATCATTCGGAAAAATACGGCATCCTTACCATTGCTCAGGTACCTGTTTTGTGTAGATTTTTTGTTTTGAGCAGCGGAAAGTAATTGTTGCATCTTGAAGTTTTGAAATTTTATCAGGACTGAACAAATGTCTATAAGTATTAAATATTTTCCCCAGAAAGGAAAAATCATGCTGTTTTTAAGTTCCTAAAAATTATTTGCATATTTATAGATCATATTTAATTTTAGTGTCATTCATTATTTGTATCATTTTGGCATGGGGCACAGTGGACCACCTTCCAAGTGTCTAAATGTACAAATTAGATTTACTTGCTTATTTATTTTACTTAAATATACATGTACACATGAAATGCAGCCAGGAGTTAACATGAAAATAATTAAGAAGTAATAGTAAAATTCTGAAAATGAAATAAATATTTGAATGCAATAGAAATATCAAAGTTATTTGTTATGTAATTGCACAGTATGAAAAAACGAAAATAAAGAAAGAAAATTTGTCATTCTTACTACGCAGGATAGGTTTTTCAAAACACTGATGAGAAATGTGTTCACTTATGATTTATGTGGCAAAAGTGAACTCGAAATTTAATTGACAGAAATTAGCAGAAATAGCAGCATGAATCCATTTTTCGCATAAAGGACCTCACATCGCATTGTAAAATATTGTCACAGCTCTTCCTGGTCTATATGTGTTTTCAGGAAATTCATGGATGTCTTTCAATGTTTCATTATTAAATTTTAAAATTCAATGTTTTGAACTATTTTTCACTAAGCAAAATTTAGTTTCATTGGTTTCATGTTTATTTTGATTTCCTTTAAATATTGGTAATGTTATTTATTGAAAATGTTTGCATTAAGTTCCTTAGATAAAAGCATTACAAAAAGCGTAATTTCATTTTCTTTTAAAAAAGCTAATTCATATTAATTTAGTCTAGGTTGGTCCACTGTGCCCCGGAAATGAGGCAAAGTGAATCACTTTGTTGAACTTATTGTTTTTACTCATATTGCAGGTATTGTTGTAAAAAAAGATAGGACGTGACAACAAGGATTTGTAGAATGTCTGTAATTTTTTTTTCCAAATACTTGTCCTCTTATCTTTTTCTCAAAAAACTAACAAAAAATAAATAAATAAAAAATACAAAAGGGGCCTAATGCACCTCCTACTAAAATGCGTATGTCTCACCAAAATGTGGTAAAATTAGGCACTATCCTTTTGTAGCTAGCGAATTTGTACTATTTTTTAGAAAACACATCATTACATTTTTTATAGTGTACTTGTTATACAGATTTCAGACTAGCGCTATGACACGTAAGTTTTTACTTTCTTTCAAATGTTAGAAAAATCGAAACAATTCGATAATTCTTTTCTTTTTCTTTTTTGGCAAAGAGCAATGTTAAGCTATAAAGGGAAAAATCGAACGCGATTTAGCGAACTTTTTTAGCGTTCGAAAACTCCTTACGATCATTTCCAAGTGCCAAAATACTACGGTGATAAATTTGGTGAATATCCGTTGTAAGCTATGAATTTGTATCTAGAACACACTCACGCACCCATACTAGCACACAGGCGCTTATTTTTTTTATTATTTATTTATATAGAATGTTAAATTTTCCTTTTTGTTGTAGAAACCAAAGAGCCTTTTTGGAAAAGACGTTACATCATCGCACTCCATGGCTTCGCCATTTATTTCTTTATGAATGGTCACAGAATCAACTTGAGTGTCGCCATAGTAGCTATGGTGGATTATTCAAGTCATGAAAATCAAACTATGGAGCACATTTCAAATATATCGACGGACAATAGCAGGGCGCTCTGGCATGATCAAGTAGAGTAATTTATTTGAAATTTATGATTTTATAGCTTTTTTTTAAAAAAAAAAACTTAATTACAATGAAAAAAGTAATTTTATATACTATTTCAGTAAGTTATATAATGATTGCGTGGAAAATAACTCAGATGTTGCCATTTCAGAAAATTATAGAAAAAGAATAAGAAATGATATGCAACATTATTAATTAAAATATCTTAACTATTCTTAAGCCTTAACCTTTTCACTACGGGTATGGGCAAGAGTTGTCCCTGAGGAAATGCCCTTTTTGCTGTAATACTATTATTAACTTTTAACATATATGTCTGTTTTTATACATTGGTTAGACGCATTTTCTCTATATTTTTTGAATATAAAGCAAAATTTACTCCAATATAGGAATGAAACTATGAGAAAAATTTTTTTTTGAATATTTATATTTATATAATAGCTTTTATAACAAAAAGGAAATATTTTGGATACCTGTTCTACCATTCCAGTAGTGAAGGGGCTGACTAATGCAGGATGAATAAAAGTCCCGTCATTTCCAAATTTTTCGAAGGGAGGGCGGTCAAATGGTGTATATTCAATGTATAATTCGTAAAAACCAACAAAATACATAAACACCTCTATAAAAACATTGTATTTCTAAAGGTCGGGGGAGGGGGGTCAATTGACCCCGCCTGATCGCCCAAATGACGGGCCTGGTAAGTATCGGGGCCGCGGTAGTCTATTGGTTAGGACGTTGGACTTCGACCTAGAAGGTCGCTTGTTTGACTCCCGACCCGCAGAAGACCCACCATGTACACTTGGGAATACGTGCCTGTAAAATCTGTGGACCTCACTACCCCCAGTAACTCGACCCCGGGCAGGGCATCCCTAAGGCCTAGTGCTAACAGGGAAGAAGGTTGGAAGAGAAAAGAACAAATGGTGGACCCGATGAAAAAAATATCTTTGAAACAACCGCAAGCATTACAATAAGTGATACATGAATTTAAAGAAGAAAATACTCATTTCTTTGACACCAAAGATCAACAGATATCATCAAGTTTAAGATTGCTGTGATTAAAATGAAAAAAGAGGCGACAATGATAGAGAAGAGTTTGTTCGTGTTAGAGTATGCACGGGATTTTGCATTTGAAGTACTGCCAGAACGTAGTTAATGCATTTGTGCAACATCACGAACCAGTGATAGGGTGATGCTACAAAATGTATGGAATGAACATGCTTAAAGACTGGACGTATGTCGTACAACAAGAGGGTCACACAACGGGCATTTCAAACTGAGAAAGACCTTGGTTTATTTCTCTTCACATTCATGTATCACTTATTGTAATGTGTGCAGTAGTTTAGAAAATATGATTTTTTTTAAATCGGGTCCACCACCCTGCATAATAATGGCAGTAATATGTGCTAAAAGTAGGAGAGACTGGGATAAAATGGACCCCCCCCCCTATCTATATTATTACTTTCTTCTAATGTTTCATATTTTGGTATATAGATAGTAGCAATAAAATAGTGATAATTACTTGGCGACTGTGTATCTAGGTGACAATTCAGCCATTTTGTGCCGGAAAGTTGATTTGTGCTTAGCAAAAGTTAATATTTTCATCAGAACTTATATTCTTTTGTTCATTCAAGAATTATGATTAGAAAGATATTACTGATCACA
Organism: Octonoba sinensis; assembly: GCA_038502835.1. Taxonomy (NCBI): domain Eukaryota; kingdom Metazoa; phylum Arthropoda; class Arachnida; order Araneae; family Uloboridae; genus Octonoba; species Octonoba sinensis. The sequence goes on along the minus strand of CM076601.1, from coordinate 50,621,532 downwards.
ATAAAAACATAAGATCATATATGATATTATATTATATTCAATGTAACTAAATTAATTTAATAAAAGATTTGTTATTTCTTTTAGACAATTATTTTTAGTCTTCCACATAGGGTAAAATAAACCACCATGAACTGGGGTAAAATGGACCATGGTCTGTTATCCATTTTAATTCCATGGTAATAAATCACCCATTAGATTTTCTCCAAACTATACGCATAAACATGTATTTTCTAAGGAAAAAGAAATGAGTGTTTCAAACCCCATCCCAGACCAAGAAAACAGTAGAAGTTCAGTGACATAAAATCTTTTGCTGTATCATTTGAAGTTTTCAATGTGCGTTAACTTTATGTTTTATGTGTATAAACTAATATAATATTTCTTTATGTTTTGTACAGTTTTGTACAAGAATACATTAATTTATTTTTAAAAAATTGCCTGCGGTCCATGGCACCCCATGCTATGGACCATTTTACCCCGTGTTAGGGGTAAAATGGTCCACTTTCTCACTTTCTATTAAAAAAATTATATTTAGAAAAGTATGCGCAATAAATACTTTTGATCGAGTATATTATAAAACCGAACATATACGTAATGTGTTTGGCCATTTTCAGGCTTAAAAAGACATTACTTTGAGTGTAAGCATCCAAAATTGTCAAAAGTGGTCCACTTTACCCCTGTCTCTTCTTCATTTAATTTCTTATGCTTTTCCTGCAATTAAGCGATTAATGTTGAGAGATCATATTTTGTGGAAAATTAGTGTTGTATCTCTTGTTTACACTTAACTGTATGAAAACATACTCTAAGATGTCATTTATAAGCAGTACAGCTTAATAAATCTCCTAACATTGAAATTGCTCAATTACAATATTCAAATTGAAAAATCACTTATTGATTGAGCATTTATTTTCCTTTATAGCCCCCCACGTATAACTGGAGTCCAAAAATTCAAGGCTGCATTTTAGGATCTGGGTTCGTTGGATATGTGTCGTTTTTGATAATTGGAGGAAAACTGGCTGAAACATTTGGGCCAAGAGTAATGTTAATCATTGGTACATTCATTTCATCCCTCTGTACCACAGTTTCACCATTTACAGCTGATGTCAGCCCTTATTTTTTGATGTTTGTCCAATGTCTGAGAGGAATGGCGCAGGTTAGTTCTGAAAAAATCAATACGTTATTAGTGCTTTATGTTAACAGCTTGGTTGAATTGACGCAAATGCTAATACAACTCCGGACACAAAAATTTCTTCTTTGGAAATTATTAGAGTCAGTTCAAATTCAGAATGTTATTTAATTAAAAATATTTTTATTAATTTTAACGATTACACGAACGATTGTCTATTTATTTCGCTTGTTTTTTAATATTATTATTTCATTTAGTTATTTTGCTCAATAAATTTACTATATTTGTAAGTACTCGTATTTGCAATTTATTCTTGTGACAATCATGTAAATTTTCTCATCAATGCCGGACCTAAAGAGCGGCAAGTTGGGGCCTGTGCCCCGGGTGGCAGAATCTGAGGGGCCCAAATTCCTTACTTGCCTTGCCCTTTCAAAAATAATACAATAAATTAATATAAATATAATTAAAAGTAAAATAAAATAAATAAATAGGACTTAAGTAAGTTAAAAAATTAAGAGTACAATTTCTTTGAGAAACAGTTGATGAGATTACTGGGGATTTTGCCCTAAAATTTCAATGATTTTCATATAGGTTATTTATTTTAAAGAAAAATCCTATATCTCACTATGTTGTAGCTGCCAGAGTAATTTTACTAAGTAGTAGTTGAGTGTATTTTTTTTTTTTTTTGGATCTGCAGTAATATTAGTTTAGGCAAGATCTGGTTAGACATGAAAATATTAGACATCATTGTATAGCAACTTATATACAGACTACACAGCAAACTGTCGGATTCAAAACGAAATGTTTCGAAAACAATTAGGGGTAAAAGCATAAAATAAACGGTATATTTAAAGTGAAAGCTATAACATAATTGAACCTATTGAAAGCTGTAACATATTCATAATTTTTGAATTATCTGTAAAAGTTATCGTATTGTTGAGAGTCGCTATAAAGAGTGTTTCGAAGCTTAGAGAGATCACTTCCGTGCTTAAGATACAGTACGAGTATTATATTCCTACCTCATGTGTTATAAATCTCGATTTATGTATATACGTTGGATTCATACGCTGGAAGAATAGAGTAAACTGAGTTTTAGGATATCTATTGTTGTGTTTTCAGTTCGACAGACTAGTTCGATGTACAAAATGTATGTATGGAAGTGTTATGATTGTGTCGTCCATAGTTATGTCATTAAAAATTAATTATGTCTACAATTGGCCACGTCTACTAAATAATGTTATCTAAATTCATTACAAGGAGCTTTATAAAAGAGGTCTTCGCAGTTTAGGTCACAACTACGGCAACAATGGGTAGTTTTCAAACTCGATTTTGCGTTGCAAAATTACTTAATGCAAAGCCATTAGCAGTGTTACCAAATTCCAACGAATGGGAGGTGGAGCTAACAGAGTATGGGAAATACTGTACACAAACAAACTGTGGTTTGTCTCGAAATTGTCTCGACAGTTTCTCTAATTATAAACTAAAGAAACGCGTATTATTATTTCCCGCCGGAAACAGCAGCCCTATCTGCTTTCAACTGTTCTAATTAGTTTCGAAAAATATTGTATAAAATTATTACCATGCCAATGGATGCTTTATTATTACGTATTTATATCTCTAATAGTTTTAAAGTTTGCTCAATTTTGAACTTACAACACAGACTATTTCTTAGTACTTATTCCTTCATTTTCTTTACAACCAAGTTCAATTTTAGAGTTGTATGTTCCCATCAATGACAGTCCTATCCGCAAACTGGTTTCCTAGGAATGAACGTGGACTTCTAGCGGGGCTCGCCCTCTCTGGATACATTCTTGGACTGTTACTGGTAGGAATTTTCTCAAGTATAATGTGCGATAGCATGGCAGTAGGAGGTTGGCCTTCAGTTTTTTACTTCTTTGGTAAGTAAATTCATGAAATAACTGATAAGTGTGTGCGTATTTAAAAATGTTTCATAAGTTTATGTTCAATTTTAAGCAGATATGTTGTGTCTGAGATCTATTTTTTCCTTGAAATTCCAGGCTCCTTCTTCTTCGGATATATTTTTGCCAAATAGTATGAAATAGCAAAAAACTGACAAATTTGGGAAGAGTTGAATTTGTCACATTCCGCCACTTCCTAAAAAACGCAAAATGTTTTATTTGAAGACGAACTGAAGCAGTTACTTCTACACGAAAGGAAGCTAGAATTCTAGAAACCATTTTTTTCTGATGCAATTGATTAATGTGGCTTAAATTTATAACAATAATAATAGCAGTATTTTGAGCTTTTGTTTCGTAAAATAATCTTGAAGAAGAAAAACGTGCAATACGGATTGTTGTTTGAATTGCACTAAATAATTTTGTTTCAAAGTTTCTCTTGATGGGAAATTACAACTTATGGAGGATATATAAGTATTTTATTACAAAATTTACTTCTTGTTTTTAGGAGGACTTGGGATTTTTGTTTCAATACTTCAGGTGCTTTCTCTGAAGAACATGCCTAAAGACGATCCAAAAATATCCAGCGCAGAATTGAAATATATTTTAGAAAATCAGGAGAATAAATTAACAAACAAGGTAATAAAATTTTGTTTTGATTTTTTTTTTTTGAAAACAGGTTGACAGTAGTCAAATACGTTTTCTGTGATGAACAACATAATCATATCTGATTTCGGAAAAAATTGTTCGTCATTTAGCTGATAGAACATTGTCATTGCGAATTGAAGAGAATAAAGTAAATGGTCTTTCCCCAAGTTTTGCCAAGGTCATTATTTTGCTCAGTTCTGTGAGCTACCAAATGCATGAATTATTATTACACAATAAATATTGCTAGTTTTGATTTCACAAATTATTACTCAAGAAAAACTTGCTAATTGTGATTTCATGCTGTAACTTCGATTTATAATAATTTAACAACATGAACTGTGCCGAATTATTACAAATACAAGTTTTTTTTTCTATTTTTGACAGAGACCAGCGGTACCATGGCGGAAAATGTTTTCTTCTATGCCAACATATGCCTTGTTTCTTGGCACCTTCGGCAAATATTGGCTTGGATTTCATTTCATTTCAGTTCATCCAACATTTTTAGCGACCATTCTTCACTATCAAATGACTGAGGTAAATATATGTTTGTTGAAAACGTCTCTCGGAAATACATTTGAGGAAAAACATGCTTCCTTTTTCCGAAGTAAAACGTGGAGTAAGGAGGACAGAATTTTGCAGTGGTGAATTATGAAACCGATGTACGCTGACCTCTGCACAGTACATTTAGTGTAATTTTCCTATTTCACTTCCATTATACAGTGTAGAATACAAAATCGCAGCTTAAAACAATGGAAACAGATTTATTGTTATTCATTCATTTGTTAGAGATACTCCTTTGCAGGTATCGCACTGAAAGTAGTGGAGTTAGGTAGCTGCAAGTGGCCCACAAAGTACTATCAACTGACCTTGAAAATCATGTTACGGTGATCCCTTTTGTGGATCATTTGAGGTTGTCCTCAAACTAAAAATTGTGGAGCATGTAATTATGGTCGCTGGTCAGGCCAGTGCCAAAACAGAAAGAAAAATTTAATTGACAGTGAATTTTTAAAAAATCAGTGAGAAAAAGCGAGGTAGGTTATTAGAAACGAATAAATTTCCAAAATAACAAAATACGAAGTGAAAATCAGCAAGCTTAATCTATTTAACCAAGAATCAGATTGGAGGATTCCTATTAATTCGAGGTGGAACATTCGTCGCGCTGAAGAAATTTCATTAACTTAGAATGGTATTTAATAGAATTTTATATTAAATATCAGTTGAAATATAATTTCTTTGCTTAAAAAGAAATGATGTAAAAATAGTGAGAGTACTTTCCTTTAACGCAGGCCAGCACCGAACTTAATCGGCGCCGTAGGTTGAAAAAGCCCGCTTTTTTTTTTTTCGAAAAACCCAACCTAGTGGGTTTTTGATTTAGCTGGATTTTTTTAAGGACGCCTCTTGATTCGGCGCCCCAACACCTTTTGACAGGGTGCCGTCGTGCGCCGCCCGACCTCGCACATATGGACGGCACGGGCCAGCTTTATTACGGGCACCTTTTGTTACCAAAACACAAGCATAATAACTAATATTCTTCTACCACCATTTGTCACCAAGAATAAGAATATGAATGTTATTCTTCGTGATTTTTATCTTTGGCTTGGCAATGTAATATTGTAATTCTTTGGCTTCAGCGCTAGTTTTTTTATGGAACCTCGTTGACGAACGAGTTCTGATACCGTCGTTTTTAGCTTTTTTACAGTTTGAATCTTTTATCTTTCCTAGTGCGTTCTTTTTGCTTATGTATGAAATGTAATAAATATTTCACATCTGTTTTATATTATACGTTTGGATAAGTGCATTGCTTTGCTTACGTTAAGGGAAAACAAAAGATGCTGCAATCGGTAAACGGATTTCCATACTTACACTTCTTACAGAGTTGTTATGAAGCTCCTTAGCGAGGGAAAACGAAGTGTGTCTCAATCTATACTTCTTCGGTGACCAGTTGTTCCGCCCTCTAATGTATAAAAATTAAGTTTTATCAGGTTTTTCTTTTTTTTTAATGTCTGTAGTACATACATTTAACAAGAAAGTTTGCTCACTGCTAAACTAGAGTATTTTCTCATCTACCAGCACCTATTTTGTAGCACAAAATTATGTATATCTCTCCGGTTTATGATAAGCCTCAAAAACTTAATTTATTTTTAGGAAATGAATTAAACGACACCGTAAGATTTGTATTATTTTGCTTCGATATTCATTTATTAGATTACATTTTTTCTTCTTTGAATTATATATAGTAAAAAAATATTGAGTATTGTACAAATATTGCAGACTGGTAGATGTTAGGAGTAGTAAGAAAGTATGACAACTAAAAACCTTCTAAAATAAGGCTTCGACTTTGTTGTCGAAAGTTGGAGGGAAAATATGCTTCCAAAATTATTTTATTGATAACACTAAAAGTCATCAATAGCTACTAAATAATAATTAAAAAAAAACAGTAAGTCGATCAACTGGAGAAAATGGTACTTAACTGTTTTGTCTTTGCTTATTTATATATAAATGTATAATTAATAAAATGAAGGCAATTTTTACCTAAAGTTCTAAAAAGGTTCCTTTTGTTTAAGCATAATTCTAAAAAAACTTAAAATTGTTTTATTCTATATTGAACAATATAAGTTCTGTATTTCGCATACTTCATCTTGTCTAACTTTTGATTTAAGCGACCGAAAACAACTGCGATGTTCAGTGACCACCAGAAAGTTAAACGTTTCGCAAAGCTTTTTTTTTTTTCATTTTAAAGATTTAAAATATGCAGAAAACACTAGTTTAGATATTTGTTAAACAACTAAATCCTCATTTATTGTTTACAGAATGGAACGCTGAATTCCTTGCCGTACATTCTTTCGATGTTCTGCAATGTGTCATCGAGCGTATTATCTTCGTATTTGAGTACAAAAAACTACTTAAGCATTGGTAAACTTAGAAAAGGGTGGCATCTCTTGGGTGAGTCTAAAAAACAAAGTTTGTGTCAGTTTAACTAATCTCAAAAATTACTGAAATTAAACAATTTTTTCTAATATTTATTCCGCAAGTAAGGTAAATGTAATATGTTATGTAAAAGGGGTAAATTTACGCTGTCTATCTTAAAGATTTTAAAAAGAAAAGCAATTTTATGTAACCATATGGCGGGAAGTGATTCAGAAAACATATTTAATAAGGGGGAAATTTAAAGATTTAGTTGCAATTATCTATTTTTATTCTTTTACTTACATGTTCTTAATACTTTTCAAAAAATACAAAAATATAGAAACTTTTTTCAAAAATAATTTAAAAGAAGTAGCAGTTTCGTTTAGAACTTTAAGAGCCTACTTTCTCGCGTACCAGCATCAAATTTGTAAATGAATTATCACTCTCACCAAAGGCCATAATTCGGTTTTTAGAATAAGTTCAATCTTTTCATAGTCTGTTGCAATAGGATGTGTAAAATAATAAACAAACTCAAATTTTGTGGCAGTCAAAGAATGTTACCTACGGGACAGCAACTAAAACAGGCAGAAATTCTCAAAAGTACGCTTTCAATAGGTTCACTACGATGAAAATACAGTCTCTATAGGTTTGTATAATATTTCTTATTACCATATCCCAAAGAATGACAGTAAGTTTTTAATAAAATCTGTTTCTGAGTTTGAAAATGTTAACATTACAACTGAAATCTAGCTCTTGCCATTTTAAGCCTTTTATATGTTTTTTATAGGTTGCGGGATTTATTCGCTATGCCTTGTAGTAATGATCGTAACAAACTGTGAAAACACAGTGACAATAATTTGCACTGTTATTGGAATAGGTGTTATGGGATTTGCCAACAGCGGCATTATGATTGTTGCTATAGATATGACGCCAACGTTTGCTGGTAAGTTCGGAGCAATTTTCATGTACTAAATTTGTGATCATAAGATGTGTTTTTTTTAATTTTTATTTACTGATGCATGATAATTAGATATTGTCACAACTGAGAAGTAAGCAATTTGCATCATATTTCTCCTGCACAGACAATTGTTCCATCCACAATGGAAACTGCTTGTTTTTTCTAGCTCTCGCTACTACAGACCCGCCATTTCAAAATTTTGCATAGGGAGGGTGGGGGAAAGAGACGAAGGGTAAATATTCAATGCATATTATAGGTAAAGAAACAATAAAAGACACCCTACATATACATACATACATACATATATATATATATATATATATATATATCCATTGCGTTTCTAAAAGTCAGGGTGATCCCTAAATGACGGATCTGTCTTGTTTTAAAGTTACGATGTGTCAATATTTTGCTTGTTCAGCGTAAGGACATAAGCCAAAATTTTATGATTTTATTTACTTTTTATTAACGTGTTATTTATGTTATTATTTTTCAAAAGTCCGAAGTAGGCCTATAGAAACAACAATATTTTTCAGGGACGGTTTTCCCTGGAAAGGGAGTTACTGTTCGAAATTTAAAACTGATGTTCATTTTGATATAAAGAGGACCCTCTAAGAAAATTTTACCAGTAGGTATTTTATACTGTAACGTATTCCTGATAAATTGGTATATTTCGTGTGTCTATAGTGTAAATAATATTCAAATAAAAAGGAGTGCTTCTTCTTTCTTCTTTTTTTTCCCTCTGGACTATTTAGAAAGCCGAACTGTATAGTTTCGAAACCTTTGTGTAAACTATTACAATTTGTCTTCCCGAAATAAATAAAAACAAAAGAAAATTCAATTTAAAAAGGAATATGTTTACGTAATTGATATAGAAAACGAGCTTTAAATATGCTATCGGTTGAGTGTATTCTACTGAAACTATTTCAACTCAAGAAATGCACTTCTTCACATAGTGTATTTAAATCAAGCATATTATTAACCTTTCGATTAAAATATAATTTTTATTACATAGTTACATATTTTATAGGTACTTTAAATGGTCTTAACACAACATTCGCATCGTTAGGTGGATTTTTACTTCCTGTACTATGTGGCCTTTTAACGAATGAAGAGGTAACTATTTATTTTATAACATTATAACGATAAAGTGAAGATTTTACTTCCCTATTCGTTTAATTTAAGTTTAATATCTTTCGAATACTTGTGTGGGGTATTTTATGATAAAGCAAAAACGAAAAACTGTTTCCCAGTACAGTTAATTTTGATTACTTCTTACAAAATTGTTGAAAAGTGTTCTTTAAAATTTAACAACAGAAAATGCATTATCGTTACTTCGTTTATTTACTGAATTACTGCAAACACATATGAGGTGGTGAGAAGCAAAGGGATGTAAGTGACTAAGGTATCATTTTGAGTAAAACTCGCTTAAAGTTTAATTCCTATACTAAATTCTAGAGGTTCTTCGTGTAAATATTTTTTTTATTTTCGAGTCTTATATGTATGTGTTAGTTTAAGTATGAAGTTTGAAGTGTTTCTGATGATTAGATTTGGCGTAGGAGTTTTTTTAAAAAATAGCTTATTTTCACTTACACCCCTTTGCTTCCAACTAGTTAACTTACACCCCTTTGCCACTCAATGAAAAACGTGTATTGTTCATTTTGCTAATTTATACAATAATAAAGATCGTTTGTTAGTGATATTAACTCCATTAAAATTTGCATAATATAAATTTCGAATAGTTCGAATAGTAGATCGTTTGTTAGTGATATTAAACTCCATTAAAAATTGCATAATATAAATTTCGAATAATTATATTTATCAACAAACTAAAAATCATTGCCATTAGACAAATTGCCAATTGCCGGAAACAAAACATGACAAAAATAAAATCTGCAGACGATTTAACCCTTGTTTTTAAAATTATTATTCAACGATTCGGATTTCTTTTCCTATTTTTTTTCTTCTTCTCCTCTTTAAGTTTCGTAAATAGATCGTCTGAACCGTTTATTTAAACTAACTGAAAAATCAAATAATTTTATTTAGAGGCAAACGGATGTAAGTGCACTTGCATCCCTTTGCCACCAAACGGAATGAAGCTTTTATTTGGGAAGTTTTTTAAACCACCCTTTTTTGCAGTATTTGTCAAAGCTACCACTAAAATCTCTTTCCCACAAAACAGAAGGGTGTTTAATTTATCATTTGCACTAGCTATCTCAAAATTTTCATTTTGGTCACTTACACCCCTTTGCTTCTAAGTGCCTGATATGGAGTCTTTCCAAAAGCGTGAACCAATTTTATTTAGTTATATTAGAGGTTCAGATATGTATATCAGTGGCAATGGGATATAGTCTGTTAGCAAAATAAAGCTTAATGAAAATTGTTTCATTTTCTTTATATCACTCATTCATGAAAAAAAAAAATTAGTTCTACACTGACGAATAGTTAAGATTTGTAGTGTTTTTAATTTCGGAACCACTGTTAATTAGCATTGCAAAATCCAATCTTATTACGCATACCTAGTTTTGTATAGACACATATTGCAAGCTTAAATATCATGTTTGGGACACATTGATCAAAAATTAAGCTGCAAATACATTTTAAACTTGTAAAAATCCACAAAATTTGGTTTCGAGGAAAATTCAAATGGTGACAGAGCAACATGTTGGAAAATATATTTGTTTACAAATTTCAACCATCTGCAAGTTCGATAAAAATGGTGGTAACGACAAGCCGTTTTTCGCACTCGATAGAAAAACATTTAAAGTAATAATAAAACTCTTAAAGTTCAATTTCAACGTTTTATTCGACGTTTATAGAGAAGTTGCTGATGTTACATTTAAAGCTTTTGTATAAGGATTAGAAAGTGTAGTTCAAGACAAAGTTTTGAATTTTGTCAGTTATTCTTCTTTATTTCTTTCTTTCTTTTAGAATTATTTTATTTTATTTTCCAAACAGTAAAACAAAATTTACCTGAGTTTCAAGAAATATATATCAGATGTTGAATGAGAAATTTAGACGACGAGTAGAATATTTCAATAAGTTTGATACCAAAGTAGGGAAGGTAAATTTCAGTTACATTTATATTGAATGGGTCCAGTATGATCTAGTAAGAGGAATCGTTCTATAGGAGCAATTCAATGCCTATGACCATAAGTTAAAATATTTTTTTTTAATTTAACTGAACAACACTATTTCTATTTAAAAACTATTTCTGTACCTGATAGCCATAGTATATTAAGTACATTTTTCGAGTTTTTGCAAAGAAGTTTAAAAATAAATAATTTTAGCTCTATAAGACAAGACTTTTCTGTGCGACCCTCAGAAAAAAGATGTACCATGGGAGCTTAGAAAGTTCGGAGCCCTCATGTAGCTAGTGGTTTTGTCGTCGGTATTCTTTAGATCCATTAAGTAACTCGCAAAACTCAAAAAAAAAAAAAAAAAGTACTTAAGATATCATGATTCTCAGGTACAGATTTAATTTTACAGGTAAAAACTGTTATGTTATCATATTAAACTATATTGGACGGTTTGACCCGGACCAAACCTACCATAAAGGATTTAATTCAATTCAACTTAATTTTTATCAGAACGTTAAAACTTATGTGCAAAAATAGCTTAAGCTACTTAGTTTATATAACATGCACAAGACGAAAAAGAAAAACTCTTAATTTATAAAATAAATTCATGAAAGACCACATCGTGAATCTTTTAGAGAACAAACTCTGTCGCGGGTCTTATCTGTACCGAGCATTAATTCATACTCTGTGGTTGCCAATCCTCAGTCCACATTGCGTCATTTTTAGCAAGTTAAGTTGCGCAGAATTTAAAATGTGCTATGCCGAATATATAACATTTGCAAGTAGTGCCTTCAGTTTCTAATTCTTTGATGAGATGAAAATAAATTATTTTTGTATTATCAATTGATTTCCTTAATTCAAACATCATATTAAATTTTTGTATTTTTCTTTCAGCAAACAGTACAACAGTGGAACAAATTCTTTATTATCTCCATTGTCATAGTCATGAGCACAGCAATATTTTTTTGCATTTTTGGATCTGCAGAAATTCAAAGCTACAATTTTGTAGGCGAAGATGTGTCTCCTGAGGAGGAAGAAAAAATGAAAAATGATTCAAACACTGCTGAAATGAAAGATATTGCTGAATTTTCCAGCCACACGTGAAAGAAAATTATAAGAAGTGCCACAAATAAATTGCAAGAGTTCTTTCTATTTTATAAATTTCGAACATCATTGTGACATATATGGATTTAATTTCATCATTGGATACTGCAGAAACTACAGTTAGTTTTCAATGAAAATGTTAAAAGAAGTCATCGCTAATATTGAAGTTCCATAATACTCTTAGAAATTTGCGTTGTAACAAATGGAACGGTTGGCTCGTAAATGGAAACTTGTCATACCAAAATACAAATTTGAAAAACACCCCCCGCTATAAGCCTGAACTTGAAACCAAATTCTGACCACATATCATTGAATTTGTTTATGTTTATTAGACATTACTGCCATAAATAAAGTACTTTGCTCTGAAAATTATGGTACTCGTCTATTATAACGGTGACAAAACGGTGTCAAGAGAAACCACCCTCCAATTTGAGTACCTATACTTGATGGTTATAAAGGCGATCAAAAAGCGCCAATTTAAAAAAATTCGCCCATTTCAGTACATGAGTATATTTTTATAATTTGGCGAAATTTTTTCTTGGTGTTTTTGGTCGCCAATATTGCCGAACAACCGAAATTGCTATCTTCGGAGTTGTTGCTGTCGTGTCCCCGCGCGTGGCGAGGAAGAATGAGTGCGCTGCTCCTGAGTCTAACGGGGCCCTTATAGGCAGGAGTCCGATTTCCGCCCCTTTGAAAAGTATCTTAATTTTTTGAACCAACTCCCAGATGAGAGACCGTCACCTGGGATTGGCACCCTCAGAGGTATCGTTTCACTTGGAGGACATTAGAGCCACGACCTATTTAACGTGCAAAAGCTCCCTTTAGCGTTCACGGACACCACAGCAACCTGCCGCCGAGAGGTTGTCACCCTCCCAAACACTGACCTCAGTCGATGTTGCTTCACTTTCGGTGTTCTGCGGGAACCGAGCTTCTACCGACTGGTCCACTGCGGGACATCTTCGGAGTTTCGGAATGTATTAAGTACTTTTATGCAGTTATCTCCTTTTAGATTCAAATTTTTTCTAAATTGAATGTTGAAGAAAGAGAATTGCGTAATGGTCTAGCTCAAGAAATAAATAATGATGCACAAAACCACTGAAGTCAGTGAGCGTTGTGTATGCCACTAGGACACACTATATAAAATGAGGAACAGTATCTATTAAAATACAATTTCTTGAACATGGGGGATGGGCACCAATACAGACTGTAGTGCTTCTTTAGTTGCCTTCCAGATGCAAATATTTAGAATATTCTGCATCAAAATGCCTGCAGATAGCTTCAAAAAATAACAGAGCTTGTAAGATGCCGTGGTAGCCTAGTGGTTAGGATGTCGGATTTTCAACCGGATAGTTATTTGTTCGAAACCCGACCGAAAAATAGCAAAATATCCCCGGTCTTCCTGTTGAAAAATAAAACTGCTTAAGCTTACACATTTTTAAATATTTATTTCACATTCATACTTACTTAATATTCCCTACTCATTTAATAATCGTCTGTATTTATTTGAATATTAAAAACGTACAATTAATTACTCCAACTTTTAAGGCTTCATTAGCTACTTTTCCCTCGCCTTCAAAGTACCAAGGCAGCAGTTACGCCGCATGTAAATAATTTTGGTGCCTTTGTGTAAGTAAAAATATGTCTCTGTTTAGTTCGATTATTATCCTAATGACTTCGACATTATCATTTCATTGATACGAAAGTTTCGTTGTAGCAAACATCATCAAGAGGTAAATTATGTATTGCACATAAACTGTTTAAATAGTCGTTAAAAAATTATGAAATGTATTAGTACTATAATTTATTTCTTTTAACACTCCTCTCACCTAAATAACTGGTTTCTTGCTTGAGAAAAAAAGTCCTATTTTGTAAAAAGAATCATAAATCCCGATTTATGTTCATTCGTTTCCTCACACGGACATTACTTATGATCTTATGGATCATTCTTACGCAGTTCAGGAGATAAGAAAAAAAAAAAAAAAAAACAGACTCTCATTATATCGCAGTCAAAAGAAGAAACGTTTTGCTCTCGCTGAAGGACACGCCAATTAGTATATCAAAGCTTGATGAAGATATAATAAAGCAGAATTTTTAGAAAGGAAGAAATTATACGTTGCACACATTCGGATTTATTCTGGTCATACTCGATGGAAATGCAGAATTTCACAGGTACGATTTCTTACATTTTACGTTTTATTTGCCGAAATTATTGTTCTATGTGTTTACCTCAGCAAACGGTGAGCGCAATTGCAATGTAGTGGAGAGGAAACACTTATGAACGGTGTTTTTTCTTCAGATCTCGAGTGAAAGTAAGCAATTTAGGAAAAGCTGTTTCATTGGAATAGTTCAGTTGCCTAAAAAATATGTCTTTTCTAATTTACACTTGGATGCAGCTCTTAATATTTAAATGTTAAATAAATTAGATGTAAATGACGTAGTCCTACCTTTAAATCTCGGATTAAAGTAAGCCGTTCAATTAAAAAAAAATGCAGTGTTGCCTGTGTAAGTTGACCACTTGTGGTGCAGCAACTTAGTGGTCAACTTCGACAGTTAATTAAACTACAGAGAGTGGAGATTTTTTTTTTATTTCTTACACTATACATTCTTTCATTTGTAACTAGTTAAAATATAGCTTCATATATTAACGTTACTTTAAACTAGTGGTTACCTTTTTCTCTCTCAATAATCTAAATTATCATTAGATACATTTACATTGAATGACATACAATGCCTATACAACTTTAAAAGTAAAGTACGTAGTTAAAATAAAGATAAGTACCTTATTAATTATCTAAGTGACTTATATGATGGTAAAGATTTAGCTTCATATATTAACGTTACTTTAAACTAGTGGTTACCTTTTTCTCTCTCAATAATCTAAATTATCATTAGATACATTTACCCTGAATGACATACAATGCCTATACAACTTTAAAAGTAAAGTACGTAGTTAAAATAAAGATAAGTACCTTATTAATTAGCTAAGTGACTTATATGATGGTAAAGATTTCCTAAAAATACATAATTTTTCAAAATGGCTATATCAGATAGAAGACAAAACGGTACTTATTTAAAGAATAAAAGAGTGCTCATACTAGATTCTCATATGGTTAACTTACAAAGAGGTTTAGGCAAACCATATAATTGATGCTTCATCCATCCAGACAAACACCGGTCTAACATTATAGCATAAAATTAATATCCAGGACAAGTTTTTCAGTTTTTTTTAATCTTCGCAAAAAAAGATAAACAAATAAATATAGAGTGATAATTAGGTGGTCAGCTTACAAAGGTTACATGCCACTTGCGGACTGGTCAGATGCGGACAGCGGAATCGAACAATGAACAGTGGGATTAAGGGAGATAAACAGTCACTTCTATTTCACATGGTTACAACATTTTAATGGGTGACTAGAAGGGGGAGGTAATCGCTTCATTTGCGGTCGAAAAGTTAGTTTACACGTTTTACTGGTCAGCATTTGTCTATTCACGCACTTGTTATTTTATGGTACTCAGTACTACATGTGTACCATCTCTTCATTTGATGCTTGATTGTGGAGCAGTAAACAGCAGATTGTTTTTCTTTTCTGCTGATTTAAAGCATTATTGCTATGTAGTTTGTCTCAGTTGATTTAATATCAACTATTAAAAATAAACATTTTTTACTTGTAAACGGATGCCAGTATAGAATGCATTGGAAGACCGAAAAATGCATTTCATGGGCTTGCTCAAAAGATAAAAAGGGCAATTGTAAACTAAATATGAAGACGAATTTTGAATGTAATGTTCTACGCATTATATTCAATATGCTCATTCTTCTGCATCAAATGAAGCAAAAATCCAAGCCAAGAAAACTATGGCAATACGCCAAAAAAAAAAGAGTTTGGGAAGAAATATCATCACCTGTCCCTCGAATTTTTCATGAAAAAATTTCGAAATTTAATAATAAAAGCTATGACTTGGTAGCAGAAACGCCGCAGTATGAAAGCGTAGGATCAGTTTTATGTTGAGAAAGGAGAAAAGCGTAAGGGGAAATATGCAGCGGGAAAATGAAGACAAAACCAAAGTGACGCGATAAATTTCTCTTTTTGGTCATCCGTATCTGTCTGTCCGCAAGTGGAATGCAACCCTTAACTCTTTCAAATCTTGTCCCATTGTTAATAACCCACCTTCTCAATTTTCTTCATCTGACCGTCCGCAATCGGCATGACACCCTTACAAAGGTGGTCAACAACTTTACAGGTTTTACTGTAATTAAAACTTAGTTTATCAAAAAATTAAGCTCTGTTAATATATATATATATATATATATATACATATATATATATATATATATGCATGTCCCATTTTAAAACTTACGACTATGCATCTTCGAAGAAAGCGATTATAATAAAACGCAGAATTATTTAGTGATACTGAGAAAAGAAGATTTCTGACAAAAATTCAGATAAAAATGTCATGCAACGATAATTAACACCCTATGAAAACTTGATTATATTTTTAAAACGTCGATGTGGAGTCCATCAGTTACTTTTATTTCGGAATATCAAGATATTACAGATTACCAGGATTTGGTTATTTATTGTGAATACTTTTAAAGCAAACTATTTATAGGAGAAAGTAGCAAAACGTGGATTACTTTAAAGTTTGACAAATTTTATAAAATCAGTTTTTAATCTACTTTCTAAAAACATTACTGGTATATCAGTGGTGTAACGGTTTTGGTTGGAGCCCTCTCGCAAATATTTTGCCAGGGCTAAATATTTGCGAGGTGTATTTAGCCCTAGCTATATACAGTATATGTACTTATACGTGTATAAAAAAGTATATGTACTTGTGACGAATTATGTATGTAAAGTTTTATTATGTACGACGTACTATGCATTTCTATCGAAGTATATAGTATTCGATACACTACCTAAATGCACATGCCCCTTTTGAAAGAAATCTATAATTATTGTAATTTGATTTTCTCACGTAACTAAGGGCTAATATTATGTAAATTTTAAAGCATAAATTAATGTTTTGTATGCAATACTAATTTGGACTGTTGAATGAATAAGCATAAATGAAGTTTTCACTTTAGATTTTTATCTTATTTAATTAATAAGACATAAATGAATTTTAACCCTCATAAAACGAATGAACCAGTCCAATGAATAAGTAATGTCCAATTCCAACAAACAAATTTATTAAAAACAAAGTTTACTTAAATTTGTCGAAGCGTCTGCTTTTGTTTGATGCAAAAACCTCAACAACTTGGATGTCGGCTCTCTGAGCAGTTTCATTTTCCACGCATAATATAGTCCCTCTTGGGACATGGTACTGCTTAAGTAGTTGTTTATAATTTTTACCTTAAGAGAAAAATCTTTCACTGGTTGCAACTGTCACAGGTCGATTTAAAAAAAAGTAAATAAGCGGTAAACACGGCTTGGTGTGCTGCATGCCAACCCATAGTTTTCAACTAGATGGAAATAAGTTACATCATTTTGTAAGTCTTTGTATTCCACTGCCAATTGAATTGCATTTTTGTGCAATTCTTCTTCATTTACCGATGAAAGGAAATCAAACTTAAGAATTTCAAGAAGACTAGCAACTTCGCCCAGGCCCTCAAAACGACTCCTGATTTGAATTATGGGAATGGTCTAGAGTCCCGTTATAAACTGTTACTGCATAAAGTTTTAACGGAATTGAGAACCGCTCATCTACAGACAACTCATCAAAGTGCTTTTTAACCTTTGGCTATTCTTTTCTTTTGAACTCACAAGTTATGCCCCATTGCTGAGCAATGGCAGTAGCTGTCACTAACGAAGTTTCAAAGTTTTTACTAAGGTTTGTCAAGGTTTTAACAGCATGTCATGCTGTGTATATGTCTGCGTCTTTTCTTTAAAAGAGTTTAAAGGCTAGATTTGTTGTTTCTAAAATTAATATGTGAAGGATAATTTGAAAAACAAACTCAAATTTTCAAGATTAATTTTGAATCTTTTGCTTGATTTTTTTCACTTGATTTAGACCTAGGCCAATTTATTTTGATAAAGCTTTCAAAATTTCTGGACGAGGGAGTCAACAAGCGAAAAGGAGAAGAAAGTAGAAGGGCAAACGGCGCCGAGTGAGACTAGAACAGCGCAAAACCCTGCCACACTAAAACGGGAGATTAAGTTTGTGCAACATAAATAAATTGTAATAAACTATTTTGATTTTCAGAAATTTAATATTTACCCTTGTTATTACATACAAAACTTTAAAGACAGACACCACAAAAAACCGTTTAAACTTCTAACAGTTCAAGGGCCCCCAAAGACCTGGGCCTCCCCGCAGCGTGGGCCCTACGGGCCCACATGTTACGCCACTGTGTTATATCACGGGTGATCTGGCAACACCTCCTATCTAAATTTTTCGATTTTCAGATTCCCTTTTCTAATAACTTTATTCAGATAACATAAGTTAAGTTATTCAGGAAAATCAGCAAATCCGAAAAACTTGTAGATGGGAGGTATTGCCAGATCTCCCGCGATATCTTCATACATGAGCACAGTATTCGTTCCAAAAATTATATGGCAGGGTATGCAGTGGGGAATCTAGAGACTCGATTTGGGAGGGGTGATTCCATCAGGCCCATCATTTTGGGAGTCGGGAATCCCCCCCTTCAGTGACGAGAAATATAATATATTTATAATTGAATGCATATTTTGTTTGTTAACGCAATAAGGATCACGTTTATAATACCCTTTGTCCCCCCCTGTAAAAAGGAAATTACAGGCCTGGGCCATTCTATTCATCCTCATTACACACGTGATCAAACGTGGTCGAGCATAGAAACTATTTAGTTTCGAAATTCATTTTTCAACTGTTTAATTATTCGGGTAACGAAAATAAATGTTATAATTTCCCCTTTCAATTCAGTATTCCTTTTCCATTTCATTTATGGTCCAATGGAAAATAAATTCCGATATGACATTCTATTATCATGTCGCATCGGATCAAATTATTGATAAAGTAAGCAATTCAGATTTAGTTCACAAAATAAAAGTTTCACAAAAGCACTCCTTTTAATGAGAAACAAGTCAAAATAAATAAATTAGAAAACAAAAACTTAAATCATTACAAGTGAGGGAACTAGCGCTCTAATAGTAAAAATTCTAAAAATCTAAGAATATGATATGCTATGTGATGACAATCTGTTGTTTCCTTTTTTTCGCATCAAGATGGAGCTCTGTAATCAATTCTTGATAAGGAAAGCAAAACGAAGAATCTGTCCCACTAATTAAAAAAATCCATTTCCTTTCGTGGCACGATAAAATTTGTGTTCATGGGTAGATTTCAAGCAAGGATCCAGTTTTCCTTGTTTTTGAAGATTTTTTATTTTTTATTAGTAATTTAATTTTCTTTGTTTTTGTGATATGACTGATATAGAATCTAGAATCTCATCTGTTGGGAGCGACGATCGCGTAAATCACCCCTTGTGGATATCTCCCCTGTGGACACCAAGTATTTAATCAACATTTCGTTGATCATGAATCGATCGCTGATCGCGACTAGAGTGAACAGGTGAGTTCACTGGTGAGTTTTTCACCCTAATTCATGTAAGAGTTTTACGTGGGCTAGAATGTTTCGGGCTTTGCGTGTCTACGGGAGCCGAAAAAAAATTCACGAAAATCCATGCAGCATTTTACCAAACGGGCTTCATTTCTTATCCCTTGGATTAGAGGGGGGCGGGGCTTCTAAATTGCTAATGATAGGTAACGCAATCCAGACAAAAGCTTCGTGTTTATATATTGACTGGAAAACATACTAAACTAGAATTTTCATACGATGTCTTATCTCAAGAAAATTTAGTGAAAAGAGGTTTGTGTTCTATAAAATTCTCTCTATTATTATTAAGAGTTTTCTTTATTTAAAAAAATCGTTAAAGACATTCTTTTCAATTTGAATTAGCCACATGGAAGAGATAGACGATTCCATAGAAGAATTCTATAAATGGAACGTCTATTGATAGTAACATAATTACTTCCTTCATGCGCATACTGTTTAATTCCTGTCTTCCTTCTTGCAGAAAACAAAGAACCTCTTTGGAAACGACGTTACATGATCGCAGTCCATGGATTTGTAATTTATTTCCTTATAAATTGTCAAAGAATGAATATGAGTGTGGCAATAGTAGCTATGGTGGATTTTTCATATCATAGAAATCATACTATGCAACACACCTCAAATACATCAACAGAAATTACCAATGGATTTTCGCATGATCAAGTACAGTAACGTATCTGCAATCTTTCATTTTATAGTCTTCTTCACTTCATAGTTTCCTTTCAAAAAAGGCGTGTAGTGCTTTCCACCAGTTGCTTAAAAATTTCTTATTGCTAGCTAATCGTGAATGTCGATTCATTATCAAAATGTAAATTGAAAAGCACCCCATGTTCTTTTTTAATATTCAAATTAATAGTCTGGTCAATGATTTTATTCTGATTATTTTTAAATAAATTTTATTAAAAAAAATCATATTTTTTCTAGTTTGTTTTTTTTTATCTGTAATTTTCAGTTTCTTTTTTTAGTGTTAAAACAAAATTAAACATATAAGTAAAACAGAAATCTTTGACTGAGGTAAGCATTAAAAAACATGAGAAAGAAAGATAATTTTATTCATAATAATTTAGTAATAGCTCAATATTCTCTTAATATCGCAAGGAGTTGAGAGAAAGTTTTGAAAAATAACTTGGGGGGTCAAGGAAAGCTCTCAAGGAATTTAACTAAAAAGTTTACAGCTCGCGTTACAACGCTAGCTTTCGGATTTCAAATAAATTCCATTGTGTGAAGAAAAAACAGGTTTGTACTGATATATTATGTTAATATGTGTAAGGAGTTTTTCAGTAAAAATTGGACGAGAAAAAAGGCATAAAATCGAATTCTCCAAAATGTATCGTGATAGGTTGTACTGTCAACGGCTCCGGATGTGTGTTCGAAACACACATTAAGACCTCTGGAAGTGGGTGAAAATTGAATTGCAAGATTTGATTACGTAGAATTGAAACTAATAAAATCGCAAAGTCAAAAAATTGCAAGTTATTTATATAGCACAAATAAGCATTAAAAGGCAGACATATGTTTCGGAATTGCTTGGAATCCCGAAACATATGTCTGCCTTTTAATGCTCATTTGTGCTATAAATAACTAGAGCAGTTTTTTACTTACTTGTGCACAAAGCTCATTTTATTAATTGAATAAAAGCGTATTCGAAAAAAGCCGTGTGAGGCTTAACGATAGGTTTGTCTAATTGGCGCTGGGATGATTAAAACACCGCCAATTGAATGGAAATTTTTGGAGGCAGAAAAAAATTTACTGAAAATTTATCGACTTTTGCGATTTATTTCTTTCTCTCTCTTTCTAAACTCAATTCAAAAATCGATTTTTTTCAGAATCAACACCTCTCAAAAAGTGAAAGAATGAGCATGGTGTTGTTATATGTCTGAGGCACAGTTTATCTGACACGCAATTAATATAGAAATAAATGAATAATGAATCAATTAAATTAATAAAATTAACTACCAACAAACCTTCAGTAACACGAATAGAAGAATTGCACATAAAGAGGCGGAGGGTTTGATTAATTTGATTGGCCTGGATGCTTATTGTAAACCTTCTGCGGATTGTAAATCTGTCCTGTGCTATCTGTCATATATGAGACTTTTATAAGATAAGGAAATTGTGGGTGTAAATAATAAATAAGTAAATAAATAAAAATAATCCCTTTATCAGAGAGGAATCCGCAAAAGTGACAAATTTTGATAATAAAATAGTAAACCTTTTGATTTATTTCGCTATTTGTTCTCGCTGAAGAGACTATATCATAAACCAAAAATCAAAATACAGTTCATAAGTATTATAATTAAATATAAAGGAATGGAATTTATTGCATCTAAAATCAACAACATTGCTCAAAATATTTAAAAAGGTATATATTTATAATTTAAGCACTCTTTTCTTTTGTAGTACCCTATTAAGTATAATTGGAGCCCAAAAATTCAAGGTTGTATTTTGGGAGCCGGATTCTTTGGATATGTGTTGTCTTTGATGATTGGAGGAAAACTTGCTGAAACATTCGATCCTAGAATAATGTTAATCATTGGAACATTTACTTCGTCATTCAGCACGTTGATTACTCCCTTCACAGCCAATGTCAGCCCTTACTTTTTGATCTTTGTTCAATGTGTGCGAGGGATTGCACAGGTAAATTTTCAATTGGAAAGAAATATATTACACGCATATTCTTTTCTTTCTTATTCTTTTTTTAGCAGTTTTCATGAACTGGGTCAAGTACACTGGTGAAATAAATTAAGAGAATTTGCATATTTTATCGAATTGCATGAAAAGAACTGAACTGAAGCGAAAATCACCGCTTCTAGATAAAAATGCAAATCTTGTACGGCAAATACGTAAGCGTACACGTGTGTGTAGGTGGGGCCAGGAGAAAAACAGTCTTTATAAGCGTATGGAGGGTACTACTAATTTCGTTCGCTAGCACACCTCGGCGAATTTCTTGGTGTTATCCTTCAGCATTCGGTTAAATTCACATCGGAACAGTAAAAATGAGTAGCCACCAACGTTTACTTGATGGAATGAGGTGGCGAATTGTGGGGAGGCTAGAGGCAGGCCAATCGCAAGTTCAGATATGCATAGAGTTTAATTTAATGTCCAGCGTCGTGTGTAATCTATGTAAACAGTTCAAAGGTACTGGATCCATCGAGAGAAAGCCTGGGCAACTGGGCAAGGTTTTTCAAGAGCCACGACGGCCAGAGAAGATTACCATTTATCCATTTTAGCGACGCGTAGCAGAGGGGATACAGCTTCTCAGCTCTCTCGGGACCTGTATGCACTATGCAGCCACAGGAACCCGTGTAACAAGGGTGACTGTTTCCAAAAGACTGAATGAGAGAGGGTCGTCTGCCAGAAGACCGGCTGTTTGCGTCCCGCTCACGTCTACGAACAGGAGAGTCCGATTAGCATGGTGCAGGCGGCATAGTGATTGGAGTACGGAGCAAGGGGCGACCTTCTGTTCATCGACGAGTCCCGTTTTACCCTAAATACTGATTCTCGCCGTACTTTCATATGGAGAGAGCCAGGCACCCGCTACCTACCCTCCAATGTCCGCGAAATCGACAATTATGGCGGGGGCGGTGTAATGGTCTGGGCAAGCATCAAGTTGGATGGCCGCACACCTCTCCACATCTTTGACAGAGGCTCTGTGACTGGTGTGAGGAATAGGGTCTTGGAATCCTATGTTTGACTTTTCCGGGGTGCAGTGGGCTCGAGTTCATCTTAATGGACGATAACGCGAGGCCACATAGAGCTCTTCCGGTCGACGAATTTCTCGAGAGTGAGGATATTTGCCGGATGGATTGGCCAGCCAGGTCTCCAGACCTCAACCATATAAAGCATGTCGTGGACGCTCTGGGGAGGGCAATTGCAACTCGAAACTCCCCTCCGAGAACCATCTAGGAACTGAAAGCAGCTTTGATGAATGAGTGGGACCAATGGCCACAGGAACTGAACTGCCTTATTTCCAGTATGACATCACGCTACAAGGCGTGTATAACTGTAAGAGATTAACATACCCCCTATTAACCCATTCCTTTTGTGTATTCTGTAAAATTAGGAATTGCAGTAACCCGGGTTTGCGACCCGGAGATCCACAATCGGTAGAGAACCCAGAAGTCTTCATCTGGTAGTAAAATTTTGAGCTATTATTTTCTTAATGCTTTCGTTCAAGATCCATATGGGAGAACGGGGAGAGTCCAGACAATTTTTCTTCACAATTTTTTTCTAAGTGGCCAATGCAGCTAGAAATCTGCAGAAAGCGTTTTCTTTTACCCTGAAGATTCAGATTTACGTGAGATTTTTTAAAATTACCTAGGACGCCCTGTATAAGGACGGTATGAATTTTAGTGCAAAGAGGGAAAGTGTCCGCTGTCTCCCCATGTTGGGGAAACCGCGGACACATGCGGGGAGACTCAGGACACATGAGATAGTATAGACATCAATGTTTCAAGACGTTGACACTCAAGTTACTTCTAGATAAACAATGAAAGCTGGGTATACAATAAAAAAATATGACCAATGACACAAAAATTAAATGCTTAATAAGAATGTTTTAAGTAACAATGAGCAATAATTTAAGAAATATATTAACATAAATCGGATACGGTGAAAATTTGACGAGTTTTGCTGAATTGTTGAGGAGGTTCAAGATGCCCTAAAACTGAGGACAATTTATAAAAAATTGATGTCATCAAGAACGGGCTATTTCCACAATAAACCGTTTTTTATCATAGCTTTAACCTCCAGGCCGTCATCTACCACATTTAGAGTCATGCCCGGGAAGACGTTGCCGTCATATTTAACTGCGACTTATTCTCCTACAATTTTTTGAATTGGGATTTCCTTTTGATGTTCTTCGTCTCCTGAATATTCCGAAATGTCAAGATCAGATGATTGAGAGAGCATGTCGATGTCGCTATCCGAGCTTGTCGTGTCACAGTTGGGTCTCCTTTTTTAGCCTTCTTTCCCGTAAAAGTAAAAAATCATAATAATAAAGCATGAAAGAAGGCTTAAAGTTTCGTGAAAATCAAGAAAATCAATTAGTTAAGTAATTAAATAAAGAATGAAAGAAAAAAATTGAAAGTAGGGTTTAAGATGGGGAAATAGTGTGTCTGTCGGTCTGTCTGTCGGTCTGTCTGTCGGTCTGTCTGTATGTAACCCCACTAATAACTTTTGAACGAATTGTCCGATTCGAAAAATTCTTTTTGCATTCGAAAAGTCTCGGCGAGGACATCTCATTTCCATATTTTACTTTTTGATTTGAACAACTTTTTATTCAATTTTGAACAGTTCAAAAAAGTTTAACATCAGCTCCTGTGGGCAAAAATGAAGCAAATTATGTAAACTCTGGGCGCAACATCCAAATTCCTACGAGCAAGCTTACTGGATGAAGCTTTCGGCGTAAAATATTGATTTGAACAATTTTTGCTCATTTTTGAACAGCTCAAAAAAATAAAAGCGTCATTTTCCCATTATCTCGGAGCAGGAAATAAATTCTCCAATAATGATGCAGCCAACGCCAAACGGAATATCGCTGCTGGTAACCTTTTTCGTGCGCTGTCGCCAAAAAGTCTGCTTGGCGAGATTTTCGCCGTGATAATGAAAAGGTACCAAATTGACATTAGTACCTACGGGAAATTTCAATCCCATATAAATCCTGATCTAACCAAAAAACGGATTTGCTTGCAACAAACTTTATCGGAAAGATATTTCGCTGTAGAGCATGTACGGATACGAAGATCAACAAGAACCTACTGAACGAGCCTATTTTAAACGAACGAGGATATTTCTCACTGAATAAATGAATGAATGAATGAGTGAAAGAATGAATGAATAGATGAAAGAGTAAATGAATGAATGAATAAATAAATGAGTGAATGAATGATAAAATAAATAAATGAGTGAATGATTGAATAAATATATGAATGAGTTGATGAATGAATGAATGAATAAACGAATGAGTGAATGAATATGTATTATCCGTTGAAAAAGGTATATTTGAAGTAATTAAGAACTATAATTAAATGAGTAAGAAAGAGAAAGAGATAGCTAGATTATAAATTTGAACTTGGTGTTTACGGGAAAGTACGCTCATATTGTTCTAGACGGAACTTCTTGTTTTTTAACCAAATTCAATTTTAGGGGTTATCGCTTCCAGCAATGACAGTTCTCTCAGCGAACTGGTTTCCTAAAGCTGAACGAGGACTTCTATTTGGCCTTTCCCTCTCAGGATTCGTATTTGGACTTTTGATGGGAGGAATTTTATCAAGTTTAATTTGTGGTAGTATCGACATTGGTGGTTGGCCTACAAATTTTTACACCTTCGGTAAGTAAATGTCTCAGATGATGAGTATATGTATTCATTATACGCTTTGCTTGGGTGCATGGTACCCCGCATGGTTGTACATCATAAAATGGTTCCGGAAACAAATGTGTTATTTATTAGCACTAAGGGACTACGTGCTGAGACTGTTATTTAACTCGCAATATGAAGCTCTTAGTGTAATATGATTTACTATATAGTTGCAATGTAGCATACATATGTAGTATGGTTAATGCGTGCAAAGTCGTTGTGTTGAGACAATCTTCTTTCGGCTGGAACAATACACTTTTTTTTTTTTACTAAAATGGGCTACTTCGTATTCCAATCATAATGTGTTCATTAATTTTTTATTGGTGGGTTGCATTCCGTTACATAGATCAGCTAGTATATAAAACATTGCTATTAAGTTTATAATATTCCACTAATACGTGGCCCAAAACAAGCCTTTACTTCTTTCTCCCCGTTGGCAACGTATTTCTTATGTATTATTTAAAAAGAGACCTCCAGACCTCCTACTCCTTCAGGTAGGGGGGAATTGTGAAATTGCCTCCTCTGGCTTGAGAAACGTAATATAATTATAAGTAAGTGTATGTATTTTTAATGCAATATACATTTCGTTTATGCCCTTTGTAGGGGCAAAAATGCTCTTTGTCCGACTTAGGTCCTGGCCTCTAATCTTCAAGTGTAGAGTGTAACATAAAAGTGTATAAAAAAACTTAGCATTAGGATATACAGGAGAAATTGAGGGTTTTTATAATTTCTAATCTAGGCGAATTTAATTTGAACAAAATTTGTAACAGAGATCAATTGACATGAGAGTATTGCATTATTGGATCTTTTGACTTTACAGAGTGTATTTGGAACAAAATCTTAACATTAGGACTTCAAACCATTTTTTTATTCTTCTATATCACTATAAACAAAAATTGAAATGGTAAAGTTTTTTACCAATTTTTTAAAATCTAAACCTACAAGAGCGGTCAAATAACCTCCTTCGATAGCTTAAACTACTAAGTAGCTATTTATTACAGAAAAAGTCGTGTAGTAAGTTTGAGAAAAATAGAAGCGCCAATTTTTATTCAAGTGTCAAATTCTCTGATACGTTTAGTTTTAACCGCTTCCCTTACAATTTTTTTTGAAAAAAATTGTAAAAAATCATCACATTTTAAAATTTTATTACGAAATACGAAGAAACAAAACAAAACAAAACAAAATGTGTAGGTTGTAAGCTGAATTTTAATTTTTTACACGTGTAAAAGCATTTAAAATTAGTTTACTATCCCGAGAAGAAAAATAAATAAATATTGGTCTTTGTATGATAGTTTTTGAAACAAAGGACAGCACAGCCAACCAAAAAAACTTGGCAAACTGCCAATCAAAGCAGAATATTTCCTTTCATTTCATCCAGGCCGAGAAAAACCGCGATAAAACAAATCATGCTGACAAATTCGCCCGAGTTTTCTCGGGATAATAATTAACTGCAATATATGCGAACCCGAGATAACTCGTGATAATCTGGCAAGCGGTTAAACTCATTCAGAAAAAATAATGTGGACGAATAGCCAAAAAGAAATTATTACAATAAAAGTTTCTCAACACCCAATAAAATTTTGACTAGTAATTTAATTAGACTTCACTAGTTGCTGATCAACCGATGTTAGTTGATTGATTACGGAGGTGGGAATTAAAGTCAACTATTTATTTTTTATGCAGCTCTTTACAACCCCTGGCATTTTATACTTTGATCAGTTTTCTGCAATTTCAGAACTATTTTTTCAGCAAAGGTAAAAAGTGGTATTTGATCCCCAATTATATACTAGTAGTAAGAACATAAGGGTCTCATGAATGCACGACGCATACGATTTTAATAATTTACTGATAAGATACCAGATGTGTTTCCAGCCTAATTGCCAATACTAGATGTGTATCAAAACTCAGAATATCAAATAATTAGCTTAAACTTACAAGACTGTCGAATGATTCCTAACTACATGCTCTAATCAAGGAGTTACATCTATTTGAATGGTCTAATAAAGCACTGTTCTTTGTCCATAAACGACAAGATGCATACAAACTTTTCTGTTCAGCTGTCAACTTCAGTTTGCAGTTCAACTCAAAACATTTTAACGGAATTATTTTCATTTTTAATTATAACATATTATCATGATGCAAATCCTTTATGTTCATTCTCAATTCTTAAAATTTTATTCGTTGATCTTTCGTATCGTGATAAGAAGAACTTATAAGAACGTAGTTCAATGCAATTAACATTCGAATTGCACTAAATCATTTCCGTTTAAGTTACTTTTCTATAATAGTAAACTCATAGAGCAGCTCAATACTTTATTATAAAGTTTGATATTTTTAGGAGGGTTCGGAATTTTTGTGTCAATACTTCAAATGTTTTCTGTGAAGAACTTGCCTAAAGATGATCCGAAGATATCTAGAGCAGAACTGACGTATATATTAGAAAATCAGGAGAATAAATTCTCATCAAAGGTAACAAATATTCGATTTTTGTTATTGCGTTTAAAGCATATAAATTGAAATCAAATGAAACATGTGCATCGAGAGAGACAAGCATGAATATAAAATATACTCGCTTTTGCGTCTTAGAGTATATATTTGACGAAGTTAAAAGGCGCAAGAATTTCTTAGCCACCTTATTAGCATATTTATGTGAAAATATTGCTTAAAATTCAAAAAAAAAGAACCAAATCGAATTCTCTGAAAATTATTTTAAAGTACACTTACTTTACAATGTTGCAGGCTGATGTTTTGCCAAGAAACATGAAAAATCGGTTGAATGGCATCTGAGCAACCGGAAATACAGACAGACAGAATACGTACACACGCGTATTTGATTTTATTATTATAAAAGAAAAAAAAAGTTTACGTTATTAAAACACAAGCAGTGCAAATACTCCTAGACGGTCCGGATTAAACATTTTGTAAATCGGTATTAATTAGAGTACCTAGAGTATCATTAGAGAATGCTATTGGAGAATGTTCGCACCAAACCTAATTTAGCAAAGTGGGAATCCTGGTAGGTTTTCAACATTTGATGAATGTGGATTGGCGAGAAAAACTATTGGCCGGCAAGGGGGCGTAGTGGTAACCCGTTGACCTCGCACGCCCAAGTTCGCAGGATCAAACCTGGTCAAGTCGGTAGATTTGCAAGATGCAGAAAATCGTCGGCGTCTATGTCGTATGATTATGCGGCATGTGAATGATTGCTGCCGGCTAACTTAAATTCCTAGTGCGGTTTCGCATCATTCAGAGCTCAGGTGCAGCCATCTAGGGGGAAACTGAGCGTCAAAATTTTCAATTGGTAGGGTATTCGCCGATAATGGTGCCACATGAAAGAACTATTGCCAGTCCTGTGGAATGCACTAGCTCTGCAAATGGTAAAGAACTAATATGCAGCCACATCACAAACAAACAAACAGAAAAACTATTGGAGAATGTTCTCACCAAACCTGATTCAGCAATGGTTGAATCCTGATAAGATATCAGCAAGTGCCGAACTTGAGTGAGTGAAAAAAAATATTAGAGAATGTTCTCATCAATCAGTGGCGAGCCCTGATTGGCTAACCACTTCATATTAAACTCCATTCCGAGATCTAGCTGTCATCATTTGCCTTTACTCCAGCACTCCGATATTGGTTCGATATTTTGCTGCTGACTGCTATGATTGATTTATACACTTCAGAAAGGTTAAGAAGTGCTAGGTTATTATATTGTTCTGTTCTATAAGCGGGAAATTTAACAATATTTTTAAGCCAGAAAAACCTGACAAAATTTTTTCATAATGTATTTTATGTGTAAGAAGTATCTGCATTCAAATTAATACGATTGTGGATTCACAAAAAACTTAATTAAACGTTTAATTAAAAAAATTCATTAAACGATTTTTTTTTCTTTTTGCCCCTTTCTCTGACAGAGACCAGCGGTTCCATGGAGGAAAATATTATGCAGTGTGCCAACATATGCCCTTATATACGGCCTGTTTGGTCAATTTTGGTTAGGAAGTCATTTTCTATCGGTTCACGCGACATTTTTAGGAACTGTTCTTCACTATCCAATGGTTCAGGTAATTTTTTTGTTAACTGACTCAAAATTGTATTGGTGAAACAAGTGCCTTTCTTTTTCTGTAGAAGAATAATGAAATAAGGAGGAATTGCTCTTCTTACTAAAGACGTATTTTAAAACTAATTTCTAACGTTTTCATCATTGCAATTATTAACTTTTTCTTGTAATGTCACTATAACCTAACATTAATGTGGGATGCGAAATGAAAATACTGCTGATCACGGATAAAAACAAGAATTCTTAATTAGTAGCAATACTTCAAGTTTTGTATTCTACATTAAGCGATGCGTGATTAGTTTAAGTTTTATGATTTAAGAAACTCAACTGGCTATTCTGCTCGAAGTTCAGTTCGGAGCAAGGAGAGTTGCCTTTCTGGATGACTTCTAAGAGGGCAGTTATGTTTTGAACACGGGAAAATTCTTTTAGACACCATGTTACAACAGCTTCTTATTTCTTTCTTAAAACATCCCCAACAGCACGGGATCAGAACTTTTGATCTTCTACGGTACTGTTGGGACACGACTTGAGAGATTAAGTTCAAAAAAATTTCTTATGATTGAAGATCTACATCACTATTGTAGCAACCTAACATTAATGACAGTGACCAAGAAATCTTAGTTGCCAGTCACCCATGATGTTTTTCGCAAGAGACGGCATTTGAAACTTACTGCGCAGAGTAAAAACATCAGCTCTATTGCTCGTTCATAAAATGTAGTATAAGTTAGAACTGAAAGTGAATGTTATCGAAAAGTAACATACTTTCGTGGGCAGAGGTTTTAGTCTTTTCTCGCTTTTGTTTTGAGTAGTAACACTTAGAGAAAATATAGTCCTTTTTTAAAGTTAAAGAGAAATAGCGTAAGAAAGATCAAATGTCCAATAAATTTCTTCACTATCGTTTCGAAGTTAAGGGGATATTCTAGTGTAGAATTTTGAAAAATCAATTTTTTTTTTCGTATTTCCAAACTTTAGACATTCAAGAATATGCCATTAAAAGGATTTTTCAAAATTCCTATTATTTCATGAGTTATAGCCGTTTTAGTGATGTGGCATCGGTTCCGGTCAACACCCCTCTACCGCTACAAGTCAACAAAAGACGGTAGGCGTTCCAGAGTCCCTGCGGTTGAATATCCCTTTAAAATCTTTATTGTATAGTATCCCTTTTATATAAATCTATATTTAATTGAAGGCATAAAAACTTGTTTTGTTGGAATATTCTCCTTTTAGTTTTATTTTAAGTTAGGTTTTGAGCTAACCTTCGTGCCAACCTTCGTAGTTAGTATTTTTAATGAAGGTTTTATACCCATATTAAAATCTTAGATGTTATGGGAATCACGATTTGCCCAGAAGCTAATGCTTTTGCAGCGAGACGGGACGAAGCGCTTATCGTAAGTATTCTGTACCATTCTATAAGTAAAACTGCTGAAAACTTGTCTCAAAACTTTGAACGCGTTTTTCTCGAAACTACTTTTTCGAGCTGGTGGTAAGGATATCTCGAAGTCTAATGGACCGATTTACTTCAAATTTGGAGAGGTGGTTCTTTATACATCCCTTTATCGTGTGAACCTTGCCCAAAACTGTAACTTTTCCTTTAGTATTTTTAAAAAAATCGTAATTGTTAAAAAAAATATGCAAAAAATAAATTTTATTTCAAACAGCCGCCATTTTGTAAAAACTTTTTTTAAAAACTTATACAAGGTTCATACGATAGCGGCATCTATAATAATTAAGAATCCGTCTATTTTTTATTTTTCAGATCACCAGGAGGGTTGGAATAAGGCCCTGCAGGACACCCTCTTTTTTTTTGAATCCCCCACTTTGACTGCTCATAACTTTGTCAATTTTAATTATTATTTTTGGTAAATTTTCGTATGTAATAATAAAATATCAATAAACAAATGATAAAAAAATGAATAGTAAAAATATTTTTGTTTCCTTTGTACGGCGCTTCAAAAACCGGGCGAAATTCATGGCTCTACACTAGAATACCCCCTTAAGACAAATTCATAAGTGTGTGGAAATAGAGATGTTACAAAATGGTCTGAATGCCTTCAAATGCAATTTTATCACTTGCAGATAATATATGCGTCAGCTAGTTATGGGCCAAACTACGATAATAAAGTGTCCCCTTTGCAGCGAATATTATGTCTCTTTCCTTTAAATAGTTCAAATTATTAATTATTTTCTACGTGCATTTTTTAATAAATGCATAAGAAATGCTGAATACATTCACACATGAAAATTGCACCAAGGAATAAAATAAATGAGTGCAAAAAATAAAGAAATAAATAAAAATGATAATTCGTTGCGAAGAGGACAAAAATTCCAGTTATCGTGCTTTGGCCCTTATATTTCTTCTCACATATTAGAAAGAGCTCCCCGTTCACAATTCCATTATATTACCTAAACCTTCGTTTATTTTCTTGCAGAATGGAACACTGATTTCTGTGCCGTACTTGCTTTCCATGTTTTGTACTGTGTCATCGAGTTTTGTATCTTCAATTTTGAGCAAAGAAAACTACGTAAGCGTCAGTAAAATTAGAAAATCATTGAATCTTATTGGTGAGTTAAAATAAATTTTGTCATGTTAATTATTAACTAGTATTTCAAATCTATCAACAGGCAGAGAAAAAAATCTGCTCTCCAGGCGTATTGATTAAAAATTTGAATAGCTAACTCCCTATTTTACTAACTGATGTTTTTTATTTGCATGATGTTGTAAGATTGCATACTGTACAGCAAATAAATCTGCTGTTAAGTTTGTAAATTTAAGCAACTACTCATTTAACATTTAGTGCTCATTTAAATATTTAGTGCTCAATATTTAGTCACATTTTAAAACTCTTCCGTATATTGTTTCTAGGTAGTGTGATCTATTCCCTGTGCCTTACTCTTATGATTTTTACGAAATCTACAAATATAGTGACGATTATCAGCTCTATTGTTGGAATAGCTATGTTAGGGTTTACTTTTAGTGGTATAATGATCGTTCCTCTGGATATGACACCAACCTTTGCCGGTGAGTACTGAACCACTTATGTGGCAAAAATAATCGTTCACTCTCAGAAACGCATGCTCAAATCTCACGAAACTTTCGTCGTATTTGACAAAATGGCTTCGTGAAAAATGATCCGAGTAAACCTTTCGTCAAACTGCCGAAATTTGTGTAGTAACTTTTTAAAGTCACGTGATCGCGCGAGGGAAGTATCGTTGTAAATGATGAAATTTTCCTGACGATAGAAAAGTCTTCAAAAGTGACGATTTTATTTCTGAGAAGGTTTAGAGTAACGTTCAACGACTAACACTGAAAGAAAAAAATATAAGTAAATAATTCAAAATTTTAATTATTTAAAACAATTTCTCTGATTTCGAGTTCTAAATTAGTTTTTAAATGGGCATAATTTTTGCGTCACTTTAAATTGCTAAAAACGTTTCTTCCTATTAGTTAAGCAATGACCAATTTCTTAAATAATTTACACAAATAATAACTGTTTGATTACTTAAAATTAAGCCGCTTTTCGCCAATACTTTCTGAAACAGTTGCTAGACGAAAAAATTTTTATGTCATTTTAAACTGCAAGGTTTAAAAATTAAGTATACGCTGCCGGTATTAGCCAGATTTCAGTAAGTATTGTTGGACGAAAAAAAATTACAACGTTACTATTTACACTACAGACACGTGAAATGTGTCAATTTATCAGGAATAACGTACAGTATAAACATACAAAAATATTTATTTATTTTTTGAAATACGAAATGAATATTTGAAATTAAATTTCTTTTTTGATCTGAAACCATGTTGTATTTCGATGAAAAATTATTCTGGAGAAAGTGTAATGTGGATATCCAAGATTTTAACTGAAAATATTCAGTAAGCTTTTTTTTCTATGCTTAAAAAAACATTTAGCTGATGCTTTAGGGACTGTATACCATTAATGATTGCATACAATTCTACCTATTGGAAAAAAGTGACAAGGCTCAACGAAATCAAAATGTATACGTAAGCAGTTGCCAAAACTTACGTATTACGATGTATAATCTAGTTCTTACATCTTTAAAACAATTAAAGGCTTGTTTTCATGGCTTCATAAACTTCGACCTGTAAATTACATTATTAAAATAGTGATGTTCCCTTTTGAAATATCTAATGTTCTAATACTCCGATCTTACTCAAATTTAGTGTTTAGGCTAATTTAGGCACGTTGCATTCAATTCTGTAATCAAAATTATGGCATTCCATTTAAGGTTTTAAAGTTAATGCTCATTTTAATATGTATGCGGTTCTTTATCGAAATTTTATTTCAATAATTTAAAAGAATTCTTGATCAATGTCTATTCACCCTTTTTTTTTTTTTTGGGAGCGCACGATGGCTGAGCGTTTAGGAATGTTTCGGTTTTTTTTTCCTCTCCACTGCACATGATGTTCAAGAACGATTTATTTAGATAATTAAATTAGTATTTACATTGATTTATTTCAAACTGGTTCTGTAAATGCAGTTATTTTACAGGTTCTTTAAATGCTCTGAGTACAACAATCGCATCCATTGCTGGATTTATACTTCCTGTAGTGTGTGGCGTTATAACCAATGAAGAGGTAAATATTTTTTGACTCCAGAGTAACTGAAGACTCCATTCTCACGCGTGCCTACTTGTGCTTTCATTTCATCTTCCTTTTTGTTAACCCCTTCCCTCTCGTTCCCGTGAAAGTGACGGGCTGAGGTTTCGCTCGTCACTCTATTCTCACGCGTGCCTACTTGTGCTTTCATTTCATCTTCCTTTTTGTTAACCCCTTCCCTCTCGTTACCGTGAAAGTGACGGGCTGAGGTTTCGCTCGTCACTCTATTCTCACGCGTGCCTACTTGTGCTTTCATTTCATCTTCCTTTTTGTAAACCCCTTCCCTCTCGTTCCCGTGAAAGTGACGGGCTGAGGTTTCGCTCGTCACTCTATTCTCACGCGTGCCTACTTGTGCTTTCATTTCATCTTCCTTTTTGTTAACCCCTTCCCTCTCGTTACCGTGAAAGTGACGGGCTGAGGTTTCGCTCGTCACTCTATTCTCACGCGTGCCTACTTGTGCTTTCATTTCATCTTCCTTTTTGTTAACCCCTTCCCTCTCGTTACCGTGAAAGTGACGGGCTGAGGTTTCGCTCGTCACTCTATTCTCACGCGTACCTACTTGTGCTTTCATTTCATCTTCCTTTTTGTAAACCCCTTCCCTCTCGTTCCCGTGAAAGTGACGGGCTGAGGTTTCGCTCGTCACTCTATTCTCACGCGTGCCTACTTGTGCTTTCATTTCATCTTCCTTTTTGTTAACCCCTTCCCTCTCGTTACCGTGAAAGTGACGGGCTGAGGTTTCGCTCGTCACTCTATTCTCACGCGTGCCTACTTGTGCTTTCATTTCATCTTCCTTTTTGTAAACCCCTTCCCTCTCGTTCCCGTGAAAGTGACGGGCTGAGGTTTCGCTCGTCACTCTATTCTCACGCGTGCCTACTTGTGCTTTCATTTCATCTTCCTTTTTGTTAACCCCTTCCCTCTCGTTCCCGTGAAAGTGACGGGCTGAGGTTTCGCTCGTCACTCCATTCTCACGCGTACCTACTTGTGCTTTCATTTCATCTTCCTTTTTGTTAACCCCTTCCCTCTCGTTTCTAAGTGACGGGCTGAGGTTTCGCTCGTCACTCTATTCTCACGCGTGCCTACTTGTGCTTTCATTTCATCTTCCTTTTTGTTAACCCCTTCCCTCTCGTTCCCGTGAAAGTGACGGGCTGAGGTTTCGCTCGTCACTCTATTCTCACGCGTGCCTACTTGTGCTTTCATTTCATCTTCCTTTTTGTTAACCCCTTCCCTCTCGTTCCCGTGAAAGTGACGGGCTGAGGTTTCGCTCGTCACTCCATTCTCACGCGTACCTACTTGTGCTTTCATTTCATCTTCCTTTTTGTTAACCCCTTCCCTCTCGTTTCTAAGTGACGGGCTGAGGTTTCGCCTTCTATTTCTCGCTCCCGTGACATGTGCGGGCTGGAGTGTTTAAAATTTTAAAATAAAAACAAATCAAAAATTTAAATGAATATATATATATATATGTATATATATATATATATATTGTTACTCATATTTTTATATGATTTTCAGGGATAAAAAAATAGGCACTTTTATGACCGTTTTCTTGAAAATTATCCGACCGTTAAGGAGTTAACTACCTGTTTTATCTGAAATTAAAGTTCTTAGAATGCATGCGATGCAATAACTGTTCTTAAAAATTTAAGAACTTACTATTTTCTCTATTAAATAACTTAAATAATTCTTCGAACTTTTTGTAAGAATTTTATTGAATTGAAAATTCCCATGTGACATTACAGTAGAGCCTCGGTTATCCAAGCCCCGATTAACTAAATTCCGGCTTAACCGAAGTACATTTGCCCTTAAAAAAATTTTTTTTTGGCGGCCGATGGCGGCGTTACTGATTGACGCAAGTCATCCAATTATTGTCTGGTGATATAAAGAGCTAGAACCAAAGACAATTCCAACAGACCTTCTACGGCTACAATCATTTCGTAAAACAGCAGCGAAGAAGCGAGGAGATATATATATACTATATACATACTTCTTCAAAAGATAACTTTAGCCAGCGGCGGACTGGCTATGCGGGCATTCGGGCAAATGCCCGGTGGGCCGGTCCAACCTGGGCCGGTCGCAAAATATCTATCTTTTTTCAATAAAGTATACAGCTTTTACAATGTTCATAAAAAAACGGGGACCAAAACTTTGCCGTAACCCGGGCTTCAGAGAGTGCAATGGGGCAAAATCTCTAGGGTCTGGCCGTTGGGTAACAAGGGGGAGGGGGCAGAATTTCTCAGATCCAGCGGGTCCCTTATAGACAACCTAAACGGCTGCCCGAGGAAAAAAATGATTATGTTTTATTTTTAAAATTTGAAAATAAATAAATAAAATACATCAGTTTTGCGCTTTAGGCTACCGCCGAAGTCGTCTATATAGACGAGCTCTCGAGACTGGCTTGAGAAATTCTCAGAGCCGACTCGTCCATATAGAAAACCTAGGCGGCCGTCTGTTATGCAAACTTTTGAGAGCCGCAAAATTGATGTTTTTGATTATGAGCAGTGCAGGCGGGGGACGCTAAGGCGGCGAGGCGATTGCCTCACGGCGCAACACCCTAAAGGACGGCAGCTAATTAACATATTACGTATTATTGGCCCAATGGTGAATAAGAAAAATTGATCTATCTTTTAAACACTTAATATTGTTCAAATACATATCTACATACTTACTGACAATATTTTTAATCCCTACAAGCTACAAAATACGGCCCTGAGAATTTCTTAATCCAGGTGATGCAAATTCTTAGGGGCGGCCCCAGAGAATTTCTCTCCGGCCAGTTGTCTCAGCCGATTGTCTCACTGCGCAACGCCCTAAAGTGCGGCGACTGTTAACAGCTAATTTATATACAGTATGGGACCTCAAAACCGGAACTCTCGGGGCCGCCATCTTTCCAGCTTTCGGAATTTTCCGGATTTTGGGTTCTCATTCAAAAAAAAGTAGTAAGTAGCATCAGAGCTCAAATAATTTGTTCTGGAAGTTTTTACTAGCATTTTGCTTCTTTATAGTATTTTTGGTCACTGGCGTAGATAAGGGGGGGACAATCCCCCCCCCCCCCGAAATTTTGACTTAGATACTTAGACTTAGAGGGACCCCACCGAAATGATGGTGTCCGAAAACTTTTTTTGAGACCTTAACTCTCTTTACGCTTTATACTATTCTAAAAATATGCTTTTTAAATAATAATTGAATAGAGTGAACACTGAAAAAAAAAAAAAAAAAAAAAGCGCGATAAAATGCAAAAAAAAAAAAAATCAATTTTGGGGCCTTTGGGTTATAGGGTCGTACTAGGTCGCACCTAGGGTTGCAAGTTTGTCACAGAAAAAAGAGCCGGAAATTCGCGGCAAATTGCGCGAAATGTTCGCGAGAACACAAATATGATGTAATAAAACTAGAATGTCTCCAATTAAATTTTATGCAATATTTAGGCAGTTAATTAAATGTAGAGCATTTTGGTACAAAATATTATACATGATTAAATTATTTTCTTTAATGCTTCGCCGTTATAACTTAACACGTTTTTATATGTAGAAAAGGACCGTTCAGCATCTGCGCTATTAGACGGAACTGACAAACATCGGATTGCCACTTTGGACAGGTTGGGAATACTTTCTCTTTTGAATTTCCAGAGTTGAATTGCCCTCCTTCAACGTGTTACTGATTTTTGGAGGGGGGTATCATAGGGTTATTGTTAACAATGGAACAACTATCAACTTCGTCAAAAACATTTAAATATTTGTATTGATTTGGATCAAAAACTTCCTCTAAACATGAGGGGAATTATCTATAACTAGTTTTTAGTTATTTTTCTATTGATGAACTCTTCTAAAAGTTTAGTACATCTGTTATATATTTTAAAACTTCAGAACAGTATAAATTGCCGTTAAAGTGTAAGTAAAAAACAAAATAAGTCTCAAATTTTAAACAATTTGCGCACAAATCGTGGTATTTTCTTAAAAAAATCGCAGATTTTAGGAAACAGCTTTAAAAATCGAGGGAATTCACGGAGTGACAAATTTGCACCTCTAATCGTACCACTTTCCTAGTGGTTTATCCCCTAAATACCTCGCAAGCCCAAACCTGAAATGATTTTATATAGTACATCGATTAAATGTAGGCTTTTCGTTGCTATCGCAATTGGTTTTAATAATTTTCTTTTAATTTTAAGCAAAGAATATATATTTTTTTAAACTATCATGAAATGCTCCAGTTGAGATTAAATTCTGGTGAGCTAAAATGCATGAAAAATTTTGGAAAATCTTTGGTTTGGCAGCATTTTCGGGAAGGTTTTGATTCGCAGTCGAATTTAAAACTAGAATATATTCAGTGCAACTCTTGCAGTTATGAGACCTACTAATATTAGATATGGGTCTCTAGTCTGGAGAAGATTGAAAATGAAAGTGGACACACACAAACTAGCGAAGAAACATTATTAGAATAAAAAAAAGGAAGCTGGAAATAGCTTTCAAATGCAAGCAATCCGAACTTTTTACAATAAATTTATCTAAACTAGAATCTTTCCCATGAATGTTCACAATGCTCCTTCGTTTAACAATTTTATCAACGTTTCATGCCCAGAGCGGAAGAAAGACCCTCTTATGACTTCTTCCTTTTACAAGCACCACAGGGGATTGCGCTAATTGCTCTCCACTTTCTAAACCCTACTGACCATTCAATAATGCCTCAGCTGCATATACAGAAACAGATGCGTAGAACAGGAAGATGGGGAGATAGTGGGAGATAAAATGATAGTTTCTTTCTCAATCTCTCCTCTCCCCTAATAACAAATGGTACTGTAGCCATAAAAAGGCTATTTTCTCACGTTCTTTAAGCATAAACTATTCTAATTTAAATGGTTTTTTCCCCCAATGGTCGTTTACTTTGCCTGTAGGTTGTTGTATGAATATTTTACTATGAGCTCGAGCCCACCCACTTTCCTCTCGTGAAAGCTGTATCCACCACCTCCACTCCTTATGCGTCGGTGGGTCGGTCTGTCCTGCGCATTTTTTTTTTTTTTTTTAGAATTCCAACCCAATATATTTAGGGAAGTGCATTGAATGAGAAGCAACATTTACGCGAGCATAAACCTATTACAAGCTTTTTTAATTCGAAAGAGAAAATTGATGATGATTGTTATAAAAAGAGAAAGTTGATGTCCTCTGAAGAAGTACAATCTGCTGAATTAGATTTCGTTTCACTAGACACTTCCTGAAGGTAATTTTATTTTTGCCGCTTTTAGTACTAATGCATTATCTAACTAGAAGTTCCGTCCAGAACTATACGAGCCTACTTTCCGTTAAAAACCAACTTCAAACTTAATATCCAGCTATCTCTCTTTCTAATTTAGCTTTAGTTCTTATTACTTCAAATACCTTTTTCGACGGTTAATACATATTCATTCATTCATTATTCATTCTTTCATTTATTCATTTACTCATTAATGTATTTATTCACTCATTTATTTATTTTTCCATTCGTTCACTCATTTATTTATTTTAGAATTTATTCACTCATTTATTCATCCAAAAATATCCTTAGAAATCCCGATGAAAAAATTTCATATGAAAATAGGCTCCCTTAGTTCCGATTGAACTTCGTATTTGTACATGTTCTACGTCATAAAATCTTTCCGATGAAGTTGGTTCCAAGCAGATCCGTCTGTTAGATCATGATTTATATAACATTGAAAATTCATCGTAGGGTTTAACTTAATTTTTTTTCTTTTTTAAGCTCTTCGAAAATGAATAAAGGTTGTTCAAATCAAAAAATCTTTTACTCTGAAAGCTTCTAGTATGCTTGTTCATAGGAGCTTGGATCCTACGCCCAGAGTTCACATAATTTGCCCATAGGCGCTAATGTTGAGATTTTTTGAACCAGCGGCGGACTGGCTATGCGGGCATTCGGGCAAATGCCCGGTGGGCCGGTCCAATCTGGGCCGGTTGCAAAATATCTATCTTTTTCTTATAATGTATACAGCTTTTACAATGTTCATAAAAAAACGGGGACCAAAACTTTGCCGTAATCCGGGCTTCAGAGAATGCAATGCAGCAATGGGGCAAAATCTCTAGGGTCTGACCGTTGGGCCACAAGGTAGGGGGGGGGGGGATTTTTCAGGGCCGGCTGGTCTCTTATAGACAACCTAAACGGCTGCCTGAGGAGCAAAAATGATTATGTTTTATTTTTAAATTCTGAAAATAAATAAATAAAATACATCAGTTTTGCGCTTTAGGCTACCGCCTAAGTTGTGAGCGAGTTCTCGGGGCTGGGCTTGAGGAATTCTCAGGGCCGGCTCGGCTCGTCCATATAGAAAACCTAGGCGGCCGTCTGTTATGCAAACTTTTGAGAGCCGCAAAATTGATGTTTTTAATTTTGAGCAGTGCAGGCGGGGAAGCTAAGGCAGGGGAGGTTACATTAACTTAACACGTTTTCATATGTAGAAAAGGACCGTTCAGCATCTGCGCTATTAGTCGGAACTGACAAACACCGGATTGCCACTTTGGACAGGTTGGGAACACTTTCTCACTTGAATTTCCAGAATTGAATTGCCCTCCTTCAACGTGTAACTCATTGGGAGAGGGGAGTATCATAGGGTTATTGTTAACAATGGAACAACTATCAACTTCGTCAAAAACATTTAAATATTTGTATTGATTTGGAGCAAAAACTTCCTCTAAATATGAGTGGTATTATCTATAACTAGTTTTATAGTTATTTTTCTATTGATGAATTCTTCTAAAAGTTTGGTACATCTGTTATACATTTTAAAACTTCAGAACAGTATAAATTGCCGTTAAAGTGCAAGTAAAAACCAAATAAGTCTCAAATTTTAAACAATTTGCGCACAAATCGTGGTATTTTTTTTATAAAATCGCAGATTTTAGGAAACAGCTTTAAAAATCGAGGGAATTCACGGAGTGACAAACTTGCACCCCTAATCGTACCATTTTCCTAGCGGTTTCTCCCCTAAATACCTCGCAATCCCGAGCCCGCCCGAACCTGAAATGATTTTATGTAGTACATCGATTAAATGTAGGCTTTTTGTTGCTATCACAATTGGTTCTAATGATTTTCTTTTAATTTTAAGTAAAAAATATATATATTTTTAAACTATCATGAAATGCTCCCGTTGAGATTAAATTCTGGTGAGCTAAAATGCATGAAAAATGTTGGAAAAGTTTTATTTGGCAGCATTTTCGGGAAGGTTTTCATTCGCAGTCGAATTTAAAACTAGAATATATTCAGTGCAACTCTTGCAGTTATGAGACCTACTAATATTAGATATGGGTCTCTACTCTGCAGAAGATTGAAAATGAAAGTGTTCGCACACAAGACTAGCAAAAAACATTATTAGAATAAAAAAAAAAAAAAAAAAGCTGGAAATAGCTTTCAAATGCAAGCAATCCGAACTTTTAACAATAAATTTATCTAAACTAGAATATTTCCCATGACTGTTCACAATGCTCCCAGGGCCCGAAGTCCCTTACTATGTTTCATGCCCAGAGCGGAAGAAAGACCCTTTTATGACTTCTTCCTTTTAAGAAGGGGCTTTCAAGCACCACAGGGGATTGCGTTAATTGCTCTCCACTTTCAACTTTTTAACCCCAATCACTACTGACCATTCAATAATAACGCCTCAGCTGCATATACAGAAACAGGTGCGCAGAGCATGAAGATGGGAGATAGTGGG
The DNA here is from genome assembly GCA_038502835.1 of Octonoba sinensis. Classification (NCBI taxonomy): domain Eukaryota; kingdom Metazoa; phylum Arthropoda; class Arachnida; order Araneae; family Uloboridae; genus Octonoba; species Octonoba sinensis. Next base: position 50,579,499 of record CM076601.1, on the reverse strand, counting down.
AGATAAAATGCTCGAGTTTCTTTCTCAATCTATCCTCTTTCCTAACAAATGGTACTGTAGCCGTAGCCATAAAAAGGCTATTTTCTCACGTTATTTAAGCATAAACTATTCTAATTTAAAGGGTTTTTTCCCCCAATGGTTGTTTACTATGCATGTAGGTTGTTGTATGAATATTTTACCATGAGCTGGAGCCCACCCACTTTCCTCTCGTGAAAGCTGTATCCACAATCTCCATCCCTTATGCATCGGTGGGTCGGTCTGTCCTGCGCATTTTTTTTTTTTCCAGAATTCAAACCCAATATATTTAGGGAAGTGCATTGAATGAGACGCAATATTGAAGCGAGCATAAACCTATTACAAGCTTTTTTAATTCGAAAGAGAAAATAGATGATGATTGCTATAAAAAGAGAAAGCTGAGGTCCTCTGAAGAAGTACAATCTGCTGAATCAGAATTAGGTTCACTAGACACTTCCTGAAGGTAATTTTATTTTTTCCGCTTTTAGTACTAATGCATTATCTAACAAGAAGTTCCGTCCAGAACTAGACGAGCCTACTTTCCGTTAAAAACCAACTTCAAACTTATAATCCTGCTATCTCTCTTTCTCATTTAGCTTTAGTTCTAATTACTTCAAATATTTTTTTCAACGGTAAATACATATTCATTCACTCATCATTCATTCTTTCATTTATTCAGTCATTCATTATTCGTTCTTTCATTTATTCAGTCATTCATTTACTCATTAATGTATTTATTCACTCATTTATTTATTTTTCCATACGTTCACTCATTTATTTATTTTAGAATTTATTCACTCATTTATTCATTCAAAAATATCCTTAGAAATCCCTATGAAAAAATTTCATATGAAAATAGGCTCCCTTAGTTCCGATTGAACTTCGTATTTGTACATGTTCTACGTCATAAAATCTTTCCGATAAAGTTTGTTCCAAGCAAATGCGTCTGTTAGATCATGAATTACATAAGGTTGAAAATTCCCCGTAGGGGTTATGTTATTATTATTATTTTTTTGAACTGTTCGAAAATGAATAAAGGTTGTTCAAATCAAAAAATCTTTTACTCTGAGAGCTTTTTCCGGTAAGCTTGTTCATAGGAGCTTGTATTCTACGTTCAGAGTTCACATAATTTGCCCATAGGCGCTAATGTGCTTTCATTTCATCTTCCTTTTTGTTAACCCCTTCCCTCTCGTTACCGTGAAAGTGACGGGCTGAGGTTTCGCTCGTCACTCTATTCTCACGCGTGCCTACTTGTGCTTTCATTTCATCTTCCTTTTTGTAAACCCCTTCCCTCTCGTTCCCGTGAAAGTGACGGGCTGAGGTTTCGCTCGTCACTCTATTCTCACGCGTGCCTACTTGTGCTTTCATTTCATCTTCCTTTTTGTTAACCCCTTCCCTCTCGTTCCCGTGAAAGTGACGGGCTGAGGTTTCGCTCGTCACTCCATTCTCACGCGTACCTACTTGTGCTTTCATTTCATCTTCCTTTTTGTTAACCCCTTCCCTCTCGTTTCTAAGTGACGGGCTGAGGTTTCGCTCGTCACTCTATTCTCACGCGTGCCTACTTGTGCTTTCATTTCATCTTCCTTTTTGTTAACCCCTTCCCTCTCGTTCCCGTGAAAGTGACGGGCTGAGGTTTCGCTCGTCACTCTATTCTCACGCGTGCCTACTTGTGCTTTCATTTCATCTTCCTTTTTGTTAACCCCTTCCCTCTCGTTCCCGTGAAAGTGACGGGCTGAGGTTTCGCTCGTCACTCCATTCTCACGCGTACCTACTTGTGCTTTCATTTCATCTTCCTTTTTGTTAACCCCTTCCCTCTCGTTTCTAAGTGACGGGCTGAGGTTTCGCCTTCTATTTCTCGCTCCCGTGACATGTGCGGGCTGGAGTGTTTAAAATTTTAAAATAAAAACAAATCAAAAATTTAAATGAATATATATATATATATGTATATATATATATATATATTGTTACTCATATTTTTATATGATTTTCAGGGATAAAAAAATAGGCACTTTTATGACCGTTTTCTTGAAAATTATCCGACCGTTAAGGAGTTAACTACCTGTTTTATCTGAAATTAAAGTTCTTAGATTGCATGCGATGCAATAACTGTTCTTAAAAATTTAAGAACTTACTATTTTCTCTATTAAATAACTTAAATAATTCTTCGAACTTTTTGTAAGAATTTTATTGAATTGAAAATTCCCATGTGACATTACAGTAGAGCCTCGGTTATCCAAGCCCCGATTAACTAAATTCCGGCTTAACCGAAGTACATTTGCCCTTAAAAAAATTTTTTTTTGGCGGCCGATGGCGGCGTTACTGATTGACGCAAGTCATCCAATTATTGTCTGGTGATATAAAGAGCTAGAACCAAAGACAATTCCAACAGACCTTCTACGGCTACAATCATTTCGTAAAACAGCAGCGAAGAAGCGAGGAGATATATATATACTATATACATACTTCTTCAAAAGATAACTTTAGCCAGCGGCGGACTGGCTATGCGGGCATTCGGGCAAATGCCCGGTGGGCCGGTCCAACCTGGGCCGGTCGCAAAATATCTATCTTTTTTCAATAAAGTATACAGCTTTTACAATGTTCATAAAAAAACGGGGACCAAAACTTTGCCGTAACCCGGGCTTCAGAGAGTGCAATGGGGCAAAATCTCTAGGGTCTGGCCGTTGGGTAACAAGGGGGAGGGGGCAGAATTTCTCAGATCCAGCGGGTCCCTTATAGACAACCTAAACGGCTGCCCGAGGAAAAAAATGATTATGTTTTATTTTTAAAATTTGAAAATAAATAAATAAAATACATCAGTTTTGCGCTTTAGGCTACCGCCGAAGTCGTCTATATAGACGAGCTCTCGAGACTGGCTTGAGAAATTCTCAGAGCCGACTCGTCCATATAGAAAACCTAGGCGGCCGTCTGTTATGCAAACTTTTGAGAGCCGCAAAATTGATGTTTTTGATTATGAGCAGTGCAGGCGGGGGACGCTAAGGCGGCGAGGCGATTGCCTCACGGCGCAACACCCTAAAGGACGGCAGCTAATTAACATATTACGTATTATTGGCCCAATGGTGAATAAGAAAAATTGATCTATCTTTTAAACACTTAATATTGTTCAAATACATATCTACATACTTACTGACAATATTTTTAATCCCTACAAGCTACAAAATACGGCCCTGAGAATTTCTTAATCCAGGTGATGCAAATTCTTAGGGGCGGCCCCAGAGAATTTCTCTCCGGCCAGTTGTCTCAGCCGATTGTCTCACTGCGCAACGCCCTAAAGTGCGGCGACTGTTAACAGCTAATTTATATACAGTATGGGACCTCAAAACCGGAACTCTCGGGGCCGCCATCTTTCCAGCTTTCGGAATTTTCCGGATTTTGGGTTCTCATTCAAAAAAAAGTAGTAAGTAGCATCAGAGCTCAAATAATTTGTTCTGGAAGTTTTTACTAGCATTTTGCTTCTTTATAGTATTTTTGGTCACTGGCGTAGATAAGGGGGGGACAACCCCCCCCCCCCCCCCGAAATTTTGACTTAGATACTTAGACTTAGAGGGACCCCACCGAAATGATGGTGTCCGAAAACTTTTTTTGAGACCTTAACTCTCTTTACGCTTTATACTATTCTAAAAATATGCTTTTTAAATAATAATTGAATAGAGTGAACACTGAAAAAAAAAAAAAAAAAAAGCGCGATAAAATGCAAAAAAAAAAAAAATCAATTTTGGGGCCTTTGGGTTATAGGGTCGTACTAGGTCGCACCTAGGGTTGCAAGTTTGTCACAGAAAAAAGAGCCGGAAATTCGCGGCAAATTGCGCGAAATGTTCGCGAGAACACAAATATGATGTAATAAAACTAGAATGTCTCCAATTAAATTTTATGCAATATTTAGGCAGTTAATTAAATGTAGAGCATTTTGGTACAAAATATTATACATGATTAAATTATTTTCTTTAATGCTTCGCCGTTATAACTTAACACGTTTTTATATGTAGAAAAGGACCGTTCAGCATCTGCGCTATTAGACGGAACTGACAAACATCGGATTGCCACTTTGGACAGGTTGGGAATACTTTCTCTTTTGAATTTCCAGAGTTGAATTGCCCTCCTTCAACGTGTTACTGATTTTTGGAGGGGGGTATCATAGGGTTATTGTTAACAATGGAACAACTATCAACTTCGTCAAAAACATTTAAATATTTGTATTGATTTGGATCAAAAACTTCCTCTAAACATGAGGGGAATTATCTATAACTAGTTTTTAGTTATTTTTCTATTGATGAACTCTTCTAAAAGTTTAGTACATCTGTTATATATTTTAAAACTTCAGAACAGTATAAATTGCCGTTAAAGTGTAAGTAAAAAACAAAATAAGTCTCAAATTTTAAACAATTTGCGCACAAATCGTGGTATTTTCTTAAAAAAATCGCAGATTTTAGGAAACAGCTTTAAAAATCGAGGGAATTCACGGAGTGACAAATTTGCACCTCTAATCGTACCACTTTCCTAGTGGTTTATCCCCTAAATACCTCGCAAGCCCAAACCTGAAATGATTTTATATAGTACATCGATTAAATGTAGGCTTTTCGTTGCTATCGCAATTGGTTTTAATAATTTTCTTTTAATTTTAAGCAAAGAATATATATTTTTTTAAACTATCATGAAATGCTCCAGTTGAGATTAAATTCTGGTGAGCTAAAATGCATGAAAAATTTTGGAAAATCTTTGGTTTGGCAGCATTTTCGGGAAGGTTTTGATTCGCAGTCGAATTTAAAACTAGAATATATTCAGTGCAACTCTTGCAGTTATGAGACCTACTAATATTAGATATGGGTCTCTAGTCTGGAGAAGATTGAAAATGAAAGTGGACACACACAAACTAGCGAAGAAACATTATTAGAATAAAAAAAAGGAAGCTGGAAATAGCTTTCAAATGCAAGCAATCCGAACTTTTTACAATAAATTTATCTAAACTAGAATCTTTCCCATGAATGTTCACAATGCTCCTTCGTTTAACAATTTTATCAACGTTTCATGCCCAGAGCGGAAGAAAGACCCTCTTATGACTTCTTCCTTTTACAAGCACCACAGGGGATTGCGCTAATTGCTCTCCACTTTCTAAACCCTACTGACCATTCAATAATGCCTCAGCTGCATATACAGAAACAGATGCGTAGAACAGGAAGATGGGGAGATAGTGGGAGATAAAATGATAGTTTCTTTCTCAATCTCTCCTCTCCCCTAATAACAAATGGTACTGTAGCCATAAAAAGGCTATTTTCTCACGTTCTTTAAGCATAAACTATTCTAATTTAAATGGTTTTTTCCCCCAATGGTCGTTTACTTTGCCTGTAGGTTGTTGTATGAATATTTTACTATGAGCTCGAGCCCACCCACTTTCCTCTCGTGAAAGCTGTATCCACCACCTCCACTCCTTATGCGTCGGTGGGTCGGTCTGTCCTGCGCATTTTTTTTTTTTTTTTTAGAATTCCAACCCAATATATTTAGGGAAGTGCATTGAATGAGAAGCAACATTTACGCGAGCATAAACCTATTACAAGCTTTTTTAATTCGAAAGAGAAAATTGATGATGATTGTTATAAAAAGAGAAAGTTGATGTCCTCTGAAGAAGTACAATCTGCTGAATTAGATTTCGTTTCACTAGACACTTCCTGAAGGTAATTTTATTTTTGCCGCTTTTAGTACTAATGCATTATCTAACTAGAAGTTCCGTCCAGAACTATACGAGCCTACTTTCCGTTAAAAACCAACTTCAAACTTAATATCCAGCTATCTCTCTTTCTAATTTAGCTTTAGTTCTTATTACTTCAAATACCTTTTTCGACGGTTAATACATATTCATTCATTCATTATTCATTCTTTCATTTATTCATTTACTCATTAATGTATTTATTCACTCATTTATTTATTTTTCCATTCGTTCACTCATTTATTTATTTTAGAATTTATTCACTCATTTATTCATCCAAAAATATCCTTAGAAATCCCGATGAAAAAATTTCATATGAAAATAGGCTCCCTTAGTTCCGATTGAACTTCGTATTTGTACATGTTCTACGTCATAAAATCTTTCCGATGAAGTTGGTTCCAAGCAGATCCGTCTGTTAGATCATGATTTATATAACATTGAAAATTCATCGTAGGGTTTAACTTAATTTTTTTTCTTTTTTAAGCTCTTCGAAAATGAATAAAGGTTGTTCAAATCAAAAAATCTTTTACTCTGAAAGCTTCTAGTATGCTTGTTCATAGGAGCTTGGATCCTACGCCCAGAGTTCACATAATTTGCCCATAGGCGCTAATGTTGAGATTTTTTGAACCAGCGGCGGACTGGCTATGCGGGCATTCGGGCAAATGCCCGGTGGGCCGGTCCAATCTGGGCCGGTTGCAAAATATCTATCTTTTTCTTATAATGTATACAGCTTTTACAATGTTCATAAAAAAACGGGGACCAAAACTTTGCCGTAATCCGGGCTTCAGAGAATGCAATGCAGCAATGGGGCAAAATCTCTAGGGTCTGACCGTTGGGCCACAAGGTAGGGGGGGGGGGATTTTTCAGGGCCGGCTGGTCTCTTATAGACAACCTAAACGGCTGCCTGAGGAGCAAAAATGATTATGTTTTATTTTTAAATTCTGAAAATAAATAAATAAAATACATCAGTTTTGCGCTTTAGGCTACCGCCTAAGTTGTGAGCGAGTTCTCGGGGCTGGGCTTGAGGAATTCTCAGGGCCGGCTCGGCTCGTCCATATAGAAAACCTAGGCGGCCGTCTGTTATGCAAACTTTTGAGAGCCGCAAAATTGATGTTTTTAATTTTGAGCAGTGCAGGCGGGGAAGCTAAGGCAGGGGAGGTTACATTAACTTAACACGTTTTCATATGTAGAAAAGGACCGTTCAGCATCTGCGCTATTAGTCGGAACTGACAAACACCGGATTGCCACTTTGGACAGGTTGGGAACACTTTCTCACTTGAATTTCCAGAATTGAATTGCCCTCCTTCAACGTGTAACTCATTGGGAGAGGGGAGTATCATAGGGTTATTGTTAACAATGGAACAACTATCAACTTCGTCAAAAACATTTAAATATTTGTATTGATTTGGAGCAAAAACTTCCTCTAAATATGAGTGGTATTATCTATAACTAGTTTTATAGTTATTTTTCTATTGATGAATTCTTCTAAAAGTTTGGTACATCTGTTATACATTTTAAAACTTCAGAACAGTATAAATTGCCGTTAAAGTGCAAGTAAAAACCAAATAAGTCTCAAATTTTAAACAATTTGCGCACAAATCGTGGTATTTTTTTTTATAAAATCGCAGATTTTAGGAAACAGCTTTAAAAATCGAGGGAATTCACGGAGTGACAAACTTGCACCCCTAATCGTACCATTTTCCTAGCGGTTTCTCCCCTAAATACCTCGCAATCCCGAGCCCGCCCGAACCTGAAATGATTTTATGTAGTACATCGATTAAATGTAGGCTTTTTGTTGCTATCACAATTGGTTCTAATGATTTTCTTTTAATTTTAAGTAAAAAATATATATATTTTTAAACTATCATGAAATGCTCCCGTTGAGATTAAATTCTGGTGAGCTAAAATGCATGAAAAATGTTGGAAAAGTTTTATTTGGCAGCATTTTCGGGAAGGTTTTCATTCGCAGTCGAATTTAAAACTAGAATATATTCAGTGCAACTCTTGCAGTTATGAGACCTACTAATATTAGATATGGGTCTCTACTCTGCAGAAGATTGAAAATGAAAGTGTTCGCACACAAGACTAGCAAAAAACATTATTAGAATAAAAAAAAAAAAGAAGCTGGAAATAGCTTTCAAATGCAAGCAATCCGAACTTTTAACAATAAATTTATCTAAACTAGAATATTTCCCATGACTGTTCACAATGCTCCCAGGGCCCGAAGTCCCTTACTATGTTTCATGCCCAGAGCGGAAGAAAGACCCTTTTATGACTTCTTCCTTTTAAGAAGGGGCTTTCAAGCACCACAGGGGATTGCGTTAATTGCTCTCCACTTTCAACTTTTTAACCCCAATCACTACTGACCATTCAATAATAACGCCTCAGCTGCATATACAGAAACAGGTGCGCAGAGCATGAAGATGGGAGATAGTGGGAGATAAAATGCTCGAGTTTCTTTCTCAATCTATCCTCTTTCCTAACAAATGGTACTGTAGCCGTAGCCATAAAAAGGCTATTTTCTCACGTTATTTAAGCATAAACTATTCTAATTTAAAGGGTTTTTTCCCCCAATGGTTGTTTACTATGCATGTAGGTTGTTGTATGAATATTTTACCATGAGCTGGAGCCCACCCACTTTCCTCTCGTGAAAGCTGTATCCACAATCTCCATCCCTTATGCATCGGTGGGTCGGTCTGTCCTGCGCATTTTTTTTTTTTCCAGAATTCAAACCCAATATATTTAGGGAAGTGCATTGAATGAGACGCAATATTGAAGCGAGCATAAACCTATTACAAGCTTTTTTAATTCGAAAGAGAAAATAGATGATGATTGCTATAAAAAGAGAAAGCTGAGGTCCTCTGAAGAAGTACAATCTGCTGAATCAGAATTAGGTTCACTAGACACTTCCTGAAGGTAATTTTATTTTTTCCGCTTTTAGTACTAATGCATTATCTAACAAGAAGTTCCGTCCAGAACTAGACGAGCCTACTTTCCGTTAAAAACCAACTTCAAACTTATAATCCTGCTATCTCTCTTTCTCATTTAGCTTTAGTTCTAATTACTTCAAATATTTTTTTCAACGGTAAATACATATTCATTCACTCATCATTCATTCTTTCATTTATTCAGTCATTCATTATTCGTTCTTTCATTTATTCAGTCATTCATTTACTCATTAATGTATTTATTCACTCATTTATTTATTTTTCCATACGTTCACTCATTTATTTATTTTAGAATTTATTCACTCATTTATTCATTCAAAAATATCCTTAGAAATCCCTATGAAAAAATTTCATATGAAAATAGGCTCCCTTAGTTCCGATTGAACTTCGTATTTGTACATGTTCTACGTCATAAAATCTTTCCGATAAAGTTTGTTCCAAGCAAATGCGTCTGTTAGATCATGAATTACATAAGGTTGAAAATTCCCCGTAGGGGTTATGTTATTATTATTATTTTTTTGAACTGTTCGAAAATGAATAAAGGTTGTTCAAATCAAAAAATCTTTTACTCTGAGAGCTTTTTCCGGTAAGCTTGTTCATAGGAGCTTGTATTCTACGTTCAGAGTTCACATAATTTGCCCATAGGCGCTAATGTTGAGATTTTTTGAACTATTCAAAATTAAGCGAAAAAATGGGCAAATCAAAAGCATACTTTCAAAATTTTCATTTTTCAGTCTTTATTTAATTACTTCACTTATTTTAACTTTTTCTTTATTTTTAACGATATTTTCACGATACATTTAGCTTTCTTTCATGCTTTATTAATTTTGTTTAAAACTTTGACGGGAAAGTAGGCTAAAAATGATAATGGGACAAAAGTTATCAGTTGAGATTAAAAATAGTTCTATGTTCTATGTGACAAAATTTTTTACTCCTGTAACTTCGTTAAGTTTGGTAAGTTTTATTTTTATTTTATTTTTATGTTTTTTGTTAAAGGTATTCTTATTTTATTGCATATTTAACTTTCTGTATTAGCAGTTTTTTAAAACATTTGGATTGACTTAACAGTTTTAGTCTTTCCATTGTATTCACTCAGACTGGAGATTCAGAAATTGTCCTGCTCGTTAATCACCTTCCTTCCCAAGGCACGTAAACTTGATCAGTGTTTAATTTTTAACATAATATTGTATTTTTCTCTTGTATTTTCCCCTAATACAGCTTCAGTTCTAGTTAAATTCTGTATGAAGCGAAAATTATATAAAAACGTGAATCAGATTGTTTTCAAGTTGATAAATATGTTTTTTTCCCTTCAATTTTCACATTAAAATGAGTCTACTTAGAAACTCCATTTATAATAATTTTTTTAATCAACAATTTGACCAATTGTTTCCGTAAAATTAACTGCGAGAAATCGACCTTCCTCCAGAAGAACCCCCCACCCCCACCCGAAATTGGGGTCTAACTACGCCACTGTTTTTGGTTATCGTATGCACTCACCTATAAGTCATGAAATTATCACAAAAAACGAAGTTGGAGTTGGCTTACATTCGAAGGCAAAACCTCGAAAAACCTAGACTTTTCCCGATATTATTTTAATCTCTTAACAATAAAAGAAAAGAATTCCGGTAATTTCTGATATGATTTTCTATTCTCTAGTTACTTAATTACAGTAAAAGATCAGACGATCGGGGAAATGCGAGAAACGCCGAATTTCAATTTCGCGAATGTTCTGTATCGTGAGAAAATTAGAGCTCATTAAAAAAAAAAAAAAAAATGTAATAAAACAACAAAAAATAAAAAAAGCAAAATTTAATGATATTAACTCCCAATTAAAGCAACAATTAATTACATTAATTCTAATCGCAAAAACGAACCCTTTTCAGAAAATCGAGAAATAACTTTTTTGGAAAATGCACATTTCCGATCTTAAACATGTCCATTGCATTTTATTTTCCTTCTTTTTAAAATGACATATTTCCAAAAAAAAAAAAAAAACACGGCGCAAAATATTTCCTGATTTTTTTGGAGAAGTTCCAGATTTTGGGTCTTTTGGGATTCCGAATTTGGGGCCCTATACTGTATTACGTATCATTACACTTCCATGCTGAATAAGAAAAATAACTTTCGCGTGAACATTTAATATTTTAATACATATCGACATATTTACTGACAATATTTTTAGTTCCTGCAATCTGCAAAATACCTGCCCTTCCAAGGGCCGGTCTGTTTGAAATATGCCCGGGCCGAATTTTCTTCCCAGTCCGCCCCTGACTTTAGCTGGAACCTGTACTCTACTGATGTAAACATATAAAATTAGATATTTTTATGTATGTAACGTCATTTATTAATTTCATAATATGAACAGTAAATGCCTTTTTTTAACATCTTTGACGATATTTTCATTCATTTCAACTCATGTTTCCCTCTCGCTTTTCACAGAGTCCGTGTTATGCTAGTTTTCGATTATCCGAGGTACCCTCGGTCCACATTACTTCGGATAATCGACGCTCTACTGTATTTGAAATAAGTTATAACGAGATTTGAATGCATATTAATTAAGTTGAAGACTAAATTTTAATAAAATTGCATGCTGAGTATAATGGTTGCGTTACTCGTTTAGTAAACATTAAATGAATTTTCGGCAAGTCACAAATTTGCAGAGGTTTAGAAATATGTCTGTACAAGGCAGATGAAACTTTCGAGAACTTGTATGAACGGTTATATAATCAGAATTTTATTTTTAGTGAGATCATTACCAAAGTAACTTTCGTGTGCTTCAAATTTAAACAGCTAAAACTAACCGTGTCTTTTTCTCTTCTAGCAAACACTACTGCAGTGGAACAAATTTTTCGTTCTTAGCATTGTCATAGTCATGAGCTCAGCTGTAGTTTTTTGCATTTTTGGATCTGCAGAAATTCAAAGCTATAATTCTTCAAACAAAGGCGTGTCTTCTAAGGCCGAAGGAGAAGCAAAATATGATTCAGAGACTGCTGAGAACTGAAAGAAGCTGTTTAATTTTCAAACAAAACATGAGATCTTTCCATATTTCTCCTTTCACATTTATCAGTTATACATGTATGCCAAAGGCATTCTGCCAATAGGTCCTTGAACACATCACGAAAAATTACTTTAAAATAGACTGAGAATGTTATTTTACAATGTACTGCTTAAAATATGGACGAACTGCTAAAATATTTACATTCAAAAATAAAAAATATATACATAAATTTAAGTTTCATCATTAAAAGTTTTTTTTTTTTTTTTACTAAATTTATCATTTTTTTAAAAACTCTTATATGTACGCCGCTTATGTGTCTATTCGTCGCCGATACTCCGAGAAAACAGCATCGTGCTGCCATCTACACAATTGCTTATAATACACAACTACTAAAATCAAAACATTTCTCTAGCATTTTGAGTGAGGCATCGCTAGATTTACAATCTCCGTTAAAAATTAATGTAAACGCGAATTTAATTTAATCCTTCTTTCCTTGTTGTAATTTATTTATCGTCTGCGTTTTTATATATATTAAAGTGGCAGCGCTCTTTTTTCCAGTTTCGTTAAAACTATTGTTTTGACGATGATTATGATGGATATAAATAAATATTTTTCACAAATAATTTGAATATACAGTAAATAATATTTTTATTTTACAGATTCTTAGAAATTAGATTTTTTTTCGATAAGAATTTTTTTTCCGAAATTAATATGTGTCTATTATTTATTCATTAAACTTTACTGTTCTACCTGGTAAATATCTCTTTGATTTGATGTGCATTTACTGGGAGAATTTTATATTTATAATATTTAGAACAGCGGTCATTTCGTATGACCGCCGGGCTTACTAGTTTATTTATAATCGGTAAATCATGATAAACATTGAAAACGAATTTCATTAAAATTTTTATTCTTTGTACTTTTATGTGTTGAACTTTTCAATTATAACGCTATGAAATTGACGTTCTTTGGAGTGATGTCACAAGTTGCAGTTATTAACCGAAATGATACAATATACTTTTGTTAAAGTTTAGATGTGCTAGTTTGTAGCAAAACCATTCATACAATCGTGGATGTATAGGTATTTAAAATGTTGCCCTCCTAACTCAGAGGCACTATTTTTAATGCCCTTCTTATTTTATTGTGGTTTAGGTCCGAATTCACGCTCTACTTAATTGCAGTTATTGCAATTTTAATCATCAGTCGTAAAAATCAACATTAAATTTCTTAGGTTTGGAAGTGCCATGAGAATGATAAGCCTAAATAAAGTGTCACGCATTTACACATATTTCTCGACTCATAGGAAAGAACTGCAGTTGTTGTTTTGGTTCAGCTGTCGTTTGCCAGTCGGTGAGGGCACACCGCAATGGCCAAGACAATCGCAGATAGCGCCGTGATCATTTTTTCTCCGGCGAACGGATCTTCAGCTGCTGAAATCTTTCCGGGGAAAACAGTCGTCTGTTGTAATGCTCCCTCAAGACAACGCACGCTCTAACACAGTTGCCAAAACCCACTGCTGCCGAAGCTATAAGCTTTTCGTTGGGAACGTTTTGATCACTATCCGTACAATTCCGACCTTGCAGAAAGCGACTATTTCTTCTTTTCGCACTTGATAAAAAAAATGGCTGTGTGGACAACGATTGCCAAACGACGACGATGAACTTTCGACTGGTGTTACCTACTGGATCAATCCACAGGTGGCAGACTTCTATGCAGACGGGTTAAAGACGTTGTGTTGCGGCCGCTGCTAAAAAGTGTATAGATGTGAAGGGCGATTAAGTGGAAAAGTGAAGTAGATATTTAGAAAATATTACTGTCAATAAAAACTATTTCTCATGAGTTTCATTTTTTTTAATGACCAAACGGACCTTAGTTTAAAAATACTTTACGTACATTTAGCTATTTCATTGTATTTAATTAAAATGTTCTTCTTATCGCTTTACGTCACTTTGAAATTGGAGTTGTGTTCTATGTTAATATGTTACTCTAAGTTAATATTACTATAATTTAAGATTTTAGTAGAAAAGAAAGAATTATTTTGCTTTTTTTTTCCAATTTAATTTGCAAGTGTCACTTTTCATGCCTGATACTATTCTTTAAAAAAAGAAAAATAAGTACTTCAATTCTTCGTAACATTATTGTGAGACAGGACCAGTTCAATTCGGTTTTTATAAGACATTTACTTACAATTGCGGCTAGTCAATATTTTTGTCGCCAAAATACCTTTTTACTCTGAATCCGCAAACATTCTTTATTTCCTATTTTGAATATCAGTAGATAAAATTTGTTGTATTTTTCTAAACATTCACTTTTACCTCATCACTGAACTTTTCATTCATGCATTGGATACGCAACTTGTTTTGCAACTTAAACTTCCAACTATTCTTTAAAAATTCAATCAAATAAAAAAAAACTCTTGAAAAATATATGAAATTAACTTCTAGCACGTGACGTACGTAAGTATATGCAACCTTTCTTATTTTTGTAATATTAAAGATACTAAAATATACAAAATATGTTTTTCATAAATGTGGTTTTTGTTGTCGAACTAATTTTTTAATTTGATATAACGCGCAGCAATCAAGATACTAAGTCCAAAATACGTAACTGAATTACTTTGACAACACACTTCAAGTTAAAAATTTGTTAAGCTAAAATAATTTCATGGCAAAAATATTTTCTCTTCTTGACGGCATCAAAAATATTTACAGCGATGGCATCAAAAATGTGTGGCATTATTTCACTCATTGAAAAATTAGTCCATAAAAATGGGAAAAACTATTTTTGTTGTACTTTCCTGATTTGAATGAGAAAATTTGAGGAAGAATTTGAGATATTGCATGTATTGGGCTAGATATTTGAGTGAAAAAAGACGATTATTCTAATGATTAGAGAGGAAAAAAAGGGAAGAAAAATATTAACACTTAAAAATATAATATCGGCAGTAAATAAACGTAATTACCCACAAATTTCAAGCAAGATGAATATAAATAAGAAGTTTTTTTACTAATACAAAACTATCGCATACTATAGAGTGTTTTAAAAAGAACTATCGATGGTCAAGATAGTCTGAACTATCGATAGTTTTCCACCACTAATTGACCAGCGATGCTCAAACTGGTCCCTGGTCCACATATGTGTGGCCCGCAGAGCTTTTTTTTAATGATCCGTAAATGTTATTTTTAAAAATTCGACAAGCTCTGACGTAAATTTATTCTTGTGCAAAAAATACAAAGGTAGCCTTTTTTTATTTCGCAAGCAGAGATTTGGCTATGAGAAAGATCGTTTCTTAGAAAAACTTAGCAACATTATCAAAAAAAAAAAAAAAAAACAAAGAAAGAAAAACCCTCACTAAGTTGCTGATCATATAATGGCGAGATGACCCAAACTGTAACCTTTAACTAAAATGAGCGTTAAATCATATAAAAACTATTAAGTTAATGTAAGAGTTTTATAAAATGTAGCCCAATGACTCAATGAGTCTTATAAAATGTATCACAATCGAGTTATATGAAATGTGACCTCAGTTAAAAATTTTAATGTCAGAAAGTTAATTCTGTGCTGGCAAAGAGCACGAATCCATAGATTTTTAATACGTTTTAATAACTTTTTCTTGTTGAGCTGTTTTTACTCTACAGAGTGGTCCTTTTTTTCTTTTATTCAAATTTTTTCTCTTGCTAACTGTTAATAATTGAAAACTATAATGCTAGTTGCATAAAACAGTCAGAAACACACATTATTTTTAAACTTCATTTATTGACTTCATTTTTTTACACTTGAGTATTCTTCTTCTTTCTTGTAACGTTTTTTAAAGGAAAACTTTACGGCAGGACTTAGTAAATCATCAGATATAATTTTTTTATTATCTGAAAATTAAGAATAAAAGGGAGTGAATGATAAATGCACAGTCATATTTTTTAAATTAAAAGAAAAAAAAAAGGATTCCATAAAAAGAAGGGAATTAGACGGCACCTTCTCCGAAAAATTTTATTTTGCGAAAAAAACATTATAAGTTAAACAAATACATAAAGAAATGATATTTTCTATTAAACAGTAGCATCGTAACTTTTATAGGAGCTTAGAATAAATTTTTAAAGTAAGACTCATATGGTAAAAAATAAATCAAAGTGACTCTAAAGCTGCTCGAAAGATGTTATTGAATGATCTGTGTTAAAATGTCAGGTTAATTTTCAAAGTTAGAACTCGCCAAAGCGACGTAATTTTCTGTATTTAATCTTTTGTTGTTGATAATGATAACGCCTTGTCCATGATAGATTAAATTGTCCATGGGTGCAAAAGGCAGTTCTTTCCAGGTCTTCTATGTTGGTTTCATGTATGTTAATTTCTGTGAGAAAAAACATTCTGAAGAATGGATGGCAGAGCAGCTGAAGATATGGGATTTTGTCAGCACGGTGTCTGCACAGCTGCTCCAGTTTCTATATGGTTTAGTACCATTCCGGTGAATTTTCCTTTCCCTGTAATGACCTGTTCTTTCACCGCTTGTCCTATTTACTATCCCGAGTTATCCCAGATTCGCATATATTTAAAGTTAATTATTATCCCGAGAAAACTCGGGAGAAGCACAATTTGTCAGTACGATTTGTTTTATGACGGTTTTACTCGGGCAGGAGAAAATGAAAGGATATACAGTGCAACCCCGCCATTCGTCCGCCTCGCTATTCGTACAACTCTCTATTCCTCCAACTTGTTCAAGTAAAATTCAACTCTCCATTCGTACTAGTCCCACTATTCGTACAGCACCAGGGGCCAGCTGGATTGCCAGTTTGGCTTTTTTTAAGAAAAAAATTGAGAAGTTTTGCTCATTTTGAACTCGTCTGAAAATAATTTGTTTGGCGTTTTGGATTTTTTTAAAAAGTTTTAATACTTTTTGAGATTTTACTGACAGTTTTAACTTTGTAAAGGGGGTAGCCTGAGGAAAAGGTTGAAGAACTTTTTTCTTCAGGGAAGGAAAGTAGTAAGGAAAGCATTTCCTTTGCAGCAATTAAAGATCTGTGTTACCCTTGCGAGAAAACACAGAGAGTGGTGGGAAAATGGCATCCCAACACTGCTGTGGTCAAGAGCATTAACGTATTCAACGACAATGTTATTGACCATTTTAGAAAAATTCTGAGCAATCGTCAAAGGCAGATAACATTGGACAGGTTTTTAGAGAAAGAGCCATAAGATTCTTCTAGTGCAAAAGACAAAAAAAAAAAAAAAAAAAGAAAGAACAGTAGAAAGGGAGAAAGCACCTGAAGGGATGTTACCTGATGTTTTTATGGAAGGGGACTTCCTCCTCTCAACATTCCACTTATGCCATCAGCTCACCTCAGCACAAGCAACGTGCAATTAAATTTTTATTAATCTATAATTTCATGTACAGTACTGTACATTCGTTTTTCATAGGTTTAAATAAGCAACCATCTGTGTGTCTGGAATGGATTAATTCAATTTACATTGTATCTTATGTGAAAAACTAATTCGCCATTCGAACTGCCTCTTGGAACGAATTGTGTACGAATAGCGGGGTTCCACTGTATTCAGCTTTGATAGGTAATTTGCCAAGTTCTGTTTGTTTCGCGGTTCTTTAGTGGGACTGGTCACGTGCTTTCCCTATCGTATAGTATATGTCGATTTCGGCCAGGCGAAATGAAAAGAAATATTCAGTTTTCATTGGCAGTTTCCCAATAGTTTCGTTGGTTTGATGTGTTGGTCCCTTGTTTCAAAAACTATCATACAAAAACTAATATTTAACTTTTTTTCATTTACCCTATATAACTCGGGATAGTAAACTAATATTAAAATTAAATGCTTTTCACCTGTAAAAAATTAAAAATTCAATTTAAAACCTACATATTTTGTTTCATTCCGTTCCCTTGTACTTAATAATGTAATTTAAAAAATGTGATGAATTTTTGTAATTTTTTTCAAAAAAATTTGTAAGGGAAGCGGTTACTAGGTTTTGTTATTTCACGATTACTATTGATGTGGGCAAATTACTGGGAGATAGGAATTGAGTTCTCTTTTGTTTGTACAATTGTCTGCAGCTTAAGTCCAGGCACTAAGTCAAAGTTATTATTTCATTGAATATGGCATCATAATGAAATGAAAATTATTAACAAATTCTTCTTCTCCTTATTATTATTATTGATAAAAGTTAAAGAACATGGATAAATCCATCCCTTTTTTGTGAAGATATGGAACCACTTTGTCTGTCTACAACTTATTACTTTATTCATTTATTATTAATATATTGTATTTATACCATTATTATACGTTTTAAAAAATATGAGTAAAATGTTTACAATTTATTATTCAAACAACATTATTTTCCGTGTCTTTCAAACAAAGATTTTAAGCAAATTAGCTAGTGTTTTAGTAATTTAATTCAGTTGTAAAATTTCTAGTATGACATTATTTATACTTTAACTGCGCTACAACTACACTATGTAGCCAAAAATCACCGGACACTTTTACTTCTAGATTTTTTTTTCTCTCAAATTGCAAGAGAAATGCATTGCAAAAATGTTTCATAACTTCGGTCAGTTAAAACGCAAAATTCTCTTCACATTTTCCTGCAAAAATTTCATCACGGGAGTGTTTAGGGGGCCATCAACAAATTGAAGTAAAGATAAGCTGTTTTTGATCATCTTGTAATGAAAAATGGAAGAAATAAGCTGGTAAATTTCGCAAAAGAATTTATTTGTTATGTTGTACGTAGTTATTTGTACGTACAATTACTCTATACATTCTCTTCAAAATTGGATACATATTCAGGAAGTTGTAAACGAAGTTTCGAATTGGATATTTTTAATTGCATGTAATTAAAAATCTCCCTTGCGCTAAGTAAAAAAAACTATTTAATTTTTCGATTTTTTTAGTCACATATGAGGTTTAGAACAAAAACTACATAAACTGGATTTATAACTCAAAGTTTTGCAATTGCAAATTTTATGTTATAACGGCATATCGCGTCTTGTATTTTGACAACCTCATACGAAAAATTATATTTCTTATTTTTGACCAGGTCTAAACATGTATTTTCAGAACCATATTATGTAACATTTGTTCTAGACCTTATTTGTGCTCAAAAAAAAATCGAAAAAGAGGAAAGGTAAAAAAAAAAAAAGGTTTTGCGCAAGGGACATTTTTAATTACGTGTAATTAAAAAGGTTTTAAAATAATATCTCAGTAAATTTCAACATATTTTAATGAAACTTGGTACGTAATATATCTTGTCTATGTATGGCTGATACAGAAAAAAAAAAGTTTCATCATCAAAAACTGAAAAGATTATTTTTAGGGTGCATTGTCCTCAGCACTTATCTTACAGATGTAATGTAAGCTTGCAAAGTTTCAGTTGTTCTGAAACTTTTTTTTAATGCGGTTTTTTAAAATGCGTTTTTTTTTTTTTTAATATGCGGTCTCTTTCCTGAGTAAAATAACGTGTTTCAGCTTATTGATTGAGATTATGACTGCAATTCTCACTAAATATAATTTTTATAATTTAAAAGAAATTTCATTAATGCATAATTTAAGTCATTTACATACTTACTTGGATATATGCAATCGAACAAAATGCTAGAGAAATACCCTATTATTATACAGGAAAATGTTCCTATAGCTCCAAACCACAGATAAGAAACTTTATACAGGTAAAAAACGTCACTAAAAGGAATAAAATTTAAATGAAAATGCTGGTAAACATGTTTTGAGGAAAATCATTGTTTTAAAATTGTACAGGTTAAACACATAATTTATAAAATAATTCAGAATTCAGTAATTCAATGAATGACTTATAGTAAATTATATAATTTATAAAATAATTCAGAATTTAGTAATCCATTAATGAATGAATTATAGTAAATTGTGGAGAAGTATCTTATTCGTTTACACTTTACAGGGAAAGTGTAATAACTCCAACTCCAACGCATGTACGCTTTAAAAAAAATCTGCGAAAATACAGGAAGGAAAGTGGGTAATTCTGTAAATTTACTAAGAACTTGTTTATCAGTTCAAATAATCAAATTAATCTAATAACCAAATAATCAATTCAAATAATCTAAGAACAGATCAAATAATTAATTTTGCTGATAAGTTTCTCAATAAAATTCTTGTTTTACAGCACACTCTATAGAGAAAGATATGATAAGTTACATAAGTACTCGTTAAAATGCCACGAATTAAGTTTCTCGTTTATTTGTGGTTATTAGTTTGAAAATTGTCACGAAATGTATAATAGGCTGTTAGCGTGCACTGTACTTAGAGCTCTAGTGGGCAGCAGCCCTCGGCAGCCAGTTCTCCTAATTCCCAAACCATTTAAGGCACAGGAATCACAACAGCGTAGGTTCAAGTTCTGAACTCACCTTTAACTTTATGTTGTAATAGTAATTCAGCGTACCCACAGATGGCGCTGATACTGCAGCACAGGTCTTGTTGCTAACAATTTAGTTTCCCTGTTTTTTATGATCTGTAATTTCCATTTTTTAAAAAAAGATTTCGTAGTTTCCTGTTTTTATTTCTTTGATTTTACGTCTGACTCGGGATAAATGATTTCCAGGAGATTCGTATGTATTTTCGGGCAAAATTGTTTTACAGAATGATTATCAATAAAAATGCTCTCCAAACTAACATTCCTTTTAAAATCCGATTTCATGCCATTTTCGGGATATATTCATCTTAATTAAAGTTACTTATCAAGAACATTTGTTTGTTTGTTTGTTTACGACCGTTTAAGGTCACATAAATATTCGAGTTTATCTGCTATTCTCAAGGATATGCCTCAAGCTCTCGTCTAATATGACAGATAGAACAAGACAGCACAGCAGATTTTAATAGACAAAGAAAGAAATACACCCAGGGGAAAGTGGGAATCGAGCCCACGCCTCTTTCACTCCGAGCAGGGAGGCACCGGAACCAGTCGATTAGACCGCTCAGCTACTGAGGCCCCCTCATATCTCACTACGATATACTTTTTTTGGAACTTACGTGTAACTCTTCATCGACGGATCCGTGGTATTCAAGGGCAGAGAGAAGTTGTTCTCGGAATATTCGTCCAGTATCGAAGGAACATAATGCGATGACAAACTTGAATTTAGGATTCCATGTGAACTACATTCTTCAACAGATACTGGAAGACTTTTCGGGGGTGTGCCATAGAAAGCGGATCCAAAGCTAATCCATACAGTGAGAGCAATGGAGAATGTTAAGCCAACAAGTACGCCCTGGAATAATAAAACAAATGTCGCTTATTATACATTATGCCAGTCAGTGAATTTCTTTTTAGCTTTAAAATGTAAGCGAAGTACAGTGAAACCTGTGTAAGTTGACCACTTACAGTTCATAACTTTAGTGGTCAACTTAGACAGGTGGTCAACTTAAAGAGGGTCGAGACTTTTTTTTTTATTTTTGCCATTTCTTACACTATGTATTTATTAATTTATATCTAATTAAAATATAGCTTCATGTAATGACGTTAATTTAAAATAGTGATTAGCTTTTTTCCCACAATTATCTAAAGTATCATTAAAAAAATTTAACCCGAATGACTTACAATGTATCCTATACAACTTCAAAAGCAAAGTACTTAGTTAAAATTAAGATAAAAATCACATTAATTGTGTCAGTTACTTATATGACGCTAAAGATTTCCTAAAAAAATATATTTTTCAAAATGGCTATATCAGATGAAAGAAAAAAGAAGAAACTTATTTAAAAAATAAATGAGTGCTCATAGTAGTTTTACCATTTGGTTTACTTAATAAAGAGGTTTAGGCAAACTTTATATTGATGATTCATCCATCCAGGCAAATACTGCTCTAACATTATAGCAGAAAAAATATCCTGGAGAAGCTATTTTGGATTTTTTCTATCTTTCCAAAAATACATCAACAAATAAATAGAGTAATAATTAGGCGGCCAACTTACCAAAGGGTTTTTCACAATACTCCCATCCAAATTTCGCGTACATAAGTGGTCAACATAGACAGGTAGTCAACTTAGGTGGTCAGGTTACAAAGGTTTCTATACATTATATAATATAGGGCTAATTCCGTCCCTGACAAAAGTGGTCAACTTACACAGGTGGCTAACTTACAAAAGTGGTCAACTTTACAGGCTTTACTGTATAATTAAACTATGATAGCATTGTGTTAAATTATCAAATAACTTAACATCAATAGTTTTTCAAAAGATAAAAAAAACTTATGCGCATTGATAGTGTAACAGAAAATAGTAAAGCAAACTCTGTTAATTTTATTCGAATATTTGTTTTGCAAAATACGAACTTTTTATACAGTGGTACCCTTGATATACGAACGTCCTAACATACGAATGTTTTGAGATACAACATAAAATATTTGAAAATTTATACCTCGACAGTCGACATACAACGAAAAATTTGATATGCGAATTTGCGATGCACGATAATTGCATAGGTCATCGCTAGATGGCAGAGCGTTCGCTTGGCTTGCCGCCTGCTTCTGCCCGCTGTATCCCTCTGTTCGATTGTTGACGCCACATCGCTCATACGTAGCTGTGCTATTCGTTGTGTTTGTGCATGTTTTTCGTGCTATTATGGTTAGTATATATACTGTATACTATATTATTTTGTTATTTTAACAATGGATCCCAAAGTTAAAGACAAAGCTGGTAAAAAAAAGAAGCCTAAGAAAATGATCTCAATTTAAGAGAAATTGTCCACAGGGAGAACGTGTGCCTTATTTAATGATACATGTCTCACATTTTTCGTAACATTTTTAAAAGGAGGCAGAAACAGACCTTTCTTGATCGTTACCTTTTGAAGGTATCACGCAGTGTAAGTCAGGAAAGTAAGGCTAAAAAGGCCGACGTAAAAGTGATGATTCATAAACATTATGTGTGTTATTAGTTAATTAATTAACATGATGTCTGTTATTAATTATTTAATTAATTAATTAACATTATGTATGTTATTAATTAGTTAATTAATAAACAATATGTGTGTTACTACTCGTTTATTTATATACAAATTGTGCATATTATATGTAATTTAACTGTATTTTGGAGCAGTTTCATATTGCTAGAACGCATTAATAGATATTACATTATTTTAAATGGGAAAAATTGCTTTGCGATACGATTATTTTTGACATACAACGATGATCACAGAACGAGTTAAATTCGTGTCTCAAGGTACCACTGAACTTGCTAATAGTTCTGACGTTCTTGACGCATAACTCCATATCAAAGTTCACTCTCTTTCTTCATTGGAATGTACTTGTGATGAGTTTTTGTATTCAAGTTATAGAATTGTTGTTAAAAATGAAACTTAAATTTCGTACAGAAATTTATTTATATTCCAATTAAGAATTTAGGGGAGGAAACAGTTTTTTAGAATGCTCTACTCCTATAATTTCCCAGTAATGAAGGAAACCTGAATAATAGGGCCAATTTGGGTTATTCTGTCACCTCAAATATCCAATAAATTGAGATGATTACTTGGTGGTGGAATACATAAATAGTCCCCATGATAATGGATGCTGTTGTATTATGTGCATTCAGCAAATAAAGCAATTTATATTTATCCTTATTTTGATCTAATTTTTTGAGCAGCAGTGTTTTTGAGAAAAATGTCTTTCACTCATGCTAAATTAGTAATGTAGTCATCTAAGCTTCTACCTTAGACCTCTACGCATAATTAAGTTGTATATCTATTGAAAGATATTTTTTTTCCTTTTACATTAGTGAAAGCAAAACAGATATTCATCTGACTAACGTCTTGTAGCTCCTTACCTTTTCATTTGATCGTCGTGTCATCATTCCGAGGAAAAATACTCCCAAAGTAGGCGAATTTATTAAGGAAACAATTGTCAAAGAAATCTGTATCAAGTTTCCAAACTTTGCGACGATAAAAGTAAGCGATAGGCCAAGAGCTCCGTAAAAGACAGCTGAAAAAGTTCCATAAACGTTAAATGCACCATTGATCAACAGGTATTCCTAAGAGAAACTTAAAAGATTTAAGTTATTTTGATTTAAATAATTAATTATTTGTTGAGAATTAAGAAAAGATGATTTTGTTAGGTTTTTTTTCTAATGAAAGAAACAAAAAACGTAGTTTTCGCATGAAAAATATTTTGCCTGAAAGAGGGTGGATCTCCAAAAACTTTCCAGTTAATTGTTGAAGCAAATATTTCGCCAATTGCGTTGACGGAAATTTGTCGGCAAATTAGTATGCAGCAGGCATAGGAAAAAAACTGGTAGAGCATAAAAGGCTCTACCAGTTATATATATGTTTATTTTATTGTATTTATGTTTAATAAAAAAAATATTAAACATAAATTTTTTCAACCTGAATGACGACTGCTTATAAAATTAGTTAAGATATCAAAGTATGTTGTAAAAAAAGTTTTATTCCATTATCTTGAAGAAGCATGTCTAGAGAATGAAAACATTCTTTACTTTTGGAATAGCCTTCGTTCATCCTGTAACAGGGACATTCCACATGCTCCCCAAGGTCCGCTAAATTACGATTTTAGTTGAAATGTTGCTAGGTAGTGAAAATATAATCCAGCACTTACTGACAACTTTGGCGAAAACAGCTATCTTCAGCTCTGAAGTCCCCCAAGAGCGGAAGTAGGGACGAACCAAATCTTCTGTTGTTACTGCACTTAGAGCGTTAATTAATGAAGAAACAGTGCTCAGTGAAGCACTAAAAATTCCACAAATACACAATCCAGCTAACCCGGGGTATTTGCTCAAAGTAGACATGATGAAGTGTGGAAGTAACTGAAAGAAAACACTTCTCATAGCTCAGATTTATAGATTATAAAAAAACTCAACTGGAGAAGAATTGTTGACAACTAATGCGTAATCGGGTTGTTAACTATTTTTCAAAATAATTTTTTTCTGAAAGAGCATGGTCGAAAGCATGGGGTGCAATACTTTTTTTTTTAAAATTTTTATTTATTTTCTTTTTGAAAACAGGATCTTAACCGATGCGCAGTAGCTGACTCAGTTTTATCCGCTACTGCGCACTACGTCACAAATGGCGACCGCAGCGATGTATCGTAATGACTGCGCCGTATTTCAGTGTTTGGTTTTGCCTTCCTGCTATACCTAGATGCTAATTTGCTTATTAAAGGTAAATAATGGCTCATAAACATTGCACATGTTGTTTCGTGACGCCTCCAACAATTGATTTTAAAACGATTCAGAAATTGCCTTAGTTTGTTTATAAGGTATTTATTTTGGGATGAACATTTCTGCTGATATTCTAAACCATGATTTGTTACAAAAATGACATTCTACGGGAAACATTCCTGTTTCATACGTAATAGCTACATTTCATTTAAAAAATAACAATTAAAAGAAGTAATAATAATAATAAAAAGAATGGTTTATAAAATCTCATATTTGTGATTTTTTTCCGAAAAATTATGTTATTAATTACCTTTTAAAATTATTTTTCTATTGAAATACGGCTGTCACGTGGGCGACGTTTTGCGTGGAATAGATCTAAAAGTTTTCCAGCTCTTGGATACACTTTTATATTTTCATATCATTAACTGCCAACGATAACCTAAGAAATAGTACTAAATAATATAAAGCAAAAGCATTTTCAACTCGATTTTTAATTGTGCAATAAAAATCGTACGTAATATTGATTATATTAGCCAGAACTACATTATATAAAAGAAATAATCTGAAATATCACATGAAGTTACTGATTAAGTTTCGGCGGTCTGCTTGCTGCTGATCTCCTGCAGAATTTAAAAAATCAGCATTTTACCCGATGATTTTCTAATTTAGTGCCGTGAAGGTTTACTGCTACAATTGGTGCAGAGCAATGGATCTTAGCAGGAACAAAGCGAGAAGGGGGTGATGTAACCTCCTCCTAGAACGCATGGTTTTAAGCCATATTGCCTATACTAACAAGGTGGTACACGCATGTCAGGACTGTTATGAACCGATTCCCAGTATGGGGGAGGGAAGGTATCGGTTCGGTATATAATAATATTCCTATAAAAGCAGAAACCAAAAACTTCGGGTATTTTTTTTGGAATTTCAGAAAACGCATTTATTGGTTAGAAAGCTAAGAAAATACTACTCTTGGGTGCGTACAAGCAATCAAAAAGCCTTTTCCTTAAAATTAATAAATTACTTCTCCATTTTAAAACAAAAACAAAATATGTAAAAAATCCGAAGAAATACAAAAGCAAATGCAGTTTTAATTTATAACGATAAAATTAGGGGTGAAGTAAATTAATCGTAATGTCCGAATTGTAATCTGCAACGAAGAAAGCAAGAAAAATGCTTTTCTTAAAATTTAAAAAAAAAAAAAAAAAAAAAAAATCGGTAAGCATTTCTGGGAAGTAAAATCCTTCGCATTATGTGTTTAACCACTTGCACTGGCAAAAAGTTCACCGACGCGTATACCTGAACGGCCCAGTGAAACTCGCTGAGAGGCGTCACGCACTGTTTGATGATATCGGAAGATTTAGATTTTCTAAGCTAATTTATTTTCGACCTGGGACTTCTAATAGTTTTTTGAAGGGAACATAGAGCGTCGTTTGATTATAAAACTATACAAATATAAATATTAAATTTATTTAATAATAATCATGCACAGTGCCTACTTGCCAAGCACGTCGTTATTGTTTCTGTAACAGCCGCATGATGATGTACATACCACGTCGTTGGCGATTCTGTGACAGAACGATTACGACGTGCATCGCACGTCTTTCCTGTGCAAGGGATTAATTTTTTGGCAATTTATCAGGAAAGCTACAAAATATATTATTTTACTTACAAAATATTTAAGTTTAGAGCTCAGACATTGCGCAGAACTCAAAGGACATTTGCCTCTTTATGAGAAATTGTTTTGAAACGCTATTAAAACAATATTAATAATTAATAATAATGTGAATGTACTATACATTGAAATCATGAAAAATTCCAAACATACATCAGTAACTCGATAAAAAGTCCAGCGATGCAGACATCAAACGTATGCAAATACATTGCAAATGAATTTTTATCTCTAAATAAGCAGAAATATAATTGTAAAATTATTTTTGCAATGTGTCTAGTTTTGAAATTTTATTCTTTGCATGATTATGAACAAGAAAACAAAAAATTCCAGTTCATGACGGACAAAGGACATTTTTTCTCGAATCAAATAGAAATAACAACTTTTCCGCAAGTAGATTAACAAATAATAGTGAAAAAAATCATCTTTGGAAATTAATATGTTTATGATATATGCCTATTTTTTGGTAGTATTTTTTCCCTCCTCTCTCATTTATCGAAAATCCTTATCATGGTAGTCTTAAAAACCGCCATAATTTTTCATGTAAAACGGTTACAAAAACTTGAAAACCAACGAGCTGAGCATATTAAATGCACTAGTTTCTGCCTTGACCGCCGGGTAGAAAACGTGAGAAGTCATTTGGGACGTGAGACGAGGCCCCGCCTCAATTTAAATGAAGGGCTTTTTAAAATCTCCCTAGTTTAAAAAGTATTTAAAGTAGAACATTTTTTCTTTGGGTAATATTTTTTCTTAATATTCAATTTTTACAAAAAACAATTGGCCATTATTTGGACTTTAAATTTAGATACAGTTTGTTAGACTACTTCTTAGCTGCAGTTCAACATCAGTTACAAAATGATACAGACAACTGAGTTTCTTCAGACATGAAAATTGAACTTTTTTAAAATGCATGTGGCTGCAAAATTTTGACTTTTTTTTTTTTTTTTGTGTATATTTCCTGTTTATTTTGAGGTTTTAAAGTTAAGCTTTCTTTTGATACACAAGTTTTGATTTTTGCACTAATGTAAAAAAGAAGTTATGAGCATTTAACTAATAGTTCTGTACTGCTGCTTTCATGACATTTTAAGAGTCCTTAGACCCTTTAAAAGAGCAATCAGCAAAATCAGTTAATATTGTAAGAATTTATTATTGAGAAATAAATTAATTGATAAATTAAAAACGTACAGGAAGACTTGGTAATATCGTTTTTTTTTTTTTTTAGAACTTTTAAAAACCAGATGATAACTTATTACAAATGCGTAAATTCTTAAGTTCAGTACCCTATACATTATTATTATTTTTAGAGAAAGATCAGTTAACCTTACTTGATCCGCAGAAGATATAGGCTTTCCTGGAGATGTCATGGGGTCACATTTAGCGTAGAAGGCATACAGTACAAGACCGACAAAGCAGTTAAGTAGTATAAACACTGCCACAAGAGGAACATTCAGGTACATTGCTCTAAAATCAAGACATTTACGGTACAGAAACAGAAGCATCAACAAGAAAACATAACAACAAGAATGTCAAATTTTTAAAACTGTATTTCACGAAAGAAATAGACAGAAAAAAATCAATGTTGGTTAATGAAAATATGATTTGTATACCAGAATTATAGTAGTATATAGCCGACGCTATATACGCTCTAAGTTTTCCGCAAGCTGCGGCAATTCGTTGCTTTTACTGCAAAATACGGAAACTTTTTGTTTTCCATTTATGAAGAGACAAAACTTCCACTAAATTTTGGTTTCCCGTGGAGTGTCGGCAAAGATCAAAGAAAGTTGACAACTAAAAGTAGATTTGTTGCTTCCCGCTTTGCGCCAGCAACTTGTAGGAAACTAGTGGAGAACTGTTCCCTCTCCACGCGCCACGGACCAATCCTTTGGCTCTACTTGCTCTAAATTTGAGAAGAGCAACTTTTAGTTTTCTACAAAAAATCTTCCTCCTTGTCGCTCTATAATATGAGAAGAGCAACTTTAAGTTGACAACCTTTAGTTTTCTACAATGTTTTGTCTACTTTTAGTTGTCAACTTTGGTGTAAACGCGCCTTACGGGTTGAGGCAAGACAGACACGGATGCAACGATGTAAGCAGACGACGTAAGAGCAAGACGCAAGCAAAACTAGATGCAAGCTCAACTGGCAGTGCTGGACTGTCCCGTAAGCAAAACTTAGTGTCCTAAGAACACGCGTTTAGCGCCCCGAGAAAACGAGGGAACACGTCAGAAAAATTCTATTGTCCATTTCAATAACAAATTAATTAAATTAATTAAGTTGTAAACTCAAATTTTAGGGTAAAGTGAGCAAGCTCTGCTTAAATAAAGCATTGTTTTTTATCTCATTATTTTCATCCCGCAAAATAAAATTTATTTGCATGTTTGAAAAGCGCAAGTGAGAAATATAATTCTGTTAAAAATAGTTACAAACGTGCATAATTTTTTGAACATCTCGAGCCAAATTTAATCTGAAGAATTTCTCCAGATACTTTACAAGGAAAATTAATAGTGTTATTCAACTCCAAATATGAGAAGGCTAGAAGAAATAAATGTTATTTTTGTTCTAAATTTGATTTTCAATTTTCTATAAGATGTTTCGAATAGTTTTTAAATGTTTTATTGTCTGCGTTTTTAATATGCAAATGCATGCGGGTAATTTTTTTTAATGCTTACTGCATGTAAGGATCTAATCCGGCCCAGCCAATCAGCCAGGCAAGTAAGTGAAGAACAGATGCAACCTAGTCAAGCAAAACTAAATCCGAAATAAGAGGACCCAGGAGCCTTATACAAAACCAAGGCAACGTTAGAAGGCGAAACGTTATAATTATTAATCGATTATTGTGAATAGTCTTTTTTGCTAGCTTGCAAATGGTCCTAAGTATTACTTAATATCATTGAAAATTATATTCTTCTAAACAGAGGAAACGTACTGTAAACTTCACTACTTTTTAGCGAAATCTATAGTTTCTTGTACTGTTCAAAAAATTATAATAAAAGAAAAAAAAAGGATACACATACCGTGATGAAGAATATGTGTCTACCATTAGGGTAGGCCCATACAATAAAAGAATTCCGACAATATATTATTTAATTCTAACACAATTAAAAAATTTGACCTCTATAATAAAGTAATATGTTGGTCGACTGCCATGCTGGGACTTACTTCCTAGATTTTGAGAGCTTTCGGGTTGTCAATAGCCTCTGCACTTGGAGTTGGCTTGTACCATATATGGATAAAGAATTGATCACGCCATATAGAAACAAGTTGAACATGGTATAGCGAATAACAGGATCAAGTTCAAATCTGTAAAAATCAAATCGTTTTTTCATTTCTTTTTTGAACAATCACGCGTAGTATGCCTTAAGAAGTGTAATGATTTCTGAAGAGTCTAATTTAAATTTTATAAACTGATGCATCTTTTGTTCAAAGAAGCTTGATTAATCAAATTTCTTTACGACTTAAAGTTATTTGGAATAGTTTTTACTTCAAGTTACGTTAACAAAGTTAATCAGACGATGGAGTTACATCGCAAAACTATCATTTTACAATTTAAAGCCTTATTCTAAACCAATGTAAACTTTAAGATATATTTGATAAATTTAAAGAAAATTAATATAAAACGTTTATTGAAAGCGATTAGTTTTCAGTTAAATGTGTCTTTTACTGCTAAATGATATATATATATATATATATATATATATATATACTGTAGCCCCTTGTTATGCACTGTTAAAAATTTCCGTAAGGAAATAGTAAAATAACCATTTATTTGATTGTTATTTTACCATATTTAATTACAACAGTTGAATAACCATTAAAAAGATGGTACTCAAACCGCTGATTGCGAAAAAAAATCGTTTATTCTCTGTTTATCATAAAGAACATTTTACTAACCGTAATTTCCAAGCGCTCAATAAGAATCGGGCGGCCATCTTGGTTGCGAAACCTTACCAGGGCGTACGTTGTTGTTAAAATATGAATAAAGATTTATCAGTTCAAATCTGCATGTGTATATAAAAAAAGAAGCAGAAAAAAAGGGGCTTAAGCAGTGGTTACTAAATAGAAACACATACACACGTAAATCAAAAATTGGAGTCATCGGATTCCCGAACTATTTGCGAATGAGCGAACCCATCATTTGAGCTGCTGAAGCTTGTTTGTATTTTAATTTTTGCAGCAAATAAAATGATTTTCGTCAATATACAGTAAATTTAGACCAAAGATGGCTTTGGATCCAATCAAAAACTGAAATCTTAATTTTAATGCAGTTTTCCTGTTGAAAAGGAAGATTTATTGATAAATAAGCGACCGCTTTGTGTGGTGCAGATGGCCGAATGGTTAGAGAGCAAGGCTGCTATACGGTACACCCCGGGTTCGATCCCCGCAAGGTTCGTTTACGGTTTCTGCGCCTCGAAGTGGAACAAAAACGGCACAACTTTTGTTTTAAAACCATTTTTAAATGGTTATAAAACCGTAAACTTTTGTATCTACGGCTTTTTAACCAAGTTGATTGGAAATGGTTACTTCCCGTAAAGATAGAAAAATGTTCCAAATCGTAAATTTAACGGTGAATTAGATGGACAGACTGCTGCCGGTCATTTAACTGTAATTTCATTATGAAATTTCTAACAGTGTATCGCGCTTGTCGGGGGACAGCAAAAAAGCGCGATATACCTAAATGCACGATATAACCGATATCGTTAGAAATGACTCAAAACCTACAACGAAATTGAGAGTCAACGTAAAAAATCTAATTTAATCTTACATAATGACAACTTTTTAAATGAAAATAGCTTAATAATAAATCCTTGGGCAATAGACATGTCTCTTTCATTCTATAAGCGTTAGAATAAATACAAAAAGAAATGCCAAGTAAAACGTCATCTGGTTTGATTAGAATCATTCTGCAGGCATGTAAGTTGGGGTGTGGGAAGAGAATTGTTGAAGCTTTTAACTGCGGCAAATTCAGAAGAAAGGAAAACATTCCTGTTCGATGGCTTTTTTTAATGAGTGGAAAAGGGCTTTACTTAGAAATGCAATATTTTTACTTTCGAGAGCTCAAATTTAAATTTTGGGAGACATAGAATAAGCGTGATATAACCAAATGAGCGATATAATGAGGCGCGATATAACGAGGGGTTACTGTATACATATATATAATTTATCTCATACATCACCTAAATATATGTATGCAAAACATTGTGACAGAGATTTAACAAAAAGCAGCAAATAATTTTTACAAAACTTTCGTTGGTTTTTGATGACTATAGCATAAGCCATCGTCCCCCCCCCCCCCAAAAAAAAAAAAGATTTTATTTCTTTTGGGTTTTTTTAAGATGTAGTTGGATGACATTCCATTTTTCGTGTTACCCCACCTCCTTCAGTAACCACAACCCCTTCAAAATTTCCACAAGCTCTTGCTGGCATTGCATAACCTACCACTTTGTTCTCATCCCTTTTTTCATTAACCATTTCTACAGAGTCGTGTAACAAAAGCTTTTGAGATTTTCTCACTTTTGATACATTCTTTTTTACATTTTTCGGTCATTTTCAAATTGCTCTATTCGAGTCTTAACCAAAAATAAACAGTTAATCTGCTTAACTGTTCACTCTCGGCGGAGAACTTGTTGCACACTTTTTGTGTATTTCTACGCCGTGAGCCATTTTTTCTATCTAATATCTTTTTATATAATTTATTCTAAATTAGGGAATTAATTTTCACAGTAAATAACTTCCTATTTAACTACATTATTATTTACAAATTTAATACAAATATTTTGGTCAGGAAAATTTAAATTTGAGCATTTTTATGCAACGCACTATATGTTGCGCGGATGCAGAAGTTTTCGAAGTGCCCTTCGAAGCACATTTTTTTCAAGCATTCGGTAACTCGACACCACTGTTGTAGGAGGCAAAAAAAAAAAAAAAAAAACGGTTCCCCAGGAAGCGGGACTTTTCTCCTTCCTTCTCTGGGGAAACCTCTTCAATATTTTATCACACAATGACCATTTTATTTATTTTATAAGTAGGCGAATATGCTATCCAATTGCTCAATTAGCATTGTGATTTGTCATCGGAATTCTTCTGGAGTCAATTATGTGTAATAATGGAAGTCTAAGCAAACTTTAGAAAAATAACGAACTCTCTTCAAAATAGATACTTCGAACAATTAACACAAACGCTCTAAAGATTGAGATCTAGCATTCGTTTGCACGAAGAGTCCCTGACATTGATTGGACTCATCACTTGAAAAGTTTCATCAAAAAAAAAAAAAAGCAAATTGTCTCGGATCAGAAATTGGACTCTGTAAAATTTGATGCGTTGGTTCAACATCCATCAGGAATGTCATAGAACTCTCAACTGTGAGTGATGGAAGACAAGTTTTTGTTCAGCGAATCCTACAGAATTTCGAATATCGGCTGATTTTCGTCAGAAGATTCCCACAAATGCAATAGTCAAGAAGATGAAATGTGATGAGGTCAAATAAGTGGTACCATAGGTATTCCTCTCTTTATTAATTGAGCTCGATTAATGTGATTTATGTAATATGTTTTTTTTCTAATGATTGAATTAAGTTAAATGGTGCACTATTATATATTTACATTTTAATCTAGAAATAAATTGAATGAGCAGAGATAAATCATAAATAAATAAATAATTTTCATTTAAAAAGAATTTTTGCTTTGTTGAATTTTCACAGAATCTGCTATGAGTATTTTTATTTCATGAAATTTTACCTGATTTCTGAAAGTGAGTGCAATTTTATGATAATAATGCTTTAATTGATACAATGCATTATAATAACACTGTATAATCATAGGCTATGTTACATTTTACCGTAACAAGTCGGTAGGCAAATAAAATGTTACATCGTAATCTATCTAATAGTTCAACCCTTTCTAAGCTAATTACAAGTTTACCCTTTATAAAAATATATTTATCATTTTCAACCATTTTTTAATTAGGTACCGTGCATAAATGATGTCACTTTTTTTCAATATATTTGACCCTTCTCAATCTTCTGTCACAAAATGTCACGCCCTATTAGATAAGCATATGTACTTGCAGTTCAGAAAAAAAGCTCTGCGTTATAGATCACGTTTCTAATTTTATTTTTGAGATTTTAATGATATTTGTGAGCATAATGATAATAAAGATTACAAGTGTACATAATTTGTATAAAACGAGGTTAGTAACAAATATATTAGTTGTTCGAATTCTGAAAAAAATGACCCACGCAATTTCATCTTAAAAGTGTAAATGCCAAAGAAAATTTCAAACTTTTAACAAGAACTTTTCAACTTTTAACAAGAAGTAAATTTAAACCTTAATCAGCATAGGAGTTTACGATATAAAACGATCAATGGAACTTGGAAATCAAATCATAAAATTCAAAAAAACTTTAAAAGTAAACTTAATTTGCTGATTTAAAATTTTTTAAAATAAAACAAAGTGTGCACTTCTTGTTACTCCCTCCCCTCACCTTGTCACAAACTGTCACAACTTCTCGAACCTCGCCCTTCGAAGCGTGACATCATTTATGAATGACCCCTTAAACTCTTCAGACCCCAGAACTAAGCACAAACAATTTTGACGCAATTTTTTGGTTCTCTGATTTAAAAAAGGATTACAAAACAAAATAACTAAAAAAATTCATTTTAATTAATACTTAGTTTAAATAATAATTAATACCCAATTTCCATGTTTTCCATGTTTAAAATGAAGTAAACTATCTGTTAATAAATTAAGGAAAACAATTGGGTGTTTTAAATATCAAATGGCACAAGCGTAGTTAATAAACAGTATTTTAAAATGTACCCAATTGGGTACACTTGGAATGAAGAGGTTATTATTATTTTACACTTTTGTGTAAAGATGAAAATGAAAATTAAAAGGAAAAATAAAGAAAATATCTGACACCCTGGCAGTAGAAGTCTTTCTCCTTCACTAGCGATTTGAAAAGCAGCTTTGACGCCTCCGATCTCGATGCAGCCTTTAATAATGACTGCAAATATGCAAATAAACATAAGCAGAGCCTGTAAAACATCCGTCCACAGCACAGCTTTCATGCCACCCTGAAAATAAAAGCAAATAAATGAGTAAAAAAAAACCCGATATAAATAACTCTTATTCCTATCTTTCCATTTTACCTTCAAGTTATGCATATATACATACATACACACCACATACATACATACATATATATATATATATATATATATATATATATATAATAAACATATATATATATATATATATAAACATATATATGTATGTGTGTTAGTGTGTGAGAAAGTAACATTTTATGTCCCATTAAGTTTTTAAACCCGTGGCTTTTGTACATTCTGTTGCCCCGGTTTTATCTGCAAAGTAAACTTTGACGAATTCCAGCCTCAAAACTTTTTTCTTTCTTAAGGTACCTCGCAATTAAAACTGTGTCTGGTTCTATATGAATGCTAAATTTCTAGTTCAACAAACATTGTTTTACTGGAAAATAACTATATTTTTAGATTAAATGAATCCTTTTTTCTTAAAAGCTATTATTTGACCCTTTTTGATAAATCCGGGTACCCTAACAATACATAAAAATTGCAGTTTTGCACTGAAGTACTTATTTTTTAGCTATAACTTAGTACAATCATCTATCTACCAGGGGAAACACACGAGAGACTTTCTTTCTTTTTTTTTTATGGGGCTGCGTATGGTCATTAACCTTTGCAGAGCTAGTGCGTACCTCGGTAATGGGCATCCATTTTTGCAAGTAGCACCACTGTCGGTGGATGCCATTGCCACTGAGTATTTAGACGATCAGTTTCCCCTAGATGACGGCACCTGAGCTCTCATTTGATGCGAAATGCACTAGGTATTTAGTTTAGCCAAGAGTATTCAAGACACAGAGACACTAAACGAAAATTAAGTTTTTCTTAATGCGAATTTAAATTTATCATTAATGGGAGATTTTGACGCAATGGTTTTATTTATCTTTAAAATGCAAGCTAATTTTTCTCCACATCGAATGCTTAAGTTCGAAATTACATCCGGGGACAGAAACAGCAGATAGTCTATAATTCAACAAGTCCCAACGATGCTCAGTGTCTCAGTTATTCTAATTTCGTTAGCAGCCACACTTCAGAGCTAAATCAGGAAACCTCCTTGGTTTCAGCTGCAAAGAATTTTTTTTTCCGAATTAATCATTAAATCCTAGAGTTCGTAAAGTGATTTGTTGCAGAAGTTTGAAATTTGTGGTACCCTCAAACAAAGTACTGCTACTACTTGAAAACCAGAACTGCAGCACAGCTAACTCTAACTGCAGTTTTCACGAGTCTCAAATATTGTCAAAGACATTTAGAGAAAAAATAATTCATGTTTTTCACATCCATGAACACTTTGTTTTAAAATTTTTAAAAAATGCATCTTGAGTGATTTATTTTTATTCCATTCAATTATGTTTTTAAAAATCAACAATATACCATTTTGTATAAAAAGGAATCGTAGACACAATGAAAATATTTTTTACATTTTGTTTGAGGATATATTTGCCAGCATTAGCATTCAACTAGTTCATTTTCTTGCTATTCTCCCGTGTATCTGGGATTTGTGAAGATTCCCATATCTTTCTAATTACATACTTCTTGCCGTTTAAGTTGCACAAATTTTAAATGTTATATTACAGTTTAACTCATCATTTACAAATGTCGCGCTGTATATCAAATTCCACCATTCAAATGCATTTGGTTCAATGTTTTATACAAGCAACTCATGAAATAAAAAATAAATTCTACTTGAAGTGATGAGTACTTCATGTTCAAATCTTGTTTGCGACTACATGAAATGTACTTACTAAAGTGCAATAGAATGTACAAACAGCTGTTATGGATCCAACAGATACCCAAATTGATAGATTCGTTACTGCATTTAAAGCCAGACCAGGAGCATAAAGAACCACAGCCATGAAAAGTACCTGGAAAGAAGAAACATAAAATGAAAGTTTCCAATGTAGGACAAAGATTTTCTGAACATTTTTTGTAAAAAAACTCATATTTCTTTAATATTTATAAAGCTCGTAAAACCCTATAAATACGACACTTTAAATAAAGTATTATAATTTGTTTTAGCATGCGTTAAATATTTATTTAAATCACAGCAACAACTTATACATAACGAAACTGTACAAGAGTAAGATGAAATGAAATGATTGCAACCGAGCCAACAATAAACTGATAGCTTTAGATTTGTTTCATACAAATGTTTCGGAATAACAAGAAAACTCGTAAAATTCAGAAAAAAAAAAAAAAAAACCTTTCAGAACCAAGTAATACAATAAATTCAGCAAAGGAAATGTATGAATTATACAACACTTAGTCTAATAAACGAAAGTATACTCCGTAGGACAAATTAATGTTTATTTGATTGTAATACTTACTGATTGCACCACAAAAGCGAAAGAGCACAGCTTTCGAGTTGATTTTCCAAACCTTCTTTCAAGATACTGGGTGAAAAAGAAAGAAAGTTTGTTACAAACACATACAGACATATAACACACACACACATATATAGATATATATATGCATATATACACATATATTTTTTTGTGTGTTTGTGTGTTTCGTTTTGTTTTGTCTTAATGATTATAAATAGCTGCAGTACATAAAAACATCACAGAAGGCACACATTCTAATTTTTCAAGGTGGTCAAACAAGTACGCGTCATACAAATAATAACATTTAATACTCCTGAACTGGTAAGTAGGTGTGTATAGAAGCTGCATGTCGTAGAGGTCTGACACTTGGGTTTTAGGTAGAAAGGGACGAATTCATTCGACTTTTAGGAAGGTTGGTTTTGCAGGTACGTTTATTAGCTCGCGAATCAGACTGTTAGGTGCTCTGCATTTTTTAAAGAAACCACATTTATGAATTGGCATATGTTGGCATCAGCTGAATGGCAGCACGAGAGATAAAAAAAAAGCTAATGATCATCGATGTAGGAATAAAATGTACGCTGACGGAGGAGTTGAATAAAGTAATATTTTAAATACTTAACGAATTCTTATTATTTTAGAAATAAGTAGTTAATACTTCAGAAGTGGGATAAGCTTAATTTAGTTATTATCCACAATACGCCGACGGACTACGAGTCGAACGCATTACGAAAACGCAGCTTCAAAAAGCCAGCAACGGTTAAGCTTAACAGTTTTAGAACATTGCACCAACGACGGACGACGTATTTTATTTGAAGAACATTCACTTACGATAGAACTTGATTTCAAGTTCTATCGTAAAGTTAAAGTTCTATCGTATCGCAAGTGTAACGCTGTACGGAACTTCTCCATTTGATGTATGATGGAAACCTCCACGTAACGAAATTAACAGGTACGTGTTATTGTTTTGAATAACGTATATTTGAATATAACTTACTTTTCTGTTACCGTGAAAAATGTCTTATTTAGCAAAAGCGAAAAAAGTCGTTTTATTTGAATTAGCAGAAGAATTAGGTGAGATTGTTAACGATGGTATGAAAGTTATAGATTTAAAAGAGTTGATTTTAAAATCTGCGCATTATGAAGAAGAGTTTGTTAAGAGTTTGTTAGAAAGAATAGTTGCTGAACGGCTAGCAGAAAATGAACGTCTAGAAAAAGAACGGGCTATTGAAGAAAAACAACGAGAACGGATTTTGAGTTAAAAAAATTTAAATTGGCGACAGAAAATGTACCCAACGAAACGGGTTCGGAAATTCAGTTTAACTCCGATATGATTGCTAATAAGCCAAAGCATGATTTGCAAAAGTTAATTCCTAAGTTTGATCTTAAAGAGTCAGAAATTAGTCTTTATTTAGTTCTATTTGAGCGACAAGCACGAAGAGCTGAAGTGGCAAAGGAAGATTGGGTGTCTCACTTGTTGGGATTACTCCCTTACAAAATAACACAAATAATTGCAAGATAATC
Organism: Octonoba sinensis; assembly: GCA_038502835.1. NCBI lineage: Eukaryota > Metazoa > Arthropoda > Arachnida > Araneae > Uloboridae > Octonoba > Octonoba sinensis. Next base: position 50,541,095 of record CM076601.1, on the reverse strand, counting down.
CGAAGAAACAGCAAATGATTACGATTATATTAAGAAGTTATTATTAAAACCTTTCAAACTCAGTCCAGAAAAGTTTCACCAAAAGTTTTATCAACTTCAAAATTCGAATAGTACATGGGGCGATTTTGCTTTTGAATTGCAAAATTATTTCGAAGAATGGGTTTCAGGATTAGGCATCATAGATTTTGAAGGTTTAAAAGATTTGATGATAACAGATCAAATGAAGCGTAAAGCTCCTCGTGAACTTAAAGATCATTTCATTGACGAGTGGGCAAAATTTGTGACGACAAGGGAGCTCGCCAATAAATTGGATGAATATGAAACAGTAAGGGGAAATAGATGGCCAAATCACGCCTACGAACGCAAACAGCAAAATAACTTTAATAAAAACTACGCCAACAATCGTTTTCAACGTCTCGGAAACGGTAATAACAATAAAACAAAGCAACGAGTTGCACAAACGGAATTTACTCCAAATCGTAATATGTCAGACTACAGGAAAACTTTACGTAACGAGAAAGGTGAGCCGAAATGTTTCAATTGCAATGATTATGGGCATTTGTCGAAGGATTGCCCATACAAGATTCAAACTTCTGGAAACAACGTAACCAACTTAACCACAAAAATTATGAGTAGTTCAACCTCATTTCTCTACCTTAAAAAGGCTAAGATTAACAATGAAACCTGGATAGAGGCGTTAATTGACAGTGGAAGCTCTAGCTGTCTGATGAAACAATCCATCGCCAAGAAATTGAACATCAACGTTATTCCCGAAATAAATGATATTTACGGCTTTGGAAGCCAAAGTACGCCAGCAGGGAAAACCTACGGAAAGACATTGGTTGATATAGAAATTCATGATGTTTCAGGAAAGGAAATAACAGTCCTCATTGTAGGTGATGAAACGCAACCAGTAGACTTGTTAGTTGGAAGACCTTAGTTAGATATGCCTCACATAGCTTATGCCAGAGTGGGAAATGAATTGCATATTGATGAAGCGCCGTTTAATAAGTTGCAACTAAAGTTAGATAAAACGCAAATAAATCTAAAAGCAGAGAAAACTACTGTGCTCGATAGGAATACGGTTAATCTAGTACAATGTAGAGCTGAAGGTCAGAACGAAGGGTATGTTATCATTAGTGAGAAAGGAAATGTAGACTGTCTACTAGAGGTGGTCAATGGGAAAACAAAAATACCAATCACAAACATGCGAAATAAAAGTATTACGCTAACGGAAAACCAATGTGTAGGTAGGGGAGAAGCAGTGGAATTACTTTCAAGCAATGAGTGTTTAGAAAGTAATGATTGTATACTTTCGATCTCGACCGATGTCGCTTCAAGATCGGAGACTTTTGTAACGCTGGATGGTCAAATTCAAACTTCACATGAAATATCTGATATGAAACAGCCACTTAATTACGAAGACATAAAAACTGATGAAGATGTTACTTACGAACAAAAGCAACAATTATTTGAGCTTTTAAACGAATATAGAGATTGTGTTGCTCTAAACTTAAGTGAGATTGGATGTACAGATTTAGTTACGATGGAAATTAAAGAAGTAGAAGGAAGCAAACCAGTTTCGATGCGACCATGCAGAACAAATGCCGAAGAACGAGCAATAATAAAGCAAATAGTGAGTGAATGGGATCGTTACTGAAACTAGATCTCCTTACGCAAGTCCAGTGATGATTGTAAAGAAGAAAACTGGTGAACATCGTTTAGTCGTTGATTATAGGAAGTTAAACCTTCAGACGGTTAAGGAAAAATATCCATTGCAAAGAATAGATGATCTGTTAGAGTCCTTGACTAACTGTAAAATATTTACCACTCTAGATTTTGCGCATGGATTTCTACAGATTCCGTTAAGTGAATAAGCCAAACAGAAGACGGCTTTTATAACTCCAGATGATACCGGACAGTTCGAAAGAATGATATCCGGACTTACTAACGCTTCTTCTGAATTTAAACGTATGATGCATTTAGCACTGGGACCATTGCTGAACAAAGCGGTGCTGTGTTACTTGGACGACATTCTCATACCTGCAAAAACTTGGACGCAAATGATGGATAAATTAAAAGAAGTTTTGGAATGACTGAGATCAGCACATTTAACACTAAAATTGCCAAAATGTGAATTTGGAAAGAAAGAAATTGAGTTTCTGGGTTTTGTAATAAATGAACATGGAATTCAACCAGGTCGAGAAAAAGTGAAGGTAATTTCTGAATTTCCAACACCGAAGAATGTACACGAAGTTAGAAGGTTTCTAGGTCTTACAAGTTTCTTCAGACGCTTCATACCAAAGTACGCTACACATGCTGAACCACTGACGAGACTCACACGTAAAGATATAAAGTTTCAGTGGAATGAAGAACAACAAAAGGCATTTAAAAAACTAAGAGGTGATCTGACAGAAAAACCAATTATGGCATTATATTGCCCTGATGCAATAACAGAGGTACATACAGATGCAAGCTCTAGCGGAATTGCTGGCATGTTACTTCAACGTGGAGAAGATGAAAAACTTCACTTAGTGTATTGTGTTAGTAAGAAAACAACAGCAGCTGAATCAAAATATCATTCCAGCAAATTGGAATTGATGGCCATTGTTTGGACTTTAGACAGATTACACCAGTTTCTTATTGGTATCGAGTTCACTGTTGTAACGGATTGCCAGGCTTTAGTTTATCTAAACACTAAGAAAACGCAAAACCCTCAAATTGCAAGATGGAGTAATTTGATACAAGAATACAACTTTGAGGTGAAATTCAAACCTGGGATGAAGATGGCTCATGTAGACGCCTTGAGTCGATGTCCTATCTTACAAGAAGGTGATACCTTAGATGCAGTAGTTGAAAACAACGTGGATGTTTACCAAACATTTACGGAGGATGAAAAAGTATTGATAATGCAGCAAGCGGATCAAGAGCTGAAAAGCTTCATAGATATTTTTGAAAAGGATCCTCACGACAGAACGGTAGAAGAGAAACAGAAAATAAAGGACTTCGACTACAAGCACAAGAGATTATATCGAATCATTCAAGATAAGAAAGGAAATAAGTTGTTGTACGTGGTTCCTAAAGGTATGAGAAAAAGTTTGGTGGTGAGATTTCATGACTTGATGGGACACTTTGCTGTTGATAAAACGATAGCCAAGATCAAGGAACTTTACTGGTTTCCTTCAATGAAAAGATATGTCAGAAGACACATATCAATGTGTTTCGAGTCCCTGATAAATAAAGTACCTAGTGGCAAACAGCAGGGAGTTTTACACCCTATTAAACCAGGAAAACGACCATTTGATGTGGTTCACCTTGACCATTTAGGACCGTTTGTGAAGAGTTCTAAAGGAAATTCTCATTTACTTATTTTAATTGATAATTTTACACGATTCGTGAGACTCTTTCCAACTAAGAGTACCTCAACTAAACATGTACTCAGATTTTTAGAAGAATTTGTTGAAGAATTCGGACTTCCTGAAAGGATAATTAGTGACAGAGGCTCTTGTTTCACGTCAATTGCATTCGAAGAGTTTTGTAGAATAAATGGAATAAAACATACATTAAATTCTACCCAGCGACCGCAAGGAAATGGAATGGTAGAAAGAGTTAACGGAACCGTACTACCAGTAATTATGAAGAGCATGACGCATCCTGAACAGAAAGATTGGCACAAAAGAATAAAAAGATGTGAGCGAAATTTGAATAGTATGGTAAACAATACAACTGACAAAACACCATTCAAAATGTTGCACGGTTACTCTCCAAGATTCAATGACGGCATATTGAGAATGCTTGCTGATGAAGATGCTGATGCTTGGAAAGATCCAGAAAAGATCCAGGCTGAAACGAGAAAGACAATCGAAGAAAAGCAAACAAAGACAAAGAAGTACCATGATCAGAAGAAATTGAAGACAATGAAGTTTGATAAGGGAGAAATAGTCGTGGTTAGACGATCACCAGTAGCCACAGGAGAACCGACTAAAACCCAACCGAAGTATCGTGGACCATTAGTAGTGGCGGAGGTTCTGCCAAACTACATCTACAGAGTCTCCCAACTTGAACCTAAGGAGAAGGGACGATTTTATACAACCACCGCTCACGTCAGTCAGTTAAAAGCATGGAGATGTGAGAGTGAACACGATGACGTCGAGGATGATGATAAAAAGTGTCTACCAACGAGAACACCTAGACGCATCATTAAGGTTCCTGCTCGGTACTTGGACTAGAGAAAAGAGACTTGAAAAACTTGAGAACTTTGAGTAATTATCTAATCGAGGACGATTATTTGTCAGGATGGTCGAATGTTGGCATCAGCTGAATGGCAGCACGAGAGATAAAAAAAAAGCTAACGATCATCGATGTAGGAATAAAATGTACGCTGACGGAGGAGTTGAATAAAGTAATATTTTAAATACTTAACGAATTCTTATTATTTTAGAAATAAGTAGTTAATACTTATAACATCAGCTCGGAAGAAATCAAGTATTCTAAACGAACGAAAACGAGAACAGAATACGGCACATTTTTTATACCAGCAGTTCCTCCCTTGAACATAAACGGATTCCTCTTGGCACTCTGCCAGGCGTATGTCGTTGTTTGCCCGTAGTGCTGTAGGGATGTTTTTAACTTACTGGTTATTTATATATCACAAGGTAACAACATTCAATGGAGGCAATTCATCACGTCACATGATAACAGTGATCGCTGATTTGTTTACCAACTTTTTAATTGAGTTCTACGTTTAGTTCACGAAGCAAAATGAGCCATCTTAAAATGAGACTATTTTCATAGCTTTTTCTGATTATAAACCAAGTAATTTACCTTTAATTTAATCATTATAAAAGTTTTTTTTAATTATTACAATAGTTATAGCGTTTTATTTAGTGTTAATTTTTTATAACGTAAAACTTTATTTAGCCCTAGTTTTTAATAACGTAGAATTTTATTTAGGCCTAGTTTTAATTAGATTGGTAGAGGAAATTGGTCAAAGGAAGCGAGAGTACAGCTTCCTTTGTTTTCATCGCTTACATCGCTATCACGTGACCTATGACGCTCTATGTATTGCCTCCATTGAAACGTCTCTGAGCTTAAAAATGATTGTCAAAATTGCTCTCCCAAGTCACAATATACACCAACATAGCGAGGAAATTTTTATTACAGCAGGAAGTCAAATATGAATGAGAAAATCACCCTAAAATTGAGTTGTATGATATGCATAGCAATATTAAAGAGCTTCTGGCATAGTGGCGTCGTGGTAAGGCGTGGAGTACGCCCCAAGTCTGAGGATTGAGCCTGGCAGTGTCGGTGGATTTTTAGGAGGCAGAAAATCGTCTGCGCACATGTCGTATGATTATGCGGCATGTAAAAAAGCCCTTGAGTAGACATTTGGCTTTTATGCTCTCTGCTAAATTAAATTCCTAGGCGAACGCAGTAGGTCTGTAATTGGCAGAAGCCAACAGCAGCCCGTTTGAAATTAAAAAAAGTATTAAAGAGCTAGTGGTGTCACTTAAAAAATATTTTGCTTTTTAAAAAATGAGTGAGACTGAAAATACTTACTTCATACGCTGTTGGTGCTTGGAGTTGGAAAAATACCGGTAAGAAAATATATGCTGCCAGCAAAGTACCAGCGGCGATGCCAATGCCTAAGAAAGTAAAAGTAGTTCCAAACCTGTAAATCTCGGCTGGTAAACCAAGAACTGAAATGCCCGTCGTGTAAGAAGCCATTAAAGAAAACGCTACGGGGAAGATGGCCATGTTCTTATCAGCCAACAAGTATTCATCAATTGAGTTTTGCTTTTGGCCTGTGAAGCGAAAATAAACACCAATGCCAGCTGAAACAAGAAGCATGATAACTATGATAATGCAATCCATCGCTCCCAAGACAACTTTGGGATTCTCCATGGTGTTATGATGTCTGTTGTACTACCTGGAGGACAATAATAAAGAGTAAATGAAAAATTAAATACGCAAAATAAATACATTTGCTAACAAGAGCCCTAAATTGTTTCGCATTGATGACATTGATGATCACAGACCCTTGGTTGTCCGAAAAAGTATTTTGACGATCAGTGACCTTTTTTATAAGTTTTTCTTAGATTTATCACCTTCAGTAAAATCATTCTTTATTTTAAACAGATTTTCGACAAAGTAGGAGATTATCAATTCAAACCGAATGTATGTTTTTTTTTTTTTTTTGGTGTGTTCATCGATAACTTCTTACTGGATGAACCGATTTTTATTAATTTGTCTTAGATTTACAACCTTCAAAATCATTCTTTATTTTTAACCGATTTCCTACAAAGTAGGAGGTTTTCAGTTCAAACCGCGTGTATAGTTTTTTGTTTTTTTTTGGTTTGCTAGTTTGTTCATCGATAACTTCTCACTGAATGAACCGATTTTGAAGATTCTGTTTTAAATCGATCGACTATGGTCTCCCATAGGTCCGTCGGTTTCTCTCACCACATTCAATAATTAGAAAAATCATTATGCGCAGAAATATAGTGATCTTTTTGTTTTTTCATTTACAACTTTTGACTAAATGTACCGATTTTGATGTTTTCTTTTCAATCTATAAAGAGTCGTCTAACTCAAATACCACATATCGATTTGACTACATTTGTTATTTAAAAAAAACGTTATGGGAGAAGAAAAAGGACTTTTCTTTTCATTTTAAAGGCATGGATTGATATTAATGTGCTGGGAAAATCATTAATAAATCTATATATATAAATGAAAAGTGTCTGTCGATATGTCTGTCGCTCTGTCTGTTCGCTATAGAATCCTAGGCCGTTTCACAGATCGGGACCACATTCGGCACGGTTAATGTTTACGACCCGAAAAACTCATCGCTGCAAAAATGAAAGTTATGAATCAATAAGTTTTTTTTAATTATTATTTTTTTAATTTCAATGATTTTTTCTACGTTTAGATCTTTTAAACTATGTACGCTTATACCTTTAAAACTACGCAACGGATTTTAACGCGGTTTTCATCAATAAACAGAGTGGTTCAAGAGGAAGGTTTATAGACCCGTTAGAAAAAAAAATCCTACAGGTAGTTCTTTTTTTATTCCAATTTTACTCAATTTTCCACTTAAATTCCACAATATGGGGGTAAAAAACACGTTGCACATATTAATGTAATGTATCAATCGAAAGCGCTGATTTTTCTGCACAAGATGGTATTTGTTCTAAATTTCTAAGTCAATAAGAACGCCAGTTATAAGCTTTTTAGTTTGATTTCTTAATGCTTACCTTGACCCAAAAATAACAATAAGCAGTTTCCTCAACTTTGGCGATGTCTTGATTCGTTCATATGTTTTGTCGAGGCTGAACTTGATCGTAATCAGGCTGTAAACTGGATCAAGTTCAGCCTTGGCTTTGTGATTCGTTCATATGTTTTTCAAACTTGCTATTTACAAATTGGCAACATACGGTTGCTATTGAAATTTTGTTTACGTTCTTATTCATATCCGTATCTGTCATAAATGTACTTACACCTGTTGTGAATATAAGTAATAGGTAGTTCAAACTGGTTGTGGCAAAGGGGAAATTATATTTATTCCTAGAATACTTTTAATAACTTCAGATCTTCCATTTCAATTTAAGCGTTTACAATTTCCAGTGAGATTAAGTTTTCCAATGTCTATTAAAAAATCGCAGGGACAGACATTACAAGTTGTTGGCCTAAAATTACATGAGGATTGTTTTGCTCATGGTCAATTGTATGTAGGATGTTCAAGAGTAGGAGCAGCAAACAAACTTTTCGTTTGTTCTCTTTCTGGGAAAACAACCAATGTTGTATATAAAGAAGTCCTTTAGACTCACTTACCTCTTGATTTCATGCCTACTTTTGAATTTCAAGGTCAGATTTATCACAGATTAGGTTCATCAAATATGTATGCAAGTATGTTAACAAGGGTTCTGATGCAGCTATGTTCGCTACTACTACTTTTCTACTTTTCAGTTACTACTTTTCAACATAGATCAACCCGGGCAACGCCGGGTTGTTGCCGAAAATGTTGCCATTGAACCGAAATTGTTGCCATTGAATATTAATATTAAGAAATATAAAAGCAACTATGAAAAGAGTTTGAATAAAGGCTTCTATAAAAAAATTAAATTCTTTGGTTAATAAGATAGTTTTAAAATCAACTTCAATACGGAAATTGTCATTTTAAAAAGTATTTTAATACATCGATTTTCATGTTTTTAATCAAATTGTTGTCCGTTTACTACTTTATTCTGTCACATATGCACAAAAGTTGTCTTCGTACAAGTCTTAGCAGCACTTTTCAGCGAAATACAGCTACTGTCACCAGATGGTCCTTTATTTTACCGAAATACAATCTTTTATGAAGGGGAAGCAAATAGGAAATATTTTTTAAAGATTTCTAAAAGGCAATTTCTGAATCAAGTGTATGGAGGCGGAAAGCTTTAGTCAGCAGATTCACATTTTGAGCTCAGCTAAATAAATATTACTTTTGTATTCAGCTTGGCATTATTTATCTCAATCATATGAAGTTAAAATAACCAGTTATTCAAAAATACTTCAGAAAGAGTAATGTTTGATAAAACTGAATCTGGATCACCTTGTGCTCTCTTTGAAAAAGAAAATCTAGCTTCGTTGTACAATATAGTGTTGTTTTGTACTAATGTCTGAACAATTACAATAATTATTCCAAAAATTAGAAGAAAAAAAGTAATAAAGGAAAAAGAAAACCTCGTGCTGGCTTCAGTTTTTTGGTATGCAATACTTGTATAGTCCGCAAGTGCTTAAGGAAACCGTTATCTGTTATTGTTATTGCAGGTTCAGGCTCATGATCTGTAACAACTTTTTATCACGGGCTATACTAAGGCGGGAAGAGTTTATCTTAATTAAATAGATACAATTCGCTTAATTTTTCACCTTAAGTATATATATATATATATATATACATATATGTTTACAGCAATTATGACTAAATAACTTTATTTACTGCAATTAAAATAGTTATTATTTCCGATTTTCGCTTAAGCACAGTTGGGATTAAATATATATTATTCGTTTAACTATCCGCTTTGGAGTTTCTTATTTCAATCGAGTTGTAAACTTCAACTTACATGATTTTTGCCATAATATTTATTATTAAAATATAAAAATGATCTGAAGAATGGGGACAATAAACAAAGGGTGAATAAACGCAATGAATTACAACGTGATAAGCATTTCATAACATTAACCAAAGCCTTTTATTTTCTTCAGTATACATATAAAACCCAAACACCAAGTACACCAAGCTCCTTCTTACTTTCCAATTAAAAAAAGATCTTGATTATAAACCTCATTCACGTTCGGATCTCAAAGACAATTTATTTCCTTTTGTCTTATCCTGAAATTATAATCTCTCTTCTCCTTTTGCCTTCAAGAATCTTTATTAATGCTATATAACATTCGTAATGCACCATAATTCCAGATAAAAATACTTAAAATAAGCCATATCTGACTGATGATATGCAACCAAAATCCCAAAATCGTTTATATCGTCGTTATCAGACAATTTAACAAAAAAAAAAAAGGATCTTAGGGATCTTAGTAATACTTTACCTGCTTAAAAACTTTAAAGTGAGTTTATCATTGGAAAAAGATTTTAAATTATTTACCGTCTATGAAACCTTTTCGTGATAGTTATATCATAAAGTTTCCTGATAATTAGCTTCTTCTTGGTTCAGTTTAGTAATTCAGTATTTGGGTGTCGATACCCGACCCACTAAGGGCCAACCTTGTAAGCTTGGAGATACGTGCATGTGTTATTCGTGGATCCTGAAGTCCCGAGGCAGCTCCGAGGGTACCGGAGGGTGGAGAATTTCCACCATAATTATAGCATGAAATTAAAGAGCAACTGAAGCAGTTTTGTTTGTTGGTACGCGCATTTGCTAGAAAGCCTCTGCTCATGCGCTATAAAGCTCTAGTAGCAAAAATCTCAACTAGTGAACAGAAATCTTTTCTGTGTTCTGCAGTTTGCGAAGACCGAATCCTGAAGCTACTGTGGAACGTGCATTACGGCTTAGGTTCAGATGTGATCCCCAAGTCATATTAATATCTGTAGATGGTATCACTAGTTTGCAAATACTGAATGGTTGAACATTACTGTACTCGCACGCTGGATGGGCCGCAAAGGGCCCAGCTTGTTTCGCATGGTCTCCACGCTCACCCGATCTCACTCCATGTGATTTCTACCTGTGGTGGTTCATAAAGGATCGTGGGTATATTCCCCCTACTACCAGCTGATCTAACCGACCTGAGAAACAGGATAGAGGCAGCCGCTGCAACAATTACACCACAAACACTGAACAACGTTTGGGAAAAACTGGACTTTCGACTTGATGTGTGCCGTGTGACGAAAAATGCTCATATTAAACACTAATAAGTTTGTACGCAAAACTGTTAGAGTTACTCTTTCATTTCATGAATGAATTATAATTTTACGTTTTACGTTATAAGTACTACAAAGCATTGAAACTCCGATTACACTGTGCAACACAAAAAATGTCCTTTGGATGAAAATGTCTGTTTCTTATGTATTTTTGGCTGAAAATTACGAATCTTCAATTATATTTTGTCTATCACGTACCATTTTCCCAAAATTCCACATTTTAGCTTTTTACGTATTTTCTGGATAAATGTGCATATTTTTGTAATTTATCGACTTAATTTATTATAAATTATATCTTTCTCATTTATAGTGAGATCGTTGCCAATCTAGAGACCCTTTTAATGAACTTGGGTTACTTTAGCGACATTTTTGGCAACAAAAGCTTTATCTACTTCTCGAAGTTTCGAGTCTTTTACAAAACGACAAAAGCATTTGGTAGACTATTTTACGGAGAAAGAAAAAATAGTATGCTTCTATGATGTGAATGTACTATTTCAAGCATTAGGACATGAGCACAACGCAGCAGAGTGGCGCTTGTTTATCAGTGCTCCTCCATCTAAGTATTTTTTTCCCTATTCATTCCTATAGCATATTCTGCAAACACAATGGAAATTTCAAAATTACGAGTGGCAAAAGCATATCAAAGGAGCCTATGATGATCTACAATGTGCCTTTTTTCCACAATTGCACATTAAACTTGGCTTATCGAAATATTTGTAAAGGCTCTGGACAGAGAAGGAGTGGCTTTCTTGCATTTTAGGAACAAATTCAAAAATTTAAGTGAGGCAAAAGTAAAAGGAAGGATTTATATTGGCCCGCAACTTAAAGAAGTCCTTACATGATGAAGGGTATGAAAAGAAACAGTCAGAAGCCCAAAAACCACCCTGGCTGGCGTTTAAATCAGTGCGCTCACGTATCCTTGGAAATGGAGAAAGCTGAAAACTACAAAAATCTTGTTGGTGACACGATAAAATGCTTTTGTATTATTAGGTTGCTATATTTCATTAAAACTACTTTTTCGGCTCTCGTATGGGCTTTATTTCTCAAAACCTTGGTGCAATTAATGATGAGCATGGGGAAAGGTTTCATCAGGACATCCCTGTTTGAAAAGCATTTCAACGCTCGATAGAATGGAAGTATACGAATTGAATATTGCTAAACTGTTATCAGGGTAAACCAATAGATGCCCACAAGAAGAATTGACCAAAAAAATCAATTTAGGGTTTGTATTTTCAATAAGTAAGCCTCAGCTACATCCTTCTATAACCAAATTGTATAAAAATGAGAAGTGGGTCTCCAGCAAAAACGCTACGTGATCTGCCATTTTGGTTAGGATATTTGAATCAAGCACCTTTTGTTTATATAGAATCACATAGTTTCATCTAAAGGACAAAAAAAAAGTTCAAATTTGTTGCACAGTGTTATCATTTAGAAACACCCTGTAAATTTTATTCTTTAAAAAAAAATGTAGGAAGCTTTTTACCAGCTAAAATAAACAAATAACGTAAAGAGAACTATTTCGCTAAATGAAGTTTTTCTAAATAAATTTCCTCTTTTAATTGGTTGATGTCGTATTTAAATACTGTATTGCTGTCAAGTTTTTTTTTTCAAACTATACTAATGTATCTAAGGTCAGTAAGTTTACTTAAAACTTGGACTCTGTGCCAATTTTACGAAAGTTCTAATCAATTGCTTGTTTATAAATTAATTTGCACTTTTTGAAAAGTGTTCTCTGAAAATTTCAAGCATGGAATAAAATCGGTGGCAAAAAATTTCAGTTTTTAGTTATTTTCAACCAATTTTTTGTCAGTAAAAAAAGTGTATTAGAACTTGGATCAAAGCTGAGCGTTATAAGCATTACAACATAAATATATTTGAACGTGTTAAATAGTTTCTAGTATAGCACCATTAAGAGTTAAAGGTTGGTCAAAATGAAAACTTTGACTATGAAAGTTCTTTCTTTTCCTTTTTTAGCCTACTTTCCTGTAAAAGGAGAAAAAAGTATGAATTAAGGCTTAATGTATCGTAAAAGTATCGTTTTAAACAAGGGGAAAATAGTCGAAGGTAAATTAAATAATTAAATTAAGATTGGAAAACAAAAAAAGAACATTTGCAAATAGAGTTTTAGATGGAAAAAAAAGTCGGTCTGTCGGTTCACTCTATCTTTTGATTTGAGCGATTTCTCGTTCAATTTTGAACAGTTCACAAAAAATCTTTAGTCCATGTACAGAAGATGTAAGTTCATTCGAGTAAGCTAATTGGAAAGAGCTCTCTACGTGAAACTTTTTTTTAGTTTTGAACAGTTTTTGTTCAATTTCAAGCAGTTAAAATTGAAAAAAAAAATAAATAAAAACTAGCAATATCGTCTACGGAGAAATTTGAATCCTAAGCTTACTTTCCCGTAAAAGCAAAAAAAAAAAAAGTTTACAAGTTCAAATGAACAAGCGTATTGAATTGAGTTCTCGGTGTGAAATATGTTTTCATCTGAACAATTTTTGTTCATTTTGAACAGTTCAAAAAATTTCACATAGCATCTACGAGAAAATTTCAATCCTATAAAAATCCTGATGCACAAGACGGATTTCCTTGGAACACACTTTATCAGAATGAGCTTCTGACACAGAACATATACAGACAAAAAGATAATAAATAACTAAACCTGCCTACTTTCCTATGAAATATTTTATCTGCATTTTTCACGCATATTTGTGAACGGATTAATGAATAAATAAGTAAACGAATGAATGAATGAATAATTGAATTAATAAGGGAATGAATGAATGAATAAGTGAATTAATAAGGGAATAAATAAATGAACAATTGAATGAAGGAAGGAAAAAAGTTACGTTGAGAAAGTACATTGGAAAATATTAAAACCAAAAGCTAAATGGGAGAGAGGATGAAAAATAGCTAGATTTGCAAATTTGATGTTGGTATAAAAGAAAGTAGGCTCGTATGGTTAATTCTAGACGGAAATTCTTGTTGCATTCTTTAATGCAAAATGAATAACTTTAGAAGACAAGTTTCTTACTTTCATTGTTTCTTAAGCAACAAAAGTTAAAAATTCTTAGTTGGTGGTAGCCTACCATGTATACTTGGGGATATGTGCATGTAAAATCCGTAGACCCCACTACCTCTCCCCGTGCGTAAGCAATCCTAATTTCTCGGCTAACAGGTAGGGGTCTGGTGGGGAAAAGTTGGTGGTACCCTAACATCTGTACTTCTGTTGGCGCACAAATATTCTTTGAATCATTCAAACACCAAATAATTACCAAAGAATTATTGTACTTTTTATCTTAAACACAGGAAAAACACATCAATTCCATGCGAGACAAAGCTAAAAACATTTTTAGAAACAAGATATTTGTACCTTTAAGGTAATAGTATATACAGTAAAACCCGTTTAAGAAGTTCCCTTTTAAGAAGTTTCTAATTTCAACACCAGTTTCATTCCCATCTCCCTAATGTTAAAATGACATTTTAAAAAGTTCTGATTTAATTTTTTTCCCGCTTAATAAATTTTTCATATCGTTCAATTTTTTCTTTCAAAGGACACTTAGACTTCTAGAGTTTCTTTTCTTTTTTCATGTTTCTTTCAATTTACGTAGTTATTTTTCTTTCTAAAGGAAAAACGATCAGAAGAAGATTTAGCAGAGAGGATTAGTCAGTTGATGAGTAATAAGGGGAGAAAGGAATGTTTGCAGAGTCTCCTATGGCCTATGGGGTGTACATTTTCTGTCTAATTTAAATATTGTCAGATAATAAAATAATATCATCATAAATATCATACAGTATATTCATTTTCAATCATAGAGCCTAGCCGTTTAAGAAATTTTCCCGCATAAGAAGTTTTTTAGTCTTGGTCCCCTGGAAAACTTCTTAAGCGGGTTTTACAGTAGATGTTTAAAAATAACACATTTTAGGTTTTGCATTAATTTTTAAATTTTACATAGAAAAATATTTTTACTCACCTTGTATTCCGTTTACTGAAAATACTTGATTACTATAAAGTACACTACGTCTTGTTACCAATACACGCACTTATGACTATCACATTATGAAAAATGTGAAATGAATTAGTTGAGTAAATTACATGTCACTAGTATACATTCTATCTCCCCTAAATGGTTACGTAACAACACATACAATCGAAGAAGTTAAAGCTCGAGGAAGTGCAAACTAGCTTAAAAATCGGAGAAAAGAAAACGGATTTTTTCACACTACATAGAAGAGCATCAGAAACTCAAAGAGAAGGTAGAGGAAGTGAAAAGAAAAATGTGTTGTTATTTATGAGAAAAATGCCAGTAGGCTGGGTCTGTAACAGACATGCATCAATGATTTATTGCTTGTGTACGTTATCAGATTATCTTCCTTTTGTTTGATGGCCGCTTCACTAATTCTTAAATTATTTCATGTCTTGTCTGCTAGCAAAAGCTTGAGTTACAGCTTTCTTTCTCGAAAATTCGTGCTCTGTTTCCGGTTGTCGTCAGAACGCTTTTTGCTCGCATAGTTTTTAAAAAAATAGTGACGAATATTCCTAATGTGTTTGTGTCACACACAAATCTGAAGTTTGAGTTTTTTAATAAGTATGTTTACATTTTCTGTTAGTCCCATTACAACTTAGTTTTTTGACAGACAAATTTTGATTTTTTATGTACAGTAATCCCTCGTTATATCACTCATTCGGATATTTCGCACTTTTTCTATGTCTCACAAAATTTTAAGTTTGAGCTCTTGAAATTAAAAATATTGCCTTTCTCAGTGAAGCCCCTTTGCTCCCATTAAACAAAGCCATCAAACAGGAATGTCCTCCTTTCTTCTGAATTTGCTGCAGTTAAAACCTGAAACAATTCTCCTCCTACTCCCCAACTTACATACAACAGAATGATTCGACTCAAACCAGTTGACGTTTTACTTGACATTTATTTTTGTATTGATCCTAACACCCATAGAATGAAAGAGACAGATGTCTATTGCCCAAGGATTTTTATTAAGATTTTTTTTTATTAAGAAAGTTGTCATTATGTAAGATTAAACTAATTTTTTTACGTTGACACTGAATTTACTTGTACTTTTAGAGTTATTTCTAATGGCATCTGTTATATCGTGCATTCGGATATATCGCGCTGGTTTGCTGTTCCCGGACAAGCGCGTTATAACGAAGGGCTACGGTATTTGTCTTATTATTAACCTAGTAAGACAGATGCATGAAAAACCTAATGCTTTCTGGTTTGTCTTTTAAACAACAACATAACTTTTCAGCTCTATCAACTTGTTATTTGATAAAGCGGCACCTATAATTATGTGTGTTCTAAAAGTTATATTGGCCCTGTATTGTTAAGTTTAACTGAAGAATACAAGTTTCTTTCCTTATTAACACGAATATTCCTTCCCTCCACGCCGTTATTAATTTACTCCTAATGTATTGTCAATCATTCATTCTGCAGTAATCTTTCCTCTTGAGTTTACATTCTAAGTTTCACATTTGTCTTTGCCAATTACAACTTTTGAAAGTCCTTCTGATGGGAGTAAGATCAGTGAAGTGCTCCATTTGTACATTGCTATTGGAAGTAGGTATTCTACATGGTGTTATGTAATAACTACATAAAATAAAATAATATTCATTAAGGTTCGACATCGAGTGTTCATAGCGCTTTACAGAACATCAATTATTTGTATAAAAATGCCGATGACGTAATTTCATTTGTCAAAATTCCTTGAGAACGGTGAAATTTTCATAACCTTTGAAGTTCTTGACAGAATATTGAACTTTTTATGCCAAAAAATAGTTTCAAACTATGTTATGTGTGTAAATTGAAATATCCTTCATAACATGATTTAAGTCATTTTTTATTGCTACTGCTATAGTGACAATGAAACATTTACCAGAAAGTGTTTCCATGAACTTTTGAAACACTTGCGTAAAAACAATAATTTATAAAATAGTGTATTGCTAAATACCAAAAACTTTGCAAGAAGGTTGCAGCATTTTTGTTGCGTGGACAGCATTTAGGCAACTGTAACTACTCAATCGATGCCATTTCATATTTAATATTTTTTAAAAATAGCTTTTATGGCATAAATAATTGAATTCAGCTAACAACATGACAAAACTCTAGTGTAAAACAATTGACTCGTTTATTTCGAAATAGTTAATCAAAAGTCGTTTTAATTTACTAATATTGCATTGCTATTACCTACTAAAATAAAATAGTGAAAGATCAGACTCGTAAATTTTTCCAACTTTTCACAAGCCATCCTTTTCTATCTCCTGAAAAAAAAAATTGTTCTACATAGTTGTTACCTGCTAGTGTAACACAATTATGGTTAAACACAATCATTGCTTATTTCAAACAAAACGTGGAATTTCAAAGAAATTCAAATACACATCGTAAAAATGGCTAACAGCCGTATTCACCAACCTTTCGACTGGCAGTCAGACAGCGTTTTCACGGTCCGTTTTGGACTCAAGTCAAAACGATATTCCGCCGAAGAGACGGCTATTTCCCAGCGCGTTCGGTCGAGAAACTTCCACCGTAGAAATCGAAGGGTCCAAGCAGTCTAAATTTACAGCGCGTGCGCAGCAAACAAGCGACCACCTGAAGGTTCAATGAGAAGTGCTACGTGAAAAATAAATTCTTCGGGCAAGACATGGGAAATTCATTTGGGATCGAGACTTTGACATAGTAGTACTCCTTTAGGGTGTTCAACCCTCAATGTAACAGAGCCGAATGCTTGTTAAATAGGAGAAAAAAGATTAAAATTTTAAACTCAGTTTAAATAATAATAAGTTTGTTCATTAGACATCGCCGAAATAGGCTATCCAGTAACGTGCCGGCGTTCAGTGTAGACTTTTAGGGTTCGAATTCCGTCCTTGGGGTTTTTTTTTTTTTTTAAATTCATTTAAGTTATTATATTTACACGCTACATAAAAATTAATTTATTCAGAAAAAAGGCTTATTCAGTATCACTGGCGTAGATAAGGGGGGTTGGGGGATAAAAAAACCTGAAATGGTGAAGATTGTCTAGAATTTGACCAATTTTAATGTAAAACAATGAAAAAGCTCACCTCTCCCGAAGAACCCCCCCCCCCCCTCCTAAAATGGTGAAGATTGTCTAGAATTTGACCAATTTTCCTTGTAAAACAATGAAATTAGGTCACTTTTCCAGAAGACCCCCCCCCCCCCCCCCCAACTCCGGGTCTAGCTACGCCACTGTTCAGTGGAAAATTATATTTTAATTATGGTAATCATTTTACTTTTTAAAATGCAAAATAACTAACAGTTCTAATATCGCAACAATTCCTATCAATCATAAAATGTAGCTGTTTTAAATTGTTTCCTGTACGTAAATGGGCGTAAAAGATTATTTTATAGATTCAATCCTAGCCTTTTCTGCCGAAGCAGTATTCATGTGAAGGTTAGAGTTGCTGTTTTTGTATTGAATGCAAAAACTGGTCCACAGAAATAAGGGACTAATAAAAAAGCAGGCTAATTCAAGGTTTCTTGTTTGTAGTTAAAAATTTATAATGAGTAAAATTAAATCATAACACAATTTAAACTTTTTATTTTCTATAATAACTGTTTATAAGTAGTATTTCTATCATAATTATTTATTCTGTTTTTTATAAAGTAAAATATTTACTTTAATTAAATATATCATTGAATATTTAATTTGCCTCTGAATAAATTTATTTTTATGTAAATATAATAAGTTAAATGAGTAAAAATTAAAAATCAAGGGCGGGATTCGAACCCTGACCGTTCCAATTGAACGCCGGCACGTTACCAAATAGGTTACTTTGTCGCTGTTTCCTGAACAAACGTATTAGTATGTGAACTGAGTTTGAAATTTTAATTGCTTCTTTCTCTTAATTAACTGGTCATTCGGCATTTTTACATTTAGGATTTAACACCCTGAAAGAGCTCACGAAGTGTCTCATCCCCAAATGAATTTTTCATGTCGTGCCTTCCCCTTGTAAATGTCTTTTTTTTTTTTTTTTTTTTTTTTTTTTTTTTTTTTTACAATTAGGATTGCTTGAGAAATTTGAATATCGCTGACAGAGTTTGTTCTTGTCTGATGAACGACTTTGAAACTTAGGATGAAAAAGATTTTAATACGCGATATCGTCTGCAAAAATCCACATTGCTTCAGTTTGACTCTGAGGTCACATGGTAGAATTCAGCCAATCATAATAGAACTGTCAAGAGAGCCGTCTCAAGAGAGGCAGTCGAAAGATCAACAATGCTAATGTCTGGTGAATACGGAATTCGACAGCGGTCTTGACATAGGTTCTTTCGAATATTGACTGGACCGGCTGTTTGACCGTGTTTGGTGAATAAGGCCGTTAATAAACAAATTATTTTGCACTTTTTAACGTAAAATGGAAATCTAAAGTTTTCTTTGCTACGTACAGAATTTTTACTGTTGCCCACGTGATAAAAAATTCAATTATCGATATCAAGTACGATTTCTTTCAATAATTCGTGTTTACTCATAAAAATGCGCGGAATTCTTCTGTATATTTAGTACATCACATGGCATGACGTATTAAAAAAATTACTTATTTTATTCTACTTTTTTTATTTCTAGAAACAAAACCAATCCAGACATTTTAAGGTTTGGATTGGAACAAACAAACAAGAAAACAAATCCACAATTATTCATCAAAAGTATTGTTCAACATTATTTTGCGAAAATAATAAAAAATGTATTTATAAAATTAAATACACATACCTCTTCAGCTAATTTCTTTAAAAAGTAGCTTTTACAGTTCCGATCACTTATGAGCATTTAAATAATTAGTATATTTAAAAACACGAAATCCAATCAATATCTTCACTTATGACATTAACTTAGCATTTGAGCATTGACGTAAACGGGGAAAGCAAAGTAAATCCATCCATATCTATACATCCATCCAAAAGAAAAAAAGCAAAGATATCTGATTGAACCAAAAATATCAGAAGATATTTCATTGAAAGCATTAATTAAATGAAGTTTACAACTGAATCTAAAGCACTGAATGGCGCATATTTTAATTATTTTCGTTACTAATCTTTTTTTTTTTTTTACTACATGTTAAAGAGCACAAAACGACCGACTAACTTAAGTGAATCCAACATTTTATCTGCAAAGCCTTCAAACACAGCTTTTTTTTTCTCTACATCATGACGTTTTGAAGTCCCATAAATGTGACAGTAAATCAAGCAATAAGATGAGTGCAATAAATTTTGAAATAGCTGCGTCTAGGTCATAAATAACGTTAGCATCAGTAACTTTATTGCTGTCTGTTAAATGCAGCGCTGGTAAGTGGCACGTGTATTCATCTAGCAGAGATTGAAACAGGAAATTAAATCAATTTCGAGTCAGAGGAAATTTTTCTTTCACTCACTTGGGAAAAAAAATACGAGCGGTAGATATTAAAAAATAATCACGTGATTTTTTTTCTTTGACGGAAGAGAGAATATTTCACACATCTTAGAACAAGTCTTGTGTGAACAGATATACGAAATTCATTCAGTAGTTTCTTTTTTCATCATGTCCTAAACGCTTACTATTTTTATGTTATTATTATTTTTTTATAGTATTATTCTGGTTATTATAGTTCTTATTAATGCTATTGCTGCCATTGATCTTACTATTATTTTAAAAGTGATGTTGTTGATGTTGTTTCTCTTCTTGTTGCCAATTATTTCTCACGTATCTTCTTGATACTTTTGCATTCAACGTTCCCATATTTTACAGCGTCGCATGCGACGTTTTTTTTAAGCAGACACAGCGCCGCAGGCGACGTTTTAAAGCTCAACACTGGCAACACTGTGCGGATTCGGATATATATATATATATATATATATATATATATATATATATATATATATGTATATATATTTATATATATATACACGCACACATCATAGGCGTATATTGAAAAACATTTTGGGGCAGGTTATGCTTACTTTTTTAGATTTAACACGGTACAAATTGCTGTCCATAAAAGTATTTTTACTTTTTGCAATTGCATGATTGTTGCTAAGTTTTTCAAACATGCGAGATTGAAGTATGTTTCAAAACTATATAAAGCAGGAAAGAGTGAAATTTTCCGCGATTCAAATAGAAATTCAAGGAAAAAAATATTTACATTTCGTTGATTTAAAGCTCAGATGTCTCCACATCAAATGATCACTACAAGTGATCTTAGATATCGAAAACGGGATATAACATATTTATTCCTGCATACTACAAAATAAAGTTTACTTGGTTTAGTTACATCCAGAATTTCCTGATTACTTCCGCTCGTATTTTTGGGAATAGTTAATATTGCAAATTCATTGAGGTGTACCTGGATGTTGTGTTTCTTAAACAAAAAGACAAGAAAAGGCTCTTTTGCTCTTTTTAGAGCAAATAAACTCCTACCCCTCCCCTCCTTTTTTTGTAAATCATGCTTTTTAGATCGCCTATATTCGTTTGAAAGTTTCTTCCTTACAAAACGTGTATCGCATTACAAAAAACCTAAACATTTTACACATTCAGAATATTTTTTGGTTGTTCTTCTTCTTTTGAGACAAAAGTAAATTTTGATTGACGAAATGAAACATTTTCTTACACATAGAATGAAAACGCTCGGTTTTTATGACCGTAATCTTTGCAAGGGTTCATTTTTTGCGGTTGCGAATTTTTAATTTTTGTTTCAGTGTTGGGGGAATAAAATAAATTTTTGCGTTTTGAGATAATCAGATTCAACATTTTTCAACGAATTCGGATTTACATGCGCACAACTCTCTAGAAAACTTCGTATGCTCGGAATTCGGCGCTTCCCACATTTTCTTTTAGTACTTACAAATGATCCATTGTCAATCCGACCATTATAGATATTTAGGGTGATATGAAAGCGGGATTCTCATGCTAAAAAGACAGGCGAGTGGACACGCTTAGGCGACCAGATGTAGAGTAAACTCTGCCAATGATTTACAGCAAGCAAATTCAGTTAATAAATTCACAAAAAAAAAAAAAAAAAATCCAAAATTCAAGCTCTTAATCAGTTGCGGTTGTTACCCAAATACAATGGCTTTTACTTTCATTCTCTAAGACTTTAAAGTTATTTTTACACTCCGTTAAGTTGAATTGTGAAATGAATAAATGTTTAATAAGATATGCTATAAAAATATTATCCAGACTACAAAGCAATAAAAAGGTTTTAAAATCGGATGTACTCGTACTATTTAAATAACAAATTTGTTTATCCCTTAATGACCTGAGAGAAAAAACAATTCTGAGCAATGAAGGGCACGCAAATTTACAAGGCAGTTTTTAAAAAAGTGATGAAATACTGGAACGAAAATATTGATGGTCATCGATAAATGCGAAACATTCCCATCAACATGTAAGTGGTTGTTTACCTTAAAACTGAACAATATCAATGCAAACTGTGAATCCCGTTGACTGAAATAGGAAGATCGCAGAAAAAAAAAAAATCCAACAAAAAGAAAAAGAAATAAAGGGGAAGTAGTAATTCCGCCTTAGTTTTCCCGCCTTTTTGATAGGACGGGACAACTCACCGAAGAAGTTATAAAGTGTAATATTTGTCAGTGTAAAGCTGGCGAAATTTAACTTGGTGTTGAATCCATTCGGGGTTTTACCAACGTCCTGCGAAATATCAAAATTAGTTCCGTTTCAGAGGTATGTAATATCCATATTGATCTGTTTTTCTTTAGCTCAATAAACAAAATCTAAAGTAAAAAATAAACATTTCAGTGACATGTTTTTAACTATGAGTAATGGTTGACTTAAATAGTATTCATTTTTCTAAGAACGTATGTTGGGGTGTTTGATGAGGTTTGGGAAAAAGTTCTCCTGAAAATGAACATAGGATATAGTACAACGGTTCTTCGTTTTATTTTAACTTTTGATTTGTGTTAACTTTTAAATAAAAACTTGTGACGTTTTTTGTTAATTCAACTTCTGCAAGAGTAATTTTTTTCCCTTAAACGTTTGCTAAGAAAGGATGAATTTTATCACCAAAAAGTAACCTGCATCCTTTATGTAATCTTATAAGATTGGTGGCAATCATAGTATTTTATATGTACATAGTGTTTTATATGCATTCAAAATCTTAGGAAACCCTTTTAATATGCTGTTTACTCGTAGTACTTATAAAAATGTCTGAGTAACATTACTATCAAAACAATTAATTTTAGACTAAACACTATTGATAATACAGAAATATTCTATAATATTTGAAACTGAAGCTACTCAGGTAACGTACTATTAAAATAAAAATTTCAATCCTGCATATAGTTTCGAAAGTACTCTTTTTTTCCTCCTTTTTAAGTTTTTGTTTCATGACGCTACATTTTATACTCACTTAATCGGCAAGAAAATCGGCAGCCTACGCATTAAAAACAATCAAATCCGAAATGTGACGAATATTATAATATTAGCTACGCAATAAATAAATAAATAAATAAATAAAATAGAAAACTTCAGTTACAAAGCATTAAATGAAACACATTTCAGAGTAAATTTTAAAATTCAGCGCCTTTTAGTGTCACAGGGACGTTGATTCTAGTTATATACCGGAATTATATATATATATTTTTTAATATCAAAAATCCCGTATCTTCCTTCACATTCCAGAAACAGGCCACCCCAACTAACCCCGAAGTATCATGTCGATAATTACTTATGTTTATTACATTGTACCTGTTAAAATACAGTATTATTAAATTATTTTACGTTAATACGTTCTGTCATGTACCGTTTCAATATTCTGAGGCCTTTGTTTTGAAAAATACAATAAGGTACAAAACGCTTTCATTTAAAAGAACCGGGAGAGGACACTTCATTCCCAAGCTTTATTTTTGATTTGATCAATTTTTGTTAAATTTTGAACGATTAGAAAAAAGAAAGAGTTAACATTAGCGTCTAACGATTAAATCTAAATCCCATAGAAATTCTGATGTAACACACACACGCATTTGCTTAGGGGGGTATTCTAGGGTAGAGGCATGATTTTGGTCCGGTATTTGAAGCGCTGTACAAAGGAAACAAAAAATATTTTTACCATACGTTTTATTATCATTTTTTTATTGATGTATTATTATTAGATACAAAAATTAACCAAAAAAAATTTAAATTGACAGAGTTATAAGCTGTCAAAGTGGGGAATCCATAAAAAAGACGGTTTTATGGCGTGCATTATTCCAACCCTCCTGGTGATCTCAAAAATAAAAAACAGACGGATTCTTAATTATTATGCCTGCGGCTATCGTATATGTCCCTTGGACAATTAAAAAAAAAAACAAAAAACAAAATGGCGGCTGTTTGATTTTTTTTTTCTTTTTTGCATATTTTTTTAACAATTCCGAATTTTTAAAGATACTAAATGAAAAGTTATAGTTTTGGCCAAGGTTCACACGATAAAGGGATGTATAAAGAACCTCCTCTCCGAATTTGAAGTAATTCGGTCCATTAGAACTCGAGATATTCTTACCGCCAGCTCGAAAAAAGTAGTTTCGAGAAAAGCGTGTTCAAAGTTTTGAGATAAGTTTTCGGCCATTTTACTTATAGAATGGTACATAATGCTTACATATTTTTAATCGGCGATTCCTGCTGCATATAAGAAACCTTCCTCTACTTCAAAATACTAATTCTCCGATGTTCTCTGGTAAAAACGTACAGTTCTACTCTCCTTTGACGCCTCTGAAGTCCGGAGTTCCGAGCGCTCGATACGCGCAAACGCATTAGCTTCTGGGCCAATCGTGATTCCCATAACATCTAAGGTTTTTAATATGGGTATAAAACCTTCATTAAAAATACTAACTGCGAAAGTTGTCTCAAAACTAACTTAAGGAACTTACTAGAGCTCAAAACTTACTAAAAAGAGAATATTCCCGCAAAACCAGTTCCTATGCCCTTCAATTAAATATAGATTTAAAAGGGATACTATACAATAAAGATTTTATAAGGGATATTCAACTGTAGGGACTCGGGAACAACTACCATCTTTTGTTGACTTGTAGCGGTCGGACAGGAACCGATACCAAGTCACTAAAACGGCTATAACTCATGAAATAATAGGAATTTTGAAAAATCCTTTTAATGGCATATTCTTGAATGTCTAAAGTTTGGAAATATGAAAAAAAAAATCAATTTTTTTTAAAAATTCTACACTAGAATACCCCCTTAAAACAGTTCATGAAGTAGATCTTGTAATTTTCCTACTTACCAAAAGTCTGACAAACAACGCTCTTCAAAGTAAAAATAATTACTCTCGGCAGAATTTTCAGCGGAAAATCTTCTGCTGTTATATTAATTTTTCGTAACTATCGAAAGTGGCATGAACTCTTTCAACAAAATAACTAGAACTTCTTTTAACGATTATATTATAAGTTCATTTCATCAAGCAAATCGCCTAAAATAATGTGGCACAATAAACTACCACAAGACCCTGCTGTAACATTTAAACAGATTAAACTATGAATGTGTATATCACACGTGTCATAAAACTTCTCGAGCATCTTTTACACTTTGCATGTCAAGTAAGTTTTTCATATGAGCACTAATTTTTAATTCTGTACGAGCAAATCTATCTTTAAGCAAACCCAGTTCGGTTCCCGTTGAACACTGAAAGTGAAGCAACATTGACTGAGGTCAGTGTTTGGGAGGGTGACAACCTCTAGCGGCTGATTGCTGTGGTGCCCGTGTACGCTAAAGGGAGCTGGTCCACGTCAAACAGGTCGTGGCTCCAATGTCCTCCAAGTGAAACGATACCTCGGGGGTGCCAATCCCAGGTGACGGTCTCTCATCTTGGAGCTGGTTCAAAAATTAAGAGACCTTTCAAAAAGGGGCGGAAATTGGACTCCTGCCTATAAGGGCCCCATTAGACTCAGGAGCAGCGTACCCAGTCTTCTTCGTCATGCGCGAGGACTCGACAACAACAACAACAGCAAACCCAGCGCGGAATCATAACTCTCAACTGTTAAAGCAAACCCTGGAACGTCGCTTATAGAAGATCCCGAGATTCCCATAATAAACTTTTTAGATCTGTAAATTTTTCAATTTTACTTAAATATATATATATATATATATATATATATATATATATATATATTATAATTATAGCTTCGAAACACAGTTAAAAAAATTATAAAAACTAATAAATAAATAGGGACAGCGGTAACCTAGCGGTTAGGATATCGAGCTTCGGATCGGAGCATCTCGTGTTCGATACCCGAGTCGCTGAAGACCCACCATGTACACTTGGGGATACGTGCACGCAAAATTCGTAGACCCTGAAATCCCGAGGCAGTTCCAAGGGTACCGGTGGGGGAGATCTTCCCTTCCCTTCACCCATAGGTCTAAAAAGGAAGGTGGCGTATTTGTGGTGGTGCCATCTGGTGTCATCCAAGTACATTATGAGCCAAGTCGTACTTCCATTATTGGTGCTCAAATTGAAACGGAAGGAGCTCATTACTGCCTTAATTCCTAGTCAATTCGACGAACTTGGATAACCCAAGTGGCGTAAGCAACAACAGCAAATAAATAAATAACTCCTTTCTAAATTTGCATTTTATTTAAGCTGAGAGTTTGATAAATTTTAGGCTGTTGCTATAAAATTCCGGTCAATGTGGGAAAGGGGCTCGGGGCTTCGGTAACCAACCGGACAGGAGGAGGGTTAGAGACTCGGTCCGTCACTAGTGCAAAGCCGTTGGCACTTGGCCGCATCGACAACACTCGGTGTGGAATAATGTGGAAAAATGGCGCTGCCATCAGTTTTGAAGAGCGTATGTTTCTCCCCATTAATTCAGAGAACCACCGAAGTCGAAGAATAATAAAGCATTAAAATTTGCTCCAGTATTGTTTACCTTCTTTTACATGGTGCAATCGGCCGGGAAATGAGAAATAGCAGAGAAATGCGGCCGTTGTAAAGAAGAGTTGTGCAATAGTTATGGGTTCGAGTGGAATCATCGGACAGAGTTTTTCCAGAATAATGTTCGTCGATTGTTGTTTTGTTTCAGAATAGCAGAAACGTGCTACACCGAATGAGTAAGAGTTTATTTTGGTTTTAGCTTTGTAAGTAATAGATTGAAGTTGATTATTCGTATTGTTGTATTTGTAACCAAAATGTCTCAACAAGATAGCGGTGGGCAGAATTCTGCTTTGTTTGCTGTTAGAAAAAGCGTGCTACAATAAGAACAGTAACCCGAAAATTGATAAAAAAAATTTTAAACACTTTTATGGTTGAATTTGACGAACATTAACAACAGATAATCTACACGAAGATTTATTGAGTCATGCTAACTAATTAAAAAATAAAATGGCTTACATTGCACCATCTGGTATATGATCATCCTACCTAGCAGCCCTGTATTTCTACGACGCAACCTATCCTACTCGTTTGGCAGTACCGCTCCAGAAGCGTCGTCCGTTGGCATGAGGATCGTGTAGTCTGCAGCACAACCTACGCAAAAATTGTATTTTTTTCATATCATTTCACTTTTTGCCTCTTAGTAAAATTTAAAGAAAAAGCATTTTTAGAGGCCAAAAAAAAAAAAAAAAAATATCCGGATAGAGGTTGCACTCCACAAAATATCTGTAGAAACTGAGTGTTTCTCTAAATTTACGAAGAACTTGTTTGCAATAAAATAGCTAAATTTCTTAATAACACTTTCTCAATAAGATCCTTGCTTTCCCGCAAACTAGCATTTCTTTAAATTAGAAACGAAAGACAATTTTTAACTAATGCGGTTGTTGACTATTTTTCAAAAATATTTTTTTCTGAAAGAGCATGGTTGAAAACATGGGGGCGACACTTTTTTAAAAAATTATGATTTATTTTCTTTTTAAAAAAGGATTTTAAATCATGCGCAGTAGCAGACGTAGTTCGTTGCTACTGCGCATCAAATTAGAGCTGACGACCGCTCTGAGTAGATGCGGAGTGTCCTTATGATTGCGCTGTATTTCAGGTTTTTTTTTTTTGCCATCCTTCCAATCTTAGCAACTAATTTGCTTATTTAAAGCGCATAATAACTCATAAACATTGCACTTGCAAGGCCTCAAACAATGAATTTTAAAATGATTCGGAAATTGCATAGTGAGTTCAAAAATTTTCGGATGAAGATTTATGCTTACATTCTAAAACACAATTTGTTACAAGAATGATATTCTTGACAGGCCCTTCTACGAAACTGGACACATTTATGTCCCTTTACGGGATCTCTATATTTCAGTTTATACATTTTTAAACGCTTGGAATACATTTTCATATGGTAAGGGTTAGCAGCCAACATTAACCTAAGAAAAAGTGTTAAATAATACTCTTTCACAGGTTAACGTAGTTAGAAAAGACGGGCTAAGGTATTTTCCAGTC
Source organism: Octonoba sinensis (assembly GCA_038502835.1). Taxonomy (NCBI): domain Eukaryota; kingdom Metazoa; phylum Arthropoda; class Arachnida; order Araneae; family Uloboridae; genus Octonoba; species Octonoba sinensis. The sequence goes on along the minus strand of CM076601.1, from coordinate 50,513,307 downwards.
GATTTCAATTGTGCAAAAAAATCGTCATAATTTTGAGTTGATAATATTAGGAGAATTATATAGAAGAAATAATTTGAAATATTACATATGTGTGATGCAAATTAGATTTCGCCTATATCTGTTTTCCACTGATCAGGTTCGCCTGCAGAATTTAATAGCTTAGCATTTTAACGGATATTTACTTTTTAAATTTAGTACCTTGAAGATTTACTGCTACAATTGATTCAGAACAATAGAATTTATTTAACGTAGTTAGGGCATAGCAAGAGAGGAGAGGGCGCTTGCTCCCTTATCCCCACCAGAACCCTAGGTTTTAAGCCATGTTACCAGTCCTAATTAGTACGCGTATGAGAGGACTTTTATGAACCGACACATCACTCCCAGAAAGAAACTTTGACTGCTTTAGGGTGAGGCAGTGTAGGAATTTTAGGAAACGGAAATATTTGTTAGAAAGTTAAGAAATGATTCTTTTCTCCGGTGCGCAAAAGCAACCAAGAAAGCTTTTCCTTGAAACCAATGAATTGCTTCTTTATTTTAAAGAGCACATAAATAAATTTATAATCCGTCAAAAATTCAAAAGATAGTGCAGTTTTTTAATTTTAATGATAAAATTAGCTGTGAAGTAAATTCATCACAATGTTTGAACTAACCTCAAGCGAAAAATGCAATAAAACTGCGTGCGTGGAAAAAGAAAAGGAAATAAAAATAGGTATGTGTTTCTGAAAAGTTAATTCATTTGCATAGTGTTTTAATTTGTGTTTTTTGGCAATTATTTGCGAAATATACTAAATGAGTTCTTTTATTTATAAAATGTTGAATTACAAAAAAAAAAAAAAAAAATTACAGAACCAAAGCGGCAATTGCTCCTATGTAGGAAATTGTTAAAAGTTATTCAATAAAAAAAAATGAATTTCTTTTAGTTATAATGAATTTAAATAATGAAAACTTTTCACCATACATTAATAACGTGATAAAATTTCAGTGGTGTAGACCTCAAAAGTACTGCAGATGAAAAAAAAAAAAAAAGAATTTTTTATCTCTAAATCCTTAGAAATACGTAATTGTGTAGTTGTGTTTGCAATGTCTAGTTTGGCAATTTCATTTTTTATAATAATTATTTTCAGAAAGGATGTATTTAATTGATTCAATTAATAAAAACTACTCTTTCGCAAGTACATTAACAATTAATAGAGAAAAATATCAAATTTCTTTCGAAATTTATCTGATTATAATATATGCAGATTTTATGATAGACATTTTTCCTCATCCCCTAATTGTAGCAAATCTTTATCATACGTATGATATTCCTAAAAATCACCATAATTTTTCAGGTAATGCGGCTTTTAAAATTTTAAAAGCAACGCGACCTTATGTAAATGCACTAGTTTCTGCCTTGGAGCGCCGAGGAGAAAACGTGCGAAGTCATTTGTGACGTCATACGAGACCACGCCTTATTTTAAATGCAAGGATTTTTCAAACCTCTCTAGTTTAAAAAGTATTTCAAATAAAACATTTTTTTCCCCGATAACATTGTTTTTTATGTTCCTATTCACGTTAAAATACTTCCTGATAAAGTTTGAGACTGAAGTTTACAACCCCAATAAATTTAAGACCTGTATTTGGATTCAATTATGTTTATTTTCGGACACCTACTGCGTTTGGTGCGTCGAAGAAGTTACTAAACTTTCTGAATGATTTGAATTTTGAATTGCGCTTACTGTTTTTGTCATTATTAGGAGAAAATGCCCTTTGTATGCAATGTGAGACATAGCAAAACTCATTCATTAAACTTAATGTTTTTAACTGAATGTAACTAATGTTTTTAATTAATGTTTTTTTCTGAACTTTAATAGTTTAGAAAAGAAATTTCACTCACCGTTGTTTGATAGTTCTGAGTAAAAGAGACCTCCTGAAAAGCGAGTTGTCAGTGATGAAGGTCATTTTGTGGCCATCAGGCATCACCAGAGGAGTGATCATTGTCTTTGTCAAGGATCGAGGATTTGTTGGTTTGGGCTCCATATATATCGGAATGGGCTCGTATTATTTCAATATTTTATTTACTCATTTAATTTACTTAATTTTGATTATTTACTTACTTTTATATTTATCTTTTATTTATTTAATTAATGAATATTTGCTTATTAATTTTCTCACATTCATTAGTTTATAGAAGGAAAACACAGCGTACTGTGCTTATAAGACATGTTTAAGGGTGAAAAAAAAGGGCGAGGGTCGTACTCTTTTCAAGAATTACAATTGCATTTCTCTTTTAATTCCCAAAATTCAACTTGTCAAAAAATTTACGATTGTAAAAATAGACGTTTCAAAAAATTCGGTACCACTGACAAAAATATTAATTTTTGCATTCGCATCAAACAATCCTCACTTCGAATTTTATGAGCTGATGGTATAACATTTCCGGTATTTAACCGGTAGTTAACTCATATTCCGGTAGTTAACTCATAAACTAAATTCACAAGTTTTAATATCTAAGCTTTATGACTCTAGCGGAAGGAAGAATTCGAGGGCTTAGGCTCGGGAATCCCTAAAAGCATTCTTTCATGACATATGGGGAGAGGGGTCATCAAAGGCCCCGGAAAAATTGCAGAATTGAAAGCTTAAAAACTCATTTTTAGATGATCTTTGGTGTAGGTATGGAAAAGTAAGTTCGAAAACTTTGTATGGTGCTTTTTCAACATTCAAGCTCTAAAAACACAATTCCAGGCCGCCTCTCCCTGGAAATTTTCCGAATTTGAAGTTATGAAAACGCAATTTTAGGTTATCTTTGGTGACGTTAGAGGATGCCGGTTTTTTTTCCTCAAATATTTCTGAAAACAAAATATTTGGCTATCTTTGTTTCAGAGAGGCGATGCGTTCGGTGCTTTCCAGAAGTTTTTTTTCTTTAATTGGCGTCCTTTTTTTTAAAACGCTAAAATTGGCTCTTTAGTCAATTTTAACTATGTTAGATAACTTTAAGGAGGTGCCCCAGGGTCTCTGTCAGAAATTTTTGGAAACGGAACCTATGCATTGAAAGCCAGAGAAGTGACAACAGCAGAAGCATTCGTAAAATATCCGCGTGAGTGCAACGAAAATGAAAAAAAAACTATTGTTAGGGAATAAACGAAATTTTTTTAAACACCACCAACTATAGTGACTGGGTGACAGCATCTCGGCACTGGGAGACATTACTGTCACCCACTTTCTATCCTACTTTATACACTGCATGATTCTCATCAAGGAATATGTGTGTTCGAACAGAAGTAAGTAATGAAAAATACGATCTCCTTTCAGTTTTAAATAGGCAGTAGATATATGAAAATAAATTGCTCTAACTCTGAAAGCCATAGCTTTCATTTTAAGTAAAGTGTCAGCTTTTCCCCAAATATGTAATTAGCAACACACCACTTTTACATCTACTTATCAAAGTTGCAAATGGTATCAAAGTAACAACCTTAACAAATGTTCTTTTTTCTCTATCCCCCGGGGGTTCTGGTGTTTCCTCTCTCTTTTTTACTCCTTAAGGACAAAATATCTTAAGCAAAACATACAAAAATAATTTCTGCTAACATTAGCAATTTGTGTCAAGGTGTAATTTAATTAAAAAACTAAATATAAAAAATATCTATAGTGACAAAATATATCCTTGAATAAAAAAAAATAATATCAGCATGAAGACAAACTCATAAAATATTTATATCTGTAGATTTATTAATTATTTGGTTATTTTGAATCATGATTGCTATTTCCTTCCTCATGAGTTACCATTTTCAAGTAACACTTACGAGATTTATTAAAGAATTCTTCACTAGAATGATCTCTGACTCTCTTCTTGGAAATTCAGTTTGGCCCATTGGTTTCTCCACAAGAATTGCACTATTGCGAAATTGCTTATTTTTATATAGTAAAAATTGTTAGAAAATAAATTGGTAACACTCCTGAGAAGTAATAAAAATACTCACCGTGTTGAATTGTTTGTCCCACTGTACAGCAGTAAAAAAATATAATTAACTCATTCTAGGTGGTATATCATAGAAAGAAACATACAAGGCTTCCCTACAACTGAAATTAATTACAATATTTAAATATTTTGAAAGTTAAATGTTAGGAACTTTCTCGGTTTCACACTCATGAGCTGCATGTTCGGACAGAAACTTTCTTTTAAATTAAAAATATTAGATAAACATGTCAGTAAAATCAATTGCATTTTGGCTAAGTTAATCCATTTCCGTTCATATTTAAACTTCATTGGACTGCCAAAGAAATTTCCAAAATTACCGTAAAATGAACATAAAAACAAATAATATAAAAGTTTTTAATTCGCCGAGTCTGAATTTTTTGCATAAGGGGGATAAAATATTATTTTCTGGTTACTTCTCACTAACTCTTCTCAAAAACTATCACAATTTCACGACCCCTCTCCTCCCCCAAAAGTGTGATATTATATGTAAATGGCCATTTAGCCCTTTCGGGACGGGTATGAAGATTGCGAGCCGGCAGCGAACGCCTCACAGCCGGGTGTGACGAATGCGTCTCGCCGTTCTAATCGACTCTGAGGACGTATACGTAGGCTTGCCATACGTCCCAGTTTGACCGGCACAGTACCGGTATTTTGCTATTGTCCCGGTGTCTCGCCCAGTTTTATCAATGTCCCGGAAACGGCAGTATGACGTAAAACGGCAGTATGACGTAATGAATTTGAGGGAGCTGCAAGAGCATTGATTGTATGTAGAATAAACTTTAAGGTTTTCTTTGCGCTGACTTTTATAAAAAGTCAAGCTTAACAAAGACATCTTGAAAAAAGTACATTCAAGTTGGAAATATGAGTGGGTTGAAAACAAAGAATAACATTGTAACTTATTAATTGCTTTTTTAGTTTGACAAAAATGTTTTTTTGAAATGGTTTTTGTAGTTAGACAAAATGTTGTTATTTAAAAAAAAAAGACTTAGTAATTACTTGTTCAATTTAACAATTTTATGCAGCATTTTAAACTTTATTTTATTAACACTTCTTTCTAGATGGTAGACCAGAAAAAATTCTCATTAAAAATAAAAAATAAAAAAAGAAAAAATCTTTTTAACTGAATTAAGTAGCAAAAATTCGTTTTTATTTTTAAAAGGTGGGTAGATTTACAATTTAGAGATCCAAATTCCCCACTTCCTGGCGAAGCTTTAAAAAAACTTAAAACTCACCATTACCAAGAAAAAAAAAAAAATTAAAACTCACCATTATTTATGGAATACCCCCATCCGCTAGTGGGGGGGTATTCCATACCCCCCAGACCATACGGTATGCCCATCCTATATTAATGTGTCAAGGTTTCACTAACCAAAAATATGGTAAGGTTACGTATACGGGATCTCACACGGAATGAAATATTAGTATTTTCCTTTGATACTAGATGGGGCCCTATGACTGTTATGGGGTAATGTATCGAGACTGGAGGATGTAAACCTTCATTTCCATGGCATTTTCTTCTCTTGGTTAGGGAAGGGGGGAAGGATTAATGACGAAGCGGCGGTGGCAATGAGTAATGACGATAAACAAGCTGGAGCTTTTACTGGATCAGCTGATATAGACACATGCAAATGGTTCGGATCATCCAAATACTTTTATTTCTTTTTTTATCGATGTGTTCAGGTAGATACTCTGCCGTTTGCGTCTTCCTTGTGTTCATTTCTATTCGAGTTTGACTAGCGCTCAGAGGAAATGTTTTGTAGCATTTGGCAAGTGCTTTATTCTTAAAATGGCAAATAGAAAACTTTTTTTTTTAAAAAAAGAGGAATACATCCAATTATTGAATGATTCGTTTTCAGATAGTGATGATAGTTTTGGTATTTCTAAGGAACTGGAAAGTGAGAGTGACTCGGATACTGACATACTATCAGACACAGAATGTGCAGCATGCATGTCTTCTAGATCCCGCGTCAGCAGAGGTAATTTTTATTTATAAAATAATTTTTATTATTTTATTTGTATCTATATGTGGCGTGAACTAAATTCTGTGACTTTTTTTTCTTTTTTCATATTTTTCGTACATAACGTTTTGAGGTAAGTCTAAAATTTATTTTAATTCTAAAATTTATTTTATGGAATTTGTACGCAAAACATAATGATGAAGTTTTATAATTAGTCCGTCCTGACAGCTGAAAACAAGTTTTTCTTAAATTGTACCAAATTTTGAAGCAATTGAATAAAAAAATCTATTTTTTATGATTTCTTTCTGTAGTTAGGCTTAGTTGTCCAAATTGCCCGTCTCCAAGTGACAATGTATTCTGTTAGAATCCCGTCTGGTGCGTGACTCCCTGGTCATAATGAAAAATACACACTAATAGCTATCAGGACGGTTCAATTGAGCTTGACTGGAGGGCTGCTGTTTATTCATTTTTTAAACAATTATATCAAGTCTGTAATTAACATGTTGGCTTCCGGCGCTGTTTGTAGTTTATGGATCACCAGACGATAGTTTAATTTAATTACGACATATTGTACAAAACATTTTTTCAAATAAAAAATTACTAACTTTCTATAAATGTATTGAAAAATTAAAAAAAGTCAGCAACAACGAGATAACTTGTAAATTGGTCTCTCAACAAGTTTACCTACTACGAGTTATCTCGTTGGTTGGCAGTCAACGCGTTAAAAAAAACGCTGTTTGAAATAAATTATCCTGGTAATGGCAATATTAACGTTCTCCAGATTAGGCTTGAAAGTTCTTTCATTCCGCCAATTGGGATGATGAAATTGCGAAAAAGGAAGCTGCTCAGTTTCTCGATAATAAACATGCTAATATTCTTTTTTTTTTTTTTGTGTGTGTGTGTGTGAGTACTTTTGTATTAAGCGAGTTAAAGGCAGTTTGTAAGCTGGAATCCAGAAAGTGCTTTAAAACATTTGCCTGAAATATAAACAGGGTTTACCTGCGCCATCTGCCAGGCGAATATTAACTACACACGTGCTCTCTCCTTTAAATCAACTTGAATGAATGGGAGTTATAAACTTCTCAGCCGTAAAAAGGGAATAAAAAGCAAAGCGCTTCATTTTTAACGCAAAACAAATAACTGCAAACGATTTTTAGCACGATTTACAATTGAGGTATGTTTTTTATGCTTAATTTTTAATGTTAACACTTTCTTTTTCTCTTTGGCAACGATTAAAAATTAGATTATTTTTATTTATGTGTGTGTAAAGTAAAATGATTTACATTTATATATACATTATTTATATTCATTAATGCAGCGATTCCCAATCTTTTTTTTTCGTATAAAACTATTTTTCTTTTACATTTTGCATACCACTGCTATATAACTTTATTATATAGAATAGAAGATCAATAGATTTGGATAGATTTATTTGCCTGCACGCGTATCACCTAGAGAGGCTTCGCGTACCACTAGTGGTACGTGTACCAACGTTTGGGAACCACTGTCATAAACTAAAATTGTAGCAAATTCTCCCAGATTCTTAGAAAACTTCAATTTCTTAGAAGTATAGTAACCTCTAATCAGGCTCAGATCTATAAATTTTGGACCCCCCAAGCAGAAGATAGCAAAAAACTAAATAAATAAAAATAATATTCCTTTATTAGTACTTTTAATTTATGACTCGTTTGTTTTTTAACTGCTTTAGTTTTTTACTTAACATTTGAACTCATTTATTTGTAATTTGTTTCTTTCCGTCTTTCCCTTATTCATAGCGTAAGTTTCTAAACGTTTCTAGTAAAGTTGCGATGTTCTTTAAGACTTGCTTTTGAAATTTATTTTATTGATTACTTTATATAAAAGTAATAAAAAAAACGACTTCCTTCAACCTGATTATTATAATTTTTAAAATCCATAAATAGTTTTTTAAATCTAGTTTCAGAAAGATATTCAGTTTTTCTCTACATAGATTTTCAAGTTGCCAGATAATGTATTCCATAGCTGAAAAAAAGAAAGAGAAAAAAATCATTCATTGTATTGTTGGACAATTGCAGGAATGTTAAATGATTTCTGTAAGTGGCGTCACTGCCCAGTTGAGTATTAGTACTTTTCATTCATATGCTTTATCGTGCTAGGAGTTTTATTTATTTACTTTTTCTCTCCAGCGGTGGCACATGTTATGTAACTTCTCGACCGTTTTCTCAGTTGGTCGTTGTTCCTTTGATTTATGACACTGTTTGTTCAGGTTTCTTTCATATGCAAATATTTCTATGTCTAGCATAGGAAACTTCTCCACGAATTAGTTCTCTCAATTTCTTCAAATGCGTCTCATCTGCCTTAGAAGCAATGGTAAGCGGATACATAGCTTTTATTGCTAAAAATGCCTCATGTAATTCTTTTTATCCACCTCGTGGTTTCTTATGTTTCGTTTAGGCAAACTATTTCTATTTATTTTCAAAATCATGATTATCTTACTATTCACTATAAAACTCCCTTTCTGAATATTATTTTACGACAAAGTTTTATGGCATTTGTTAAATCAGTGCCATGCAAAAATATTTTCAATTAATGAGCTTTCTTGCGTTATTAACCAAATTTCGAAAATTTTACTGAAAAGTAATTTCATTTCAACGAATTTCAAACTCTAAAATTTTAGAAAAACAACTAAACTTTACACTAGGACTTGTTTTATCTTATGAGTTTTGTATTATATAATTATTACTACGGTAGAACTAATTGGGACCGGGGCAACTCGAACTATCAAATCGTTCGGATTACAGAGCATATTATTATTTTCACATGTACTGCACATAACAGCAGCTAGAATGTGACTTAAATAGATCATAAGTGTTACAGATAAGAGAGAAATGCTTTGCAGTTTGAAATATTGATCCTTTTTTAACAGTATATATAAGATATAAATAGTATTGCAGTACATAAAAAAAGTATATCAATAAACATGCAAAATAGTTTTGTACTGTACTACTGTGCATAATGTGCTAATTAGCCAAGGTTTTAAAGTAAAAAAAAAGTCACTTATTTTCTTCTGAATTGATGATGCACTGCGTTTGTTGGTTCGCTTTTGTATTTTCGCCTCACAAAGCGGAGGATCACGCGTGTGCTCGTTTTACCGGAGGAAACGACATCCCAGCACGTGTATGTGATGCGATAAATTTGCGCCATTCGGAGGTTGTAAAAGAGGTGTTAAAAATGTTAGCAGCGTTTAGCTATGTGGCATAAAAATGCCAAAGATAGTTTTATATTTTTCCAACATATTTCTCGAATGTGGCGTTTTCGAGGGCGCGTGTAGAGAATAAGGAAGGTCGTTGATTTAGTTCCCGCGCGTGGCGTTTGGATTAGTGGACGTTCAAATTACGTGCGTTAGGATTAAAGAGGTGCTAATATATTATTGTTTTCATTATTATTATTATTATTATTATTTAATTTTATTATTATTGTTGTTGTCATTAATATTTCTTGTTAGCTCTCAATATTGTCAATGTATAGGTTAAAAAAAAAGAGGTCCTATCATATCAGAATTCTCAAGAAAATTCAAGGTTTTCTCATGCAAATTGGCGAATATACCCTACGATAAACTTTTGCTGTTTTTTTCAGATTAAGGAACGTGCGTTCGAATGTTGCAAAATAAGTTTGCATGCTCATGCAGAAGGGGCGAGTGGTAGCCTCGTTCTTTACCGCTTTGCAAAATGACCCGCCTCTTGGTTAGGTGTAAAGAAAGCTATTTAATGCATTGACTCACACTGCTATGAGTCGATGCATTAAATAGCCATCTTTCCCCCTAAGAGATCTGCGACGTTTGACAAAGCGGTAAAGTTCGAACCAAGGTCTCGGTTCGAACCCGGTTACTCTCGCACCTGCTACAGTCGAGGTTCAAAATTATAAGCAACAGCTTTTTTGGTGAGAAATATGTGTTATTTTCACAATTTATGAAATAAATTGCGCATTGTAATCGCCCACCTCAAAGTAAGACTAAGAATTTTTGACAGTTGCTTCTCTAAATATTCAAATCTCCTCAAATTAATTTTTCATTTTCATATTTAATTCTGAGCCATTTTACGCTAGTTTATGTAAAACATAGTTTTATGATATAGAATTATACTAGCTTATCCAAACCAGACAAACGTAATTGGCATACTTCTCAGCTGATTTTGACAGCGAAGCATGCTGGAATTTACCTAAACGTGTGTTAATTGTAACCCGCGACAGAATTAAGCAATTGCTTCCCCAGGTGCAGTCTCTTATAACACGCAATATCTATATATCCACGTAGGTTTTTCATGGATAGATTTTGGTGAGGTAGAAAGATCTAGAATGCGCCAGGTGGTAGTTTCATACAACGATAGCGTGGGAAAAAGTTTGAATAATATAAATTTTTAACCGACTTTACAAAGGAGGAGGTTATACATTCATACCGCATTTTTGTTTGTTGGTGTGTCCGCCCATAAATTCCCGCCGCAAGAACCAATTGTTATGATTCTTTAATTTATCTTTTCATCTATTTAATTTATCTAGGGTGGTTTCCCATGAGTCTCGTACCTCCGTTTGACCATATTCGATATTTTGAAAAAAAAGCTCTGGGCAGAAATGTAGTAATTTTTTTTCATCCATAACTTTTGACTAAGTGAATCGCTTTTGATGATGTTTTCTCCAATCGATAGAGGGTCGTCTAACTCAAATATCATTTATCAATTCGGCTACATTTTTTTTTAGAAAAAACATAACGTTTTTTCTAGAAAAAAATGAAAAATAAGTATTTTTTCTTTTAGTTGGAAAGTCTTGTCGCGATTTTTCTTTGTTAGAAAAATTATTAATAAATATAAAACTCATCCTTAAAAAAGAGTTTGTTGCCAATAAGCAGTAATATTGAAAGCAATTATGATAAGAGTTTGACTGAAAGCTTCTCTGAAGCAAAAATCTAACCCAATCCGTTTGTTCGTTATAGTGACCTTTTAACATGGACTTCAAAATGGAATTTATCATACAAATGACTAGTTTTTAGCGCCATTTACTAAAAGAAGGTTTGCCCTTTGATGTGGAACTTTTTTTTAAAATAGAGTATTTAAATTAAAAAAAAAAGGATTTACACCAAAGGGAATAAATTAGTTTTTGGGGAAAAATAGACCCGGCATCATATTATATTTATATTGCGCTAAAAAGTGAAAAATAAATTAATTATTTAAACAACATCCATACAACTTTTAAACTCAAATTTTGAAGTCAGTGTAAAATTATGATAGATTTTAATACATGATTACTTTTGTAATCATTAATCACTTAAGCAAAAATGTCCTAGAGTTTGCAACAGTTTCAATGTGAAGTCACACATGTTGTAATGGTAGTTAGACAGTCATGATTTTGTACCGGCTTCAAAAATTATGTTTAAAAGTCGTATGGATGTTGTTTAAAGAATTAATTCATTTTTAACTTTTTAGCGCAAAAATAAATTGAATATGAAGTCGCTTCTTTTTATGCAAAAAATATTTTATACACTCTTGATTTGAAAAGTATGTTTAATAAATAAATAAGTGAAACTTTATTAGAGACTATAAAACCGTTATGAAATAATAATTTAGAGATAAAATTATAAAGTTTTATTTTAGTTACACGTAGTTGGGTAACAAAGTTTCTTTTCTTCTTGTGTTTTAGCATTGCTAGTGTGGTCCTCTGATTTAGAAGAGCTAGTGCGGTCCTGTGATTTAGAAGTGCTAGTAAGGTTCTGTGATTGGAAATTGCTGGAGGATACCCTGATGGAAAAAAAAAATTCTGTAGTTAATGTTTCTAATCTTTAATCTCAAAAAAAAAAAAAAAAAAAATGAAACAAAGGTTAGAAATATTCAGCAGTTTATGCAAGTGGAGAAGAAGCTACGTCATCAAAAACAGCAACGGATGCACGAATGATGGCCCGCGCAAAGAAGACGGTAAGTTTGTATAATTAGCAAATTTTAAATTGTAGTTTTATTCTCTTTAGTGCGTGTGGTATACGTATAGGAAAGACTGGGGCACAGTGGAACGCACCACCCCTTATCCAATCCTTTATTTCATATGAAGTCTCATAAACGGTAGCATGGCTGTAGTATTTGGCATACTCGACCCTACGCACTCTCGAGTCATCCTTCCTGGTTACGAGGGTTAGTTCAAACTGGGGCTCTCGCTCAGGGGTAGAAAAAGGATGTGAAAGATGCGAATACGGAGAAGGACCCGAAGGAGCAGTTGCTGTGAGGCTCTGGCTCTAGAGAAAATATTTGTTAGGATAACTTTGACATGAGCATTGTTATGGTTGTGTAAATAGTGGATGTACAAAGTGTAAAAGTAACTGTGTAAATAAACCGAGATTTATGGATAAAATTTAGTGTGCTCTGATCTTAAAGATATCTATTGCACGTAAAAAGAAACAACGGTGTCGTAGGACAAAAGCTCACAGAAGGCCCGCGACACGCTACGATGGCTCTGGCAGTTTAGAGCCAAAGAGTTCATACGGTAAATAATACCGTTATCATTACTTTGGTACCTGTTTTGTTCAGAATTTATGTTTTGAGCGCTTGAAAGTAATTTTTCCACCTTGAAGTTTTTAAATTTTATCAGGACTGAAATAGTGTCTATAAGAATTATAGTTTTCCTAGAAAGGTAAAATGCTGTTTTTAAGTTCCTAAACATTATTTGCATATTAATAGTTTATATTTAATTTTAGTGTCATTATTTGTTTCATTTCGACATGGGGCTCAGTGGATCACCTTCCAAGTGCGTAAAAGTACAAATTAGATTTACTAGCCTAGTTATTTTACTTAAATTTACTTGTACACATGTAATGCAGATGGGAGTTAACCGTTTAAATAGTTAATAAAAACAGTAAATTTCTGAAAATAAAATAAATAATTGATTAACATTGATACATCAAAGTTATTTGCTGTGTATTTGCACAATATGAAAAAAAATAAGAAGAAAGAAAGAAAAATTTGTCTTTCTACTACATCGGATAGGTTTTTAAAAATCGCTGATGAGGATTGTGTTCACATAAGGTTTGTGTGGCAAAAGTGAACTTGAAATTTAATTGACATTTTCAGAAATAGCAGTAGATGAATCCATTTTTGATGCAAAGGGCCTCACATCGCATTGTAGGATATTGTCATAGCTTTTCCTGGTCTATGTGTATTTTCAGGAAATTCATGGATGTCTTTCCCTATTTCCTTATTAAATTTTAAAATTCACTCTTTTCAACTTTTTATCACTTAACAAAATTTGGTTTCATGTTCATTTTGATTTCCTTTAAATTTTGGTAATTTTATTTAATGAAAATGTTTGCATTAAGTTGCTTAGATGAAAACATTACAAAAAGCGGAATTTCTTTTTTTTTTAAAGGTAATTCATAATAATTTAGTCTAGGTTGGTCCACTGTGCCCCGAAAATGGGCATAGTGAACCACTTTGTTGAACTTGTTTTTTTTACTCATAATACATTGCTGGTATTGTTGTAAAAAAATAGGAAGAGACAACAAAGTTTTATAGAATGTCCGGATTTTTTTCTTTTCAAATACTTAGCCTTTCGTCTTTCTCAAAAAAAATAAATAAATAAATAAATAAAAAGTGAAAAAGAGGTCCAGTGCTACTCCTACTGAAATGCGTATGTCTCACCAAAATGTGGTAAAATTAGGCAGCACGCTTTGTAGCTAGCAAATTTGTACTATTTTTTCGAAAACACATTATTACATTTCTTATAGTGTACTTGTTATACAGACTTTAGACTAGCGCTAGTAAATGTAATTTTTTACATTCTTTCCAATGGTAGAAAAATCGAAACAATTCATTTTTTCTTTTTTAATAAAGAACAATTTTAAGCTATAAAATGAAAACTCGAACGTAATTTGGAACTTTTTTAGCGTTCCAAAACTCCCTTACGACCATTTCTAAGTGCCAAAATACTACGGTGAGAAATTTGGTGAAGATCCGACGTAAGCTATGAATTTCTATTAGGGAACACACTCACGCACTCATACCAGCACGCAGGCACTTAGTATTTTTCATTTATATAAAATGTTAAATTTTTCTTTTTGTTGTAGAAACTAAAGAGCCTTTTTGGAAAAGACGTTACATCGTCGCACTCCATGGCTTCGCCATTTATTTCCTTCTGAATGGTCACAGAATCAACTTGAGTGTTGCCATAGTAGCTATGGTGGGTTATGGAAGTCATGAAAATCAAACTATGGAACAAACTTCAAATATATCCGAAAAAGAAAGGCCAAAAAAAAAACAAAAAAAGGGAAAACTTTTTTGGCATAAATTTTTTAAAAAAAAATTTTGAAGTTTTAATTTTAAAATTTGAAAAAATTAATGAAATTTTTAAAATTTCTTTTAAAAGAAAAAATGCCCTTTTTCCTCTAATACTATTATTAACTTTTAGCACCTAAGTTTTCTACTACATATCAGTTAATAGACACATATTTGCTATATTTTAAATGTTTAAATAAAATTTATGCAAATATAGGAATTAAATTATGAGAAAAATTCTTTTTGAATAGCTATATTTATAAATTTTTGCCCTATAACAAAAAAAAAATTTTGTATACCTGTTTTCCCATTGTCGTAGTAAAGGGGCTGACTAATACAGGATGAATACCAGGTCCGTAATATCCAAATTTTGTCGGGGGGGGGAGGGGTCAAATGGTACATATCCAATGCATAATATTTAATGTATAATTCGTAAAAAACAACAAAAAACATAACAGATGTATAAGTACGTTGTATTTCTAAAGGCCGGGGGGTGTCAATTGACCCCAAATGACGGCCCTGGTAAGTATAGAGGGCCGTGGTAGCCTAGTGGTTAGGATGTCAGACTTCCACCTAGAAGGACACGTGTTGCATTCCCGACCCGCTGAAGACCCACCATGTACACTTGGGAATACGTGCATGTGAAATCTGTAGAACTTACTACCCCCACCACCTCGCCCCCGGTGCAGGGTATCCCTAAGGCCTAGTGCTAAAAGGGAAGGAGGTTGGAAGAGAAAAGTACAAATGCTGGACACGATTTAAAAAAAATCTGAAACTGATGCGCGCATTCCAATATGTGATACATGAATTTCAAGAAAAATATACTCATTTTGTTTCGCACCAAAGATCAACAGATGGCATTAAGTTGAAGTTTGCTGTGATTTAAATCAAAACAAGGGGACAATGACAGAGAAGAGTTTGTGCGTATTAGAGTGCTGCACGGGATTTTGCAGTTGAAAAACTGCTAGAACGTAAATAACGCATTTGTGCAGCATTACGAACCCGTGATGGAGTGATGCTTCAAAATGATTGGAGCGAACATGCTTACATACCGAACGCATGCCGTGTAACAGGAGGATCACACATCGAACATTTGTAGCTGAAGAAAAGACCTTGGTTTATTTATCTTTTTTCATTCATGTATTACTTATTGTAATAAAAGCAGTAGTTTCGAAAATGTGATTTTTTTAAAATCGGGTCCATCACCTTGTATAATAATGTGTGCTAAAAGTACATTAAATTTCTTATGCTTTTCCTGCATTTAAGGGGTTGATGTTAAGATATCATATTTTGTGGAAAATTAGTGTTGTATCTCTTGTTTGCATTTAACTGCATGAAAACCTACTCTAAGTGTACTTTCACACTAAACGCAACAACAACATAAGCAAAGACAAAATTTTTCAGAGCATGCCATTGGTTCAACGCAATTTCAAAACCACGCCCTCGCATTGACTTCTTGGGACTTTGTATTGCGTCATTAAGAGGGCGCCGACAGTGATTGGTTCATCCCCTTATCGAAAGCATCTGTCATCGTTGTTTATTTGATAACCATAGCAACAGTCTGCTACGATGGAAACAAAATGTCTTCGTCGCTTTTGATGTGAAAGCACCCAAAGATGTCATTTATACCAATAAATCTCCCAACAATGAAATTGCTCAATTATAATATACAAATTAAAAATAAAAAAAAACTTATTGATTGTGCATTCTTTTTCTCCTTTTAGCACCCCACGTATGACTGGAGTCCAAAAATTCAAGGCTGCATTTTAGGATCTGGATTCGTTGGATATGTGTTGTGTTTGATAATTGGAGGAAAACTGGCTGAAACATTTGGGCCAAGAGTAATGTTAATCATTGGTACATTCATTTCATCATTCTGCACCACGGTTACTCCATTTACAGCTGATGTCGGCCCTTATTTTTTGATGTTTGTCCAATGTCTGCGAGGAATGGCGCAGGTTAGTTCTCAAAAAATCAATACGTTATTGTGCTTTATGTTAACAACTCGGTTGAATTGATGCAAATGCTAATACAGCTCCTGATACAGGTGTTTTAAATAACAACATGTAACTAGATAGCCTCTCATGGTGAAGAAAGGAAACTGCAAAAATTTCTTCTTCGGGAAATAGGAGAATCAATTTAAATTCAGAATGTTTATTTATTAAAGATATTTTTATCAATTTTAAACGATTACACGAACGATTATGTATATATTATTGATCCCTACGCAGGAAGAATAGAACTGAAGTAAACTGAGTTTGAGGGCATCTATTGTTGTGTTTTCAGTTCGGCAGACTAGCTCGATGTACAAAATGTATATATGGATGTGTTATGATTGTGTTGTCTTGTAACAAGGTACAAGGACGCACTTTAAATCACTTTAACCAAATCCATTCGTTATTTTCATAATCTATCGCGTCAAACCTCGATATTTTTTACTCAGGGTTCTCCATTACTAACCTGTAGGCGCAACAGTTACTTATTACTGCTTTTTTAACTCCCTACGCGGTCACACTTTTCAAATTTCAATTTCAAATACACATTTCAATTGGATATTTTACTTCGCATCTACACCACAATATTTTTTAGAATCGGTTCCGTCCTGTTTCAACACAATAAATTTAAATTAGCACAAATTAACGACGGGAACTATTTAACGTAGCGGAGTAATTCATTCCCATTTCCGCCCCACAATCTAGCCTTTTTCACGACTGAATTCCCCCCAGAGACGCTTGAAAGATCTCGATACGGACACGTTGCGACGCGAACCCGGCGTCGAGGGACATTCGGGCAGATGCCCGGTGGGCCGGCCTTCCTTTGGCCGGTCTCAAAATATCTATCTCTTTTTTTAAAAATAAAGTACACAGCTTTTACAACGTTAATAAAAAAAACGATGGCCAAAACTTTGCCGTAATCCGGGCTTCGGTGAGTGCAATGCAGCAATGGGGCAATATCTTCAGGGTCTGGCCGTTGGGACACCACATACTTAGACCAAATGGGGGGGGAGACAGAATTTTTCAGGGCCAGCTGGTCCGTATAAACAACCTAAACTGCTGCCTGAGGTGCAAAATTTTGGGGACTGAAAAATTTATTATTTTTTTGTTTTGAAAATAAATAAATAAATAAATAAAATACATCAGTTTTGCACATTTGGCTGCCGCCTAAATTGTCTCTATAGACGAACTCTCGGGCCGGCTCGTCCATGTAGAAAACCTAGGCGTACGCCTAGTGTGCAAACTTTTAACGTCCGCAAAATTGATGTTTTTTTTTTTAATTTTTTTTTTTTTTTTTCAATTTGGGAACAGTGGCGGCGGGGAAGGCTAAGGCGGCGAAGCGATTGCCTCACGGCGCAACGCGCTAAAGAGCGGCAGCTGTTGTCAGTTAATTAACATATTACGTATTGCCCTTCTATGATGAATAAGAAAAGTAAATATGTCTTGTAGAATGTAGACATTTAATATTATTCAAATACATACCTACATATTTCCTGACAGACAATATTTTTAATCAATACAAGCTACAAAATACGGCCCTGAGAATTTCTCAATCAAGGTGTGATGCAAATTCTCAGGGCCGGTGTGAGATATTCGCACGGCCGGCCCTGAGAAATCCTCAAGCCGGCTGAGAGAATTTTTTGCTGCCAGTTGTCTCGGCCGGTTGCCGAGTTTTTCCATTTTAACCCTTTGTCTTCTGAATTATTTACGACCAGCTCTTTTCTTCATGTTTTTATTTATTTTTCTTTTTTCTTTTAAATAATTACATTATGAGTTATGGGATTTACATAAATATAATACTCAGCTTATGAAAATTTGATTCCTTACAGCTGATAGGAGTAACTTAACTGTGAAATAAATTCGCACTCTGTTCACTCAAAATATCTGGTCAAAGTGTTTACTGAGTTTTAAACTAACACATAAAAAACAATCAAGACCTAACTTTTAATTTTACTCTTTTGTGGATCAAAAATATAAACGTTTGGCAATCTGAGCTAGATGGCAGCTGAAAATGCAGTATCGGTTTGGAAGCTGGCCTCGTTCCTGCTAAAATTCTCTTTATACAACCTAAGCTGGATTGTTTCCTAAAAAGGAAAAATCAAAATAGTGTTCCTGCAAAGTAACGTCGAAATATTCGTAAAAATAGTTCCTGGGGGGGAATTTTAAAGTGAGTGGTACTTTTAAGTACCGTCAGTAGATAAAGAGTTAAAGTATATTAAGAACATATTAAGAAGTACTGGAAACCAGAACAATAAACATTTATTTAAACTTTTTCATAACTAGAACTAATTTTTACTTGATGTTAACATACTGATGATAGCACACTCATTACACAAAGAATACGATGGGTACATAATTTTTCATGTTTATCTTCAAAGCTACCTCTTTTCATGTAAATTACTGCAATTTTAAAAGCAAAATTCTTTGGAAAATGGTATTAAAACTCGTTGTTGTCATTGAGTAAATTTCAAAATTGTTCAGGGGGAAGGGGAGAGTGCATATTTTCTGATTATCGTTCTTTGGGAGTTCCCCCACAAGGGTCGGTCTGTTTGAAATATGCCCGGGGCGAATTTTCCTCCCAGTCTGCCCCTGAAGTTTATTCTTCTCTAAAATGTCTACTATTATGAAATCTTTTGGATTCCTATAAGTGTGAAATATTAATTTTTAAAATATTCAACCTGCTGCAACATTTTTTCTTACACTTCTTAACAGTATGTGCTTCTAAGCACGTCGAGGAGAAGTCAAAAAAAACGGCGAAGTGTTCAATCGCCAAACCGGCCATGAGGTGTTGTACATAATAATCAAGATTTATGATTGAATGTTGTTCCATAACCCAGATGATCGGGCGCAGTCGTTTTAGATCATCTTTCATAAAAATTTCACGCAAATTTGTACGAATCAACATGGGCAATTTTTTTGTAGAATTGTTCTTGGTGCAAAAGCCGTAAAAAGGTATCAACAAAGCAATGGAACTTTCATGTCTTTCAACTCAGCCTGTTTAATTTCAATTTGATCTATGTACAGTAGAGCTGCGGTTATCCGAGCCCCGACTAACCGAATTCCGGTTTAACCGAGGCACCCTTGCCGATGGCGACGTCATTCTTTTCCATTTGGCGAGTAAACAAACAGTTCGTTTGCGGTTTGTTTATCTTTTTTTGTACTGTATTGTATTGAGTGATGAGTGCTAAATGCAAACGAACTGTTGTGTCTTTGGAAACTTAAACACAAGCCATCAATGGACTCGATAAAGGAGAGGCAATTATAAACGTGGTGGATTTAGGTGGGGGAGAATCATAAGTTCAAAATATGTACAGTAAATGCATTTATCACACCTTTGACGACCCGTTTACCCATATTTCCTCCTCGATTTGAACAGAGTCCGTGTTATCCGAGTTTTCTCTTATCCGAGGTACGTTCGGTCACATTACCTCAGATAATCGAGGCTCTACTGCACTACCTACGCACTTCTGTTGTTGGGTTTTATGTTGCTGATGTTAAATTGAGATTTTAAATCGATAAATGAATTTTATTGAATAAATTTTCAAATGAGACGCCTATCGTCTTTTTAGTATAATGATTTTATAATGTAGGCGTATCAGATTCTTAATACATATTTTCATGTATCAATAGTGTCAATAAATGCTATACAGTACAATCTAACTGATTTTTGAATTATTTAATTGTGTATAGTTATAATATGGTTTTAAATATATAACTTTTAGTTAATTTTACAATAATTATCGTCTGCTATTCTAACTTATGAAAATATAAGTTTCAGTATGGTATGAATGCTTGAACACAATTATATTAAATTTTCACAACAGCTATACATAAGATATTTAAATGAACATAATTATATTAATCACAATTACAACATACTGAACATTAAATTACTCTCATAGTACCTTTATCGTGCCATACGTCCGTAGGTATGTTGATAATAAATAATTATGCCTACATTTGACCGCGTCTACTAAATAATGTAATCTAAATTCATTACAATGAGCTTTATAAAACAGGTCTTCGCAGTTTAGGTCAAAACTACGGCAACAATAGGGTAGTTTTCAAACCCGATTTTGCGTTGCAAAATTACTTAATGCGAAACCATTCGCAGAGTACTATCAAATTCCGACGAATGGGAGGTTGAGCTAACATAACATGGGGACTACTGTACACAAACATAATGTGGTTTGTCTTGAAAATTTCTCGACAAGTTCTGGAATTATATTCTAAATTTTTAGGAAACCGGTTTTATTATTCTTCACCGGAAGCAGCAGCCCCATCTGCTTTCAACTATTGTAACCAGTTTCGAAAAATATTGTATACAATTATTACTATTATCAATGGATGCTTTATTATTACACACTTCTATCTCTAATAGTTTTAAAGTTATTTCATTTTGAACTCACAATTTCTTAGTACTTATTCCTTCATTTTCTTTACAACCAAGTTCAATTTTAGAGTTGTATGTTCCCATCAATGACAGTCCTATCCGCAAACTGGTTTCCCAGGAATGAACGTGGACTTCTATCGGGACTTGCCCTCTCTGGATACATTCTTGCCCTGTTACTGGTAGGAATTTTGTCAAGTATAATGTGCGATAGCATCGCAATAGGAGGTTGGCCTTCAGTCTTTTACCTTTTTGGTAAGTAAATTCATGAAATAATAACAGATAAGTGTGTGCTTACTTAAAAATGTTTCACAAACATATGTTCAATTTTAAGCAGATATATAGTGTCTGAGATCTATTCCTTCTTTGCAATTCCAGGTTCCTTCTTCTTCGGGTACTTTTTCGCCAAATAGTTAATGAAATAGCAAAAACTGACAATTTTGAGCCGAGTCGAATTTGTCACATTTCGCCACTTCCTAAAAAACGCACACTGTTTCATTTGAAGACGAACTGACGCAGTTATTTTTAGACGAAAATAAAGTTTAAATGTGACATTCGTTTTTTCAAGATGTATATTGTATGATTCCAAATAAAACATAAGAAAAGTTACGCAAATGAGTCGTAAAAAACAAGTTTATCTCATTTTCTTGTCCCTGAAGTAACCTGGGGTGCAAAATTCGAAGTATAATGGAACAATAAGTTACAGTAAGATAAATCTGCCAATTGGTAATTAACTTCTGAGTTATTGAGGTTCAGTTCGACCACTCATAGCGGGTTTCTACCCAACGTGGTTCTTTACCTTTACCCCCACCTACCCTAAGGTTCAGCAAATTGATTTTAACGCCTAGAATTCCAGAAATCATTATTTTCTGATGCAATTGATTACTGTGGCGTAAATTCACAAAAATAATAAGAGCAGTATTTTGAACTTTTGTTCCATAAAAAAAATCCTTAAGAAAAAGAAGCGTGCAATACGAATTATGAAATTAATTGTATTAAATAATTTCGTCTCAAAGTTTCTTTTGAAGAGAAATTACAAACTACAGAGGATATATAAGTATTTTATTACAAAATTTACTTGGTGTTTTTAGGAGGACTTGGAATTTTTACTTCAATACTTCAGGTGCTTACTCTGAAGAACATGCCTAAAGACGATCCAAAAATATCCAGCGCAGAATTGAAATACATTTTAGAAAATCAGGAGAATAAATTAACAAACAAGGTACTAAAATTTTGTTTTGATTTCTTTTAAAAGCAGGCTGACTGCAGTCAAATACTTTTTCTGTGACGGACAACATAATTATAACTGATTTCGGACAAAATTATTTGTCATTTAGCTAATAAAACTTTGCCATTGCGAATTGAAGAGAATAAATTAAATGATCTTTCCACAAGTTTTGCCAATGGCCTTATTTTGTTCTGTTCTGCGAAGATCCAAATGCATAAATTATTATTACACAATAAAAGATCGCTAGTTTTGATTTCATAAATTATTTCCCCAGAAAAACTTGCTAGTTGTGATTTCATGTTGTAACTTCGATCTATAATAATTCAACAAGCATGAACTGTGCGGAAATATTAGATACAGAATTTTTTTCTCTTTTTGACAGAGACCAGCGGTACCGTGGAGGAAAATGTTATCTTCTATGCCAACATATGCCTTGTTTCTTGGCACCTTCGGCAAATATTGGCTTGGACTTCATTTCATTTCAGTTCATCCAACATTTTTAGCGACCATTCTTCACTATAATATGACTGAGGTAAATATATGTTTGTTAAAAACGTCTCTCGTGACAAAATTTGAAAAAAATGCTTCCTCATTCTAAAACAAAACATGAAGTAAGGAGGACATAATTTTTTGCAGAAGGGAATTATGAAACCTTTGTAAGCTGACTTCTGCGTAGTACATTTGGTTTAATTTTACTGCGGTGCATCCCTTACACAGTGGTGGTAAAAATAATTGCATCACCCTCGCATTTTCACAACAATGGTATGTGAGAAGTTTTGGTCGACCGATTAACGATGAATGAATGTGAAATTATGCAAAACTTATGAAATAAACATTTAACAGCAGGAATCCGATAATTGTTTACTTTATTTATGGAAATACATGGCCAAAACTGTAACAAGTACAATGGGAAGTGCATCCACGTTGCCAAGCGAACGACGAAAAAGTACATATTTTATGATGTTCAAACATTTCCATGTTACTTTTGTTTATTTTTTAACAGAAAGTGTTACAATTAAAACCCACTTGGCAACGTGGATGCACTTCATATTGCACTTGTTACACATTTGGCGGTGTATTTCCATAAATAAAGTAAACAATTATCGGATTCCTGCTGTTAAATGTTTATTTCAGTTTTGTATAATTTCACATACATTCATCGTTAATCGGTCGACCAAAACTTCTCACATACATCCCATTGTTGTGAAAATGCGAGGGTGATGTAATTTTTTTTACCACCACTGTAGAGTGCAAAATACAAAAACCACAGCTTAAAACAATGGAAATAGACTTACTTTTATTCATTCGTCTGTTATAGAAACTCTCTTGCAGGTATCGCACTGAAAGAAGTAAAGTTATAAAGCTGCATGTAGTCCTCAAAGTACAGTAGAACCTCTGTTAACCCTCTTAATTAGGACTGATGGTACGCCGGTTTGATAAAAATACGTTTAAAGCGGGAAGGGGGGAAGATAGCAAAAAATGGGAGATACATTATGCACTTTAAAACAGAGTGGAGGTGTACTGATTTATTGCAGTTTAGTACAGTTACTTGGATATTTACATTCCAGTTAACTTCCAGGCTTTCATCTAAGTGTTCAGTGCCCACTTTCTCACCACTTGCAAGGCAGAATTGGCTGACCAACTGAGC
This sequence comes from Octonoba sinensis, assembly GCA_038502835.1. NCBI lineage: Eukaryota > Metazoa > Arthropoda > Arachnida > Araneae > Uloboridae > Octonoba > Octonoba sinensis. The sequence goes on along the minus strand of CM076601.1, from coordinate 50,489,849 downwards.
TTGAGATTAGCCAATAGCCACCCTTGAGTTCATAGGATCCGTACGCGGATTCTAGAGAACACCCGACCCCCAGAGGCGTAGCTAGAGGATGGCAAGGAGAGACAGCTGTCCCCGGGTGAAGCGTCAAGGGGCGCCAAATTAACGCAAATTTATTCTGTTTTTAAATGCGAAAAGAAAATTATTTGATTTAAAGATGTGAAAATGTTCCACAAAAAAAGTGGGATTACCACATATCATATCGGAATGACCAATGTATCACAGGGGTGCGTAGGAAATCACACAAATAATTGTGCAAAGCCAAAGTGTCCCATTTTTTCCCTCAAAAGTGAATGGTCGCTAATAAAAATGAAAGTTAAAAGGGCTGCTTTTTAGAGCTATTTATCATTCAGGAAGTATACATTTTTTAAAAATTTCCTTCTTGCCACTGGGGGCCTCTAGGCCCCCAGTGGCACGAGGGGGGGGGGGGCGCAGAATCTTCAGTTGTCTCCTGGCGCTGAAAACCCTAGCTATGATTCTGCCGCCCCCCCCCCTCTCTCCGACATTGGAATATTGCTTTTGTACTGGAGATAAGAATTCCACGAAAAAAATCACTCGAGTACCGCAGTACCTGTTTCTTCCATAGAACTAGCACACTAAAAGCTATTTTTGCATTTCCAAAATATGGGCTGGATAAAGCTAAGGCCGTTTAATCCGGAGCCGGTTAAGAGTGGTTCAACTGTATTATTAACTGACCTTTAAAATTACGTTACGATGATCCTTTTTGCGGATCTTTTGAGGTAATCCTCAAACTAAAAGTTAGCCTAATCCTATTTGACTAAAAGTCAGGTCATAGAAAGATTCCTATAGTTTCGGGGTGGAACTTGGGAAAAGTCGCTTCCCAATTCGACGCGCTGAAGAAATTTGATTAACTTAGAACGTGGAGAACGAGTACTGGATGGATTTTTATCTTGAATAACACTTTGGAAAAATTTTCTTGATTATAAAAGAGTGATGGATTGATAGTGATACTTCTCTTTAACGTAGGATCGCAGCATTCCTGCTCGGCGCAAATTCCTACTGAGCGCTTTTTTTAGGGTTTACAAAAACCGAGGTTCTTCCCGAAAAACACAACCTAATGGGTTTTCGGGTTTTATTGGCTTTTTTTTTAAGAGCTGTCTTTTGATTCAACGGCCAAGCGCCTTTTGACAGGGTGCCGAGCGACCTTACACATATGGACGGCGTGGGCTTGCTTTATCGAGGGCCCCTTTTGTAACCAAGAGAAGCAGAATAACTAATATTTTTCCAAAACCATTTGTCACCAAGAATAAGAATATGAATGTTATACTTCGGGATTTTCATCTTTGTCTTGTCAATGTATCATAATTTTGTAATTCTTAGCTTTCAGCGCTCATTTTTTACTCGCGAATGGAGGAGTACCTTCGTTCTTAGTGTTTCTATAATTTAAATCTTTTCTCTTTTTTAATGCGCACTTTTTGCTTATGCATGAAATGTCATAAATATTTCACATGTGTTTGTATTTATTCGTTTTGGTTAGTGTATTGATTTGAATACGTTAAGGGAAAACAAAGGAGTCTGCAGTCGCGGAACCGGGAGTTGCTATTAATAGCAACTCCGCAAGCGGTTGAAAACGGAGCGTGTCGCAATTTATACCTCTTCGGCGACCCATTGTTCCTCCTTCTAATGTTTAAAAATTCAGTTGATCCGTGTTTTTTGAAATTTCTGCTCATAAATTTAACAAGTTCGTTTATGGCTAAACAGGCCTATTTTCTCACCAACCATCTCCTATTTTGTAGCACAGATTATATAATATATATATATATATATATATATATCCGGTTTATAATGAGTCTAAATTATCCATTCTCGAAAGTTGATGGGCATTACATTTCAGTAATTTCTAATTATCAATATTTTTAAGCGGAAAATTTTGAAATGAACAACAATTTTATAATACAATATGTTTGAGTTATATTGTTGCAAATATTGCAGTTAGTATTAAATTCTACAACTAAATAGGAAAATAAATTAGGGTTCACCCAGCGGTCGTTATTCGACCATAATTCAATATATTTTTTAGCCTCGAACGTTTAAACAATTTTTAGATATTTTAGTTTTTTTTTTCCGTTTGACAACAGGTTGTCGAGTTTAAGTATTTCAATTAGCGATAATCTTTCCTGAATGCGAATGATTGACCACTGAGTTAGTTATTTAATGCAATGCATTTGCGACACATATTATAAATAAATTTTATCTTTCCACACTCCTTCTCCTGCAAAGAAAATAGAAATAAAAAATTGCACGCCACCAATTATTATTGAGTAAATTAGAAACACAAACGCCCACTTTCGATTTAATCTAGAGTTCAAAACGCCAAAGCAAATCAACATAGTTATGAAACGTTGATTCGAAGCAAAATAGCGCGACACCTCTTATTATCTCACGTGATATTTTATTAATCATTGTTAGCTTCAAATTATTTATTTATTTATATTTTTTGACATTGTACTGGACAAGCAATCTGTGTGACTTAAATATATTTTTTTGGAAATGAATTAACTGACACCTTAAGATTTGTATTATTTTATTTCGATTCAGTTGATTACATATTTTCTTTTGTTTTATTCTTGACATTTCTTCTTCTTTGAATTATAAATGGTAAAAAAAGTATTATACGAATATTGTAGATTGCAGATGTAAGGAGTAATTTGAAAGTATGACGAATAAAATCATCTAAAATAAGGCTTCGAATCTACTTCAAAAATAGGAGGAAAAAAAACCGGTTTCCATTTTTTTTTTTTTTTTTTGATAATACTAAAACTCATTACATTTTTTCTTTTGCTTTATTCTTGACATTTCTTCTTCTTTGAATAATATATAGTAAAAAAAATATTGAGTATTGTACAAATATTGTAGATTGCAGATGTAAGGATTAATATGAAAGTATGACGAAAAAAAAGTTCTAAAATACCGGTTCGAATCTACGTCAAAAGTAGGAGAAAAAAATAACCAAAAGTTCCAAGTTTTTTTATTAATAACACTAAAACTCATCAATAGCTACTAAATAAAAGAAAAAGTACGAAAATATGTCAATAAGCAGAAGAGAAAAGGATACTTTACTGTCTGCTTTTCTTAGCCAAGTCTTTCCTCGAATTTGCGCATCAGTCAGGTCTGCTTCTATTTCATCGAAATAGGGGTGAGATGATGAATAAAGATTCGGAAATGCTTAGTTTTTATGAAGAATAATAAAACTCCTTGCGTTTTTTTTTTCTTTCATCTTTTGTGTTAAAGATTCAAACAGGAAATAGAATGTATCATCATCGAGGAAAAACAAAAAACGAGAGCGTAAAAAGCAATTCCGAAAAATGCTCATCCCAGTTTATCCTTTACCGAATAGAATCTCCCCGATGGACAGACTCGGGTTTCGTGAATGAGCAGAAATTGTTTTGTCTTTGCCTATTTACATATCGACGTATAATTAGTCAAAAGAAAGCAATTTTTATACAAAGCTCTACAAAGGCTTATTTTTTTAAGCATACTTCTAAAAAAACCTACAATCGTTTTATTCCATAGAAAGTTCGTTTCATTCCTTAATTGTTCCTCTGACGGGTAATGTGTTTTCAAAGATTATTTTCAAGATCTTGTTTAACATTTGATTTTTACCGACTGAAAACAACTGCTTTTTTGTCATGTTCTGTGACTACCAGAAAGTTAAATATATTTACAAAGCAATTTTTTTTATTTTAAAGGTTCAAACTATACAGAAAACACTAGTTTATATATACGATATACAACTAAATCCTCATTTATTTTTTTACAGAATGGAACGCTGAATTCCTTGCCGTACATTCTTTCGATGTTCTGCAATGTGTCATCGAGCGTATTATCTTCGTACTTGAGTGCAAAAAACTACTTAAGCGTTGGTAAACTTAGAAAAGGGTGGCATCTATTGGGTGAGTTTAAAAAGCAAAGTTTGCTTCAGTTTCACTAGTTCAAAATTACAATAAAATCACTAGTTCAAGTTCAAAATTATGGAAACGATTTTTTTCTAATATTTATTCCCTAATCTAAGTAAGTATATAATATTTTATACACTTGGCGTAAATTTAAGATGCTCATCTTAAATATTTTAGAAAGAAAATTAATTTTATGTAACCATAATCTGGAAGGGATTCAGAAAATATTATATATCGAATGAGCGGAAAAGTTAAGGAATTTCGTTGCAAATATTTTTGAATCTTTTATGTACTTGTTCTTAATGCTTTTCAAAAAATACAAAGTTGTGAAACAGTTTTTTTTTTAACGAATTAAAAAAAAAGTTGTTCTTTTTAGAACTTTAAAAGCCTATTTTCTCGCGTACCATCACCTAATTTGTAAATATATTATCTATCTATCTCTCTCTCTCTTAATACTGCGGAACATAATTCGGTTTTCAGAATAAGTTCACCTATTCATAATCTGGTGCAATAGGATGTGTAAAATAATAAGCAAGCTCAAATTTAGTGGCAGTCAAATAATGTGTTACCTGCGGGACAACAAACTAAAACAGGCAGAATTTCTTACAAGTGGGCTTTCGACAGGTTTGCTATGCTCAAAATACTGCCTTTATGTATTTTTATAATATTTTTGTACTACTATATAATAATGAATAATAAAATTTTTAAAAAAATATATCTTTTTGAGTTTGAAAATGTTACGCCGTAGCTGAAATATAGTTCCTGACATTTTAAGAATTCTATATGCTTTTTATAGGTTGCGGGCTTTATTCGCTATGCCTTGTAGCAATGATCGCAACAAACTGTGACAACACGGTGACAATTATTTGCACTGTTATTGGAATAGGTGTGATGGGATTCGCCAACAGCGGCATTATGATAGTTGCTATAGATATGACACCAACTTTTGCAGGTAAGTTCGGGGAAATTTTTCTGCAATTAAATAGAATTAAAATTTCTGATCATAACATATATATGTGTGTGTTTTACTGGTGTATGATAAAAAGATATTGTCACAGCTGAGTAATAAGCTTTTTAAATCATCTTTCTCTTGCACAGACAATTTTCTCATCAACATTGGAAACTTCTTGTTGTTTTTAGTTCTCGCTACAGATCACCATTTCAAAATTTTGCTTACGGACGGAGGGGAGGGGGGACAAAGGGTAAATATTCAATGCAAATTATAGGTAAAGAAACAATAAAATACACCCACATGTACATATATATATCCCTTGTGCTTCTAAGAGTGAGGGTGATCCCCAAATGACGGACCTGTCTTGTTTAATTTACGATGCGTCAATATTTTGATCAACGTGAGGACAGAAGCCAAAATTTCAAGATTTTATTTACTTGTTATTTTTTAAACGTTCGAAGTAGGCCTGTAGAAACAACAATATTTTTCAAGGGCGGTTTTCCTGGCAAGGGAGTTACTGTTTGAAATTTTAAAACTGATGTTCATTGTAATATGAAGACGACCGTTACCACAATTTTACCTGTTAGCATTTTATACTGTAACTTATTCCTAGTAAATTGGCAGTTTTCATATGTCTATAGTGTACGTAGTTATTTAAATAAAAATTAGTGTTTTGTCTTTCTTCATTTTTCCTCAGGACTATGCAAGCTGAACCAGCTAGCTGAATACAGCAAGCTGAACCGTGTAGTGTGGAAATCTTCACAAACTATTACAATTTGTCTTTCATAAATAAATAAAAACAAAAAAATATAATAATTTTTAAATGAATATGTATACATAATTGATGTAGACGGAAAACTTTAAATGCATTATAGGTTTAGTATATTTTACTGAAACTATCACAACTCAAGCAATACACATCTATACATAGTGTTTTTAAATTAAGCATATTTTTGAATTTTAGATTAAATTACAATTTTCATAATATAGTTACATATTTTATAGGTACTTTAAATAGTCTTAATACAACATTTGCATCTTTATCGGGATTTATACTTCCAGTACTGTGCGGCCTTTTAACGGATAAAGAGGTAAATATTTGTTTTATAACATTATAGTGGTAAAGTTGAAGATACTCATTTTTCTTACTTATTCTTTGTATTCAAATTTGAAATTTTTTGAATGTTGTGTGGTGCTTTCTCTGATAAATGTAAAACGAATATTTTTTTATCCAATACAGTTTGCTTTCATTACTAAAAGCAAAGTTGTTGTACACTGCACTTTAGAATTTAGCAGGAGAAAATGCATTATTGTTACTTTTTTCATTTGAGTGAACTACTGAATTACATATACAGAGTCTTTGTATATACAGTGGGCGCTCGATATAACGACCCTCTGTGTCCCACAGAAAAAGGTCTTTATAACGAGTGGTCGCTATAAGAGGTGGAATTATCGTTAAAAAATATACATGCATCATGCATATTCAGTATTTCCATTAAAATTGGTAGTTTTTAAAACATTCCAACTAAATTATTTTTTATCATTGGAATTTTAAAAAAATTATCAGTGCAAAATATAACAAAATATTAAACAAATTTTAAAGTAGAAAATACAGGGGGAAAAATTACATCACATTTCTGGAAGCAGAACTTCTGAGCTGACATGACAACTGGTACGGTCGCTGTATTGGATTAGACGATTCAGAAAGGTCGCTATACCGAAAGCAAATTTACAGAGTTCCTAGGGATAAAGATGGGACTTTTACCACTGGTTGTTATAATGGAATGGTCTTTATAATGTGTGGCCGTTATAAAGAGCGTTGACAGTATATATGTACGTATGTATATTTGTAGAACATATTATCAGCGTCAATGGAATTTCCATATTCTTGCCGAAGCATTCACAGTAAGACACACCCCAGCGATGAGATCCACATTAAATATTATGCACAAGTAATTATCCATATTTGCACCATTTCGACCAGTTCCGATGCTTTCAAAAAGTTACAGAACACACAGTGCAACACCCGTTCACTCAGGACCTCTCTACTTCTTTGTTTACTCGCCGGATGGCGCTGCAGTCGATGCTGACATTTGAAATAACACAGATTTATGGACGAAAACACATTTAATTAAACACATGCAAACATTCACAACACAATTAACACAAAAGTCGGTCTAGGGAACACATTACAAAACTGCCATTCCATCGATGGGTCGTGTTTCCTTTTCACAGAAATACTAGCGCGGGCTTCGCGCACGGTTACAGTCAACTTCTCGGTTCACAGTTTGCAGTTATTGTGATCTTTTGGGAACTCTATTCCACACGGCCATCCTGCGAGACATTGCCCCAATGTCATCAAGCTGTCATCTTCAGACATCCTGAGTGCGACATCTGGAACCTTCATATCAGGCTAAAGTTTGGAACTGGTCATCACCTGGTCATTATCAGGGGATATAATTTTAAAAAAGCAAAATAAAAAAAAATATATATTTTTTTAATGTATTTTAGGCGATTTTCCTTTTTACTCTCTTCTTCTTTTACTTTTTTTCCCTCATTTTACGCGTCTTCCTTTAATGTCTTCAGCAGCGCATTTTTCTTTCTACTTCCTCCCTTTTCACAATGGGTCTTTTACTTTTAACGCCTGTATCAATTGGCTCAGTTACTATTGCACTTTAATTAGTCAATGTCACTGTTTGAAAAAAAGAAAAACACGTGTCTAATAATTTTACCATAAAGCACATATCCTGAACATTTCAGCCAAATAAAAAAAATTTCACCTCATGAGCCCTTAAAAGAACTGGCTTTAAATTTTTTTTATAATTATATATGTGTTCTGAGTAAATTTGGGTATGCATTTTATGTTTGGACCGCTCATTCATGGAAAACATTCTTTTTTCTAGTTGTACACTGACGAATACGTCAAATGTGTAGTATTTTAAGCTTCGGAACCAATGTTAACTATCATTACAAAATCCAATCTTATAACACATACCCAGTTTTGTGTAGATACATATTGCAAGGCTAAATATCAAGTTTGAGACACATAGATCAAAAGCAACGATCTCAATATTTTAAACTTGCAAAAATCCATAAAATTTGGTTCCGAGAAAAATGAATTTGGCGACAGATTGACATGGTGGAAGATTGTTCACAGATTTCAAACAGCTGTAACTTCGATAAAAATGGTTGTAACAACAAGCCGTTTTTTGCACGAGGTAGAGAAATAATTAAATTAATTTTAAAACTCTAAAAGTGCAATTTAAACGTTTTAGTCGATTTTCTCCTATTTCAACGTCCACTGTCACTTGAAATAGGATAATGATTTCGTTCGATTGAAAGAAATTTCAATCGAACGAAAACTTTCAAATTAACTAATTTTTGAGACTGTTTTCCTAGGAAAGCCATTTTAACATATCAGTTCAACATTTATTTTCAAGAAGATTTTGAATTTTAGAATTTACAAAACTAAAAATAAAAAAAGAAGAGAAAAAGGTAAGTACATTTTACGTGTTAGTTGTTTTGTTTTCTTTTCCTTAATATCTTTTTTATTTCTTCAGTCTTGCTCTTTTTTCATTTTTGGAGTAATTCGTTGCTTTGATTAGTTACTTGGCTGTATGCTTTTTCATGAGCAGATCAGTAATTCATACTCTGCGGTTGCTACTCACCACAGTTTCTAATTCTTTGGTGAGGTGAAAACAGAAATTATGTCTGTACTATGAATTGATTTTCTTAATTCAAACATCATATTAAGTTATTGTATTTTTCTTTCAGCAAACAGTACAACAGTGGAACAAATTCTTTATTATCACCATTGTCATAGTCATGAGTACAGCAATATTTTTTTGCATTTTTGGATCTGCCGAAATTCAAAGCTATAATTTTGTAGAGGAAGATGTGCCTTCTAAGAACGAAGAAGAAGCAAAAAATGATTCAAACAGTGTTGAAATGAAAGATACTTCTGAAGTTGCCAGCCACATGTAAAAGAGTTCTGATTATAAGAGATCTAAATATTCGAACACCCTTGTGCTTATATGAATTTCATTTAATCATTGGATGTTTCAGAGACCATTATTACTTTTCAGTGAAAATGTTGACAGAAAACAAGGCTAATATTGAAGTTCAATAATACAGCTAAAAGCTTGTGTTGCAATACATTGAACGGTAGGCTGATAAATGAACGTTTGTCATACCAAAATACAAATTTGAAAAACACCTCTAGCTGTTAACCTGAACTCGAAACTAAATTCTGGCCACATATGATTGAAAATGTTTATGTTCATTAGACATTACTGCCATAAATAAAGTACTTTTCTTATTGCACTTGTCTATGATGACGGCGACAAAAAGGCGTCAAGAAAAAAATCACCAATTTGTGTATACTTGTTGATTATAACTGCGATCAAATAGCACCACGAGAAATTTTCGCCAATTTCAGTACATCACACTTGAGTAAAAATTAATAATTTGGCGAAATGTTTCCTTTGTGCTTTTTGGTAGCCATTATAATAGTAAAGTTCCGAAATTGCTATCTTATTAGTTTTGGAACGTAAAGTATTTTTAAGAAATATTTTCCTTTTAGATTCAAATCTTTTATAAACTTAATTTCAAAGAAAGACAAATGCGTAATGGTCTAGCACAAACAATAACTAATTATACACAAAACCACTAAAGTCAGTGAGCATGGTACATGAAACTAGGACACACCATATTAAAAAAGGAAGAGTATTTATTGCTGTACAATTTCTTAAACATCGGGGATACCAATATAGGCTATAGTACTTCTTTAGTTGCCTTTGTAAATATTTAGAGGAATATGTATCAAAATGTCTGCAGTTATTTTACAGTTGTAAGATACGGAAACGTTTGTTCAAAAAATAACAAACCTTGTTAGAAAACAAAAATCTTCAAAGATAGATGCAATGCTAAGACAATTTTTCATATTGTTTTATGTTCTTTCAACAATATAAGTTCATAGTTTCCAGACAGTTTTGTCGTTGCTAACGTCCCGTGAAATCCTACTTCATAATATGAACAAAAATGTATATATATATATAAAAAAAAGAAAGGAAAAGAAAAACACAGCAATCCCAATAGAAGAAGACCGTTACTTAAAAAATAAAAATGTTTTACTGAGTTTTGTCACTCAATGAGGTTCTTTCTTTATATTGCAATGCTTTTTGAGTTATTCGAGAAAATCGTAGTAAAATCTAGGGTTCAAACATGAGATTATTGCACAATAATTGTACTTATTTTTATTTGAGTTTTAAAAAATGTTTCCCCCACGAATTTGCAAAATGCTTTATGTTAGTCAATCTCAAATAAATTTAAATAGAAATGAAAACTAGATCTTCAAATTAAAATTAAACGTTTCTAATGTCATTTATCTGTATGTGTGTTACCATGTTCAGGGAGAACACGATAACTACTAAAAATATTTTTATACCGAAGAGGAAACAAATTAATTCAAAATCCAAGGAAAAGTTGTTTTTTTGACCATTTTCGCTTTAAACCAGTGTTTCTCAACCTTTTTCGACTTGTGGCCCCCTTAGAAGCCACAAATTCTTTCGTGGCTTCCCTTCAGTAATGCATCTGGGGTTTTTCTGGAGTGGGGGGTAGGTCAAGATGAATGATGCATCGGATATACAATGTCCCATGTTCCGACGGTTCCGCATCGGATATCCATCTCCTTCTGCAAACCATAAATTCCATTCATATTTTTTCAAATCCAATCATTCGAAATACGTTGTCAGTTTTCTATTTATATATGTTTTATTCAAGACACTCTAATTAATGTTTAAAAGTAAAATTTGGCCTGCCATATAACAGATTCTTTCTTACAGTGGTGGTATCGGATCCCAGATATTTGAAAAGAGGTCGGACAATGGGCATTCAATATCCTCTCCTTCGGTACACGTTTGTACATTGTCATAATTTTATTTAAGTGTGATCATACATAAAATAGGGTACAGAAAACCATTAAAAGTGAAAAAAAAAGGAGAAAAGGGGGAAAAACAAACATTTGCTACTTTGAGAACAAGTAACATTAATAGAAGATACACGACTACAAAGACAAATTTTAGATTAAGCAGATATTTTTGATATATAAACATACAACCATTGGGAAAAAAATCAGAGCTGAATTAGAAAATGTACACACAGTATACATTTCAAAATTGAATGGGTAAAATATAGAGTGTAAAGGAAATTGAAAATCATAATTAAAGATTTATGTTTCTATAATCGTTTGCTGTATCAATTATAAAATCATCAGCAACTTTGTCTTTTCCAAATCAAGTCGTACCTCCTTTAAGTGACACTTCCGAAAAAGTGACACCTCTAATTAACGGACACTTTTTCTGGTCCCAGGCCCTTTGAATAGGGACTGCAATGTATTTACCTCTGAATATGGGACACTCTATTTAAGGGACATTCACAGAAAAAAATATCCAAAATTCCAGTTATATAGGAAAGACATATTTACTGGAACCTGAAGTTCTTTTTTTTTCCCAAAAATTAACTTCAGAAAGTTGGTATGTGTCCTAGAAGCATGAAAAAAGAAACAAGTGTATTTTAAAGTGCTTGCCAAAACTTCTTGTAAAGGCTTTTCCCTCTTTTGTACTATGGAATACGTGTGTGCTCAGAATTGACAGACAGTATCTGTACCCGGCTACCAACAAGTTTTTTATGCAAGGATTGGAAAAAGTACACTAAGTACACTAAAAGCATACTGTGTTGCCCAAATTACGTACTTTAAAGCAAAACCCATCTAATAGATTACTTCAAATAAATTTCTGAAAGATACAAAACTTTGCAAACATTTTTGCTCTAATAACGACATTTATGCTAAAACTTTAGTTTTTCAATGAAAAAATTTTAAATTTCAATAATTTTGACTTATATTTTGTATGCCTGAAACATTTATAGTATTTATGCTTAACCGGTATCAGATGTTTATTATTAAAAAGTTAAAGTAAGTTAGTACAGTATATGTGTATGCATCAACTTAGGAACCTCCGTTTAAGGGACACCTCTATTTAAGGGACAAAATTTCCAGTCCTCTTAGTGTCCTTTATTGAGAGGTTTAACTGTAATGTGTTTTAAATTTCTTGAATTCGTCCTTCGAATCAGACCATCCAGTCATCAATGTAAAGTCTAAGAAGATTTTTTTTTCATTTTTACCTATAATTTTTCCGAAAAAACAATTAAACGCATTCAGTATGCAATTTTTTGATTCTAATATTTTTTTTTAGCGTTATCGATTTTAAAGTAAAAGTAATATCTCTCACAGGTGTTTTAAACATTTTTCATCTGTTGAAAAGCAGCCTTAAATTAATTACTAAATCAAATAAAAATCAAATTATATACGTGCTCTACATCATAAGTTCTTTTTAATGAGATAAGTCTAATGCCAATTCCACTACTAAATCAGGATTTAATAAATAATTCAAATTTTCTCCTAAAGCCCAATGCTAAAGCAAAACGTGAAGCATGAAAATAATATGTTGATCGTTCCTAGAAGACTCTCTTTGTTTATTTCCTCCGCTGTTTCATGCGTCGAAGTGTTTTTTTCTTTCTTTCTTTCTTTTTTTTTTTTTTTTGAAGTTATAAAATTTCCTGTCGCTTATACACCTTTGAAGGTTTGGTAAAAATTTATATAGAATATTTTACTTTTATGGTAAAAGATTTTAGAAGTTTGATATAAATCAGTCATGTCCCCCTTCACAGGGTTCATGGCTCGCCTATTTTCATATTTTCTCCTGTAGCCCCTAGATTTTTTTTGTGGCCCCCAAGGGAGCCATATGGCTCCCGTTGAGAAATACTGCTTTAAACGATAGCAAGTAGAGAAAAGAAAAGTTTTTCTCTTTGTCGCCTTTGGTGTGAAAGCACCCTAAGTCCTGAAATTTAGTCTTCAAAGTACATTATTAAATCAAGAGTAACTGCGTGTCACATTCCTTGTTTGTAAAGGGGATAATTGAGCTTGGATATCGACAGAAAACACGCTTAAAGTATTATATCAGTATTATATACAGCCAAACCCCGCTATAACGCAACCTCAATGAACCGACTTCGGAGATCGCTATAACAGAGGGTTCTCTACATCCGATTTTGAAAAAAGTGTTAACTGACTAAGATACTTCTATATAATAAACATATTTCTAACAATAATCAGGGTAGAGGAGTAAAATATTAACTTTAAATATGGTTTTTAATAATAAGCAAACAAATTTTAGATATTTTCCTTATTATTAATCCACAATATGAAAAAAGAAAAAAAAAGATGTTATTATTGGCTGTAAACTTTTGGATTTTATATAAACCATTGTAAAAGATAGTGTTTGACTAGACTAGAACACAAATGGCAAGGAATGTTGCTGAGACAAATCGTATAAAAAACTTAAAATTTTGGATCGATATAGCCGATTTTCTAACGTTTGGTGATCGTTATAAGCGCTTGAAAATGCATCAATGCCATAGGGTTTCAATTGGGACCATTTGGTAGGCTCGTTACAACCGGGAAATTGTTATATCCCGGGTTTGCTATAGCAAGGTTTGACTGCATTAAATTCATTATGTCAATATTAGACATTATAACATTGAACTTTGAATATTTCATAATTATATAATATTTTGTTTCATTAAAATTAAAACTATTCTTTGAGATAATCCTGAACAGAATTTGCAACAACCTATGTTTCATTTTATACGGATGTCACGTGTGACTTAAGCTCTCACAAGTCACATCCGTATGTTTCATTTTATACGTGTGCCATAGGTTCTATAATTCCAACATTTTCTCTAAGATAATCGGCAAAAATTGGGCGCTTATAAATAATTGTCAAAGTGGCCCGATTATCGATTACTGCCGTTTATTTGGTGCATCAGTAGAACGAATCCATATATGCATATACAGGGTGTAAAGTTTGTAAAAAATAGCGTCGTATTTATTAAAACAATTATTTACTCTCTCTAAAACCGACACAAGACAAATCATTATAGTTTATAAAATTTTTTATAAATAACAACTTTTTTCTTGCGCACTAAAGAGGTAGAAAAGAATTTTTGACGATCGCAGCGCCGCTACTAAATTTTGGTGGCAGTTTTCGGAACTAATCGCCATATATAAGTTCTGAAGTATTGGAAATACTTCAGAAACTCAATGAATCATAATAAAAGTGGTAGAATATTGCTTTGTCATCCGGTTCTGAGCTATATGTAAAGTTTCAGAACAATAACTTATCGGGAAATGGTCGAAAATTCGATTGCAAAATTCCGCGGACAGACAAGAAAGCGAGTTAAGAAAAATGTTGTAATAAAATGGAAAATCTTCTTACATTTCAAAATTCAATTCAATTCTCGTGCTAAACTAATACTACTTTCCCGTAAAAGTAAAAAAAATAATAATAAAGCATGAAAGAAGGTTTAATGTATCGTGAAAATATCGTTAGAAATCAAGGAAAGTCAAACATAAGTGAAGTAATTAAATAAAGATTAAAAAATTAAAGAAAAAATTGAAAGTAGGGTTTTGAGATGAGAAAAAAGTGCGTCTAACTTTTTATGATGACTTTTGAACGAATTGTCCGATTCAAAAAAATTCTGTTTGCATTCGGAAGATCTCGGCGAAAACATCTCATTTCTATATTTTACTTTTTGATTTGAACAAGTTTTCGTTCAATTCTTACCGGTTCGGAAAATTTCAACATTACCGCCTATGGGCAAATTATGTAAACTCTGGGAGTAAGATCCAACTTCCTATGAACAAGCTTATTGGAAGAAGCTCTCGGCGTGAACTATTTTTTAATTTGAACAATTTTTGTTTATTTTTGAACAAAATACTAACCTAGCGCCTACGGAGAAATTTCAATCCTATATAAATCCTGACCTAACGGACCGATTTGCTTGGAACAAACTTTATCGGAAAGCTCTTATAACGTAAAACGTGTACAGACAGAAATGTCATCCAGAACGAGCCTATTTTCCTATAAATTTTTTTGACCGGATTTTCAAGAATATTTTTCAATTAATGAATGATTAAATGAATAAACGAAAGAATGAATGAACAAATGAGTGAATAAACGATTAAAAAATAAATGAGCGAATGAATGAGAAAATGAGTAAATGAGTGAATAAATACCTGAATGAGTGAGTGAATGACTGAATGAATGAATGAATGAATGAGTGAATGAATGACTGAATAAATAAATGAATGAATGAATGAGTGACTAAATATGTATTAACCGTTGAAAAAGGTATATTTGAAATTATTAAGAACTAAACCTAACTGAGAAAGAGATAGCTAGAATCAGTGGTTCGGAAAGTTGGTTAAAATATCAAATTTATTACTTTCTGTTTTGTTTAATTCATGTGTACAGTGGCGGGGGGCCCACTCAATATTCGCCATAGTTTGAGAAATGTTGAGCTAGATTATAAATTTTTAAGTTGGGTGTACACGAGAAAGTAGGCTCGTTTAGTTCTAGACGGAACTTCTTTTTTATTTAGAAATGCATGGTATCAAAACAAAAAAATCATCATACGAGATAAAATTGCAGTAAATATCATGAAACAATGTAACGGGGCTAGTTAGCGCGACCAGCCAAATTCTCTCGTGCTCAGTGCGCATAAAGCAAATAAAGGCAAAATTCTCTGAAATGTTCATTTCTTCTCTAACCACAATGGAAATAAGCGAAAAGAAGGAAAGTACTCTGTGTGATTGACCGCTGGATGTATCCATAAAACAGCAAATTACCCGAATTGCGTAAACTTAACCCTATTGCAAATGAGCATCGGTCTCCCGTTGAAGAGTAAGACTATTTAAGCGTACACATTTTTAAATATTTTATTTTACATTCATAGTTACTTAATATTTCTTAATTATTAATTATCGTCTGCAGTTATTTGAATAAATAAAACGTAGAATTCATTACTTCAACTTCTAATGCTTCATTAGGTACTTTGCCCTCTCTTTCAAAGTACCAAGGCAGCACTGCATGTAAATAATTTTGATGTCTATGTGTAAGTAAAAATACGAGTCTGTTAGTGTTGCGTTCGATTATTATCCTAACGACTGCGACCTTATCATTATACTAATGCGATAGTTTCGTTGAAGCAAACATCGCCATTTAAGAGGAAAATTACGTATTGCATTGTTGGAAATTTCATCATGAAATTAAGGTTAAATAGCAGGCAGCAGTCTGTCCATTTAATTCACCGTTAAATTTACAGTTTGTAACATTTTTCTTTCTTTACGAGACTTAAACCATTTCCAATCAGCTTGGTTAAAAAGCCGTGATTACAAAAGTTTACGGTTTTATAAACATTTAAATTTTTTTATAATTTTTTAGCCTACTTTCCCGTAAAAGTAAAAAAAATAATAATAAAGCATGAAAGAAATCTTAATGTATCGTGAAAATATCGTTAGAAATCAAGAAAAGTCAAAAATAAATTAAGTGATTAAATAAAGATTGATAAATAAAAAATATGAAAGTAGGGTTTTGAGATGGGGAAAAAGTGTGTGTGTCGGTCTGTCTGTCGGTCTGTCCCCCCCTAATAACTTTTGAACGAATTGTCCGATTCAAAAAATTCTTTTTGCATTCGAAAGATCTCGGCGAGGACATATCATTTCCATATTTTACTTTTTGATTTGAACAATTTTTTGTTCAATTTTGAACAGTTCAAAAAATGTTAACATTAGCGCCTATGGGCGAAAATGAAGCAAATTATGTAAACTCTGGGTACAAGATCCAAGTTCCAATGAACAAGCTCACTGGAAGAAGTTCTTGGCGTGAAATATTGATTTGAACAATTTTTGTTCATTTTTGAACAGTTCAAAAAAAAAAAAAAATAACATAGTGCCTACGGGGAAATTTCAATCCTATATAAATCCTGATCTAACGGGCCGATTTGCTTGGAACGAACTTTATCGGAAAGCTCTTATGACGTAGAACATGTATACAGATAAAAAGTTCATCCAGAACTAACGAGCCTATTTTCCTATGAAATTTTTTGATCGGGATTTTCAAGAATATTTTTGAATTAATGAAAGATTAAATGAATAAACAAAATAATGAATGAATAAATGATTGAATAAATACATGAATGACTGAATAAATGAATGATTGAACGAATATGTATTAACCGTCGAAAAAGGCATATTTGGAGCAATTAAGAACTAAAGCTAAACGAGAAAGAGAGAGAGATAGTTAGATTATGAATTTGAAGCTGGTGTATACGGGAAAGTAGGCTCGTATAGTTCTAGACGGAACTTCTTGTTAAAAAATGTAATTTAGAATAATTAAGGGGCCTGAACGTTAGTGGTAGTACAAAGGTTACTTGCTAAACACCAGGAGGAAATAGAAGAAAATATAAAAAGAAAACACCAATAAAAATGACTCACCAACATCAGCAATGTGCTTCACGTAGTTTTATTTGAAAGTATTTACTATCAGCCTTCAACATTTATAGCACTTATTCAAGCATTCACAATGATGAGGCTCTAAAAATATTACTGCAATTTTTTTTCGTACTACAAGAGTTCATTAACGCATTCTTAATAGCATACACAAAAATAGTTCACTCTCTTTTTAGCCTACTTTCCCGTAAAAGTAAAACAAGAAGTTCCGTCTAGAACTATACGAGCCTACTTTCCCGTATACACCAAATTCAAATTTATAATCTAGCTATCTCTTTCTCTCTCTTTCTTATTTATCTTTAGTTCTAATTATTGAAAATATACCTTTTTCAACGGATATTACATATTCATTCACTCACTCATTCATTCTTTCATTTATTCAGCCATGCATTTATTCATTCATTCGTTACCTCATTCAAGTGTTTATTCATTCATTTACGCATTCATGTATTTATTCACTCATTTATTTATATTTTCATTTGTTCAATAATTTATTCATTCATTCTTTTCCTCATTCATTTATTCATTGATTTATTCTTTCACTCTTTCATTTATTCATTCATTCATTATTTCACTCATTGAGTCACTGAGAAATATCCTTGAAAATCCCGATCAAAAAATTTCATAGCAAAATAGGCTCGTAAGTTCTGGATAACCTTTCTATTCCTACATGTTCTACGTTATAAGAGCTTTCCGATAAAGTTTGTTCCAAGCAAATCGGTCCGTTAGATCAGGATTTATATAGGGTTGAAATTTCCCCGTAAGCTCTGTGTTAATTTTTTGAACTGTTCAAAAATGAACAAAAACTGTTCAAATCAATATTTCACGCCGAGAACTCCTTTCAATAAGCTTGCAATAGGAACTTGGCTCTTGTGAACAGAGTTTACAGAATTTGCTTCAATTTTGTCCATAGGCGCTAATGTTAAAATTTTTTGAACTGTTCAAAATTGAACAAAAAATTGTTCAAAGCAATTCGTTCAAAAGTTATTAGGGGGGGGGGGGGACAGACCGACAGACAGACAGACCGACAGACCGACAGACCGACAGACCGACCGACACACTTTTTCCCCATCTCAATACCCTACTTTCAAATTTTTTATTTTTCAATCTTTATTTAATTACTTAACTTATTTTTGACTTTTCTTGATTTCTAACGATATTTTCACGATACATTAAGCATTCTTTCATGCTTTATTATTATTATTATTTTTTACTTTTACGGGAAAGTAGGCTAAAAAACAAATAATAAAGCATGAAAGAAGGCTTAATGTATCGGGAAAATATCGTTAAAAATCAAGAAAAGTCAAAAATAAGTTAGGTAATTAAATAAAGATTGAAAAATAAAAAATTTGAAAGTAGGGTTTTGAGATGGGGAAAAAGTGTGTCTGTCGGTCTGTCGGTCTGCCTGTCTGTCTGTCGGTCTGTCCCCCCCTAATAACTTTTGAACGAATTGTCCGATTCGAAAAATTCTTTTTGCATTCGCAAGATCTCGGCGAGGATATTTCATTTCCATATTTTACTTTTTGATTTGAACAATTTTTTGTTCAATTTTGAACAGTTCAAAAATTTTTAACATTATCGCCTATGGGTGAAAATGAAGCAAATTATGTAAACTTTGGGTACAAGACCCAAGTTCCCATAAACAAGCTCACTGGAAGAAGTTCTTGGCGTGAAATATTGATTTGAACAATTTTTGTTCATTTTTGAACAGTTCAAAAAAAATTAACACACCGCCTACGAGGAAATTTCAATCCTATATAATTCCTGATCTAACGAGCATCCAGAACTAAGGAGCCTATTTTCCTATGAAATTTTTTGATCGGGATTTTCAAGAATAGTTTTGAACCAATGAATGATTAAATGAATAAGCAAAAGAATGAATGAATAAATTAGTGAATAAATACATGAATGACTTAATAAATGAATGATTGAATGAATATCTATTAACCGTTGAAAAAGGTATATTTGAAGCAATTAAGAACTAAAACTAAACGAGAAAGACAGAGAGAGAGAGAGATAGCTAGATTATAAATTTGAATGCGGTGTATGCGGGAAAGTAGGCTCGTATAGTTCTAGACGGAACTTCTTGTTTACATGTTGCTGCAATCGTTGGTACGGATACAGTTCTTGTAGTCTTCAACATACTATTTTGGCGGCCGAACAAAGCGGAACCCTGCTGTTCGTCATTGCGTCGGTCATCGAGTGTGGTAAATAGAAATCCAAAGTGCGGAAGAAGAGCTCCCGCGCCGAGAGACTTACGTCAGCAGCACGTAACAAGAGAGCATCCAGGTCCGTGTGTGGCGTGTGCGTGAGAGCGATTCCCCCTCCCTCCAGCTTGGGGGATCGATTTTATAAGCGGTATGCCATGGTTACAGCATCTTCACAAACTTCAGCATAATTCCCTGAAAAAAACATTACAGCCCAATTTTCGAAGGGTTCGCGGTAGCATCTTCGCAATAATGGCATTGCGTGGCAACACCTGAGGAAAAAGGGGAGGTGCAAATGACTATTTAAGACAAGGGGTGTGTCAACGTGGCGGCAAAGGTTAGCAGAAAATCTCTTAAAAAGTTGCACTTTTCTTGTACTTTGGTTAATGCACTTTTGAGTGGAAAATGGTACAAATGATTCTTTGCAAAAGTTGAGATTCAGATTAAAAACAGTAGCTATTAGTCTTTTTACACAAGACAAAAATGACGTCACAGGTCTTCGTGACAATCACGAGCATCTTTTACACTTTGCATGTTAAGTAAGTTTTCAGATGAGCACTAATTATAAAGTCTGTACCACCAAATCTATCTTTAAGCAAACTTAAAGCAGCGCGCGCTTAAAGCAGATCCCGAGATCCCTCTAATAAACTTTTTAGATATGTAAATTTCTCAATTTTACTTTAAAAATCGTTACTATGAATTGCATTATCATACTGATTGAAAAAATCAAGCCAGTTAATAGCATCATCGTAAAATTTTGAAATTACAAACGGCAAATTACCTAAATTTGCATTATGATTCACAAGTTACATTTGTGGACCGTGTTCAATATTATTACTGACATGCTTCAAATATATATATATATATATATATATATATATATATATATACCAGGTGCGCAAGTTAAAAATGTCGTTTTTTTTCATTAAAAAAATACACAGTTATTTAATAAAAATAGCAAAGTATTTTATTCAAAGTATTGGCCCTCGCTTTTTACACATTTTGTCCATCTCTCGGGCAATTTATGGATACCATTCCAAAAGAACGCTTCATCTTTACTTGAAATCCATTCATCGAGCCATTTTCGTACATCCTCGAAGTTGTTGAACTGTTGCTCAGCCAATGCGTGTCCCATCGATGAGAAGAGATGATAGTCAGAAGGCGCCAAGTCTGGTGAATACGGCGGTTGGGGTAGGAGTTCCCAACCAAGCGAAGAAATCGTTTCTTTGATCAATTTGGCTGAATGTGCAGGAGCGTTGTCATGCTGAAGAATAACTTTGACGTGTCTTCGAGCCCATTCTGGGCGTTTTTCGATCAATGCGTGATTCAAATTGATCATTTGTTGTCGGTAGTGGTCGGTACTGACTGTTTGGCCGGGTTTGAGAAGTTTGTCGAGTTTGCCTTCGTCCTCAAACTTTTTGGCCGATTTTCGCGTTCTTTATCAATAACATTAAAATCACCACTTTTGAAGCGTTGAAACCAACGTTCACAAGTCTTGACGGATGAAGCAAGATCGCCATAAGTCTCTACAAGAATTCGATGACATTCAGATGCCTTTTTCTTTTGATTGAACAAGAAAATCATTACCTGCCACAAAAGCTCTTTATGTGGCTTAAAATTAGACATTTTTAACACAAAGAAAAAGGTATGATACTTAGACATCAACAACTAAAAAACAACTGACTTTTGTAAACAAATGACTAACAAACAAAATAGCGTTTAGAGATAAACATATACTTCAAAAGGAAAAGAGCGCATCTATTGGAAATTAAAACGACTTTTTAAACTTGCACACCTGGTATACTAGCGGTACCCGCACGGTTATGCCCGTGTTAAAAAATTAAAACACCAGTCGATTCACCATTGTGTATGTAGTGATAACTACATACGTAAATTATTGTATTTTATTAAAATGTATAGAATTCTACATAATTTGAAATTAGCCGCCCACGGCAACAAACCAGCGATCCTACACATTTAAGCATTTTTTTTTACAAAACACATATAATAAAAAAAGGAAAAAAGAAAAAAGAAACGAAACAAAGCGAAATAGAAAATATTCAAAAGGAAACGCATTTTGTTTGTTTAGTTCAAGTATTCACACAAAAAGGACGATTAGATTCCTTTAGAATAGTTTTAATTAATAAATTTTTTGTATAATCAATTTTTATGTATTATTCATTGAGAGTAAAACAGAAAAACGAAATTTTGTATCTTGCAGAAACAAACAGCAGCAGGCAAAGCTTTGAAAGCGGAAAAAACCTTTCAGCCGAGCTCAAATAGGAAAATAACATATGTTCTAATTCACTGTAGAAAAAAAAATAAAATAGATACAAATATTAATAATAATAATAAGTTGGAATAACAAAAATCGCTATAAGGGATAACATTTCTTTGAAAAACCCCTGTGCAGTATGGAAAATGGTCCCGTAAAATACATGCCAAAATAAGGAAATCAAAGTAAAACTATCGATCGCTTGTGAGCCGCAGAAAAAAATTGTGATTCGTTTGAAAAAAAGAACAATCAAAATCCAAAAAAAATAACTTAATAAATTAAAGAACGGCTGGCTCCTCAAAATGCTGAAATCCGCAAGAAATAAATTTTAATTCGTTAAAAAAACAGATCATAAGCCAGTCGGCATGGTAACAATTCAAATAAAACAAGAAGTTCCGTCTAGAACTATTATGCGAGCCTACTTTCCCGTATACACCAACTTCAAATTTATAATCTGGCTATCTCTCTCTTTCTTTCTCGTTTACCTTTAGTTCTTAATTGCATCAAATATACCTTTTTCAACGGTTACATATTCATTCACTCATTCATTCATTTATTCATTCATTCATTCACTCATTCATGTATTTATTCACTCATTTACTTATTTTTCCATTCATTCCCTCATTTGTTTACTCATTTGTACATTCATTCTTTCACTTATTCATTTATTCCATTCATTAATTCAAAAATATTCTTAAAAATCTCGATCAAAAAATTTCATAAGAAAATAGGCTCGTTAGTTCTGGATGAACTTTCTATCTGTACATGTTCTAAGTTTTAAGAGCTTTTCAATAAATTTTGTTCCAAGCAAATCGGTCAGCTAGATCAGGATTTATATAGGATTGAATTTTCCCCGTCAGCGCTATGTTAATTTTTTTAACTGTTCAAAAATGAACAAAATTTGTTCAAATAAATATTTCACGCTGAGACTTCTTCCAGTAAGCTTGCTCATAAGAACTTGCATTGTGGGCCCAGAGTTTACACAATTTGCTTCATTTTTGCCCATAGTCGCTAATGTTATAAATTTTTGAACTGTTCAAAATTGAACGAGAAATTGTTCAAATCAAAAGTAAAATATAGAAATGAGATGTCTTCGACAAGATTTTCCGAATGCAAAAATAATTTTTTGAATTGGACAATTTGTTCAAAAGTTATTAGGGGGGGGGGGGGGACAGACCGACTGACAAACTTTTTACCCATCTCAAAACCCTACTTTCAATTTTTTTATTTTTCAATCTTTATTTAATTACTTCACTTATTTTTGACTTTTCTTGATTTCTAACGATATTTTAAGGATAGATTAAGCCTTCTCTTATGCTTATTATTATTATTTTTAGTTTTACGGGAAAGTAGGCTAAAAAAGAACAAAAACTGTTTGAAATAAATTAGACTGGTAATGTCAATATTAACGTCCTCAGATTAGTCTTGAAAGTTCTTTCAGTACGTCAATTGGGATGATGAAATTGAGAAAAGAAATCCATTTGGCTTCTCGATAATAAATGTGCTAATACTCTTTTTTTTCTTCTGTTTTTTTTTTTTTGTGAGTATTTTTGTACTATGGCGGTTAGTAAGCTAGAATCCAGAAAGTGCTTTAAAACAATTGCTTGAAATATAAACAAGGTTTATCTGCGCCATCTGCCATTCGAATATTAACTACACACGCGCTTTCCCCTTTAAATCAAATTGAATCAATGGAAGTTATAGACTCCTCAGCCGTAAAAAGTGAATAAAAAGCAAAGCGCTTCATTCTTTACTCAAAAGTAGCAACCGCAAACAATTTTTAACACGATCTACAACTGAGGTGAATATGTTTTTTATGCTAAATTTTTAATGTTAACACTTTCTTTTTCTCTTTGGCAACGATTAAAAATTAGATTCTTTTTATTTATTTGTGTGAAGTGTGAAGTGAAATGACTTACCTTTATATATAAATTATTTATATACATTAATGCTTTATATATTCTGTGCGCTTTATATATACTGTGTGCTTTATATATACTGTGTGTCTTTAAAAGCCATTCAACAGTATTTATAGTACTTTTGTAGCTTTAGACTAAAGAGCAGTGTCAATAAAAATTATGTAAGTTTAGGAGGACAATATTCAATCGAATTTAGGAAAACGAAGTCAATAATTGTAAAATCAGCTACCATTTTCTCCCTTAGCGGAAGTTTTCGTTAGTTTACTATATTACATATATCTTGACTTTGTGGAACTTACTTGGGGAGGAAAAGCCAAATATAAATAAACTAGCTGATCCCCCTAAGAACATATGTGGGCTATAAGTTCAACAATCAAACTTGAGAACGATCGGTTGACATAAACAAGCTAAGGAATAGCCGCTCCAAAGAATCGGACATTGAAAATTCAGTTATGAATGGAACTACTTTTAAGAAAATAGAAATCAATTTGTTAAAGCCTCCTCCCCCCTCCCCTAAGTTACAATAATAAATACAGAAAATTTGTTTGTTAATCATTAAACAAGTTTTTAAATATTGTTTCAGCATAGTTTGTTCTTTTGCATGATGTTAGTATCGTATCGTGGCCAAAATTTAATCCTAACTGGTGCACGTTAAGTGAAATGTATCTAGAACTAGACACGCTATACTGAACCCACCCATCCAAAGTGTGACAGTATTTGTAAATGGCTGTTTAGAATCCCTGGTCATAATCCAAGATGCATAACACAACAGACGTGAAACTTTTGTTCAACTGATTAGCGAGAGTTTCTTTGAACTTGACTGGAAAGCGGCAATTAATTTTTTTTTTTACAATTATATGAAGTCTGTAATAATAATAAAAAAAACTTGCTGAAATATATTTGTCTGGTAATAGCAATACTAACGTCGTCAGATCAGTCTTGAACGCTCTTTCAGGACGTTCACTATAGCGCTAGCTTTTTAAAAAAGTGACTTGACGCCCATCGATGTCCTTACTGGGAGAAAATACTGTCATGAAGGATATCCATTTTATTTTTTACGCATTCATATATGTTAAGTATGAATTAAGTCTGCTATAACAAGGAGTTGACTTGTCTGCCTTGATTCCCACTTGTTAATCCTGTGTTGGCTCACTCTCAGAAACGCATTCTCAAATCTCACGAAATTTCCGTCGTATTTGACGAAATGGCTTCGTGAAAAATTCTCCGAGTAAACCTTTCGTCAAATTGGCGAAATTTGTGTAGTGACTTTTTTAAGTCACGTAATCGTTCGATTAAAAAATCGTTGTAAATGACGAAATTTTCTTGACGATTCAAGAATTCGTCGAAGGTGAGAGTTCCATTTCTAAGCGTGCTTAGGGCAGATTTTGGCATATTGTAAGCATTTTATATTTAAAAACGTTTAATGCTGCAATTAATTACACCAATTTACCAGTCATCCCAAAAACAAATAAAAGATGTTTAAGTTTCCAGTAGATGAAAAGAGAAGAAAGAAATGGATAATAAATTGCTGTAGAGTGAAAATTGGATTAAAACGAAACATTCGCAACTTTGCAGTGCAAGAACCGTTGTTTTATTGATTCTTTACCTTTCTAAGCAGAAAGATGTTATAAAAAAAGCTTTGTTTTTGCCCCTTTTATTCAAAAGAAAAAAAAATTAGTCTGAATTTGGATTTAGTTATAAAAAATAACATTAGGTTATGAAATAACAGGTTTGAAACAACTGCTGGCGACGAAATGTTGTAATAAAAATAGTAATTACTGTACATTTGATTTTTAGTGAAATGTATTCTAATCAAATAGGAATAATTTGATCAGTTTTATTTTGCTTTATATTAATACTAGTAAGCCCGGCGGTCATACGAAATGACCGCTGTTCTAGATATTATAAATTGTAATTAAAATGATTTGTGCAAAGGTGTCTGCTAATTCAAACTAAATTACCCAGGTCAGGCGGCGAGGACGCTCCTTTGTTTACTGTCCCACACTGCTATATATTTATTTACTATATAATCAAATTGTTTGTGAAAAGTATATATTTATCATCGAAAGAGCTTATTGAACATTTTATTATGCTTTTCTAAACAAAAATTTTAACGAAACTGGAAAAAAAGAGCGCTACCACTCTAATAAGAAAAATATAAAAACTGCAGACAATAAATAAATAAATTAAAAAGAAAGAAAGGATTAAATTAAATTCGCGTATATAGTAATTTTTAACGGAGATTGCAAATACAGCGAATCCTCACTCAATATGCTCGAAAAACGTTTTGATTATGATCAGTATATTTGTTACTTTTGTTACAATAACATTGGCAACTGCATTGATTTGTTTGTTCACACGGCAACTGTATAATTAT
This sequence comes from Octonoba sinensis, assembly GCA_038502835.1. Lineage (NCBI taxonomy): Eukaryota > Metazoa > Arthropoda > Arachnida > Araneae > Uloboridae > Octonoba > Octonoba sinensis. The sequence goes on along the minus strand of CM076601.1, from coordinate 50,463,757 downwards.
ACGGTTGGAAACCACGGCAAAAACAATGCAAAAATAAAATAATACAAATCGAAAAAATTATTGAAAAATTTAAAAAAAATATTTAAAAAAAAAACTCATTGAGTCACAACTTTCTTTGTTGCTGCGATGAGTTTCTCGGGTCGTAAACAGTAACCGTGCCGAATGTGGTCCTGATCGGTAAAACGGCCTGGGATTCTATAGCGGACAGACAGACAGTCAGACAGACAGAATAAGCCGCTTATATGTAAGATATTTACGTAATACAGAAAATTTATCTCGCAATTCAATGAAGAATACAATTTATATTTATTCCTCATTGAAAAAATGAATAATAGTGGTAAAGTACAAAAACAAGCAAAAATTGCTTATATAAAAATAAATAACCATCTAAATTCAATTTTTTATTTGCTACTTCATAGCTCGTAGTCATTTTTAAATAGCATGGACTAAAATTGTAGAAAATTCCCCCAGATTATCTGACGAGTTCAATTTCTTTGAAGTATAGTAACCTCTAATCAGGCTCAGATCTATAAATTTTGGACCCTAAACAGAAAAAGATAGCAATAATAATAATAATAAAAATAATCCTTTATTAGTACTTTTAATTTATGACTCGTTTGTTTTTTAACTGCTTTAGTTTTTTACTTAAGATTTGAACTCATTTATTTATACTTTATTTCTTTCCGTCTTTTCCTTATTCATTGTCTAAGTTTCTAAACGTTTCTAGTAAATTTGTAATTTTTTTAAAAAACTTGCTTTTGAAATTCATTTTATTCAGAACTTTATATGAAAGTTATAAAAACAACGACGGTCGTCAACCTGACTAATATAATTTTTAAAATCCATAAATAGTTTTTTTTTAAAATCTAGTTCTGAAAGATATTCAGTTTTCCTCTACATGGATTTTCAAGTTGTCAGATTATGTATTCCATGGTTGAAAAAAAAAAAAAAAAAAATCCTAAAATTTTACTGTAAAGTAATTTCATTTCAACGAATTTCGACTAAAATAGAGCATCAGTGTCACATATAAGAGAGAAATGCACATACATTTTGAAATATTGATCTTTCTTAACAGTATATATAGGATATAAATAGTATTACAGTATAAAAAAAGTATATCAATAAATATGCAATATAATATTGTACTGTACTACTGTGCATGATGCTAATTAGTCAAGGTTTTAAAGTGAAAAAAAGTCACTTTTTTTCTTCTGAATTAATGATGCAGTGTATTTGTTGATTCGCTTGTGTGCTTTCGCCGAAGAAAGCGGAGGATTACCGGAAGACCTCGTGTTACCGGAAGAAATGGGATTTCAGCACGTGTGGGATGTGATGCAATATGTTTGTGCCATTCGGAGGCAGTAAAAAAAGTGCTTAAAATGTTAGCAGGGTTCAGCTATGCTGCATAACAATGCATAGATGGTTTTATATACATTTTTATAGTATTCCAAGATGTTTTCTCGAGTGGGGCGTTTTCGCCGGCGCGTGTAGAGAATAAGGAAGTTTGTTGATTTAGTTCCCGAGCGTGGGGTTTGGGTTAGTGGACGTCCGGATTACGGGGGTTAGGATTAAAGAGGCTCTACCATATTATTATTTTCACTATTATTATTGTTTAATTATATTACTATTATTGTTGTTGTGGTTGTTGTTGTCGTTAACATTTCTTTTTCGCTCTCAATGTTGTCAAAGTATAGGTCAAAAAAGAAAAAAAAGAGGTCCTATCATATTAGAATTCTAGATAAAACTCAAGGTTTTCACATGCGAATTGGCAAATATACCCTTCGATAAACCTCTGTTTTCTCAGATTAAAGAACGTTCGTTCGAACGTTGCAAAATAATACTGCATGCACACGTAGAAGGTGCAAGAGTGACCGGCGAATATGCAGTGGCTACAAAACCTTAAAATATTTATGCATGTAATTCAAAATATCAGTTTTTAACTGCTAATTCTATTTTATTTTGTACTAAACATTTGATTTTGCAATGAAACAAATTGGCAATATACCGTATTTATGCGAATCTAATGCGCATCGTTTTTGGCCAAATGTAGTATTCAAAATTGGGGTGCGCATTAGATTCGAGTGCGATACTGGTCAGCAGTTCCCCGATGACGTCAACCAAATTTATTCGCCGACAAACAATTTTTTTATTATTTAAAGTTTTAAAATGGGGGTGCCCATTAGATTCGATGGCGCATTAGATTCGCATAAATACGGTATGTACCCAAATCATAAAGATAACTTGACAGTTAAAGGGTTAATGCATTTCAATGCATTAAATAGCCATCCCCCCCCCCCCTTATTAAGAGATGCGTGCCTTTTGGCACAGTGGTAAAGAACGAGGCTACCACCAAGAAGATCTCAGTTCGAACCCGGCCACTCTCGCACCTCCTACACATGTGTTTCAAAAATTTTAGCAACAGCTTTTTTGGTGAGAAATATGTGCTGTTTTCACAATTTGTGTCGACACAATTGTAAACGCCGTCCTCAAAGTAAGACTTTTTTATTTTTGACAATTGCTTCCAAAAATATTCAAATATTCTCAAATTTATTTTTTATCTTTATATTTAACTCTGAAGAATTTTACGTTATTTTATGTAAAACATAGTTTTATACTATAGAATTATACTAGCTTATCCAAACCAGACAAACCTGATTGGCATACTTCTCAGTTGATTTTGACACCAAAAGCATGTTTAAGACGTCATGTGTACGGTATTTACCTAAACGTGTGTTAGTTGTAACCCGCGACAGAATTAAGCAATTGCTTTCCCCAGGTACAGTCTTTTATAACACGCAATATTTGTGATCCATGTAGCCTTTTCATAGATAGAATTTGGTCAGGTAGAAATATCTAGAATGAGCCAAGTGGTAGTTTCACACAACGATAGCGTGTGAAAATGTTTGAATAATATACATTTTTAACCGACTTCACAAAGGAGGAGGTTATACATTCATACCGCATTTTTTTGTTTGTTTATTTCTCTAACCATAACTTTTCGCTGGAAGAACCGATTTTCATGATTCTTAAGTTTATCTTCTCCTCTATTTAATTGATCTAGGGTGGTTTCCCATAAGTCCCGTACCTGCGTTTGACCATATTCGATATTTTGAAAAAAAAAAAAAGTTCTGGGCAGAAATGTAGTATTTTTTTTCATCCATAACTTTTGACTAAGAAACCAATTTTGATGATTTTTTCTTCAATCGACAGAAGGTCGTCTAACTCAAATATCATTATCAATTTGGCTACATTTTTTTAAGAAAAAACATAACGTTTTTTCTAAAAAAAATGAACAATATGTATTTTTCCTTTTAATTGGAAAGGCTTGTAGGGATTTTCCTTTGTTAGAAAAATTATTAATAAATATACAACTCATCGTGAAAAAAAAATTTGTTGCCAATAAGCAGTAATATTGAAAGCAATTACGATAAGAATTTGACTGAAGGCTTCTGTGAAGCAAAAATCTAACCCAATCAGTTTGTTCGCTCTAGTGACCTTTTAAAATCGACTTCAAAATGGAATTTATCATACAAATGACTAGTTTGTAGTGCCATTTACTCAAAGAAGGTTTGCCCTTTGATATTGATTTTTTAAAAATAGAGTATTTACTTTAAAAAATGTGTTTACACTAAAAAGAAAAAAAAATTGGGAAAAAATAGAACCGGCTTCATATTTAATTTATATTACGCTAAAAAGTAAAAAATAAATTATTTAAACAACATCTATACGACTTTTAAACATAAATTTTAAAGTCGCTGCAAAGGTATGATAGATTTTGATGAATGATTATTTTTGTAATCATTAATCAAATAAATATAAATGGCCTAGAGTTTGCAACAGTTTCAATGTAAAATAACATATGGTGTGATAATAGTTAGACTGTCATAATTTTGCATTTAATTTATTTTATACATTCTTCATTTGAAAAGTAAATAAATAAAAAGTGATTCTTTATTAAAGACTATAAAACTGTTTTGAAGTAACAATTAGAGTAATACATATAGGCAAATTATAAAGTTGTATTTCAGTTACACAAAGTTGGGTAACAATCAGTTTCTTTTCTTCTTGTGTTTTAGCGTTGCTAGTGTGATCCTGTGATTTAGAATTGCTGGTGTTACCCTGTGTTTCAGAAGTGCTAGTGTGGTCCTGTGATTTAGAAGACCTAGTGCTGTCCTGTGGTTTAGAAGTGCTAGTGTGGTTCTGTAATTTAGAATTTCTATAGGATATTCTGATGGAAAAAATTTTGTAATTAAGGTTTCTGATCTTTAATCTCGAAAAAAAAATGAAACAAAGGTTAGAAATATTCAGCAGTTTATGTAAGTGGAGAAGAAGCTATGCCATCAAAAACAGCAACGGATGCACAAATGTAGTCCCGCGCAAAAAAGACGGTAAGTTTGTATAATTAACAAATTTTAAATTGTAGTGACTCTCTTTAGTGTGTCACTCTCTTTAGTGTGTGTGTGTGTGTAGTATACGTATAGGGAAGACTTAGACACAGTGGACCACTCGCTTTAAATCTATTATTATCCAATCCTTTATTTCATATGAAGTCTCATAAACAGTAGCATGGCTGTAGTGTCTGGTGTACTCGACCCTAAGCACCGTCGAGTCATCCTTCCTGGTTGCGCGGGTTAGTTTTGCCTGCGGCTCTCGCGCAAGGGTTGAAGTGGTTGAAGAGGGATACGAAAGATGCGAAGACGGAGAAGGAGCCGAAGGAGCAGTTGCTGTGAGGCGCTGGCTCTAGAGAAAATATTTCGTAAGGTAACATTGATATGAGCATTGTTATGGTTGCGTAAATAGTGGATGTACATAGTGTAAAAGTAACTGTGTAAATAAACCGAGATTTATGGATAAAATTTAGTGTGCTCTGATCTTGAAGATATCTATTGCACGTAAAAAGAAACAACGGTGTCGTAGGACGAAGCTCAGAAGGCCCGCGACACGCTACAATGGCTCTGGCAGTTTAGAGCCAAAAATGTCATACGGTAAATAATACCGTTATCATTACTTAGATACCTGTTTTGTTCAGAATTTATGTTTTGAGCAACTAAAAGTAATTTTTCCACCTTGAAGTTTTTAAATTTTATCAGGACTGAACTAGTGTCTATAAGAATTATAGTTTTCCTAGAAAGGTAAAATGCTTTTTTTAAGTTCCTAAACATTATTTGCATATTAAAAGTTTATATTTAATTTTAGTGTCATTATTTGTTTCATTTTGACATGGGGCTCAGTGGATCACCTTCCAAGTGTGTAAAAGTACAAATTAGATTTACTAGCTTATTTATTTTACTTAAATTTACTTGTACACATGTAATGCAGCTGGGAGTTAACCGTTTAAATAGTTAATAAAAACAGAAAAATTCTGAAAATAAAAGAAATATTTGAATAAAATGGAAACATTAAAGTTATTTGCTATGAAAAAATGAAAAAAAAAAAAAATAATACATGAAATAAATATGAAAGAAAAAAAGGAAATAAAGAAATATTCTTCAACGTAGGATACGTTTTTCAAAACACTGATGAGAATTGTGTTGTTCACATAGGATTGGTGTGGCAAAAGTGAACTCGAAATTTAATTTACATTTTCAGAAATAGCAGTAGATGAATCCATTTACGATATAAAGGACCTAGCATCGCATTGTAAAATATTGTCATGGCTCTTCCTGGTCTATATGTGTTTTCAAGAAATTCATGGATGTCTTCCAATGTTTCAATATTAAATTTTGAAATTCAATGTTTTAAACTTTTTTTCACTAAACAAAATTTAGTTTCATTGGTTTCATGTTTATTTTGATTTCCTTTAAATTTTGGTAATTTTATTTAAGGAAAATGTTTGCTTTAAGTTCCTTAGAGGAAAGCATTACAAAATGCGTAATTTCATTTTTTTTAAAAAGGTAATTCATATTAATTTAGTCTAGGTTGGTCCGCTTTGTTTTTTTACTCATAATGCATTGCAGGTATAGTTGTAAAAAAAGACAGAACGTTACAACGAAGGTTTATAGAATGTCTGTAATTTTTTTTTCAAATGCTTAGCCTCTTGGCGTTTTCTCAAAAAAAAAAAAAAAAAATAGAAATAAATAAATAAAAACTGCAAAAAGGGTCCACTGCGCCTCCTACTGAAATGCATATGTCTCACCAAAATGTAGTAAAATTAGCACCATCTTTTGTAGCTAGCGAATTATTTTTTAGAAAACACGTCATTACATTTTTATACAGACTTCAGACTAGCGCTATGAAAGACAATTTTGTACGTACTTTCCAATAGTAGAAAAATTGAAACACTTCAATAAATATATTCTTTTTCTTTTTTGGTGAAGAGCAATTTTTCGCTATAAAGTGAAGAATCGAATTCGATTTGGAACTTCTTTAGCGTTCGGAAACTCCCTTACGACCATTTCTAGGTGCCAAAATACTACGGTAATAAATTTGGCGAAGATGCGACGTAAAGCTATGGATTTGAATGGGGAACACATTCACGCACACAACCCCTTACTATATTTCATTTATATAGAAGGTTAAATTTTCCTTTTTGTTGTAGAAACTAAAGAGCCTCTTTGGAAAAGACGTTACATCATCGCACTCCATGGCTTTGCCGTTTATTTCTTTCTGAATGGACACAGAATCAACATGAGTGTCGCCATAGTAGCTATGGTGGATTATTCAAGTCACGAAAATCAAGCAATGGAACACATTTCAAATATAGCGACAGAAAGTAGCAGGGAGCTCTGGCATGATCAAGTAGAGTAATTTATTTGAAATTTATGATTTTATAGCTTAAAAAAAATTCTTTAATTAAAATGAAAAAAAGGAATTTTATATATTTCAGTAAGGTACATGATGATTGCGTGAAAAATAACTCCGGTGTTGCCATTTCGGAAAGTTATAGAACAAAAATAAGAACTAATTTGCAACGTTATCAATTAAAATATCACATTCAAAAGTTTTCTCAGAACTTAACTGAATAAGCTTAACCCTTAACCTTTTCACTACGGGGATGGGCAAGAGTTGTCCCTGAGAAAAAGCCCTTTTGCTGGAATACTATTATAAACTTTTAAAATTTAAACTTTAAATATATTTTTGAAACTACTGCACACATTACAACAAGTGATACATGAATTTAAAGAAGAATATACTAATTTCTTTTGCTTCAAAGATCAACAGATGGCATCAAGTTTAAGATTGCTGTGATTAAATTAAAACAAGGCGACAATGACAGAGAAGAGTTTGCGTTCTACAATATGCGCCGGATTTTGCAGTTGAAAGCACTGCTAGAACGTAAATAACGCATTCTTGCAGCATTACAAACCAGTGATAGAGTGATGCTACAAGATGTATGGAACGAACAGGATTACATTTTGGACGTATGCCGTGCAACAAGAGGGTCACACATCGAACATTTACAAAGGCTTATCTTTTCAGGTTCCACCATGTTAACTTTCCAGTCTGTACTTGTGACCAAACTCAAATACAAAATATTGAACATTTGCTTTTCCATTGTCCTCTGCTTGACTTCGAGAGGCATGAACTTTTTAAATTTTTTCTTACAAGTGGACTGGCATGGCCTCCAAGTTTTGACTTTTTGCTCCAACCTATCTGTTTACCCATTTTTATATGCTTTGTTGAGAAAATCCCTTTTTCAAACGTTTATTTAACTTTTAGATTTATTTATTTTTTTTCCTTTAAATATAATTATTTTCTGATTATCTGTTAATTTTTTTATGCTTTAACAAAGGATGTTCACCCTAATCTTGATTGATTTATTTTGCCTGTAATTTTGTATGTTATATAATATGTTGTTCTTTGATTTTGTGTACTTTGGGTTAATCTGGTATTGTTGAATTTTTTTTCGTTTGTGTATACATGTTGCATTGCTTTTGCCATGGTGCATGTTGTCTATTATTTAGTAATTAAAAAAGAAAGAAAGAAACATGGAACATGTGTAGCTGACAAAGACCTTGGTTTATTTCTCTTTACATTCATGTATCACTTATTGTAAAATGTGCAGTAGTTTCGAAAATATGATGTTTTTTAAATCGGTTCCATCACCCTGTATAATAATGGCAGTAATACGCACTAAAAGTAGATTATATTTCCTATGCTTTTCCTGCAGTCAAGGGGTTAATGTTAAGAGATAATATTTTGTGTAAAATTAGTGTTGTGTCTTTTGCTTGCACTTAACTTCATTAAAACGTACTCTAAGATATCATTTATAAGCAGTAAAGTTTAGTAAATCTCCCAACAATGAAATTGCTCAACTACATTATTCAAATATAAAAAAAACACTTATTGATTTTTCATTCATTTTCTTTTTTAGCACCCCACGTATAACTGGAGTCCAAAAATTCAAGGCTGCATTTTAGGATCTGGATTCGTTGGATATGTGTTGTGTTTGATAATTGGAGGAAAACTGGCTGAAACATTTGGGCCAAGAGTAATGTTAATCATTGGTACATTTATTTCATCTTTCTGCACCACAGTTACTCCATTTACAGCTGATGTCAGTCCTTATTTTTTGATGTTTGTCCAATGTCTGCGAGGAATGGCGCAGGTTAGTTCTGAAAAAAATCGATACGTTATTCTGCTTTACGTAAACAGCTCGGTTGAATTGACGCTAATGCTAATACAACTCCTGATACAGATGTTTTATTTAACAACAAATAGATAACCGCTCATGGAAAAAAAGGAAACTACAAAAATTTCATTTTCGGAAAATAGTAGAATCAATTTAAATACAAAATGGTATTTATTTAAAAATATTTTTATCAATCTAAAACGACTACACGAGCAATTGTCTATTTATTTCACTTGCTTTTTTATATTATTATTTCAATTATTTTGCTCAATTAATTTACTATATTTGTAAGTACTCGTAGTTGCAATTTATTCTTGATGACTATCATGTAAGTTCACTTGTTAAGGAGTTTACTCGTTAAGTTAAGGACCTGGGGAGAGGCAAGCTGGGGCCTGTGCCCCGGGTGGCAGCTTCTGGGGGCCCCAAAATTTCTTACTCACTTTGCCCTTTCAAAAATAAATACAATAGATTAATATAAATATAAGTTAAAGAAAAATAAAATAAATAAATATTACTTTAAGTAAGTTCAAAAATTGCAATTCCTTGAAAAACAGTTGATGCGATTACTATAGACTTTGCAAGAAAATTTCAATGATTTTCATATAGTTGCTTATTTTAAAGAGAAATACTATATCTCTTCATGTTGTAGCAACCAGAATAATTTTACTAAGTAAGGTAGTTGAGTGTATTTTATTTCCTGTGTGGTAATATTAGTTTAGGCAAGACCAGGTTAGACATGAAAATATTAGACATCATTGTATAGTTGATTTATTAACAGACTACTCAGCAAATTGTCGGGCTCAAAACGAAATTTTTCCAAAACAATTAGGGATAAAAGCATAAAAAGATCGGTATATTTATAGTGAAAGCTGATCAAATAGTATTCATAATTTTGAATTATCTGTAAAAGTTACCGTAAGTTGGTGCCGTATGCAGGGAGTCACTTTAAAGAGTGTTCCGAAGCTTAGAGAGATCACTTTCGCGGTTGAGATACAGTTCGAATATAATATCCCTTCTGCATGTGCTATAAATCGCTATTTATGTATATACTCTTGATCCATACGCAGAAAGAATAGAACAGAAGTAGACTGAGTTTGAGGACATCTATTGTTTTGCTTTCAGTTCGACAGACTCGTTTGATGCACAAAATTTATATATGGATATGTTATGATTGTGTCGTCTTGTAATAAGGTACTTGTTACATTTCGCGCTTTAAATCACTTTAACCAAATCCATTGGATATTTTCATCATCTGTCGGGTCAAGCTTCGATATTTTTTACTCACGGTGCTTCACTACTAACCGGTAGGCGCAAAACTTACTTATTACTGCTTTTGCCTACGCGATCAAACTTTTTCTACCATTTTATTTTTAAGAAACAATAATTCCAAATTCACATTTCATTTAGATATTTTACTCCGCATCTACATTTTCACCACAATATTTTTTAGAACAAGTTCCGTCCTATTTCAACACAATAAATTTAAATTAGCGTAAATTAACGACGAGAACTATTTAACATAGCGGAGTAATTCACTCCCATTCTCGCGCCGTGACCGCGAAAGCGGGGTCTATCCATCCTATTGATTTTACGAGTTTTATGCAAGAGGTCCCAGAAAAGTTAAGACAGGGATGATTGACTTGTGGCAACCAAGCGTTTATAGCGACGTTGTTTTTTATTCTGTGATGTCGGCTCTTTCTATCATTGCGAAACAGAATTCGCCAAGCGTTGGATTGTTCGCCCACTAATAGAGAATGGGAGCTGGATTTAGACCGTCGTGAGACAGGATAATTTTACCACCCCCAGAGACGCTTGAAGGATCTTGATACGGAAAGTTTGCCACGCGAACCCGGCGTTGAGGGACTTGGGCCTTCGTGCGGGGGAGAAACGGTTTATTCTTCTCTAAAATGTCAACTATTATGAAAACTTTTGGATTCCTCGAAATATCAAATATTATTTTGAAAAATATTCAACCTGCCAGAGCTTTTTTCCTACACTATTTAACAGTATGTGCTTCTAAGCACGTCGAGGAGAAGCCAAAAAACGACGAAGTGTTCTATCGCCAAACCGGCCATGAAGTGTTGTACATAATAATCAAGATTTAGGATTGAATGTTGTTCCATAACCAAGATGATCGGGCGCAGTCTTTATAGATCATCTTGCATAAAAATTTCACGCAGATTTGTACGAATCAACGTAGACAAATTTTTTGTAGAATTGGTGCAAAATGCCGTTAAAAGGTATCTACAAAGCAACGGAACTTTCGTGTCTATCTACTCGTAAGTTGTGCGGGCTTCAACTGCATGTGTGGCCGTAACGGTATTATCCACACAAAAACTTTTTAAAAACAATTAATGATTTTATAGCATTTCTCAACGAGAGCCCAGCTGCGAGACTACATACAAACGCTTCCGATCTGTGAGCTCAGGTTCTATAATTTCAATTTGATCTATGTATTAGCTACGCACTTCTACTGTTGATTTTTCTGTTGCTGATTTTAAATTGAGATTTTAAAACGATAAATGAATTTTATTGAGTAAATTTTCAAATGAGACGCCCAAAGTATTTTCAGTATAATGATTTTATAATCTAGACATCTCAGATTTTTAATACATGTTTAATGTATCAATAGTGTCAATAAATGTTATTCAGTACAATCAAAATTATTTTTGAATTATTGATTTGTGTATGATTTTAATATGATTTTAAATATATTTTTTAATTAATTTTTCAATAATTATCGTCTGCCATTCTAACATGAAAATATAAGTTTCAGTATGGTATAAATGTTTGAGCACAATTATATTAAATTTTCACAACAGCAATGTACTAGATATTTAAATGAACATAATTATATTAATCACAATTTACAACATACTTAACATTAAGTTACTACCATAGTATTTTTATCATACCATACGTCTGTAGTTATGTCATTAATAAATAATGATGCCTACATTTGACAGCGTCTACTAAATAATATTATCGAAATTCATTACAAGGAGCTTATAAAACAGGTCTTAGCACAACTAAATCTACCCATTGAAAATACCCATTGTTGCCTTAGGCTACAAAGGTTAGTTTTCAATCACGATTTTGAGTTGCAAAATTATTTAATGCGAAACCATTCGCAGAGAGTTACCAAATTCCAACGAATAGGAGGCAGAACTAACAGAACATGGAGAATACAGTAGACAAACATATTGTGGTTTGTCTTGAAAATGTCTCGACATTTTCTGTAATTATATTCTACAGTTTAAGGAAACCCCTTTTATTATTACCCGCCGGAAGCAGCAGCTTCATCTGCTTTCAACTATTGTAACTAGTTTCGAAAAATATTGTATAAAATTATTACCATTATCAATGGATGCTTTATTAATTACATTACATACTTCTATCTCTAATAGTTTTAAAATTATTTAATTTTGAACGCACAACACAAACAGATTATTTCATAGTACTTATTCCTTCATTTTCTTTACGACTAAGTTCATTTTTAGAGTTGTATGTTCCCATCAATGACAGTTCTGTGCGCTAACTGGTTTCCCAGGAATGAACGCGGACTTCTATCGGGACTTGCCCTCTCTGGATACATTCTTGCACTGTTACTGGTAGGAATTTTGTCAAGTATAATGTGCGATAGCATCGCAATAGGAGGTTGGCCTTCAGTCTTTTACTTCTTTGGTAAGTAAATTCATGAAATAATAACAGATAAGTGTGTGCTTATTTAAAAATGTTTCACAAGCTTATGTTCAATTTTAAGCAGATATGTAGTGTCTGAGATCTATTCCTTCCTTTAAATTCCAGGTTCCTTTTTCTTCGCCAAATAGTTAATGAAGTAGCAAAAAACTCACACTTTTAGGAAGAGTCACATTTGTCACATTTCCTAAAAAGCGCCCAATGCTTTATTTGAATACGAACTGAAGCAGTTATTTCTACACGAAAGTAAATTTTAAGCGTAAGATTCATCTTCTCAAGATCTATATTATAAAATTTGAAATAAAAGATAAGAAAACTTACATACAAGTAGTAAAAATCAAGTTTATTTGTTTTTCGTTCCTCTGAAGGGACCAGGGGTGCGAAAATCGAAGTATAATGGAACAATAAGTTACAATAAGATAAGTCTGCCCACTTGGTAATCAACTTCTGAATTAGTGAGCTTCAATTCGAAAACTCACTGCGGGTTTCTACCCAACATGGTTCTTTACCTACACCCGCAGCTACACTAAGTTTTAGCAAATTTATTAAGGCTCGACCGATGCATCGGCCTAGCCACTGCATCGGCGCCGATGGTTCAACAAAGTTGCCATCGGCCATCGGCATCGGCAGCCGATGTTAACTTTAGAAAAACATCGGCCCATCGGCCTTGAAAAACATCTAAAAGCCGATGCAAGGCCGATGTTTTTCGCAGGGACAACTTTCCAGAAACATTCTGTCTTTAACTTTCTTTTTTCTCCATAGCTAGATTTCTATTTCCATACAATAACAGGCAGCACATGAGTTTAAAAAAAAAGTATTTGATTAAAAATTCGGAAAAATATTTTAAGCGATCGCTGCCCGAAAACCGTCTTTATTAAAATTATTTTTCTTTGAACAGGACGCTCGCGAAATAGAATATGTTAAAGTAAAATTAATAGTGGCGTCTTATGAGTGCTATTTGTTTTTCGCGCTAGGTTAGTTGCCTCATTTTTGTCCGTTTTTCGCTTAATATTGACTTAGTGCATTGTGTAATAATATTATATTATCTGCTTTTAGTTTGTCATGTTTCTTATTATTCCAAAACTGTAAACAATACAAAGTCAACTCAATCGAAGTACGATAATAATTTTAATTCTTACCACCGCAAACTTTTTCCTCTTAGCGGTTTTTTTTTTTTTTACTTCTTCGATAGCACGTGTTACAGTTTTTCTGCAATTGTGCAACAATCTCGTTGCATCTGCTTTTAGTAGTGTTCGGCAACTACTCGTCAAAAAGTAGTTAACTACCAACTACTAATTATTCTAAACAAAACTAGTTGCAACTAGTAGTTAACTACTTTTTCTGAGACTAGTTGTAACTAGTAGTTAACTGTTCTCCAAAAGTAGTTAACTACTAGTTAACTACTTTTAAGTATGATTCTTTTGAATTTCCATTTTTAAGCTAGTTCTTAAATATTTAACCCTAATAATTCAACTCAATATTATTTTTAATCATTAAAACAATTTTAAGGAACTCCTGTAAAGCATTCTAAGATTGAATATTTCCAAATAAGACTGAACAATTAATATATAAATAGAATATGAATAAAGACAAAATCTTTTTCTCTAAATTTAAAATTTTATTTTAATATGTATTTGTTTAATAAAATTAATAATTTATGTTTTTAGTAAATAACAATTTTTCAGCACTTGTTGTAAAATGAAAGGGTTTACCCTTAATATCAATTTAAAATTCGCCATCTGCCCAACCCCCCTTCATTAACAAAATCTCTTTGTAATTTAGATTATATTCTTTCAAATTGTGTTTAAGGCAGCGTTGGTGATTTTATTTTTTTTTTTTTTTTAATTTTAAAAATAGGATTTTTTTATTCAAATCAGATTTTTTGGATTTTTTAAGCAAAATATGTATGCGCACACAAATACAGTAACAAATTCAGTTAATTATTTATGTCTTCAAAGATATTTCAGTTGAAATAATTATTTATTACTAGTTCAAAATTAATTATTAATTAATTATATTGTACAAAAATGTATGCTTAATAAACAGAGAACAACAAGAAACAGAAGAGAAAGCTTATATTTCTGGACACAATGTATTATAATTTCTTGAATGTATACAAATAAGTTGACTGGACTATTATAATTTTTTGAGTATTTTCTAATTTCTTGAATATATAAACAGAGTTGTTAAATATCACATAAAATGTTTACCACAGCTTAATCATTTTTACTATTTAGATGTTTCTTCAAGTATACTAGTTTTGTTGCCTTATCAACTTTCAATCTGTTTCTAAATTTTGAGTGCACTATTAAAAATGTAGAAAAAAATCCTTTCCAAAGGTGCTATTGATGCTTTTGCTGTAGTCAGCATGTCCAAAAACTTAATGTTCTCTGATTATATGTCATTCTTTGACAACTTAACGAAGCTAGTCCACCTTTCCCTAGAGGACCAGATGCATCAAGGCCACCATATAGTGAGTTAAAATTCTAATGAATTACTTGAACCCAGAATATATTAAAATTTATAATAAAAAAATATCCATATTTTAATAATTTGGAAGAAGTTGATATAGTTTTTTTTAATTATAAAAATCAATATTTTGTCTGAAAAAAAATAATAAAAATCAGTTTTTTTCTTAAAAAATCATAAAAATCAGATTTTTCCAAAAAGAAAATCATAAAAATCAGTATTTTTTTTCGAAAAGAAAGTCATAAAAATCAGTATTTTCTTCTACAAAAATCCTAAAAATCAGTATTTTTTCTTTCTTTTTGTGTTTTATGGTACCCCAAACGCATGTATGGCACTGGTGTAGAGGTAAAACTTCCCCATAATGAAGATTTGGTCTTTAAATGGGGGGGGGGGGACTTCATTGTGCATGTGCTGGTGCGGGCACTATTTATTGACTATATCAGAAAGCTTTTTCTAATTTGCGTAATACTGCAATAAATATTATGATTTTTTTACTAGTACTTTTTAATCATATAACATAAATATAAAAAATACTTAGTGTGAGTAATATTCATAAGCTAAAAATTTAAATAATTTAATGTTTAAAAAATAGTTATTTTTTTCAAAAAATAGATTAAAAATTTTTTTTTCAAAAGTAGTTGGAATTTTGAAAGTAGTTGTAACTAGTAGTTGGGAAAAAAGTAGTTTAACTAGTAGTTAACTACTTCTAGTTAACTACTGCCGAACACTAGCTTTTAGTGTGCGATTATTCTCATTATTTCATTTTTAGTTTACAACATAGAAAAGATTGGTCAAAATAAGAAAACATTTTCCAGTATAAATGTTTATTGATCTAAATTTTATGTGTCCAAGTTCGACTTGCAATTTTTAAAAATTGAGTTCGCGCGACAGAAGACTTAATATTTTAATAAAAATGCTAAAATTTCTTTATTTTAAAGATTGATCAATGAATATATTTTTCAAAATACATCTTAATTTTTTTATAAGATAATTATTTAAATTTTTCCCCGTTTATAATTCGTTTTTTTAGCGCATTTTTTTTTTTTTTTTTTTTTGGGCTTCTTTGATGCCACGTGTTAGACAGTTGACAGTTTTTCTGCTACTGTACAACAATCCGTTGCATCTGCTTTCAGTTTAGAATATTTCTTGCTGTTTTATTGTTAGTTTACAACATAGAATAAATGATAAAAAATATGAATCAATTTTTCAATCGAAATTTTATGTGTCTAAGTTCGACTTGCAATTTTCAAAAATTTAATTCTTAAAAAACGAGTTCGCGCGACAGGGTGGAATAATACCTTAATAAAAATTCTACAATTTCATTAATTTCAAAAATTGACAACGTATATATAAATATTTCAAACTACATCTTCATTTTTAAAAACGATCCCATGTTTTTCAGAAGATTATTTGTCAACATAAAACTGCTGGGGCTCAAAATATTGGTTATTTCGGTGAATTTACATTGCGATCATGAAAATATAAAGAACATGACAAGTATTTCAGTGTAATTTTCAACTCACAAGAAAAAAAAAAGCTAATAAGCTTAGTTCTTAAGACCCAGCATTCATTTGTAATGACAAAAAAATCTCACGTCTATGCTTTTTAAGCAATATTCAGTATTTCTTGGTTATGAACAAGAGGGCGTTACTGCGAGCGAAATATTTTAACATTTTATTTTTATTTTAGAAAAAGAGCTATTTTTAGTTAATAAACTTTCATAATGAAAAATAAACATATAATCGTTCCCGCTTTTCTTTTAAAAACGGGGGGGGGGGGGGGAGAAGAATTAAGAAAAAAATCTGAGAGGAGGGGGTTGTCAATTTCGTTAAAGATACAAACCCACATTATTTGTTAGTCTGTATTATAACATCTGCATTCCTCTCCATGATGAAAAAATAGGAAAAGAAAGGCAGATGCACTTGGCATTTGCAGTACAGGTGTTATAAAGAGAAAATGTTAAAGGAAAGGGAATTAGATCCTATCCGATCCAATAGTTATTGAGTTTTTTTGCAAAGATAAGAAAAAAGAATAAAAAGTCCTCTCATATAGCATTTTTTATTTTTTTTAATCTCCAAATAGTTTAATTACTTTACTAGAATCGCGAGTGATTCTTTTTGTTTTAATTATTATGTAAACTTCCCCCAAACAATTTTACTGTGCTTCAATAATGCATTTTCGTTTTTATAAACATAACAATAAATGAATGATTTAAATGACATTTTTGACAAGCATTCTACACGTTTCAATGGTTTAAAGCAACTTTTTCTACCATCGGCCATCGGAATCGGCCATCGGCCGATGGAAGAGGAGAATAATCGGCAATCGGCCATCGGCCGATCTCGGAACAATCGGCCAACAATCGGCATCGGCCCATCGGCCAAAAAATGCCATCGGTCGAGCCCTAAAATTTATTTTAACAACTAGAATTCTAGAAATCATTTTTTTTTCCTGATGAATTGATTACTGTATCGTAAATTCATAACAACAATAATAGCAGTATTTTGAACTTTTGTTCCATAGCAAAATCTTGAAGAAAAAGCAACGTGTAATAGGAATTGTCATTTGAATTGTACTACATAATTTCGTCTCAAAGTTTCTTTTGACGGGAAATTGCAAATTATGGAGGAGATATAAGTATTTTATTTCAAACTTTACTTGGTGTTTTTAGGAGGACTTGGAATCTTTGTTTCAATACTTCAGATGCTTTCTCTGAAGAACATGCCTAAAGACGATCCAAAAATATCCAGCGCAGAATTGAAATATATTTTAGCAAATCAGGAGAATAAATTAACAAACAAGGTAATAAAAATTTGTTTTGATTTTTTGAAAACAGGCTGACTGCAGTCAAATACCTTTTCTGTGACGGACAGCATAATTATGACTGATTTCGGACAAAATTATTCGTCGTTTAGCTGATAAAATTTTGTCATTGCGAATTGAAAAGAATAAAGTAAATGATATTTCCACAAATTTTGCCAATGCATTATTTTGTTCGGTTCTTTGAGCATCTAAATTCATTAATTATTATTACACAATAAAAGATTGCTAGTTTTGATTTCATAAATTATTACTCCAGAAAAACTTGCTAGTTGTGATTTCACGGTGTAACTTCGATCTATAATAATTCAACAATCATGAACTGTGCGGAATTATTACAAATACATATTTTTTTTTCTCTTTTTGACAGAGACCAGCGGTACCGTGGCGGAAAATGTTATCTTCTATGCCAACATATGCTTTGTTTCTTGGTACCTTCGGCAAATATTGGCTTGCGGTTCATTTCATTTCAGTTCATCCAATATTTTTGGCGACAATTCTTCACTATCCAATGACTGAGGTAAATATGTTTGTTGAAAACGTCTCTCCGCAATACATTTGTTAAAAAATGTTTCCTTTTCCGAAGTTAAAAATGGAGTAAGGATTACATAATTTTTTGCAGAAGGGAATTTTGAAACCTTTGTAAGCTGACTTCTGCGTAGTACCTTTAGTGTAGTTTTCATGTGGTATTTCCTTTATAGGGTGCAGAATACAAAACCACAGCTTAAAACAATGGTGATAGACTTATTTTCAATCATTCATTTGTTGGATAAACTCTCTTGCAGGTATTGCACTGAAAGAAGTAAAGATACAAAGCTGCATGTGGCTTTCAAAGTACAGTAGAATCTCAGTCAACCGGGTTAATTGGGACCGATGGTAAGCCGGTTAAGTAAAAACATGGTTAAAGCGGGGATAGCAAAAAATGGGAGATATATTATGCACTTTAAAGTGGAGTGGAGGTATAATGATTTATTGCATTTTAGTATAGTTGCTTTGATATTTACATGCCAGTTATCTTCCAGGCTTTCATCTAAGTTTTCAGTTCCCACTTTCTCACCCCTTGCAAGGCTGAACTGACTGACCAACTGAACGGGGAGATAAGGATTCCACGAAAAAATTCGCTCGAATATCGCACAACACTTGTATCTTCCATATAACTAGCGCTCTAAAAGTTATTTTTGTTTTTTGTATTTTGAAAATATGGGCCGAATAAAGCGAAGTCCGGGAAATCCGGAGCCGGTTAAGAAAGATTGTACTGCATTATTAACTGTCTTCAAAATTATGTTACGATGATCCTTTTTGCGGATTATTTGAGGTAATCATCAAACTAAAATTATGCAGCATTTAATTATGGTCGCTGGTCAGGTCAGTTGTTGTTGTTGTCGAGTCCTCGCGCGTGACGAGGAAGAATGGGTACGCTGCTCCTGAGTCTAATGGGGCCCTTATAGGCAGGAGTCCGATTCCCAAGACATAAAGGAAATTTCAATTTGTAGTAAGTTTTTAAAAATCGGTGAGAAAAAGTAACATTGGTTATTAGTAACGAATAAATTTTCGAAATAACGAAACCCGAAGTGAAAATCAGCAAGCCTAATCCCATTTGATCACGAATCAGGTAGAAGGATTCCTATTGTTTCTCTGTGGAACATGGGAAAAAGTCGCTCCAATTCGACGCGCTGAAGAAATTTGATTACCTTAGAACATGGAGAACGGTATTGGATGGATTTTTATATTGAAAAATATAAATGAAACAGTTGAATATAACAGTTGAAATATAATTTTCTTGATTAAAAAAGAGTGATGGAAAGATAGAGATACTTTCCTTTAACGTAGGCCATTCCTGCTCGGCGCCATAGTGCGATTTCAAACTGAGCGCTTTTTTAGGGTTGAAAAAAACTCTGTTTTTTTCTGAAAAACCCAACCTAATAGGTTTTCGGGTTTTATTGGATTTTTTTTTAAAGAGTGCTTTTTGATTCGGCGGCCAAGCGCCTTCTGACATTAGAAGCGCCCGACCTTGCACATATGGACGGCGCTGGCCTGCTTTATCGCGGGCCCCTTTTGTTACCAAAAGACAAGCAACATAACTCCGGTTCTTCCACCACTGTTTGTCACCAAGAATAAAAATGTGAATATTATGCTTCGTGATTTTCATGTTTGGCTTGGCAATGTAATATTATAATTCTTAGCTTTCAGCGTTTATTTTGTATTGGAACCTCACTAACGAACGAGTACTGATACCTTCGTTCTTAGTGTTTCTATAATTTGAATCTTTTCTCGTTTTTAATGGGCACTTTTTGTTTTTGCATGAAATGTAATAAATATTTCACATATGAGCGTATTATACGTTTTGTTTAGTATGTTGATTTGAATACGTTAAGGAAAAACAAAGGACTCTGCAGTCGGGGAATGTATTTCTATTCGGAGTTGATGAATAGCAACTCCGCAAAGCGCGTGAAAACGGATTGTGTGTGTCGCAGTCTATACTTCTTCGGCGAGCCATTGTTTCTCCTTCTAATGTCTAAAAATTCATTTATCCGATTTTTTTTGAAATTTCTGTACACAAATTTAACAAGAAGTTCCCTCATAGCTAAATGAGCCTATTTTCTCACCTACCATCACCTATTTAGTCGCACAAATTATATATATATACATCTCCGGTTTATAATAAGCCTAAATTATTTCGCGTTTATGGTTTATAACGAATAAAAAAACCCAATATCAAAATAAAATGATTATATTTTAACAAGAAAAGATTTTTTTTTTTGTGTAATTTAACCAAAATCAAATCCATTCTATTAAGTTGCTAGGCATTAATATTTCGGTAATTTCTAACTATCAATGTTTTTTAAGAGGATAAATTTGAAATGAAGCACAATTTTGTAATATGTTAATCGTTAAATTGTTGCAAAAATTTCGTTTACTATTGAGCTCTACTACTGAATAGGAAATTAAATTAGAGTTTGCCCAGCGGTCGTATTTCGATCGTAATTCAATAAATTTTACCCAGTCAAAGTTTGACTCTCATCTTCTAAACATGAGTCAGTTTTTTCAAATAATATTGATTTATGCGTCAAATGCGAGTATGCGTGAGCCCTGCAGGACCCAACGCAAGTTTATTTCCTTTTAAATGTTAAATAAAACTCCAAAAACGCTAAATTGAGGCTAAAAATGCGCACATATCGCCATGGTATTTGACTCAAATTTGAACCATTTTTTCTCCGGTTTACGAAAAAACACCTTCTTAAAAGTTTCAAGTTTGGTAGAGAAAGCTTTCTTCTATCTAATGAAAGTTAAACGAAGAAAATTCATTTGGTTCCCCCTCAGATATGATGGTTCAAAAGTGATCAAAATTGGCCCTTTTTAAAAACCTCTACATGTTTAGGTAAATATAAATCAAAACCTAACTTAATGAAATTTTTGACATTTTCAGAATATGTCGAAAACTAGTTGAGTTAGATATATACCAAGTTACAAGTGTATAAGTTTAGTTACTGACGAGTTAGAGCAGTATAAAGTTTTGAAAATTTTTGTCAAATTGAATTTTCAGCCAACTTTGACTAAATACAATAGAAAAGAACTTTCTTGGTGGTCTTTCAATCTTTGCTAATAGATTGAGCACAAAAAGTTGTCAGTGTAAAAAAAATTTCGGAGATGTATTTTCATTATGTGGCTCTCCTAGTACATCCAAACATGGCTACTTGGTTCGATCATCAGAGGCAGCCATTTTGGTCCCTAAGCTTAAACGCCCCTTGCAATTTGAGTTTTTACTTTCAAGGCCTAAAAATTTGGCTAGCTTAGTTTTATACCCAATAGAAACTTTGTGCAAAATTTTATCAAAATTGGAGATAGTCGAGTGGGGACTATTTTCAAAATTGGTTCAGTTGACATGGAATGACTCTTGTCTAACATATGATATAAACGACCGAAAACAACTCTGCTTCTGTGACATGTTCAGTGACCAACAAAAAGTTAAATATTCCGCAAAGCATTTTTCTTTCATTTTAAAGATTCAAATTATGCAGAAAACACTAATCTTTATTTCCGTTATACAACTAAACCCTTATTATTATTATTATTATTTTTTTTTTTTTTTGCAGAATGGAAAGCTGAATTTTTTGCCGTACATTCTTTCGATGTTCTGCAATGTGTCATCGAGCGTATTATCTTCGTATTTGAGTACAAAAAGCTACTTAAGCGTTGGTAAACTTAGAAAAGCGTGGCATCTACTGGGTGAGTTTAAAAAACAAAGTTTGCTTGTGTTCCCCTGAAGTTCAAAATTACTGAAACTTTTTTTTTCCTAATATTTATTCCCCAATCTAAGTAAAATATTTTTATACACTTGGGGTAAATGGAAGCTGCTCCTTTTAAATATTTTAGAAAGAAAAGTAATTTTAAGTAACCACAATGTGGAAGTGAATCAGAAAGTATATCGAATGAGCGGAAAAGTTAAGGATTTCGTTGCAAATATTACTCAATCTTTTATGTACTTGTTCTTAATGCTTTTCAAAAAATACAAAGTTGTGAAACATTGTGAAACATTTTTTTTTAACGTATTAAAAAAAAAGAGTTGTTCTTTTTAGAACTTTAAGAGCCTACTTTCTTGCGTACCATCACCCAATTTGTAAATCTATTATATATATATATATATATATCTCTCTTAGTGCTACGGAGCATAATTCGGTTTTCAGAATAAGTTCATTCTAATCATAATCTGTTGCAATAGGATGTGTAAAATATAAAGCAAGCTCAAATTCTGTGGCAGTCGAAAAATGTGTTACCTGCGGGACAACAAACTAAAACAGGCAGAAATTCTCAAAAGTGGGCTTTCAACAGGTTCTCTATGCTCAAAATACTTCCTTTATATATTTTTATAATATTGTGTACTACTATATACCAAAGAATGATTAACATTATAAAAAAAACTCTCTTTTTGAGTTTAAAAATGTTAAAGTCGTAGCTAAAATCTAGTTCCTGTCATTTTAAGAGCTTTATGTTTTTATAGGTTGTGGGATTTATTCGCTATGCCTTGTAGCGATGATCGTAACAAACTCTGACAACACAGTGACAATTATTTGCACTGTTATTGGAATAGGTGTTTTGGGATTTGCCAACAGTGGCATTATGATTGTTGCTATAGATATGACACCAACTTTTGCAGGTAAGTTCGCAGAAATTTTTCTGCAATTTCATAGAATTAAAATTACTGGCCATAAGCTATGTGTGTGTGTGTGTGTGTTTTTTTTTTTTTTTACTGGTGTATTCTAAAAAGATATTTTCACAAATGAGTAGTAAGCTATTAAAATCATCTTTCTCCTGCACAGACAATTGTTTTATAAATAATGGAAACTTCTTGTTGTTTCTAGTTCTCGCTACAGACCACCATTTCAAAATTTTGCATACGGAGGTAGGGGGGGGGGGAGACAAAGGGTAAATATTCAATGCAAATTATAGGTTGAGAAAGAATAAAATACACCCACATATACATATATAAATCCATTGTGTTTCTACAAGTCAGGGTGTTCCCCAAATGACGGACCTGTCTTGCTTTAAATTTACGATGAGTCAATATTTTGATCGGTCAGCGTGAGGACATAAGCCAAAATTTCATGATTTTATTCACTTGTTATTTTTTAAATGTCCAAAGTATTCTAAGAAGCAACATTTTTCAAGGGCGGTTTTACTGGCAAGGGAGTTGCTATTCGAAATTTTAAAACTGATGGTCATTTTAATATGAAGACGACCCCTTAACACAGTTTTATCTGTTAACATTTTATTTTTAACTTATTCCTAGTAAATTGCCATATTTCATATGTCTATAGTGTACATGGTATTTAAATAAAAAGTAGTGTTTAGTCTTTCTTCTTGTTTTCCTCTGGATTATACAGCAAGCTGAACCGTGTAGTTTCGAAATCTTCGTGGACTATTACAATGTCTTCCGTAAATAAACAAAGAAAATAATTTTAAAATGAATATGTACCAGGTGTATGCAAATGAAATGAGACGATTATTTTTTTAAAAAACACAATAAATTTGCGAAAACTGTTAATATTTCTTTATTCGAAATAATATCCATCGCTAGCTACACATTTTCCCCATCTTTTGGGCAATTTGCGAATACCACGCCAAAAAAATGATCAGTCTTTTGAGGCCAACCAGTCATCAAGCCAAGATTTGACGTTTTCGTAAGAAGTGAAGCGCTGGTCAGCCAGTGCGTGTCCCAATGATACAAATAAGTGGTAATCGGAAGAAGCCAAGTCTGGCAAATTAGCCGCATGCGCTAAATGCTCCCAGCCGAGCGCCTTAACGATGTCCTTGGTCGGTTTAGTAAGGTGGCTAGGTGTGTTGTCATCAAGGAAAATCACTTTGTGCTGCCGTTTCTTGTATTGCTCGCGTTTTTCGAGTATAGCATCGTTCAAATCAAGTAATTGTTGCTTGTAGCGATCAGTATTAACGGTTTCACCGGGTTTGAGAAGCTCATAATAGATTGGACCCTCCTGATCCCAGAAAATGCACAGCATTGTCTTGCGGCCGAGGTGATTCAGCCTTGCGGTTGATTTGGACGGCTGTCTGATCAACGTATGATCGATTACACTTGGGATTCTCAAAAAAAAATCCATTTTTTATCGCCAATCACAATACCATGGAGATATGACTTGCGTTTGTAGCGGGAAAGCAACATTTCGCACACGGTTTTTCGGTTTTCCTGCTGACGGTCGGTTAGCTCGTGTGGCACCCATCTACCGACCTTTATTATCTTGCCCATTGCTTTGAGACGACGGGAAACAGTGTTCTGGTCAACATTCAATCGTTCTTCAAGATGTTCTCGCGTTTGGCCATCATCTTCATCGAATAATGCTTGCAATTCAACGTCTTCAAATTTTTTTGCTGGTGTGCCACATTCCTCGTTTCTCACATCGAAATCACCATTTTGAAACTCTTCAAACCACTTGTAACAGTGCGCACGGCTCAGGGCATTGTCACCGTATGCTTCTACAAGCATCTGATGCGATTCGGCCGCATTTTTCTTCAGATGGTAACAAAAAATTAATGCTGTCCGCGAATCGAGGTCGGAAGGCATAAAATTCGACATTTTCAATACAGTAAAAAATACACAATGCACGCTGAAACTCGTCGAAATGTAAACTAAACGCGAGTATCAAAGGTCAAACTATAAAAAAATCACGTGTCACGGTTTCGCGATGTTTGCATATATGCGAGGCGACATCTGTTAGCAATCGTCTCATTTGATATGCATACACCTGGTATACATAATTGATGTAGAAGACAAACTTTAAATACGTTATAGGTTTAGTATATTGTACTGAAACTATCACAACTCAAGCAATACACATCTATACATAGTGTATTTAAATCAAGCATATTTTTTAATTTTAGATTAAAATACAATTTTTATAGCATAGTTACATATTTTATAGGTACTTTAAATAGTCTTAATACAACATTTGCATCTTTATCTGGATTGATACTTCCTGTGCTGTGTGGACTTTTAACGGATAAAGAGGTAAATATTTGTTTTATAACATTATAGTGGTAAAGTTGAAGATACTCATTTTACTTTCTTATTTGTTTTATTCAAATTTGAAATTTTTAGAATGTTGTGTGGTGCCTTCTCTGATAAATGAAAAACGAATATTTTTTTCCCAATGCAGTTTGTTTTCATTACTAAAAGCAAAATTGTTGTATACTGTTCTTTAGAATTTAGCAGCAGAAAAGTCATTATTGTTACTTTTTTTATTGAGTGAACTACTGCATTACATATACAGAGTCTTTGTATACATATATTTGTGGAATATATTGTCCATATTCTTGCTGAAGCGTTCAGAATAACACACACAGCGATAAGAATCAAATTAAATATATGTACAAGTAATTATCCACATTTGCAATATTTCGACCAGTTCCGATGATTTCAAAAAGTTACAGAATACAGTGCAACACCGTCCACTCAGGACCTAATCACCGGACGATCTCCCTACTTCTTTGCTTACTCGCTGGATGGCGCTGCAGTCGATAATGAAATTTGAAATAACACAGATTTATGGACGAAAACACATTTATTTTAACACATGACTGTACATGCGAGCATTCACAACGCAATTAACACAAAACTCGGTCTAGTTAACACAATACAAAAATGTCATTCCATCGATGAGTCATCTTTCTGTTTGCACAGAAATACTATCACGGGCTTCGCGCACGGTTACAGTCAATTTCTCGGTTCACAGTTTGCAGTTAATGTGAACTTTCGGGAACTCTATCCCACACTGTCATCCTGCGAGACATTGCCGCAATGTCGTCAAGCTGTCATCTTCAAGCATCCTCAGTGCGACATCAGCCAATACGATATCTGGAACACTCATATCAGGCTCAAGTTTGGAACTGGTCATCATATGGTCATTATCTGGAAATATAACTTAAAAAAAGCAAAATAAAAATCAAGAAAATTTAGAAAAATGTATTTTATTTTATTTTTCTCCCCCCCCCCCCCCCCACCCTTTTAGGGTGTCTCAAAAAAAAAAAAAACTTTCAAAACTTTGAACTCTCCTCCCCTAAAAAGTTTCCTTTTGGGAACATAAGATCCCAAGTAAAAGTTTAGAACTCTAAGAAAATATTTAGGGGTCCCCCAAAAAGGTCAAACTTTTTATAATCGACCGAAATTTAACTGTATTTTACAAAAAAACAGTGGCCACTAGTGCCACCTACAAATATCTAAAATGTTCCAAAATCTTATATATAACCATTTATGTATGCAGAAAAATGCTTTAGGTATATTCATTTAGACAATATGGAAGCAAAAAATTTTAATTGTAACCATATTACTCTAATCAGATAGAGCCTTTGTTTCCCACATATGCAGATTGAATATTGATTGCTTCTTTCAACTAATTAATACTCAGTTAACAATATTTTGTGAATTGTGTCAATTAGTACTAGAAAAAATGATTATGTATGGCTCATTGGATATCCTACTGAAACCATCAAAGGTGCACGACTTCCAACCGGAAGAGATGTAATGAGAAAGTTTATTTACTTTCATCGTTCTCAAAAGCGCACTATCAAAGATAGTCTCGATGTATGCTCTTGTGTTACGATGCTGCTCTTGTGTATGAACAAATTTTACCATTCTGGGAGAAGTCTAGTCTCCCAGTAAGGCAAAAACATCATGCTATACAGAAAATCAAGAATTTGTGTGAAAAACAGACAAACCAAATCAAACATAAAAACAGAAGTAACGCAACAGACCAGGTAAACCAAAAGCTATATTGTGAATGCCTTGATAAATTATTTGATATAAGCCATGCCAACGCAGAACAACTCATCAAGAATAAAGAGGATTGGCAGTTTCTGAAATTACAACAAAAATCAAGAGAGGGCTGTATTGGTCCAGTAGACAGACAATTAACTTTACGTGAAAAATGATCAGCGGAAAGATTAAAAAAGTTTGCTAAGCGAAAGGAAGTTGCCATGCTCACTACATCTCATGAGCCAACTTCTTTCACAACAGCATCATGTCCCATTGATAACAATTCCGATTGAATGTGGAAGCAATAGAAAATGAAAGTGAGTTTGCGCAGAAGTTACAAGAAATAAAAGATGATGAATCTTCCCCAAAAAC
Source organism: Octonoba sinensis (assembly GCA_038502835.1). Lineage (NCBI taxonomy): Eukaryota > Metazoa > Arthropoda > Arachnida > Araneae > Uloboridae > Octonoba > Octonoba sinensis. The sequence goes on along the minus strand of CM076601.1, from coordinate 50,436,563 downwards.
TAGAGGTTGACCCATGCGTAGGTCAGCAATTACCTTAAAAGTTGCTGCTGTATTAGATAGAAGTAACATAAGTATTCGAAAGTCTACAATGGTAATGGCATCTATAATAAATGAAGAAGGATGTGCAACAGCATCAACATCATCTGATAAAGTACTAAAATCTCCAGTTTTATCAAAAAGTATGGTTCATCGAGAACGTCAGGAATTCCGCCTTTTGACTTCTCATCAAATAAAAACACAATTTAAAGTATCAATGTGTGTAATACATTGGGATTGATCGTTTACCAGTTATAGTTTCATCATTGCTTAATGGAAATACTAAACTCCTTGGAGTGCCTACATTACCATCTCTAACTGGTATAGAAATAGCTAATACTGTTTTGCAGCATTTACAGTTATGAAAATGTGATTCTTTCGTTGTTGGTATGTGCTTTGACACAACATCAACAAATACTTGGGAGTTAAATGGAGCATGTACTGTTCTTGAAAGAAAAATAAGTCGAAACCTTTTATGGTTGTCCTGTCGACATCATATGTTTGAAGTGTTACTGTTAGATGTATTTCACGTATGCCTGGGGCCATCTAATGGGACCTGACATAAATATTTTAAAGACATTTAAAGGAAAATGGCCCAAACTTAACCATTATGAACCAAAATATCGAAAAACACCCATAGTGGCAGCACCTGATACTTTGAAAACATTTATTTCAAAACAGTTACAAACTGCTTCGAAACACCTACCAAGAGACGACTATAGATAATTTTTAAATCTTTCTGCTTTGATGGTTGGAATAAATGTGAAGAGTCCTATTCGAAAAATTCGTTATTTTATTGGTTTACATGTCAGTCGACTGTGGATGCAACCGCAAATGACATTTTATTAATTCAAAGCTTGGGAAAATATAACGATATCGAAATATGTGCAGTAGGGTTAAAAATGATGTTGCGGCACTCATGGTATTTGAGTGAAGGACTTGCAGAACTTTGCCTGTTTTCTAAACTTCTTAGTGATGAGGAAAAATCTGTAATAGTTACAACAATCTCGAATAAAAGGTGCTCACATTGATTACAAAACCGTCCTTAAAAATTTGTTGATTTAAGAATTTCTCGTAGTTTCTTTCAGACAGTCCAAATTACTGGTAGCTTCCTGGATATGCCAGTCAAAAAATTGGTCGGAAATCCAATCCTATAAAGATGCTGAAGCAATTGCGAGAAACTTACTATGCGTTAATTATTGCGCTGAACTCGGTATTTCATTAATTTAATGTTTTAAACAAACAACAAGAAATGAAGAGCAAAAACAATTTTTGTTGCAAATAGTAGGAATGCACAGAAAAAGCTTTCCCACAGTGCAATCATCAAAATCTTTTTAATATTTAGTCACTTCTTTTGCATGGTTCAAAGTAGATGTAAATGTGTTATATTTTGTGCTCTTATTGGCTTTATGTTTTCAATTAAATTTAATATTGTTTAATATATTGTTGAAATGTATATATTATTTCTATAACATATTGAAAAAACGAATACATGTTGAACCATTTCAAATGCTCCTAAATGGTTTTACTTGATATTTGTTTAATGTAAAATATTGTTAAATTTTGGTCAATTTTGAAAACTTTGACCTTCTTGGGGGACCTCTAAATATTTTCTTATAGTCTTAAAATTTTACCAGGGATCTTATGTTCCCAAAAGGAAACTATTTAGGGCGTGAGGGTTCAAAGTTTTGAAAGTTGGTTTTTTTTGGAAAAGTTGGTTTTTTTTCTTCGTCTACGTCTTTTCCCGTCACTTAACGCGTGTGCCTTTAACGTCTTCAACGTCGCCTTTTTCTTTCTACTTCCTCCCTTTTCACTATGTCTTTTATTTTTAACTCCTGTATCAACTTTCTTCATCGGAATAAAAAGTCAAATTTGGGGAATTGGTTCAGTTACTAATGCACTTAAATTAGTCAATGTCACTGTTTGAAAAAATAAAAGAAACACGTGTCTAATAACTTTACCATAAAGCACATATCCTGAACATTTCAGCCAACTAAAAAATCTCACTTTATGAGCCTGCCTGATTCTTAAAAAAACTGGCTTTTATTATTTTTTTTATAATTACATATATGTTCTGAGTAAATTTGGGTATGCATATTTTTTTGGTCCACTCATTCATGGAAACTTTTTTTTTTCTAGTTGTACACTGACGAATACGTAAAATGTGCAGTGTTTTGAGTTTCGGAACGAATGTTAAGTATCCTTAAAAAATCCAATCTTATAACTCATACCCAGTTTTGTGCGCCGTGCGCTGGCCGGCGTAGAATAGCGCCGACGTAGTTATGCGTGTCGTAAGAGGCGACTAAAATAGCAACATCCGATCCGGGTGACGTAAGGCTTGCTTTGTAGCATGACTATGGCCCCGGGTCGGTCAAGCAGGTCGGCAAAGCTCTGCCAGCCCAGCCCTTATGGCTGGTGCTGGATGTCAGTTTATCAGAGAGTTTGTGGGAAGTTCGAGGAGGATAGCGCTGCAGTCGCACACCCTTCTACTGGGGGGTAGTCTGTGAAGTGCCTCGATGCTATATACAGTATGGCTGCAGTTTGCATTATTTACCCAGTTTTGTGTAGACACATATTGCAGTCCTAAATATCAAGTTTGAGACATATCGATAAAAAGTAACAATCTCAATATTTTAAACTTGCAAAACTTCATAAAATTTGGTTCCGAGAAAAATGCAAGTGGCGACAGGTTGACATGGTGGGAGATGTGTTTGTTCACAAATTTCAAACAGTTTTAACTTCGATAAAAATGGTTGCAACAACAAGCTGTTTTTTTGCACTATGTAGAAAAATAATTAAATTAATATTAAAACTCAAAAAGTTCAATTTAAACGTTTTAGTCGATTTTCTCCTATTTCAACGACCACTGTCTTTATCAAGAAATTTCAATCGAACGAAAACTTTCTAATCAACTAATTTTTGAGACTGTTTTCGTTGGAAAGCCATTTTAACATAGCAGTTCAACATATATTTTCAGGAAGATTTTGAATTTTAGAATTTACAAAACTAAAAATAAAAAAAGAAAAGAAAAAGAAACGTATGTTTTACGTGCTAGTGGTTTTCTTTTCTTTTCCTTAATTTCTTTTTTTATTTCCTCAGTCTTTCTCTTTTTTCATTTTTGGAGTTGATGAGTTACTTGTCTATATGCTTTTTTATGAGCAGATCAGTAATTCATATTCAGCGGTTGCTACTCACCAGTCGATTTATTTCATTTTTATTAACAATTTAAGATGCACATATATGTAAATATACTATACGGAATGTATAAAAATTTGCAAGTACTTTCTTTAGTTTCTAACTGTTTGGTGAGGTACAAACAGAAATTATCTCTGTATTATGAGTTGATTTTTTAAAAATCCAACATCATATTAAGTTCTTGTATTTTTCTTTCAGCAAACCGTACAACAGTGGAACAAATTCTTTATTATCACCATTGTCATAGTCATGAGTACAGCAATATTTTTTTGCATTTTTGGATCTGCCGAAATTCAAAGCTATAATTTTGTAGGCAAAGATGTGCCTCCAAAGAACGAAGAAGAAACAAAAAATGATTCAAACACTGCTGAAATGAAAGATACTGCTGAAGTTGCCAACCACATGTGAAACAGTTCTAATTATAAGAGTGCCTCAAATACAAATTGCAAGAGTTCTTTATATTTTATAAACTTCGAACATCCTTGTGACTTATATAAACGTCTTTCAATCATTGGATGTTGCAGAAACTATTATTACATTTTAGCGAAAATGTTGACAAAAAACAACGCTAATATTGACGTTCAATAATACAGCTAAAAGCTTACGTTGCAATACATGGACTCATAAATGAAAGTTTATCATAATAAAATACAAATTTGAAAAACACCTCTAGCTGTAAACCTGAACTCGAAACTAAATTCTGGCCACATATTATTGAAAATGTTATGTTCATCAGACATTACTGTCATAAATAAAGTACTTTTCTCATTGTACTTGTCTATGATGACGGCGACCAAAAGGCGTCAAGAAAAAAAATCGCCAGTTTGAGTATACTTGATGTTTATAACTGTGATCAAATAGCGCCACGAGAAATGTTCGCCAATTTCAGTACATTACACTTGAGTATATGTTAATAATTTGGCGAAACTTTTAATTTGTGCTTTTTGGTCGCCATTATAATAGTAAAGTACCGAAATAGCTATCTTACGAGTTTTTGAACGTACAAAGTATTTTTAAGAAATATTTTCCTTTTATTTCCAAATCTTTTATAAACTTATCGATTGGAAACGAATATGCCGATTTGAAATTAAAGGCAATCAATTTTTTGATTCAGTTTGAATAAACCTACTCATGTGAATCCGGATTTTCAAAATTAGTTTCCTTTAAAACAAAATATTGATCTCGGTTGGATCCACATGATGACTCACAGCTTGCGATTTCAATACAGATCCGAAAATAGAAGCAATCATAAGCTCCTTGCAAGCACTTACCTCACATTGACTTCTTGTAATGCAGTTTTCTTAAAGTATTTTTCATTAAAAAAATATTTATACCCATATGAATTAATGAAGCATTGTTTCATAAAATTGTGTGTTGATTCATTAACTGATTTTTATGATGTTACAACTTTTATAACATTTTTATGATGGTTTATAAGTTTGGTCCGCTTTTTTAAAAAGGCGTTATGTCAATCGATGGCCGTCATGAAACTTTTAAAACACCCTGCAAGAGCAAATCTCGGAAAGAATTTCAATGTAACTTCATTGACGATTAAACAAAACGTTTATTATTTATCCAGGGATCGCGACAAAAGTTTACATAAAATAGGGGGTCGCAAACGAAAAAATTTTGCGCACCACTGTTCTAGAATAAGGGGGCTTTCACACCAGAAGCGACAAATACAATATTCCTGTCTTTTCTCATTTACACATGTGCAGAAGAGAAAAGACAAGTTTTTTTTTTCTCTTTGTCGCCTTTTGAAAGCACCCAAAGTCTTGAAATTTAGTCTTCAAAGTACATTATTAAATCAAGAGTAACTGCTTGTCACATTTGTAATCTATATAAATAAAACCAAAAGTTTGTGCGTGTGTGTGTGTGTGTGTCTGTCTGTCGATCGCCTCCTGGCGAGATGGAACGGTCTAAGAGTACGAAATTTTGGTTACAGGTACATTGGACCAGGTCCTCGTGCACCTCGAAGCGTTTTTCCGAAAATTCGAATTTGTTCTTCCTTTATTCCAATTTTAAGCAAAACTGTTGATTTGGGTTTATCTCATCGAAGAAACGTCCCACGTATTAGTTTTTTTTCAGCATTTGAATGCCCGTAAAAAACTGCACAATATGATCTCTTTCTGCAGTTCGTAGAACAAATAGAACACGCGCAGTATTCGCTTGAAGTAGTTTTCGAACTTTAAAGCAAGGCTTACCTCTGAATTTATCTGCTCAAATTGCGTGTTTTCGCCAAAATAAATAGTACTTTTGTCACCAACTAGATGATTTTTGTAAACTCGATTGAAAAAATGCTGTTTTATCGTTATTCATGCCGTTTTATGAGCGAAACAAATTTTAAAAATTCATTTCATTTTTTATGCATATTTTGTGGATTGCAGACGATTTTTAATGACTTTTTCTTAAGGTTGATTCTTCTTTATTTTTTAATGATTTACCAGTTCAACAATTTCATGAAACATTACTTATGGTAGAATAACCGTTTTATCAGCGAAACAAATTCTAAAAATTCATTTCATTTTTATGCATATTTTGTGGAGTATTAACTGCTGACGATTTTCAATTACTTTATCCTGAGGTTGATTCTTCTTTCTTTTTTGGCGATTAAATATTTATTTCTTCCATAAAAACAAGGTTGGAAGGTTTTCGATATCTCTGATTTTTGGGGAAATTTAAAATTTCGAAAAGTGGTGGTAACTTTTTTCTCTCCCCCCATCCAGTTGTTTTCAATATATTATTTTGCGCTTCGAAACTTTACCAAACCGCTCCAATAATCCTTATTAGTAATCAGTTTAACTGTTTTATATAGAGTTATTATAGAGTAATTCCATATTTTACTCAAATGATTTATTTTCTAACATTTATTTAATTTTTGTACTGTCTATTTAGCGCCGTTTGAATAGTATTTAGTTGTTTCATTCTGTCAACTTAAATTTCACACGACAGCATTAGTTCAGTACTGAACATTTTGTATTTTAAATGTGCATGTTTATTTGCCTTTGCAAATAATGCTTTTCTTCCTTCCGTTTTTATCCGAATTTTATAAAAAGTGCTATTGTTCGAAATGTTTTGACGATTTTGCAAGCGGGATTTTTAGGAAGGGGTGTCCTTATTTTGATGGGGAATTTAAGATGGACCGTTGGTGACTTGATTTTAGGAACGTCAGCTTAGGTCTGCAGTTTAATGCGTATTTTTAATCACAGACGTCTTTATTCTGATGGATATTTTTTCGGAATAGTGCAAATGGGGGGGGGGGGGGGGGGGGGAAAGCGGCTTTATGAGGAAAATTTTCTTTATTGTAGCAGAAATGTTCTGGGATCGTTGTTCTTTGATGGGATTTTAAAAAGGAATACTGCTCTTCTTCTAATCGTAATTTTTAGATGTAATGTTATCTATATTGTAATTGCGATTTTTTACGGACTCTTGATATCCTTTTGGAACAATTATCCTGGTGAATATGTGTATGTTAGTTACTGTTGCCCTTACTCTATTGGCAATTTTTATAAGCTGTCATTGGCATTTTATGTGGATTTTTATGGACTGTTATTTTTGGTCTAAAAGGAATTTTTCGAGGCTGTTGTTTTTAATGCAATCGTGATTTTTAATGAGTTTTACTATTTAAATGGGATTTTTAAGGATTGTTGCCTATGTTCTACTTGGATTTTTTAAGAAAATTTTTCGTTATATATCTACAAGAGAATTTCGGATATGTTTCACCTGGCCTGCAAATGATGCAATATTATTCCGCGCAACGCCGGGCATGTCAGCTAGTATAAAATAAATAGCATTATCATAACGTTTGCTGCCTCAGGCAAAAATTTGCAATACATATATGTTACTGCTTCATGTTGTCACTTGGCGCTTTGGCGCTCTTCTTGTTTTTTTTTGGCCACCATACTTGGTGCCAACATTTAATTCAATTAAAACTGCCATCTTTGTAGGTGCGTTGCTCGCACACTTAAAAAATATTGTTCGTTGGAAATAAAATCTTTTCGTTGCAAATACAGTCCACTCTTGTCTTAAAATTAAATACATCGAAGAACCAGCAAATTAGTTATGGTTATCGTACCATAAAATCTGGTCCGCTCGCACGGAGTTCGAATAGTTTAATTTGAACCATTTTGTTTCGTTGTTAATAATGGCGGTCGAAGAATTAGTAGCATTAAACAGGAAGCGTGGAGGACTCAAGGCTCAAATAACTAGACTTCAAACATCGATTAAAGATCAAGAAAGTAAATAAGAACTCGAAATAACAGAAATTGAAGTTAAATTGGAAAAGGTTCGCAAATTAAATTAGCATATCGAGTGTTTGAGTTTCGAATACTACAAAGTTGTTAAAGATGAAGATTTGAAGGAAACCGAAGATAGTTTTGCTGAAATCGAGTCGAACATTTTGAAACTTGAGGTAAGCCTCAAACGAATTTATAATAATTGTTTACATAATAATGTTGAAAATATTAATGCTAGTACTGATATTAAAGCTAATAATATCAATATTAAATTACCAGAAATTCCGTTACCAAAATTTTCGGGTAATGTGGAGGAATGGAACATGTTTAAAACACAATTTGATTCGTTGATTTCGTCAAATAAACAATTATCTGAAAGTCAAAAACTATATTACTTGCAGTCATGCTTAGTGGGAAACGCGGCTCGAATAATGTCTACTGATGATTCTTTTCATTCCGTATTAAAAGCTTTGGAAAATAGGTTTGATAATAAGAGACTTATTGTAAATACTCACATTAAAGAAATACTGTCGATTGAGAAGTTACATAACGAGTGTGCTAAAGATTTAAGATCCCTAGTTGATCAGTTACATAAACATTTGAGAGCTCTAAAACTATTAGATTTGGATTTAGATAAATTAAGTGAAGCTATGTTGATTAATATTGTTTTGCAAAAGTTAGACAAAGAATCGCGTAAACAATTTGAAATGACTTTAACGTCAAATGAGTTAACTGATTGGAATACTTTTATAACGTTTATTGAAAAAAGATGTCAAACTTTGGAAAATCTACAAAATAATATCGCCCAGCCACAAAAATTGAAACTGAACTTTCAGAGTTACAAAACTCGCACTCTAGTAACGAAAGTAAATAATTCTTCATCGAAGTGCTCAATATGCCATTTATCATATCATCCTATTTATAAATGTAAGACTTTTCTTGTCTTGAATGCTATGGATCGTTATAATATGGTTAAAAAGCTGTCACTTTGTATTTTATGTTTAAATTCGGGGCATAAATTGACTTCTTGCTGTCAATCTAAGTATTTGTGTAAAACTTGCAATGGTCGGCATAATTATCTCCTACACCGATATGGGAATTCCTCTAGTAACCCTTCTAACGGAGAATTGAATAATGTGAAATCGGATGAAGTGAATCCGGAGCCGAAAAATGACTCTCCCCAAACAACATCAGCTAATATAGATAGAAGTTCGCTTTCCTCATCTGCTTGTCTGTTTATAAAAAATAAAAGTGTTCTCCTTTCAACTGCAATAGTACTAGTGCAAAATATCTATGGTCAGTTTGTGAAAGCAAGAGCAATCCTTGACAGTGCATCTCAGTCTAATTTCATAACTAAGCAATTTGTTGATAACGTAAATTTAAAGAAACAAAAAATAAACCTTTCGGTTTCAGGTTTAGGGGGAATACCTACTCCAATTGAATTTGAAGTTTTTGCTAACATAGGGAATGGAAATGGATCGTTCTTTTCGTTGCAAAACTTTTTAGTCGTAGATAAAATTACGGATATGGTTCCGGCAACAAATTTGAATGTTGAGAGTATAGAAATTCCTCAAGTTTTGTTATCTGATCCTGGATTTACAAAACCATCTAAAATTGATAAGCTGTTGGGAGCTGAAACTTTCTTTGAAATTGTTAAGGGTGAACAAATACGTTCCGCTGTAAATTCATTATGATTTCAAAATACTGCGTTTGGTTATATCGCTAGTGGCTATGTAAATAAAACTGATCAGGGGTCATATACTAATTTCTGTAGTTTAATTTCTCAAAGTGAAAACATAGAAGAGGTAATCGAAAAATTTTGGTCGGCGGAAAATATTAGTGAAGATCAAACTATCCTTAGTTCGGAAGAAGAGTTTTGTGAGTCACATTTTAAAGAAACTCACAGAAGAAATAAAGATGGTCGCTTCGTAGTTAAAATGCCTATGAAGGAAGGATCGTTGGGTGAATCTAAAGCCTTAGCCAACGTTAGACTTAATCAGTTAATTAACAGATTGTATAAAAATTCGATGATGCAAGATTTATATAAGGAATTTATAGTCGAATACGAAAACCTGGGTCATATGGAAAGGGTAGATAACGATCAAAATTGTAAAGGGTCGTATTATTTGCCACATCATGGTGTTTACAAACCTGAAAGCTCGACCACAAAATTAAGGGTTGTATTTAACGCTAGTGCTCCTACTACCTCGGGACAAAGTCTAAATGACTTGCTTCTTGCCGGTGCAGTGCAAGAAAATATTTTTGACATAATGGTAAGATTTCGAACATATAAGTACGCCTTTACGGCAGATATTAAAAAGATGTACCGTCAAATATTGATTGACGAATCGCAAAGAAACTTGCTAAAAATATTATGGAAAAGTAATAAAGATGATTTAGCAACTACATATCGGCTTAACACTGTCACCTACGGCACAAAATCGGCTCCATTTCTAGCCATTCGTTGTTTAAAGCAGCTTGCTTTGGATGAAAGGGAAAAATTTCCGCTCGCTTCTGAAATCACCCTCAGTGATGTGTACATGGATGATTTTGTCTCGGGTGCTTCTACTTTAGAAACTGCACGGGAATTGCAGTGCCAGCTAACGCAAATGCTTCGGACTTGCGGAATGCAACTACACAAATGGAAGTCAAATTCCAATGAACTACTGAATAGTGTATCAGAGAACTTTCCTGAACATAAATTTACTTCGACTTTAGATTCAGCTGTCAAAGCGCTAGGAATAATTTGGAACCCGCAAGAAGACATTTTTTGTTTCAAAGTAGCAGTAATTGAAAACTCTTCTTACACTAAACGTGATGTATTATCAACGATCGCAAGACTGTATGATCCTCTTGGATTAATAGGCCCAATCATTACAAAGGCTATTTTTCTGCAAAGGCTATGGATTCGACAGCTTTCTTGGGATGAACCTTTGCCAGAAAACGTTTTATTAGAATGGAATCAATTCGTTTCTTGTTTAAAATCTGTTGAAGAAATAAAAATTAGTAGATATGTATTATCCAACTGTACCAGTAGGATTATACTTCGAGGATTTTCTGATGCTTCTGAATCTGCTTATGGAGCAGTTGTTTATCTAATTTGTATAGCTAAGAACAATACTGTGTCTTCTCATCTCATAGCTAGTAAATCTCGTGTTTCACCACTAAAAATGATGTCCGTTCCTCGTCTTGAGTTATCAGGATGTTTACTCTTATCCCAATTGATAGTCAAGGTTTGCGATTCCTTAAAGTTAAAGATTGATGAAAGCTTTCTTTACACGGACTCGACAATTGCTTTGTCATGGATTAAAACACCAGCATATAAACTAAAGACTTTCGTTGGAAACAGAGTCTCTAAAATTCAAAGCTTAACAGAATCGCATCAATAGAAACACATTCCTTCATCTGACAATCCTGCTGATATTATTTCTAGAGGGTCTTCGCCCCAAGAACTTTTAGGTTTGTCACTGTGGTGGCAAGGTCCAGAACTCATTGAAGAATCCATTAATATTCCTACCGCAGATGATGTGCCTCTTGAAGATTCTCAAACTTACCAAGATGAACTTAAAAAACTTTCTGACATTAGCTTAATTAACACTAAAGAAAATACCTTCTGGACTGATTTCTTTTATTTGTCGAATAACTATGTTAAATTAATCTATATTTTGAGTTTGATTTACAGGTTTATATCCAATGCTAAAAACAAAATGAAAATAATCGGCCCAATGACAAACGAGGAATTAGAGAGATCTAAAAAGAAATTAATTAAAATTTGTCAGGTAAATGAATTTGATAAAGAAATAAAGACACTAAAAAACGGTGAGTCGGTGAAGAAAGGTCAGGTAAGCTCTTTAAATGCTTTTTTAGATGGAGAAGATTTGTTACGAGTCGGTGGTCGTTTGGCTCATTCTAATATTAGTTATGGTAATAAACATCAAATAATACTACCGAAAAAACACAGGCTGACTATTCTCATATTCCAGTATTATCATTTAAAGAACTTTCATTCAGGACCTCAATCCCTATTACATTTCGTTCGTCAAGAATTTTGGCTCATTGGAGGCAAAAATATCGCAAGGAAGGTAGTGCACGATTGTGTAACTTGCTTTAGACACAAACCTACTACTTTAGACCAATTAATGGGAGATTTGCCTCCAGAACGAGTCAACCCCAATCCTGTTTTTTCTAACACAGGTGTAGATTTTTGTGGTCCCTTTTATATTCGGTTTAAGTATCAAAGAAAGGGTACTTTGCACAAGGTGTATGTGGCTATATTTGTTTGTCTAGTTACTAAGGCCATACATCTTGAAATAGTTTTTGATCTAACATCACAAGCATTTATTGCTTGTTTGAAGCGATTTTTCTCCCGTCGTGGAAAATGCACAACCTTATTTAGCGATAATGCTAAAACCTTTGTCGGGGCTAACTTAGAATTGAAAAGGCTCGCGTCACTTGCTAATTTCCCTGATGAATCGCTCTCTCGGTTTTTAGCTATTGAGAATATCTCCTGGAAATTCCTTCCTCCTAGAGCCCCTAATTTCGGAGGACTCTGGGAGTCAGGAGTCAAGTCTTTCAAGCATCACTTAAAAAGAACTGTTGCTGATGCCAAGTTATTTTATGAGGAATTTTTGACTGTTGTTACCCAAGTTGAAGGTAACCTAAATTCAAGGCCAATTTCGCCTCTATCATCTCATACGTCGGACTTGGAACCATTAACCCCTGGACATTTTTTAATAGGTCGGCCCATAAATTCCATCCCTGAACCCCCATTAATAAATGAATCGGATAATAAATTATCTCGTTGGCAACAATTAACTAAAATGGTTGAACAAATTTGGAAACGTTGGTCCTTTGATTATTTGAACCATTTGCAAGAACGGAAAAAATGGAAATTTTCAAAAAATAACATTAAAGAAAATGCAATGGTTCTGCTAAAAGAAGACAACCTCCCACCCTTTAAGTGGTATCTTGGACGGATAAGTCAAGTCATTCCAGGTCAGGATGGCAAAATTCGCGTAGCAATTGTAAAAACTAAAATTGGTTACTTTAAAAGACCAATTTCTAAAATTTGCCTCTTACCCATTGAAAATTGATCCCCTGGAAGTCATAACCTAACCAGACTTGTATATTTCTCTGTATATATCTACTTTCACCTTATTTCTGTACATATTTATTTTAATTTATTTCTGTATAAATTGTATATATTTTATTTCATACAAAAAAAAAAACGAAACGGTAAGTTTGTTGTAACTTGTTTGTAATATATGTGTTGCACGCCATAGACATGCAACGCGGCGGCATGTTACTGCTTCATGTTGTCACTTGGCGCTTTGGCGCTCTTCTTGTTTTTTTTGTCCACCATACTTGGTGCCAACATTTAATTCAATTAAAACTGTCATCTTTGTAGGTGCGTTGCTCGCACACTTAAAAAATATTGTTCGTTGGAAATAAAATCTTTTCGTTGCAAATACAGTCCACTCTTGTCTTAAAATTAAATACATCGAAGAACCAGCAAATTAGTTATGGTTATTGTACCAATATATTTTTCGAAACATGTAAAGTTACATTTAATCAATCTTAAGTTACGAATTGACTGGGTAGTTTGCTATTTTTTAAATAAAATAATATGACTGGAAATAGTGTATAAAACACAACTATTATATTCTAAGCATTTATTTCTGCACAAAAGAAATAATAAAATGCATACAAATGCATTGAAAAACACACACATATTGACTATAACTCAAAAGTCGAATATCATTGAATTTAATTTATTTCAGACTTAAGAATGTAATTACTACTGAAATAAGAATAACTTTCGGTACTTTTCCATTTTGAGGGGTGCTGGCAATATTCTTTTTTTTCCCCAAATATATATATATATATATATTTTATTTTTTTTTTTGTGTCTGGAGTTTGTTTTTGGGAAAAATATTTAAACATCGCCAACCACAACCCAAGATGGTAAAGTAGTTTGATTTGGCGGAAACCAAGAAAATATCCATCGCCAGCCTAACCGAAATGGAAAAGTACCTCATTTTCAGTAGAAAAAAAATAATTGACTGCAAAAATCTTCAAAAATTACATTCAAAGCAGAGGCAGGACGACTTTAAACTAAAAATATTCATCTGAACGTTTCCGGAAACCAGGAAAGGATATCATATTAGCAAAATAAAGAGGCTTTAAACTGATGTAAGCAAACTTTTCTGGGTCGGGCACTAGCGCCACTAGCAGCGGAAAAAGTGTGACGTCGGTTCTTTTGATGTTTCCATTAATGAAACAGCCTGTACCATCGCGGTACAGTAACGAGAAACGGTTACGATCGAGTTCAGCCTTGCCGGGAGTAAGATCCAACTTTCTATGAACAAGCTAATTGAAAGAAGCTCTCGGCGTGAACTATTTTTTAATTTGAACAATTTTTGTTTATTTTTAACAGTTCAAAAAAATTAACATAGCGCCTACAGAGAAATTTCAATCCGATATAAATAATGACCTAACGGACCGATTTGCTTGGAACAAATTTTATCGGAAAGCTCTTATAACGTAGAACGTGTACAGATAGAAAGTTCACCAAGAACTAACGATCCTATTTTCCTATAAATGTTTTTGCCTGGGATTTTCAAGAATATTTTTCAATTAATGAATGATTAAATGAATCAATGAAAGAATGAATGAACAAATGAGTGAATAAATGATTAAAAAAATAAATGAGCGAATGAATGAAAAAATTAGTGAATAAATACTAGCGTGCCTCAAGTAGTAAGAGTGAGGACAACGGCAACTCCCCGCCGCCATATTTTTACCACAGCGCCTGCACATCGCCAAGAGGCGCTGTAAAAGCGGCGATGCGCAGCCGCGTTGGTAAAAAGTTAAAACTGGTAAAAAGTGAAAGAATGAGTGAATGAATGACTGAATAAATAAATGAATGAATGAATGAGTGAATGAATATGTATTAACCGTTGAAAAAGGTATATTTGAAGTAATTAAGAACTGAAGCTAAATGAGAAAGAGACAGCTAGAATCAGTGGTTCCGAAAGTTGGCTGGGCTCCGACCCATCTAACAAAAATTTCCAAGCTTGGGACCCACCTGTTCGCTGTCTTAGAAAAAAGAAAGCGTAAATATTGGTAATGCTCAGATTGCCTAGTGGCGAGTCGTGGAAGTACTTAATGCTCACTACATGTGTTTCGTTCGCCGCGCAGTCGCCGACTGAGCTGTCAGTATAGTCCCATCCCAAAGCGTCTAGAGACAGGGCCAGCGCCACACACTCCGAGCGCTTATTTTATATGCTGAAGTTTTGCATTTTTTAAAAAATTATTATTATTTGACCACAATATTTTCGTAACTCACGTTTATTTAAATTTTTCGCAATTACAAATAGTTGAATGAAATATCAAATTTATCATTTACTGTTTTGTTTAATTCATGTGCACAGTGGCGGGGGTCAATATTCGCTCGCGACCCACTGGTGGGTCGCGACTCATAGTTTGGGAAATGCTGAGCTAGATTATAAATTTGAAGTTGGGTGTACACGAGAATGTAGGCTCGTATAGTTCTAGACGGAACTTCTTGTTTATTCAGAAATGCACGGTATCAAAACAAAAAATTATCATACGAGATAAAATTGCAGTAAATATCATGAAACAATGTAACGGGGCTAGTTAGCGCGACCAGCCAAATTCTCTCGTGCTCAGTGCGCATAAAGCAAATAAAGGCAAAATTCTCTGAAATGCTCATTTCTTCTCTAACCACAATGGAAATAAGCGAAAAGAAGGAAAGTACTCTGTGTGATTAACCGCTTCATTTATCCATAAAAGGGCAAATTATCCGAATTGCGTAAACAAAACCCTGTTTCAAATGAGCTCCGGTCTCCCGGTGAAGAGTAAAACTATTTAAGCGTATACATTTTTAAATTTTTTTATTTTACATTCATGCTTACTTAATATTTCTTAATTATTAATAATCGTCTGCATTTATTTGAATGCTCATTTGTGCTTTAAATTAACGTGAAATTATATTTCTAATACTGTTTACCAGCACACAGTTAAATTATTATCAAATAAAACGGACTTTTCATTACTTCAACGTCTAATGCTCTATTAGCTACTTTCCCAAAGCAGCACTTGCACTGCATGTAAATAATTTTGATGTCTATGTGTAAGTAAAAATACGAGTCTGTTAGTGTTGCGTTCGATTATTATCCTAACGACTGCGACCTTATCATTATACTAATACGATAGTTTCGTTGAAGCAAACATCCCCATTTAATAAGAAAATTATGTATTGCACTGTGCGAAATTTCATCATGAAATTACGGTAAAATAGCCGGCAGCAGTCTGTTCATCTGATTCACCGTTAAATTTACGGTTTGGGACATTTTTCTATCTTTACGGGACCTAAACCATTTCCAATCAGCTTGGTTAAAAAGTCGTGAATTCAAAACTTTACGGTTTTATAACCATTTAAAAATGGTTTCAAAACTAAATTTTTACGGTTTTTGAACCATTTCGAGGCGTAGAAACCGTAAACGAAGCGTGCGGGAATCGAGCCCCAGGTGTATGGCATACCAACCTTGCGCTCTAATCATTCAGCCATCTACACCACACAAAACGGCTGTTTATTTATCAATAAATCTTCTTTTCAAACAGGTAAACTGCATTGAAATTGAGATTTCACTTTTTGACTGGACCCAAAGTCATTTTTGGTCTAAATTTACTGTATATTGACGAAAATCATTTTACTTGCTACAAAAATTAAAATGCAAACAAGCTTCAGCATTCAAATTATGGGTTCGCTCATTCACAAACAGTTCGGGAATCCGATGTCTCCCATTTTTGGTTTACGTGTGTATGTGTTTTTATTTAATAACCATTGATAAGGCACTTTTTTTTCTTCTTTTTTATATACACATACACATTTGAACTGATAAATCTTTATTCATATTTTAACAACAACGTACGACCGGTAAGGTTTCACAACCAAGATGGACGCCCGATTCCTATTGACTACGAGACCTACTGGCGCTTGTAAATTACGGTTAGTTAAACGTTCTTTAGAAGAAACAGAATAAACTATTTTTTTTTCACAATCAGCGGTTTGAGGGCCATCTTTTTAATGGTTATTCAACTGTTGTAATTAAATATGGTAAAATAACAATCAAATAAATGGTTATATTACTATTTTCTTACGGAAATTTTTAACAGTGTGCACATAAATTGTTTAAATAGTCATTAAATTAATTATCAAATTTACTTTTTCTAGAATTTATTTATTTAAACACTCCTCTCCCCTAAAAATAAGTTGTTTAAAAAAAATCATATTTTATAAAAAAGGAATCATCAATCCAGATTTTTGTTTTATCGTTTCCTCACGCGGACATTACGTAGCATATTATAGATCAGTGGTTCCCAAAGTTGACTGGGCTCCGACCCATCTTACAAAAATTTCCAATCTTGGGACCACCTCTTAGCTGTATTAGAGAAAAGAGGGCATAAATATAGGTAATGCTCAGATTCCCTAGTGGCGAGTTGTGGAACTACTTAACGATGTCTTATTTGTTCTAATTGAAATTAAAAATTAAAAAAAAATTTCGGGGTTACCAATATGAATGAAAGACTGTTGAAGTACGAAACACAACTTAAATACATTTTGTTATTACTTAAATACCCTACTGTCGTGGTGGTCCCCAGTATATTTTTACTCCCGTGTAATAAAAAATATTAAAAAAATAATCCTGCTAGCAAAGGAATTTTGCAAGTGATCCAAGGGGATACTCATTTCAAAACAATGCAAAATGTTTACGAATGTTTTAATAATGCATGCCAAAAGTTCCCCGTTAAATAAAAATCTTTATGGTCGGGAAACACTAAAAGATAATTTTTTTAAAAATGTAATTTAGAATAATTTAGGGAACTGAACGTTAGTGGTAGTACAAAGGTTACTTGCAAAACACCAGGAGGAAATGGAAGAAAATATAAAAAGAAAACAGAGATAAAAATGACTCATTAACATCAGCAATCTGCTTCACGTAGTTTTATTTGAAAGTATTTACTATCGGTTTTCATCATTTATAGCACTTATTCAAGCATTCACAATTGTGGGGGTCTAAAAATAGTACTGAAATTCTTTTAGATACTACAAGAGTTCATTAACTCATTCTTAAAAGCATACACAAAAATAGTTCACTCTCTCCTTTTTACATGTTGATGCAGTAGTTGGTTCGGCAAGGGTTCATGTAGCATTCAATATAACATTCTGACGGCCGAACGAAGTGGGACCCTGCCGTCCGTCCATGCGTCGACGGTCATCGAGGGTGGTCCCTTGAAATCCAAAGTCCGGAAAAAGAGCTCCCGCGCCGAGAGACTTACGTCAGCAGCACGTAACAAGAGAGCATCCAGGTCCGTCAGTGGCATGTGCGTGAGAGCGAGAGGGAGTGCCCCCCCCCCCCCCAGAATCGATTTGAACATTAATATTGAGCTCTCCTTTACCAGCTATAATATAAGGAGGGTAGGTTGGCGGAAGAGAGACATGACAGTTCCAAGAATACCTTCAACAGACGCAATGTAAGAGAATGAATAGTTAAAACATGAGATGGACCGCTTTTATAAGCGGTATGCCACGGTTACAGCATCTTCACAAACTTCAGCAAAATTCTCTGAAAAAAACCATCACAACCCGACTTTCGAAGGGTCCGCGGTTGCGTCTTCGCAATAATGGCATTGCGTGGCAACACGGGAGGAAAAATGGGAGGTGCAAATGACAATTTATGACAAGGGGTCTGTCAACGAGGCGGTCAAGGTCAGCAGAAAGTCTCTTAAAAAGTTGCACTTTTCGTGTACTTTTAAATGCACTTTTGAGTGTAAAATGGTACAAAGGATTCTTTTCAAAAATTATGATTCAGATTAAAAATAGTAGCCATTAATCTTTTTACACAAGAAAAAAAGAACGTCACAGGTCACCGTGACAATCTCGAGCATCTTTTACTCTTTGCATGTCAAGTAAGTTTTTCATATGAGCACTAATTATCAGGTCTGTACCACAAAATCTATCCTTAAGCAAACCCAGCGCGGAATCGTAATTCTCAATATTAAATTAAACCCTGGAACGGCGCTTAAAGCAGATCTCGAGATCCCCCTCATAAACTTTTTAGATACGTAAATTTCTCAATTTTACTTAATAACTCGTTACTATAAATTGCATTATCCAACTGATTGAAAAAATCAAGCCAGTTAATAGCATTGCCGTAAAATTTTGAAGAATACTTTTAATTATTAATTTTTTTGTATAATTAATTTTTATCTATTATTCATTGAGAGTAAAACAGAAAGCCGAAATTTTGTAGATTGCAGAAACAACCAGCAGCAAGCAAAGCTTTGAAAGTGGAAAAAAACCTTTCATCCGAGCTCAAATAGAAAAATAACATATGTGCTAATTCACTGGATAAAAAAAATAAAATAAATACAAATATAAATAGTAATAATAAGTTGGAATAACAAAACTCGGTAGAAAGGATAACATTTCTTTGAAAAACCCCTGGGCAGTATGAAAAATGGTCCCGTAAAATACATACCAAAATAAGGAAATCAAAGTAAAACTATCGATCACTTCTGAGCCGCAGGAAATAAATTTTAATTCGTTAAAAAAACAGATCATAAGCCAGTCGGCATGGTAACAATTCAAATAAAACAAGAAGTTCCGTCTAGAACTATATGAGCCTAGTTTCCCGTATACACCAACTTCAAATTTATAATCTAGCTATCTCTCTCTTATTTTTGTTTCTCGTTTACCTTTAGTTCTTAATTGCATCAAATATACCTTTTTCAGCGGTTACATATTCATTCACTCATTCATTCATTTATTCAGTCATTCATTCACTCATTCATGTATTTATTCACTCATTTACTTATTTTTCATTCTTTCGCTCATTTATTTACTCATTTGTTCATTCATTCTTTCACTTATCTAGACACACGGCAGTGTTTCCGATAAGTTCAGAAAGTCAGCCAAATTAAGATACGGCGACACCGGCCAATGTGTATATTTACCCGAAAAATTTCGAGCTACATTTGAACCACTATTACCCAAAAATGGTTAGACCTACATACTTGAAATTTTGTACCTCTAATAGCGATCCCCTTAACCCCTAGAATATCAAATTTCATTGATGTACCTCTTATAATTATGGAATTATTAAGGTTTGAAAAGTGTCATTTTTATCACTCACTCACTCACTCATCAAAAACCTAACCTACTTCTAGAAGACTTAGAAACTTGAAACTTGGTATCAAGGTAGACAATTTGGCATACATAAAGGAAAAAATCCGAAACTACAAAAAATTGCATTATCTTCGAACTTCCTACCATATTCATGAGTAGCACCATACCTAACGACTTCAAACAGCAGCCATATTTTTCTGCCGTTTAAAGTAAACAATACTCTCTCGCGCTTGAAGGTAAATAATTGATGCATTAAAATTCACTTTCCGCTTTAGTTTTTCTCCTTAAGGCTTAACTCAAGATGACTACAAAGAATCCAGTGTCGTAGTTATACAAAACTTTTCAACGTTTTAAATAAAAGATTAATTAAGTAAAGATAGGTTTACGGACTTATTACGGTGAAATGTAAAGAGACGAAAAAAATCTCAAATAATTAATAGCAACTATTCAGCTTGGTTTAATTTAGTATAACGTATCGTCAATATAAAAACACACATTTTAGCTTTTCAAAAATTAATGATATCCCAACAAAACATAAATGGGAAAAAAGGGCCAAGTTCGATAGAACAAAAACGGCCTTCAGAGTAGTCTGTGTCAACGATAAAAGAATTAATATCTAATGGGTGACAAGTTCCATAGCAGATCCTTGGATCATAGCTGTAAGAGCGTACAATGTTCCTTAATTTATTTAAAAACATTTTTTTATCGGATTCCTAACTTGGCAAGTTTTAATTAAGATAAGTTACGATCAAGAAGACGATAAGAAGACAATTAGAAATTAACTATAATAGCTTGCCGCATGATTTTACTAACTATTAAAAATTGCTAGTTAAATGAGTTATAGTTTTTGAATGTAATTTACCTTAATTAACACTTGCCAAGTTAGAAATCCGATAAAAAAATGTTTTTAAATAAATTAAGGAACATTGTACGCTCTTACAGCCAAGATCAAAGGATCTGCTATGGAACTTGGCACCCATTGGATTTCAATTCTTTTATCGCTGACACCGACTACTCTGAAGGCCGTTTTTGTTCTATCGAACTTGGACCTTTTTTCACATTTATGTTTTGTTGGGATTCATTTAATACATTCATTAATTCAAAAATATTCTTAAAAATTTCATAGGAAAAAAGGCTCGTTTGTTCTGGATGAACTTTCTATCTGCACATGATCTAAGTTGTAAGAGCTTTCCAATAAAGTTGTTCCAAGCAAATCCGTCCATTAGATCAGGATTCATATAGGATTGAAATTTCCCCATCGGCGCTATGTGAATTTTGTTGAAATGTTCAAAAATGAACAAAAGTTGTTCAAACCAATATTTCACTCCGAGGCTTCTTCTATTAGGCTTGCTCATAAGAACATGCATCGTGTGCCCAGAGTTTACATAATTTGCTTCATTTTTGCCCATAGGCGCTAATGTTAAAATTTTTACTGTTCAAAATTGAACGAAAAATTTTTCAAATCAAAAAGTAAAATATGGAAATGAGATGTCCTTGCTGAGACCTTCCGAATGCAAAAATAATTTTTTGAATCGGACAATTCGTTCAAAAGTTTTTAGGGGGGGGGGGGGACAGACCGACATACACTCTTGTTTTCCCATCTTAAAATTCTACTTTCAATTTTTTTATTTTTCGATCTTTATTTAATTACTTTACTTATTTATGAATTTTCTTGATTTCTAATGATACTTTCACTATACATTTTAAGCCTTCTTTCATGCTTTATTATTATTATTTTTCTTTTACGGGAAAGTAGGCTAAAAAAGAAAAAACTGGTTGAAATAAATTAGCCTGTTAATGTCAATATTAACGTCCTCAGATTAGTCTTGAAAGTTCTTTCAGTACGTCAATTGGGATGATGAAATTGAGAAAAAGAAAGCCGTTTAGCTTCTCGATAGTAAACGTGCTAGTACTCTTTATTTTTCTCCTGTTTTTTTTTTTTTTTTGTGATTATTTTTGTATTAAGCGAGTTTATGGCGGTTAGTAATCTGGAATCTAGAAAGTGCTTTAAAACGATTGCTTGAAATATAAACAAGGTTTATCTGCGCCATCTGCCAATCGAATATTAACTACAAACGCGCTCTCCCCTTCAAATCAACTTGAATGAATGGAAATTATATTCTCAGCTGTAAAAAGTGAGTAAAGAGCAAAGCCCTTCAATTCTTTACTCAAAAGAAATAACCGCAAACAATTTTTAACACGATCTACAGCTGAGGTGAATATGTTTTTTATGCTAAATTTTTAATGTTAACACTCTCTTTTCTCTTTGGCAACGATTAAAAATTAGATTCTTTTTATTTATTTGTGTGATGAAGTGAAATGACATACATTTATATATAACTTATTTATATACATTAATGCTTTATATATTCTGTGCGCTTTATATATACTGTGTGCTTTATATATACTGTGTGTGTTTAAAAACCATTCAACAGTATTTAAAGTACGCTTGTAGCTTCAGACTAATGAGCAGTGTCAATAAAAATTATGCAAATTTAGAAATACAATATTTAATTGAATTTAGGAAAAACGAAGTCAATAATTGTAAAATGAGCTTCCATTTTTTCCCTTCGCGGAAGTTTTCGTTAGTTTACTGTTTTCCTTATATGTTGACTTTGTGGACTTACTTGGGGAATAAAAGCCAAATATAAATAAACTAGCTGATCCCCCCAAGAACATATGTGGGCTATAAGTTCAACAATCAAACTTGAGAATGATCGGTCGACATAAACAAGCTAAGGAATTGCCGCTCCAAAGAATCGGAAATTGAAAATTCAGTTATGAATAGAAATACTTTTAAGAAAATAGAAATCAATTTGTTAAAGCCTCCCCCCCCCCTCCGTAAGTTGCAATAATAGATACAAATAATATGTTTGTTAATCATTAAACAAGTTTTTAAATATTGTTTCACCATAGTTTTTTTTTTTTTTTTTTTGCATGATGTTAGTATCGTATTGTGGCCAAAATTTAATCGTAACTGGTGCACGTTAAGTGAAATGTATATAGAACTAGACCCACCCATCCAAAGTGTGACAGTATTTGTAAATGGTAGTTTGAAATCCCTGGTCATAATTCAAGATGCATAACACAACGGACGTGAAACTTTTGTTCACACCAACTGATTCGCGAGAGTTTCTTTAAACTTTACTGGAGAGCGGCAATTATATTTTTTTTCAGTATTATATGAAGTCTGTAATTATACAAAAAAAAGTCGTTGAAATATATTTGTCTGGTAATGGCAATACTAACGTCATCAGATCAGTCTTGAACAATCTTTCAGGACGTTCACTATAGCGCACTGGTCCCGCAGTGGATCAGTCGGTAGAAGCTCGGTTCCCGCAGAGCACCGAAAGTGAAGCAACATCGACTAAGGTCAGTGTTTGGGAGGGTGACAACCCCTCGCGGCTGGTGTTTTTGGGTCCGTGTACGCTGAAGGGAGCTGGTGCACGTTAAAGAGGTCGTGGCTCCAATGTCCTCCAAGTGAAACGATACCTCTGGGGGTGCCAATCCCAGGTGACGGTCTTTCATGGAGCTGGTTCAAAAATTAAGAGACCTTTCAAAGGGGCGGAAATCGGACTCCTGCCTCTAAGTCCCGTTAGACTCAGGAGCAGCGTACCCATTCTTCTTCGCTAAGCGCGAGGACACAACTATAGCGCTAGCTTCTTAAAAAAGTGACTTTACGTCCATCGATGTCCTTACTGGGAGAAAATTCTGTCATGAAGGATGTCCATTTTATTTTTTTACGCATTTATATATGTTAAGTATGAATTAAGTCTGCTATAACAAGGAGTTGACTCGTCAGCCATGATTCCCACTTGTTAACCCTGTGTTGGCTCACTCTCAGAAACGCATCCTCAAATCTCACGAAACTTCCGTCGTATTTGACGAAATGGCTTCGTGAAAAATTCTCCGAGTAAACCTTTCGTCAAATTGGCGAAACTTGTGTAGTAACTTTTTTAAGTCAAGTGATCGTGCGATTAAAGATTCGTTATAAATGCCGAAATTTCTTGGCGATTCAAGAATCGTCGAAAGTGAGAGCTCCATTGCTGAGAGTGCTTAGGGCAGATTTTGGCATAGTGTAAGCATTTTAGATTTAAGAATTGTGATCGTGCTGCAATCAATTACACCAGTTCACCAGTCACTTCAAAAACAAATAAAGAATGTTTAAGTTTCCAGTAGATGAAAATAGAAGAAAGAAATGGATAATGAATTGCTGTCGTAAAAATTCTATTTCAGTGAAACATTCGCAACACTGCAGTACAAGTACCGATTTTTTATTGATTCTTTACCTTTCTAAGCGGAAATATGTTATATGTCGTTTTCCCCCCTTTTATTTAAAAGAAAAAATTAGTCTGAATATTGCAAATTTAGATTTAGTTAAAAAAAATAACATTAGGTTATGAAATAACAAGTTTGCAACAATTGCTGGCGACGAAATGTTGTAGTTGTCGTTAATAAAATTTAGTAATCATTGTACATTTAATTTTTAGCGAAATGTATTATGGCCAAATAGGAGTAATTTGATCAGCTTTGTTTTGTTTTATATTAATATATCAATGTTATACAGAAAATTTATCTCGCAATTCAATGAAGAATATAATTTATATTTATTCCCCGTTAAAAAAATGAATAATGGTGGTAAAGTACAAAAACAAGCAAAAATTGCTTATATAAAAATAAAAAAACTATCTAAATTCAAATTTTATTTGCTGACACGCTTCTTTATACGCAAAATTGCAATGTCTTCTTAACTTATAGACAAAAAAAGTGACTTATTTTGTTGCTTAATAGGAGAAAGGGCGCTTTCAACCGATAAGAAATCGGCAATCGAGCTGACCACGCGTAACGAAATGAAATCCGCAAACGAAACTCCGGACGCTTGCCGGTTTGGATATTAAAAACGATTTTATAAGTCAGAAAAAAAATGCCGAACTTTAAGAAGCTGTAACGAATTTGCTATTTATGCTACAAAAAAGTTGTAAGGTTGAAAGTTGTAGGAAATTTTTTCTTCTATAAATTTTACATTGAAAAATTTTCTCTAAATTCAAACAATTCTGAGATATCGAAAAAACAACAAAAAGTGCCAAATTTCGGTGGCTTTTCGGAAACCAAAAATTTTCCCGGGATCTTTCATGTTGGATAAATCATTTTTTTCATGTTGGGACCAATATATACTAGTTAAAAAAATAAAATCTTCTACCCCACCTTTTGCAAGGTAAAATGTATTTAATGACTGTACTAATAGCTTTTATTGCTAAAAATGCATCTTGTAATTCTTTTTTTATCCACCTCCTGGTTTCTTATGTTTTGTTTAGGCAACTATTTCTATTAATATTCAAAATCATGATTCTCTTACCATGCAGTATAAAACTCCCTTTCTGATTATTATTTTACGACATATTTTTAAGGCATATGTTAAATCAAAGCCGTGCAAAAATATTTTCAATTAATGAATTTTCTTGCGATGTTAAACAAATTCCGAAAATTTTACTGAAAAGTAATTTCATTTCAACGAATTTCAAACTCTAAAATTTCAGAAAAACAACTAAATTTTACACTTGGACTTGTTTTATCTTATAAATTTTGTATTACGTAATTATTACTACAGTGGAACTAATTGGAACCGATGCAACTCGGACTAACAAATCGTTCGGATTACAGAGCATATTACTATTTTCACATGTACTGTACATAACAGCTGCTAGAATGTGACTAAAATAGATCATAAGTGTTACAAATAAGAGAGAAATTCTTTGCAGTTTGAAAAATATTGATCCTTTTTTTAATGGTATATATAGGATTTAAATAGTAGTACAGTATAAAAAAGGTATATCAATAAACATGCAATATAGCATTGTACTATACTACTGTGCATAATGTGCTAATTAGTCAAGGTTTTAAAGTTAAAAAAAGTCACTTATTTTCTTCTGATTTAATGATGCAGTGCATTTGTTGGTTCTCTTGTGTACTTTCACCGCAGAAAGTGGAGGATTACTCATGTGATCGTGTTATCGGAAGAAATGGGATGTCAGCACGTGTGGGATGTGATGCAATAAGTTTCTTCCGTTCGGAAGGCACTAAAAAAAGTGCTTAAAGTGAGCAGAGTTTAGCTATGCGGAATAACAATGCATAGATGGTTTTAAATATATTTTTATAGTATTCCAAGATGTTTTCTCTAGTGTATCGTTTTCGCCGGCGCGTGTAGAGAATAAGGAAGTTTGTTGATTTAGTTCCCGCGCGTGGGGTTTGGGTTAGTGGACGTCCGGATTACGGGGGTTAGGATTAAAGAGGTTCTACTATATTATTATTTTCAGTATTATTATTGTTTAATTATATTACTATTATTGTTGTTGTTGTCGTTAACATTTCTTTTTCGCTCTCAAAGTTGTCAAAGTATAGGTCAAAAAAGATAAAAAAAGAGGTCCTATCGTATTAGAATTCTGGAGAAAACTCAAGGTTTTCCCATGCGAATTTGCGAATATACCCTACTATAAACCTTTGTTTTCTCATATTCAAGAACGTTCGTTCGAACGTTGCAAAATAATACTGCGTGCACACGTTTCGGCAAAGTGGTAAAGAGCGAGGCTACCACCAAAAACATCTTGGTTCGAACCCGGCCACTCTCGCACCTCCTACACACGTGTTTCAAAATTTTAAGCAACAGCTTTTTTGGTCAGAAATATGTGCTGTTTTCACAATATGTGTCGACACAATTGTAAACTTCTTCCTCAGAGTAAAACGTTTTATTTTTGACCAGTTGCTTCCATAAATATTCAAATCTTCTCAAAGTTATTTTTCATTTTTATATTTAATTCTGTAGCATTTTACGTTATTTTATGTAAAACATAGTTTTACGATATAGAATTATACTAGCTTATCCAAACCAAACACACGTGATTGGCATACTTCTCAGCTGATTTTGACACCAAAAGCATGTTTAAGACATCATGTGTACGATATTTACCTCAAACGTGTGTTAGTTGCAAGCCGCGGCAGAATTAAGCAATTGCTTCCCAGGTGTGCAGTCTCTTATAATACGCAATGTCTATATATCCATGTAGCTTTTTCATGGATAGATTTTGGTCAGGTAGAAAGATTTAGAATGCGCCAGGTGGTAATTTAACACAAAGACAGCGTGTGAAAAAGTTTGAATAATATACATTTTAAACCGACTTCACAAAGGAGGAGGTTATACATTTACACCGCATTTTTTTTGTTTTGTTTGTTTGTTTGTCTACCCACACCTTCTCACCGGAGAACCGATTTTCATGGTTCTTTAATTTATCGTTTCCTTTTATTTAATTGATCTAGGATGGTTTCCCATAAGTCCCGTACCTTCGTTTGACCATATTCGATATTTTGAAAAAAAAAAAAAAAAGTTCTGGGCAGAAATGTAGTAATTTTTTTTCCATCCATAACTTTTGACTAAAAGAATCGATTTTGATGATTTTAGCTGTAATCGACAGAGGGTCCTCTAACTCAAATCTCATTATCAATTTGGCTACATTTTTACATAATTCATAAATAAAAACATAACGTTTTTTCTAAAAAAAAATAAAAATATGTATTTTTTTCTTTTAATTGGAAAGGCTTGTATTGATTTTTCTTTGTTAGAAAAATTATTAATAAATATAAAACTCATCGTTAAAAAGAGTTTGTTGCCAATAAGCAGTAATATATGAAAGCAATTATGATAAGAGTTTGACTGAAGGCTTCTCTGAAGCAAAAATCTAACCCAATCAGTTTGTTCGCTCTAGTGACTTTCAAAATCGACTTCAAAAGGGAATTTATCATACAAATGACTAGTTTTTAGTGCCATTTACTCAAAGAAAATTTGCCTTTTGACATGGATTTTTTTAAAAAAGAGTATTTACATTTTAAAAACAGGGTTTACACTAAAAAGGATAAAATTATTTTTGGGGAGAAATAGAACCGGTTTCATATTTAATTTATATTGAGCTAAAAAGGGAAAAATAACTAAATTATTTAAACAACATCCATACGACTTTTAAACATAAATTTTTAAGTCTGTAAAATTATGATAGATTTTGATCCATGATTACTTTTGTAATCATGAATCAATTAAGTATAAATGGCCTAGAGTTTGCAACAGTTTCAATGTGAAGTAACACATGGTGTAATGATAGTTAGACTGTCATAATTTTGTACCGACTTCAAAAATTACCTTAAGAAGTAGTATGAATATTGTTTAAAGAATTAATTAATTTTAAACTTTTTAGCGCAAAATAAATTGAATATGAAGTCGGTTCTTTTTATACAAATTTTTTTTTATACATTCTTGATTTGAAAAGTAAGTTTAATAAATAAAGAAGTGAACCTTTATTAAAGACTATAAAACCGTTATGAAGTAATAATTTAGAGATCAAATTATAAAGTTTTATTTCAGTTACACAAAGTTGGGTACTAATCAGTTTATTTTCTTCTTGTGTTTTAGCATTGCAAGTGTGATCCTGTGATTTAGAATTGCTAGTGTTACCCTGTGATTCAGAAGTGCTAGTGCGGTCCTGTGATTTAGAAGAGTTAGCGCGGTCCTGTGATTTAGAAGTGCTAGTATGGTTCTGTGATTTAGAATTGCTGGAGGATATACTGATAGAAAACATTCTGTAGTTAAGTTTTCTGATCCTTAATCTCGAAAAAAAAAATGAATCAAAGGTTAGAAATATTTAGCAGTTTATGCAAGTGGAGAAGAAGTTATGCCATCAAAAACAGCAACGGTTGCACAAATATAGGCCCGCGCAAGGAAGACGGTAAGTTTGTATAATTATAAAATTTTACATTGTAGTCTTACTCTCTTAAGTGTGTATGGTATACGTATAGGAAAGACTGGGGCACAGTGGAACACACCACCCCCTATCCAATCCTTTATTTCATATGAAGTCTCATAAATGGTAGCATGCTTGTAGTGTCTGACATACTCGACCCTACGCACCACCGAGTCATCCTTCCTGGTCTCGCAGGGGTGGAAGAAGGATGCGAAAGATGCGAAGACGGAGAAGAACCTGAAGGGAGCAGTTGCTGTTAGGCGCTGGCTCTAGAGAAAATATTTCTTAGGATAACTTTGATATGATCATTGTTATGGTTGTGTAAATAGTCCAGGTACAAAGTGTAAAAAGTAACTGTGTAAATAAACCGAGATTTATTGGATAAAATTTAGAGTGCTCTGATCTTGAAGATATCTATTTCACGTAAAAAGTGCCAACGGTGTTGTAGGACGAAGCTCAGAAGCCCCGCGACACGCTACAACGGCTATGGCTGTTTAGTAGGGCTCGACCGATAGCATTATTTGGCCGATGCCGATGGCCGATGGAAAAAATAAAGTCGCTTTAAACCATTAAAACGTGTAAAATGCTTGTCAAGAATGTTATTTTAAACACTCATTTATTTTTATGTTTATAAAAACATAAATGCATTATTCAAGCACCATAAAACTGTAAGGGGGAAGTTTATATAATAATTAAAACTAAAAGAATCACTCGCGATTCTAGTAAAGTAATTAAACTATTTGAAGGTTAAAAAAAATGCTATATCAGAGGATTTTTAATTCATTTTTCTTATATTTGCCAAAAAAACTCAACAACTATTGGATTGGATCTGGTCTAATTCCCTTTCCTTCAACTTTTTCTCTTTTAACACCTGCACTGCAAATGCCAAGTGCAGCTGCCTTTATTTTCTTATTTTTTTTCATAGAGAAGAATGCAGATGTTATAATACAGACTAACAAATAATGTGAGTTTGTATCATTAACGAAATTGTCAACCCCCTCCTCTCAGATTTTTTTTCATAATTCCTCCCCCCCCCCTCCCGTTTTTAAAAGAAAAGTGGGAACGATGAAATGTTTATTTTTCATTATAAACGTTATTTCAACTAAAGATAGCTCTTTTTCTAAAATAAAAATAAATATTAAAAAATTTCGCTCCCAGTAACGCCCCCTTGTTCATAACCAAGAAATACTGAATATTGCTTTAAAAATATAGACGTGAGATTTTTTGTCATTACAAATGAATGCTGGGTCTTAAGAACTAATTTTATTAGGTTTTTTTTCTTGTGAGTTGAAAACTACACAGAAATTCTTGACATGTTCTTCATGAGCACAATGTAAGGTCATCAAACTAGACCAATAGTTTGAGCACCAGTAATTTTCTGTTGATAAATAATCTTCTGAAAACACGTGATCATTTATAAAAATTAAGATGTATTTTGAAATATATATGTGTATATTTATATATACGTTGTCAATTTTTGAAATTAATGAAATTGTAGCATTTTTATTATTAAGGTATTATTCCACACTGTCGCGCGAACTCGTTTTCCAAGAATTAAATTTTTGAAAATGGCAAGTCAATCTTAGACACATAAAATTTCGATCAGTAAACGTCTATACTGAAAAATTGATTCATATTATTTACCAATGTATTCTATGTTGTAAACTAATAATGAAATAACGAGAAATATTCTAAACTGAAAGCAGAGGCAATGAGATTGTTGCACAATAGCAGAAAGACTGTCAACTGTCTAACACGTGGCATCGAAGAAGACAAAACAATGCGCTAAAGAAACGAAGTATACACGGGGAAAATTAAAATATTTATCGTATAAAAAAAGTTAAGATGCATTTTGAAAAAAAAATGCGTTGATCAATATTTGAAAATAAAGAAATTTTAGCATTTTTATTAAGATGTTATTGAATCCTGTCGCGCGAACTCGCATTTTGAGAATTCAATTTTTGAAAATTGCAAGTCGAACTTGGATACATAAAATTTCGATCAATAAACATTTATATTGGAAAATTGTTTCTTATTTTTGATCAATATTTTCTATGTTGTAAACTAAAAATGATATAATAAGAATAACCGCATACTAAAAGCAGATGCAACGAGATTGCTGCACAATTACAGAAAAACTAACACGTGGCATCGAAGAGGCAAAAAAAAAAGAAAAAAAAAAAAAACGCTAAGAGAAAAAAAGTTTTCGCTGGTAAAACTGAAAATTATTATCGTACTTCAATTGAGTTAACTCAATGCTCTGAAATGTAATAACAATTTTGCTTTGGCTAAAAAGCCTTCTTTTTCTGAACTTATTGCTCCGGTTGAAAAAGCTTTCAAATTTAGTGCCTTAACTTCCACTCAAAAAGAGTCGGTTCGGCATCTCATTGCTTCCAATGTTGATTTCAATTCAAAAGTTCCTAATACTGGTTTTACCCATTCTGTGAAACGATGTGTCAATAATTTAGTTTCCAATTCTGATTTGGTCATTACCAAAGCAGACAAGGGTGGTCAGATTGTTGTTCTTAATAAATCATCTTATGTTGAAAAAACTGATGACTTAATTGCTTCTGGTCCTTATTCTGAAATTTATAAATATCCTAGTGACAAAGAGTTAAAAGCTATTTCTTCTGCTGTTAAGTCTGTTCATTCTATTCCTTTGATTGCTAAACGGTCTGTGATTCCTTCTGTTGCTAATTGTGCACGTTTTTATGCTTTACCAAAGGTACACAAGGCAGGTATTCCTTTCAGACCAATTGTTTCCAATATTGGCACTGCTTCATATAAACTTTCCAAGTATTTAGTTTCTGAGTTTTCTCCATTTAGGAGTCAGAATGTTTTCACTGTTAAAAATTCCACCGATTTTGTTAAGAAACTTCATAACTTCGTTCCGAATAATTCAGTTATGGCCTCTTTTGATGTTAATTCTTTGTTTACTAATGTTCCTGCTGATGGCGCTTTGACTTGCCTCAGGAAAAGGCTTTCTGAATTCCATTTTACTTCTGTGGAAATTGAGGAATTAGTTTTCCTTACTCGTGTGTGCTTGCAACAGAGCACTTTTGTATTTAATGGTAAATTCTATGCTATGGTAGATGGCCTGGCTATGGGAAGTCCTCTTAGTCCTATTTTAAGTGATTTCTATATGCATTATTTTGAGGAAAAACTGTTCCAGAAATTGCAATTTCAATTTTATGTTCGTTATGTGGATGATTGTTTTGTCCTAACGGACAGTAACTTGTTAGGTATTGATGATGCTCTTTCTATTATGAACTCCATTGATCCTAATATCCAGTTTTCTTGTGAGAAAGAACTTAATAGTAGCCTCGCGTTTCTTGATGTCTTTATTTCTAAGAGTGAGTCTGGTTTCACTACTTCTGTCTATCGTAAACCTTTCGCTGTTTCTTTACCTCCTCACAGACTGTCGTCTCATCCTCCCAACCAAAAATATTCGGCTTTTAATGCTCTGGTCCATCGTGCTATTAATATTTGCTCTTCTCCTGAGCTTCTCAAGATTGAACTCAACTATCTGAAAGCTGTAGCTGTTGATAGAGGATTTTCTCACTCTTTAATTAATTCTATTCATAACGAACTTTCTAAGAAAACTTCTGGTCCCAATAATGTGGTTCCTTGAAAGAATTTGGTTGTGTTACCATTCTTTCATTCTGTCAGTTTCCGTATTGCTAAAATCCTAAAAAGGTTTCAATTTCAAGTCGTTTTTGCTCCTAGTAACAAACTTTCCTTCTCTTCTCTTAAGGATCCTGTCGATCAACTTAACACTTGGGGTATTTACCAAATTAGTTGCCGTTGCGGCCTTTCTTACATTGGGCAGACAAAACGTGCTCTGAAAATTCGCTTAAATGAGCATAAAGGTTATGTACGAAAGCAAGAGTTAAATAAGTCTAGCATTGCTCAACATTGTTGGAATTCCAACCACTCTTTTGATTTCAATTCTGGTAAAATTATTCAAAAATGTTCTTCCCCTTTAGAGCTTGACTTTTGGGAAGCTTATCATATTAACAGGAGTAGTTCTAATTTGGTTAATGATTCTTCCTCAACTCCTTATTTTTCACAGGTCTGGCATAAATTTCTTTAATTTGTTGTTCTTTCTAGGTTTTCTTGTTGTTTTCCTTTTTTGTGTCCATTTTTCTCCTTCCCTCCCCCTCCTTTACATGTGTACTTTGTTTTGCATTTTGTTTTGGTAGTTTCTGTACTTATTTTTATTTCAATTTTATTCTTTGTATTTTATTTTATTATTTTTGCAATTTTTATGCATGCTGTCGTCTTTTTTGCTTTATTTTTATTGATATTCCTTTTTACTTCCTGTACTTTCAACTGGATTCGTTTGTTGCTCTCTTGTTGGTGTCTTCCTGCTACTTCTACTTCCACTTCACGCTGCCTTTATTCTCATTGGTTTACAGATAATTCTTAGGCTACATAAGCTTTGTTTTTGTTGTTCTGTCTGCTTCATTTGGATGTTTTGCATCTAGAAGCTCCCTGTCGCATTGAAAAAGGGATTCCAAGCAATCCCGAAACATATGTCTGCATTTTATTGCTCATTTGTGCTTTAAATTAACGTGTAATTTTATTATTATTATTATAACTTTGTATTGTTTACAATTTCGGAATAATAAAAAAGATGACAAACTAAAAGCAGATGGTATAATACTATTGCACACAATGACATCTCATGCACTAAGTCAGCGGTTCCCAATCTTTTTTTTTTTTTCGCGTACCACCATTTTTCTTGCGAACCATTTTGCATACCACTGCCTATATAACTTTAATATATATTGATCTTCTATTCCATATAATAGATAGATTTTTTTTTGCCTGCACGCGTACCACATAGAGACTACGGGTACCACAGTTTGGGAACCTCTGCACTAAGTCATCATTCGGACAAAAATGATAGAACCTAGTGTGAAAAACAAATAGCACTCATAAGTCGCCTCTATTACTTTTACTTTAACACATTTTATTTCGCGAGCATTCTGTCCAAAGAAAAATAATTTTAATAATGAATGTTTTCGGGCAGCGATCGCTTAAACTATTTTTCAGAATTTTTTATCAAATGCTTTGTAGAATGACAATACTTTTGTGCTTTTTAAACTTATTTTCTATCTGTTATTATATGGAAATAAAAATCTAGTTGTAGAAAAAAAAAAAGAAAGATAAAGACAGGATGTTTCCTGGAAAGTTTTCCCTGCGAAAAACATCGGCCTTGCATCGGATTTTAGATGTTTTTAAAGGCCGATGGACCGATGTTTTTCTAAAGTTAACATCGGCTGCCGATGCCAATGGCCGATGGCAACTTTGTTGAACAATCGGCGCCGATGCATCGGTCGAGCCTTACTGTTTAGAGCCAAAAATGTCATACGGTAAATGGTACCGTTATCATTACTTAGGTACCTGTGTTGTGCAGATTTTATGTTTTGAGCAGCTGAAAGTAATTTTTCCATCTTGAAGTTTTTAAATTTTATCAGTACTGAACTAATGTCTTTGTAGCGTGTCGCGGACCTTCTGAGCTTCGTCATACGACACAGTTGGTTCTTTTTTTGTGAAATAGAAATCTTCAAACTAGCATCAGAGCAAACTAACTTTCGTCCACAAATCTCTTGTTTAATAAAACATACACTTCATAAAATTTGTGCAATAAGGCTATTTACGCGAGCATAAAATTCTTACACCAAATAAAGTTGTCAGAAAGGATTTCTCTAGAGCCGGCTCTTCACCGCAACTGCTCTTTATGACTCCTCGAGTCCTTCTCTGATCAAAGTTATTCTAAATAAGAAATAATTCCTCTAGAACCAGCTCCTCACAGACACTGCTCTCTACGACTCCTCGAGTCCGTCTCTCTCTTCGCATCTTTCGCATCCGTCCTCAGCCCTTGCGCGAGAGGCCCAGGCTAACCTAACCAGCGTGAACCTAACCGATACCACATCGACCTAACTCGCGGAAAGGATGACTCGAGGGTGCGTAGGGTCGAGTATGCCAGGCACTACAGTCTTCAAGTATTAAGTAGTTTCTCTAGAAAGGTAAAATAATGCGGTTTTTAAGTTACTAGAAAGTATCTGCATATTTATAGTTCATATTTAATTGTAGTGTCATTATTTGTTTCATTTCGACATGGGGCACAGTGGACCAGATTCCAAGTGCCTAAATGTACAAATTAGATTTACTAGCTCATTTATTATGTTTAAATTTCCATGTACACATGTAATACAGCGAGGATTTAATATGAAAGTAGTTGTTGAGAACAGTAAAATTCTGAAAATGGAATAAATATTTGAATAAAATGGAAACATTAAAGTTATTTGCTATGTAATTGCAAAATATGAAAAAAAGAAACAAAGGAATGTTCTACTACGTAGGATAGGTTTTTCAAAACACTGATGAGGATTGTGTTCACATAAGATTTATGTGGCAAAATTAACTCGAAATTTAATTTACATTTTCAGGAATAGCAGTAGATGCATCCATTTTTGCTCTAGGGCCTCACATCGCATTGTAAGATATTGTTATGGCTTTTCTGGTCTATATGTGTTTTCAGGAAATTCATGGATTCCTTTCAATGTTTTATTATTAAATTTTTAAATTCACTGTTTTTAACTTTTTTTTCACTTAACGAAATTTAGTTTCATTGGTTTCTTGTTTATTATGATTTCCCTTAAAGTTTGGTAATCTTATGTAATGAAAATGTTTAAACTAAGTTCCTTAGCTGAAAGCATTATAAAAAGCGTAACTTTATTTTTCTAAAAAAGATAATTCAGATTAATTTTGTATAGGTTGGTTTCCACTGTTGTAAAAAAAGACAGAACGTTACAACGAAGGCTTATAGAATGTCTAATTTTTTTTCAAAGACTTAGCCTCATGGCGTTTTTTCAAAAAATAAAAAAATAATAAATAAAAACTGCAAAAGGGGTAAACTGTGCCTCCTACTGAAATGCATATGACTTACCAAAATGTAGTAATATTAGGCACCATCCTTTGTAGCTAGCGAATTTGTACTAATTTTTAGAAAACACATCATTACAACAGACTTCAAACTAGCGCTATGAAATGCAATTTTTTACGTGCTTTCCAATGGTAAAAAAATTGAAAGAATTCAATAATTATATTCTTCTTCTGTTTTGGTGAAGAGCAATTTTTCGCTATAAAGTGAAAAATCGAACGTAATTTGGAACTTTTTAGCGTTCGAAAACTCCCTCACGTCCATTTCTAGGTGCCAAAATACTACGGTGATAAATTTGGCGAAGATGCGTTGTAAATCTATGGATTTGTATGGGGAACACATTCACGCACACAACCACTTACTGTATCTCATTTATATAGAATGTTAAATTTTCCTTTTTGTTGTAGAAACTAAAGAGCCTTTTTGGAAAAGACGTTACATCATCGCACTTCATGGCTTTGCCATTTATTTCTTTCTGAATGGTCACAGAATCAACATGAGTGTCGCCATAGTAGCTATGGTGGATTATTCAAGTCACGAAAATCAAGCAATTGAACAAATTTCAAATATACCGACAGAACACAGCACGGAGCTCTGGCATGATCAAGTAGAGTAATTTATTTGAAATTATGATTTTATAGCTTTAAAAAAATCTTTAATTAAAATGAAAAAAAGGAATTTTATATATTTCCTGTAAGTTACATGATGATTGCGTGAAAAATAACTCCGGTGTTGAATTTTCAGAAAATTATAGAAAAAAAATAAGAACTAATATGCAACGTTATTAATTAAAATATCACATTCAAACGTTTTCCTCAGAACTTAACTGAATAATCTTAATCCTTAACCTTTTCGCTACGGGGATGGGTAAGAGTTGTCCCTGAGAAAATGCCCGATTGCTGGAATACTATTATTAACTTTTAACATTTAAACTTTAAATATATTTTTGAAACTACTGTACACATTACAATAAGTGATTCATGAATTTAAAGAAGAATATACTAATTTCTAACAGATGGCATCAAGTTTAAGATTGCTGTGATTAAATTAAAACAAGGCGACAATGACAGAGAAGAGTTTGCGTTCTACAATATGCGCCGGATTTTGCAGTTGAAAGCACTGCTAGAACGTAAATAACGCATTTGTGCAGCATTACAAACCAGTGATAGAGTGGTGCTACAAAATGTATGGAACGAACAGGATTACATATTGGACGTATGCCGTGCAACAAGAGGGTCACACATCGAACATTTACAAAGGTTTATCTTTTCAGGTTCCACCATGTTAACTCACCTGTTTGTACTTGTGACCAAACTCAAACACAAAATATTGAATATTTGCTTTTCCATTATCCTCTGTTTGACTTCGAGAGGCATGACCTTTTTAAATTTTTTCTTACAAGTGGACTCCCACGGCCTCCAAGTTTTGACTTTTTGCTCCAACCTGTCTGTTTACCCATTTTTATTAGCTTTAATGAGAAAATCTCTTTTTGAAACGTTTATTGAACTTTTAGATTTATTTATTTTTCCTTTAAATATAATTATTTTCTGATTGTCTGTTAATTTTTTTATGCTTTAACAAAAGATGTTTACCCTAATCTTGACTGATTTATTTTGCCTGTAATTTCATGTGTTATATAATATGTTGTTCTTTGATTTTGTGCACTTTGGGGTAATCTGGTATTATTGAATTTTATCTTTCGTTTGTGTACACGTGTTGCATGGCTTTTGCCCTGGTGCATTTTTGTCTATTGTTTAGTAATTAAAAAAGAAAGAAAGAAACATGGAACATTTGTAGCTGACAAAGACCTTGGTTTATTTATCTTTACATTCATGTATCACATTTTTGTAAGATGTGCAGTAGTTTCGAAAATATGATGTTTTTTAAATCGGTTCCATCACCCTGTACAAAAATGGCAGTAATATGCGCTAAAAGTAGATTAACTTTCTTACGCTTTTCCTGCAGTCAAGGAGTTAATGTTAAGAAATAAAAGG
The DNA here is from genome assembly GCA_038502835.1 of Octonoba sinensis. Lineage (NCBI taxonomy): Eukaryota > Metazoa > Arthropoda > Arachnida > Araneae > Uloboridae > Octonoba > Octonoba sinensis. The sequence goes on along the minus strand of CM076601.1, from coordinate 50,399,154 downwards.
ATAAATTGCGCGTTCGGAGAGATTGCGCACCTGCGGGTTCGGAGGGAATAAGTAGGGTGCGCGAGCACTAAAGCCAAGCATTTGTACAACGGCAATAGTGGAATGTCTACCAAAAGTGCAAGTTGATTGATTTGAAAGTCTGATTAAGCATCGATATTCGATATTGTTTTCACAGGGTAAGTGCTTGTTTTTTTTCATTTTAATTTCTATAGAGAAGCAGTAATTCAAAATATTTTTAATTTAAGGGGATTTTTCGTAAGCTACTACACTGTTAAAAATTTCCGTAAGAAAATAGTAAAATAACCATTTATTTGACTTTTTATTTTACCATATTTAATTACAACAGTTGAATAACCATTAAAAAGTTGGTACTCAAACAGCTGATTGCGAAAAAAATCGTTTATTCTCTGTTTCTACAAAAGAACGTTTAACTAACCGTAATTTACAAGCTTCGTAAGGGAAACGGGCGTCCATCTTGGTTGCGAAACATTACCGGTCGTACGTTGTTGTTAAAATGTGAATAAAGATGTTTTCACTTCAAACCTGCATGTGTATATAAAAAAAGAAAAAAAAAATGGTTTCTTAAGCAGTGGTTATTAAATAGAAACATACACACTAAATCAAAAATTGGAGACATCGGATTCCCGAACTGTTTGCAAAATGCAACCCATATCTTGAGCTGCTGAAGCTTGTTCGTATTTTAATTTTTGCAGCAAATAAAATGATTTTCGTCAATATACAGTAAATTTAGACTAAAGATGGCTTTGGATCCAATCAAAAACTGAAATTTCAATTTTAATGCCGTTTTAAAAATTTAATTTTAAAATTTTTTAAAAAAACTTTCTTCTCCTGTTGAAAAGAAAGATTTATTGATAAATAAACGACCGCTTTGTGTGGTGCAGATGGCCGAATGGATAGAGAGCAAGGCTGGTAAATAATGCAAACTGCAGCCATACTGTCTATAGCATCGAGGCCTTCAGACTACCCCCCAGTAGAAGGGGGTGCGACTGCAGCGCTATCCTCCTCGAACTTCCTACAAACTCTCTGACAAACTGACAACCAGCACCAGCCATAAGGGGCTAGGCCAGAGTTTCTGCCTCTTTTCCGAGGGGACCGAGAAACGGCGCCTTAGTCAGCACGGATCGGAATTTCATTTTTCCCCTTAAAACCAAAACCCCCCGGGTTTTTCCCGGTCACTTTGAGCCCGAAAAGTTAAAGGTTTTTTTCTTCCTTTTAAAAAGAAAAAGAAAATTGTATTTACGGCTAACCCAACTGATTTTTTCCCGGGTAGAAAAATGCTTTCCCAGCCGAATTTCGGTGAATTGATGGCGTTTGTGCCGGCTTTCCCTAATTTTTAAAAAATTTTTAACAGGAATAGAAATAAATTTGGGTGGCCGGGAAAGGGAACCCCCTTTTTTTTAACATCCCTTTTTTGTTGATCAAAAATTACGCAAATTTTCCCCTTTTTTTAAAGCTTTAAAAAGGAAAAATTTAGAAAACCCCATTAATTAAACGCTAAGTTCCAAAAATTTAAAAAAACTTTTCCACTAACAATTTTTTTAATATTTTAAAATTTTTAAAGCAGTTTCGAAAAATATTTCTTTATTTTAAAAACCTGTATCTTTAGCATTAACTTTTTCTAATTTTTTAAGAAAAACAACAACGGACTTTTAAACTTTGGGGTTATTTTTTTAAAAAGAAATTTAAAAAATTCGTAAAATTTTTTGGGTTAAAAAAAAAACTTTCATAAATTTTGGGTAAAGTAATTCGTAACAAATTAATCATAGTTGTGAAATTTTTTCAATAATTGAAAAAGGGGGTTTTGCTCCATTCTTATTAATAAACTATTTTTAAAAACAGGTTTAAGGGACCGCCAAAATTAAAAAAAAAACAAAAAACAACGAATGTTACTCTGCACACATAATGCAACTATGAAATTTAAGGAGCGCTTTTTAAAAAAAGCGAAATTTAAAGGGAGATGCTTCCACAAAAAGTCCAAAAAGCTTAAGCCAGTTTGAATTTTGGACCCTCTCCCACCTCAAAAAAAAATTCTTGTACCCCCTGTCATAAAGGACAACATGTTGTTTGCAAAAGCAAATGTATGGAGTCTTTACCATACACAATTTCCAGGGGGAAATTTGCATTTTGGAACGGGTTGAAAGTTGTACTTACAACAAAAGGGAATTGCGGCGACGAAAAATTGGGTTAAAAAACAAAAAATTGGGAAAAGAAAAAATTTAAATTTAATTTTAAACTTTCTTTATTCAATTAGCCAACTGTTCAGCTCTTAAAATTCACGAATTATATAAATATTTATAAATTTACCTTAAACATTTAAATATATTAAAAAATTGTATCATCTCCCTAAAAGATTTCGGAAAGCATATTTTACTCTTTCTTGAGGAAAACAAAGTATGTTGGGCGTTCCGTATGTAATGACCTTGGGCGGATTTTTAACTTACCTTTTAAGAATATTTAAGCTTGAATTCATACTGTGTTTTAGTTAATTGGTGTGTTACTAATTCATGTTAAATGCAGGAAAATCTCGTTTAAATGAATTTCCAAAGTACATCATGTAATGGTTATTTTGCAATGAGCTGTATTTCTCCCCCCCCCCCCCAAAAAAAAAGAAATCAAGCATCCACTTAATCACTTTATTAATTGTCAGCAGATATAGATGTGATCGGGGATGGGCTGGGCTCGGATATAGGAAAGGGAGCAGTGCCGTTGCTAGCATGGATGCCATCGGAACGAATATTTGTAGTATCACCCCCACCCCCAAAAGGAAACCCTTATGTTGTATAAATTTGCAGCTTATATTATTTTCAATACTGCATCAAAAAAAGAAAAAGAAATTACAATTTATTTATTTGGTGTAATTTTCTGTAAACTGCATTTATTTTCAGTTATGATGCTTTGAAATGGCATTCGCAAAATTGTATAATTCAAGTATGTATTTTACAAAAGCGCTATATCTAATTTTGATCGTCACCCCAATAACCTCCAATAGGGTGTCACCCAGGACGGACGGTATCCTTCCTCTGCTCTCTCGTGATAACGCTACTGGGGGAGGCAATGGGCAATTCCCCCCCCCCCCCAACATTAAGTAATGTGAAACGTTATAGGAATAAAGTACAAACGTCGATTGTTTTAACCAATTGCTACAAATTTTCAGAGATATAGCTAGAATCACCAAAGAAACTGCATTCTAATCAGAAAAATTCTACATCCGCCCCGAATAGGCTTAAAAACTAAGTAGGAAAATTAGAAAATAGTTCAAATCATAAAATCTATGTCAGATACTTTCTATTATTTGCTGGTTAAAAAAATCCTTCTTACAGTAGCGACTTTGGCACAATGTTTAGTGAAAATGAGATCTATCCTAAATCGTTCTACATTTGTTCACTTTCTTGGAGTGTAAAATAGTTGATTTAATTTAGTGTTAGTTTATTAACTTTATTTTATTAACTTTATTTTATTATTCGTAAAGCTTATTAATTTAATTTTATATTATTATTAAAAGTTTATGATTATCTTCTATGTGCTGAATGACAATGGACAGTTGTTCCTCCGATACAATGCTCTTAAATACACAACTTAAATATTCAAATGCATATTCAAAAAAAAAAAAAAAAAAACTGCATATATTTATTGAATTTGAGCTTAATCCATTAGAACTATTAAAACTATAATATCAATCTCATATACGAACACTTACAAATAAATAGTTAATGTTTGCTTAGTTTTATTAATGTAAACAAATGTTATGCTATTCAACTTTTTTCTTATCCAATTGCAATTAATATAGCTAAATATCAGTCATAATCTGTACCCCCCCCCCCCCCAAAAAAAAAAAGAAAAAAAAAAGAAAGAAAGAAACAACGGTTAATGCGCCGCACCGATAACGCAGTTTCCGTTTCCTCAAGTCATTGCATCACTATAAACACTTGCGATTGGTTCCCTTGGTTTAGTGCCTTCCCTCTTCTGACTTCAAGATAATGAACTCGTCCGTCGACTCGACTGGACACGAGAACGCCTCAAATCGGGCGAGGGTAGATTACTCCACGGGTGGTTTGGGGAAAAACCGGTATTCGTTGTCGGCCGACTCGACTATACCAGGGTGGTTGTTCTGGTATAGTCAAGTCGGCCGACAACGAATACCGGTTTTTCCCCAAACCACCCGTGGAGTAATCTACCCTCGCCCGATTTGAGGTGTTCTCGTGTCCAGTCGAGTCGGCGGACGAGTTCATTATCTTGAAGTCAGAGGAGGGAAGGCACTAATCCAAGGGAACCAATCGCAAGTGTTTAAAGTGATGCAATCACTTGAGCAAACGGAAACTGCGCTATCGGTGCGGCGCATTACCCGTTGTTTCTTTCTTTCTTTTTCTTTTCTCTTTTTTTTTTTGGGGGGGGGGGGTAAAGATTATGACTGATATTTAGCTATATTAATTGCAAATGGGTAAGAAAAAAGGTGAATAGGATAACATTTGTTTACATTAATAAAACTAAGCAAATATTAACTATTCATTTGTAAGTGTTCGTATATCAGATTGATATTAGTTTTAATAGTTCTAATGGATTAAGCTTAAATTCAGTAAATATATGTAGTTTTTTATTTTTTTTTTTAGAATATGCATTTGAATATTTAAGTCGTGTATTTAAGAGCATTGTATCGGAGGAACAACTATTCATTGTCATTCAGCCCATAGAAGATAATCATAAACTGTTAATAATAATATAAAATGAAATTAATAAGCTTTAAGAATAATAAAATAAAGTTAATAAACTAACACTAAATTAAACCAACTATTTTACACTCTAAGAAAGTGAACAAATGTAGAACAATTTAGGATACATCTCATTTTCACTAAACATTGTGCCAAAGTCGCTACTGTAAAAAGGATTTTTACAACCAGCAAATAATAGAAAGTATATGACATAGATTTTATGATTTGAATTATTTTCCAATTTTTCTACTTAGTCTTTAAGCCTATTAGTGGCGGATGTAGGATTTTTCTGATCAGAATGCAGTTTCTTTGGTGATTCTAGCTATATCTCTGAAAAGTTTTCGCAATGGGTTAAAACAATTGATGCTTGCACTTTATTCCTATAACGTTTAACATTACTTAATGTTGGGGGGGGGGGGGTTGCCCATTGCCTCCCCCAGTAGCCGTTATCACGAGAGAGCAGAAAATACCGTCCGTTCTGGGTGACATCCTATTAGGGGTTATTGGGGTGACGCTCAAAATTAGATAAAGCGCTTTTGTAAAATACATACTTGAATTATAGAATTTTGCGAATGCCATTTCAAAGCATCATAACTGAAAATAAATGCAGTTTACAGAAAATTACACCAAATAAATAAATTGGAATTTTTTTTTTCTTTTTTTGATGCAGTATTGAAAATAATATAAGCTGCAAATTTATACAACACAAGGGTTTCGTTTTGGGAGTGGGGGTGATACAACAAATATTCGTTCCGATGGCATCCATGCTAGCAACGCCACTAATCCCTTTCCTATATCACAGCCCAGCTCATCCCGATCACATCTATATCTGCTGACAATTAATAAAGTGATGTAAGTGGATGCTTGATTTCTTTTTTGGGAGGGGGGGGGGCGGGGAGAAATAAAGCTCATTGCAAAATAACCATTACATGATGTACTTTGGAAATTCATTTAAACAGATTTTCCTGCATTTAACATGAATTAGTAACACACCAATTATCTAAAACACAATATGAATTCAAGCTTAAATATTCTTACAAGGTAAGCTAAAAAACCGCCCAAGATCATTACATACGGAACTTCCAACATACTTTGTTTTCTTCAAGAAAGAGTAAAACATGCTTTCCGAAATCTTTTCGGGAGATGATACTATTTTTTAATATATTTAAATGTTTAAGGTAAAAGTATAAATATTTATATAATTCGTGAATTTTAAGAGCTGAAGCATGTTGGCTAACTTAATCTATAAGAAATGTTTAAATATGTAAGGATTACTTCTTTAACAACTGTTATAACATATCAACAAATTACTTTTTCTGTAACTACATAGCTTAAACGTTGAAATGCATATTCTGAAAAATTATATATATAGTATAAGACTAATATATTTGCTGTTGCTAAACAACAGTGGAGTACCATTACACAGTGGTGTAGCAAGAATTTGGGTGCCAGAATGACATAGCATACTTGAAATTTAACCAAGCGCACCTTAACTTCCTGTTGAAAGGGGGGGGGGGGGGGGTCGGAGCGGGAAACCTCCTTTTCCTACACTATTGCCATCACAACTATGATATTAATCTTGTATACGAACACTAATCCTTATGAATCGTTTATTTCTGCCCACTTTTATTAATGTAAATTGCTGTTAAATAAGCAAATGTTAGTCCATTCGTTGTTTTTCTTACCCAATTGGAGTTAATATAAGATACAGATAATGAAACAAATATTCTCGAAACTGCTGCTTGAAACAATGTTCAAAATGTTATTAGAAGCAGTATTTTTGAAATTTTGATTGTAGCGTAATAAAAGTTCTCTAAACTTGTTTAAAGTTTTAAAAAAGGAAACATTTGTTAACTGATTACAGCAGGGATGTTAATAGAGTCCTCCCGCAGCAAATTTATTGCTATTCTAATGATTTATTATCCGCAGCGCACAAACGCCAAAACTGCTCGACAGCTCTTAGCTGTCGAGCATTTGCGGCGGAGAAACGAGTTGTCGTGCATAGTTGCGGTCGATTCGATTAGAGGAGAACATCTCAAGTCGGCTCGAGTGACGGAAAAACCGGTTGGCTAGGGAAAAAGCTGAAAAATCTTCCCTTCTCGACTCCCCGCGCCGATTTCTCGTCTACTCGATAAGACCAGAACATGGGCCCAGAACAACCACCCTGGGCTGGCAGAGCTTTGCCGACCTGCTTTACCGACCCGGGGCCATAGTCATGCTACAAAGCAAGCCTTATGTCACCCAGATCGGATGTTGCTATTTTAGTCGCCTCTTACGACACGCATAACTACGTCGGCGCTATTTCTACGCCTGGAAGATCCTACCCCTCGAAATGGTTCAAAAACGGTAAAAATTTCGTTTTGAAACCATTTTTAAATGGTTATAAAACAGTAAACTTTTGTATTTACGGCTTTTTAACCAAGCTGATTGGAAATGGTTAGGTCCCGTAAAAATAAAAAAAGTTCCAAACCGTAAATTTAACGGTGAATTAGATGGACAGACTGCTGCGGGTCATTTAGCCATAATTTCATGATGAAATTTCTAACAGTGTGAGCTAGAAATGCTGCGCAAAGGCTTAAGTAAAAGGCTGCGCAATCTGTGCTACCGAAATGGGATAGTTTGCGCGTCTTGTACTTATTAGAGATCGCGTGTTTCTCCCGTTAGTTTTCATGCTAGGAGAGATTACGCATTATATTATTACCCATAGCTTGTTGGTAATGTAGCATAAATTGCAAAATACATGTGAAATATATGTATCGATTAAATTCGCTGCATTAACGGTGTAAAGGGGGCGTTCTGAATGTTTACTAAAACATAAAATGTAAAATACTTTTGCCCACTCAACACATTTTTAAGACTTGAATATTTTAAAACTTTAAATTGATTTTTGAAGTTATTTCTTTATTTAAATAAATTCACGGATGTCTCTTTAACAGGAATTAATCAAATATTTTGACTATAGTTCTTTATCGAGAGGATAAAGCTCTCGTGACTTTATAATTTGTGTTTTTAAGGGACTGTAGTTCTTGATACAGTAGAAATCGTTGAAAACAAGTTCGTGCAATTTTATTTATTTTGAAGATTTAAATTATAAAGAAACGTTTCGTTACTAAATGTGCTGATAAAGTAATTTGTGAACAAATTAATTTTGCTAGTCGAAAATGTTGCTAATAAATTGATAATGTGCTAGTTTTATACAAACATTCTTATTAATAAACTATTTTTACAAACAGTTTAATACCGTCAAAATTAAAAAGAAAACAAAGAACAACGAATGTTACTGACTACACACATATATTCGAAAGAAGAATTAAGAAAGAAGCAGCTAGAAAAAGAAGCGAACAACTGAAGATAAGATGCTTCCAGAAAAAGTGAAAACCAAAAAACTTGCTGGATAAAAACAAAAAAACAAAGTTTGAATTTTGAGACATCTTCGTCATCAGCCACCTCAGAAGAAAGTCAAGGTACTGCTTCTTTGTGACCATGTCATAAAGGACAACGAGGATGAGTGCACTAAATGTCTGGAACTTTACCAGTAGACAACTTTAACCAGTGACTGGATTAAGTGTACTATTTGTGGCAGACGGTTGCACGAAAGTTGCACTACTTACAACAATAAGTGTATCGATTGCGGACGACGACAATTTCGGTTAACAAACAAAAGACATTGAAAACGTGAAAATGAATAAGATTAATTATAATTTAAACTTTCTTTTCTTCTTTTTAGCCTACTTTCCCGTAAAAGTAAAAAAAAAATAATAATAAAGCATGAAAGAAGGCTTAATGTATCGTGAAAATATCGTTAAAAATCAAGAAAAGTCAAAAATAAGTGAAGTAATTAAATAAAGATTGAAAAATAAAAAAATTGAAAGTAGGGTATTGAGATCGGGAAAAAGTGTGTCTGTCGGTCTGTCGGTCTGTCTGTCTGTCGGTCTGTCTGTCGGTCTGTCTGTCGGTCGGTCTGTCGGTCTGTCTGTCGGTCTGTCTGTCTGTCGGTCTGTCGGTCTGTCCCCCCCTAATAACTTTTGAACGAATTGTCCGATTGGAAAAATTCTTTTTGCATTCGAAAGATCTCGGCGAGGACATCTCATTTCTATTTTTTACTTTTTGATTTGAACAATTTTTTGTTCAATTTTGAACAGTTCAAAAAATTTTAACATTAGCGCCTATGGACAAAATTGAAGCAAATTCTGTAAACTCTGGGCACAAGAGCAAAGTTCCTATTGAAAGCTTATTGAAAGGAGTTCTCGGCGTGAAATATTGATTTGAACAGTTTTTGTTCATTTTTGAACAGTTCAAAAAATTAACACAGAGCTTACGGGGAAATTTCAACCCTATATAAATCCTGATCTAACGGACCGATTTGCTTGGAACAAACTTTATCGGAAAGCTCTTATAACGTAGAACATGTAGAAATAGAAAGTTTATCCAGAACGTACGAGCCTATTTTGCTATGAAATTTTTTGATCGGGATTTTCAAGGATATTTCTCAGTGACTCAATGAGTGAAATAATGAATGAATGAATAAATGAAAGAGTGAAAGAATAAATCAATGAATAAATGAATGAGGAAAAGAATGAATGAATAAATTATTGAATAAATGAAAATATAAATAAATGAGTGAATAAATACATGAATGCGTAAATGAATGAATAAACACTTGAATGAGGTAACGAATGAATGAATAAATGCATGGCTGAATAAATGAAAGAATGAATGAGTGAGTGAATGAATATGTATTATCCGTTGAAAAAGGTATATTTTCAATAATTAGAACTAAAGATAAATAATAAAGAGAGAGAAAGAGATAGCTAGATTATAAATTTGAATTTGGTGTATACGGGAAAGTAGGCTCGTATAGTTCTAGACGGAACTTCTTGTTTTTTCTTTGATTAAAACACTATTTTTTCAGATTCTGTAATTATTGTGTTAAAATATTTATTCCTACTACAATTGTATGTGTTTATAAGAATCCTTACAACAACATAGTTATAGTGTAAACATTATTGCTAACAATTTAATTACAGTTATTATTAATAACAATCTCTATCACCCCTGTAAGGACAGATTGCGCAAATTAGCTTGCTTGGTTTGTTTACAGCTGTTGCATTAAATTAAAGCAAAATAACGAAATAGCAATGGAAATGCATAAAAAACAAATGAAGTTACAGTTATTCATCAATAGTTTAACAAAAAAGTTATACTTCGATTTTTTTAAAATTACTGTTCCAATTGTGCGCAGACTCTCCTAGCTTTACCTTATACTATTTTGTGGAAAATTAGTGTTGTGTCTCTTGTTTGCACTTAACTGCATGAAAACCTACTCTAAGATGTCATTTATAAACAGTAAAGTTTAATAAATCTCCCAGCACTTAAATTGCTCAACTACAATATTCAAATATGAAAAAAACACTTATTGGTTGTTCATTCATTTTCCTTTTTAGCATCCCACGTATAACTGGAGTCCAAAAATTCAAGGCTGCATTTTAGGATCTGGATTCGTTGGATATGTGTTGCTTTTGATAATTGGAGGAAAACTGGCTGAAACATTTGGGCCAAGAGTAATGTTAATCATTGGTACATTCATTTCATCATTTTGCACCGCAGTTACTCCATTTACAGCTGATGTCAGCCCTTATTTTTTGATGTTTGTCCAATGTCTGCGAGGAATGGCACAGGTTAGTTCTGAAAAAAAAATCAATACGTTATTGTGCTTCATGTAAACAGCTCGGATGAATTGACGCAAATGCTAATTCAACTCCTGGTACAGATATTTTAATTAACAACATGTAAATAGATATCCTCTCATGGGGAAGAAAGGAAACCACAAAAATATCTTCTTCGGAAAATAGGAGAATCAGTTTAACTTCAGAATGTTATTTATTTAAAAATATTTTTATCAATTTGAAACGATTACACGAACGATTGATTATTTATTCCACTTGCTTTTTTATATTATTAATTCATTTAATTATTTTGCTGAATTAATTTACTATATTTGTAAGTACTCGTGTTTGCAATTTATTCTTCATGACTATCATGAAGAATAGGCAGCGACAAGCTGGGGCCTGTGCTGTTGAGGGCAGCTTCTGGAGGGCCTCAAATTCCTTATTTACTTTGCTCTTTCAAAAATAAATACAATAAATAAATATAAATACATTTAAAAGTAAAATAAAACAAATAAATAGGTTTTTAAGTAAGTTAAAAAACTAAGAGTACAAATTCTTCGAAAAACAGGTGATGCCATTACTTTGCATTTTGCCCTAAAATTTCAATGGTTTTTAAATAGTTATTGATTTTAAAGAGAAATCCTATATATCTTTATGTTGTAATTGAAAGAGTAATTTTATTAAGTAGGGTGGCTGAGTGCTTTTTTTTTGCCTGTGGGGTAATATTTGTTTAGGCAAGATCAGGTTAGACATGAAAATATTAGACAGCATTGCATAGCTGATCCGTAAACAGTTTAAGCAGCAAACTGTCGGATTCAAAGCGAAATGTTTTCAAAACAATTAGGGGTAAAAGCATAAAACAATCGGTATATCTATAGTCAATCGGTATATTTATAGTGGTAAAGTAGTATTCATAATTTTTGTTGATTGTAAAAGTTACCGCGGTTGAGATACAGTACTAATATAATATCCCGACTGCATGTGCTATAAATCTCGATTTATGTATATACTCTTGATCCATATGCAGGAAGAATAGAACAGAAGTAGACTGAGTTTGAGGACATCTATTGTTGAGTTTTCAGTTCGACAGACAAGTTTGATGCACAAAATTTATATATGGATGTGTTATGATTGTGTCGTCTTGTAATAATGTATTTGTTACATTTCGCGCTTTAAATCACTTTAACTAAATCCAATGGACATTTTAATCATCTGTCGGGCAAGCTTCGATATTTTTTACTGACGGTGCTCCACTACTAATTGATAGGCGCAACAGTTAGTTTTGCCTACGCGATCAAACTTTTTCTACCATTTTATTTTAAGCAAACAATAATTCCAAATTCACATTTCAATTAGATATTTTACTCCGCATCTACATTTTCACCACAATATTTTTTAGAATCAGTTCCGTCCTATTTCAACACAATAAATTTTAACTAGCACAAATTAACGACGAGAACTATTTACCCTATTGGAAAAAAAATCCCGGTATAAAAAAAATATACCGGTTTTTGGAACAACCGGTTCTGGTTTGATAGCGGATCCAGTATTATACCGGATCCAGTACTATACCGGATCCAGTATTATTACCGGATCCACCACCACTCCGGAACCGGTTGTACCAAAAACCGGTGTTCCATTTCCATTATACCGGAACCGGTACTTCATAATCGGGTATAAACTGGTTGCGCATTCGATAAACGCTAAAGACTCACGATGCACACTTGGGGATACATGCATGTAAAATCGGTGAAAACCCCACTACCTCGCCCTGCGTGCAAGCAATCCTAAGGCCTCGGCTAACAGAGGTAGAGTCTGGTGGAGAAAAGTGTATTTTACACTTACAAAAGAAATTTCCGGCATGATACCAGATAAATTAGTACGTTATGGAACACTGATCTACTGTGATACTGGTTCCAATATCCAATATGAAGCTGAAATCAGTATCAAAGTATCAGATATAATTCCACCAAAACCAGCAAGAAACCATAATATAGATTACAAAATTGTAATTCACTCCGAGTCTCGTGTCGTGACCGCGAAAGCGGGGTCTATCCATCCTTTTGATTTTACAAGTTTTTTGCAAGAAGTGTCAGAAAAGTTACCACGGGGATAACTGACTTATTTGCGGCCAAGCGTTCATAGCGACGTTGCTTTTTGATCCTTTGATGTCGGCTCTTTCTATCATTGCGAAACAGAATTAGCCAAGCGTAGGATTGTTCGCCCACTAATAGGGAATGTGAGCTGGACTTAGATCGTCGTGAGACAGGTTAATTTTACCACCCCCAGAGACGCTTGAAAGATCTTGATACGGAAAGGTTGCGACGCGATCCCGGCGTTGCGAGACTTGGGCCTTCGTGCCGGGGAGAAACGGTTTATTCTTCTCTAAAATGCCTACTATTATGAAATCTTTTGGATTCCTCGAAATATGAAATATTAATTTGAAAAATATTCAACCTGCCAGAGCTTTTTTTCCTACGCTACTTAACAGTATGTGCTTCTAAGCACGTCGAGGAGAAGCCAAAAAACGGCGAAGTGTTCAATGCCCAAACCGGCCAAGAAGTGTTGCAGGGTCAGTTGGGGTAATTGTAAACAAGCTTCATAACTACACTTGTGGTGGTTTCTAAAACTTAACTGATGGTGTGTGATGAATTTGCAACATAGGAAAGACACTGAAAGAGTTTTGTACGTTTCGAAACATTTGTGGATGCGTCACCATTGTTTGAAAAAGACACAGTGAAAAACGTTTTTTAACAAAATTTAGTGACTTTACATTTTCGTCTCCAGCTCATCTGCAAGAGCGATGTAAGTGATTTCAACCATTTTTATTTGTCATATGGAATGTTGCTAAACGCATTTAGTTATGAATTTCATCCTCCCTGTTATTTTCCGTGTGCAAATCAGGTGTTTACAATTACCCTATATATTACGTACTCTGGGGTAATTGTAAACACTTAAATGTATCCTATTTCCAATATTCTGGGGGGACAATGAGTATTATATTTTGATGTAAATTACACTTTTGTGTCTATTTTACATAACTCTTGTTATTGTTGCTGATGCCACTTGGAAATCCAGGTCCCTCTTGCAAGGAAACCATGAATTAAGAAAACTAGTACTGATTATATAATGAGCTCCGCTAGAATGAAGTACACTTGGCTCAGAGGGGCTTAATGTCTTTGAACCAGCTCCCAGATGAGATATCGTCACCTAGGTTGGCCCCTCAGCATAAATTATTTCTAACTTGGTTTACATTTGAAGCAACGATGTGTTTTACATGCACAGTTCCCTTTAGCGCACTCGGTCTCAGAATTATTAGCCGCAGCTGGTGGGTCACCCTCCCAAGCGTTGACCACAGCCAGTTGTGCTTCACTTTCGGTGTTCTGTGGGATCTAAGCTTAACCGACTGATCCACTGCGGGACAAATTTTACATAAATTTATCGCATTACTTGATTTTTCGCAAGATATTTCTCGTTAAATGATCTCAGCTGACTCATAACATAACTCAGCGGACTACAGGCGGCCTGTTGAACGCAGATTGAGAGCCATTGCTCCGGAACTTCTTAAGCCTTCAAGCAGACTGTGTATGAAACAATTTACCAATTTGCATCAATCTTATTCGAAAATAAATCACTGTTTACAATTACCCCAGATCTCTGGGGTAATTGTAAACACGAGCTCATTCGCTAACAAATAGTCATAGAGTCAAAAATTTTGTACACATTTACTCACAAGAAGTACAGTAGTGGCTACAATGCTCACAATTTTATCTCTGACTTCATTCAAGAGGTAGGGAAGGATCAAAAGTTAAAACATTGAAAAAGCGTTTACAATTACCCCAACTGACCCTACATAACAATCAAGATTTAGGATTGAATGCTGTTCCATAACCCAGATGATCGGGCACAGTCTTTTTAGATCATCTTATAAAGATAACTCCGCATCTGCATTTCATTTGCATAAAAATTTCAAAGCAAATTTGTACGAATCAACACAGTTAGAAATTTCATCATAAAATTACGGTTAAATAACCGGCATCAGTCTGTCCATCTAATTCACCGTTAAATTTACGGTTTGGAACATTTTTCTATCTTTACGGGACCTAACCATTTCCAATCAGACTGGTTAAAAAGCCGTAAATACAAAAGTTTACGGTTTTATAACCATTGAAAAATGGTTTGAATACAAAATATTGATAGTTTTTGAATCATTTCGGAGGCGTAGAATCTTCGAGACGTAGAAACCGTAAACGAAGTGCTTGGGACTCGAACCCCGAATGCATGGTGTACAAGCCTTGCTCTCTATCCACTCGGCCTCCTTCACCACGTAAAGCGGCCTTAAATTGATCAATAAATCTTCTTTTCCAACAAGTTGTGCGCATTGAAATTATAATTTTACTTTTAAATTGGATCTAAACTCATTTTTGGCCTAAATTTATTGTATATTGACGAAAATCATTTTATCTGCTGCAGAAATTTAAATACAAACAAGCTTCAGCAGCTCAAATTATGGGTTCGCTCATTCGCAAACAGTTCGGGAATCCGATGTCTCCAATTTGATTTACGTGTGTAAGTGCTTCTATTTAGTAACCACGGCTTAAGCCACTTTTTTTCTTCTTTTTTCATATAAACATGCAGATTCAAACTAATAAATCTTTATTCATATTTTAAAACAACGCACGACCGGTAAGGTTTCGCAACCAAGATGGACGCCCGATTCTTATTGAGCGCTTGAAAATTACGGTTATTTAAACGTTCTTTAGGATAAACAGAGAATAAACAATTTTTTTTCGCAATCAGCGGTTTGAGTACCATCTTTTAATGGTTATTCAACTGTTGTAATTAAATATGGTAAAATAACAATCAAATAAATGGTTATTTTACTATTTTCTTACGGAAATTTTTAACAGTGCATAGAGAATTTTTTAGTAGAATTGTTCTTGGTGCAAAATGCAGTTAAAAGGTATCTACATGGCAACGGAACTTTCGTGTTTATCAATTTGTAGGTTGGGCGGGCTTCAATTGCATTGTGTGGCCTTAACTGTATTATCCACACGAGAACTTTTAAAAAACAGTAAATGACTGTATAGCATTTCTCAACGAAAGCCCAGCTGCGAGACTACATACCAACGCTTCCGGTCTGAGAGCTCAGGTTCTATAATTTCAAATTGATCTATGTATTAGCTACGCACTTCTGCTGTTGATTTTTCTCTTGCTGATTTTAAATTGAGATTTTAAAACGATAAAAGAATTTCATTGAGTAAATTCTCAAATGAGACGCCCAACGTATTTACAGTATAATGATTTTATAATCTAGGCATCTCAGATTTTTAATACTTGTTTAATGTATCAATAGTGTCAATAAATGTTATTCAGTACAATCAAAATGATTTTTGAATTATTGATTTGCGTATGTTTTTAATATGATTTTAAATATATTTCTAAAGAAATTTTTCAATAGTTATCGTCTGCCATTCTAACATGAAAATATAAGTTTCAGTATGGTATGAATGCTTGAACACAATGATATTAAATTTTCACAACAGCAATGTACTGGATATTTAAATGAAAATAATTATATTAATCACAATTTACAACATACTAAACATTAAATTACTATCATAGTATCTTTATCATACCATGCGTCTGTAGTTATGACATAAAAAAATAATTTTGCCTGCATTTGACAGGGTCTACTAAATAATATTATCAAGCATTACAAAGGCCATAAAACATGTCTTCGCATTGTAGGTCGCAACTAAACCTATCCATTGTTTGCTTCGGTAACAAAGGGTAGTTTTCAAACCCGATTTTGCGTTTCAAAATTATTTAATGCGAAACCATTCGCAGAGTGTTACCAAATTCCAACGAATGGGAGGCAGAGCTAACAGAACATGAGGAATACAGTACACAAACATATTGTGGTTTGTCTTGAAAATGTCTCGACATTTTCTGGAGTTATATTCTACAGTTTAAGGAAACCCTTTTTATTATTACCCGTCGGAAGCAGCAGCCCCATCTGCTTTCAGCTATTGTAAATAGTTTCGAAAAATAATTTTAATATAAAAATATATATTAAAATTATTACTATTTTCAATGGATGCTTTTTTATTACACACTTCTATCTCAAATAGTTTAAAAGTTATTTCATTTTGAACTCACAGCACAAGCACAGACTATTTCGTAGTACTTATTCCTTCTTTTCCTTTACAACCAAGTTCAATTTTAGGGCTGTATGTTCCCATCAATGACAGTCCTATCCGCAAACTGGTTTCCCAGGAATGAACGTGGACTTCTATCGGGACTCGCCCTCTCTGGATACATTCTTGCACTGTTACTGGTAGGAATTTTGTCAAGTATAATGTGCGATAGCATGGCAGTAGGAGGTTGGCCTTCAGTCTTTTACTTCTTTGGTAAGTAAATTCATGAAATAATAACAGATAAGTGTGTGCTTATTTAAAAATGTTTCACAAGCTTATGTTCAATTTTAAACAGATATGTAGTGTCTGAGATCTATTCCTCTCTTTAAATTCCAGGTTCCTTCTTCTTCGCCAAATAGTTAATGAAGTAGCAAAAAAACTCACACTTTTGGGAAGAGTTAAATTTGTCACATTTCCTAAAAAGCGCACAATGTTTTATTTGAGGACGAACTGAAGCAGTTATTTCTACACGAAATTAAAGTTTAAACGTAAGATCTAGACACACGGCAGTGTGTCCGCCAAGTTCAGAAAGCCATCCAAATTAAGAAACGGTGACACCGGCCAATGTGTATATTTACACGAACCATTTCGAGCTGCTTTAGACTCCGTCATTACCCAAAAAATATTGGACCTACATACTTGAAATTTTGAACGTCTAATAGAGCTCCCCTTAACCCCTAGAATATCAAATTTCATTGATGTAACTTTTATGGTTATGGAATTAAGGTCTGAAAAGTCATTTTTATCACTCACTCACTCATCAAATACCTAACCCTCTTCTAGGGGACTTAGAAACTTGAAACTTGGTATCAAGGTAGACAGTTTGGCATATATAGAGGAACAAACCGAAACTTCAAAACATTACATTATCTTCGAAGTTACTAGCATACTCATAAGTAGCATCATACCTAACGACTTCAAACGGCAGCCATATTTGTCTGCCATTAACATAAACAATACTCTCTCGCGCTTGAAGGAAAATAATTGATGCATTGAAATTCACTTTCCGCTGTAATTTTTCGCCTTAAGGCTAAACTCAAGCCGAGAACAAAGAATCCAGTGTCGTAGTTATACAGAACTTTTCAACGTTTTAAATAAAATATTATATAAGTAAAGATGGATTTACAGACTTATTACAGAGAAATGTAAACTAACGAAAAAAAGTTCAGCTTAGTTTAATTTAGTATAACTTATTATCAATATAAAAACACACATTTTAACTTTTCAAAAATTAATGATTTCCCAACAAAACATAAATGTGAAAAAAGGGCCAAGTTCGATAGAAAAAAAAACACCTTCGGAGGAGTCGGTGTCAGCGATAAAAGAATTGATGTCTAACGGGTGCCAAGTTCCATAGATCCTTTGATCATGGCTGTAAGAGTGTACAATAATCCTTAATTTATTTAAAAATATTTTTTTATCGTATTCCTAGCTTGGCAAGTTTTAATTAAGATAACTTACGTTCAAGAAGACTATAAGAAGACAATTAGAAATTAACAACGTATAATAGCTTGCCACATGATTTTACTAACTATTAAAAATTGCTAATTGAAAGAGTTATATTTTTTGAATGTAATTTACCTTAACTAACACTTGCCGAGTTAGGAATCCTATAAAAAAAATGTTTTTAAATAAATTAATGAGCATTGTACACTCTTACAGCCATGATCAAAGGATCTGCTATAAAACTTGGCACCCGTTAGATATCAATTCTTTTATCGCTGACACCGACTACTCCGAAGGTTGTTTTTGTTCTATCGAACTTGGCCCTTTTTTCACATTTATGTTTTGTTGGGATTCGTCTTCTCATGATCCATATTATATAATTTGAAATAAAACATAAGAAAAGTTACATATAAGTAGTAAAAAATCAAGCTTATCTCTTTTTCTTGTCTCTGAAGGGACCAGGGGTGTGAAATTCGAAGTATAATGGAAATATAAGTTAAAATAAGATAAATCTGCCCACTTGGTAATCAACTTCTGAATTATTGCGGTTCAATTCGAAAACTCAATGCGGGTTTCTACCCAACGTGGTTCTTTACCTTTACCCGCAGCTACCCTAAGGTTCAGCAAATTGATTTTAGCAACTAGAATTCTAGAAATCATTTTTTTTTTCTGATGAATTGATTACTGTGGAGTAAATTCATAACAACAATAATAGCAGTATTTTGAACTTTTGTTCCATAACAAAATCTTGAAGAAAAAGCAACGTGTAATAGGAATTGTCATTTGAATTGTACTACATAATTTCGTCTCAAAGTTTCTTTTGACGGGAAATTGCAAATTATGGAGGAGATATAAGTATTTTATTTCAAATTTACTTGGTGTTTTTAGGAGGACTTGGAATCTTTGTTTCAATACTTCAGATGCTTTCTCTGAAGAACATGCCTAAAGACGATCCAAAAATATCCAGCGCAGAATTGAAATATATTTTAGCAAATCAGGAGAATAAATTAACAAACAAGGTAATAAAAATTTGTTTTGATTTTTTGAAAACAGGCTGACTGCAGTCAAATACCTTTTCTGTGACGGACAGCATAATTATGACTGATTTCGGACAAAATTATTCGTCGTATAGATGATAAAATTTTGTCATTGCGAATTGAAGAGAATAAAGTAAATTATATTTCCACAAATTTTACCAATGTCATTATTTTTTTCAGTTCTGTAAGCATCCAAATGCATAAATTGTTATTACATTGCTAGTTTTGATTTCATAAATTATTCCTCAAGAAAAACTTGCTAGTTGTGATTTCATGGTGTAACTTCGTTTAATAATAATTTAACAACATGAACTGTGCTGAATTATTACAAATACAATCTTATTCTCTTTTTGATAGAGACCAGCTGTACCGTGGCGGAAAATGCTATCTTCTATGCCAACATATGCCTTGTTTCTTGGCACCTTTGGCAAATATTGGCTTGGGGTTCATTTCGTTTCAGTTCATCCAACATTTTTGGCGACCATTCTTCACTATCCAATGACTGAGGTAAATATTTGTTTGTTGAAAACGTCTCTCGGCAATAAATTTGCAAAAAAAATGTTACCTTTTCCGAAGTAAAACATGGAGTAAGGAGGACATAATTTTTAGCAGAAGGGAATTATGAAACCTATGTAAGCTGACTTCTACGTAGTACCCTTAGTGTAGTTTTCATGTGGTGCTTCCCTTATAGAGTGCAGAATGTAAAGTTACAAAGCTGCATGTAGCTCTCAAAGTACAGTAGTAAAAACATGGTTGAAGCGGGGGATAGCAAAAAATGGGAGATATATTATGCACTTTAAAACACAGAGAGGAGGTGTAATGATTTATTACATTTTAGTATAGTTGCTTTGATATTTACATACCAGTTATCTTCCAGGCTTTCATCTAAGTGTTAAGTTCCCACTTTTTCACTCCTTGCAAGGCTGACCAACTGAACTTGAGATTAGCCAATAGCCGCACTTGATTTCATCGGACCCGTACGCGGAGTTGCCAAAAACACCCCACCCTCCCTCCTTCTTTGGGAAAGTGTCGCTTTTGTACGGGGAGATAAGGATTGAACGAAAAAAATCACTCGAATATCGCAACACTTGTATCTTCCATATAACTAGCGCTCTAAAAGTTATTTTCGTTTGTTGTATTTTGAAAATATGGGCCAGGTAAAGCGAAGACCGGTTAATCCGGAGCCTGTTAAAAAAGGTTCTACTGTATTATTAACTGTCTTCAAAATTATGTTACGATGATCCTATTTGCGGATTCTTTGAGGTTACCTCAAACTAAAAATTATGCAGCATTTAATTATGGTCGCTGGTCAGGTCAGTGCCAAAACATAAAGGAAATTTTAACTCATAGTAAGTTTTTAAAAATCGGTGAGAGAAAGTGACATTGGTTATTAGGAACGAATAAATTTTCAAAAAATTACGAAATCCGAAGTGAAATCAGCAAGCGTAATCCCATTTGATCACAAATGAGGTAGAATAATTCCTATTGTTTCTGGGTGGAACATGGGAAAAAGTCGTTTCAATTCGACGCGCTGAAGAAATTTGATTACCTTAGAACATGAAGAACGGTATTGGATAGATTTTTATATTGAATAACAGTTGAAATATAATTTTCTTGATTAAAAAAGAGTGACAAAAAAGATAGAGATACTTTCCTTTAACGAAGGCCATGCCTGCTCGGCGCCATAGGGCGAATTCAAACTGAGCACTTTTTTAGGGTTGAAAAAAACCCGGGTTTTTCCGAACAACCCAATCTAATGGGTTTTCGGCTTTTATTGGTTTTTTTTTTTTTATATAGAGCGCCTTTTTATTCGGCGGCCAAGAGCCTTCTGACAGGGTGCCGCCCAACCTTGCACATATGGACGGCACGGGCCTGCTTTATCGCGGGCCCCTTTTGTTACCAAGAGACAAGCAACATAACTCATATTCTTCCACCATTGTTTGTCACCAAGAATAAGAATGCGAGTATTACGCTTCGTGATTTTCATCTTTGGCTTGGCAATGCAATATTGTAATTCTTAGCTTTCAGCGCTTATTTTGTATTGGAACCTCGCTAACGGACGAGTACTGATAACTTCGTTCTTAGTGTTTCTATAATTTGAATCTTTTCTCTTTTTTAGTGCGCACTATTTGCTTATGCATGAAATGTAATAAATATTTCAGCTCTGTTTGTATTTATACGTTTTGGTTAGTATATTGATTTAAATACGTTAAGGGAAAACAAAGGACTCTGCAGCAGCGGAATCCGGAGTTGCTGTGAATAGCAACTGTGAAGGCGCGTGAAAACGGAGTGTGTCGCAATCTATACTTCTTTTGGCGACCCATTGTTCCTCCTTCAATTCTTTAAAAATTCAGTTTATCTGAATTTTTTTTTGAAATTTCTGTACATAAATTTAACAAGAAGTTCCCTCATGGCTAAACGAGCCTATTTTCTCACCTACCATCACCTATTTAGTAGCACAAATTATAAATATATATATATATATCCACGGTTTACAATAAGCCTAAATTGTGTAATTTAAACCCAAATAAAGTCCATTATATTGAGTTGCAAGTCATTATATTTCAGTAATTTCTAACTATCAATGTTTTTATGAGGATAATTTTGAAATGAAGCGCAATTTTTTTATTTAAAAAGTTAAATTGTTGCAAAAATTTCGTTTACTATTGAGTTCTACTACTGAATAGGAAAATAAATTAGAGTTCGCCCAACGGGGCGTTATTCGACCGTTATTCAATAAATTTTTCAACCTCGAATGTTTAAACAACTTTTAGATCTTTTAGTTTTTTGTTTAGCAACAGTTTGTTTTGTTTAAGTATTTCAACTAACGATAATCTTTTCTAAGTGCTCATGATTGACTACTGAGTTAGTTATTTAATGCATTTTCGACACATATCTATATAAATAAAACCGAAAGTTTGTGTGTGTGTGGGCTGTCTGTCTGTCTGTCGATCGCCTCCTGGCGAGATGGGACGGTCCAGAAGTTCGAAATTTTGGTTACAGGTACCTTGGATCAGGTCCTCGTGCACCTCGAAGTGTTTTTCCTAAAATTCGAATTTGTTCTTTTTTAATTTCCCAAATTTTTAAACAAAACTGTTGATTTTGGGTTTATCTTATCAAAGAAACATCTCACGTTTTCGATTTTTGCAGCGTATGAATGCCCCTAAAAACTGCACAAAATGATTTCTTTCTAAAGTTCGTAGAACAAATAGAACACGCGCAATATTCATTTAAAGTAGTTTTCGAACTTTAAAGCAAGGCTTACCTCTGAATTTATCTGCTCAATTTGCGTGTTTTCGCAAAAATAAATATTACTTTTGTCGCCAACTAGATGATTTCTGAAAACGTAAGATTGAAAAAATGTTATTTTATCTTTATTTATGCCGTTTTATGAGCGAAACACATTCTAAAAATTCATTTTATTTTTATACATATTTTGGGGAACTGCAGACGAGTTTTAATTACTTTACCTTGAGGTTGATTCTCCTTCCTTTTTCGGCGATTTAATAGTATAGTACCAGTTCAACAATTGCATGAAACATTATTTCTTATGGTAGAGTGTCCGTTTTATCAACGAAACAAATTCTAACAAGAAGTTCCGTCTAGAACTATACGAGCCTACTTTCCCGTATACACCAAATTCAAATTTATAATCTAGCTATCTCTTTCTCTCTCTTTCTTATTTATCTTTAGTTCTAATTATTGAAAATATACCTTTTTCAACGGATAATACATATTCATTCACTCACTCATTCATTCTTTCATTTATTCAGCCATGCATTTATTCATACATTAGTTACCTCATTCAAGTGTTTATTCATTCATTTACGCATTCATGTATTTAATCACTCATTTATTTATATTTTCATTTATTCAATAATTTATTCATTCATTCTTTTCCTCATTCATTTATTCATTGATTTATTCTTTCACTCTTTCATTTATTCATTCATTCATTCTTTCACTCATTGAGTCACTGAGAAATATCCTTGAAAATCCCGATCAAAAAATTTCATAGCAAAATAGGCT
This sequence comes from Octonoba sinensis, assembly GCA_038502835.1. Taxonomy (NCBI): domain Eukaryota; kingdom Metazoa; phylum Arthropoda; class Arachnida; order Araneae; family Uloboridae; genus Octonoba; species Octonoba sinensis. The sequence continues at coordinate 50,376,046 of CM076601.1, read as the reverse complement.
CTTAAGTTCTGGATAAACTTTCTATTTCTACATGTTATACGTCATAAGAGCTTTCCGATAAAGTTTGTTCCAAGCAAATCGGTCCGTTAGATCAGGATTTATATAGGGTTGAAATTTCCCCGTAAGCTCTGTGTTAATTTTTTGAACTGTTCAAAAATAAACAAAAACTGTTCAAATCAATATTTCACGCCGAGAACTCCTTTCAAAAAGCTTGCAATAGGAACTTGGCTCTTGTGCCCAGAGTTTACAGAATTTGCTTCAATTTTGTCCATAGACGCTAATGTTAAAATTTTTTGAACTGTTCAAAATTGAACAAAAAATTGTCCAAATCTAAAAGTAAAATATAGAAATGAGATGTCCTCGCCGAGATCTTTCGAATGCAAAAAGAATTTTTTGAATCGGACAATTCGTTCAAAAGTTATTAGGGGGGGACAGACCGACAGACCGACAGACCGACAGACAGACCGACAGACAGACAGACCGACAGACCGACAGACACACTTTTTCCCCCATCTCAATACCCTACTTTCAAATTTTTTATTTTTCAATCTTTATTTAATTACTTCACTTATTTTTGACTTTACTTGATTTTTAACGATATTTTCACGATACATTAAGCCTTCTTTCATGCTTTATTATTATTTTTTTTTTACTTTTACGGGAAAGTAGGCTAAAAATTCATTTCACTTATATGGATATTTTGTGGATTATTAACTGCATGCGATTTTTAATGTTGATACTTCTTTCTTTTTTGACGATTTAATATTTATTTCTTCGATGAGGAATAGGTTGGAAGGTCTTCGATATCGTTTATTTTTGAAAATTTCGCCAGGTGGTAATAACATTTTACTCTCCCATCTTCCAGTTAATTGTTCTCAATATATTATTTTGCGTTTCGTAACTTTTACAAACCGCGCCCAATAATCCTTATCAGTACTATTGTTTTCATTTAATTCAATACATGATTTACACCATAGGATCATGTCGTATTTGCGAAATGCTACCATTATTTTAGTGCAATTTGGCGATTATTGATTCCATATTTTACACAAGTGATTTATTTTCTAACATTTATTTAATTTTTGTACTGTCTTTTTGGCGCCATTTGGGCAGAATTTAGTTATTTTTTCTATCAACTTAAGTTTTACACGTCAGAATTGGTTCAGCATTACACATTTTCCAATTTAAATGTGCATTTGCCTTTGGAAATAATGCTTTCTTTTCTTTCGTTTTTATCCGAATTTTATGAAAGTGCTATTCAATTGAATTTTCATTAAATGTTTTGACGATTTTGCAAGCGGGATTTTTAGGAATTTTGATGGGGAATTTAAAATGGACCGGTGGGTATTTTAGGAACAGTAGCTCTTGAAGGTCAGTACTCTATTTTTAACCGACATCACAAAGGAAGGAGGTTATATATTCGTATTGTATGTATGTCGTTTTTTTTTTTTTGTTTGTTTGTTTGTCCACTTATAACTTCGCGCCGGAGGAACCGATTTTCATGATTTTTTTTTCAATCGATCAGGGGTGGTTTCCCATAGGTCCCGTACTTTCGTTTGACCATATTCGATAATTAGAACAAAAGTAATGGGCAGAAATGTGGTATTTTTTTTGTCTTTTCATCCATAACTTTTGACTAAATGAATTGATTGTGATATTTCTCTTTACCCCGACGACTCCCAACAACTCTCTACGACTCGAAATAAGACATCTTCGATTCACGAACACAACACATTTATTATGTACAATACTATTTACACAGGAACATATAACTAAAGACACAACAGATCGTTGCCTCCGCTCTTCTCAAGAGCATCTCACCAACTCTCTCTTTTTCATCCGTTCCCCGAGTCGCCCCCTGCGACGATGCTCTGACGTCATACGCCCCCTACTCTGACGTCACATTGATTTTGATGATTTTTTCTTTAATCGATAGAGCGTCGTTTAACTCAAATATTGCAAATCAATTTGCCTAGATTTGTTTAAAAAAAAAACGTTACGAGTGAAAAAAAAGTATTTTTTATTTTAATTGGAAAGGCTTGGCTTGATTTTTCTTTGTTGGGAAATCTATTAATAAATATAAAAGCAGTGTTAAAAACATGTTTGTTGTCATGGGCTATAATATTAAAAGAAATTACAGCAAGAGTTTGCCTGAGGGCTTCTCTGTGGCAAAAATTAATCCAATCAGTTTGTTTGCTAAAATAGGCTTCAAAAGGGAATTTATCATGCAAATGATTAGTTTTTAGTGCCATTAATTTAAAGAAGTTTGGCCCTTTGATATGGATTTTTTAAAAAATAGAGTATTTATATACAAAATGTATTTACACTAAAAAGAATAAATAAAATATTTTTTATAAAAAAACAAAACCGACTTCAAATTAAAAATTACGCTAAAAAGTAAAAAATAAATTCATTCTTTAAACAACATCGATGTGACTTTTAAACATAGTTTTGGAAGTCGGTGCAAAATTATAGGTCTAATTATTATTATACCATTTGCTTCTTCATATTGGAACTATTGCTAATTCTGCGGGAATATATATATTTGTAATTAATTCGTGATTACAAAATATTTTATCTATCCTAATTTTGCACCGACTTCTAAAACTGTTTAAAAGTCACATCGATGTTGTTTAAAGAATGAATTTATTTTTTACTTTTTAGCGCAATTTTTAATTTGAAGTCGGTTCTGTTTTTTTATAAAAATTATTTTATTAGTCACTAACGTCTTCATTCTAATGGATATTTTTTAGGACTAATGTTATTATTCTTTTAGGGATGTTTAGGAATAGTTGTCTTTATTGAAATGGGGGCTTTAAAGAATGTTTTCTTTATTGTAGCAGAAATATTCAGAGAGAGTTGTTCTTGATCTGATGAACATTTTGAAAGAGAGTACTGCTCTTTTTCTGATGGGAAATTTTAGATGTATTGTGGTCGATATTTGAATTGCGCTATTTACGGGCTCTTGACATCATTTTGGCAAAATTATCCCGCTGCATAGTTAGTTTCTCTTACTCTAATTACAGTTTCTATGAACTTTTGTTGGCATTTTAATGTGGATTTTTATGGACTTATTTTTGGTCTAAAAGGAATTTAATCGTGGTTTTTTGTGAATTTTACTGAAAAATAGGATTTTTATGGACTGTTGCCCATCTCCTACTAGGATTTTTTAAGAAAGTTTTCCCCTATACATTTACTACAGAATTTTGGACATGCGTCACTTGGACTGCGAATGATGCAATTTTATCCCGCGCAACGCCGCGCATGTCAGCTAGTCTTTACTAATATTATAAAGCTGTAGAGTTTGTTTGCTAGAACGCGCTAATCTCAGGAACTACTGGTCCGATTTGAAAAATTCTTTCAGTGTCAGATAGCCCATTTATCGAGAAGGCTATAGGCTATATATCATCACGCTTCGACCAATTGGAGCGCAGTTCCGAAAATTGCATAAAATAGCCCTTTTCTATCGAAAGAAATTATCGCATCCTTTCGAGCTTGATACCATTGAAAAAACTGTAAAAAGCTATTTTAGAAAGAGTTTTGTCCTTCGTCCTAAAATTGGAAGCTGCTAAATTAACTACAAAAGAAGTTATAAGCGTTTTTCTCTGCAGTTTGAAATTATTTTTTCACGGTAACTAACTTTAAATTTATTTGACCCAGATGATGACCGTTTTATTTTATTTGCATCGTTTCACCAATTGTTACAGTTGCCGTGTGAACAAACAAATCAATGCAGTTGCCATTGTTAAACAAATCAAATAAATAAATAAATAATAATAATAATCAACGTTTCTGGCATTTTGATGAGGTATCGCTGTATTTTGCAAAATATGATTTAAGATAGACCGTGCAACGCCTTGCGTCGCAGCTAGTCAGTAATATTATTCTCATTTAATTAAATGCGTGATTTATACTATAGGATTATGGAGTATTTGCGAAATGCTTGGCGATCTTCTGCTTCATTTTAACTTTATTGCGTAGCGATTATTGATTTCATATTTTACAGAAGTGATTTATTTTCTAACATTTATTTAATTTTTGTACCGTCTATTTGGCGCAATTTGGGCAGAATTTAGTTATATCTTTCTATCAACCTAAATTTCACACGTCAGAAGTGGTTCAGTACTAAACATTTTCTAATTTAGATGTGCATTTGCCTTTGGAAATAATGCTTTCCTTTCTTTCGTTTTTATCCGAATTTTATAAAAGCGCTATTCAATTGAATTTTCAAGAAATGTTTTGACGATTTTGCAAGCGGGATTCTTAGGAACGGGTGTCCTTATTTTGATGGGGAATTTAAGATGGACTGCTGGGTAATTTTAGGAACAGTAGCTCTTGAAGGTCAGTATTCTATTTTTAGTCACTGACGTCTTTATTCTAATGGATCTTTTTTGGAACTAATGTCATTATTCTATTAGGGAATGCTTAGGAATAGTTGTCTTTATTGAAATAGGGGGGCTTTAAAGAATATTTTCTTTATTATAGCAGAAATATTTCGGGAGAATTGTTCTTGATCTGATGGACATTTTAAAGGAGAATACTGCTCTTTTTCTGATGGGAAATTTTAGATGTATTGCGGTCAATATTTTAATTGCGATTTTTACTAGCTCTTGATATCATTTTGGCACAATTATCCCGCTGCATATGTGCGTTTTAGTCAGTTTCCCTTACTCTAATGGCAATTTCTATTTGTTGGTATTTTAATGTGGATTTTTATGGACTTATTTTTGATCTAAAAGGAATTTTTCTATGCTGTTCGTTTTAATGCAATCGCTTTTAATGAATTTTACTGTCTAAGTAGGATTTTTATGGACTGTTGCCCATCTCCTACTTGGATTTTTTAAGGAAATTTTTCCCTATACATTTACAACAGAATTTTGGACATGCGTCACTTGGCCTGCGAATGATGCAATTTTATCCCGCGCAACGCCGGGCATGTCAGCTAGTTAAAAATAAATTTTATCCTTCCACACTCCTTCTCCTGTTTAGAAAATATAAATAAAAAAAATTCATGCCACCCTATTACTCTTGAGTAAATTAAAAACACAAACACCCACTTTCGATTTAATCTACAGTTCAAAGCGCCAATGTAAGTCAACAAAGTTGCGAAACGTTGATTCGAAGCAAAATAACGCGTCACTGCACTTATTATATTAGTCATTGTTAACTTCAAATTATATTTTATTTTGCTTAACATTGTACTGCACAAACAAGCTGACTGACTTATATATAATTTTTGGAAATAGATTAACTGACACCTTAAGATTTGTATTATTTTGCTTTGACATTCATTTAATTGATTACATTTTTTCTTTTGCTTTATTCTTGACATTTCTTCTTCTTTGAATAATATATAGTAAAAAAATTATTGAGTATTGTACAAATATTGTAGATTGCAGATGTAAGGATTAATATGAAAGTATGACGAAAAAAAAGTTCTAAAATACCGGTTCGAATCTACGTCAAAAGTAGGAGAAAAAAATAACCAAAAGTTCCAAGTTTTTTTATTAATAACACTAAAACTCATCAATAGCTAGTAAATAAAAGGAAAAGTAAGAAAATATGGCGATAAGCAGAGGAGAAAATGATACTTTCTGTCTGCTTTTCTTAGCGAACACTTTCCGCGAATTTGCACATGCGTCAGGTCTGCTTCTACTTCATCGAAATAGGGGTGAGAAGATGAATAAAGATTCGGAACTGCTTAGTTTTTATGAAGAATAATAAAACTCTTTGCGTTTTTTTCTTCTTTTTTTTGTGTTAAAGATTCAAATAGGAAATAAAATATATCATCATCGGGGGAAAAACAAAAAATGAGAGCGTAAAATAAAATTCCGAAAAGTGCCATCTCAGCGTATATTTTGGTCCCCTTTGCCGAATAGAATCTCCCCGACGGACAGACTCGGATTTCGTAAATGAACAGTAATTGTTTTGTCTTTGTCTACTTATATATGGATGTATAACTAGTCAAAAACAAAAAAAAAAAGCAATTTTTATACAAAGCTCAAAAAAAAAAATTTTTTTTAAGCATAATCCTAAAAAAACTTACAATCGTTTTATTCCATAGAAAGATTGTAGTAAAAATAATTTCATGTTATTTTAAAGCACAAATGAGCATTAAAATGCAGACATATGTTTCGGGATTGATCGTGAATTGAGAAATTAGTTTTTCTTACTCGTGTGTGCTTGCAACAGAGCACTTTTGTATTTAGTGGTAAATTCTGTGCATGGAAGATGGTTTGGGTATGGGAAGTCCTCTTAGTCCTATTTTAAGTGATTTCTATATGCATTATTTTGAGGAAAAACTACTCCCGAAATTGCAATTTCAATTTTATGTTCGTTATGTGGATGATTGTTTTCTCTTAACGGACAGTAACTTGTTGGGTATTGATGATGCTCTTTCTATTATGAACTCCTTTGATCCTAATATCCAGTTTTCTTGTGAGAAAGAACTTAATAGTAGCCTCGCGTTTCTTGATGTTTTGATTTCTAGGAGTGAGTCTGGTTTCACTACTTCTGTCTATCGTAAACCTTTCGCTGTTTCTTTGCTTCCTCTCATACTGTCGTCTCATCCTCCCAACCAAAAATATTCGGCTTTTAATGCTCTTGTCGATCGTGCTATTAATATTTGCTCTTCTCCTGAGCTTCTTAAGATTGAACTCAACTATATGAAAGCCGTAGCTGTTGATAGAGGATTTTCTCACTCTTTAATTGATTCTATTCATAGCAAACTTTCTAAGAAAACTTCTGGTCCCAATAATGTGGTTCCTAGAAAGAATTTGGTTGTGTTACCGTTCTTTCATTCTGTCAGTTTTCGTATTGCTAAAATCCTAAAAAGGTTTTAATTTCAAGTCATTTTTGCCCCTAGTAACAAACTTTCCTTCTCTTGTCTTAAAGATCCTGTCGATCAACTTAACACTTGGGGTATTTACCAAATTAGTTGCCGTTGCGGCCTTTCTTACATTGGACAGACAAAACGTGCTCTGGAAATTCGGTTAAATGAGCATAAAGGTTATGTACGACAGCAAGAGTTAAATAAGTCTAGTATTGCTTAACATTGTTGGAATTCCAACCACTCTTTTGATTTAAATTCTGGGAAATTTATTTTAAAATGTTCTTCCCCTTTAGAACTTGACTTTTGGGAAGCTTATCATATTAACAGTAATAGTTCTAATCTGGTTAATGGTTCTTCCTCAACTTCTTATTTTTCACAGGTCTGGCATAAGTCCCTTTAATTTGTTGTTCTTTCTTGGTTTTCTAGTTAGTTTTCCTTTTTTGTGTCTATTTTTCTCTTTCCCCCCTCCCCCTTTTTTACATGTGTACTTTGTTTTGTATTTTGTTTTGGTTCTTTCTGTACTTATTTTTATTTCCATTTCATTCTTTGTATTTGTTTACTATTTTTGCAATGTTCATGTATTTTCACATTTTTATGCATGTTGTCGTCTTTTTTATTTTCTTTTTATTGATGTTCCTTTTTTACTTGCTGTCAACTGAATTCGTTTGCTGCTCTCTTATTAGTGCCTTCCCTGCTACTTCCACTTCACGCTGCCTTTATTCTCATTGGTTTACAGATAATTCTTAGGCTATATAAGTTTTGTTTTTGCTGTTTTGTCTGCTTCATTTGGATGTTTTGCATCTAGAAGCTCCCTGTCGCATTGAAAAAGGGATTCCAAGCAATCCCGAAACATATGTCGGCATTTTAATGCTCATTTGTGCTTTAAAATAACGTGAAATTATTTTTATTACAGTTTATTTGCAAAGTTAAATTATTATTTCATAGAAAGATTGTTTTATTCTTTAATTATTCCTCTGACGGGTCATGTGTTTTCATAGATTATGGCTGACTTTCAAAGGTCTTGAACAATACACCTCTGTTATCAGCATATATCATCTTGTCTTACATTTGATTTAAACGACCGAAAACAACTCGGCTTCTGTGTCATGTTCAGTGACCACCAAAAAGTTAAATGTTTCCCAAGCATTTTTTTTTCATTTCAAAGATTCAAACTATGCAGAAAACACTAATTTATATATATTCGATATGCAACTAAATCCTCATTTATTTTTTGACAGAATGGAACGCTGAATTCCTTGCCGTACATTCTTTCGATGTTCTGCAATGTGTCATCGAGCGTATTATCTTCGTATTTGAGCACAAAAAACTATTTAAGCGTTGGTAAACTTAGAAAAGCGTGGCATCTACTGGGTGAGTTTAAAAAACAAAGTTTGTTTGTGTTTCACTGAAGTTCAAAATTACTGAAGCTATTTTTTTACTAATATTTGTTTCCCAATCTAAGTAAGTATAATACATTTTATACACATGGGGTAAATTTAAGCTTCTCATCTTAAATATTTTAGAAAGAAAAGTAATTTTTTGTAACCATAATGTAGAAGGGATTCAGAAAATATATCGAATGAGCGGAAAGGTTAAGGATTTCGTTGAAAATATTTGTTAATATTTTATGTACTTGTTCTTAATGCTTTTCAAAAAATACAAAGTTGTGAAGTTTTTTTTTAACGAATTAAAAATTTTTTTAGAACTTTAAGAGCATACTTTCTTGCGTACCATCTCCCAATTTGTAAATCGATTATCTCTCTCTCTATCACTTGGTGCAATGGAACATAATTCGGTTTTCAGAATAAGTTCAATCTATTCATAGTCTGTTGCAATAGGATGTGTAAAACAATAAGCAAGCTCAAATGTTGTGGCAGTCAAAAACTGTGTTACCTGCGGGACAACAAACTAAAACAGGCAAAAATTCTGAAAAATGAGATTTCAACAGGTTCTCTATGCTCAAATTACCGCCTTTATATATTTTTATAATATTTTGTACTACTATATACCAAAAAATAATAAAATTTTTTAAAAATATCTCTTTTTGAGTTTGAAAATGTTAACGTCGTAGCTAAAATCTAGTTCCTATCATTTTAAGAGTTTATATGTTTTTTATAGGTTGTGGGATTTACTCGCTTTGCCTTGTAGCGATGATCGTAACAAACTGTGACAACACAGTGACAATTATTTGCACTGTTATTGGAATAGGTGTTTTGGGATTCGCCAATAGTGGTATTATGATTGTCGCTATAGATATGACACCAACTTTTGCAGGTAAGTTCGTAGAAATTTTTCTGCAACTAAATAGAATATAAAATTTCTGATCATAAAATGTGTGTGCGTGTTTACTCGTGTATGATAAAAAGATATTGTCACAACTGAGCAGTAAGCTATTTAAATCATCTTTCTCTTGCACAAACAATGGACAATTTTTGTTGTTTCTAGTTCTCGCTACAGACCGTCATTTCAAAATTTTGCATACGGAGGTGGGGGGGGGGGGAGACAAAGGGGAAACATTCAATGCAAATTATAGGTAAAAAACAATAAAATACACCCACATATACATATATAAATCCATTGTGTTTCGAAAAGTCAGGGTGTTCCCCAAATGACGGACCTGTTTTGCTTTAAATTTACGATGAGTCAATATTTTGATCGGTCAGCGTGAGGACATAACCCAAAATTTTATGATTTTATTTACTTGTTATTTTTTAAACGCACAAAGTAGGCTAAGAAGCAATATTTTTCAAGGGCGGTTTTACTGGCAAAGGAGTTGCTATTCGAAATTTTAAAACAGATGTTCATTTTAATATGAAGACGACCCCTTAACACGATTTCACCTGTTGGCATTTTATACTGTAACTTATTCCTTGAAAATTGGCATATTTCATATGTCTATAGTGTACATAGTATTTAAATAAAAAATAGTGTTTCGTCTTCTTTTTTTCATCTGGATTATACAGCAAGCTAAACCGTGTAGTTTCGAAATCTTCGTGGACTATTACAATGTCTTCCGTAAATAAACAAAGAAAATAATTTTAAAATGAAAATGTATACATAATTGATATAAAAGACGAACTTTAAATACATTATAGGTTTAGTATTTGTACTGAAAATATCACAACTCAAGCAATACACATCTATACACAGTGTATTTAAATAAAGCATAATTTTGAATTTTAGATTAAAATACAATTTTCATAATATAGTTACATATTTTACAGGTACTTTAAATAGTCTTAATACCACGTTTGCATCTTTATCTGGAGTTTTACTTCCTGTACTGTGTGGCCTTTTAACGGATAAAGAGGTAAATATTTGTTTTATAATATTATAGCAGTAAAGTTGAAGATACTCCATTTTACTTTCTTATTCGTTTTATTCAAACTTGAAATTTTCGAATGTTATGTGGTGCCTTCTCGGATAAATGAAAAACGAATATTTTTTTCCAATAAAATTTGTTTTCATTACTAAAAGCAAAATTGTTGTATACTGCTCTTTAGAATTTAGCAGCATAAAATGCATTATTGTTACTTTTTTCATTGAGTGAACTACTGAATTACATATACAGAGTCTTTGTATATATATTGTAGAATATATTATCAGCTTCAAGGGGATTTTCATATTCTTGACGAAGCATTCACAATAACACACACAGCGATAAGATCCAAATTAAATACATGTGCAAGTAGTTATCCACATTTGCACCACTTCGACCCGATGATTTCAAAATGGTTACAGAACACATATTGCGTCCACTCAGGACCAAATCACCGGACGATCTCTCTACTTCTTTGCTTACTCGTCGGATGGCGCTGCAATCGATGCTGAAATTTGAAATAACACAGATTTATGGACGAAAACACATTTAATTAAACACATGACTGTACATGCAAACATTCACAATGCAATTAACCCTCTCATGCATGCATTTATTTATTTGTGTTATATAAAGAAAATTCATATGCTACAAACCAATTTAGTATCTCAGGCTTGTAGTGTACTAATTTATTATGGAATTTTTTGTCCTGCATAGTCAAAAATTTGAGTCTTTGTATGAAGACATTTTATGCTTTTTTGTCATCTTTATTCAATATAATAATAAACATGGCAAAACTGAATTTCAAACTTAATTTATAAGGAATAAGAAGCTATAATATAATGTCTAACTTCCCAGTAATGTAATACGCGCTTCAAAATAAATAAACAGAATTTGATTGAAAACAAAGATTTTGACATGATCCTTGAATCCTCCATGAACTTCTGAATTGAACCATGAACTTGAAAGAGATCTGAATCTGTTGACTATCTTGAATACCCTATGAGACTTTTTGTGATGTCCAAGAACTGTTTGGAGTCTCCAGATGAGGACGACATGAAAATTGCAGCACAAAAGCGAATCTGCATAAAAATTTGAAGCAAAAATGTATGTCACCTCATATGAGGTTTACATGCATGAGAGGGTTAACACAAAACTCGGTCTAGGAAACACAATACAAAAATGCCATTTCACCGATGGGTCGTATTTCCTTTTGCACAGAAATACTAGCGCGAACTTCGCGCACGGTTACAGTCAACTTCTCGGTTCACAGTTTGCAGTTAATGGGAACTTTCGGGAACTCTATCCCACACGGCCATCCTGCGAGACATTGCGACAAACTGTCATCTTCAGACATCCTCAGTGCGACATCAGCCAATACAACATCTGGAACAATTCATATCAGACTACAGTTTGGAGCTGGTCATCATCTGGTCATTTCCTGGAAATATAACTTTAAAAAAGAAAATAAAAATCAAGAAAGTTTAGAAAAATGTATTTTAGGCGATTTCCCCCTCCCCCCTCTTCCTTTCTTCGTTTACGTCTTTTCCCGTCATTTTACGCGAGTGCCTTTAACGTCTTCAACGTCGCCTTATTCTTTCTACTTCCTCCCTTTTCACTATGTGTCTTTTATTTTAAACTCCTGTTTCAAGTTTCTTCGTAGGACTAAAAAGTCAAATCTGGATAACTATTTCAATTACTAATGCACTTTAAATAGTTAATGTCACTGTTTGAAAAAAAAAAAAAAAAAACACGTGTCTAATAATTCTATCATAAAGCACATATCCTGACCATTTCAGCCAATTAGGAATGACATCTTATGAGCCTGCCTGGTTCTTGAAAAAACTGGCTTTTAATTTTTTCACATATGTGTTCTGATTAAATTTGGGTATGCATTTTTCTGTTTGGCCACTCATTCATAGAAAACTTTATTTTTTCTAGTTATACACTGACGAATACGTAAAATTTGTGGTGTTTTGAGTTTTGTAAAATCCAATCTTACAACTCATACCCAGTTTTGTGTAGATGCATATTGCAAGCCTAAATATCAAGTTTGAGACACATCAATCAAAAACAGCGATCTCAATATTTTAAACTTGCAAAAATCCGTAAAATTTGGTTCCGAGAAAAATGAAATTGGCGATAGGGTGACATGGTGGAAGATGTGTTTGTTCTCAAATTTCAAACAGCTGTAACTTCGGTAAAAATGGTTGTAACAACAAGCCGTCTTTTGCACCGGGTCGAGAAAAATTTCAACTAATAGTAAAACTCTAAAAAATCAATTTAGACGCTATTAGTCGATTTTCTCCTATATCAAAGTCCACGGTCACCTTAAAGAAATTTCAGTCTAACGAAGACTTTCTAATTGACGAATTTTTGAGACAGTTTTCTTAGAAAAGCCACTTTAATATACCAGTTCATCATATATTTTTAAAGAAGATATTGAATTTTAAAATTTACAAAACTAAAAATAAAAAAATAAAAGTACGTTTTACGTGTTAGTGGCTTTCTTTTCTTTTTCTTAATTTATTTTTCATTTCATCAGTCTTCCTCTCCTTTCATTTTTGGAGTAACTCTTTGCGTTGATGAGTTACTTGTCTGTATGCTTTTTCATGAGCAGATCATTAATTTATACCCTGCGGTTGCTACTCAATAGTTGACTTATTTCGTTTTTATTAACAAGTTAAGATGCACATATATTAAAATATGCTATACGGAATGTATAAAATTTACAAGTACTTTCTTCAGTTTCTAATTCTCCGGTGAGGGGAAAACAGAAATTATGTCTGTACTATGAATTAATTTTCTTATTTTTAACATCATATTAAGTTTTTGTATTTTTCTTTCAGCAAACAGTACAACAGTGGAACAAATTCTTTATTATCACCATTGTGATAGTCATGAGCACAGCAATATTCTTTTGCATTTTTGGATCTGCCGAAGTTCAAAGCTATAATTTTGTAGGCGAAGATGTGCCTCCTAAGAACGAAGAAGAAGCAAACAAAGATTCAAACACTGCTGAAATGAAAGATACTGCTGAAGTTGCCATAGACATATGAAAGAGTTCTAATTATAAGAGTGCCACAAATACAAATTGCAAGAGTTTTTTCTATTTTATAAATTTCGAACTTCCTTGTGACTTATATGAATTTCATTTAATCATTGGATGTTGCAGAAACTATTATTACCTTTCAGTAAAAATGTTGACAAGAAACAACGCTAATATAGAAGTTCAATACTACAGCTAAAAGCTTGTGTTGCAATAAATGTAACGGTAGGTTCATAAATGAATTTTTGTCACACCAAAATACACCGCTAGCTGTAAACCTGAACTCGAAACTAAATTTTGGATACATATCAATGAAAATGTTTATGATCATTAGACACTACTGCTATGATTAAAGTACTTTTCTTATGATACTTGTATATTAAAACGGCGACCAAAAGGCGTCAAGAAAAAAAATCGCCAATTTTAGTATACTTGTTGGTTATAACGGCGATCAAAAAGCGCCACGAGAAATGTTCGCCAATTTCAGTATATTTCACTTGAGTATATGTTACTAATTTGGCGTAATGTTTCCTTTGTGCTTTTTGGTCGCCATTATAATAGTCAAGCACAGAAATTGTTATCTTACGAGTTTTGGAACGTAAAAAGTATTTTTATGCAATATTCTTTTATAAATTAAATTTTGAAGAAATAGAAATGCGCAATGGTCTTGCACAAACAAGAACTAATTATACACAAACACTCATACAAATAGAACGCTCACTTTTGACGATTCTTCAATCGTCAAGAAAATTTCGTCATTTATAACGACTCCTTCCTCGCCCGATCCCGTGACTTAAAAAAGTTAATACGCAAATTTCGCCAATTTGACGAAAGGTTTACTCGGAGCATTTTTCACGAAGAAAATTCGTCAAATACGACGAAAGTTTCGTGAGATTTGAGCATGCGTTTCTGAGAGTGAAACCGCTGAAATCAGTGAGCATGGTATATGCCACTAGGACCCACTATATTAAATAAGGAACAGTAATTATTGCAGTTCAATTTCTTAAACATGGGGGGGGGGGGGTTATACCAATATAAACTAGAGTTCTTCTTTAGTTGCTTTTCGGCTGTAAATATTTAGAGGAATATGTATCAAATAAGTACGCAGTTATTTTACAGTTGTAAGATACTGAAACGTTTGTTCAAAAAATAACAAAGCTTGTTAGAAAACTAAAACCTTCGAAGGTAGATGCAATGCCATTTTTCATATTGTTTTAGGTTCTTTCAGAATCTAAGTTTAGTTTCCAGACAGTTTTGTCGCTGCTAGCGAAATGTAACTTCAAAATAGAACAAGAAAACAAGAATGAATATATTTATATGTATATGTGGAGGAGGGAAACACCTCAACCCTTCTCTACAATCTGACCACGAGCGCCCTCACAGCGAGAACGCGGCAGAGAGACGTTAGAGACGAAATAGCATAGACGTGCAGCTTTCCGCTTAGAAGTACCCCTTAACCTTAGAAGTGTTTGACGCGACTACCTTGACGTAACCGAAATGTTTATTTGTTTCTATGTGTTAATGTGAATGTTCTAGCTGTCTTGTCTTCGTTAATAAATCTGTGTTTGTCTTAAAACACTTGATTCTTGGATAACGGAAGGGACTACACCCAAGAATTAAAAATATATATATATATATATATATATATAAAGGAAAGGAAAGGACAGCAAACCCATTGGCAGAGGACCATTACTTAAAAAATAAAAATGGCACTAAATTCAGAATGAAGTATGTTTTACTGGGTTTCGTCACGCACTGAGGTTCTTATCTTTATATGGCAATGCTTTTTGAGTTATTGGAGAAAATCGTAGTAAAAACTAGGGCTCAAATATGAGATAATTGCATAATAACTGTACTTATTTTTCTTTGAGTTTTAAAAAATGCTTCCCACACGAATTTGCAAAATGCTATATTTTAGTCAATCTCGGATAAATTTAAATAGAAATGAAAACTAGATTGTCAAATTAAAGTTAAACATTTCTAATGTTATTTATATGTATTAGTGTTACCATGTGCCAAGGAGAACACGATAACAATTAAAAATATTATTATACCGAAGAAGAAACAAATTAATTCAAAATCCAAGGAAAAGGTTTTTTCTTTGACTATTTTCGCTTTAAGCGATAGCAAGGTATTCAAATTGTTACGCTGAAAAGTTGACAATAAATAAATAAATAATGCCTGATGCATTCCTTTTAAACTTGTTTCTAAAAGTTATTCGTGAAACATGGAGATCGTTAAAAATAATAAATAAATTAATAAAAGATAAATAGTAAATAAAACATCCTTAAATAATTTGAGCATTAGAAATAAATCTCCTTAAAACTGCAGACTTTTATACTCTGTGTGTCAGGGGACAATGAGCACAGGAGAACAAAATTACACACACACACAAAATTCTAGAGTAAGGGTGCTTTCACACCAGAGGCGACAAAGGCAATATTCCTGTCTTTTCTCACCTACACAAGCGCAGAAGAGAAAGACAACTTTTCTCTTTGTCGCCTTTGGTGTGAAAGCACCCTAAGTCTTGAAATTTGGTCTTCAAAGTACATCATTAAATTAAGAGTAACTGCGTGTCAAATTCCTTGTCTGTAAAGGAAATAACTAAGCCTGGATATCAACAGAAAACCCCCTTTATTATATCAATATTATATATTAAGTTAATATGTCAATATTAGATATTATAACAGTTAACTTTAAATATTTCATTATTATATAATATTTTGTTGCGTTAAAATTAAAACTATTCTTTGAAATAATCCTGAACAGATATTTGCAACAACCTATGTTTCATTTTATGTGGATGTCACATATGACTTAAGTTCTCATAAGTCATGTCCGTATGTTTCATTTTATACGTGTGTCCATTATTCCAACATTTTTTCTAAGATAATTGGCAAAAATTGGACGATTATAAATAATCGTCCAGGTCGCCGAATATCGATTATTGTCGCTTATTTGGTGCATCCCTAGAAACAATCCATATAGGCATATACAGGGTGTAACGTTTGTAAAAAATGACACCGGTTTTATTAAAACATTTATCTAAAACCGACACAAGACAAAGATGGCAAATCTTCTTACATTTAAAAAATCGCTTCAATTCTCGTGCTAAACTGGCCTTTCGTTCACAGTAAAACAAGAACAGTTATTGCCGCAAGGCTTATCTTAATCTCAAGTCTTTCACACCAAAGCGTCCTTTACACACACGTTCTTAACCGCGCTCCAGACGGCGAGCCATTCAGATCCGCGTTCAAGAGTGTACTTGTAAATGGAATTTTAGGACGCTCAAGAAGGACACTTAGATGCGCGCTCATGATCGTGCACCAAAAAATGATGCATTTTAATACGCATTCTTAACCGCGCATCAAGGTGGGATGATTGGTCAATTCTGAAATCTGTTGCTTTTGCAATAAAAACCCTTTGCGCGATTTTGTGTCTGAAATCACAAAGTGGTGTGTGTATTATGTGTATATTATTGTAATTCATTTACTAATGATTTTTCTTTAGTGGATTACATTTTATTGTGTTGTGAATGCTAGCTTGGAACATGGAACGTTGTAGTCTCTGGAATTCCATACGCCTCTCTGTAAGGGACTTCAATTAAAGCCCCCGCATCTGAACGTATTCTTGCTCGCGGCTAAGAATGTGGTACATTATTGCGACACATTCTTGAACGTCACGGTATTACTCGCGTTCTTGAGCGTGGTTGGATGCGCCGCGTCCAGTCGCGCGGTTAAGAATGTGTTACATTATTGCGACACATTCTTGAACGCCACGGTTTTACTCGCGTTCTTGAGTGTGGTTGGTTGCGCCGCGTTCAGTTGCACAGTTAAGAACGTATGTGTAAAGTCCGACTAAGGATCGGGGTATCTCCGAACAAAATGTGCTCTACTATGCTACAAGCGTGATTCATATAGAAGTGTGCAGTTCCAGTGCACTATAAATGAAGAACAATGTACAATATTATACGTTTCTTACTACAGAATTGGATGATATATTTTTTTTTAAGTTGTGTTAAATTCAATATTTTTTTATTTAGAAATTATGCATGGTATAAAAAAAAAAAAACCATCATTGCAGTAAACATTATGAAACAATGTAACGGGGCTAGTGGTGGATTAACCAACTTGTCTCGTGCTCAGTGCGCCTGCAAGGAAAAAAAGGCAAAATTCTCTGAAATGTTTATTTCTTCTCTAACCACAATGGAAAAAAGCGAAAAGAAGGAAAGTACTCTGTGTGATTGACCGCTTCATTTATCCATAAAAGGGCAAATTATCCGAATTGCGTAAACAAAACCCTGTTTCAAATGAGCCCCGGTCTCCCGTTGAAGAGTAAAACTATTTAAGCGTATACATTTTTAAATATTTTATTTTACATTCATACTTACTTAATATTTCTTAATTATTAATAATCGTCTGCATTTATTTGAATAAATAAAACTTACTTTTCATTACATCAACGTCTAATGCTCCATTAGCTACTGTCCCAAATTAGCACTTGCACTGCATGTAAATAATTTTGATGTCTATGTGTTAGTAAAAATACGAGTCTGTTAGTATTGAGTTCGAATATTATCCTAACGACTGCGACGTTATCATAAAATTAATATGATAGTTTCGTTGAAACAAACATCACCATTTAAGAGAAAAATTATGTATTGCACATAACTTGTTTAAATAGTCGTTAAAATAATTATCAAACTTATTAATACTATAATTTATATATTTAAAAAATCCTCTAACCTAAAAATAACTGTTTCTTGTTTCAGAAAAATCATATTTTATAAAAAGAATTGTGAATCATATTTTATAATCCCGATTTGTGTTTTTTCGTTTCTTCACGCGGACATTACTTATAATATTATAGATCATTCTTACTTAGTCTAAAAGAAAGAAAAGAAACAAAGAAAAAAAAATTAACGGACCCTCATTACATCGCAATGTAAAAAGGCAACGTTTTTCTCTCGTTGAAGGACACACCAATTATATCAAAGCTTAATGAAGATACTGCTTTTTTGAATGCCAAATGTTACAATATGTTACCGCCATGATAAAACAGAATTTTTAGAAAGGAAGAAATTTCACGTTGCATTCGGATTTATTCTAGCCATCGTCAATGGAAATGCAGAACTCTACAGGTAAAATTTCTTATATTATACGTTGTAGTTTCTTTACTGTTCGATGTTATGATATTAGTGTTCACGTCAGCGAGTGGTGAACTTAGTTGTAATGCAGAGTTTAAGGACTACACTTATGAACGGTATTTTTTTCTTAAAATTTCGAGTTAAAGTAAGCAATTTAGCAAAAGCTGTTTCATTGGAATAATTCAGTTTCCTAAAAAAATATGAATTTTCTAATTTACTCCTGGACGTAGCACTTTAAAATTTAGATCCTAAATAAATTAAATCTGAATGACAAAGTCCTACTTTCAAATATCGAATTAAAGTAAGTCATTCAATTCAAAAAATAATTAAATATTAGTTTAACAAAAAAGGAAGAACTATGAAAAAATATATCTTGTAATTTATAACTGCATGTCTCATTTTAAAATTTACGTGCGTGCATTTTCGAAGAAAACGATTATAGTAAAGCACATAAATATTTAATGATACTGAGAAAAAAAAAGATTTGTGACGAAAATTCACGTAAAAATATCGTAGAACGATAATTAAAGCCCTATAAGAACTTGATTCCATCTTTTAAAGCATCGATGTAGAGTTTATCAGTTACTTTTCTTACATATTACCAGGATATTACAGATTACCAGGTTTTGCATACTTATTATAAATATTTTAAAGGAAAGATTGACGAATTTTATAAAATCAGTTTTTAATCTACAAACTACAAAGATTTAGCGTTCAGCGGGAGTTACTTTTTTCACTAAAAGTCACTTTTTTAACATTGGTCAGTTTTTAAAAAAATGGTCACTATTTTCACTTTTTTAAAAATATTTTGTTTTTAACACTGATAGAACTCAGTAATGAAATAATTGTGTTTCTGAATGCAAATTTGTTTCATCATTTCCTGTTTATGTCTTAATATCAGTGGGGACGGAGGACCAATTTTGCATAAAAAGACGTGTGTCAGCGTTGTAGCTTCCGAGTGTCCGCCATATATGGCTCTGTAAATCCGCCAGTTTTGGTCGTATTTCAGAAATCAACATGGCGCTGGTCCCGAGAGTGCCGAAGTTGCGGTTTGGTACTGTACGGGGTACTGCAGTGGTGCAAGCAGAAGGGGCGGAGGACCTATAGGGCCCGTGTCCCCTCCCCCCCCATCTAGAATGATGATTTGATTTTTTTTAAATAAAACTTTTTTTCACTCAAGAGAAGTTCAAATCTTGAGAAAATAAAGCCATATTTAAATCAGCTGCTGCAATTGTACGATTTGGGGAATTAGCCAGGATTTCAGACCTACAGTGCAATCAATTCGTTACAAACACTATACATTTATAGACGTACATAACAAGCATGAGCCATTTACAGACCTACATTGCAAAGGGTATAATTACTAACGAAAAAAAAGATATGTTGTTTACAATACATTGCTTTTATCTGTTTGTTATTATCAGCATTTTTTGAAACGTGGCAAAGTGGATCAATGATAAATTTTGTCCGAACACACCAGCTAAAACGTCATTCAGGTTTATTGCACGTAAAATTACGCCTAGCCGAAAATGACGTATCACGTTTATAAGCAGCTTTAGATACTTATTAATTTTCCATTATAAAATTAATTCTTCGCATACCATTACAAAATATTTTACACATAATACTCGTATGATAGTAAAAATTTCAAAAAATAGGCCAGACTTTCCTTTCTTTTTGTTATTTGCTCTCCGCAATGCACTTCAAACTCTGTTTCTGCAAAAATTAATTCAGCAATGATTACTCACTAAATATACTTAAAACCAGCGGCTTTATCTACTTTGAATTTTGAGAAATTGTGGGCCAATCCTCTTTAGGCTCTTATCCACTTTGGGCTAACTTTCCCTAGTGCACTTCCGGGTATTAAGTCGATATATTAATCGTCTAAAAGAGAATGGGATGGTGTTTGTATGTCAAGTATAAAATCCAATACTTCGTTGATCATGAGGGCAATCGTTGATCGTGGCCACAGTGAACATCATTCACTGGTAAGGTTTCAAACCTAAATCGTGTAAGACGAGTTTTACATGAGGTAGAATATTTCGTGCTTTGCGTGCCTACAAAAATTCACGAAAATTCAAGGAACATTTTAACAATGGGCTTCATTCCCTATCTCCTAGGGGAGGGGTTTTCTAAATTGCTAAAGATAGGTAACGCAATTGAGACAAAAGCTTCGTGTTTATATAATGACTGGAAAATATATTAAACTTGACTTTTCATACAATGTCTGATGTCAAGAAAACTTAGTGACAACAGAGGGTTTGTGTCCCATAAGACTTTCTCTATTATTATTAAGAGTTTTCCTTATCAAAAATAGAATTACATAAATACAATTTTTTTTATTAAAAAAAAATTTCTTGCGCACTAAAAAGGTAGAAGATAATTTGCCTATGAGCCTGGCAGAATTTCTGAAGAAATTGGTAACATTATGGTAACAGAGTTTCTAATTCTTATAAAACGAAAAACGTTGGGCGCATGAATTCTTTATATTATTATGTTATGAATGTTTGTTTTACAGAATCATTGATGTATATATAAAGTTTACAGAAGATATACTATGCAAATCAATTATTTTTGAGGCTATGTTAATTTTTGAAAATTTTCTATGACATTATGATCAGCATAGATGGGTATAGGCAAATGAATTCTAATCAAAGTTGTGATTATGATCTGTTACATACAAACATAGATTGTGTTTATAGAAGCATTTTCATCCTAAAATTGTGTTTAAGATATGTATAGTTCAATTCATTTAGAGTAAATCTCATTCAGATCTCCAATGAAGGATATTGACTAATGCGCCCAACGTTTTTCGTTTTATAACAATTAGAAACTCTGTTACCATAATGTGACCAATTTATTCAGAAATTCTGCCACGCTCATAGGCAAATTATTTTCTACCTTTTTAGGGCGCAAGAAAAACGTTGTTTTTTATAAAAAATTTTTTATTTATGTAATATTATTTTCTTCTTTTTAGTTTTTGATGGGTAAAATTTCGCCCATAATAAAAAAAAAAGCGTCGTGTGCCTATAATTAAATGATACTGTAAACTATACCTAAAAATGTATGCACAATTTCGTTAGTATGTTCCGATTTATCGCGAACGACTAATTAAAAAAGTCAAATTGTAACGTGTCGTCATTCCCCACGTTATTTGAAATCTAGAATAAACCATACGTATTGCTTTTCTGGGGATATTTATTTAAATGCTATTGGTAAATCAAGAAAATCGTGAAATCGGGAAGCCAATACTTTTATCAAGTTCAATCTTGATTTAAAAACCCATTGCTATTTTGAGGAAAGCGTTAAATCGAAGATAGGCTTTATGTTTTCCGCTGAAAACTAAATTGATTTGGAAAATAAGTTTCATATTGAAATTAAGCTAACACCCGAAATTGAGGAAACTGCTAATTATTATTTTTGGATCAAGGTAAGCCTTAAGAAATCGAACCCAAAAGCTCATAACTGACGTTCTTATTGACTTAGAAACTTCAAACAAATTTCATCTAGTGCGAAAAATTAGCGCTTTCGATCGATATATTATATTAATATATCGATCGTGCAAGGTTTTTTTCACCCCCATATTGGGGAATGTATATGGAAATTTGAGTAAAATTGGAATAAAAAAGAAACTACCTGTCGGATTTTTTATGCGTGGTAGAATATTGCATTGTCATCTGGTTGTGAGCTACATGTAAAGTTTCAGAACAATAGCTTATCGGGAAATGGTCGCAAATTCGATTGCAAAATTCTGCGGTCAGACAACAAAGCGAGTTAAGAAAAACGTTGTAAAAAGGGTATTTAAAGTGTTTAAAGACAGTCTGTTCAATTTAAATTATCCACCTGTAACAGATAGACGATTCCACAGCAGAGCGCTATGAATGTTCATTGATAGTAACATAATTACTTCTTTCGCGCATACTGTCTAATTTTAATTTTTTAAATTCTGTCTTTGTTCTTGCAGACAATAAAGAACCGCTTTGGAAAAGACGTTACATGATCGCATTCCATGGATTTGTTGTTTATTTCCTTATGAATAGTCACAGAATCAACATGAGTGTGGCAATAGTAGCTATGGTGAATTTTTCGGATCATGGAAATCATACTATGCAGCACATCTCAAATACGCCAACAGAAATTATCAATGGACATTCGCATGATCAAGTACAGTAACGTATCTTATTTTTCATTTCATAGTTTCCTTCACTATATAGTTTTTTTTTTTTTTTTTTAAGGTGTGAGGTGCTTGATACAAGTTGCTTAAAACTATTTTATTTCTGACTATTTTTTAATGTAGATTCAATATAAAAATGTAAATTGAAAAAGCACTATACGCATTTTTTTAATGATAAAATTAAAAATGTCAATGCTTTTATTCTAATTATTTTACGCTCACTGAAAAAAAATAAGTTATACTTCACTGCGTGACATCCCATTGCTAATGAACATATCTGTGTATTCAGAAATTATTTTTAAAATTTCCGTCCATATTGCTACAAAATCATAATTTTTTCTAGTTTTATAAAACTATAATTTTTCTTTTCCTATTTTAGTCTTACAACAAAATTAACATTGTCCGTATTGCAAAAATATCTTGCATTGGACAGAGGAAAGCCTTAAAAAATACTTCACGAGAAAAGGGCATGTCAGCTAGTTATGAATCCTAACAAAACATAAATGTAAAAAAAGGCCCAAGTTCGAAAGAAACGAACGGACTTCGGAGTAGTCGGTGTCGGCGATAAAATAAATGATATCTAACGGGTGCCAAGTTCCATAGCAAATCCTTTAATCATAGCTGTAAGAGTGTACAATGTTCTTTAATTTATTTAAAACCATTTTTGTTTCGGATTTCAAACGGGGCAAGTGTTAATTAAGGTAATTTACATTCAAAAAATTTAACTCATCCAACTAGAAATTTTTAATAGCTAGTAAAATCATGTGGCAAGCTATTATAGTTAAATTCCAATCTTCTTCTTTATTGTCTTCTTGAGCGTAACTTATCTTAATTAAAACTTGCCAAGTTAGGAAACCGATAAAAAATGTTTTAAAAGAAATTAAAGAACATTGTACACTCTTACAGCTATGATTAAAGGCTTTGCTATGGAACTTGGCACCCGTTAGATATCAATTCTTCT
The DNA here is from genome assembly GCA_038502835.1 of Octonoba sinensis. Lineage (NCBI taxonomy): Eukaryota > Metazoa > Arthropoda > Arachnida > Araneae > Uloboridae > Octonoba > Octonoba sinensis. The sequence continues at coordinate 50,352,565 of CM076601.1, read as the reverse complement.
ATCGCTGACACCGACTACTCCGAAGGCCGTTCGTTTCTTTCGAACTTGGCCCTTTTTCACATTTATGTTTTGTTAGGATATCATTAATTTTTGAAAAGCTAAAATTTGTCTTTTTATATTGACGATTAAGTTACACTAAATTTCACCAAGCTAAATTGTCGCTATTAATTTATTATTTAAGATTTTTTTTCGTTTATTTATTTCTCCGTAATAAGTCCGTAAGTCCATCTTTACTTAGTTAATCTTATATTTAAAACGTTGAAAAGTTCTGTCTAAATGGATCCTTTGTACTCAGCTTGAGTTTAGCCTTAACGCGAAAAGTTAAAGCGGAAAGTGAATTTCAATGCATTAATTATTTTCCTTTAAGCGCGAGAGAGTATCGTTTATGTTAACGGCAGATAAATATGGCTGCCGTTTGAAGTCGTTAGGTATAATGTTACTTATGAATATGCTAGTAACTTCGAAGATAATGTAATTTTTTGAAGTTTCGGATTTTTTCCTGTATATATGCCAAATTGTCTACCGTGCTATCAAGTTTCAAGTTTCTAAGTCACTTAGAAGTAAGTTAAGTTTTTGATGAGTGAGTGATAAAAATGACACTTTTCAGACCTTAATAATTCCATAACTATAAGAGGTACATCAATCAAATTTGATATTCAAAGGGTTACGGGGATCTCTATTAGATGTACGAAATTCCAAGTATGTAGGTTGAATAGTTTTTGTGTAATGATGGGGTCAAAAACCGCTCGAAATGGTTCGTGTAAATATACACATTGGCTGGTGTCGCCGTTTCTGAACTTGACGGACACACAGCCGTGTGTCTAGATAATATTTTCACTTTATTCATTACCAGCTGACATGCCCAGGGTTTGGCCAGGATAACATTGTATCATTCCCAGACCAAGTGATATGATGTCGAAAATTCAGTTGTGAATATATAAAGAAAAATTTAGTTCAAAAACTCCAATAGAAGATGGGCAACAGTTCTTAAAAATCCCCTTTAAACAATACAATTTCTAAAAAATCACGATTACATTAAAAACAGCAGTCTCTAAAAATCTATATATATATTTCACCTAACGTGAACCAGTTACGATTAAATTTTTCGTTACGATACGATAATGGCATCAAACAAAACACATTTCACCTAAAGTGGACCAGTTGCGATTAAATTTTGCGTTTCGATACGATAATGCTATAATGCAAAATACAAACCATGGCAAAATGATATTTAAATTTTTTTAATGATTGGCATATAAAAGTAACATAATATTTGTATTTATCATCCTAACTTAGGTGGGACTTTAACAAATGTATCTATATTTCTTAAAACGTATTTCCATTCATACTCAAACTGAGTGTTTCAGAGGTAAATGAAGCGTCGTTTTAAAATTTGAAAACTAGTTAAACTGAATATTGCGCATGTTCTATTTGTTATACGAGTTTCGGAAAGACATCATCTTATGCAGTTTTGCAGAAAAATTAGAGTTATGCATCTTATGCAGAACAATTACGAAACGTAAAATAATGAATTAGAAACGACACGAAAAAAGTTATCTCTTGGCGAGAAGAGTGTGTTTGCGATTTAATCCGAAAATAATTTTCATTAGTTTTACTTTAGCAGAAATTTTCCTTTTGGCGACAAAAGTGCTTTTTATTTTGGCGAAAATTTTAAACTTAGCGTATAAATTCACAGGTAAACCTCGTTTTAAAATTGGAAAAGTACTTAAAATGAATATTGCGGGTGTCTAATTGTTTTGAGAGCTTCAGAAAGAGATTATCTTGTGCAGTTTTATACGGGTGTGGCTGACGACGATGTGAGGCCATTGAGGTGACGTTTTGCCGGAAGCGGGGATAGAACCTCGAACCTTCTTGATGAAAAGCCAGTGCTTCCGTGCTTTGCCAAAAGGCACTAATTAAAACCTTCATCATGGGCAATAATGGTCCAAATAAAAACTTCTTCATCATGGGCGCTAAGTCCCATACAGTTCTCATGGACATCTCTGCCGCAGTTGATGCATGTCTGCAACTGCATCAATACTTCATAAGAAGCAGTACCAGCTCTCCTTTGTTGAGGAAGTACAGCAAGTGAACCTTTAGATTCACAAATTTGTAAAATATATGTTTAATGTTATTTTGTTTTGCTAATTCATAATAACCTAATGTTTATATGTATTTTTAATTGATGCTTTTGCAAACATGCGGCCATGCATCAAATGCGGCACATATGTCCATGAGGATTGCGTGGTACTTAGTGCCCTTGATGAAGTTTTTATTTGTCCATCGTGTGAGGAGTGAGTAATAGCAGATGTTAAGTCTGCAGACAGATGCAATAAAGCTAAGCAAAGTAACTATATTATTTCATAATATTTTGTAGTAACTGAGGGGCTTTGCATGGCTCTTCGAAGAGCCACCCCCAACCAAAAATAACTCCCCTCCTAAATGCATGTTCTGAAGATATTTACTGTGCCCCACCCCTGCCCCGCAATACTTTAAGCTATATATTTTTTTCTCCCTTCTCCTGTAAAATCCCTTGGAAGAGTGTCTCTTCCATACCCCATGTGTACTAGTTCAATAAGAAGCCACCTGTCCCTAATATGGACATGCATGTCTATAATAGGGATAGGTGGTTCCTTATATGGACACTTGTAATTTTTTTTGTTTTTATCATTTAAAATAAACCAGGTTAATTACAATGTCGCTAATTTTAATAATGATAGTCAATAGTCCAGGGATAGTGGTCTTACATTTTTGGAGCCCTAAGACGTGTACACAGGGCTGAAAAAAATACATTTTCCTTAAGGTGTCCATATTGGGCGCAGGTACCTTACAGATAGTTTAGTAATAGCTCAATAGTCTTTGAATCTCACAACGAGTTAAGATAAAGTTTTGAAAAATAAGTTGGGTCAAGGAAAGCCCTCAAGGAATTTAACTAAAATGTTTTTGGCTCACGTTCTACTTATTTTCGATTTGAATGAATCCGAAGAAAAAACAAAGGCTCTACTGATACATCATGTTAATATGTGTAAGGGGTCTTTCACTAAAAAATGGGAAAACAAAAGAGAAGAATTTCTATGCATTTTGAATTCTACAAAATGCAGCCAATTTGTGCTGTCAGCGGCTTTTTATGTGTGTGCAAAACACACATCAAGACCTCTGAAAGTGGGTGAAAGATTGAGCTGCAAGATTTGATTACATACAATTGAAACTAAAAACAAGAAGTTCCGTCTAGAACTATACGAGCCTACTTTCCCGTATACACCAAATTCAAATTTATAATCTAGCTATCTCTTTCTCTCTCTTTCTTATTTATCTTTAGTTCTAATTATTGAAAATATACCTTTTTCAACGGATAATACATATTCATTCACTCACTCATTCATTCTTTCATTTATTCAGCCATGCATTTATTCATTCATTCGTTACCTCATTCAAGTGTTTATTCATTCATTTACGCATTCATGTATTTATTCACTCATTTATTTATATTTTCATTTATTCAATAATTTATTCATTCATTCTTTTCCTCATTCATTTATTCATTGATTTATTCTTTCACTCTTTCATTTATTCATTCATTCATTATTTCACTCATTGAGTCACTGAGAAATATCCTTGAAAATCCCGATCAAAAAATTTCATAGCAAAATAGGCTCGTAAGCTCTGGATAAACTTTCTATTTCTACATGTTCTACGTTATAAGAGCTTTCCGATAAAGTTTGTTCCAAGCAAATCGGTCCGTTAGATCAGGATTTATATAGGGTTGAAATTTCCCCGTAAGCTCTGTGTTAATTTTTTGAACTGTTCAAAAATGAACAAAAACTGTTCAAATCAATATTTCACGCCGAGAACTCCTTTCAATAAGCTTGCAATAGGAACTTGGCTCTTGTGCCCAGAGTTTACAGAATTGCTTCAATTTTGTCCATAGGCGCTAATGTTAAAATTTTTTGAACTGTTCAAAATTGAACAAAAAATTGTTCAAATCAAAAAGTAAAATATAGAAATGAGATGTCCTCGCCGAGATCTTTCGAATGCAAAAAGAATTTTTCCAATCGGACAATTCGTTCAAAAGTTATTAGGGGGGGACAGACCGACAGACCGACAGACACACTTTTTCCCCATCTCAATACCCTACTTTCAAATTTTTTATTTTTCAATCTTTATTTAATTACTTCACTTATTTTTGACTTTTCTTGATTTTTAACGATATTTTCACGATACATTAAGCCTTCTTTCATGCTTTATTATTATTTTTTTTTACTTTTACGGGAAAGTAGGCTAAAAAGCGTATTTTGAAAAAAAAAAAGCCATGTGAGGTTTAACGATACATTTGTCTGCTTGGCGTTGGGATGATTAAAAACACCGCCAATTGAATGGAAATTTTTGGAGGCGCAAAAAATTTCACTGAAAAAAAAAAATCGACTTTTGCGAGTTATTTCTTTATCTCTCTTTCTAAAATCAACTCAAAAATCTTTTTTTTTCAGAATTAACATCTCTCAAAAAATGAAAGAGTGAGCATGGTGTTGTTAATTGCCTGAGGCACAGTTGGCTAACGCGCAATTAATATAGAAATAAATGAAAAATGAATAAATTAAATTAATAAAATTAACTACCAAGAAACCTTCAGTAACACGAATAGAAGAATTGCACACAAAGAGGCGGAGGGTTGGATTTTCCTTTGATTGGTCTGGATGCTTATTCCTACTTCTGTGGATTGTAAATCTGTCGTGTGCTATCTGTCATATGTGAGACTTTTATAAGATACGGAAATTGTGTGTAAATAATAAAGAAGTAAATCAATAAAAATAATACCTTCATCAGAGAGGAATCGGCAAAAGTAAAAAATGTTGATGATAAAATATACATACAGTTCATAAGTTTTATAATTAAATATAAAGGAATAGAATTATGGCACCTAAAATCAACAACATTGCTGAACATGTTAAAAATGTTAAACACTCATAATGTAAGCAATCTTTTCTTTTGTAGTACCCTATTAAGTATAATTGGAGCCCTAAAATTCAAGGCTGCATTTTGGGAGCCGGATTCTTTGGATATGTGTTGTCTTTGATGACTGGAGGAAAATTGGCTGAAACATTCGGACCGAGAATAATGTTAATCATTGGAACATTCATTTCGTCATTCAGCACGTTGGTTACTCCCTTCACAGCCAATGTCAGCCCTTACTTTTTGATGTTTATTCAATGCGTGAGAGGGATTGCACAGGTATATGTTTTAATTGAAAAAAAAATATTATAACGCATCTTCTTTTCTTTCTTCTTTTTTTAGCAGTTTGCATAACTGTCAAGGATTAATGCAATATTGATGTTTCAGTAAAATTAAATGTTTGACGTAAGCAATACGGATATGAATAAGTAGCTTCCAAAATATAGTACATGCTGGTATCATTTTCAAAGGTTACACAGTAACATATCTGCATCGGAAGGAGATGAGATTTAAGAACTCTGAAAGGCAGATAGATGAATGTTATACATGGGGATCATTCTATTGAGTCTGACCTGTTCATACAAGCGCTTAGCTGATTCTAATACACTTTTGTCATTGAAATTGAGCATACAACGTGGTGAAATAAAATCATCAATAAGAGAAGAATAGTTTAAATTGCCCAGGAAATGAAAAAGCGCATAAATAACAAACAACAAAAGCTATTTTATCACAGATTTTGTCCAAAGTGCATTTATAATATGAGGCGTTCCATGTGACAAGGGCAAATTCACCAAAAATGTATTTCAAGAAAAAAAAACCCTGAAAGAAAAAAAAAAAACTAGTTTTAGAGTTACACGGGCGAATTGCGATGTCATACAGAAAAAACAAGATGGAGTGTTGCATTAATACTTTTATTAAAATGAAAATGAGAAACAAAATTCATTTCAAACTGCGTTTAATTTGAAAATCAGTATAAGTAAAAATCAGTAATTATGTGCGTCAAGTTAAAAAATCCATGAAATTAATCTGGGAAAAAATCCGTAACATCATCTTTCTTTTCCGTAGTTGGCATAATTAAAGTATTTTCTGATGTTTAGTGAATAATTAGCTGGTCGACGAAACGCCTAGATGGCACATCCGGCCTTGTTCCACGCACCATTTATCGCAGTTATGCCGTTTCTCACGGCTCATGCGCCCAAGTTCGACATGCCAAAGCTCCTGACAGAAAGTGTGAATAAACCATCTTGTATTCCTTAGCTCTTCCATAACAAGGTTATCTATTGAAAAAAAAAAAAAAAAACGAAGGACTGGCGAATTCGCCCTTGGCGCATGGAACGCCTCATCTGTCCAAACTGTTAACATGATCGAAATTATCAGTTTCAATAACCTGGGTTTGCGACTCGGAGATCCACAATTGAGGTAACCCAGAACTATTCACCTGGTAGTAAAATTTTAAACTGTTATTTTCTTTTTGCTTTTGTCCATGATCCATATATAGCGTATGTGCGAAGTTTCTGCAGTTATACTAAAACGAGCTGTACATATGTCTAAACTGGATAATTTCAACTAATATATAGTTATTACTTTAGCAAGAGAAACAACTTTTAATGCCAAGTTTGTGTTTTACTTTCATTGTTTTTTAGCCTACTTTCCCGTAAAAGTAAAAAAAATAATAATAGAGCATGAAAGAAGGCTTAATGTATCGTGAAAATATCGTTAAAAATCAAGAAAAGTCAAAAATAAGTTAAGTAATTAAATAAAGATTGCAAAATAAAAAAATTGAAAGTAGGGTTTTGAGATGGGGAAAAAGTGTGTCTGTCGGTCTGTCGGTCTGTCTGTCTGTCGGTCTGTCTGTCTGTCTGTCGGTCTGTCCCCCCCCCCCCTAATAACTTTTGAACGAATTGTCCGATTCGAAAAATTCTTTTTGCATTCGAAAGATCTCGGCGAGGACATCTCATTTCTATATTTTACTTTTTGATTTGAACAATTTTTTGTTCAATTTTGAACAGTTCAAAAATTTTTAACATTATCGCCTATGGGTGAAAATGAAGCAAATTATGTAAACTTTGGGTACAAGATCCAAGTTTCAATGAACAAGCTCACTGGAAGAAGTTCTTATCGTGAAATATTGATTTGAACAATTTTTGTTCATTTTTGAACAGTTCAAAAAAAAAAAAAGTAGCATACCGCCTACGGGGAAATTTCAATCCTATATAATTCCTGATCTAACGGACCGATTTGCTTGGAACAAATTTTATCGGAAAGCTCTTATGACGTAGAACATGTACAAATAGAAGATACATCCAGAACTAAGGAGCCTATTTTCCTATGAAATTTTTTGATCGGGATTTTCAAGAATATTTTTGAATCAATGAATGATTAAATGAATAAGCAAAAGAATGAATGAATAAATGAGTGACTAAATACATGAATGGCTTAATAAATGAATGATTGAATGAATATCTATTAACCGTTGAAAAAGGTATATTTGAAGCAATTAAGAACTAAAACTAAACGAGAAAGACAGAGAGAGAGAGATAGCTAGATTATAAATTTGAATTCGGTGTATACGGGAAAGTAGGCTTGTATAGTTCTAGACAGAACTTCTTGTTAATTATTAATATGCTTTGCTTAGTTATTGTATAAACTCACAATTTGTATTATTTCGAAGAGAAGATAAATAAAACTATACATTTCTTTTATTTTGTACATGTAGAGTTTATGAAACTGATACATGTAATTACATTGTGGTACATTATAACACGTCACAAATTTACCGCTGATATTCCCAAGTATGTAACTTCTATTTTTATGAAATTGCCTTACAAGTTTATATTTCTACTATTGTTTTTTACACTTCTTTTTTGTAATATGTTACATAATGTATCGCATTTTTGATTAAATGTGATATATCCTACTGCCGACATCCAGTAATTTCACTTCATAAAGTGTTTCATCCAGTGCGTTGTGTGTAGCAACCAAGGGCTCTAGGACTTTGAAAAACGAACAGTCTGGTTCCGCCTCGTAGACGGCATCGGATATTCGATATCCGACTGATTTTTTTATTGTCTGGAATTTATTTTGGAACGGCCACTGCAGGAAAAATCCTGATATCCGGCATGTCAAATTCGATTTTTAAAATGTAATTAATTGTCATATTTTGAAACCATATATCCAAATTAAAAACTTGCGAAGTATTTGAACACTTTATGATGTTACAAATGTGTGTAGAATAACTGATTTCAGACGTTAGAGCCGGATATCCGGTTAAGAACTGTCAGAAAAGGGACACCGGATGTAGCCACATTGGTTTTTAAGCCAATTTTTCCATTAACATTTTTATTAGTAGATTTAATGAATAGTGACGTAATATTTTCTCACCTTCCCCTTCCTTCCTTTCTTTTTTTCTTAACCAAATTCAATTTTAGGGTCTATTGTTCCCAGCAGTGACAGTTCTTGCAGCGAACTGGTTTCCTAGTGCTGAACGAGGACTTCTATTTGGCCTTGCCCTCTCGGGAACCGTAGTTGGACTTTTGATAGGAGGAATTTTATCAAGTTTAATTTGTGGTAGTATCGACATAGGTGGTTGGCCTACTGTTTTTTACGCATTTGGTAAGTAAATGTCTCAAATGATGAGTGTATTTATTCAAACATAGAAGTATCACTTTGGTACATGGTGCCCTGCATTCTTTTACGACATAAAAAGGTTTCGGAAAAAAAATGTGATATCTATCAGCACCAAAAGACTATGTGTTGACCTGAAAATTTTATTCGAAACGGAAGCTGCAGTCTTTTAGTGTAATATGATTTACTATAAAGTTGCTATGTAGCATACATATGTAGTATGGTTAATGCGTACAATAAGGTAAACAGTAACTAAAATGCACATATGCATCAGGATAATTCTAAAATGATATCAAGAGTACGTAAAAATCCCAATTATAATATAGATAACACCACATCTAAAAATTCCCATCAGAATAAGAGCAGTATTCTATTTAACCCCCTCAGACTGCCCATCAGATGAAGAACAACGTTCCCTGAATATTTCTGTTTAAAGCCCCCCATTTGAACAAAGACAACTATTCCTGAACATCCCTAATAGAAAATGGACGTTAGTCCCAAAAAATCTCCATTAGAATAATGACGTCAGTGACTAAAAATACCTATTAGACTACAGATTTTTCAGAGCTGCTGTTCCTAAAATTACCAACAGTCCATCTTAAAATCTTCATCCGAATGAGGACACCAGTTCCTAAAAATCCCGCTTGAAAAATAGTCAAAGCATTTGCTGAAAATTCAATAAAATAATATTTTAATAAAATTCATCTAAAAAAGGAAGAAAGAAAACCATTATTTCCAAGGGCAAATCAACATGCAGATTTAAATTACAAAATGTGCAGTACTGAACCAATAGTGACGTGTGAAATTTCAGCTGACGGAAAGAAATACAGTAAAACCCCGGTATACTGTGCCTCAGTATACCGCGGAATCGGATATACCGCGGTATCGGTATATCCGAATCGGATACACCGGAATCGGATACACCGATACCGCGGTATATCCGATTCCACTATCATGTCCCCCGACGTTTAAATAACCTTTTATCTTTGCCATTTGAAGGTGATTCCTTATTTACCGTTGTAATTAAACCCAGCCCGAGCACACAAATATTCTAGCTTAAGAGCTCCCTTCCCCCCACCCCAAACACTAACAGATAAACCCTATTGTGATAGGCCTGTAGTACACCTTTTTTATGCTTTTTCTGTCTTTCAACCTAGGACACTATATAGCTTGGTGTCAAAAGCGGGGTGCAATTGCCCTTACTGACTCTGACTTGTTTCTCTTGGCATGGGCAGAGCTCAATCTGTGAGGAATTGTTCAATTCAATGATTAATTATTCCATTTTTAAAAGTCTAGTTATGTGTGTGTAACTTCTTTTACAGCGCTATCAACCTTACCTGTGTATTTCATATTCTTTAGCATTCCTGAAAAGTAAACATATTCTGCAGTGTATACAGGCTTAAAGCATTGTTTCTTTGAGAGGTGCTTTTCTCCCCTTCCAAATCTAATTTCTTTTTAAGAGCTCTTCCCCTTCACAATCCCATGTTGATAACGTGAAGAGATTTTTAAGCCCCTTCTTTCTCAGAGCACAGTTGGTTTATAACCAATAGACTGATTGCAAAGTTGAAATGTGTGCTTCCTGCCCGGGAATCACAGTGAATAAAATGGCAGTAAAGAAGAAAAGGAAAAAAATATACTATAGAAGAAAAGATACGAGTAATGGATAAAGTTAAACTAAAGTTAAAAATGATGCAACAAAAGGGAGTATTATTTGGTGAATATGGTTCCACAGTATAGTTTTACTATATACCGCGGTTATGATATAACACAGGTGCCAAATGTTTCCCCCGACACCCGCGTTTTAACGGGGTTTTACTGTAACTAAATTCTGTCCAAATGGCGCTAAATAGACAGAACAAAAATTTAATTTTCATCAGGTGATTTATTTAAATGTTATAAAATAAATCACTTGACTAAAATATGAAATCAATCAAAACCGCAACGTAAGAAAGTTAAAATAAAGCAGAAGATCGCCAAATTTGTACTATAGTAATGGAAGCATAGCGCAAATGCGCCATGATCCTAAAGTGTAAATCACGCATTGAATTAAATAAGAACAATATTAACTAAAAAGGATGTTTGTCGCAGTTCGGAAAAATTACGAAGCGCAAAAGGATATATTGAGAACACTTAACTACATGGGGGAGAAAAAAATGTTATCACCCCTAGGCGGAGTTTTAAATTTCATCAAAAATCAGCGATATCGAAAACCTTCCAACCTGGTATATGTATGCGACTAAATACAAAAATAATTTCATTTGTTTTAAGTTAACAGAGATCATTAATTTGGCAACAAAAATTCTCTCTATTTTGACGAAAATATTCAAACTGAGCGAATAAATTCAGAGGTGAACCTCGTTTTAAAATTTGAAAACTACATAAAATGAATATTGCGCGTGTTCAATTTGTTCTACGAAAGTCAGAAAGCGATCATCTTGTGCAGTTTTTTACGGCATTAGTATGCTGCAAAAATTTAAAACGTGTAGTATTTCTTCGATGAGATAATCCCAAAGTTAACAATTTTGCTTAAAATTGAAATAAAAAAAAAAAAAAAAAAAAAAAAACACACACACATTAGAATTTTAGGAAAAACGCTTCGAGGTGCTCGAGGACCTGACCCAAGGTTCCTGTAACCAAAATTTCGTACTTTTGGACGCTTCCATCTCTGCAGGAGGCGATCGACACACACACACTTTCGGTGTTATATATATAGATTGATGGATTGCATTTCGTTACATAGATCGGTTAGTTCATAAAACATTGCTATTAAGTTCATCATATTCCACTAATACGTGGCCCAAGAAGCGCCTTTATTTCTTTCTCGCCAATGGCAACGTGTTTCTTATATAGCTATTAATTAAAAAGATACCTCTAAGTCCTTCAGTTTGATTGGAGGTTGTCAAGGGGGTGCAAGTGCCTCCCCTGGCTTGAGAAATGTAATATATTTTGTGTATGTGTACATATTTTCAATGCAATCTATATTGTGTTTATGCCCTTTAATGGGGTCATGCTCTCTGCCCGACTGCAGTTTTTATAATTTATAATCTAACTGGCAAATTTAATTTGAACAAAATTCGTAACAGAGATCGCATGGCATGTAATAAGAGTTTTAAATGGATCTTTTGACTTTACAAGATTGTGTTTGGAACAGTTAAAATTTTATCAAACCGTTTTTTATTTTCTTCAATATTGCTTTAAACAATATTTGAAATAGTAAGGATTTTTACCTATTTCGTTTATTATTATTTTTTTAAATCTAAATCTACCAGAGCGGTCAGATGCCCTCGAGAACTTAAACTACTGAGTAGCTATTTATTGCAGAAAAAGTCATGCAGTAAGTTCAAGAAAATGGAATCGTGGAATTTGACAATTTTGACTAAAGGATGAAAAGCTGAAGCTCCCTGTCGCATTGAAAAAGGGATTCCAACCAATCCCGAAACATATGTCTGCATTTTAATGCTCATTTGTGCTTTAAAATAACGTGAGATTATTTTTATTATCAAATCATTCTTTTAAAATTACATGATTGCCGTAAAATTCCTAACTGCACGCTCTAATCAAGGAGTTGCATCAATTTGAATGCTGCAATAAAACGCACTTCTTTGTCCATAAACAACAATGATTCATATAAACTCTTCTGGTCAGATTTCAAAGTACAGTATTACTCAAAACATTTTAACGCCTAAAAACACAAAAAGTCTTTTCAGTTTTATTACAACATATTATCATGATGCAAATCCTTTATGTTAATTCCCAATTCTTAAAGTTTTATTCGTTGATCTTTTGTCTCGCAATAAGAATTTCTAAGACCTTAGTTCAGTTCAATTAACATTCGAATTGCACTAAATCCTTTCCGTTTACGTTACTTTTCTATGATGGTAAGCTCATAGGGAAAACTCAATATTTTATTATAAAGTTTAATATTTTTAGGAGGGTTCGGAATTTTTGTGTCAATTCTTCAAATATTTTCTTTGAAGAGTTTACCTAAAGATGATCCAAGGATATCTAGAGCAGAACTGACGTATATATTAGAAAATCAAGAGAGTAAATTCTCATCAAAGGTAAAAAATATTTGATTTATTTTATTTAGTTTAAAATTCATAAATTAAAATCAATGACAACATGTGCATCAAGAGAGACAAACATGAATATAAAACGTATGCGTTTTTGCATCTCAGAGTACATATTTTACGATACTTTATAAAGTGTCGTTTTACAGAAGATCCGATAAAACTTGCTCAGTTATCTAGATAAAAGGTGCAAAAATTTCTACGTCACCTTATTAGCATTTGTATGTGAAAATTTCAATAAAAATCATGATAAAAATTAACCAAATCGAATTCTTGAAAAATTATGGTTAAGTACACTCACTTTACAATGTTGCAGATTTTATGATTATTATTATTATTTATTTATTTATTTTTTTGCCAAGAAATATGAAAATCGGTTGAATGGCATTTGAGCAACCGTAAATGCAAACAGACATTATACGTACACACGCATTTTTAATTTTATTATAATTATTGACGAAAAAAAGTTTGCGTTATTAAAACATAAGCACTGCAAAAACTCCTAGGCGGTCAGGATTCAACATTTTTTAAATCAGTATTAATTAGAGTGTCAATCGAGAATGCTATTGAATGCTCGCACCCAACCTGATTTGGCAAAGGTTGAATGCCGGTAGGATTTCAACATTTGTTGAATTCGGGTTGGTGAGAAAAACTATTGGTCGGCGGCGTGGCGTAGTGGTAAGACGTTGGCCTCGTACGCCCAAGTTCGCATGATCAAGCCAGGCCCAAGTCGGTAGCTTTTCAAGATGCAGAAAATCCATGTCGTATGATTATGTGGCCTGTTAAGATCCCTTGTGTATCTGTTTGGCTTGGATACTCGCGGCTTAATTAAATTCCTAGTGCAGTTTCACATCGATAGAGCCCAGGTGCCGCCATCTAGGGGAAAACTAAGCCTCAAAATTCTTAAGTGGTAATGGCATCCGTTGATAGTAATGACATGAAAGAATGGCTGTCAGTCTCCGGGGATTGCACTAAGGCTGCAAATGGTAAGGAACCAATATGCCGCCCATTGCAAACAAACAAACAGAAAAACTATTAGGGAATGTTCTCACCACACCTGATTTAGCAATGGTTGAATCTTGACACGATTTCAACAAATGCTGAACCTGGGTGCGTGAAAAAAAATATTGGAGAATGTTCTCATCAGTCAGTGGTAAATCCAGATTGGCTAACCACTTCATATTAAACTCCATTCTGAAAAAAAAAAAAATAATAACTCAGCGGCACGACAGCCATTTTGGGGGCCCCATAGCCTACTGTGCCCATATCAGTTTTCGAGACCTATAGCTCTGAGGAGCAGAAGCATATGTTCCGGCCAAGGGGTCGGCCTGACGTGGATCCCCCAGTGTTTAGTTCCCAAGAATGCTTGGTCCTCATTTTATCGACCCCACTGAAGGGGTGAAAGGCTGAGTCGACTCTGCCCAGCCTGGGAATCGACACCCGGACGTGTGGCATATAGCACGGATGGCTACCACTCAGCCACTCGGCCTCCCATTCCGAGAACCAGCTGTCATTATTTGCCTTTACTCCAGCATTCCGACATTGATTCGATATTTTGCTTTTGACTATTATAAAAGGTTAAGAAGCGCAAGGTTATTATATTGCTCTGTTCTATAAGCGTTAAAATTACCAATATTTTTAGGCAAGAAAAATATGAAAAAATGTGTTCATATCTTTTATGTGTAAGACATATCCACATTCAAATTACTACGATTGTGGATTTACTAAAAATTTATTTAAACGACTTATTTTCTTTTCCCCTTTTCTCTGACAGAGACCAGCGGTTCCATGGAAGAAAATTTTATGCAGTGTTCCAACATATGCCCTTATATTCGGCACGTTTGGTCAATATTGGATAGCAGGTCATTTTATATCGGTTCACGCGACATTCTTAGGAACCGTTCTCCACTATCCAATGGCTCAGGTATTTTTTTTTTAACTGACTCAAAATCGTGTTTGTGAAACGATTCTTTGTTAGTTTGTGTAAGAATAATTAAGGACGAAATGCTCTTCTTATTAAATACGTATTTTAAAACTAATTTGTAGCTTTTTATAATCAGAATTATTAACTTTTTCTTATAATGCCACCTTAACCGATTAGCATTAATGTCGGATGCGAAATGAAAATACTGCTGATCACGGATAAAAGAAAGTAGTTCTATATTAGTAGCAACATTTCAAGTTCTGTATGCTACATTAAACGATGCTTGTTTAGTTCAAGTTTTATGATTTAAGAGCCTCAACTGGCTATTCTGCGCAAAGTTCAATTCCAGTTAGAGCCCTATGAGCAAGGAAAGCCTAGCTGCCTTTATGGATGACTTCCGAGAGGGCATTTATGTTTCGAATACGGGAAAATACTTTTTATGCAACTTAATTTTGATCATGTTTAGCCACCATGTCACAACAGTTTCTTCTCGTACTTGTTTCTTAAAACATCCCCAGCAACACGGAATCAGAGCCTGGGACCTTCTACGTTACCGTTGGGACACGACTTGAGAGATTATATACGGATCATTTTATAGTGATTGAAGATTTACGTCACTATTCCAGCAATTTACGATAAGGATAGTCACTAAGAAATCTTAGCTGCCAGTCACCCATGATGCTGTTCGCAGGAAATGGCATTTGAAACTTACTGCGCACAGTAAAAGACATCCGTTTCATTGCTCCGTTCATAAAATGTAGTATAAGTTAAAACTGAAAGTTAATGGCATCGAAAAGCAATATACTTTCGTGTGCAGTGGTTTTGAGGTTTTAGTCTTTTCTCTCTCTTGTTTTGAGTAGTAAAATTTAGATAAATATAATCCTTTATTAAAGCTAAAGGGAATTGCGTAAGAACGATCATATGTGCAATAAATTTCTACACTATCGTTTCAAAATTACGACGAATTCATAAGTGTGCGGAAATAGAAATGTTACAAAATGGTCTGAATGCCTCCAAATGTAATTTTAACCCTTTCAAATATTATCTGCGTCAAATAGTTATGGGCCAAACCACTATAATAAAGTGTCTCCTCCGCGACGAATAATTTTTCTTTTTCCTTTAAATAGTTCAAATTATTAATTATTTTCTATGTTCATTTTTTAATGAATGCATAAGGAATGCTAAAAACATTCCCACATGAAAATTGAGCCAAGGTTAAAATTAATGAGTGCAAAACAAAAATTGAAAATTCGTTGTGTAGTGAACGAAAATTGCAGTTATCGTGGTTCGGCCCTTATAATTCCCCATCCGATAGTTACATTTAGATCAAAGATTTCAAGTTAATGTTTTCTTTGTACAGATTAGAAAGCTCCTGCTCACAGTTCCATTATACTATTAAACCTTCGTTTATTTTTCTGCAGAATGGAACACTGGTTTCTGTGCCGCACTTGCTTTCCATCTTTTGTAATGTGTCATCGAGTTTCGTATCTTCAACTTTGAGCGAAAAAAACTACTTAAGCATCAGTAAAATTAGAAAATCATGGAATCTTATTGGTGAGTTTGAAAAAAAGCATTCGTGACAAGTTAATCATTTAGTATTTCAAATCTATCTATAGGAAGAAAAAATCGGTGTTTTCTAGGCATATTGATTAAAAATTTAAATAACTAACTTCCCATTTTATTAACTGCTGTCTGTTATTTATATGATGTTGTAGGATTACATACTGTACTGCAAATCAATTTGCTATTAAGTTTGTAAATTTTTGCAACTACTCATTCAACATTTAGGGCTTGCACATTTTAAAACTCTTCCTCTTTTTTTCCCAGGTAGTGTCATATATTCCCTGTGCCTTACTCTTATGATTTTAACAAAGTCTGAAAATATAGTGACAATTATCAGCTCTATTGTTGGAATAGCTATGCTGGGGTTCACTAACAGTGGTATTATGATCGTTTCTCTAGATATGACACCAACCTTTGCCGGTAAGTACTGTACCAATTATGTGGCAAAAATAATCACTTAGAACGAGATCTCCGTTATAATAAAGACCTGACCATTTGATTATTGTCAGTCCGCTTGTAATAGCTAGAGATCTCAATATCCCGTATCGATCCTCAAAACGTATTTTTCACTCAAAACGGCTGTTCTTTTTTTTTTTTGCCAAAGGATAGTAATAAGAATTACTGCTTAGTTAGTGAAGATTTCAATTTTTTAAGCTGTTTTAAACCGAAATAATCATTTGACTAGATTTTAACCCTACACTGCGCCGTGTTGTTTTTAAACAACACCTCCATTTTTCTTTCACTAAGCTTTTATTTTGTAATATTTTTAACATGTGGCGCATTCTTTCGTTTCATTTTGTATGTGGGATCATATTAGTTAATGTAGTTTCCCCTAGATCTTGTAAACTGAACTCAAGGATCATCTTTTTTTCACAAAATCGTAAGACATGTTGATTTTGTAAAAAACAGTAACTTCTTAATTGTTTTTTCTACAAATTTTAAGCAACAGTTTTATTTAAAAAAATAGTCTATAATTGCGTGCATAGTTTTAAAATAAAATAAATATAAGTTGTACGAAACATTTCGGGAAAAATATATATTAAGGCGCCTTTTTTACTTGTTGTTTTAAAACAACACCGCGCATTCGGGGCAATTTTTATGCTCTTGCATTATTCGCAGTATAAACAAGAACAATTGTCATAGGTTGTTCTATTTCACTTTATTTAGTATCTTTTAGAAGATTATTGTTAAATATTTCACAAATGAGCTTAAAGTGGTCGATTAAATAATTATTTAGGAATTTTGTTTAAAATCAATTCACGCTCAACCGAAGAAGAAAAGAACATTATCGCATAGACCCCCTACAGATGTTAGGTTTCTTGTTTATAATCTTTTAGTGAACTTATTATTAAACTTTACTGGTAATAAAAGTAAAAATTTGCACATGTAACTAATAATTATTAGTTACATCTGCAAATTTTACTTTAATAAATTTTATAAATTTGTAAATAATAATAAAATAAATTATATTAATAAATTTTCGTATTTTAGTGCTATTTTATGACTATAATGCATGCCTATTTATTATTGATTTGGTTTCATTTGTTAAAATGATTATATAAAAAAAATATTATTGTTACCCCTAAATGCGCAG
The DNA here is from genome assembly GCA_038502835.1 of Octonoba sinensis. Classification (NCBI taxonomy): domain Eukaryota; kingdom Metazoa; phylum Arthropoda; class Arachnida; order Araneae; family Uloboridae; genus Octonoba; species Octonoba sinensis. The sequence continues at coordinate 50,334,843 of CM076601.1, read as the reverse complement.
TGTTGTTTTTAAGCAACATGCCAATTTTTCTCGAATTCTATTTTCCCGAAGTAAATAAGAATTTTTTTAGTATTTTTCCCATTTATAACTAGCACAAACAAACACACACAAAAAAAATCTTTTACAAAGAAAAAAAAAAGCGCAGTGTAGGGTTAAAATGCTAAATGTAGGACTGTAATTTCCCTAAAATTTGTAAGTATTCAGCCTGATTCTCGTCCGTATCGGATTAGTTTCGCTATCGTTTTTGATTAGTCACGTGACAAAGCCGCATGTGATCTTTCTATAATGTATCAAATTCGTCATGTGATCGGGTTGAAAACGATAACGAATTTAATACGAGGCGTCGAGACTCAGTCTGATTGCTTTCAAATTAAGCTCCTTATTAACTTAAGAAAATTTGTAAGATTTATTTATTACAACAGTAGTTTTGCCTCAAAATCATGAAACAAGTAGAACGTGTGGAAGAAAAAAGAAAATTTTCAATAAGAGATGACGTCGAACAAAAATTGCGGACAATTACTTCGCAGGAAAATAGTTAGATGGACAGGTTATAACGGAGGTCCAATTTTAATTATTTCAAACAAAATTTCGCCAATTTCGAATTTTGAAGGCATTTTGAAGTGAGCATAATTTTTGCGTTTTTAAAATTACTAATAATGTTTCTTCCTATGAGTTAAAGTATTGACCAATTTTTCAATTGCATTAATATTTTCTTTTCCATATTTTAAACTGATTTTGTATAACGTAGTTATTTTACAGGTTCTTTAAACGCTCTAAGTACAACAATCGGATCCTTCGCTATGTTTACACTTCCTGTAGTGTGTGGCGTTATAACCAATGAAGAGGTAAATATATTGTGATTCCAGAGTAATAAAAGACTCCGTTTTCATGTCTGCCTGCTTGTGCTTTCATTTCATCGTCCTTTTTGTTGACTACCTGTTTTATTTGAAATTGAAACCTTTAGAAGGCACGAGCATTATATTTTTCTACAAAAGTTGATAACTATTCTTAAAAATTAAACAACATAATGTTTTCTCCATTCAATAAGTTAAATAATTATACGAACAATTCATGAGAATTTTATTGAATTGAAAATTTTCATGTGTCTTCATTTGAAATACGTTTTTACAATATTTCAATGTATATAATTCAAGTTAAAGTCTAAATGTTATTAAAATTGTATGGTGAGTCGAAATGCTGAGTTACTCAACTAGGAAACATTTAATCAATTATTGGAAAGTCATGAATTGAACAAGTTTAGAAATATACCTGTAAGAGGCAGATGAAACTTTCGAGAACTTTAATGAGCTGTTATAATGCCCTCTTTTATTTTTAGTGAGATCATTACCGAAGTAACTTTCGTGTGCCTCAAATTTAAACGGCAAAAATTAACTGTGTCTTTTTTTTCTCTTCTAGCAAACACTACAGCAGTGGAACAAATTTTTCGCTATTAGCATTGTGATAGTCATGAGCTCAGCTACATTTTTTTGCATTTTTGGATCTGCAGAAACTCAAAGCTATAATTTTTTAGGCAAAGTCGTGTCTTCTAAGGCCGAAGGAGAGTCAAAATATGATTCAAAGACTGTTGAACTGAAAGAAGCTGTTGCATTTTCCAAAAAAATATAAGATGTATCTATATTTCTTCTTTCCCATTTATCAATTATACGTGTATGCCAAGGGCGTACTGCCCATAGGTCCTTGAACTCATCACGAAAAAATGCTTTAAAATAACCTTAGAATGTTATTTTACCCTTTGTTGTTTAAAATAAGAGCGAAATGCTCTAATATTTACATTCAAAAGTAAGAAAATAAAAAATTACATGAATTTAAGTCTTATCATTTAAATTTTTTTTTGACAAAATGCCTTATTTTTTTAAAATTACTTTATAATTGATAAGTCATGATAGACATTTAAAACGAAATTCACTAAAAGTGTTATTCTTTGTACTTTTATGTGATGAACTTTTTAATTAGGGTCAGTTGGGGTAATTTTAAACGCTTTTTCTATGTTTTAACTTTTGATCCTTCCCTATCTTTTGAATGAATTCAGAGATAAAATTGTGAGCATTGTAGCCACTACTGTATTTCTTGTGAGTAAATGTGTTCAAAAATTTTGACTTTATGACTATTTTTTAGCGAATGAGCTCGTGTTTACAATTATCCCAGAGATCTGGGGTAATTGTAAACAGTGATTAATTTTCGAATAAGGTTGATGCAAATGGAAAATTGTTTCATACACATACACAGTCTGCTTGAAGGCTTAAGAAGTGCCGGAGCAATGGTTCTCAATCTGCGGCTAACAGGCCGCATGTGGTCCGCTGAGTTATGTTATGAGTCGGCTGAGATCATTTAACTAGAAATATCTTGCAAAAAATCAAGTAATGCTACAAATTTATGTAAAATGTGTCGCGCAGTGGATCAGTCGGTTAAGCTTGGATCCCACAAAGCACCGAAAGTGAAGCACAACTGGTCGTGGTCAACGCTTAGGAGGGTGACCACCTCCCGCGACTGATTACTCTGAGACCGACTGCGCTAAAGGTAGCTGTGCAAGTAAAATACTTCGTCGCTTCAAATGTCTACTAAGTTAGAAATAATTTCCGCTGAGGGACCGTACTAGGTATGGACTATCTCTCATCTGGGATCTGGTTCAAAATCATTAAGACCCTCTGAGGCAAATGTACTTCATTCTAGCGGAACTCATTAGCATTAGCAACAACAACAACAGCTATGTAAAATAAGACACAAAAGTGTAATTTACATCAAAATATAATATTTATTGTCCCCACCCCCAAAATTTTGGAAATAAGATTAATTTAAGTGTTTACAATTACCCCAGAGTACGAAGTATATGGGGTAATTGTAAACACCTAACTTGCACATGAAAAATAACGGGGAGGATTAAATTTATAACTAAATGCTTTTAGAAGCATTCCATATGACAAATAAAAATGGTTGAAACCGAGTACATCACTTTTGTAGATGAGCTGGAGAGGAAAATGTAAGACCACTAAATTTTGTTAATCGCATATCGCGCCATGATGAGGTTTTAGATTAGGCAAAATAATCTTCAGTTGCTGAAATCTAGCAGCAGAAAACTGTCGTCTGGCATAATGATCCCTCAAGACAATGCGCTCTTTCACACCGCTGCCAAAATCCACCGCTGCAAAGATTCAAGATTTTCGTTTTGAACGTTTTGATCACTATCCGTACAGTCCCGCCCTTGCAGTAAGCGCCTATTTCGCACTTGAAAAAAAATAGCTGTGTGGACAACGATCGCAAAACGACGGCGATTAACTGCTGTTACCAACTGGATCACTCCACAGCGGACAGACTTCTATGCAGGCGGATAAAAAATACTGTGTTACGGGGTTGCAAAAAAGTGTATAGATGCCCTTTCAAAAATAGATTCCTCATTTTGGACGATTCATCAACCGTCAAGAAAATTTCGTCATTTATAACGATTCTTTCCTCGAGCAATCACGTGACTTAAAAAAGTTCCTACACAAATTTCGGCAATTTGACGAAAGGTTTACTCGGAGCATTTTTCCCGAAGACATTTCGTCAAATACGACGAAAGTTTCGTGAGATTTGAGCGTGCGTTTCTGAGAGTGTGTGGAGGGCGATTAAGTGGAAAAGTAAAGTAGATATTTAGAAAATATTGCTGTCAATAAAAATCTTTTCTCGTGAGTGCTACTTTTTTAATGACGAAATGGACCTCAGTTGTAGAATAATTTACGTGTACATTCACCTATTTCATTAGATACTTAAAATGCTCTTCTGATAGCCTTATGTCTTTTTAGTATTGGATTTGTGTTATCTATATAAATAAAACCGAAAGTTTGTGTGTGTGTGTGTGTGTCTGTCTGTCGATCGCGTCCAGGCGAGATGGAACGGGCCAGAAGTACGAAATTTTGTTTACAGGTACCTTGGATCAGGTCCTCGTGCACCTCGAAGCGTTTTTCCTAAAATTCGATTTTGTTCTTTTTTTATTCCAATTTTAAGCAAAACTGTTGATTTTGGGTTTATCTCATCGAAGAAACGTCCCACACTTTTTATTTTTGCAGCGTATGAATGCCCGTAAAAAACTGCACAAGATGATCTCTTTCTGATGTTCGTAGAACAAATAGAACACGCGCAATACTCATTTAAAGCAGTTTTCGAACTTTAAAGCAAGGCTTACCTCTGAATTTAACTGCTCAAATTGCGTGTTTTCGCCAAAATAAATAGTACTTTTGTCGCCAACTAGATGATTTTTGTTAACGTATGATTTAAAAAATGCTGTTTTATCGTTATTCATGCCGTTTTATAAGCGAAACAAATTCTAAAAATTCATTTTCTTTTTATGCATATTTTGTGGATTATAAACTGCAGACGATTTTCAGTACTTTATCTTGAAGTTGATTTTTCTTTCCATATTTTACTCAAATGATTTATTTTATAAACACATTTACTTAATTTTTTACTGTCTATTTGGGACTATTTTTGCAGAACTTAGTTATTTCTTTCGATCAACTTAAATTTCACACGTCAGAATTGGTTCAGTACTGAACATTTTCTAACTTAAATGTGCATTTGCCTTTGGAAATAATGCTTTCCTTTCTTTCGTTTTTATCCGAATTTTATGAAAGTGCTATTTAATTGAATTTTCAGGAAATCTTTTGAAGATTTTGCAAGCAGGATTTATAGGAACTGTTCTTATTTTGATGGGGAATTTAAGATGGACTGTTGTAAATTTTAGGAACAGTAGCTCTTGAAGGTCAGTATTCTAATGGGTATTTTTAGTCACTGACGTCTTTATTCTAATGGAGATTTTTTGAGACTAATGTCCTTATTCTCTTAGGGATGTTTAGGAATAGTTGTCTTTATTGAAATAGGGGGATTTAATTATTTTTTTCTTTATTGAAGCAGCAATATTCAGGGACAGTTGTTCTTCATCTGATATACATTTTAAAACAGAATACAGCTCTTATTCTGATGGGAATTTTCAGATGTATTGTGGTAGATATTGTAATTACGATTTCTGGACTCTTGGTATCATTTTGGCACAATTATCTCGCTGCATGTGCGCATTTTAGTTACTGTTGCAATTACTCTAATGGCAATTTTATGAACTGTTGTTGGCATTTTAATGTGGATTTTTATGGACTATTATTCTTGGTCTAAAAGGAATTTTTCTAGGCTGTTCGTTTTGATGCAATCGTGGTTTTTAATGATTTTTACCGTTTATAAATAAGGTTTTTAAGGCCTGTTGCCCATCTCCTGCTCTTGGATTTTTAAAGAAAATTTTTCCTTACATATTTACAACAGAATTTTGGACATGCGTCACTTAGCCTGCGAATGATGCAATATTATCCCGCGCAAAGTCGGGCATGTCAGCTAGTAGTTTAATATAATCTTCGAAGTTAATATTATTATAATTTAAGATTTCAGTAGTGAAGAAAGAATTACTTTCTTTTTGAATTTAATTTGCAATTGTCATTTTTTTATACCTAACACTATTCTTTAAAAGAAGAAAATAAGTACTTTGCAACATTATTCTGAGAAAGGACCAGTTCCATTCGATCTTTATATGGAGTATATTAACCTGCGAGGTCCGGTGGCTGAGGGGTAGCCATCCGTGCTACCATGCCACAGATCCGGGGTTCGATTCCCGGGCTTGGCAGGGTCGACTCAGCCTATCCCTTCAGTGGGGTCAATAAATGGATGACCGATCATGCTTGGGAACTAAACACTGCGGTTCCACGTCAGGCCAACCACTTGGCCGGAACATCTGCTTCTTCACCCCAGGGCCCTCGGTTTCGAAAGCTGGGATGGGCACAGTATGCCATGGCCCCCAATGGGCTGTCGCGCCCTTGAGTTTTATAATAACCTGCAGTACTTACAATTACTGCAGATTAATAGTTTTGTCGGAAAGTGACAATTTACCCGGAATCCGCATAAATTCCTCATTTCTTATTTTTAATAGCAGTTGATAAAATTGGCTGTATTTTTCTGAACATTTTCTTTTACCATATTACTGAACTTTTTATTCATACAATGCGTGAGAAAGGTGATTTGCAGCAAGTTCCTTTGCAACATGAAAGTACAACTGACCTTTAACCCTCTAATGCCCAACTCCGCCTCAAGGCAGACGACGATAAAAAAATGGGCATTACAGGATTAACCCATCCTTGAGTTGACTGATTGGTACATTTACTGACGCAGTAGAAACCGCCAGTCCGTCAATACGAAAGTGGAGTTACTGAGTTATTAAGAGCCAATTATGTTAACCACAGGTTTTGCCAATCCGCGGTCTCGCCCATGCCTTTCACCATGAATGGAAGCTGCGGGCGTAGTGGATTAACCCTCTAGTTCCCAACTCCGCCTCAAGGTGGACGACGATAAAAAAAACTTAGGCATTAGAGTGACAAGAATTCAATCAAATAGGAAACTCTTGAAAAATACATAAAATTAACTTCTACCACTTGCGTACATGAGTACATGAAGCCTTTCTTATTTTTCTAGTATTACAGATATTATTTGTGATAGTTCTTAGCAGAAATATACAAACTGTGTTTTGCTCAAATGTGGCTTTTGTTGTCTAACTAGTTTTCTAATTTGATAGAAAACGCAACAAGCAAAATAAAAAAAAACCAAAATGCGTAGCTTAATTACTTTGACATCACACTTAAGTTCAAAATCTATTAAGGAGAGTCGGCACCCAAAAATGTCGAAAACAAAACGATTTTTTTTAAAAATTGGCAATTACGGTGCGATTTGCCACCTTTTCATTCCGAAACTGAAACTGTGCTGAATATAAGCCACATATTTATTATTGGAAACGAAATAAGCGAGAAGAATAAATTTCACCGTGACTGTAACTAAAAAAACTAGTTCCTCATTTGAAATTTTGATAAAGATATTGCAAGCCGAAAACTTAAAATGCGGTTTTCTCTCGCTTGTTTTTTTTTTTTTTTTTTTTTTTTTTTTTTTTGTGCATTTCATCTCAATTAAAATGCAAAGGCTTTTTTAAATTTAACTATAATGTGGACTTTTTTCCCACATGTTCCTGAAACTATATGAAACAAATTTATGCATTACTTTTATAATAACTTAAGAACTTATTTTTAAAACAATTCTTTCTGTTGGCTTTTTGCATTTTTCGTTGTTTTTTCTGCATTTCTTCAGTTTTTTTTCTCAAAAAGTAAGAAATTCAATATAAGAAATTCACTGCATAAAAGTTTTGATTTTTGAGTAATGAATCAATAAAAAAATTTTGAGACTTTACACCAATTTTTGAAAAAGAATACGCATTTTTAAAAAATGCTATATTAAAAAAAATCAAATTATGTTTTTTAAATCCAGGTTTTTAAAAATTTCTTATGAAGTGATTTTTCATGACATGAGACAAAAATTGTAAATAAAAACACCATAAAAAAAAAGAAAAAAAGGTCTTATATTGCCGACTCCCCTTAACCTAAAATAATTTCATGACAGAAATGTTTCACCTACTTGAAAGTATCAATAATTATTTACAGCGATGGTTTAAAAAAATTGTGGCATTATTTCACTAATTGAAATAATAGCCTACTGCATTTAAATCATTAAAATATTACAAGCCCGCAGAAGTGAAAGTACACGATCGAAAAGGTGGCGAAACGGACGCTCGTAAAACTTGGGAATGAATGCAGCAGGTGGTTAATTATGAAGTTTATGAGTCATGACGAGCAAGTTTCCAAGCGAGCTTTGTGCCTGTGTGGTAGATGTAGTGATTGATTAAGTACTCAAACGAGGGTTAAGTGGCAGACATGCGGTAAAAATGTGAGAGGTAAATATTTATCCAAGCTCTGAGGAATGGAAATATTTCATTCTTACTGTTTCAGGTTGCTTTATAGGGAATATTGGAAGCTGTATGTTACTGAGGAATGCATTTACAAAAGTTTGCTATGTGATGCGCATAGGAAAATCACTGTTTCTGTGCAGCTATCGTTTCAGAGTTAAGAACAGCACGCTAAAACAATGTTATGTGAAAAAAAAGCAAGAAGTTTCGTCTCGAACTATATGAGCCTACTTTCCTGTATACACCCAACTTCAAATTTATAACCCAGCTCTCTCTCTCTCTCTCTCTTTAGCTTTAGTTCTTAATTGCTTCAAATCTACCTTTTTCAATGGTAAACATTATCATTCACTCATTCATTCATTCATTTATTCAGCCATTCATTCACGCATTCATATATTCATTTACTCATTCATGTATTTATACTTATTTTTCATTCATTCGCTCATTTATTCACCATTTTTTTTTATTATGTATTCACTCATTTGTTCATTCATTCTTTCACTTATTCATTTAATCATTCATTAATTAAAAAATCTTCTTGAAAATCCCGACCAAAATATTTCGTAGAGAAAAACGCTCGTCAGTTCTGTGTGAACCTCGTATCTGTACACGTTCTACGTTATAATATCTTTTCGATAAAGTTTGTTCCTAGCAAATCGGTCCGTCAGGTCAGAATTTATATAGGATTGAAATTTTCCCGTAGGCGCTATGTTGATTTTTTTGAACTGTTAAAAAATGAACAAAAATTGTTCAAATCAATAAATATTTCACTCCGAGAGCTTCTTCCGATATGTTTGTTAATAGGAACTTGAGATATTACTCCCAGAGTTTACATAATTTGCCCATAGGCGGTAATGTTAAGATTTTCTGAACCCTTCAGAATAAAACAAAAAAATTGTTCAAATCAAAAAGTAAAATATGGAAACGAAATTTCCCCGCCGAGACCTTTCGAATGCAAAAATAATTTTTTGAATCGGACAATTCGTTCAAAAGTTATTAGGGGGACAGAGCGACAGACATACTTTTTCCCCATCTCTTTGAATTTTTTCATTTTTCAAGGGGGGAATCGGTTTGAAATATGGTTAAAAGTGGCAACCAACAGTTTCAATGTGGCGACTAACTTTTTTTGGTTTACCGGCCACTGGCCACCATCATATTTTTGTAGTCTCAATCGTTATTAAAAGGCCAAGTTAGAGGGATAAATAGCGAGGCAGGAGAACAAACCAATACCAGCGCTAAATTGCCATCAGTTTTGGCGACCGACATAACATTTTGTGATCGCCAAATAAAAATTTGTAATCGCCAATGGCAAGTGGCGACTGCTAGGCTCGACCTTTACCTCTTAATATCTAGTTTATTTCTGAACTTTTGTCTTTGCCCTTTTGGTTTACAACTTTGGTTTGTGATTAGTATTCATGTGTTAATGTAGACACTTTTCTCTTCTTGTCTGCGCAGGGTTAAAGTCAAGAGTGAAGCCATTGAGAAATTGTGCTTCTTTCCTCGAAATCCGGCATAGTTGAGCAAAAAATTTTCAAAAAATAATATAAAGCAATGCTGCAATTAACGGGTTGAATAAATTATTCATAGAATAATTCATTTGTGACAGATGCTTGAACTAAACTTTTTCAAAGCGGCAAATGATATAGCCTAATAAGCGAAAGTATATGAGCAAGGAAATGAATGAAATAAAATCATGGTGGGGAACATAAACGCGCGAAAATAAAGCGATAAAAATATCGTTTTGTATTCTTCAGATGTTTTATTCATTGCTACTCTGTTAATTTATGTTTCTCGAGCTAAATTTTGGCTAAATTTTGGATCCGCTGTTATTTAAAAATAACAGCGAATATCAAGTGTGATAATTAAAATTAAAATCGCTTTAATTGAAAAAATATATATTATCTATAACTAATACTGAAAATACCTGCATTTCACCTCAGCAAATACCGGTTTTACAAAATTGCAAAATTATACGAAATGCCGGTATTCGGTACATACCGGAATACGGGTATTGCAAACACTAATGGCAGTGCACGATTTGAGGTTTCGTAACTTCTGTGATGTAGCTTGTTATAGGTATTGCATAAAATCACACTGAAGTACCTTAAAATTTTAAACTTGAGCTTTAATGGATTTACTGGTTTCTTCATATATGGTTTTTGGCTAAAAAATTAAGCTGTTTTCCTTTTTAATCTGTCAGACTTAATTTTGTAGATTTCTTTTTTTCCCATCCCCCTTTTTTCTTTTTTTAAACACTGTAAAAGAATCTAATACAATAAAAAATGTGATTGTTAAGACAGAAAAACCTCATTATTCAAGATGAGGGTAGGTATTAATTATATCTAATTTGCTTATTTAAGTTGTTAGTAAAATTTTTTTGATGTTTAAGCACAGTTTTTCCAATTAACAAAAAATAAATACAAGAAAAGTTTGCTTTATAAAAATACTCACGTGTTTCGATCTAAAAATAATTTAAGATTTGTGTTCATTCTTTTCTTCACGCTGATTCCACTTATGACAGATATATGTTGCATGTCTACCAAAGGGTGGAAAAAAAGGGATACGAGGTTAAAAGGTTATCACGTTATCAAAACATAATAGGCAAAGTTTTCCTTTCGTTGAAGGCCAATGATATGATTCTCCATTTTGTAAAATTGAGAATAACGTTTATCAGTCATGAGAAAACGGTTTTTTAAGAAGGAAGAAATCATACGATACAATTCGGATTTATTTTACTCATCAACAACGGAAATGTAGGATTTCTCAGGTAAGGATTTTTACATTATGGCGTTTTAGTTACTGCTCGTGCGCTATGCTACTATTGATTGTCTCAGACGCAGTTGGAATGTAAAGTTGTAAAAAAGAAGCAGTTCTGAGGTACCTGCTATGTAAATTTAGATTTAAACAATTAATTTCCAATTAGAAGTTGTATTATTGTATTTTTTCAATTATTAAAGAAAATTTTTTTTGTAGTTTAGAACTTGATAATTAGATGCATGTACTTTGGAGAAAGAGTTCCCATAATAATACATTATAACAATTTTATCCAACTGCTGAAAATTAGTTTTGTGAGACAGCAATTCATATAAAAACGAGGTAGCAAAACAAAACAGTACTCCATTAAAACTTTAACCAGTTTTTAAAAACATTTATGGACTAACCTCTTAGTTTCAGCACATATAATTTCGCTCATATTTTTTTTTTATCTGGCATATTTTATTTATAGCGTTCCTTAAGGAAATCTGTCATTATCGCGCATATCAGGGTGAAATTTATGGACTGAATATAAAGCTTGAGTAAAAGACAGAAAGTTGGTGATGAAAGGCATTCACGCACTGAAATTGGCAATTTTGTCTGTTAGTTTCTTCACCGTAACGAAAAACACCATCATAAAAATGTCAATGTTGATAAATAAGATTTATTCTTTTTAATGCAAGTTGAAGCGATAAAATTGCTCCAGTTCTTCCTTGGATATGAAATCTTAGGGTAAAATATGTTCTTACATGTCTCAGGGAATCTTTGAATGAATCTATCATTATATGTCATTGCGTTAGAATTCTGAGACTTGCCGATTTTGCCAATGATTTTATCATTTTTAAACCTGCCATGATTAAACTTAGAAATTGATTTATTGCTGAGTTACATCAATTCATAATTTAGATTTTCATAGCGGGAGTAACATTTGGGCTAACTTTGACAGCACTTGCTACAAAAGCTTTATGATCCCTCAAATTTGTTAGTCAACTCACCAAAAACTACTATTTGGGCAGAGTAAATATCAAAGAGGTGTCCCTATTATTTGGCTCTCAAGGGACATCTAAGCATAGGTACTTTATTCGTGGTACACTAAAGGACTTTTAGCCCTGACTACTTCAGTTTTAACATTTAGGGATTGAAAATTCTCCAAACAAAGTTTCCCTGATACAAGAAGTAGTGTAATTTTTTTCCCTAAAGATTAGAGATGGTCGGGTGGGGATTATTTCAAAAATTGCTCTCAACATAAGACGACTTAGCTTCGTCTTAAGACTGAAGCCCACAATGCATTTTGTTTTCTATTACAATCCTTAGAAAGTACTTTTTACATCCATATACTGTTTCATTTCTGTCTTCTTTTTTTAGAAACCAAAGAACCTTTTTGGAAACGACGTTACACGATCGCACTCCATGGATTTGTACAATTTTTCCGACTGCCTTCAGAATTAACATGAGTGGCAATCGTAGCTATGGTGGATTTTTCACATGATGGAAGCAATACTACCCAACATATCTCCAATACTTCCACTGAAACTTTGAGTAAACTTTCGTATGATGAAGTACAGTAACGTATCTGCAATTAATTATTTAATTTATTAATTCATTTCGATGGGGTCATTCATAAATTATGTCACGCTTCAAAGAACTGACTAGTGTTTTTCTGAGGTGTCACTTTTGTTGACAGACTGCAATTTGATATATATATAGCTATATATATATATCAGGAAAATAACGTAAAATTTGAGGAGTGAGACAAAATAATAATATACACGCACCTGCCTCATTAATTATTCGTACTGTGATCCTTCATGAATTGTGAAAAATCTCTTCACAATCAGCCAAACGGCCTTGATCCTCCGCGGAAAACTATCTGCAGAGTAGGCTACCATGTAGGTTTTCTCGTTTCCTCTACTGTACGCACCCACGTAGCTTAATCGGCACAGGTTTTAGATCTGCAGGGTAAACGCTAAGCCAAACACTATTCATTCCTTAGTTAACGTCTCTCTTGCATGCTTTAAGAGCTACTTACATGAATTTATGGGAAATGCAATTGGTAAGGAAAACACTTTAAATATATATATATATAAGTGATACATCGTAAAGATAACTGGTAGTTTAACAAACATGATGCACTCTATTAAAATGAATGTAGTTTGTACCAGGGGTACCATGTCAAATACAAGAGCAAAAAATAAACCCCTCAGCCTGACAGTCTCAGATTTTCATAATACTCTCATAAATCACATATCCTTGCCATCTTAAATTTATACATAATTCTCTTCTTTTTTAATATTTCTTTTTACAGTTGATGAGTTTTTTTTTTTTTTTTTTGAAATTTAAAAAAAGCTCTTTCTTTTTATTTGCCTGCTGTGCTTTAAAATGCTACAATAATACTGCTATGTATAATTGTAGCATTTTAATAGTTGACCATTAGTTTTATAATTCTCCAGTTATCTTAAATCGTAAAGATAACAGGTAGTTTAACGAACATAATTTACTCTATTGAAACGAGTGCAGTTTGCAGCAGGGGTACCCATGTCAAAAGAGAGAGCACAAAAACCCCTCAGCCTGACAGTCTTAGATTTTCATAATACTCTCATACAACACATATGGTTGCTATCTTAAATTTATACACAATTCTCTTCTTTTTAAATATTTCTTTTTACAGTTGCAGTGTTTTTTTTTTCTTTTTGAAAATTTAAAAAAAGCTCTTTTTTTTTTTAAATTGCCGACTGTGCTTTAAAATGCTGCAATAACACTTCTATATGTTCTAGAAAGAAGAGAGTTGCGTAAAGTCTCATTTTCAAGAGCATTATATGACGTTTAATTTGATACATTATATTAATAACTATCATTACAAATAAACAAAAAAATCCAAAGTTAAAAATTTTAAAAAATTCTGGTAGTGTTTTTCAAAAGATTAGAAAGAATATATTACTTTTATCATGCTTTAGCGAATACATCCGTAAGTTTTCAGAGTGGAACCATCATGGGACAGTTTTATTAAATATGAGCAACAAGGTTTTGCAATTTCTGTTAAAACTTTTTGAAAATTCAAATTTTTTATTTATTATGGAACTTTATTATAGATGGAGAGATAATGAGTTCCCTAACTGAGATTGCAGACCCTTAAAAACCTAATGAACTATAAAAGTAATTCAATATAAATATATTTTAAATGCAGCTTTAATTCAAAAATTTTCATTTCATAATCATTCCTTGTGCTTCCAATTTTTGCGTCTGATTGATATGGAGCTTTTTATTTGTGCTTGACCACAATTATGCATTTAGCTGCATAAGCAAGTTCTAATGCGACAGAGAATGACACTTCGGTAACTGCATAATTAAGTGACTTAGGTAAGACTGTTTTGTTATGTACACTTTATGTATGAAACTTATATAAGACTTTTTATTCGCATTCGCCAGGTGGAATCACTTTTAAAAAATATATCCGAAGTATAATCCAAAGTCTTAAATACTACACTGAAAAAAATTCTAGTTTAATCTTTCACCAAAAAATGGTAAAATTCAGCTGCAACCAACATTTGGTACTAAAGTTGAACCATTATAGTGGTTCCTAGTTTTAAGTTCTTGGTGAAACTAAGTAAAACTACACCATTATAATGGTTCAACTTAGAAGCAAATGTTGGTTTCAGCTAAATTTCACCATTTTTTTTTTTTTTTGTTGAAAGGTTGAACTAGATTTTTTAAAAAAAAAGGGTGGTCCACTTGGCAGTTATTTAAATCTACGAAACCATGAGATGAACTTTATAAGAAAAATATGGAATGGAACTTAAGCTGGAGGAAATGGCACTGTTAATAGTATTAAATTTGGTTTCACTTTCAGAAATAGAGCTCTCACTTTTTTTACGATTCTTGAATCGTCAAGAAAATTTCATCATTTACAGCGATTCTTTCCTCGCGCGATCACGTGACTTAAAAACGTTCCTTCACAAATTTCGCCAATTTGACGAAAGGTTTGCCCGGAGCATTTTCCACGAAGCCATTTCGTCAAATACGACAAAAGTTTCGTGAGGTTTGAGCATGCGTTTCTAAGCGTCTAGTAATACTGATATTTACTCATAGGATTTTATTTTTGCTTCTCTTCCTACAAAGTATAATTGGAGCCCAAAAATTCAAGGTTGGATTTTGGGAGCTGGTTTCTTTGGATATGTGTTGAGTTTGGTGATCGGAGGAAAACTAGCTGAAACATTCGGTCCTAAAATAATATTAGTCATTGGAACGTTCACTTCGTCATTCAGCGCATTTGTTACTCCATTTACAACCAATATCAGCCCGTATTTTTTGATGTTCATGCAATGCGTGCGAGGAGTTGCGCAGGTTAGTTTGTGCATTTGTTAAATTAATTCTTGTGGTTATACATCAAAATATTTCACAAATTGGTCTAAGTAATGACACAATATTATTGTTGTTTGTAATCCGTTCCGATGTATCAGGTGACTCAAATTGTAGTACACCTTTTCGAGAGAGATAATAGCAGGATGCCAACGTTAGAAGGCTACTATCTGTTCATCTTCTGATGGCATATTCTAGAACTATTGTGTTGTTGCTCATCCCCCTTGACTTAGAATACTAGACCAAGTCCAAAAAATCATGTTGCATGATTAATTTAAAAACCTCGTCCCCCTCATTCAACAATTGCCTCTCAGAGGCTCCGATAGACTATCGTAGCAGAGAAGATGTGCATATTAAAAGCTTTTTTTCCAATGTGAAAAATCATTCTGATGTAAAATTGTACGACTAGATTCTCCTGTTTTAAACTTCCAAATTGGTTTCATCCCCAATTTATGCAGCGAGCTGGGATTGCGAAGCCATCTGGTTGGAATTGCTTGCAGTTTCGGGGGTTGGGCGAGCAAAAGCGAGCAGGGGGTGGGTCCCAAGTTCTTTTTAAATGCAAAAGCCCTTTTTAATTTCAAGCGATTTTCTTTTTAGTAATAGTTTTCACTGGTTTTGTGATTGTTTATGACGAATATCTAAATAACACTTGGAAACCGGGGATATTTATTACTGACTATTCACCTATCATGCCTCAGGTTTCTTCAAGGCACGAATGAATTTAAAGAAGACGTCTCGAAATATTTAAATACTACATAGATATTGATCTTAATCGTCAGTGAACAGTGAATAAATCTCAGATTGCTTTTTATTGGCTTATCTTATTTCCGTATGAGAGAACGCCTAGTGGGGTTATCTTGTTCGCTCTTTAAAGGACAGCTAATTTGCTCGTACTGAAAGCACTGGAATCCATAATTCGATAAGTTTTATTGATTTCTAGTCTTTTTCTCTGTTTAACCCTCTCGTGCATGAATTTTTCATTAAAAATATTTCCATATGCTACAAACCCATTAAATTTCTCAGTATTGTGGTGTAATAATTTATTTTTGGAAATGTTTGTCCTGTATACTCAAAATTGGTATTTTTGCATGAGGACATTATATGCTTTTGTAATATATTTAATCAATATAGCAATAATTATGGAAGAACTAAATAGTCAAACTTCTTTCATAAAATGTAAGAAGACATGTCTTGAATCCTCTGCGGACTTCCAAAGATATCGTATTTATAACTACTTTGAAAGGCTCATGAAACCGTGAGTGGTTTCCAAGAACCATTTGCAGTAACCAAGTAAGGACTGCATGCAAATTACAGCACAAACCGCAAATAAGAATCTGAAAAAAAATTTGAAGCAAAAAGTTTTGTGTCCTCCCTCATATGAGGATCGTATACACATTTAAAGTCACTTGGATGTCTAAAACCTTCTAATAGTTCCTTCTCTTAAAAAAGGGGCTGGCACTTAAGAACGATAGAATATCAACAATAACAGACTACTGGGAATGTTTAAAGAAGCAGTGTCTCTCAGGTTCTTTAATTCTTGCATTAAATCTCCTCATGTGATACCCCTATGTGTAATTGATCACAGTTATTTGGAATTTTGTTCACCCCAGCAGATGGAAGGGTATTTCTAGTTTCCTTTTCTATGAACGGAAGGGTTGTTGCAGGTTCGGTGATGGCTTGTTTTAGATATTTGATCTTATAGTTCTATCGTACCTTCCTAAAGTGGTCAGTGACTTAATCAATGTGGAGTGAGAAACCTTGCTTTGAAGTTCAGTGTCGAGATTTCATGAAATGCAGCCGTGAAGCTCTGCTAAATTTATCTAGCTGTAACCTTCACTTGAAGTGCGCTGGTAGTGTACACCCAAATGAAGCAAAAACACCTAAAGCGCTTTATTTGGGTGTTTTTGCATCTAGAAGCTCCAGTACTGCATTGAAAAAGGGATTGCAAGGAATCCTGAAACATATGTCTGCATTTTAAGGCTTATTTGCGCTTACTTAACGTAAAAATTTTTTTTTCAGTTTTGCTTGTGCACTATGTTCCTTTATTTTTTATGATGATGCTAATTGAATTTATATAAATGCCTTTATTTGTTCATTGAAATGTCATGAAATTCAGTATAATATTTGTCTGAAATAAATTCAGCACCTTCTATTTTTCTCTAAGCGCATTACCAGAGATTTTATTAACATTTTCAATCGCTTTTCATGTTACACATTTTCGTGAGAAATTTTGCTCTTCATTTCGAATCGATTGCGATTTTCTTGTACTGACATCAAGAATGTTATAATGAATTTTACGTTTTATTAAAAAGCAATTTATCATTTTTAAGTCAGCTAATGATAATTTGTCACAGTAATTATTAACTTGTTTTATCATGCATATATGCTTCTTGACAAAATTGGTTTGCGGGTGAGAGTTTTCATTCAATATTTTTTTATAGGGGTAGGTGTATATTAAATAGGTATATATTAAATACACAATGCTACAACGCAAAGTTGTCTAGAATTAGACTTATTGTACAGTTGCTGTAAACATTTATTTATTTGTTTATTTACAATAAAACTCAATTTTGGTCATAATTATTCCAAGCAAGTCTTCAATAAGCGTGCGTTCGTGAAATTGATGTGGTGTGTTGAGGTGTTAATTGTTTTTATACTGTAGGTACTCCAATGTCCGTTAATTATTTTTGTTAATTAAGATTTATTTTAGTTAAATTGATTGTGCTTTCATTTAATTAATATTGTAGCTCAATAGAATTTTTGATACTTTTTCATGCATATCAAGCATTATTGAACTCTAGCTGCATATGTATCTTTTTATCATTTTTTCCACATCCAAGCTCCATTTTAGGGATTCATGCTCCCAGCGATGACAGTCCTATCTGCGAACTGGTTTCCAAGTGCTGAACTTGGACTTCTGTCCGGGCTTTCCCTCTCTGGATACGTATTTGGAATGTTAGCGGCGGGAATTCTATCAAGTTTAATTTGTAATAATACATCTGTTGGAGGTTGGCCTACTGTATTTTACACTTATTTGTAAGAACGTTAATTAAGCATTTGTATACATTTAAAAAGGATTCATGAAATGCTATGAATAAGGGCCTGGACAAAAATGTCCAGGCAGTCCATCACCCGTCTCATTTCTTGAACGCTTAATTTCCCCTTGTAATGTTTGTTGTTTAACAGGTTATTAATTTTCACAGCCTCTTGAACTATTAACAAAATTTTAAGCGGGCCTCCTCGTGGTGCGGGCAGGGTTACATTAAATCTCCACCAATCCGCTCCCGGCGGATGTGAGGCTTTCTTTGTAGAGAGTCTGCCGCACTGGAACGGTAAAGCTGGTAGGCAACGCTCGCCAGTCCACTCCATATGGCCGAGACTGGTTGTTAAGCTCTATGAGAGTTTGTGGAAGGTTTGAATTGGAGCTATAAAAAATAACCATGATTTAAGAATTCAAGGTTCTGGATACAATATTATTTTTCTACAGGAATCATTCTACAAAACTAGTCAAGAAGTAACCGCAACAGTCGCAGTTACAATTTACACCAGGTATCATACTTAATTTGCATAGTTGACACAAACACTTAATTTACATAGTTGATACAAAAAAGTTCTAACAGGAGCGATGCGTTTCGTGCCCTTCTTGGTAATTTGTGAAGGCCTTAGATATTTTGTACAGTAGGAGGTAGTTAGCATTATTGTACCAATCACCTTATGTTTTTAGTTATCTCTTCTGATTGAAACTGAAAAAAAAAAATCGTTTGCCTTTAAAGGTTGGTTGAAGTATGGATAGCTCACTCATTATTATTCGGTATCCACTCATAAATTTATAAACGCGGAGCTGAATAAACTATACAAGCATGTTTTATAAGTTTAAATAGAACATATTTGTTCCAAGAGTAAACAATTGAATCTCTAAATTGAATATCTATTAAATAAAAATACTAACAAATATTCCATTTATGCTCACTGTGAGTTGTTGTATCATATGAGTTGTTGATTTGAGTGGTTGTGGAGCCATGAAAAAACGTTTCTCTTACAATGGAAAAATTTCAAGTCAGTCGAATGTTTTGCGAGTTTATTTGCACAACCAAACCTCGCACGATACTTTGCGCCAAAATACGAGCATTTCATAGAATGGAACTGAGCATATATGGTGATCACTTGCATGGTGCGGGAACTTGCCCTTTTAATCCCAATCGAATTCCAGATGAGGCATGTGCACTTAGTAACTTCACTCTTCAGCCGGTTTTTCAACGGCAAGTTTATGACGAGGATCAAATGGTTGATGTCATTTCAAAGTATTCAAGCTCCAAAGATAATCAAAATTTTCCAGCACCTAAGACTGAATTGCAAACACACCCTTAAAAAGAAATGCCATCAATTTGGAAGATAACTCCAGCTCTGTAGAAAATAGTGATTATTCTTTGCATGATTCTGATCAATCTAGCAACCAAAGTTTAAATGATTCAGAGAATCCTCCAGGGGGCGTGGTAGCCTAGTGGTTTGGATGTCTAACTTCCAACCGGACGTTTGGGTGTTCGATACCCGACCCGTGTGAGTACCCACCATGTACACTTGGGGATACATGAATGTAAAACCCGTGAACCCTGAAGTCAAGAGGCAGTTCCAAGGGTACCGGAGGGTGGAGAATTTCCCTTCCCTTCACTCTTAGGTCAAAAAAGTAAGGTGGTGTATTTGTAGGGCCGCCATCTGGTGTCATCCAAATACATAATGACCCATGTCGTACTTCCACCGTTGTGGTGCTCATCTATAAACGGTAGGTGATCTTTACTGCCTTAATTCCAGGTTGCTCTGCGAATGGAAGCTTGGATACCCAAGTGGCATTAGAAACAACAACAACAACAACAGATAATCCTCCAACAATTTCTTCTCTATTGAAAACACCACAAATCCCCTAAAAGAAATCCATCATCCAAAGATCTATATGGTGTGATCTCTTGCATGGTGCTTTGCTTGTTTCAATTTCCATATTGCTTTGCTCAGGATGATTTCACTCGAGATTTTCAAACTTTACCTTTCCTTCATGTTAAATATTAGCTTTAAGTCACTATTATATGCGTTAAATAAATCAGTAATAGTAATGAGCTCGAAAATATATACTCTTAATTATTTCCTTTCTTTTCGAAAATTAAGTTAATTAAACATGAATAAAGAATATATACTGACTGAAAATTCTCTTTATGTGTCTCCATAGCTTGAATTTTGAGAGATTGATTGCATGGAGTGTTCGTTTACAATTATTGTTTACTACTGATATTGAAAATATAAGTATACAAAAATCCTAATTAAAAGTTTCATTCTTTTATCATATTCTTAAAAAACTACTCCCATCTGTTTAGTTGCTTTACTTTTTCTGTTAGGGCGCCCTAAGTATAAAAATATATAATGATAATATATTAAAAAACAACTACAAATAACTAGTATATTGTGGCTATCACGAAAATTTCGTATATTCGTATCTTTTATAAGAATACTATTTTTAAAATTATAAAACACTGCCGCTTTCCATGAGCGATTGTGCTCTAAATTGAGTTATTTATTTATTTTTCATCTTTAGTTTGTAGTATAAGGTTAAGAGTATTTTTTCGGGGGAAATAAATATTTGATTTGTATTAGGTTATTTCATATCGAACTTACTTTTGATAAAAAATGGCAAATACTATACTCAAAATCGATATTCTACTACAAAATTTAATTTGATATTTTAGGCGGATTTGGAATTTTCGTTTCAATGCTTCAGATGATTTTTGTGAAGAACTTACCTAAAGATGATCCAAAAATATCTAGGGCAGAATTGAAATATATTTTAGAAAATCAGGAAAATAAACTGACATCAAAGGTAACCATTTTATTGCATTTGAAATACACGAATTTCATTCAATTAAGGTTTTTGAGAAGTATAAAAATTAATACTAATCCAACACGCTGCTACAAGTAAAAAATCAATTTTTTTTTACAAAGATAAACATGTTTTTTTATAGAACTCTTTTAAAAGGTCAACCCGTCAAAATTGAAAAAAAAAAAAAAAATGAAAATTTTCTCGAATTCAATGTTCTTTGGATGTAGATGAAGTTGTTAATACTTGGCCAAACAAAAATATTAAACTATATTTAAAACCTTTCATGTAATAAACGCAACAAAAATATAAATTAAAAAATATTAACATCTTAACATTAAAAGAAATAAACATTTAACATAAAAAATACCTGCTGTTGGCGGACGGCAAGAAATGTCCGCGTGCATGATTTGAAATTTATTTGTGAAGTTGGTCACTCAACGAGAAACTATATCCATTTTAATACTTACGCATACTGCCAATTACTGGTGGCGGATTTTCCCACTGACTCATTCAATATTTTTTTCTATATGAAATGGAAGAAAGCAATAAAAAGAAATGTATTACTGTCCCCTCAATTATTGAAAGAGCGGTCATTTTGTAATAAAATTCATGAACTTGATATAAAAGAAAATGTTAAATATTTGAATGAGATAAATCATGCATTCATTTAACAAATTGGAAATATATTACCGTTTTTTCGATGCTGGAAGACTTTTATTTATTTATTTATTTATAGGGCCATTTCACAGTATTTTCTAAAAATGTAGATTCCGCAACATGACACTTTTTTGTTGTAACTACGTAATTTACAGTTTAATTATCACTAAATTTTACTTTCAAATAATGGGCGCAACCCCCGATAGATAGATTAATAGATAGCAGATGGCAACTTGGTTGAGTAAATTATGAGGTAATAATTATATAATATTAATTAAATCGCCAAAAATGTTCTAAGTTAGATGGTTTTATTTAAATTCAAAACATCGTTGCATTATCCAAACAAAACTATCGTTGCCAAACTGCAAATGATAATGCTGATAATTTCCTCAGAGCCAAAATTATTATTTTTTTTCCTAATTAACGTTTTAATAAATTATAAAATGGATGGATTATTTTATTGTCATCGAAGATAAGCTTGTGTGCAAAATTTGAAGATAATTTATGCAGTAAAATTGTTATAAAACCGCCTTACAAAATTCCGTGACAAGTCAAGTTAAAAAACCACGTTAAAATTCAAACAAACAAAACATAGTTGCATTATCCAAACAAAACTATTGTTGCCAAACGACAAATGATAATGCTGATAATTTCCTCAGAGCAAAAATTATTATTTTTTTTCCTAATTAACGTTATAATATATTATAAAATTAATGGATTATTGTATTGTCATCGAAGATAAGCTTGTGTGCAAAATTTGAAGATAATTTATGCAGTAATAGTTGTCGAAAACCGCCTTACAAAATTCCACCACAAGTCAAATAAAACCATGTAAAAACACATTGTTAAAAAGAGTTTGTTGCCATAAAGCAGCAATATTAAAACAATTATAACACGAGTTAGCGTGAAGGTTTCTCTGAAACAGTGAAAAAAATGAGAATAATGTAATGAAGCAAACATTTAAGCTTTATTCAACTGCCACTTAACTAAGCACGAAATCGGCAGAAGTTCAAGCGGCTACATTTATGAGCGCAATTAATTTTTCGTCGAGAATGATTTACCATACGTTTGCTTTAAGTGAGAATGAAAAAGCCTATACAATTGCCAAATTTGATGAATAATAATATATAGATCTGCAAATAGTACAATGCTTTTAATGCTAAATCGACTATTGGACAATATAATACAGGATAAAATCAATTACGTGCCACCTCCAGGTATTAGTTTCGGCATTTTTCTTATGCTTTAATTACTAGTTTCTTTTTTTTCAACATAATGAAATAGTTTCACCTATAAGTAGAGCACGAATAACATACATACTTTAAGGCACTCTTTCGCACGTATGACACTAAATCCTCGTTTCAACAGATTTTTTTACTCAAAACACACAGTTAAGTTCTATTTGATAGGATTTTATCTTAATATATATATATTTTTTAATGTTTACTATTTTGCCGGAGCCTTAGTTGTTTTGATATAATTTAAAACGACATTGAATTGGCAGGTGAACGTTTATAGAAAGGCTGTTACATAAAAACACACACAAATCATTGTTCTTTTCATTAAGTAAAAGTAAAAATTTAAGAGAAAAACTGATGACATTCGATGTAGACAGGTGTAATATATTATATTTGGCAAATATAGGGTCAGTGTATGAATCGAATTTTAACTAGTCTACTATATAAAATATAATCGCTGTTAGAATGTTTTTCCCGAATCTTTAATGTACACTATATTACGGGTTCCGAACTACCAAATTTGTATCTATACGCAACAGTAAAATTTTAAAATATTCTGCTGAAAAATCAGCATAAATAACTGAGCACGCAAGTCTACTGAAATATTAAAATAGTATATTTAAAATAAAAAGGGGGGGGGGGGTGCAAAAAGTGTTCCTACAAGAGCTTAAGTCTACTTCCAATGCTGCTACTTCATATGGGGAATATCAGTAAAGTGAATTAAAAACCTTGAGTAGAATTTCTTTACATAACGTTTAATGCACTTGCATTATTCAATTTCAATATATCTGTGCAAACAAACATGGCTGATATTAAAGAGAGATTACCAGCATGAACATATTATGTCAGTAATACATTCTTTTTCTTAGAACGTATATCATACTATAAATGTCTTCAGTGTGTGTATGAGTGAAGTCAAGTGACATTCCGTGTCAGTGTCGCTATAAGAATAATTAATTAACTATACCTTTACCTGTTTCATGTCAGCTTTAACTCTTGAACTGGATAATTATACTCGCCTTGCCAAGATCTCTGCAAATAACCGGAAAGGTATGTAATGCTCCTTTGCTAAGGGGAAAAAATGTAGCAAATTAATCTATGAAAACAATCTTTTAAGTTCGAAAATTTAAAAAAGTAATAAGAACCAATTAAAATTTTTTCATACCTAGTGTTGCCTAATTAATACATATCTTTATTTTTTTTTTGGCCAATAATTTCGTACTGTAAAACAAAATCTGTAAAAAATACGATAAAGGGAAACGGAGTATTTCTGTAAATTTACTTGTACAAAATCAAATTATCAACTTTCTTTACAACAGCTTCTTGATAAAATTCTTATTTTCGTGCTCTTTGCACAACTACGTAAAAAGATCGAAGTTACACTTGTTAAAAAAGCAACGAATCGAGTCTTTCGGTAGTGGCTACCAGTTTAAAAAATGTCAATAAAATCATCATATATTGTTGGCGTGACACTTAATCCTCCCAATCCCAAAGGCATGTATGGCAAAGGAACAAGAATAACAACTATTTGTGCCGAAGTTCTGAACTTCAAAGGTGTGAGCACAATATCTGCTGCTGTCCATATACAGTTCTTTGCTATTTTTATTCTCTGAAGTTTCCTTCTTTTACAGCTTAGTAGTTCCTGGTTTTTATCCTACTTTCCCGTAAAAGTAAAAATGTTGTTGAAGATGAAACAAAAAGTCAAAAACAAGTTCAGTAAGTCAAGAAAGATTGAAAATTAATATAAAAAGGTACCAAGCGGTAATACGCCCTTTTTTTTTTTGGTCGCCAAAGATCGGCAAATGAACCGTTATTATTAGATTTAAACATCAGAAGATTTTATTAACTTTAAATAGCATGCTGGTGACATTTCTAAAACCGTCACTAAGGTAAGGCGTACAACCGATCAGTACCAACAAGATATGCAAGTAGGGTTTTGAGACGGGGAAAATGTATTGTAGTTGCTATGTCGGTCTTTTTGTCCCCAGACCCCTCTCCCCTCAATACTAACGTTTGAGGGAAATGAATTGTCTGATTCGAAAGGGTTTCTTCTTTTTCTTTTTACTTAAATTCGAAAGGACTCTGCGAATGCATCTCATTCCCATATGTTATTTTTCTATTTCGGACAATTTGTCGTTCAATTTCAGTTCAAAAAATTTTAGCATTAGCGCCTAAGGGAAAAGACGAAGGAAAGTCCGTAAACCCTAAGCTCAGAGAAGCATTAAAAGGAGCTTTCGGGGTGAAATTTTGTTTTTTCGTTCAATTTTTTTTTTTTTTTTTTTTTGCAGTGTGGTTGTCTTTCGGTAAAATCCTTCCTCTGGATTTTGATGTCATCGGTTTTCTTTGATGTAGAGACAGTCGATTAAGTTTATTGTAGGAATTTTCACTCACAGGTGGGTCATTTGACCTCCCCGGGGGACATTATTAGCTATTTGCGAAGCATGTAAAACAGAGGTTCCCAAAGTGGTCCAGGTGGACCCCCAGGGGTCAATAGGAGACCACACGGGGGTCCACGTAGACGTGAAAAGAAAATAGGGGTTCACAAGTTGTAAGTGGGGGTCCTCGAAAATTTTTCTGGTTTTCATAATAAAGAACAAACATTTTGGCTTGGATTTACCTATCAACGTAGGCAGGTAGCATCATTCACTAGGTAGGTACTCATAAATATTCGAGACTCAGTTCAAGCACAGAATTGCGTTGAACAATTGATGATAGTACAAGTGTACACCACATGTCGAGACTTGCAAAGTGCCGCCCGTGCGCTCGCTCGTAAAATATAAAGCGGACATTGCGTACATAACAGATTTGTTCATAAAATTCAATGATGTTAACTTGTAGTTACATAGGGACAGCCTGAATTTAATAAAAACAAAGGGTGTAATTTAGGCTTTTCTTGGTAAATTGAAATTAAGCAAAATATTAGACGGCGCGAAATCTCCCAGTTTCTGCACTTGTCACAGATATAATGTCTTGATGAGAATATTCAGACATACGCTCAACATTTAAATACCCTATATAAGGACTTCAAAAATAGATTTGAAGATATTCTGACGATGGAAATACCACCATGGATCATAACCCCATTTGATGAAACGGAAGAGGCAATGTGGTATTACAAAATGAGCTACTTGAGCTCAGCACCAACGAAGAACTGAATGTGAAATTTAAAAAGGCTATCAAACGTTTTGGCTGCAGGCAGAAATCCCCGAAAAATATCCTGGGCAGTGGGGAGTTGCGAGAAAATTTTTGATAGCGTTTCCCTCGTCATATCTTGTCGAAAGAAGTTTTAGTGACGTTACCAACCTGTTAACAAAAAAAAAAAGGAGCAGATTGAACATCACAGACGAGGAGATTTGAGATTACTTCTTACAAAACCGAAGCCAAATATTGATAATTTGATGTCAATTCATCAAGTACATCCGTCTCATTAAAAGTATGACTATTTACATTTCAGAGTTCATTGTTGATTTTTTGTCAATTGTTGATTGTTTGTAATAATAAATGTTTATAATTTTGTATAACCGCAAGTATTATTTTAATAAATAGGACACAAGAAAATGTGCTACTTTTTTTCCTTCTTAACACCCCAATTTAGGGGGATATTTTTTAGGGGTTTGGGAATACAGTAGAAATGTAGCAGCAGGTGGTCTACCGAAGATAGTAAAACTTTGAAAGTGGTCCACGAGAAAAAAAAGTTTGGGAACCTCTGATGCAAAAGGATTCCCAGGAACAGATACAAAATTTGTCAAGCCGCACCTTTGAACCAGTTATTCCAAGCTTGCAAATTACTTCATTTATAAGTACTTTTATCTATTAGATTCTTAAATATCGAATAAATAGTTGATATAAATAGCAACAAAATGATAATTAAATTGTAAAACACAGAAATACTATTGTGGAAATAGTTTAAAAAGATTTTTTTTTTTTTTTTTTTTAAAGAGTGTTATTTGAAGTAGTAGTCTTAGCTGTACGTTCTAGCGTCTGGTGCAAACAAAAGTTTACATATGCAAATTGTTATTTTACCAAAAAATTGGTCTAGTGTCCTATTTTTCATTTTTTGAAGGGGCAGAAAACTTATCACTGCACTATATTTGTTTTCAGTTTATACTGACTTAAAAAGAGAAGTAAGCGCTACAAATCATACGTCACTCAGATTTTGCACTTGCACACCGAGTGAAAAATTAAATACTAAAAGCAGTGGGCCTATGTACGAACATTTAACTTAAACGATGGAATTTTTCTCGGATTGACCTCCGCGCAGAAGCCAATTAAATACAATATTTTAGATGCTGCTCTACAAGCAATTAAACACTTGTCGAAATGAATCACAGTGAGAGAAAAGAAGTAGTTTTCCGTGGAGCTGTTACCGAGATATTTGATTGGTAGCTTTTTGAAGGAGTACTTACGTAACATAACAGATAAGCTCGCTTCTTTCTCTGCCGTTGTGAAGAAACCAATTTCAAGAAACTTGATATTGGATTTTAAACTTCTTGTGTAACTTTACAGAAACACTCCGTTTCCATCATGAAATTTTACAGATTTTTTTTGAGGTGCAGTCTTTGTACAGTAGATACAAAAATTTTAAAGAAATAAGTGACATGAACCGAGTTCAAGTAATGCAGCGATTATTCATATCCTTCTTGCCTAAATTACCACTTGTTGCATCTTGTGCACATAAATATTGATGTTTTCATATAAGAGTGATACTCATAATTCTTTACTGCATTAGAATATCGCAGCCAGAAAGAAGTCCGAAAGTGGCAAAAAACGTGCTCGAACGAGGCAAGAAACGTGCTATCTGAAGCCCACCAGAGGGCAGGATACTTTTTTCCCCCGACAGAAACATAATTTTCACAAAAAAAGTACAACTCATAGCCTTAGTCTGATTCTAGACAAAGCCATACGCTACAAATAGATACATTAGCATAATAAGCCACAGTTTCGTTGATAAACAAAAAGCATAACTCATTCATACAAGCAGATGCTTTTTTCTTATAGCACGCAATGAGTATATACCATTTGCGGTCGGTCTCCTTTCCTCGGGAAAACTATGAAAAGACAGACTGAAAATAAGACCTATCTTTTGGCTCAAATTTCTTGAATTTCAAGGTTAGTAATGTATTGGGATTAAAACCCTCATTCTACGCATGTCCAAAATTCACGCTAATTAACGCTATTTGTTTTACTTATTAGTGATTTTTCTCCGTACTTAATCAATTAATGGAAGCAAAACCGAAACGGTTTCTTTGGATGCGTCAGTAATGCCTAAAAGTGCTGATTTTCTATTCAATTTAATACACTTATGTACATTAAAAATAGTGGCACACATAACGTTAACTGTTCAAAGAGAATAAGCAGAAAATTGAAGATGTTGCGCTGGGAAGCCGGTTTATTTTCTGAGCCATTTTGTCTAAAAAGAAATTAATTCATGATCTTAATTTTAGTCAATTAATGGAAGCAAAATTGAAGGATTTTTTCGGATGCGTCAATAATGCTTAAAACTGCTGATTTCAATTTCCTTATGTGCATTAAAATTAGTAGCACACTTAACTTTAGCTGTTAAAAGGGCTTGCTAGAACTTGCAGATGTTGCGCTGGGAAGCCGTTTATTTTATTAGCTATTTTTTTCTAAAATAATTAAGTTAACTATCTTAATTTTAGCCAATTAATGGAAGCAAAATTAAAGGATATTTTGGATGAGTCAATAATGCCTAAAACTGCTGATTTTCCATCCTATTTAATTTACTTATGTACATTAAAATTACTGTCAATCATAACATAAGCTGTTTAAAAGGGAATTAACTAGAAGTTGTAGATATAGTGATGGGAAGCCGGTTTATTTTATGAGCTATTTTTCTAAAAGAATAAAATGCATTTTCTTCCCTATTAATTGTGGAAGAAAATATTTTACGAAATGAAATCAGTAGTACTATCATTTCAACTTCCTTAAAATAAACTTATGATTCCAGATTTTTTAGTAGCGGATGCAGAGAGCTAAAAATTAGTTGCTAAAGCTTTATACTTATTTAGGAATTGTCATACAAATGACGCAATGCCCTTAATTATCGTTCATATAAATTACGCAATGTGTGTAACATAAATGTGTGTGAATATGTGAGTAAGTGAGTGATTGGATTGGTTTTGTTTTTCTTTCAATTCTATTTTCATAAAACTTAAAAGGTTACTGTGAAATTGTGTGCAAAGTGACACATTGAAAAAAATGTCTTTTCAGTTTTGTTTCTAAGTCAGGGGAAAGACTACATTAGACCAAGTATGTCTTATATCTTACAGGCGTAATGTTAGACACCAAATCAGAGTTTATATTAACCGGCAAGACATTCAAGAAAACAGGAAACTATACTTTGAAAAGCGTGAATGAAGTTGCGCTTCAAAAAAGCAATGGTAAGTTTAATGATTTACTTGTTATTATTTCTTGGTTTATTTTTATAAGTTTTAAATATATCTGAAGCTTGAACTTAAAGAACACCTATAAAACTAATTAAAATGTCATAACCTATGTGTTAAAATGATGCTTTACATAAACTGAATATAACCTTCACAACTTTAGACTGAATTTGTGTTTCAAATCTCGTTTCCTCATTCCTAAGCTTTATTTCAAACATAGAACTTCTTTACATATACACATACAAACACATCTATCTCTTTCTATATATATATATATTTATATTTATGTATCTTTTATACACACATATATATATATATATACACAGTGTGTCAAGGAATTTTTAAGACAACAGCTGAAACTAAGCTTACAGCGGCGCTATCCGTGTTTTCGAGCATTTATGAAACTCCTTAACTACCTGCTGATACACTGCCAAAACCTCAATTCATTCGTTTACTTTTTTTTTATTTCGATGACATTAACGCTATACAAACAGCATCGAGGCGAGTTTGAATTCAGTACCAGAATGTGAGCTGAAATAGGCATTCGCATTGTTTTTAAACCGCTTTAAGAAGTGTATTGAAGCCAAAGGAGCTTATTTTGAATAACAATACTTAAAAAATATAATCACTTGTTTTTATTTTATTTAATAAACGTAGTCTTAAACATTCTTTGACACACGTGTGTATATGTAGTATATATATACTTTAATTAAAAAATTTTTTTTGGAAATGTGCTTAATTTTTACTTTTATTCAGTAATGTTTTTTTATTATTCTTTAAAATAATGTCTGGGATTACCGGGATCCCTGGTGCATATTTTTCTTTGAAAGGGGGAAAAAATGCATATCGTGTCATCAGTCCAGAAAAAAATATGATCACACAACCTCGGAGGAAAGTGGCCACTTAGCATCAGTCATGATGTCTGCCATGATCTGGTATAAGTATTCTTTGTTATCATTTATTTTTTTATAACTGTAATCATTATTAAGATTATTATCAGAAATCTGCTAAGATACGAGATGGCTCGAAATGTATGGTAACTAAAAATATTTTCGATCGTGAATAGCATTTTCTCACAACTGCAGGAAGTGTCGATTGATAATTGCGAAGCAAGTTGAGATATTTTATTCATCGGTGATGTCCTCAACGCAAGGATATAACCATGATTTTTTCTACCATTTCACTCTTTCTTGAAGTTACATTTAGTCATGATTATGATCATAATCATGACTACATTTAGTGCGGAATGAATAGAAAAGTATTTTATAACTAACATTTAAAGTTTCGTGTAAAACGTGGAAGTTTCGCTGAACTGAAAATGAAGGAAAAAAGAGGTAAGAAACTTACAGTTTAGTACGTTTAAGAATTAGTAAAATGCATTCAAATGTTTTTCGCATAAATAAGTATTTTTCTGCTGCATGAGTAGTACACTTTTGAGGAAATTGTTTTAGCGTTAGGAATTTTGAAGCTCATAAAAATTATAAAATGACTTCACAATACGTTTTTTATAATTTTTAAACAATAATTAAAGTTTTCTATCTAAACATTATATTTACATTTAAACGCTCATGTGGGAAGTTTTTCTTTTTAAACGAATTTTCAGCTAGATTAGTACGTTCGGAATCAATGGCGTTTATAATGTTAGCAATTGTTTTTATATCTGACAGCCCGAAGTTTTCTTCTCAGTCCTGATTATTTCTTTCCATCGTAATTTGACTAGAAAAGAAAATCAACCATAGCTTCGGTCCAACAAGTTGACACGATATTATTTAAACTAAAATAATAGGTAATAATCACGTTTCCGTGCTTACATCTGCTCATAAGAGTTACACTACTTCAAGAAATTTTTGACATAAGATCTCATGCGTTTTATGGTAAAATTGTGTGATAATTTTCTTCCTCTAAGGGTGCTTTAACACCAAAAGCGTCGAAGACATTTTGTCTCCGTAGTGATAGGCTGTTGCTGCGGTGATCAAACAAATATCGACGGCGTATCTGTCCGATAGCGCTATCAAGAAATGACGGTCGTAGAGGGAAAGTAAGCTTAAGTTACGAAACAAAAAACGCCAATCAGTCATTAAGAGGGCGTGGCGAGTAAGTTATGTAGAACCAAAGACACGCCCAGTAATGTTTTTCGCTGTTGCTTGTCTTTGTTGTGGGTGGTCTGAAAGCAACGTAACTGTTTGTTAATGGACAACCCGTCGATTCCAAGACAGCTTAAATAGCATGTTTATGTTTAAAAAGATGACTTTTCTTCATCGGACACCCTTGCACCTTTTAGCCGAAGCCTTAGGTAATAAAAAGATGACTAAGAAAGAAATAGCCCACTAAAAAAAAATGTCTATTCATAGTAACACTTATGTTTCTCCCAATGTGTTGCTATTTTTTTTTTTCTCTTGCAGGAACAAACGAGCCATTTTGGAAGCAACGTTATAAAATCACTCTCTATGGATTCATTGCGTATTTCCTCCAGAATGCTTATAGAGTTAGCATGGGTGTCGGTATTGTAGCTATGGTGAATTTTTCAGCTAATGAAAATCATACAAGGATTCAAAACTTTAATGCAACACAGGAAAATAGCACTGAAATTTCATTTGATCAGGTATGGTGCTTTATCTGATTTAATGACACACTTATATTTGTTTCTAGATGTTTATACGAGTAGCAGATTAATTAGTTACTGATTGATAATAAGTAAAAAACATCTCTAACCGTCACTCTTCATTATGGCGGATGAAATGAAATATTTTGGAATTGAATACATTATTTTCTCTACATCAAATCTGAAGTTTAATTGCTTATATAGAAACTACGCGCAAACTTACAAAGGAAAGTGCAATATTTTACAATCCTACCTGTACGTTATCAACTTTATCAGAAAATTTCACTGCACCATGCTGGGTGATTTACTTTCAAAAAAAATGATGTAAGCACCACATGACTTGACCCTTGTACGCCTTTTAAAAAACATGTAGTTATCAACAAGTAAAACAAAGGTGCGTATAGATACGCGCGTTGAAAGTTGATTTTCCTAAATCCATTCCCATTATTTTTTTAAGGATTTTTAGTTTTTTCTCTTTTACTTTCCTACACCTATAAAAGATAGCAAATATTGTGAATGGTACTTTTTGAATTAAATACATTTAATGTTTTCACTGGCGTTCAAACGAAAATAACTAAACAGAGGGTTAGAAGGAGCAAAAATGCAATGTAAACGAGCCTTAGGGTGAGGAGAACATTTAAGATCTTAAAACTCGCTCTTTCTGAGAACCGTTACAGGAAAAGAGTATCAGAAGATTACCTATAGAACTCTCGCACGTAATTCAGTATGGGAATTATACACTAAAGTCGCCACACACCCAAAGAATGCATGTATCGCTATACTGACACTGTATTTGGCTTTCCCATTTTGGCGGGAAAGGCTAAGATGTAAATTTGAGTGAGAAATTTTTCACGAGTGCAATAGAGGAAGACAAGGTATCATAAAACAAAGCTTTGTCATTCTGCACGTAGTTCCGAAAGATTTACTTATTTAAGAGACCTGTTGTGAAAATTGTAAAGATTGCATCTATTGTGTGTATTTCGTTTAATTATCACTTACCATTAGTTTTAAATAGTTCTTTAAAAAATTGAGCATTACGATTTACTCAGATTTTTCTCTTAATAGTATGTTTTTCGTTTAGAGCATTGTTCAGTATAACTGGAGTCCCAAAATCCAAGGTTATATTTTGGGAGCCAGTTTCCTTGGATATGTGTTGTCTTTGATGCTTGGAGGAAAACTGGCAGAATCATCCGGATCCAGTGTGGCACTATTCATTGGGACATTCATTTCATCATTCAGCACAATGGTTACTCCATTTGCAGCCAGCATCGACCCTTACTTATTAATGTTTGCTCAACTCATACGAGGAATCGCACAGGTCAGTTTAAAACACAAGTCCGTTGAAGGCGAGTGGGTTGGCGTCGAACTTCGAACCGTAAGGTTTGATGTTTTGAATCCGATCCGGTGAAGATTCGATGTACACTTGGAGAGACGTGCACGTAAAATATCTGGTCATTGACGTCCCAAGGCAGTTCCGGGGGTGCCGGAGGATTGAGAATATTTCGCTCTCATTTAGCCTCAGGTCTAGAAAGGGAGGTGCGTAGTTGTTGTGGCGCCATCAGGTGTCGTCCGACTGCAGCGTGTTAGGGGTAATACCGGTCGTCTATCAGGTGACTCTTTAAAATGGCGCGCAATTCGTGTTTCTTAGAAAAGAGCGTCAAGCCAAATGGTTCCACGTTCACTGTTCAAAATTGAACGCAAAATTGTTTAAATCTAAAAGTAAAATATGGAAATGAGATGTCCTTGCCAAGACCTCTTGAATGCAAAAAGAATTTTTCGAATCGGACAATTCGTTCAAAAGTTATTTGTGGGGGGAGGGGGGGCAGACCAGACCAACAGACAGACCGACACACATTTTCCATACCTCAAAACCCTACTTTCAAATTTTTTATTTTTCAATCTTTGTTATTTAAACTTGACTTACTTTTGACTTTTCTTTATTTTTAACGATATTTTTTCTGATACATTAAGCCTTCTTTCATGTTTTATTATTATTATTTTTACTTTTGAATTTTCTTTATTTTTAACGATAATTTTTTTGATACATTAGGCCTTCTTTCATGTTTTATTATTATATATTTTTTATTTTACGGGAAAGTGGGCTAAAAAGGGAGAATGTGGCCAAAAGACCCACTGCACAATCTGTTCTGAAACCTTTGATAAAGATTGGATTCAGTGTAGAATATGCAAGGGTTGTGCTCAAGAAACTTTTGCGGATCTTGAACGAAACAGTGTATTTTATGAATGTGGTATTTGTTCTACTTAACTCCTTTAACATAAATTTCTATAAAGTTAAAGACAAAAAATATGTATTTAAAATTTATATATCATTTTCCAAAACGGCCCACTTGATGCATTTTCTACGTGTCCGATACAGCCCTCCACATTTTTAGTTGATCAAAACGTAATCATTGCAAAAAGTGAAACAAACGATAGATATTTTTATTATAGAATAATGATTTTTAATACGTGTTTTTATAGAAGAATAAAGTTTTACATGGGGGGAAATGCAAAATAGCCGTAATATTTTTTTTTTTTTTTTACATTGCAGTATAAGCTTCGGTATCCGATACTAGCCGACTTTCCCCTACTCCTGACACGGTGAAACCAAAACCTTATATTTTCGTTTGAATTGGTTCATAGCACTATTTTACGTTTGGAACGTAACTTAGGTTTAATTATATTAGGTCTAAAATGTTTTCTATACTTCTTAAGATTCATATAAATCTTCAGACTTTTCTGTAGATATAAGACAAAACGCGTAGAACCGAAATTGATGTCATTTTTGGTAATATTGTATGTTTTAATGTCTTATATAATATGTTTTTATTACGCGTATTCTTTATCATACGAGTTTTTTCATATATGTGTGTGTGTGTGTGCCTTTATTCACATTTGTGGATGTCCGATGTGCGTGTAAGCAAATTTGCCACTACCGACTTTAATTTTAGGGTTTAATGTTCCCAGCAATGACAGTTCTAGCCGCCAACTGGTTTCCAAGTCCCGAGCGTGGCCTTTTATCAGCTCTTTCCATTTCTGGATTCCACTTTGGAACTTTATTGGGAGGAATTTTGTCAAGTTTAATTTGCAACAGCCCGTCCATAGGTGGTTGGCCTGCCGTTTTTTACATCTTTGGCAAGTAAATATTTTTTGAATGATAACTAAGTATTGTGGCACTTGCTATTATTAAAATAAGGAATTCATTTTAAAATTTGATTATTCACTAACAAACGTAATGTTAAACTCTGATGTATAGACAATTTTTGAGTAATGCGTAGTTTAATTTACTGTTTCTAAGCCAAACAAATTTCTCTAATTTAGTTACAATTACTTTACTCATGCAAAGAGAAAGTATTTTTTTAAATATTAATTAAAAAACGGAGTATTAAGAAGCGACATGATTAAACGTCGTTAAATTGAAAAATATACATTGAGTTTTCCCTTTTTCAACAAAATTTGATGTCTTGGGAAAGGAGTTGCGTCTTCTATTTTAATTATTGTACTTATTTCCCATTTTTCGTTTTCCTCACTGTCAACGTTACTGATTGGGTACCATTTGAAAAATAAAACACAATTAATCCGATTGATAGATAAAAGAGGAAAGTTTGTATTCCTTAAAACATGAGTTTTGGATTTAATTTCCGAGCAGGGCCATAAGTATATGAAATAAGGCAGTATTTCTCAAAGTGTGTTCCGCGGAACACAAAGGTTCCATAGAAGGTTGGCACGGGGTTCCTTTGGCAATTAATTACTATGAAAAAAATTTTGTCATGTGCAGAAAATATGTCGCAATGAAATGTATCTGAAAGTGGTAGTTAATTAAATCCCTGAAAATAAAAATGCATTTGAAGGAAGCAAAATAAGAAATAAAAACTGTTCAGAGAACTTAGTAAATTAGTTACTTAATGAAACATTAATGTAAAAATTTCAAAACGGCTCGTCGCCCTGCATAAGACCCCTTTGAGACTGTATTGGGGTATGTCAAAGCCTATACTTTGTTTAATGATGAAAGGTTGAAAATTGTATGTGATGACAATGACTTAAGCAAAAAAAGTAATTTACTTGGTTTTTATAATACTTTTGACTTGATCTCAGAAGAGAGTCAAACAGTACATTTTTATAAACATTTGTTTTTCTTTCTAGAATTTTACAATAATAAAACCAGATTTTAAATAGGTAGTTTTAAGTTTCTTTTCGGCGAGAAGGGGGGACTTTAAATAAGTCTTGTCCAAATCGTTAGATCTTTGATTTTCAATATGAAGACTAATGTTTGTTCATCAAAGTAAAAGTGAATCGTTAAGGGCTCTGTGGTCAAAAAACTTTGGAAGCCGCTGAAATAAGGAACTGAAGAAAAAAGACTTGGGTATTCAAGGAATACAATTGATTTAAAAAGTGAAAGTAAAGAAAAGACGAAACATCTGTGTCACTCAACAAATCCGTGCTGCTAAAATAGTTCCTCAATGAAAATAAATAAATTATTATTTAAGATCAAATAAAGTTTATGAAAAGAGCATTCTTAGTTAACTACGCGAAAGAACAATATTAAATGACAAGATATTTTTTTTTTCGTTTTTCAGGAGGATTTGGCATTTTTATTTCTATTCTGCAAACGATTTTTGTGAGGAGTTTACCTAAAGATGATAAGAGTATATCTAGAGCAGAATTGAAATATATATTAGAAAACCAAGAAAATAAACTGACGGCAAAGGTAATTAATGTAAATCAAAGGTAAGTTCTGAATGTGATAGGCAAAGACACACATAAGTGTGTTGATCTCTATTCAATTTTTTCTTTCTTTTTTTCTTTTCGTGCTTTTTCTTTTACCAACATAGAACTAAAAAATCTATTAGTTAGCATTATTGCAGTTTCTTCCATGGTTAATCAATTTCCACAAAAGAAATGAGCTAAAAATCAGTAAAAAGAAAAAATAATTCAACGTTCGTTTTTTTTATCGACAGAGACCAGCGGTTCCTTGGGGGAAAATATTGTGTGATGTGCCTACTTACGCCCTGGTCATCGGCCAGTTTGGTCAGGGTTGGATAATGTTTTACTTCCTGGCACTTCATGCGACATTTTTGGCAACCATTCTTCACTATTCGATTTCCCAGGTACTATGGTTTTCGTTTAAGCAACTTTAACTTTGGGTTTTATGATCTGCTAAACCCACATTTTTATTACGTCCTTATTTTTATGATATATATATATATATATATATATAACTTGTTCTTTTTTTAGAAATGTGAAATTAAAGTCAAATTCGGTTGCTGTTGTTTATAGGTAGGAACACTAATTTCTATGCCGCAACTGCTTACGTGGTTCGTTGGCGTAGCGACGGGTATTTTATCTTCGAAAGCAGAAAAGTTCATTAGCGTAAGCAAAGTTAGAAAAGGGTGTAATCTCACAGGTAAGTAAAAGTAAAGTTTCAATAACGTGAAAATGGTACTAGAAAATTCTTAAAGTGCAATGAACACTTTTTTTGCAATACTTCTTTCTCGTCCTGGGTAAAACTAATATTTAGTATACTTAATTAATAATTTTTATTTGAAAAGCGATGCATTGTAAAGGTATATTCAGCAAAAAATTCCAAATACACGAGTAAATTAATTAATTGGTGTTTTAGAGAAGACGCTCAGACAGTTCGTTGAACATATGATTTTATTTTACAAAAAGATGCAACTGAACGTATGCTTGCATTGCATTATGTAAAGATAATTATTAAAATTTTATAACTCTACTTACAATTTAAAATTTACTCCAAAACCACTTCATAATAAAACTACTTGCTCACAGACCCTGTGGCGCCGGACGACGAGTTACGAAGAATCACTCATAGGAGGAATAAAGCGTCTTCACACATTTTGCGGGAAAGCGTCCAAGCTATTGTAAGGTATGACATAAGCAATGATTGACTTGTAAAATGAGTCCCAGAAATTCAGAGCATTTTACTGTGAACTGAGTAAAGAAAAGAATTTATCTCTAGCTAGTCGTGGTACCCTAATGGCTAGGATGTTAGATTTCTAAGGCCTCCTCCGCACTTACAGACTCGACCAAGACACGACCAGTGTCCCCCACCTCATTAGGGCTTTGATTGATGGGCTATTAAGAGAAACTCCAATGTGAAGAGGTATTTTGCAAGGGGACGACTTTTGCGGTAGACATGAAAGGCGAGCAAGTTGGTTGCTGGCCATGGTTTATTTAAATGCCATGAATTTTTCAAATGCATACATTTGTTGCAGTATTTTCTGTTTTTTTTTTTTTTTTTTTTGCCGTATATAACTGTTTACCAACCTATTTCAAAAAAAAAAAAAAAAAAAAGAGGGTGGAAAGAGGGGGGGGGGGCGAAAAAGTAATTCTTAAAAATAAATAATTGCACATTAAAGTGTACTGTAGTGTAATAAAAGCTCACTTATCAAATCACGGGAAAAACTAATAACTATTTATATTAATAAAATGATTTTTTAAAAACATTTTTAAGAGAACAAAACATATTGTACTGATTTTACATTGGACGCGCAAATAAGATTACAAAAATTGACATCAAACAGGCGAACATAAAATTTCAGTGTTTATATTGTGCAATAAATAAAATAATTAATAAAAGCTTTTTCACATTCTCACGTATTTATTCCAATCGCAGTTTTATAAACAGAGAACAAATATTTCTGCATTTCGATGAACGCAGAAATATCTGTTTTTCTTATTTCACATCTATAATTTTATTCCAACTTATTATTATTACCTTGTTTATTTTTTAATTTATTACATTTTTTCGCTGCACATAATTAACACTTAAGAATTATTTGCTTCCGAAAATTTATTTCGAAATTGACATCCAATGCTTTGTAAATTCGGAACGGGGAAATTCTCACTTCGAGGGGGGGGGGGGGGGATTTCAGGCAATGGTGACAGTTTGTGGCAAAAAAAGGGGGGGTGGTAGAGAGAGGGAGCGTGACGTCAGACATCACATATTTTGGTTAAGTTACAAACGTTTAGATTCAGCACACTAGATATTTTTAATTTACTTGTTTTTTATTCTTATTGAAAACTCTAAAAAGTAAAACTAATATCATTGGCGTTTCTAGCATGGGCGTGAGCAATGCGGAAATTTGTGCTATCCTCCCCCCCTCCAAAAAAAAAAAAAACTCAGCTGTGTTGTACAAATTTGTAGTGTTGTAGTTTATATTTACAGCAGTGCAAAAAAAAAAAAAAAATCTCAAGAAATTTTATATTTTATTTATTTGGTGCAACTCGCATTAAACTACATTTCTAATCAGCAAAGAGATGTTGAAACGGTACCAGTAAAATCGAAAAATGCAAGTGTATGTATTTTTAAAGAACTCTTAAATTTAATTTGGGTGTAATTTCCCCCCCCCCCCCCCCCCCCCGCAGTGACGCTACTGCTAATATCATGGCATTTTTTCTTTTTATTATTCAATCTGTTGCGGCAAACCAGTGAAATTAAATTGGTATTGATAATTTGAGGAATGGGGGACTTTCCGAATGAATTCAAAGTGGATGATATACTTAAAAAACAGCCCATTCAGTTAGACATTAATTCAGAAACACATGAAGTATGAATTGCCAATAATTCCCCTGATTGCAGTTGTTAATGGTAAAAGGACTGATAGGAAATTGATTCTAGTTAAACCATGAAAACCTCAAGATGGGGCCAGGATTTTTTTTATCGCGGTCGGAATAATCCGCAGTGGAGAGGTCCCAAAGACAGCTGTGCTCTTTCACCGCAAGAACAAATTTTTCGGTATCAAATAATAACATATCTTTATTAGACATTGCTAACTGGTCGGGTCTGGTCGGTTCTAGTGCGGCTACAGTGCCTTGTGCTTGAAGAACGCTCTCTGCACCGACTCACTATACAGATCCGATTTTGCCCCGACCGAAAGTCTGACCACGGTCGTGCAACAGAAGAAAAAGCAAGTGCGGAGAGCTCAACACATATTCGCGTATAGCCCGTCGGGGATCATCAATCACAACCCTAATGAGGTGGGGGACATTGGTCTGGTCTTGGTCGGGTCTGTAAGTGCGGAGGAGGCCTAACAGGTGGTTTTGGTATTCGATACCTGACCTGCTGAAGACCCTCGATTTACACCTGGGGATACATAATGTAACATCCGTGGACAAGACGCCGCGTGGCAATTCCGTGTGCACCCCCAGAGGTTGGATAATTTCCATTCCCTTAAATCTTAGGTTTAAGAAGGAAGGTGACGTATTTGTGGGTGCGCCATGTGGTGTTTTCCGATTACATAATATGTAATTGAGCCAAGTCGTACTCTTACCCGAGCAATAATGAAAAACGGGTGGTCTTTCTTAATTCCTGGTCGTTCCGCGTGAGGAGTTTAAATATCCCTGTGGCATTTGTAACAACAACAACAGCGTTAGTTGTGCTTTCAAGTCATGATTTTCTTCAGTTTTGCTTTTCCAGTATTTTGCTTGTTTTGATTTCTAAAAACGTGTTTTCATTTTTTTCTTTTTCAGGCTCTGTAATCTGTTCCTTGTGCTTTGCTTTTCTGATTTTTACAAGCTCCGAAAATACGGCAACAGTCATCAGCTCTGTTATTGGGGCAAGTTGCATTGGGTTTATGAGTAGCGGTATTGCAATTGTCGCCCTAGATATGACCCCCACTTTTGCCGGTAAGATTTGAGCCAATTAGGTTAACCGTTTAGTCAAAAATCTCAATTATTCTGATTTTTTTACACAGCCAATTGTATAATGACAATAGTTTCGACAGTTTCATTCATGATAGCGGAACAATGTACATTTCAGAATAAATGAACAAATAATGTAAAAAATTGAAAGGAAATGCACATGTTTCATATTGAAACATTCATTGCTCATCATTTCGAAAAATAAGCGGAGCCAATATTATTGTAGAAGTGTAGAATACTCAAGTTACGAAAACAGGTCAGTCCACAAACGAATAGGTCTTGAGGATTATCTAATGTCATCCTGCAGTCCAGTATTATTTATAATGCATTTCTTGTAGTTTTTTGTTGCGAGCAGAAATTTTACGAAGGAATCATTGTGGAGCAAACCGATTTGAATTTTTTCCCCCAATGTGCTTGGATACACTTCAGTTGACGATATCGTCACTATTTATTGTCTTAATATCGTTTTACACCTTTTGTTGCAGGATGAATATGTGCCCTAAAAGCTAACTTACTTGCATTTTTTAGCTAAAAGACGAGCTGCAACGGTGCAGGCCATTTCAAAAGACTACAATTTTGAGATAGTTTGAGTAATGGGTTTAAATTTCAAGTCTGCATTACGATCAGTGTAACAGATTTCACGTTACCCAGTATTCGTCAGAAGAAGTGCAAATTTGAGTATTCATTCAAGTATTTTTTAAGCACATAGAAAGATGGTGGGAATACAATAAATATGACATAATATTTGCGGTCTTTATAAAGTAACTTTAAAGCTTAACAGTTCTGACAAAAGCTCTTTAAATAACTTAAAATAACATATTCAAGGAGGAGAGTTGAAATTTCATATTAGGTTCAATATTAAGTCTTTCATAAGAGTTATTCTTTATCGACGTATAAGCTGAGAAATCCGTTTAAAGAACTTTTAATCAGTATTATCCGAAGGAACAGCAGAATAAATATTGAAATCAATTGAGAGAGAAAAAGACATATTCATAGTGCGACTTTCGACTACGTCAGTAGAAGTAGGCGAAATTTTTTATTGTAATGATATACCCGATTCATCTTGGCAACAAAAATTTAAATTATTGCCTTTAATGATATTCTGGGGTACTTTAAAAGATGAATATTCTCTCCCATTGCCACGAAAGGCCGTGTCCTCCCTTTTAATATTTGCGAACTACATTTGTGTGCGGAACGGAGTTCTCAGCTTATGCGTCAGGTAATACTGAACCTGATCTGAAAGTTCAGTTCTCCTCTAATGTGTTATTTGAAGGCTTTTAAAAAACGTTTGCCTTAGCTGTTAAGCTTTAAAAATACTTTATAAAGTCCGTAAATATTATTTGGAACGATTGTCATAATTTTTGTAAATCATACCGTTCTAGAATGTTTTCCACAATAGAAGTCGACCTTAAAAAGGGTTCAACGCTTAAACGCTAAGTGATGCGAAACTGCATTAGGAATTTCATTTAACTGAGAGTATCCAAGTCAGACATATACTCAAGCTAATGCATACAGTAAAAAGCAATGAATCTATCTTTGATATAGAATTTAAAAAACTTTTACTACATTCTAGCTTGGGAAACATCATGCGCTTAAATCAATAACAATATAGGTAATTTTCTACTAAATTAATATCCCAATCATAAATTGTTTCTAGATTCGGCATAAAAATATCATACAATTTGTTTTTATTTTATAGGTTCTTTAATGGGTTTAACTACAACATTTGGATCCTTATCTGGATTTGTTCTACCTGTACTGTGTGGCTTTTTAACGAACGAAGAGGTAAATTTTCTTTTGTTGTGCAATAACTAAGGGGTTATTGCCCACTCTCGCTCTCCTCGCCAATCCGCAAAACTGAAAGCCTTTGTCTGCATAAGCTCGCAAACCGCTCCATTGACAAATAGGTTCCATGCAAAACTCGAAACATGTTCTGCGTTTACATTTTTTTCTGATGCTTTTTGCGTTTAACTTTTTGTTTATTTTTTTGCCTAAAAGATAAAGTATAGACTAGTTTCTACTCAATCGGCAAAATCGTAATGCCGTTCAACAATAAATGAATGGCCATATGAACTAAATAGTAACGATGTCCGGAAATAAAAAAAATAGCCATATAAACTACATTCGAAGTATTACAACAATAATAAAGCTCCCCAAATTATTATTTTATTAGTTGATTCATTTCAAACACAAATTTCGAAGTTCGGCTGATTTTAAGAAACACTTGAAACCTATATATATATATTTTCTCATATTTTTAATTTTTTTTACCTTGCAGAAGTTCATTTGCTTAACATCTTGAAAACTCAGAAGTAACTCATTATGTATGTGCGGATTAAAATCAACCCAGTAAACTGGATGGCACTTTCACATCAGCTGTCTATAATCTCCAATAACCATTTTGTGGAAGGAGAGAAAAAAGTTTTTGCCTTATGAAGTTAATTTTAAGTGCTTTGAAATGCTGATACAACTTCAATAATTTAATTATTTCTATTTTGTTTTCTAGCAAACAATTCAGCAGTGGAACAAGTTATTCATTATCAACATTGTGATAATCATGAGTTCAGCGATAATCTTTTGCCTTTTTGGGTCTGCCGAAATTCAAAGCTATAATTCTTCACCAGAAGATTTATTTCCTAAAACTGAAAAAGAAACAGGAAATAAGTGCAAGAGTGTTGAATTGAAATTCACATCTGATTTTTCCAATCATATATGAAGGATCTGTACTTTAGAAAGTTGCCACACATTAGCGGCAATTTCTTTCGCAAATCTATAAATACTAAAAGCATTTTATAGTGATATTTAAATG
This sequence comes from Octonoba sinensis, assembly GCA_038502835.1. Lineage (NCBI taxonomy): Eukaryota > Metazoa > Arthropoda > Arachnida > Araneae > Uloboridae > Octonoba > Octonoba sinensis. The sequence goes on along the minus strand of CM076601.1, from coordinate 50,291,677 downwards.
AGCATGTAATCTGTAATGTTACATTTTACAATTAAGAAATAAATTAATTTATAATAATGATCCAAGTGTTCAAGTCAAAGCTGTTTGAATAAACTGCATTAATAATGAAGTGTAACAATATATAAATCAAAATGTAGTTAGCTTGAGAAAAATTAAATTACATATTTTTCAAAACATTGTTTCGTTTTGCAATCTCAGATGCTTAAATGTTATGATTAAGCTGCGAATAAAAATATGAATTATTTTAATTAATTCCCATAATCTTTAATCGTTTCCTCTTTTGATGTTTCGAAGCGTTTTGAATGCTTTATTAAAAGTGTGTCTTTATTACGAGTACTTCTTTATAAAGAATGTGTCTTTATTAAGAGCGTTTACAAAGCATTACTGTTCTTAGAAAGATTTTGAATTCTTTACATAAAATATGATGTCCAATGGTGTTTGTAGTAACAAGGGTTTTTATTTCATCCAGATTTTGCTACTTTGGTAGAGACTCCTATTTAATTTTTCAGAAGATTAGAAATACCTACAACATTAGGTGTTAAGGGAAAAAAAATGCATGGAATAAGAATTTTCGGAAAAAAAGAAAGTCGCGTGATTAAAATGAGTAATATTCTTGCAAATATTTTATAAATTAAGAGAAAAACAAGAAGTTCCGTCTAGAAGTATAAGAGCCTACTTTCCCGTATACACCAAATTCAAATTTATAATCTAGCTATCTCTTTCTCATTTAACTATGTTTCTCAATAACTTCAAATATACATTTTTCAACGGATAATACATATTCATTCACTCACTCATTCATTCTTTCATTCATTCAGTCATTCGTTCATTTATCAACTCATTCATGTATTTATTCATTCATTCACTCATTTATTTATTTTATCATTTATTCACTCATTCATGTATTTATTCATTAATTCATTCTTTTACTCTTTTATTTACTCATTCATTCATTCTTTCACTCATTCATATATTCATTGAGAAATATCCTTAAAAATCCCGATCAAAAAAAAAATCAAAGGAAAATAGGCTCGTTCAGTTCTTGTTAAACTTCGTATCTGTACATGTTCTAAAGCGTAATATCCTTCCGATAAAGTTTGTTGCAAGCAAATCCATCGGTTAGATCAGGATTTATATAGGATTGAAATTTCCCGTAGGCGCTAATGTTAATTTGGTACCTTTCCATTATCATGATGCAAATCTCGCGAAGCAGACATTTTGCGACAGCACACGAAAAAGGTTACCATCGAAGATATTCCGTTTGGTGTTGGCTGCATCATTATTGCCGAATTTATCGCCTGCGCCGAGATAATGGAAAAATGACGCTATTTTTTTTTTTTTTTAACTGTTCAAAAATGAACAAAAATTGTTCAAATCAATATTTTACGCTGAAAGCTCATTCCAGTAAGCTTGCTCTGGGTTGCTCCCAGAGTTTACATAATTTGCTTCATTTTTTCCCATAGGCGTTAATGTTAAAATTTTTTGAACTGTTCCAAACTAAACAAAAAATTGTTCAAATCAAAAAGTAATATAAAAACCGTATCTGTACATGTTCTACATCGTAATATCTTTCTGATAAAGTTTGTTTCAAACCAATCCGTCAGTTGGATCAGGATTAATATGGGATTGAAATGTTCCCGTAGGCGGTATGTGAAACTGTTCAGAAATGAATAAAAATGGTTCAAATCAATATTTCACGCCAAGAGCTTTTTCCAATAAGTTTGCTCATTGGAATTTGAGTCTTTTGCCCAGAATTTACATAATTTGCTTCATTTCTGCCCATAAGCGCTAATGTTAATTTTTTTTGAACTGTTCAAAACTGAACGAAAAATTGTTCAAATTAAAAAGTAAAAATTTCATAGGAAAATTGGCTCGTTTTGTTTATGTTGAACTCCGTATCTGTACATGTTCTACATCGTCATATCTTTCCGATAAAGTTTGTTTCAAGCCAATTCGTCAGTTAGATCAGGATTAATATAGGATTGAAATTTTCCCGTAGGCGCTATGTGAATTTCTTTTTTTGTACTGTTCAAAAATGAACAAAAATGGTTCAAATCAATATTGACCGCGGTGGTTTAAGATACCCTTCAACTTTATTTGTCTCAATATTAATAGTTCTTTTGGATTTTGTTGAAAAAGCTGTACCATTTCTACCAAGAAAAAATGTTTCATTGTTCATTCTGTCTTTATGTCTTTTGTATGCATTTTTTATTCCTAATTGTGCAAAATACCTAGAATGTTTTAGGCATTGGCATTGTGGAAAGGAAATAATGTTTTATGCCATATCTAATAGTATTAAAACTAAGACTGATAGTTCTTCTAAGTTCTGATGGTGAATATTTTTAGTGTAAAGTCGTCCTGTCTCTTTTTAGCCTACTTTCCTGTAAAAGTAAAAAAAAATAATAATAAAGCATGAAAGAAGGCTTAATGTATCGTGAAAATATCGTTAAAAATCAAGAAAAGTCAAAAATAAGTGAAGTAATTAAATAAAGATTGAAAAATAAAAAATTTGAAAGTAGGGTATTGAGATGGGGAAAAAGTGTGTCTGTCGGTCTGTCGGTCTGTCTGTCTGTCGGTCTGTCGGTCTGTCCCCCCCTAATAACTTTTGAACGAATTGTCCGATTGGAAAAATTCTTTTTGCATTCGAAAGATCTCGGCGAGGACATCTCATTTCTATATTTTACTTTTTGATTTGAACAGTTATTTATTCAATTTTGAACAGTTCAAAAAAAATTAACATTAGCGCCTATGGGCGAAAATGAAGCAAATAACGTAAACTCTGGGTACAAGATCCATATTCCAATGAACAAGCTTACTGAAAGAAGCGCTTGGCGTGAAATATCAATTTGAACAGTTTTTGTTCATTTTTGAACAGTTCAAAAAATTAACATAGCGCTTACGGGGAAATTTCAATCCTATATAAATCCTGATCTAACGGGCCGATTTGCTTGGAACAAACTTTATCGGAAAGCTCTTATAACGTAGAACATGTACAAATATAAAGTTCTTCCAGAACTAACGAGCCTATTTTTCTATGAAATTTTTTATCGGAATTTTTAAGGATATTTCTCAGTGACTCAATGAGTGAAATAATGAATGAATGAATAAATGAAAGAGTGAAAGAATAAATCAATGAATAAATGAATGAGGAAAAGAATGAATGAATAAATTATTGAATAAATGAAAATATAAATAAATGAGTGAATAAATACATGAATGCGTAAATGAATGAATAAACACTTGAATGAGGTAACGAATGAATGAGTAAATGCATGGCTGAATAAATGAAAGAATGAATGAGTGAGTGAATGAATATGTATTATCCGTTGAAAAAGGTATACTTTCAATAATTAGAACTAAAGATAAATAAGAAAGAGAGAGAAAGAGATAGCTAGATTATAAATTTGAATTTGGTGTATACGGGAAAGTAGGCTCGTATAGTTCTAGACGGAACTTCCTGTTTTTAATGTAATTTTAAAGATTTTTTGCAGTCAATTACATTCTTCTAGTGAAAAATAAGGTACTTTTCCGTTTCGGGGAGGCTGGAGATGTTTTTTTTCTTCGCCAAACTACTGTGCCATTTTGGGTTGACGTTGGTGATTTTAAATATTTTTCGCAAAAACAAACTCCACACACGAAACAAATTGATTGACGAAAAAAAATTTAGCCATCGCCAGCCCCCCTGAAGCGGAAAAGTACCGAAAATGATTCTTGTTTCAGTAGTAACAACTTTCGACAGGTTTATGTAGTTTTTTACCAGTTCATTATGTTCTTTACGCTGAAATAATTGGAATTTAATGATATTCGGCTTTAGATTTATAGTCAATATGTGTGTGTTTTTTAATGCATTTTATTATTTCTTCTGTGCAGAAATAAATGCGTAGAATAAGATAGTTGTTTTATTCACCATTTTCGGCATATTTCTTTTATATATAAGTAAAATAGAAAATTACCTTGTCAACTCTTAACTTAAAATCAATTAAATGTAATTTTGAATGTTTCAAAAAATATATGTATTGCAAATTTTGCCTGAGCAGCAAAATTTATGATAATGCTATTTATTCTATACTACACATAGATTAAATTTCTGTACAACGTTTATTTAGCATATAGTTTATATGTGTAATGAACTACAAAGCAATATAGCAACGAATGGATGAGGTTACTTATCTTGAACAGGTTTAAAATTAATAATAGACAATATTGAAATTTCTCAAACTTTTAATGAAATAATCTGCTTCTTTATCTGTTAAAAAGCCTTAAAGTTGTATAGATGGCGCTGAGTGCCGACCCCAATTTTTGTCCCTTCATTTATGGCGAAATGAAACAGCCAGAATAACAGTTAAAACAGTTAACGATCAAATTCAGCCTTGGATGAGGCAACGAAATGTGCGCACGTTGCCGATATTTTTACAGTTGTTTATTGCGCCAATAGGTGCTCCAAATGATCATCCTTTTATGGTGCGAAGCTTTGAATGAGACGTAACTGATGCAGTAGCAGATAACAATACGTCGTCGTACAGGAAATTTATCAGAGAGTCAATGACTTTCCTACAAAATGGACGTACCTGAATAACAGATGCAAAGCTTTAGACATCCCTACAGCAAAAGGTATGACTCAGTGAAATTTGGAGATAGAGCAGGGCTTGTTAGGAATTAGATTTAGGATTTAAATTACACGTTTACCCGAGTAAGAAAGTTGAGTAAGGATTATCGTTTACCTGGTTAAATTATGGCAATTACTTCCGAATTTCCGACTAAACGAAGACTGCTAACCAATTCATCTGAAACCAAGAAATGGATGGACTACGAATTAATACAACTATGTACCCTTAGCTTGAGGTTTATTATGCTGAAGTTTAACATTGGAGGTTTTGGCAGACATACAATACGATTCGATTCATACACCTTCACCACCTTCTGCCCAAGTTGTCAGCGGTTTTTAAAGGTACTTTTCGACTATTATGCTCCGTTAGCGCTAGCAGCGCCCTCTAACCCAGGTCTGTCGTCAACAGGGCTAATATTATCTTCTCTGACGATGTCAAGCACACCTGTTTAGACATTACTCGTAATGATCCTATTTGATTTCCCAATCTCTACGTCTATAAAAGCCGATGTTTGAGTAAGAGCGATGTTCGCAAGTCTTAGCCAAAAATTAACGTCTATAGAAAGAATGTACAAAAGCAGCACCGCTTGACCCCATAGGTTTAGCAATTGATAGTACTACAATAATTTTAGAAACATTTACTGGTAGTAACGTTCCAAAAGAAAAGGGTCTTAAAATTTAAAAAATCTGTGAAATCGTACCAAAAATTACATTTCGCGGCTTAAAATTGTTTTATCGTTTATTGGGGTCAAGTTGTTGTTTGTCAAATGTAACAGGATTGCGCACTGCATCTGTGTAGAAGATATTAAGCTCCAATAATTAAAGTTTTCTTGTATTATTCTGCTTAATACCGGTAACAGGTCATAGCGCTATTGCAATCTATATGAATAATTCTAGGATTCCAAACAAAACATTATATACTGTTAAGAAAGACTAATCAGGAACAAGGTTCTTTTAGACCATGGTCTCTCAACGGGAGCCATATGGCACCCATAGGGGCCACGGAACAAATGTGGAGGACACAGGAAAAAATAGTAAAACGGGGAGAGCCATAAATTTCGAAAAGAAGACCCCGAACGTATCATTACAGACTGATAAAATATTCCACCCAATGGCAAAATATTACTTTATTTTGTTCAAATATATTACGCGTCTATAATATCTGACAAATTTTATTCTTCTCAGAAAACATGAGTATGCATACTGTACTCAATGATATATAAGAGTTGAATGCTGTGGTATTTATTAAATCAGCATAAAATTTGAATACATTAAATTTTGCTTTTTTACAGATCATTTTACAAACAGTGTGTGTGTTTATCGATTACCTCTTAGAAAGGTAAAAATATCCAAAATATCTGAAATTTTGGTTTATTAGATCATGGGCCAAAGATCTTGATGCACCTCGAAGCGATTTTCCCAAAATCAGACTTCATTCTTTTCTTATTCCAATTTTGGAACATCGAAGAAACGCCACACCTTCCGGAATAATATTTCCCATAAAGAACTATACAAGACGATATCTTTCCAAAGTTCTTAGAATAATTAGAACATGCGTAATATTCCTTTCAAACAATTTTCAAGTTATAAAACGAGGCTAACCCATGAATTTAGGTGCGTATATATCATATTTTCGTAAAAATGTACAGCCATTTTGTCTCAGGATTTTTTTAAACATAAAATACACGAAACGCTGTTTTTTTATTTAAGGTTTTTTATTTTAAAATCCGGATAAAAGAGAGAGAGACGACTTTTTTCTTTTTTGCATGGGAGTAAAATTTTTGTTTCGTTTAAAGTACAATTCAAATGTTTAACTCCATCGCAAAGTTTATCTGCCTGTGATGTTAGATTATTGAAGAAAAAACACTTGCCTCAATCAAAATATTAAACTATTATTCATTGACGATATTTCATCATCATCTTATAAATATGATGGAGCTTTTTTACGTTTACAACATACCTGTGTTATGAAAGGAAGAAAAAAATATATCAATTTAGAAGCACGCATTATTTATTCACACGTTTTGAATCACAATACACAAGCTTCCACTCACGAACATATGAAAAGTGAACATAGATAAACTTTCATTCAATGAGCAAAGGCCATGGAAATACGACATTTACAATTCATGCAACTGCTTGAATTTTCTTCACCGAAATGACCGTTACCTCGACCAGCTAAGCTGTCTGAAAATTCTCATAGAGTAAATATTTTCTCTTTAGTTGTGTTCTTATATATACACTGCACTGTAAAATATTCTAGTTCAACGTGTTACCAAAAACAAAAAGGGGGGGGGGAGGGGAAATTTAGTTTCAACCAATATTTGGTACTGAAATTGAATCATTATAATGGTTCTTGGTTTCACTTTCATGGTGAAACTAGGTGCAACGACACCACTGTAATGTTTCGACTTTGAACCAAATATTGGTTGCAGGTATAATGTTCATCATTTTCCTTATTTTTTTTGGTGAAAGATTGAACTAGAATTCTTTACAGTGTGGATACATAGGAAAAAAATTGTTAAAAAAAGTCTAGTTATCATAGCAATAAAGATAACAATGATTTATTGGTCTTTAAACAGGTAATAAAACCAAATCAAAGAAAAGAAAATGTGCAGAGAAGAAGAAAATATATAAAAGTTAAAAAGATTTTTTAATTATTTCTGAAAGTATTTAAGTTAAAATTGACAGACTATTATTGGTGCAACTTGTAAAATTTGCCCAATTCCTTTGAAGTGGGCAAATTTTACAAGTTGCACGAATAGTATTATTATCTGCAGCCTTTGTATGAACTTGGTTCAAAGGAAGTACGTTAAAATGTCTTGTATTACATTTTCTCCGTATCGGATTGAATGATTTTCAATCGACTCATAACCATTTTTTTAATTTTTTCTGCAGCTGTGATTATATTAAGAGCTTTGAATGCAAAGAGGTTAGTAAAATCTGTAAGAAGTAAAGTAAATGTTAAAAAACATATACAACTATAAAGTTTCTCATAATTATTTACTTCAAACGATGAGTTTTTACTTTACTAATATTTGCTGAAACCCTTATAACAATAATCTGGTTATAAACTGTGAGAGATAACTTTTATATAAAAAATTTGAAGTTGCATGTGAAGTACATTATTCATCTCACTGTTATTTTACGTTCAGAAACATGCTGCACAGTCATGTTCGTGTACATAACTGTTATTGTTGCTTTTTAGCCTACTTTCCCGTAAAAGTTTAAAAATAATAATAATAACGCATGAAAGAAGGCTTAATATATCGTGAAAATATCGTTAAAAATCAAGAAAAGTCAAAAATAAGTGAAGTAACTAAATAAAGATTGAAAAATCAAAATTTTGAAAGTAGGGTTTTGAGATGGGGAAAATGTGTGTCTGTCAGTCTGTCTGTCCCCCTAATAACTTTTGAGCAAATTGTCCGATTCAAAAGATTTTTATTTATTTTTATTTTTATTATTATTATTATTATTTTTTAATTATTTTTTTTATTTATTATTGTTTTTTTTTTTTTGCTTTCGAAAGACCTTGCCGAGTACATTTCATTTCCATATTTTACTGTTTGATTTGAACAATTTTTTGTTCAGTTTTAAACAGTTCAAAAAAGTTTAACATTCGCGCCACTGTGCACAATATCCAAGTTCCTATAAGCAAGCTTATTGGAAGAAGCCTTTGGAGTGAAATATTGATTTGAACAATTTTTGTTCATTTTCGAACAGTTCAAATAATAATAATAATAATAACATAGCCTGCGGGGAAAATTCAATCCTATATAAATCCTGATCTAATTGACGGATTAGCTTAAAAGAAACTTTAACGGAAAGATGTTGGGACGTAGAACAAGTACAGATACGAAGTTCAACAAGAACTAAACGAGCATATTTTTTTAGGAGTTTTTTTTTGAATGAATGAATGAGTGAATAAATAAATGAGTGAAAAAATACATGAATGAGTGAATGAATAAGTAAATAAATTATTAACTGAATAAATAAATGAAGGAATGAATGAGTAAATGAATATGTATTAGCAGTTGTAAAAGATAAATTTGAAGTAATTTAGAACTGAAGCTAAATGAAGAGAGAGATAGCTAGATTATAAATTTCAAGTTGGAGAGTCTTCCTGAAAGTAGGCTCGTATAGTTTTAGACGGAACTTCTTGCTTGTAAATGTGTTTCGCAGTGATAATAAAGGTTTTAACATTTCCTCTCATGCAACATAAAACATTCGTAAGTGTTTAGCTACACGTTTCACATTTATTTGTCTTCTCACATTTTTTACGTGTATAGCTCACTTGGGGACACTTGGTTGCTTAACATTTTACATGTAAAAAACTAAAGATCAACGTAAAATTAAGTATAAAATTTGCAAACATTGCAGACACGGGTTTTGAGTTTACAAGTTTAACGTGGGAAGTGACCAGTAAGAAAAAAAAATAATATCAACATTTATTGCACATTTCTCTGTTCATATCTATAATTTTCTCATTTAAAATGAAAGTGAAGAAAGATATAACAGTTCATCTGTGTGGCAAAAAAAAAAACAAGTTTAGGTTATCATGAAATGAATATTTTTCTCCTTTGATATCATTATCTTTATGCCGTATCGGTCATTTCCTACGTTAAAATCCTGCTACAAGGCTAAACAGCGCCCCTAGCGGCCTTTGTTCGAACTTTTTTTTTTTCATGATTTCTTGAGTGCATCTCGTGCATAGTCCACATATCAATTTTGGTGTCAATCCGTTCCATGATTTACCCCTTATTTTAAAGCTTATCGTGCCGGCTAATGACGAAAAATGAACCGATTCTCTTGAATTTGACATTTAAAATCATCTTTGAAGACGTCCTATAATGGATGCCAAATTGGTGATGTGTATGCTGGCGCCGCTTGTTATCAATTAAACGAACAAGGAACTCTTATGTTTTTATCGTGTAGGAAATTGGACAGTTTTTGCTGCTCTGTGTGTTAAACTTATTCAATCAATTATTATTATTATTAGTTTGTACGCATTCAGTTATATTATGGATGTGTAGAGCCTAACCAATCAACGGTTACCATATTTTTAGCAATAGAGCTGTTTCGTTAGTGCATTTTATTGCTGTGTATACTAATGATAAAAATGATTATCATTATTATTGTGGTTATTTTTCTATTTTGAATATTTAAATAAAAGTGGCGGAGAAATATTAACAGCTATTTGTACTAATGTGGTCAATTACATGTCTTCTTTTATACCAACACGCAATCGCTTTTTTCTGCTCTTCTTCGTAATGTCTCTTCTCGCAGATTAGTGCGGAATCACGTACGAGTCGATTAGTTTTTACTTTGTAGTATAAAGTTTGAGTTTTATTTCATATTCTATGCTATTTTAGTTGTTGTTTTCAGTAGTTTTTCGTCGTCTTTTGGCGTATAAATATCTTTCGCTGTGGTGAATGGGATTTTTTGAAGCATATTTCGCAAAGCATGTGTGTGATGGCTTGCGGAAATTCAGGCAGTGACACATTTAAATAATTTTAGTTTACGGTTTTCCTTTTAGCTGCGATATCTAAGTATTTCACTTTGATTATCAGTAATGTTTCTCTTATTTAAAAAAATCTTTTCAAGAATATTTCGCATTTTAGACACGTGACTTCACTTTCTCCCAAAATTCTTATTCCATGCATATTTTCTTCTTACCCTCGTAGTGTAATATATTATAGATAGGGTAGATATTTGTAATCTTCTGCAAAATTTAATAGGGGTCTCTACCAGAAGAGCAAAGTTTCCTTGGAAGAAAAGCGCTTGTTACTACCAACACCATTAGACATTATGTCTCATTTAGATAATTCAGAATTTGTCGACGAACAATATTGGAGCCCCTAATAAAGACACGCCTTAGTTAAACACTGAAACCTCTCAGAAATAACGAAAAAGGTTACGATTCAAGAATACAGCAATTAATTAAAATAAATTATTTTTCTGTTTCCTAACTTAATCGTAATATTTAACCATATGAAATTGCAAATCGAAGCTATACTTTAAAATATATATAATTTAATTTTTTACAGGTTGCCAACATTTTGATAAGACATTTTTACACTTCATTACTATTACATTTATTTAAACAGCTTCAAATTTGAAAACTCAGATCATTATTATATTAAAACTCATATTTTCATATTAAAATCCAAAATTACATTATAAATGCTTATTTGAAATTCGCTATAAAATGCTTTTAATATTTAGCGAGTTGCGAAAAAAATTACCACTAATGTGTGGCAACTTTCTAAAGTAAATGCCACTCATATATGATTGGAAAAATCAGACGCGGCTTCCAATTCAACACTCTTAGACTTATTTCTTTTTTCTCCTTCAGTTTCAGGAAATAAGTCTTCTGGGGGAGAATTATAGCTTCGAATTTCGGCAGATCCAAAAAGGCAAAAGATAATTGCTGAACCCATAGTTATCACAATGTTTATAATGAATAACTTGTTCCACTGCTGGATTGTTTGCTAGAAAACAAAAAAGAAATAATGAAATTATTGAAACTGTATCAGCATTTCAAAGCACTTAAAATTAATTTCATAAGACAAAAAATAAGAGTGAGCTCCATACATAATGAGATACTTCTGTCTAATCAAAATGTTACTTAAATTAACTTTTGCTGCTAAAAAAAAATAAAAATATGAGAACGAACAAATTTAAAAGAAAAAAAAATTGAAATGAGTTCAAGATAAGTTCTTGATATTGAGGCACGTCTATGTTTTCAAAGTGTTACGCAAATAAACTTTTGTAGTTATAAGCAATTAAAAATATGAGAACGAACAAATTTAAAAAAAAATAATTTGAAATTTCTTTCGGTTTGAATTGTTTATTAAACCCAATCGAACTTTGAAATTTGTTCGGTTTGAAGAGTTTGTTATGATCAACTGAATTTCAAAATTTGTTCGGTTTGTAGTGTTTAGTAAAATCAATCAAAAACTAATGCTTTTGGAGAGCTTTCTTATTGCTAGACCATGAGCTACTTCTGTTTTCCAAGCAGTTACGAAAATGAACTTTTGCAATTAAAGTAAATTTAAAAAATATGAGAACCAACAATTTTCAAAGAAGCTAATTTGATATGTGTTTAGGTTGGAAGTTGGAAGTATTGGTTAAAATCAACCGAAATCGAATGTTTTGGAGAGCTTTTTTATTGCTCAATAATGAGCTACTTCTGCCTTTTCAAGGTGTTACGTAGATGAACCTTTAAAAGAAATTTAAAATATGAAAACGAAGAAATTTTGAAAAAATGAATTTGAAATGTGTTTGGCTTGAAGTATTTCCTAAAGTCAACCGAAGTTCGATATTTGTTCGATTTGAAGTGTTTGCTAAAACTTAACCAAAACTTACTGTTTTAGGGATATTTTTTTATTTCTCGATATTAAGCTACTTCTGTCTTTTTAAGTTAAAAAGTCACACAATACAGGTAGAATTAATCCATGAAGCATTAGAAGCTTTTACCTCTTCATTCGTTAAAAAGCCACACACTACAGGTAGAATAAATCCTGCTAAAGATCCAAATGTTGTACTTACACCCATTAAAGAACCTGTGAAATGAAATCATATTGAATGATCTTTTTATGCCAAATCTGAAAAGAGTTCATAATTTGAATATTTTTAAGTAGGAAATAGTGATGGGCATAATCGAGTGATCATAATCGAGAACTCAATTCGAACGAACATCTAGATTAGCGATCATCTCGGGCTCTCGAATATATGGGTTAGTTTACTTCTCAAAATATATTAGAATCGAATGAACCTTTCGAGATCCCGAGATGTATCTGATTCGCATGAATATTTCGAATAGCATGAATGTGGTATTGCATCTCTAGACCGCAAGAAGGTTTTGTCAATGCTTCTTGGTACTAATACTGGTGTAGACAAAAACCAGGATACCACCAACTTGAATCAATACACTGATGCTATTGACATTAGCTTTACACATCTTCTCCAAAGTCTGAGAGGAGATGAGGCAACTAAAGCCAAGAAAAAGAGGACCAAATAAATGTCGCACCTGAAATAGAGTAGGCTTTGAAGATTTTGAAAACATTGATGGAGATTTAGACCCCCAAACTTCACTTATTGAATACCAAAACCCTTGTTGCTCCAAACAGGTGAAGCTAAGGAAAAAGGAAGTCAAGAAAACCGAAAACTTATCGAATTATCATCAGAGGATGATGGTGCCTATTAAGTGCAGGACAACTACGACTTCCACTTCAGAATCCAATTTGTCCACTTCAGAAGCTTCTGAACAAGACGAAGTTACTGGAAAGGTTAACGAAAACAAAAGTATATCCATCAATGAAGATGACACATGGTAGTCAAAGTGTATGGCAAAACAAAAACATGTTTTGGATCCTATGTTTGCAAAGTTGCTTACCTTGAAGATGATGATTTCATTGAAACATTTATAAAAAGAGAACCTACAACTAACCTGGAACCAAGAAGTTCGCTATAACTGACTTATTCCTGTAGACTTCGGTCTACAAGAAAGACATTATTCAGATACTCTCATCACGAACTCTCTGTTCAAGTGCACGTTTCAACGACAGGTTATGTTTTAACGATGATCTTTCTGATTTAACAGGTTTATTGACGATACCAGAAACACGGTAAAGAGTTGTGTCACATAATTTCATGTTTAGTTATATTACAACAACTCTGTGACATCGATATTCTTGGTTAGGTTACCGTTTTTTAACGTTAATAAACAACTTTCTTGTGAAGTAATTTCTTATTTATTCATTTCCTATTAGCAAAACATATATTTTACTGTTTCTATTCAGCCTTATTTAGTTTCAAAAGAAAAATTTGTTAGTAAAAGGCTGTTTCTATTCACCTGCGGGTAGGTTAGGAACATCATGTTTTATTTTTTTTATTTCAAGGAAATAAAATTTTAAACTAAGAATACCATGAACAGAAAGGTCATATAGAGACCTGAGTTTGGGTAATAATTTGTATTTTTTAGAGCAAGACAAGTATGCAAAATTTGAAACCAAACTTCAAAAGTGTTTCTACGGTACCACACTCATATGATCCCGCTGAAAGACATGATACAAATCTTTGGGAAACGCACAAGGTCTACAATAACGGTCAGCCTAACGCAGCCCCATTAGAAAACAAAACACTCACCTAGGAATCGATTTGCTTTACAATCCACAATGATTCATTCTTAAAATTCCTACTCGCAACAAGAAATTTACAAGAAATGCTCGATAAATAATACTGGCCTATAGGAAGACATTAGTTAATCCTGAAGACCTATTGGTTCGTGGATTTACTGCTTTCGTAACTTGAGTTTCTACACTCCTACTATTATATTGCCTCATCCAAATATTACGAAATGATGAGTAATAAATGTTTCAATCTGAAACATGACGGTTTTCAATTTTTTGCATTATTTTCAGACTTTCTTACGCTGAATATAATCGTTAGAAAAAGTATTTGCCAAATTTAAAAGTGTTCACAATGTCAAACACGAATTCCACACATTAACCTATGATGTATGATTCAATTCTTGTTTGTCAAGAATCTAAAACTATCTAATATTAATGTATTTTCTGCATTGTTTTGAACACAATAAAACTGAGAAATTCAGACGGAATAGAAATGACATATTTTAATGCAATCATTAGCATTATTTCACTAATTATTTAAATCAAATGAAAGAAATACTATTGTCTGGTGAACATTTATGTTGCTCAAAATAGTTTTATGAAAATATTTTAAAAGTTATAAAATTTTATATTTTTACTTTATGGACTTTATTACATACCTATTGTCTTAAAGATCTATTAAAATTTAATGTATTTAACTGGACTATCTTTTTATTTGCAAATACCCTAATAACATATGCTATCTTAATACTCATGATTCACATTTTTCAGATTTCTCTTTTACCAAATATTCACAATAAATCAGTCTACCCAAACCAAGTCTGACTTCCACTTTGTTAATACAATATGGAAGTCGGCTATAATGTAATAACAAAATAAAAGTATCACATTCTCCATGATAATTAACTATTGCCAGCTTTTGGGAGCAATTGCTAAATATAAAATACAATATTATAGCTTTAAAATCTCTTTATGGTTTTTGTTCGCTCAAACCTAAAAACAATGTTTTAAAAAAAATCGGTTTTTTTTCTAAATTATTTTCATTTATTAAAACTATATACTAATGTATTCTTTTGCAATAACTATAATGCAACTTCAAGTGTTTAAAATCTACTAATTTATTAATTTTCTTACATTTCTACTGTAGCAGAACTATTCGAAATCCGAATAGTTAATCAATATTCGGCTAGGTCATGAAATGACTATTCGGCCAGGCCAAATACCGAATAGTGGTCGAATATTCGTTGCATCTCTACACGAAATGCGCCATAAATATAGCTGGATTGTAGAAAGACATTAGAGAATCCGAGATCTGATGTTTCGTGAATCGAGTGTTTTCGTAACTTGAGTATTCTACACTTGCACAATAATATAGATTCCGCTAAATATTACGAAATATTAAGCGATAAATGTCTCAACCTGAAACTTGTCGGTTTTCTCCAATTTTTTACATTATTTGTTCTTTTATTCTGAAATATACACTGCCTCCAACTTCCTTGAATAAAACTGTTAAAACTATAGTTATTATTTAATGCGTTGTGTAAAAAAATCACAAGAGCTCGGTTGTTGTATAAAGGGTTAAACAAATTGCCTCAAATCTTACCGGCGAAAGTGGGGGTCATATCTAGGGCGACAATTCCAATTCCGCTCGTTGTAAACCCAATGCAACTTGCCCCAAAAACAGAACTGATGACTATTGCCGTATAGTCGGAGCTTCTAAAAATCAGTAAAGCAAAGCACAAGGAAGATATCACAGAACCTGAAAAGATAAAATGAAAACACTTTTTTGGAGATCATAAACAAGCAGAATACAGGAAAAGCTACACTAGGAAAAAGGTTGATTTGAAAGTATGGCTAATGCTGTTGTTGCTGTTGCAAATGCTACTTGGAAATCCATGCTCCCAAGGCAGACCTTTCCATTTCAATGCTCACGGCAAGGTCGGAAGTACCTATCTCAAGGTATGACTTATCTCAAGCATAGATTATGCATTCGGATGAAACCAGGTCGTGCCCCTACAAATACGCCACCTTCCGTTTTTGACCAAAAACCGAAGGGAAGGGAAATTATTCAGCCTCTGGGTGCACTGAAAACTGCCACGGGACTTGAGGGTCCACTGATTTTATATGACGTATCCACAGGTGTACATAGTGGGTCTTCGGTGAGACGGGTATCAAAAACCAACCACAATAATTTTAAATACATAATCCTATCCACAAGGCTACCTCTATGCGTTAAAGCTAAATACGTCTCTTTACTCAGTTCGCAGTAAAATGCGTTCCATTTGTGGGACTTATTTTACTGCAAGTCAATCATTGCTTATTTCATATGTTACAATAGCTTGAACTTTTTTCGCAAAATGTGTGAAAACGCTCTATTCCTCCAATAAGTTTGTCTGGAGTAAATTCTAAGTTGTTAGTAGCGTTATAAAGTCTTCCTAATTATCTTTACACAATGTAATGCAAACTTAAGTTAAGTTGTATCTCTTTTTAAAATAAGATCGTATCTTCAACGACCTGTCTAAGCGACTTCCGTAAACACCAACTCATTAATTTACTCGTGCATTTGGAATTTTGTTGCTAAACATACCTTTACAATGCATCGCTTTGAAAATAAAAATAAATAAATCAAGCTGCAAGTATACAAAATGTTAGTTTTACCCGGTACGAGAAAGAAATATTGCAAAAAAAAGTGTTCATTGTAGTTTGGTAAATTTTGAGTACCAGTTTATATTTCATGTCATTGAAACTTTGTTTTTACTTACCTGCGAGATTACATAGTTTTCTAACTTTGCTTACGCTAATAAGCTTTTCTGCTTTTGAAGATAAAATGCCCGCTGCCACACCAACGAACAACGTAAGCAGTTGCGGCATGGATATTAATGTTCCTACCTACAAAACATAAGCGACCGAATTTGAATTTAATTTCACATTTCTAAAATGTCGCCAAGTGTATATATACATATATATACATTGTGGGAATTTTCCCAGTAAACTAATATAGACTTACGTAACTATATACTAGGCGCGCGGACTGTTACTTTTCTGCACCAAACCCCTACCTGTTAGCCGAGGCCTTAATATTGGTTGCGTACGGGACGAGGTAGTGGGTCCACTGATTTTATATGCTCGTATCCCCAAGTGTACATGGCGGGTCTTCAGCGGGTATCGAACGCGCGACCTTCCAGGTGGAAGTCCTACGCTCTAACCCCTAGGCTGCCAGGGCCCTCGCAGACTGTTACTGAAATGTACGCTGTGACGCGGCAGTGCGGAGGCACTAGGCCTTTTTATGTATACTTCCTTCCAACGGGAGTGGAATGTTCTATTTTTATTGCAGGTGGGGAAAGGACGAAATTTTCACACTTTCATATTGCATTTGAAATCTGCCAGCGCCATCCACTCACTTCAGTTTGAAATACACTTTAAAAAAAAAAAAGTTATGGTTCGAAGTTGCATTTCTGATTGCAGTTTTTTTGCATACTTAACATTATTAAATCTGAGAATTCTTCATTATTATAAAAAAAAAAACTAACATGTAAAATAAATAAATAAATAAATGAATCTGAAGTAGATCTTGTACAAATTCAAACTCCTGATACATTTATGAGAAAGGCAGCCATTTAACCTTTTCAGACCCAAGAACTAAGCACAAACAATTTTGACGCAATTGTTTGGTTCTCTGATTTAAAAAATGATTACAAAACAAACTAGCTATTTTTTTATATTTTTAATTAATAATTAGTTTAAACAATAATTAATGTCCCATTTCCATGTTTTCCATGTTTAAATCGAAGTAAACTAT
This sequence comes from Octonoba sinensis, assembly GCA_038502835.1. NCBI lineage: Eukaryota > Metazoa > Arthropoda > Arachnida > Araneae > Uloboridae > Octonoba > Octonoba sinensis. The sequence goes on along the minus strand of CM076601.1, from coordinate 50,274,138 downwards.
CCGTTGGTTAGTTTCAAAAACAATTGGGTGTTTTAGCTTTCAAATTGCACAAACAGTAGTTAATAAAAAGTATTTTAAAATGTGCCCAATTGGGTATGCTTGGAATTAGGTTAATTGAGACTTGTGAACCAGATGAAGTCAAGTGTACAGATTCTAAAGTCAAAAATGAGTGGGAAAATTCTAAGATAGATAAAATTGAAAGTTTTGATGCAATTAGTCATAATACTGAACATTTTCTGGCAACAATTGAATACTATGTTCCAACAAAAGAACCTCTTATGTCACTGAAATTGTTTCTCCCTCAGTGAAAAGTATTTTTGATAACCGCGTGTGCTCTAATCCCAACTTGATTTCTGGTAACAAATTGAGTGTCGTAAAGATGAAAGTAATGCTGAAGATAAAAATTCTTCTTTTTTGTCTAAGAAGGAAACAAAAAAGAAAAAATCGGGAAAGAAATTAATTAAAAATTTTGAAAATTTAGAAGATGACGTTGGTTTTAACAGAAAACAAGTGAAACACGATTCTAAAAATAAACTGAAGTTCATTACGGATATGACTAAATGCACAGAGATAAATCGATTTATATTGAAAGATCGAAAGAAAAACACAAATACGAGTAAAAACCGTTTTATGAAGATGAAATTTCTGAACATCAAAAAAATTATGAAAACCTAAGGCAAGTATCTGCTTTTGTTAATACCAAAAATGTTACCGAGCATATAATGAAGAATTCCGTTTTGTACAAATTCTCAAATGGTCGTGAATTGCTTGAAGTACCAGAAACAACTCAACCGGACATTATACAAGCTTTACAAGAAAATAGTCATTATTCATCCGCAAGAACTGTTAATATTTTGAAGCAAAATTATTTTATTTCTAAGCTTGGAAGAAACTGTTTAAACAGTTATACCTAAGTGTGTGCACTGCATGATTGTTTACAAGAAACGTAAAAAGTTAGACGGATTTTGATCACTTGACAGAGATTTAACCACTTATCATCATACTTTTTAGACTCTCACGTAACTTCATCTGCTGCTGGTTTTATGAAGAAATGGACCTCAACTTCCTTACATCGACTGTGTTCCTCAATGATAATAATATATTTTTTTCCATTTCAATTTGTTTTTTTTTTTCAGCATTTTTAGTTTTTACATTTTGATGATGAGCCTTTGTTCCCACCCAACAAGGATGATGACACGGCAATGATGATGTGAACGATGATGCCTCTGAATGATGTGAACGATGAACCTCTTCAATTATGCCTCTTCAGAAGTTTCGTCAAGACGGTGCGATGATGGAAGGGATTTAGTTCTGATCAGAACGCTCAAAGTGCGACAATCCAAAATTATATTATTTTTTTCCTATTCACAAAAGAGCTTTTAGATTTTATTTTTATTTTTTATTTATTTATTTTTTTTTTTTTTTTGAAGTGCCTTTTTGAGTAAACGTGGACGTGAACGTCAGGATGTGCCGAGCAGATGTGTCGCGCAAACGGTTACTCAGGTGTACGCTGTGACGCGGTAGTGCGGAAGCCGACTCTTGGGATTCAGACGATGAGAGGGAACGATGAACGGATGTACAACGATGATGGTGTTTGATGTCTATGTTTTATTATATGTTTAATGTAATGTGCCGTCCGTAATTGTAATGTGGTGTTTGTGCAAGGGATAATAGTACCCCTCTATAAGATCCGGGACCACACACACACACATATATATATATATATATATATATATATATATGTATATGTAATGCAAGTTAAAACGTAATATAATAGCGATTTTAGCATATCATAAAACTCTTAAGTTCAATTGAGTTGCTTAAACGAAAATCATAGTACCTGACTAATCGAATACTGAAGAATGGTTGCTAAAAATATCGCATGAAGTGCCAGGAAGTACACACACATCCAATACTGACCAAATAGGCCAATGAACAGGGCGTAAGTAGGCACATCACAGAATATTTTCCCCCAAGGAACCGCTGGTCTCTGTTGAGGAGAAAACGAAGAACATTCAATTATTTTTTTATTCTAATTTTAGATTATTTCTTTTGTGGAAATTCATAATTGATTACCCATGAAAAAACTGTTCTTACATAATATAATATGCTTACTAACAGTTCTTTTAGATCAAGGTTGGTAAAATAAAAAACAAAAAGACGAAAAGAAAAAAGTTTGAATCATGCATAATTATGGTTTTTACTAATTTGCATGTCCCATACAGAACTTACCTTTGATTTATATTAATTACCTTTGCTCTCAGTTTATTTTCTTGGTTTTCTAAAATATATTTCAATTCTGCTTTAGATATAGTCTTATCATCTTTAGGTAAACTCCTCACAAAAACCGTCTGCATTAATGAGACAAAAATGCCAAATCCTCCTACAACACACAAAAAAAATTATCTGTATAAAATACTGCTCTTTTGCGTCGTTAAATGAGAATACGATTTTTAAAAACGTAATTTGATATTAACTAATAATTTGTTAAATTTCCTCAAGGGATTGTTATATCGGCACGAATTCATAAGTGACACGGGTGCTTTGTCATTCCACCCAGCTTTCTGCACTACGAAGATTCCTGCGCAACCGCATGTGGTCGCCTTTTTAGCCTTTTTTCTCGTAAAAGCTTTTAAAAAAATTAATAAATAAAATGTGAAAGAAGGCTTTGCGTATCGTAAGAAATCGTTAAAAAAAGAAAAGTCTAGAAAATGTAAAAAAAAAAAAAATTAAATTAAAAATGTGAAATGTTTTGAGATAGAGAAAATGTGTGTCTGTCGGTCTGTCGCCCCCCCCCCCCTTATAACTTTTGAGGGAATAGTCCGATTCGAAAGATTTTTTTTTTGCATTCGAAGTATTTCGGCGAAAACATCTCATTCCCATATTTTACTTTTTTATTTGAACAATTTTTCGTTGAGTTTTGAACATTTAAAAAGTTTTAACATTAGCGCCTACGGGCAAAAATGCAGCAAGTTATGTAAACTCTGGGCACAAAATTCAAGTTCCTATGAGCAAACTTATTGGAAGAAGCTCTTGGCGTGAAACATTGATTTGAACCATTTCAGTTAATTTTTGAACAGTTAAAAAAAAAGATTAACATAGCGTCTGCGAGAAAATTCCAATCCCATATTAATCATGATATAACCGACGGATTGGATTGGACCAACCTTTATCGGAAAGATGTTACGATGTAGAACATGTACATATACGGAGTTCAGCAAAACGAAACGAGCCTAATTTCCTATGAATTTTTTTGATCGGGATTTTCAAGGATATTTCTCAATGAATAAATGAATGAATGAGTGAAAGAATGAGCGAATGATGAATGAAATAATAAAAGAATAAATGAATGAATAAATGAATTAGCAAAAAAATGAATGAATGAATAAATGAGTGAATAAATGATAAAATAATTAAAAGAGTATAAATACACCAATGAGTAAATAATTGAATGAGTGAATGCATATGCATTAACCGTTGGTGTATTTGAAATTCTTAAGAACTAGAGCTAAATGAGAAAGGGAGAGAGATTACTTGATTAAAAATTTGAATTTGTCATATATGGGAAAGTAGGCTCGTATAGGTTTGGACGGAACTTCTTTTTTAAAATAAATTATGTGTGTTTCAATCGTTACTTCCCTGCACCTGTAAAAATTTAAAAGAAGTCGCTCCATATTGCAATTTTTGGTGAGCTTTAACTTTTTTACATAAATTCGTGTGTTCTTAACCGTCCTAGGAGAATTTAAAATTAGCCACTTAGGGAGAGCACGTTGACTGTACATAAATAACTTTAATGTACCAAAATTAGTATAAAGGGACTTCTGAAATGGTTTTCAAAACTGTTTTTAATTTATGATAACACAAATAGAAAAAGTTATTTTATGATAATTACCAGAAAAAAAAACCGACACCAAAGCATTAGAATATTTCTGACTTTATTTGTTTATTTAATTATTTTTTTTTTCTCTCCCTTTCATTTGTCAGTTTGAGAGAAAAAAATGCGTTTTTTTTTCAGCTACCTATTGTATAAGAGGTTTTTTTTTTTTTTTTTCAGAAAATTTAAAGTGACTGCATTAAAAAATATCAAAGGAAAATTAAAGTTGTTTTATATTTAAAAACAAGTATATATCTAATAATTTTCATCTAGTCTCCTAGCTTTGTTAATCACCAACTGTCTGACAGCTATAGACATACCTGGACACTTCTGCGCAAGGCATAAGGGAACAAATCCGTTTGAGTTTTAGGGTATTTCTTTAAGGGGATTTGTTTACTAGTACTGCAGTCGGAATGTTTAATTGAGCGTTGAAGACAATTTAATTTCAGTTGCATGGTTTGTCGCTTGAGAAACAAGAGCGTACCCTTTCTAAAGGCGTCTTTATAATATCGCAGCTTCAGTTTATCAAGCCCATAACTCCAAAAAGGGGAAAATGCAGAAAGTTTAAAATTAAGTATGTTTTTCCGGGTTCTTTGTCGTCTAATAATTCCATGTCTCCCGTTTGAAGTTATTCGATATAATTCTGCACTACCTAGAACTGAATTACGAGAAAGTTCCATAACTATATCTCAAAATTGGACATACATTAAAAAACCGTACTATCCACATAATTAAATCGATAAAAAACATTATTCAACCTCGGGTAAATGTGAGTTAGGAAGAAAAAGCGATTTTAAAAGTGTAGCTAAAGTTTTCTAATTCTTCTCTACAGAAATAATTTATTTTTGGCGTGTTCTAATGCTTATCTAAAGAAAGAATAGACGATAATCTTTTTGACTCTCGCACTGTATTAACAACCATAACGACTGGACATACATTATACGCCTTTTCTTGCAAGCTCAAAACATTTATTGCCGCCAACTAATTTTGTTTCTCCCTTCAAAATAAACGTTTTTTTCTAAGTACAGTAGAGCCTCGGTTATCTGAACCCCGACTAACCGAGTTCCGGGTTAAAAGAGGCACGTTTGCCCTTGGGAAAAAAAAAGGCTACCGATGGCGGCGTACTGACGTCGGTCATCCAATGGCGTAAGTTGCATTTTCATTTTATTTTCTGGTGATATTAAGAGATAGAACAACAGTCAGAGACACTTTCCACAGACCTTTTACGGCTACAACCATTGCGTAAAACGTCAGCAAAGAAGAGAGCGAGTTCCGTTAAACAGAACATAATATATCGCTCATGAGGCTGCAATACTGGCAGAACTCAAAAAACACGCGTTTTGGACAAAGAACAGATGTAAATATGAAAATACACACTTTTCAGCAGCAATCAATACTAGCACAACTTTGACGACATTTTCATTCATTTCAACCCATGTTTCCCTCTGGATTTCCACAGAGTCCGTGTTATTTGAGTTTTCGATTCACCGAGGTGCTCTCGTTCCACATTACCTCGGATAATCGAGGCTCTACTGTACTCCTCCAAATGGTACTCTCAATATAGTTCTCTTACAGTAGAGTAACAGAGTGTGGCACAACAAAAACTTTGTCTTTTATCTAAAGCGGTTATCACACGACAGGAATTTTAAAGCAAACGTTACTTCCACTTTGTTCAATCGGCAACCTCGTGAGCCAATTTTCGATCCGGAGTTTCCTACAGGTTTGCACCCGGTTTCCTGGACGGTTGCTCATAACGAGCTACCATTTTCTAATCTGTATCCTCGTGTTAGGCATTTGTTTACAGTTTTTATACTTGATATTTCGTTCAAATAAGTAGGTTTCTGCATTCAGGGGCACTCAAATGCAAGGTTACGGCAAGTCACTGGGACATCCCAAAAATTGTTCTTATTCCGCAAATTCTGACAGACCATGGTAAATTTGATCATTTGGTATAACAATAGTTTCTCATTTTTGACTGACAACTATATAGTTGTCAATAGCAGTTGCAATTGGAAGGCATCAAATTTTATTTTATGTGTATAATGATCACTTATTATCAATAGGATCATGTTCAATTAAGTTTGATCTTCGCGGTTCGGTGAAATACGAAGTTTCAGTCGGTAAATTAAAAATCACCCTCCCGTCCCAAAAATATAAGTTCGAGGCGGCTCTGCCTGCTTAAATATTTCAGAAAATTGTGATCACAAATTATTGTTATATTATAATGCAATACATTCACATGAAATGTGAAAAAGTTTTGTTAAAACGTTGTACATGTTTTGCGAATTTTAGTATCAAATTATATGCTATGAGTTTATTCATCCCAAAATCTTTAATTTTAATTTAAATGTATGAAAGCAATGGCGTTACTAGCATAAGTGTCACCCGGGGGCTATAATTTTTGGTGCCCCCTCCCAAAAAAAAAGAAGAAAAAGAAAGAAACGTTGTTGTGTTGTATAAACTTGTAGTTTATATTATTTTCAGGGGTGCATAAAAAAACACTTTAGAAATTTCATTTTATTTATTTGGGATAACATTCACTAAACTGCATTTATTTTCAGTTATGATACCTTAAAATAGCACCCTTAAAATTGCATACTTCAAGTTCATGTATTTTCTAAAATTCTTTATTTCATTTTGGGTGTCACCCAGGGTGGAGCGGCCCTTTCGTAGTGACCGTACTGATTAAGGAATAATATTTGGTAAAATATTAATATATTGTATTCTGTGCTCATCTAATATCATTCTAATTAAAAGTTTTTTCACTGTGTCTCTAAATGTTCATTTAAAGTTGCATAAAACTATTGTGTCCATAAGCAGGAGTGCCTCACAGAGGGAGATTTTTGGGAAGTGTACACAATTTAATGAATATCAAGCTTCGAATTATGACGAAACATAAAATGGCGCTGCAGTTTAAATTTAATTAAAATAAAATGAGAGATATTAGTTAAAATATTATCAAAAATATAAAATAGCATATGATGCCTAGAGTATTATTGATGATAACTATAGAAAGGTTGTCCATGATACATAAATGAATAAAAAACAAAAAAAGAAAAAAAAACGGTAGTCATATTGTCCCTAAATTTATCACCTGAAACGCACTTGCATTTTGGTAGCGATATCATCATAAAACAGTCTTTGCAATGTCCTGCACTAGTAAAGTAGCGACTTTACATCTTACAAATGTTTTTCACATGATTTCGCAATTCTAAACCAAAAAAATTAATTTCGAAATATCACTCTCGTTTTAACATTTATCCTTCGATCGCCACTCTTCAAATCCTTCACCGCCATGTTTACAGGAAAGTTGATTTGACGTCATGAAATCCCAGCTCCATAATTGGTCCCTACTTGATTTGCCTTAAATTAAACGTCCTAGAAGCAATTTTTCTCTTGTACAGTTAACGAATTGCATCTAATTCGAGCAACCATGAATTGATATACCACACGACCATTTTGAGGAAACTATGGGGGAAATTGGTAAAAAAAAGTTTCGGATAGAGTTGACGATTCTGTTACGGTTGCGTTTGCCTGTAATTCCTGTCGTGTGATAACCGCTTTACAATCGGATAAATTCTGTTTTAAATTTCAAATGGCACCCACTCAAAAACATTCAGCTTTTTTGAAAGTTTCTCAGATAATGAAGGAAAGCGAACATATACATGCACGTATCCCCGAGTCTCATGGTAGAACTTCCGCTAGTCGGGGATCGAACCGCCGACCTTTCGACACCCTAAGTCCAACTCCCTAACCACTAGGCTACCACAATTTATAGTCTAGCTATATGTCTCCTTTCTCATATAGCTTTAGTTCTTACGTACTTCAAATGTACCTTTTTTCAACGGTTAATACACATTCATTCACTCACTCATTAATTCATCCATGTATTTATGTTTTTCATTTATCATCTCATTTATTCATTCATTCATTCAGAAGTATCCATAATAATTCAAATCATAAACTGTCATACAAAAATGGGCTCTTTTAGTTCTGGTTGAACTTCGTATCTGTACATGTTCTACGCCATGAGATCCTTCCGATAAAGTTTGTAACCAAATCAGAGCGCTTCGTTTGACTTCGAAACAGCAATTAAACTGCGCATAGCCCGAAAATTATCCACAAACATTAGCTTTACATTATATATGTTAATGAACATACACATTTTAAAATATTTTTTTTTAAATTTTAGTGCGAGAAGGTGATACAATACTTAGTTATCACTTAATAAGATATCTACTTACCAAAGATGTAAAAAACTGCAGGCCAACCACCAAGAGCCAAGCTGTTGCAAATTATACTTGATAAAATGCCTCCCAATAAAGTTCCAAAGTGGTATCCAGAAATGGAAAGTGCAAATAAAAGTCCACGCTCAGAACTGGGAAACCAGTTGGCGGATATAACTGTCATTGACGGAAGTACAAAACCCTAAAATTGAAATTGTTGGTGTCAAAGGTGCACACACGCACATCGGACATCCCCAGAAATGTATATACATGTGTAATTAAATCATACTCACTCTCCCACACACACATATACATATATATATATACATTGATCGATATACAATATATATACGTATAAATAGGAACATACTATAGTTCCAAAAGTGACATATGAATTTCGGTTTTAGGCGTTTTGTCTAGTATCTACAAAAAAAAAAAAAAAAAAAAAAAAAGCTGACGATTTATATGAAATTTAAGAGGTATAGAAAATATTCAAAACTTTATATATTTAAACCTAACTTTCGTTGAAAACACAAAATGCCACTATAAACATAAGATTTTGGTTTCAGTTTGCCAGAAGTTATGCTTGAAATTTGCTTTAAGTGTGGAAATCGAATTTATTTTTTTAAATTGTCTTTGTGGATTTTTATAGCAATGACATGTACAGTTATAGCGTTAGAAAGGTAACTTTTAAAGGCGATTTGCATTGTTTTAATTAGGACGTGTAAGGATTTTGAACTCAGTGTAATGTCATTTCTAATTTTAACTATATATATATATATATATATTGTAAACTTTTTTACAGTGTTTAGCTACTTGCCTTGCCGGTATTTGCCCTTTTCGAAGAAACAGAAGATTCCAAATATTTTTAAAGGCCACCGGCATTAAAACCCTAACTGCTTCAGTCGGATGACACCAGATGTTGCCACCACAACTAACTTACATCCCTTTTTAGACCTAAGACTGAAGGAGAGAGAAATATTCCCCATCCTCCGCTATCTTCGAAACTATCTCGAGACTTTGGGGTCCATTTATTTTTCATGCACGTATCCCCAAGTGTATACGGTGAATCTTCAGCAGATCAGGTTCAAAACATCAAACCTTACAGTTCTAAGTTCGACGCCAAAATACTGGCCTACCATGGCCTCATATTTTAAACTGACCTGTGCGATTCCTCGTATGAGTTGAACAAATATTAAAAAGTAAGGATGGACGATGGCTGTAAATGGAGAAATCATTGTGCTGATTGATGAAATGAATGTTCCAATGAATAGCGTCAGACTGGATCCGATTGATTCTGCCAGTATTCCACCAAGCATCAAAGACAACAGATATCCAAGGAAACCGGCTCCCAGAATATAACCTTGAATTTTGGGACTCCAGTCATACTGGACCAAGCTCTAAACAAAGAACAAATAATAAAATACGATTAATAGAAAAATCTAAGCAAACTGTAATCCTAGAATTTTTAAATAAGCATTTAAAACTAGCGGTAGTGATATTTTAACGAAATACACACACTATATGCAATCTTTACTATTTACACATTAGGAACATTAAATTTAAAAAAAATATCCCAAACTACGTACAGCACAAAATACGACGACACCATAGAAAAAATAAAATTTTGTATTGGGATCATTCATAAATCATACCACGCTTCGAGGGGGGTTCCGGAAATTGTGACAAAATGTGACAAGGGGAGAGGAAGTGGTAACAAGAAGTGTGACTTCCGGCTTGTACATCAGAGCATGACATGTTTTATTTATGAACGGTCTCTATGGGGTGGTCTTCATATCAAAATGAATATTAACTTTAAAACTTCTATTCGTACAGCAAATGTTTTAACACATATGTTTTATCAAAATTAAAATCTTGTACACCAATTTTCGAATTTTTTGCTGTAATGTTTTTTTGTGCGTAATGTTCTGAACTATCAATTTTTTTTTTATTTGCTATTCTTTTTTTTTTTTTTCATTAATCTAGCTCCCGAAAAGCGGGTTTTTGTGCAAATAAAGAGCCTTACATTTATTTAAAAAATTGATCTTGGAAACAATATTAGGCTTTGAAGAGAAGTTAAGCTTGAGAAGATTTTTGATGACTCTTAAATTTTAACTAAAAATACGCAATGGTTCAGTTTTCACTTATGTTAACCGGGAGGTTCTCAACCGTGACTTCACGTCGTTTTTGAAAAAAAAAAAAAGGGGGGGGGGGGCAAATTTCTACTCCATGTATGGGCACACAAAACACGTTCACCCAAATATTTTGAGACCAGAACGATATGTTAGATTCCAAGCTGTTTCTGAATTCAACACCCTGTATTTGTGTTTATTCTAATATTTAATAATTGTGTTTATTATGTTTATTAGTTAATAATTCCTATAACGTTTAAAGGGTTGTAAAATAAACAAATGTGCTGTGGAGTTTTAAGTGTCCACATTCATGGAAAATATAATACTTCATTTCAACCACCATAATTAAGAGTGACAGTTAGAGCTACGGTGTTACTTCTTAGCAATCAGTAACTAATTAATCTGTTTCTAGTATAGACATGTGGAAATATATATAAATGTGTCAGTAAATACAGATAAATTGCCATACTTGATCAAGTAGAATGTCAGTACTATTTTCTTTTGATGCATTAAAGTTTTGCATCCTTGTATGATTTTCATTATCAGAAATATTCACCATAGCTACAATACCGACGCTCATGTTAACTCTATGAGCATTCAGAAGGAAGTATACAACGAATCCATAAAGTGCGATTTTATAACGCTGTTTCCAGAATGGCTCTTTTGTTTCTGCAAGAGAAAAAAAAAGCTGCATCACCATTGGGAGAAACATATTTGTTACTATGCATTTTTAAGGCACTATTTCTGTTGCATCATATTTTTCCAAACAAATATGCTATTTAAGCTGTCTTATAATTTACACACTAAAGAAAACTAAGAAATATACTAAGAAATTTTAGCCCGAAACTACATAAGAGCATCCAGGAAATCATGTATCCGGAGTCTCTCGTAAAGTTACAGAAGCTTAAAAACAAGAAACTGCAAAAAAGGAAATTACACGGAAAAACAAAGAACATTCTGTAAATCGATTGTAACCGATAATATGTCATAGTAATGATTGGTAATGACGTCATCTCTGAGAGAGCTGATTTTCTATTTCTGGTACATTAAAAGAATCGCAAAGAATGATGCAACAGTTTTGCTTATTTTTGTTTTATTTAATTTATTTCTTCCATTTTTAGCCTACTTTCCTGGAGCATAAAAAAAAGGAGAGTGAGAGAGCGACAGAGATAGCTAGATTATAAATTTAAAGTTGTGGGTGTATACGGGAAAGTAGGCTCGTATAGTTCTAGATGGGACTTCTTGTTTTATCTCAAATGCTAATGAAATTTTATGGCAGTGGTAAATATAAATTATATTCTTTAACAAACATTGCAAATAATAATTTGTAACTGAGTGCCCTTGTTACAAGATCTCAACTTTCGTTGTTGCCGGTCGGAAAAATGGCGTAGTTTGCTACACGAAACTAGATAATTTATGTTTCTGTTATGTTGGTAATAAGTAATAGTGAAAGTCTCAAAACTGAAATAAACTTTAACTACAATATGCACAGCGTTTTGTCTTTCAGTTCCATTTTCTCTCATTTTATAAAATTTGAAAAAGAGAGAAGTTTGTAAACCATATAGAGCACACGAATAATCCCAATAAAAACAATAAGTGCCGTCTGGAACTATACGAGCCTACTCACCCGTATACACAACGATATCTTTCTCCTTCTCTTTCTTTTTCATTTAGCTTCAGTTCTTAATTACTTCTAATATAGCCCTTTCAACAGTTATACAGCTTCATTTCCTGATTCGCTTGCTCTTTTTTTCATTCAGTCATGCAATTATTCACTTATTAATTCAATCTTTATTCAGTTATTCATTCGTTTTACTCGGAAATATCCTTAAAAATTCAGGTCTAACGGTTTCATGAGAAAATAGGCTCGTTTATTTCTGGATGAACTACGTTTCTGTACGCGTTCTACATAATGAACTCCTTCCGATAAAATGTGTTCCATGCAAACTCGTCTGTTCAATCAGAATTTATGTAGCCTTTCCCGAAGGCAGTAAAGATTAATTTTGTTGAACTGCTCAAAATAGAACAAAAATTGTTGAAATCAAAAAATATTTTCCCTTGCGAGCTTCTTCTAATACGCTAGTCTTTTAGAATTTGTCACTTATGCCCAGAACTTGCATAATTTGCTTCATCTCTGCCAGTAGGCGCTAATGCAAATGTGTTTTTAACTGTTCAAAATTGAGCGACAATTTGTTGAAATCAAAAAATTAATTAATTAATTAAATATGGAAATGTTATGCTCTGATCAAGTCTTTTCTAATACGACAAAAAATCTTTCGAGCAAGTATCTCAAAAGTTATTAGGAGAGGAAAGGGAGACCGACACTTATTTTCCCAAATCTCAAATCCCTACGTTCAATTTTTTTATTATTAAATCTTCATTTAATTACATAACTTATTTTGTTGGGACCCGGAGATTTTCCTCTTGTTTCCTTCCCTCTCGGCGGCCCTGCTTTTTAACATCTTTTAATGTCATCCAGTTAGGATTTGCTTTTTTTTACGTTCATTAACCAAAGCGTGCTTTGATCACCAAGCGCTGTCAGTCCTAACCGCTTGTAAGTAATATATTGAGTTCACAGTTTTCAGGCGGATTACTGATCAGTCTTTTCGGCCCAAAACTTGGCTGTATCCGCCACTAAGCAAGTGACTGCTGTGTTGGAATTTTAAAATGTTTTCCCAGCCTCCTTTGGACCTATGCTCTTTTGGTATCAGGGAATATCATGTCAGTAGTTAAGCAAATAATAATATTACCACGACTGCTGATGCATGATGCATTCTTTTATATTTAAACTAATGCAAATTATAATTAAATTAATGCAAATTATAATTAAATTAATGCAAATTATCGGAATAACTTGTGACATATTGTCCTATTATTGCCAAGTTTTATATATCGTACAATCTTCAAACGTTTTGCACCGTTTAATCATCCACGGGCCTTGAGAGTAATGTTCTTTTGAATACTGAAAGAAAGCGATGTCCTGGGACAAAAGTTGCAGTGCACGATAGTACACTTAATATTTCGTGATGAACAAAGTTGGAAAATTTGGAATTCGGCCAAGTAACGGAAACGAAGTTTAGTACAAATAGAAATGTATTCCTTAGAACATCCGAACGCCTAAGAACATGAATGGAAATATGATTCAAGTAACATTGAAGAATTAACTTTTGTTTTATTTTGCTCATTGACTACTTACAATATCGTGTTGAAACGGGTTTTTTTAAACCTATTTGGCTACTCCATTTTTTCTACTTTTTTGCTGTAACATTAATAAAACTTATTAAGGCGAAGCATTTTTTTCATATAATGATATCTTTATGTGCAATTATGAATAATGTACAGAGTAATACTGAGAAAAGAACCAATTATTGATTCCATCTTAGGAAAACATGCCTAATATATTCCTGAACCCCATAAGGCGGTGGAAAATCAGAAAAATACAAATTCTTTACTTCCTCTGTTCTACTAAAGATTTTTAAACAATCTGCTTATTATAAACTAAGTGACTGTTATAGCTTATACTTCGCTTAAATTTAAAATTGAAAACGTATCTTAGAAAGTACTTATAATATCTGTCCTAAAGGTTACCTTTGTTTACGACTTGCTTAAAGAGCTTTAAAATAGATTTATCTTAATCAGACTCATGTCTGAAAATTATAAAGAAGGAATTCAGAAGAATGTTTTAATTCCTTTTAACGTATGGTAAATACACGTTTTCTAGACCTAAAATGTTACCTAATTAATAAGTGTTTTATCGAGCGCTCACGTCATTCATCAGATTAGATGTTTATTTAAAGAGAAGCATGACTATCAAAGAAAATCCTTATCCTTGCCTTTGGAATCCTGCATTTTCAATGATGGTTAATAAATCAAAAATGTTTTTGTTATTTCTTTTTCATTAAACGTATAGTTAGTTACATTATGGCTGTGGTACACTTGTTACATTTCATATTTGTTTCAAATAATTTGCTTTGGGATGTTTTGACCTTCAACTGGAGAAAGGCAGTTTCCTCTTTTAGTTTGGCCATGCAGTGATAACATATTTGTTTACAGAGATCTTTTAACATCTCTTTCATATCGCTTTCACTGTGTATTTTTTAAAAAAAAATTTTTAATGTGATGCCGCAGCCTTGCTCTGTCGCAGCCTTGCACTGCATGAAGAATTATCAGAAAATTTGTGGTGGGATGAAAGTTTCTTATTTTAAAGTAATAAAAAACTTTAAAACTTAAACACATATCGTTTGATAGTTAAAATGTAGTGTTTAAGCCTTGTTGAAATACCCTTAACACATAATTAAATTTAGAATAATAGAATCAGAGTTTCTAGAAATTACGTTACTTTAGCAAAGCTGTAATTTTCATATGCTAATCTTTAGTTATCCAGCACATAAATCAAGTTTAACAGACAGAACAGTATTTTAACTTATGTCAAAGAAGTCCCACATTTTATAATTTTTTGCAGGCCGTAATGTTGGGGCATCTGACAACTCGAAAGTAAAGTGAGTAACTTTGTATCTTCTTTTGTATTTATTTGAAATTTTACTAACTTTTCATATAGAAGTAATATATACATGTATTTAAAAAACACTACAGTAAGGTTAAATGGAAAATAATGTGTTAAATGTAAGATGGTGCAAATCTAATAAACTTACCGTCTTTGTTGCTTCTTCTCTTACTTCCACATTCTTCTGTATTTTTGATGGCATAACTTTTCCCCCGTCTGCAGAAGCTGCAGTACATTTGTATCTTTTGTTTCAGATTTATCATTGCGAATAAAGTGGAATAACTTCTTTTTTAATGTGGGATATTTATTTCACGCAAGCATTAACTAAAATAAAAAGAAAAAAGCACAAATCAGTATATTTAATGAAGTAAAATCTTAAATCAAACGGCAAATATTTTAAAGCCATTATGGGCCAACACAAAGTTTCTTCTTTGTAATCGATTCTACTATTTTTTTTTTTGTTCAAGACAACACCTAGCTTCACCTTTTTAAGGTATATGGGAAAAGAAAATAATCAGCATTAGTTCTCATCAGGTTTCTTACTGCTTTCGCACCAAAAGATATTTTGTCTTAGTCGTAAAAGACTGTACACTTCGAGAGCGCAGTGAACAAGTCACGACCGTCTGAGGGAAAATATCACTTTTAATGATGCAATAAAAAACATGGTTCCGTCGTTGTTGTGGTTGGTTTAAGACAACCTAGTCGATATATTTTTCTTTTGAATTTTCGGGGAAATGGATATTCAAATGAATTTTTTCATAAGTTGACATGCATACTTTGTTACGATAGTTAAAATCTGCATTTTTTCGCGATGCACTGTAAAAAGTTAATTGTGGTAAATGCTTATAACTTTCAAGACAAGTTAACTGTTGTCAAGCTGTCAGATTTTTTTCTAGCAGTTTCTACAATGTGATCACAAATCTTTTTATTTTTCTTCAATTTGCTGTTGGTTTCCTAAATGAACGCATGACGAAATGTTTACGGGAAAGGGTGAAGTGGAGAATGCCTTTTACATGACCAAGCTTATAGAACAGTATGTGATGTATGGTCTCTAGAGCAAGAGTCTTCCAAACTTTCGAAGATGCCATCTAAACTACGAAAACTCCAAGTAAAAAAAAAAAAAAAACCGAGTTATTATTATTTTGCTTATTATTCTGTGTTTTTTATCCGACATTTCACAGTAATAAAAACAACAATTAAGCATCAACTGTAGAGAGCCGAATGGATGACTTTAGATCCCTACTTTAGAAGTTTAAAAAATGTCTGAAACTAAATGTGGCCTGTGACTGTTGTTCATTTGGTCTGAAGTGGCCATTTAATTACTTATATCCCTTTAAATACTTCAAAATATAATTATTCTTCCAAGTTTTCATACTTTTCTAAAAGCGAAAGTAATGCCAAGAACATTCTTACCTGAAAAACGAATCAAGGATTAAAATGAAATTGGGGGAAAAATGGATTAAAATATTTTGTAAAGGAGGAAAAATATTAAAATTTTGAAATTTTCATTTAGTATCAATATTGTTCCTCTCGATCATAAATTTTATATGAGGAAAAAAAATAGCACAAAATGTGCAATTCTGTTTCATTGTAGCACGAAATTGCATCCGTGTAATAATAAAAAAAATAGTAATAAAAATATCATTATTAAAGCAATACCATAAAATATAACATAGTTCTCCGAAGGGAATACTTTGACAGGAGACACTAAATATTTTTTGTTAAAATTAGCAAATTATACAATTTGAGCACTTTTTAGTAGTTGGAAATACTTTGCAGTTTTCAAATTGAACAATGCGGGTATTTCATGTTGGGATCATCAATGTGCCTCTGTATAATTCATAAATAAAGATTTAGTTCTTAGAAAACAGAGCGATAATAGGATTAGGCATAAATATGGTCAAAGTGTTCCTTTTTTGTTGTTAAATAATCTTTTATGAAATAATGGTTTAGTCAAATGAAAGGTCAATGATTTTTTTAATTTTTCTTGACATAGAACAGAAAACCTGCATAATTCGGCATTTAGTGAAGGCTGGCACGAAAGTAACTATGGTTTGTTGCAGTCATGTAATGTAGTTTTCAATTCTAAAAAATACGCAATCCAATACAGAAAATTGAAATGCTTAGACTCATTAAAATACATAACATAAATTCACTCACCTGTGCTTCTAACTTAAGAAAAAACATTGCCAAGCAAAATCCAGAACTTCATGTTTCTATCATGTTTATTCCCAAGATCTAACTCATAATGCACGACTTTATATACAGTGAACATATGACAAATAAATATGTATAAGCCAAGATTCAATGTCAGCGGCGTCATTTAAATAACAAGTTTCAGCAAATACTTTACAGTGTACTGAACTTGTTTTCTTTCCCACTCAGCGATGAGAAGTACAAATTTTCCTCTTTGGATTTCTTTAAATGAATACTTTATATGTTTTAAGTTCTGAAGACAGGGTAGCGTCGTGGTAAGGCTCAGGCTTCGTACGCCCAAGTTCACAGGTTTAAACCTGGCCCAAGTTGGTGGATTTTCAAGATGCAGAAAATAGACTACGCCCATGCCGTATGATTATGCGACATGTAAAAGATCCCTTGAGTAGACATTTGACTTGGATGCTCTTGGCTAAATTAAATTCCTAGTGCAATCTGCATCAATAGGAGATTAGGTGCCGCCATCTACGGGAAACTGAGCGTCAAAATCCTCAGAGTGGTAATGGCATCCGCCGACAATGGTGCTACTTGAAAGATTGCATGCCGATTTCCTCGGAATGCACTGGGTCAGCAAAAAGGTTAGCAACCATATGCAACCCCGTTGGAATAAATAAAAAAAAATGTTTTTAGTTCTATTTCGTTGGTGTGTTACCAATACAGCCTAGTTACGACTGTCAACCGCTTATACACTGTTCAAAATGTCCGTAAGAAAATAGTAATATAACCATTTATTTCATTGGCTTTTTACCATATTTAATTACAACAGTTGAATAACCATTAAAAAGATGGTACTCAACCCATTAAAAAGATGGCTGATTGTGAAAAAAATCGTCTGCTCTCTGTTTCTCCTAAAGAACGTTTAACTAACCGTAATTTACAAGCACCACTAGGTCTCGCAGTCAATAAAAATCGGGCGTCCATCTTGCTTGTGGAACCTTACCGGTCGTACGTTGTTGTTAAAATATGAATGGAGGTTTATTAGTTCAAATCTGCATGTGTATATAAAAAAGAAGGAAAAATAAAAAGTGGCTTAAGCAGTGGTTACTAAATAGAAACACATACACACGTAAATAAAAAATTGGAGACATCGGTTTGCGAATGAGCGAACCCCTAATTTGAGTAGCAGAAGCTTGTTTGTATCTTAATTTTTGCAGCAAATAAAATGATTTTCGTCAATATACAGTAAATTTAGAAAAAAAAATGACTTTGGATCCAATCAGAAACTGAAATCTCAATTTTAATGCAGCTTACCTGTTGGAAATGAGCTGATTGGAAATGGTTTAGGTCCCTCAAAGATAAAAAATGTTCCAAACCGTAAATTTAACGGTGAATTAGACGGGCAGACTGCTGCCGGCTATTTAACCGTAATTTCATGATGAAATTTCTAACAGTGTATCATCTATCATTTGCTTTAACAACGTCATAACTCGAAAGTTGTGATACAAGTTTTTTCAGTTATAATACATCATAATTGCAATTACTCTTACATTGAAAAATATTAAAGGAACTTTGTGCACAAGTAAAAAATAATTGCACGTAATTAAATCGCAAACATTTGTACTTCAATTACGGGCAAATATTTTTTAGTTTACCCTTACATTATTAACTCAAACGTCTTGACACGAACGTAACGTTTGAGTTAACAGTAAAGAAATAGTCGCTATTACAATTAATGTATAATAAATAATCATCATATCATAATTTTTTAAATATGACATTGATGATAAACAAATTTTCTTTTTTTTTTTAGCTTAAGAAAAATCAATAATTAAAATTACTGCTCCAATCATTTTTCACGGATTTTTAGGAACAATTATCAATTTTTAAATGCCTCGAGGCGTGTGCCCTGAATTCAAAATGAAGCACGGTAATTTTTACATTGATAAGTTTAATTTTTCCTTAAATGAAAAACAAAAAAAAATTTAGACACGGAAGAGTAATTACTATACAGCTTTATATATAAACATACATATATAGATATATATAATGCCCCAATATATATAATATTATATTCAGATTATATGTAAATATACAGATAGTAAAGATAATTTTTAAAAAATTAAATGAGTAATAAAATAAAATCTCTCACAGTTATTTGCTTTAGCTGACGCATATTACCTTAATAATATTTACTGAAGTTTTTTATACTAACAATCATAATACATTCAAACAGTGCTGAAGGTTACCTTTATAGTTTTTTACTTCTTGGCTTAACTACACCATTCTTTGCGGTTCTGTGTGCCAAAGTATGTTGTGCCGAAAAAAATGTTAGTACGCACATCACATTGTCACATTTTATAAATGCACTTAGCAGTAACAGTCTAGGTTTAAATATTCTATGTTAGAAATGAAACAGTGAGCAAAATATTTATCTTTCAGTCACCTGTTTCTAACTATACTTCGCCTTATGACATAACTACGACATTTCTTACACACTTAATATTCGTTTCATATTTACTAAAATCGGTGCTTCTCGTAGATATGAATATATTCAGAGCTACACCTCTACCTTTAGCAGACTTAATAAATTGCCTGTTACATCACCGGTTACTTCTGCTGGTTTACGACATCCTATTGTACTTGGATTTTCTGAAACGAATTTTCATTTTTCATAGCAGTAATGCAAATGATGCGTATGGTCACTTATAAATGTTCACGGAGTTGTAGTTATTTTTTCCTTTTACTGAATTTTAGAATAATGTATGTATTTTTTTTCTCTTTTAATTTATTAGATGTTTGGAAAAAATCTCCACCTTTCAACAATGTGCTTTTCGTTTTTTCCCGAATTACTCATTTATTCATGTTTTTTCTTAATTTTTCTTTATTTAATTTTTAAAATTAATTAATTATTTATTTATTTTTTAAATGCTTGCTATATTTTTTCCTTTGCAGTAGAAAAATTGCTAGAGAACAAAATAAAAACTTTAATGCTTGACACTAAGATTACTTTAGATATTTCGAAAAATAGCGTTGAATACATTTCCATTATTTGAAGCTCACTCTTAACATTCAATGAAAGTCGACTGAAATTAAATAAACATCAGTTTAGATATCCGAAATCGTTTCAAAAACTGTCAATGTAAGGCATTTCCTTTTATTATCATTATTAATCAAGATTTTTTTTATACAAATATGTTTTTATGCTTGTAAAAACCAAAGCATAATTCCAAATTAGATTTCTACTTTTTTTCGTAATGAAGTTTTCAACATTTTATGCATCTTGCATGACGCCAATTTAATGACCAATTTCTACGGTTATAATTACTTTTTTGATGCTAAGCAATCTTGATAGAATGAGAAGGTCAAAATCTAAACCATATAACGTCTGCGTTCGGTAAATGTCAGTGTAAGCACAAAATTACTGCTTTGAGATCTAGCCAAAAATAATCTTTCATCAGTACACGGAAATGTGAAAATCTCCATTTCACTCACTGAAGTTTTCCGTATCACACAACTTATAATCTCTTTATTTTACGGGAAAAGTTTTCAATTTCAATTTTTTTATTATTATTTTAATGTTATATTTAAAGATCTGGAGCGAACTTTTAGTACATGCTGGCCCCCTCGCCCCCCCCCCCCCCCCACATTAGCAAATTTACTGACTCAGGAGCGATTTCCTGAATATTTTCAGAGTTGCAGAATTTTTAGCTTTTTCCGATTTTTGAGTTGTGCTACAATAGCCTAACCCGCATTAAAACAGATGCGATAGATGCACACATGTGGTACAGTTTTCTACGGGCCGTGGTAGGCCAAGTGGTTAGGGTGTCGGACTTCCAACCGGAAGATTAGGTGTTCGATGCCTGATCCGCTGAAGACCCACCCTGTACACTTGGGGACACGTGCATGTAACATCCGTGGACCCTCAAGTCCCGAGGTAGTTCCGGGGTTCCGGAGGGTGGAGAATTTTTCTTCCCTTCACTCTTAGGTCAAAAAAGGAAGGTGGCGTATTTGTGGTGGCGTCATCTAGTGTCATACAAATACATAATGATCCAAGTCGTTCTTCCACCGTTGTGGTGCTCATCTATAAACGAAAGGCGCTCCCTTACTGCCTTAATTCATAGTGGCACTGCAAAGAGGGGAGCTTGGCTAACCAAGATGCATGAGAAACAACAACAGCCGTTTAAATTTCTAGGTGCCAAAACTCGGTTCATGCGAAGCTTGACAGAAATATAATGTGTTCCGAAGCTGATCTTTGCACGCACCTTACACATAATTTTTGAATAAAAAAAGAATAAATGGAGCAAGGAAAGAAAAAAGAAAAAAAAGAAAAACTTGCGGTTTCAGGGCAAAAAGATACAACTAATTGCAAACTTGAGATAAGTGTTATTTCAGATATTAAAAATTTGGTAGAGTCTTTAAGTTATTAAAATTCATTAGATTATTTAAAGTTAATTTTCATTGTCCAAGCGGTTTTGCTTACTGAAAATTATGTACATTAATTTTTTTACACGGAATAAGAGACAAACATGTTTAGGCAGTTTTGGCTTCTTAAAAATTAAAGCCAATAAACAAGCTCTTTAAAGCGTTTTTAAGCTCCCTTCGAATCTTGAAGAATTGTTCATTTCTTTGCGCACTTATATTCAAAACATTACCGTACTGAAAATAAAAACTCCTTTGCACTCCCGAAACAGTTGTGCAATGTATTATGTAACTTGCTTTGCACGCCGTTGGGTAGTCACAACTTTTGTGTCTTCTTAATATATTGGCCAATTTATCATGAATCACAATGAAAAATGGATATTTTGGGAAAAAAATGGCCCAACACATATTTATGCGAATATTTATTTTATTCTTGTTTGTCCTCGGCGAAATAGTTTGACGTGTGTTTTATTTCAGTCATGTGACACGCACCAAACAACATTTCTTTAGTAAAATACTATTTACGCAGCTTTCTTACATAAGTGGAGGCTGGTAATTATTCTGCGAGCGAGAACGGGAGACCAGGTACGAGACTTTTTGTGTTCATGTTTATGACAGTAATTCTTTTAAAGTGAGAAGTCAATAATATGTTTTGATTAGTTCTAGTTATGGAAGTAGTCTGCTTTCAAATTTCGGTTTACACCTAACCTTTTCCCTGCAGCACTAGTACAATTCCTGAACTAGTAAAACGTATCGTTTTGCCACCATGCCAACTGCATAATTAGTGCATCCAAGGACAATTTCTCTCTCAGTAAGATAGCACTGTTGGTACTGATTTTATTTTATAAAATGGACATAGCTGAAATCCGTATAGTAACTACTATGCTAGCATGCATATATATATATATATGCTGACAGTTCGTTTTGTTCCTCAAGTGCTGCCGTTGGGAAAAGGTAAAATTTGTAAAAATGATTATTTAAACTTTTATAAACTAAAAATTTATATAAATGTTTGTTGCATGAAAAACTTTTGCTTTTGAAAAGCATTTCTTTAAAAAAAATCATAGAACCAGTGTCGAATGTTGCTGTAAATTTGATTTAACTAGTTTTCTCTTATTAAACGTGCCATTGTTAAAATTTTACTTGTAAAAATATGTTAAAGTTGTACACCTTTTCTGCACGATGAAAACATCTTATACATTCAATGGAATTTGACACAATGAATCGGATGTGTGTTTGTTTACTATTAGATTAATGTCGATCGTAGAGCTTTCGGATTGACTTTTTAAAACTTTATCCATTAGAAGAATCTACAAATTCTTTTAGATCGTTTGGTGTTGTACATTCCAAACCCGCCGGGTTATATATCTCCCGAAAGTTATTTTCCCCAACAATTTTACAATCAAACGAATTATGTTTGGCACTTGCGCACAGAGACTCCCCGTCGGGATTTGAGCCTTGGTTGCTATAATTCTGAACACTGTACTACGGACGCTTATTTAACACGAAAAATAGTTGTTTAAAGCTCAAAAATACAAAAAATTTTGCAAAAATATGGTAAAATAAGCGTGACTCAGCGGAAAAATTACATTTCAGCGTTTGTTCTCCATCATTTACAAACTGTGGTGGAATGTGTACAACTAATATCACTGTGTCGTACGTTGGGTGCAGAATTTTCATTGCATATTGAAATTATCTTTATTATATTCAATAAAAATCAATAAAAATTAAAGAAAAAATGAATTAATAATAATAATAAATAATGAATTTGTGAAGTATAACTTTGACGCACGTACACGTTTTCGTTTCTAGTGATGGATACAGGAGAATAACTTTTTAAAAAGTCAGCCACCGAAAAACTTTAAATGTAAAGTAATCATAAAATCGTTTACTGCTTAAAGACATTTTTTGCATAAATTCCAGCATGATTAGAGATATACTAGTTTCTAAGTGTTACTTAGGAATTTTAAAAGTTTTTACTTCTTACGACGATAAATTTTAATGAAAGCACAATGAAGAGTTTTAAAAATGTCAGTCGAATTCTGGTCTTTTATTATTTAACACTTGCGCTTTTACACTAGACGCAGCATCTCTGATTCTGAATGTTTTAATGTTAACTATTGTTGTCACCAGGCCTCAATTCTAACAAAAAATTGAGGGAGGGGAAAGTCTTTTGACTTTATTTTAATGCAAAAATAGCTTGAATTGTGCCTAATATGTAAATAGTGACATAAAACTGAAAAAAATAGTCAGGAGCTGAGCTCACAAGAAGTAAGTGGTGTTACTTGAGCCATGAGGGATGGGGGAGAGGGGGTTAATATTATTTTAATCATAAACCTTTTTTTTTAATCTATTTTGGTTCTATTGTTTAATTGTTACACATCTAGTTCACTGCATCTCTGCTAGGTAGCAGCACTGTAGCACTAGACTGCCTGTTACTAGGGTCGTTTTTTAAAAAAAAAATTTTATAACCTCTTAAAGCCCAAGTAGCACCAATTTATAGTACTCAGAAATGCATAGTGTTTTCCAGCTCAGAACAAAAGATAATAATAATTTAAATTTACAAACTAATGTGAATCAAGTCACACGAAGTTATGGTTCTACATTGATCTACGGATGACATGATTTCAGTGGTCACATATACATTGCTATTACCACGTTGAGTAGATAAAGAGTTGCAACTATAATTTTTAAAAAATAATCTATTAACCACTTAACAGCGTTTCGCGAACACCGTTCAAGTGATGGGATAGGATACTTCTGATTTCCCATTTCCTACACTAATTGCTGATTTGTCAAGCAGTTGAGTAGATAAAGAGTTGCAACTATAATTTTTAAAAAATAATCTATTAACCACTTAACAGCGTTTCGCGAACACCGTTCAAGTGATGGGATAGGATACTTCTGATTTCCCATTTCCTACACTAATTGCTGATTTGTCAAGCAGTTGAGTAGATAAAGAGTTGCAACTATAATTTTTAAAAAATAATCTATTAACCACTTAACAGCGTTTCGCGAACACCGTTCAAGTGATGGGATAGGATACTTCTGATTTCCCATTTCCTACACTAATTGCTGATTTGTCAAGCAGTTGAGTAGATAAAGAGTTGCAACTATAATTTTTAAAAAATAATCTATTAACCACTTAACAGCGTTTCGCGAACACCGTTCAAGTGATGGGATAGGATACTTCTGATTTCCCATTTCCTACACTAATTGCTGATTTGTCAAGCAGTTGAGTAGATAAAGAGTTGCAACTATAATTTTTAAAAAATAATCTATTAACCACTTAACAGCGTTTCGCGAACACCGTTCAAGTGATGGGATAGGATACTTCTGATTTCCCATTTCCTACACTAATTGCTGATTTGTCAAGCAATTTCTTTCTTTCGTTTTTTTTTTTTTTCTTTCTTTTTTCGAATTTGCATTACTTTTCATAAATATCTCTAGAAGCCCAGAAGATAGTGCAAAAACCAATTTCAGGAAGGTTTTATTTATTTTTGCTTAGATGGGGAATAAGGTTGTTAACTTTCTCAAAAAAAAAAAAAAAAAAAAAAAAAAAAAAAAAAAGTGTAAGAGCATGGTCAAACACATGGGGTGCGATACTTCTTTTTAATTTTTGATTTATTTTCTTTTTTAAGGAAGAATCTTTAACAAACGATGCGCAAGAGCTGACTCAGTTTTCGCCGATACTGCGCGTGACATCACAACTGACGACCGCTTTCAGCATGAGAGGAAAATCCTAACAATTGCACTGTTTTTCAGTGCATATTTTTGCCATCCTATCATGCCTAGTTCGTTCATAAGAATTTCATTTTCAGATGAACATTTCTGCTGATGTTCTAAAACATAATTTGTTACAAAAATGACATCCCACGGAAGACTCCTCTGCGAAAAAGGAAACATTCATGTCCTTCACGTTACAGCCACATTTCATTTAAAAAACAATAATTAAAAAAAGTAATAATTAAAAAAAAACTTTTCTGAAAAAATAGAACCGACTTCGAATCATAAATTGCGATAAAAAGTGAAAAATAAATTAATTCTTTAAACAACATTAACACGACTTTTAAACATAATTTTTGAAGTGGGTGCAAAATAATGACAGTCTAATTATCATTACATCACGTGTTACTTTGCATTGAAACTGTTCAAACTCTAGGCGATTTATATTTGTAATTGATTCATGATTACAGAAGTAATATCGCTTAAATTTATCATAATTTTGCACCGACTTCAAAAACTATGTTTAAAAGTCGTATCAATGTTGTTTAAAGAATTAATTTATTTTTCAGTTTTTAGTGAAATTTATAATTTGAAATCGGTTCTATTTTTTGTGAAATTTTTTTTATTTAATTCTTTTTAGTGTAAATAATTTTTATATACATACGCTATTTTTAAAAAAACCCATATCAAAGACCAAACCTTCCTTGCGTGAACGGCGCTAAAAACTAATCATTTTTAAGATAAATTTTCTTTTCAAGTCGATTTTTAAAGGTCACTAGAGCAAACAAACAGGTTCGATTTAATTTTTGCTTCAAAGAACCCTTCAGTCAAACTCTTATTGTAATTGCTTTCAATATTACTGCTGAATGGCAACAAACTCCTTTTTAACAATGAGTTTTATATTTATTCATAATTTTTCCATCAAATGAAAAGCAAGCACTTTACCAATTAAAAGAAAAACACTTATTTTTCACCCAAAACGTTTACTTTGTTTTTAATTATCGAATATGGTCAAACGAAGGTACGGGACCTATGGGAAGCCAAGCTCGATTGATTAAAAAAAAATCATAAAAATCGGTTCATCTGGTGAGAAGTTACAGGTGGACAAACAAACAAACAATTAACGGCATACATACAGTATGAATTAACCTCCTCCTTTGTGAAGTCGGTTAAAAAAAATAATGGCTTAGAAAATCACATATATGTGCGATTTCTTTAGTGTTTTATTTTAACTCGTTAACTGTTTTAATTATTATTTGTTTATTGAAATGCAGCTGTCATGTGTGTGATATTTTCCGTGGGATAGTTTTTCAGTGCTGATAATATACTTTTATATTTTCATCTCAGAAACTGCTGACAATAGCCTTAGAAATAGCATTAAATAACATTAAGCAAAACCCTTGTTAACTCGATTTTAATTGTGCCGTAAAATCCGTACGTAATATTGATTATATTAGGCATAACTATGCATAGAAGAAATAATTTGAAATATCACATTAAGTTGCTAATTAAATTTCGCCGATCACCTGTAGAAATAATCCGTAGAAATTCAAAAGAAAATGTAGTTTTAATTTATGAAAATAGGATTAGGGGTGAAGTGAATTAATCTGCGAATTAAAATCTTTTGCATAGTGTTTTCAAATTCGTATTTTTGACAATTAATTGAGAACTAATATACTATTTTATTTACGAAATGTTGATTTACACAAAATGTTTAAGTTTAGAACCCAGGCAGCACATGTAACTCAAAGGACATTTGCCTCTTTGTAGGAAGCTCTTTGAAACACTATTAGAATAACAATAATAATAACAATGGGAATGTACTGCACATTGAAATCATGAAAATTTCTCAACATACATCAATAACTTAATAGAAAGTTCAGCGATGTAGGCATCAACCTTTTGCAAATACATTGCAAAATAGAAATATAATTATGCAATTATGTTTACAATGTATCTAGTTTCGCAATTTTTATTTTTACATAATTATAAACAAGACAACGAAAACGTCAAGTTCATAACGGGCAAAGGACATTTTTCCTCGATTAAAATAAAAATAACTACTTTTCCATAAGTAGAATAACAACTAATAGAGAAAAAAAACAAGTAGAAATAATTCTGCTATTTTATGGCATTAATTTTTGCCTTACATCTCAACTGTAGAAAATCTTTACCATTCTTAAAAATCCCCATAGTTTTTCAGGTAATACGTTTTCAAAAATTTTAAGAGCGACGAGCTGAGCATAAGATATGCACTTGTCTCTGCCTTGAGCGCCAGAGAAAAAGTGAGAAGTCATTAGTGACGTCAGACGAAACCAGGTCTCATTTTAAATGAAGGGTTCTTTTAACCTCTCTAGTTAAAAAGTATTTAAAGTAGAACATTTTTTCTTTCTAAATCAGGCTTGAGAAGTTCTTTACATCAGATAAATATTTGAAAGAACTTCTCAAGCAAGTGTTTTTACAGTTAAGCTTTTCCTTTAGAAAAAGATATTTATAAAAGGCTGTTGCAAACAAAGGACACTCGAAAAAATATTTATTTCAAACTTTCAATTGAGAATGAAAAAAGGAAAAAAAGAAACAAATAAAGAAAACGCAGCAGTGAACTCACGAAACGTAGCGCTGTCAGTGACTCACGAAACGTAGCGCTATCAGTGAACTCACGAAACGTGGCGCTATCAGTGAGCTCACGAAACGTAGCGCTATCAGTGAACTCACGACTTAAATAAACATGTTAGAGTATATCTGTTACGGCGTATGTCCGAAATTGGAGAATGTCGACAATCTCGGGTCTGATAAATGGTGAATGTCGACATTGTCCGATTTCGGAGATTCACCGTAACATATCCATTTTTCCATTCATTGTTGATTCCCTGTAAAGCAATGCCTTCTAGAATAAAAATTGAAAGAATAGAAAAGAAAACAATTGAAATACCATGTGCAAAGATACATCTTTCTCTACGAAATAAATAAAAGTTAACGGATAATATTATAATTTCAAATCGGTTTCAAGCACTGAATTAAATATTTTTTTTTGAAAAGAAATGTTGAACAAATAATCCTGCCATTTATATTACACCTTCTAGAAAGCAAGTGGTGCTCTCCGATTGTAGAAAGAATTCATAATGATGTTATACGGTATTTTGTATACTATTAGAGCAGGAAAGTTCGCAAAAAAGCAAAAAAGAAAAAGAAACAAAGTGATATAAATGCAAACAAAAGGAGATTATACTATGATAGTAAAAATATTCCGGAGATTATGCACGCGTTCACCGTCAGATAGCACTGCAAGGCTGAAGCCTTATCACTGCTAATTGTAGGAAATCCGTAATTTGAAGGCAAGCATACTTGATTAAAATGACAAGGATGCCCACCCCCCTCAGAGTGACGGAGACCTCGAAATCTCCCCCCCAAAAAAACCCTGAAACATTTAATGATATCATCACAATAACCCGTAAACATTTTAATGGCGCAGTCTGTGCCATGACCCCCTCGTGGGCACTACTTGAAAATGAAGAAAAAAAAAAAAAAAAAAAAAAAAAAACTGTAAAATGAGAATCGGCTGGAACTATGTTTCCCAACCTTTGTTCCCTTGCAAACCCCTTCTAAGATCCGAAAGAAAATGGCGAACCCCCTTTTGTATTCGTTAGTAACGAGTGGCAAAACTAAAATTTACAAGCCCATTTATTTTCCGTGTTGTACAATACTTCATAATACGAAATGAAAACACAATTATTGCCAAAACCAATCGAAGTTTAAATAAAAACTGAAATACAGCTACAATTTTTTTTATTATTATTTTCTCCTTTTTAATTATTATTAGGGTAGTAAACATATGCATTCCTAAAAAAAATTTAATTACTTTCCCGACAGGTTCCTCTTTGCGATTGATATATACAAAATTCGGAAAACTTGAAAATTTAAAGGAAAATCAAAATTTACGTCATTTCAAACTTTTAATTGCTGTATTGTGATAATGCAGAAAAGTTGGAATAAAGTGTGATAAATGCGAGTCCAAATTTTGAATTAATGAATAAATATCTTCTGGTTCCACTTTAGGATCTGTATTATGAAAAATGAGCCTAAAATAATGCAAAATGTTACATTTTATGCAGTAAATTTTCGCATTTCCGACTTTTTGCGCTTGCAATTGAAAAGTGGAAAATAGTTAGAGAAAAATATGTTCGAAACTTTAAAATAAATCAATATTTATCTTAAGGTACCAATTTGTAACCGAAACTAGTACTGAAATGATAAATTTGGTTGTGATCCAAATTTTAAATTAGACAAAAGTAGATTAAATTGCTTTTTCAAATTTTGTATGTATGCTTTCTATGCCCAGTTTATTACTTTTCTGTATTATCTGGAAAACAATTCATTTAAAAAAAAAATCATTTTTGCACTTTTTTCTAATTAGTATGTAAATTTATTATTTTTTTTTCTTTTACGTTAGCAATAAAAATTTCCGCTATTGCTATGTTATTTTCGCGAACAACCGGTTGGGAAACGCTGGGCTAGAACATAATTCCATACACTTGTTGCATTTGTAAAAATCACAATCATTGCCACTTTTGGTTGTCCCCTCCCCCATTTCCTGCTTCACAACTCATATGCGCTTTTTACAAAGAAATAAGAACAGCTATTGATAGACATGCTTAAAAAACTGGTAGCTACTGTTCTGTGCAAAACTTTTAAACTTTAAATTTTAGTGGTACCTTACATTATGTCTTTTGAAATTTTCTCTTTTTTTTTTTTTTTTGCAGTATCTATCGTATTAGTAGTGCATATACTAAGTTCTAATGTACTATTACAATTATATGCAATATTATTTCTTAGTTATTAATCGAGCCTTTCAGTGCACAAATTGATTTACTCAACTTTCAAAAACGTCCTTACTTCTGCTTTTAAAGTGTTCAATTGACGTGTAGAGATTGTCTCTATATGATTGACGTATAGAGAGAGAGAGCATGTGAATTTATAATGGACCTAACCAAAACCTTAATATAAATTCACATTCTCTCTTGCTCTCTCTCTCTCTCACACATCAACGAACACTTTAAAGGTTGAAACAAGGACAGTTTTAAAAAATGGAGTTAATCGATTTGTGAAATGAACAGCTCAATTAATTTACGTTACAGTTACTTTAAAAGACTACCGGCAGCTCAAATGTTGGGCATATGGTTGATCATATTAGCTTTTATTCAACAGATTATTAAAAATGTTACAAGATTCAGTGACCATTTGTATTTACTTACTGGTTATACCTTAAAACTGATTTATTAATTTGTGATTTATTTTCTTAGTACCTCTGTCAAAACAACCAAAAATAAAATGAATTGTTAAAGTAATTATGTCAAAATACTGGATTCGTGAAGCAAAATGAGGACCTTTTTCAACTGCTGTCACTGGAAAGGGAGGTATAGCGTAAAAGCTACAAAAGAAAATATAAATGAAGACTCCATAACCAACGCAAATGGTAAGTACGACTTTAAGACATTTAGGCCCTTCTTAAAAGATGACTCAAGGTTTACTGTGTTATTAAGCTAGTATAATTGCAAAAAGTTGCTATGGTTTTTGTTTGAATTTAATTGATTAATATGCCAAATAGGCAGTCTTACAAATGTATTTTAAAAAAAGCGAAGGTATTTACGTGTTGATATGTATTTATCAAGGACAAAATATTCACTACGGTCCTTTGAGTGAAAGTACAACATGTGTCTAATCAAAATATCTACATGCACATATCAAAAGAGCATCGAAATTATAACTAATTGATAAATAAGTCTTCTGAGGGTGAAAATAACTAATGTTTTTTAAAAGGCTATGCGTTAACTGGAAATTTAAAAAAATGCCATAATGTACCAGCATTTGACGGATAATTTAAAACGCACATGAAAATTAAATTTATAATTCTTCAATTAACAAATACGAAAGTTTTCTTACTAATGCCGTACGCTTAATACTTGTTATTCATGGACATCGATGTGCAGCTTTAAGGGAATATCTTGCACAGTATTGTGAGTCATGTCTTTACGAAGGGTGAAGAATAGCATGTTTTTGAATTTATTTTTATTTGAAGGAATGCATTAACCCACCGTGTAATAAAAAGCTGTCTTTCAATGAGTATCAAGTTCGAGTTCAAAACAAAAGCTATTCTCTTGCGAGCTAACATTATTCTTCTGCGCTAAAACCACAGTTATTCCGAGAGCACTGCACCAAAAAGCATTTCTATTTATTGTTTATTAATTACATTTTTGTCCCATTATTTTTTACTTTTTACATGAAACATTTTTGGTATTGAAATGTTACTTCATGGTTATAATGCATTATTTCCTAAATAATAGAAAAAAAATCATATAATGTTGCAATTTTTTTTGTTTGAACTAGTAATTTAAAAACAAAAAAACTTGGAAGATGAAAAGAAAAAAACTGTAAACCAGGACCTAGTCTCCACTATTTTTGGCCGCAGAAGTTTTTTTTAAAAAATCGTAATTCAGTAGCAAAAATAGTTATGTAATTTAGTAAATAAAACAGTTGCTATGAAGTTGTCAAAACTTCAAAAGCAAACTCTTTTATCAAGTGTTGACCCAGTTTGAACTTCATCGAAGCCAGTAATGTTTGTTTATATCAGGAAATAAGAGCTCAGTAGTAGTAAGATCAGATTTTGCTTAGATAAATCAATAACGGAAAAAAAAAAAGAATGAAATGCTTCTATGATCCGAGTTGAATCATTTCTTTATCAAAAACTGGGAATTTATGACATGATTTGCACAGTTGATTTATTTTAGTTAATTTAAATCATATAATATATAATCTTCTTTTCTGAAGCAATCATGAAGAACGAAAATGGTAAGAAATTTTGAATCATGACAGTTTCTTAAGCATGTTAAACGTACGGTATTTCTTTGCATATGTTTGTTATTTGCTTCTAAATTAAACAAAACATAAAAGAATAACTATATTTCCGTTAAAACGAACTTCTGCGTTATAAATTTGAAACTTACTTGTGATAATACGTCCACTCAGTTTCAAATACTCGCTTTGTCCCTAATAAAGCATTTGAAAAAATATATTATTCATTCAGGAGAATTCTTTTTGCCTCTGCCCACCCCCGTTATAAATGATATTGTTCAAATGCTATTGCTTAGGTGAAATTGCTTGTGAGCTTCTTTTTGGAACAAAATATAATGATGACTGCTTAGATATCTTTTATACAGAAACTCACATGTTTTGAATTTAGAAAGAGAATTCTCGTAACCCCAAAAACTTACATGCAATTGTTATTGTTGCGTTTAACGTTGAACTTTTATTTGCTAAGTTCGCAGTTTGTAAGTTTACACTACTAATGCAAACTTACAACTCTTATATAAGATTATTCGTTCTTACTTTCGATAACTTCAAAAATGTTTTCTGTATAAGATTAGAAAATAAATTAATAGATATTTTTTTAATGAAATAATTATGAAACATTTTTCAGCAAAATTAGCTTTTTTTCTCCATTATTTGTTTCTTCTGAAGTATTGCATGTGAAACATTGGAGCCCCTGGCTCATTAGTGCAATTGGTGAAGGCTGCAAGTCTTTAAATGTCTTTAATGTAACCAAACCAATGGCGTTAAAAAGTAAAATTTTTTGTTATTTTATTTTTAACCACCGAGCTTTATTTAACCGTGTTTTGTCCGAACACGGTCCGTGTGCTCCGAAAGTGGATTTCTTTAGGTCGAACGTACAGCGCTCAGGCAACGTATTTACTTGCACAGATCCTCTTATTTTCCACCTTTTTAGAATAATGATAATTCACATTACGTTTTGTACTCTGCAGTGTTTCTAATGCATGTCTCCAGCTTGAATACTTGAAAACATATTTATATCTAAATATATATATGTATATATATGTTTTCATTTATTTTATTTTATTTTATTTTTTTCAGAAGAAGAAGAGCCTTGTTTTAAGCGCCGGTACTTGATTTCATTTACGGCATTCCTCTCATATTTTCTTATGAATGCGCATCGAATGAATATATGTATTGCCATAGTAGAAATGGTAAATCCTGTGACTCATGAAAATCACAAAATTTCTCATGACTTGAACGCAACACGGCAAACACTTCATTATAAATCACTAAGTGAAACACAGGTATTGACATTTCCAGATTCCGCGCTTGAAGTTTCAACGGCTGAAAGCGTTTTTTTTTTTCTACTTTAGAGTTAATTATTATTTTTACTTTCATTATGCATACGTATTGTGAATCATAACATTTACACAAGCTGTAGTATATTAAACTGATGCAATTAGACGGAAAATTTTCAATCTCAATGTTATACGTCGGTTGGTTGGTGCTTGGAAGAGGAATTTGGGTTTGCTGAGGGTGAAATAAAAAAAAGCAAACTCAAATTTAAATAGCTGGTTTGAAATAGGGTAGAATGGGTTTTTGGACATCGGGACAGTTTTTAAAAAACTCAGTTTTTCTGGATTCATATTCTTTTTGATGAATTAATGTTATAATATTGGTCGCCTCGCAAAGATTTAATTGTTATGACCTGAAGGCATTAAAAAAATTAAAAATAAAAATAAAAAAGGTTTCATCGAATTAAATTTTCTCTATTATACTATACATTAATGTTCCAATATTTATTTCAGACTTTCAATTGAGAATGAAAAAAGGAAAAAAAGAAACAAATAAAGAAAACGCAGCAGTAAACTCACGAAACGTAGCGCTATAATTGAACTCACGAAACGTAGCGCTATCAGTGAACTCACGAAACGTGGCGCTATCAGTGAGCTCACGAAACGTAGCGCTATCAGTGAACTCACGACTTAAATAAACATGTTAGAGTATATCTGTTACGGCGTATGTCCGAAATTGGAGAATGTCGACAATCTAGATAAGATCATTTTTATAAGAATTGACAAAACCTGATATTTTATAGTCTCATGGAAATATTATGTGCTGCGGAACCAAAAGCTTAGTTGCTTATCAAACAACGGAATATTGCTCAAATGAAAGTATACTTTTAGCAAATCATTTAGAATTTTTCCCGCATATAAGAAGAATTGACAAAATCTGATATTCTAGAGCCTCATGGAAATATTATGTACAGCGGAACCAAAAGCTTAGTTGCTTATAAAGCAATGGAATATTGCTCAAATGAAAGTAGACTTTTAGCAAATTATTTAGAATTTTTCCAGCTTCGAAATATTACTTATCATAATTAAAAAAAAACGTATTTTTACAGTTGAAAAGGGATAAACTTTCTCCAATCATTTGAAATCACAGTTACAAACAAGCACTATGCATAGTATGTAGTTAAAATTTGTGTAACTTTTTTTTGTAATTGTTACAAAATTATATCTTCTGTCCCAAAGTGCGCCCTTCTACCCTACTATTTATACGTTTGTAATAGAGAAAACGATTCGTGCCTAATTTACAAAAAAAGATAAAATGTCACCTTGAAGAAAAGAAAACTGAAGTTAAAAATTTTAACTTAATCAAATGCTGTTAATAGAATCAATAGATTTTAATTAGCATTAAATGCTAGTTTCGAACAGGTTGTTATTAGTCGTGGATAAGTGAAGCTTCAGTCAATAGGGGGATTGCTACCATAACATTATCCTCGTGCTTTTTAATTAGATTCAAGTTTACATATGTTATGAAGTTAATTGGGCACCATTTCAGCATTTCTTTGTTTCTGTAACCTTGTTGCTTTGTACCGTTACCAATATCGGTGTCCTAAAATTTTGACAATAATTAATCAAAAAAAAACTTTTTTCGCGGATTTTAAGACATCATATCCTTTAAAAATTACGCGCACTTTGTTCATTTTAAAGTATTAAGCAGCTTTTACTCATGCATGTAAAACTCAAGGTTTAGTTGTTCTGAGTACTTTTTTCTGTTTTAGAGCACAGTAAAATATGACTGGAGTCCACAAATTCAAGGCTTCATTTTGGGTGCTGGATTCTTTGGATATGTTTTAACTCTGATGATTGGAGGAAAATTGGCAGAAACATTTGGACCTAGAATGATGCTTATCAGTGGGACATTTGCTTCATCGTTCACTACCTTGATTACACCATTAGCGCCGCTTGTACATGTTTATTTCTTAATATTCATTCAATGTGTACGAGGAATTGCACAGGTTAGTAAAAGTAAAAAATCAATGTTTCCCTCAGCAATAATAAAATAGACAAATTTTTAAAAATATATATTCATTTTTTAAGTTTTTTCTTTTACAGATTGGTGGTTGTTCGAGATCTTAAGCTTTTTTTTCTGATTACTTTCACTTCAAAGGCGGAAAGAAAAAAAACGATTATTTAAATTACGACGTAGCATTTACACTTATTTTTTTATACTTCACCTTTATGAGAGAAAAGCCTGCAAATAAAATTGTGGATAAAATTTATGAAAGGAGATTAGTCTGGAATGATAAAGCAGGTAAAAAACTTCAGCGAGCCAGAAAACAGATACAGTTACGTCCATGGGCAAGGGTGTCCAACCCCTTGCACGTTATGTACGAATGTTTTTACATGTAAGGTTAGATGCCTCATGCAGGTAAAAAACGTTTCTACCTTACAACCTTGTGGTTGAGGAAGGCTAAGGGCTAAGATCTTCTTCATTTCTTCATTTCGGGAGAAATTGATAGGTCAGAAATGCAACTGATTTGAATAACTTAAAATAAATAAATAATAAAACATTTAATCGAGCCGCATTTACAGTTTAATATCACACTAAGGATGACCAATACAGATTGCTGAACTTTTATTTTAAGGAGCCATTTCATCTGTTAGAAAGAGCTCTATAAAATACAATGGATATGTATTATGAGACGCAAAACATAAAAAAGTATGAAATGCCGGCATTCTATAGAATGCCTAGGCATTGTATATAATGCCGGACGTTTTTAAGGAAGGTATGAAATATGAGAAGTATTACATACTTTCCCTAGGCATTATATATAATACCTAGGCATTCTATAGAATGACAAATGCTATGTAGGCAAAGTATGAAAAAAACGTCCTGATGAGGTTATTATGTAAATGATGTGCATTTCTCAAAAATAAAATTGTTATTCTGAAAAAATAATGAGAGTGCCATTAAAAAAAAGTTAAATTTGTTTTCCACCTAGACATAATACTTAGGCATTCTATAGAACGACAAATGCTACTTAGACAAAGTATGAAAATTTAGGCAAAGTTCTGATAAGGTTATTATGTACATTGCCCAAAAATAAAAATTTTATTCTAAAAAAATAATGAGAGTGCCATTAGAAATAAAAAAATTCCCACAATCATCACATCGTAGTGATTAAGCAACTAATAGTCCCAGGGTTCCTTCTTAGTAGTCATTTTGGCTTTTTGTACACCATTTATCAACTTCCGATAAGTAGTTTCGTTTATTAAAACATTATTTTTTGCAGCCTAACTCTAATTTTGCACATACGGACGGAGTTCTTAACGAACCGGAGATGTACTTTATCCTTTGCCGGTTTCTCATTTGGCATTCTATAGGATGCCTAGGAAATGTGTGAAATATAAATCGTTTCATACATTGCCAGCTAGTTTTAGGCATTATATACAATGCCTAGGCATTCTATAGAATGTCGGAATTCAAACTTTGCCGTTAACATTGATAAACAAAGCAATATATTATACATATCTAACGTGCAAATACTCTTTCAGGGGTTTATGCTTCCTTCAACTGCTGTCTTAGCAGCAAACTGGTATCCCAAAGCAGAGAGAGGACTTCTTACGGGAATTGGACTTACAGGCTATCACCTGGGACGTTTATTAGGCGGAGTCCTTTCAGGTTTTATTTGCGACAGTACGTCTATAGGAGGTTGGCCTTCAGTGTTTTACATTTTCGGTAAGTAATCTAATTCATAACATTTCAAATTCGGCAATCTTACAAAGTTCTATGAATTTTTAAAAAATGTGTATTTTATCTAGATCAGTGGTTCCCAAAGTGGTCCATATGGTTGTCCAATTGCGACCTACAAGGAGTCCATGTCAAATGAAAGAAAAATTGTGTTTATATGAGCTAACAATAGGGAGGGATCTATAATAGGGTGGAAAGAAAAAAAAATCAACTTTTGATTTTTAGTTCGAATAGCACGGAAAAGTTGCCTTTTGATATAGATAAGATAAATTAAAAATATGAAAAATATTGGAGTACGCCTTGAGGTGCCGCAAAGACGTTAAAGTTTCTTAAAATTGAAATTTTTTCTACATTTTGAAATTTTTTGACGAAAAAATTATTTTTTTATTTTTGATTTGTAATAGCACGGAATAGTTGCCTTATGGTATAGATAAGAAAAATTTAAAATATGGAAAATGTTGGAGTACATTTTGAGGCGCCGCAAAGACGCTAAAAGTAGCCAAAGTTTTATGAAAACACAGTTTTTATAGCTTTTTCAAAGATTTTTACAAGTTCCGATTAAGTTTTTAAAAAGCTTTATAATATGAATATAAGGATAAAAACACCTTTAGTATTGCATTGGCATGTTTGTAAAAAAAAAGAAAAACTGAAATTTTTTTAACTTTTGGTAAAATATTTTTTATGAATTTTTCGTACACTGAACGTTACAAGAAATTGTTTTAAATACGTGTATAAACATTATAATTGGAAACAATTTATTATTTACAGATAACAATAATAATAAAATATTTTTTATTTGTTACTTCTGTATCCTTAATAATTACACATGTTACAGATGCAAAACGTTTGCTTCTATATCATTGCTCCATTAAACTCCTTTTGTTTAACTTTTGGCATATTCACACGTGAGTCAGTTTTTGCTTTTTTGTATCTGCGTTTGCGATTGAACTGTAGTTCTTTTGAGCAGATTCGGACACCAGTTTCACAGCTCTTCCCACTGCTTGTGTGTGACTCCTTTGGTTGCTTAGCTTCAACATCTTAATGACAAAAAGGATGTCGCAATGGTAGCTAATTGCAGAGGAACAAACATGTTAATCATTGTAAAGGTATTTATATTTTCTTTTCCACGAAAGAAGAACTACAATTATTATGTGCAGTGTTTGTAATGGTTCCATCACTGAAGTTCAAAAACTATTTGTTGATTTCTCTATCGTCAAGAAATACCAGTATACTATCTGCTGGGCCGTGGTAGCCTAGTGGTTAGCACGTCGGACTTCCACCTGGAAGGTCGCGCGTTCGATATCCACTGAAGACCACCATGTATCCTTGGGGATATGTGCATGTAAAATCCATAGACCCCACTACCTCTCCCCGTGCGTAAGCAATCCTAAGGCCTCGGCTAACAGGTAGGGGTCTGGTGGAGAAAAGTATACTATCTGCTATGTCTTTTTTGGTGCAAGATTTTGGTGTTACGTGGCCTAAAAACTTGGAGTTTCGTTCCTCTATTAGTGAAATGTACTCTTCTGAAATAACTTTCTTGTACAACTTACTTCCTTTCTTTTCTTGAACGATGTTACGTCTTTTTTTCCTTTAGGAAAAAAAACAATCCTCTACTTTCGGTTATCTGGTTATAGCTACGGTCATTAATGATATATCTTTGATATGTTGATTTTGCTTTCTAACTTTCTCCTGTGTATTACATCCGTTTTGTCTTCTTCTGTGGTTACACCCATGTCCTGTAAAGCAGCACTAGCTATAGCTGCATTTAAGTGCTTTTCTCTAGTTACAATTTTGAGGGGTCTGGTACATTTATATCTTCTTTTACAGTTGAAGGACTTGCTTGGATTGCCTATTCTGGTAAGGGACACTGATGTTCTTCAGCGCTGTCATTGTCTCCAGTACCCGTTTTTGATGCACTAGTATTACTCTTTATTCTTTTCTTGCTTGTTTCTTCCTTGAAGCGCTAGTTTTTGATAAATCAATGTTACATTATAACCCTTTTCCCCTCAGAGCTTTGATCCTTTAGACACTATTATTCCATAACTAGTATTTTTTTCTCTTTTATACAAACACAGGTATTAAAGTTTACACACTCACAGGCAACAGTATCGAATAAACGCTCAGCATCTTCTCTAAATGTCTTGTTTTGTTATACTTCTTAACGCTAATTTTTCTTATGCAATTGTTCAGTTATTTTTAAGTAGTTTTTATATTATAAGCCACAGCGTTTTCCTTTATGATTTGTACGTATAATATTTTAACATATATTAGACATAATTCTACAACTGAATTTTATCTGCACATTAACAGAGAATTTTTTTCTTCTTTATATATTTTTTAAAAAATGAAAATTTTCAATGATTATTGTTCTTATTTATTTTTTCAATTATTTTTTAAATTTATATCTGTTACTTTTTTATTTTAATTATATTTTTGTCACCGCTTTACTTTGTGTTTTGTTCTTTTTCGCACTGCAAGTTGCTTGATTATTTGTATATTTTTTAATCACATATTGTGGTTGGTTTACCTTTGAGAAAATCAATTTTCTGTGTTTCGTAATAGACTGAAAACGAAAGCATATGCATCTTTTTATGTATTCGTATATTATTCTTAAGTCGAATAAAGAGATCCTTTTTCTAAGTAAAACAGGTGTAATTTCTCTTTGGAGATTAACATTGACCACATAATATCTCAAAATGTTTCGGTCGTGCCAAAGTTACTGCACTGTGACAATTTTAATAAACCCCTAGCAATAAGAATAAATGCACTGCATCGATTATGAATTAATATTATTCGTATGAATTATAATAACAAATAAGTCTTTTGTTTTAGGAGGATTTGGAATTTTTGTTTCTTTGGTAGAATTTTTCACTGTATACAGCATGCCAAAAGATGATCCAAGAGTTTCACGAGCAGAGTTAACCTGTATTTCGGCCAACCAAGAAAATGTTTTAACCCGGAAGGTACTTTCTTTTAAATATGCATCATTTATCAAACTACATTTTCTTTTGTCTACAGTTCTAATAACTATGTTTATCTAATTAAAGCCACGGCTGCCACTTCGTTTTAACCCTTGTTCCTTAACACAAGCACACTGTAAAGCATTCTAGTTAAACCTTTCACCAAAAACATGGTGAAAATTAGCTGCAACCGACAGTTGGTTTGGTACTAAGTTTAAGCATTTTAATGATGTACGAGTCACTTATATTCACCTTGAATGTGAAACTAGGTTTACCATTAAAAAAAAAAAAATAGTGAACGATTGAACCATAATTTTTAACAGTGTAATATTGCTTTATGTGAACAGCTACAACTTTCCCGTGCTATTTAACTTCACAGCCCAACAAGAAAATTGTCGATATCTTTCGCAGGTCAACAAGTAATAATCGACGGGTGGACCATCCCCAGGGATAGATCGTTATTTTATAACATAGGTGATTATAATTAAATGGGAAACGCTGTTTTGGTTCATTAAGTCATGTTTCCTCTCTATGTGTCACTTATATTTTGCTGTTAATTTGTTTTAAAGTAATAGAACAGGATTTTGGTTACATAATGATTTTAAATAACTATCCCAAATTCAGTTAAGTTTTTTTTAGCTATGCCTAACCGATCCCTGAAAACAAATTTATAATAAAATTCACAAAATTCAATTTTAATAAGTCAATTTTACTAAGGTCACGGCATCCATGTCATTTGTTTTCTCTGTTCCTTAAGACAGGTCCGTATGGCTTATCTAACTTTCCCGTGATATTTAACTTCAGTGACCAATAAACAAGTTATGCAGACATTACTATCCCCGTGAAAATCATTTTTATTGATAAAATGTTGTTTGTTAATAGTATCTTTAACAAATAACACAATTGAAAAGACTGACACAAAAACTGAAAATTTTGACTCTAATTGTGTACAGCCAGTCATACACAAGAAAATTGTCGATAATCTGCAAAGGTTGACTAGAAATCGTCGACGCATTAACCATTCCTGGGATAAATCGTAAGTTTATAACAAAGATGCTTGTAATGAAATGTGAAACACTCTTTTACTTTATTATGTTATTTTTCCTTATGTGTAACTTAGCTTTTGCTACTAATTTATTTTAAAGTGATAGAACAGGATTTTGACTAAACAAAACTTTTGTTTTACTTTCTTAGAATTAGTTAGTTTTTCTTATCTATACCTAACCATACACTGAAAAAAAAAAATTTTCCCTTTCACTATATATAAAGCTGAATAATAACAAAAAGTAATACATCAATGATTAAAGTTTCAATTAAACTGTCGTAGACAGTATTATCTTGAACCTTTGTAATTAACATACGTAAGCCAGTACAAAATAGTGAAAATAGTTCTGTTTATTCAATAGAGGCCACCTGTTCCTTGGAAAGCAATCTTTACGTCCATACCTACATATGCACTTTTGTTTGGAATGTGTGGTCAGTATTGGGTCTCAGTCTACTACTTATCTTCTCATGCAAGTTTTGTTGCAGATATACTTAAGTATTCAATTTATCAGGTAATTTTTTTATATTTGATGTATTTTTCTAAGAGTTGCATGCAGCCAAACGCTGCTACACTAGGAAAAAGCCGCACATTCTTTTTTTCTTAAAACTTACAAATTTTTTTCGTTACTTTTAAGCATCTGTACGTTTCGTTACTTTTTTTAAGCATCATGGCAAATCTAAAGTTCATCACATTGAATTTGCTTAATTTTGCATAGTCTCTCTTTACCCTCCAATATTCCGGGGAAAAACTATTTGAGAAAAAGTGAAACTTAGCAAAATTTTGTTAACTGGCAAATGCGTCTAAAAGGTCTTGGGGAGAGTTTAAACTTTAGTCAATAATTTTAACGATGTTACAAAAATTTTTCACAATACGAAAGTAGAACACTATCAAACCTCTTTTTGCTATGTAAATAATATCAGAGAGAGAGCAAGTGACAATTGACTTAATAGCACACATCAGAGTGGCATAAAATTAATAAAAGAATTAATTTTTCTATTATACAAAAATACATTCTGTTTTATTCTAATCGTTTGTGTATGGATTGAAAAATTCACGGACCTCCTGTATGGGGAGGTTTCG
Source organism: Octonoba sinensis (assembly GCA_038502835.1). NCBI lineage: Eukaryota > Metazoa > Arthropoda > Arachnida > Araneae > Uloboridae > Octonoba > Octonoba sinensis. The sequence continues at coordinate 50,232,150 of CM076601.1, read as the reverse complement.
TCATTTGATAGTTATTTTTTAAAAAATGATAGCAAGTTCGAATATCACATGAGATCGCATCAGGGAGAGGTTGAATTGTCCCATTTACTCTGTAATGACAAAAAACTTTTACAAAATACATTAATTTTCGCTAAAAATTACGTGCATGGTGCTTGGCGTTAAAATTGTCCATTCGCATGGATATATGATTTAAAATGCTTCAAAGGGTGTCATGCAATGTTTTCTTTCTTTAAAAAGCAGGAAATTTTATTTGAGATTTTTGTCAGACAGAATAAACACACATTTCTTTAACAATAGTAAAAATACTTTTTTGTGACTTATATCTAAAAAAGGCTCTCATGGGAAACTGTTCTTGTAAAAATGATTTTTTTGGTAAAAATTACTGATGTTTTATTTATTTATTTTGTCTCAATTACATTTCCCATTTTAATAAAGGAGTAAAAATATGCTAGCGTAAGAAGACGGAATTTCGAACCCCTTTTTTCAAAACATCAAGTCCTGTATAACATTGCCCACCCACTTCTTTTGGTCATAAATGATTTTTCACACAGCGGTATTACATATTCAGGTAAAAGTATCATCAGATTTCTTCCTGTTCGCGTCGTGCAAACAAAAATACACACACTTGCAAAGTCAAAACTATTTATAAAAAAAAACTGATTTCTAGAAATTAAGCACAAGGCAATAAAAGTTACCTTATATATATTTTAAAAATAGTGAAGTAATATTATACTTGTGAAAATGACTATATATCTTAAGTCGCTTCATCTCTAATGCTAATTAGTGTTATGGAAGTGCAAGTAAAGTTATTTAATAAAACTGTTCTTAAAAATAAACAAGAAGTTCCGTCTAGAACTATACGAACCTACTTTACCATATACGACAAATTCAAATTTATAATCAAGCAATCTCTCTCTCTCTCTCACTCATTCATTCATTAACTCATTTATTCATTTTTCACTCACTCATTCAATAATCCACTAGTTTATTCATTCCTTCACTCACTCTTTCATTCATTCATTCAGAAATATCCTTAAAAATTTTAATCGAAAAATTGCATAAGAAAATAGGTTCGTTTAGTTCTGGATGAATTTGGTATGATTACATGTTCTACGTCATACCATCTTTCCGATAAAGCTTGTTCCAAGCAAATCCGTCTGTTATATCAGGATTTATATAGGACTGAAATTTCCCCGTAGGCTTCATGTTATTTTATTTTATTTATTTATTTTTTTATTTGAGCTGGTTCAAAAATTGTTCAAATCAAAAAATATTTTAGCCGAAGCTTCTGCCAATAAGCTTGTTCATAGGAAGTGGGAGTTTTTTAAAAATGTCTAATAGGCTGTTGTTTGCTTTTGCCAATTGCAGACCTAATGCGCTCCCCAGAGATGGATACCATCTCTTTCAGCAGCCCCCAAATGAGTGTAGTACCATTGCCGCTTGAGAATTTTGACGTCCGGTTTGTCCACTTGAAAGGGCGAGCCCCCGGACTCTGTTGATGCGAAATTGCTGTAGGAATTTTATTTAGCCGAGAGCATCCAAGCCAAATGTCTACTCAAGGGAGCTTTTACATGCCACATAATCATACGTCGGTGGATGTCTGCATCTTGAAAATCCACTGACACTGGCAGGCTCGATCCTCAGACCTGGGGCGTACGAGCTCCGCTCATTACCACGACGTCATCATGCCGGCTGGAAGTGGTATTTACTGCAGTATTTACTGCAACTATGGTCATACTGTACTTAGCATCTAGGCCTTCACAGAGACTACCCCCATACGTTGGGGTGCGACCGCAGCGCCATCCTCCTGTTCCCCCACAAAGTCTCTGACACTTGACAACCAGCACCGGCCATAGGGGCTGGGCTGGCAGAGCGTTGCCGACCTGCTGTACCGTCATCGGGCGGCAGCCCTACTACAAAGTAAGCCTTACGTCATCCAGAACGTTTAATTCTATTTTAGTCGCCTCTTACGACAGGCATAGCTACGCTGGGGCTATTCTATCTTCCCCGGCCACCATACGGGGTCGGCTTTAAGTGGTATCTTATGCCCAGCGTTTACATAATTTGCTTCATTTCTGTCCATAGGCGCGAATGTTAAGAATTTTTGAACTGTTCAAAATCAAACGAAAAATTGCTCACATCAAAAAGTAAAATATGGAAATGAGATGTCCTCGCTGAGATCTTTCGAATGCAAAAAAAAAATCTTTTGAGTCGGAAAATTTCTTCAAAAGTTATTGGGGGGGGGGGGGGGGCAAGCAGACCGACACACATTTTCCACATCTCAAAACCTTACTTTTGAGTGGTTTTTTTTTTTTTTTTTTTTTTTTTAATCTTAATTTAATTACTTCACTTATTTTTGGCTTTTCTTTATTTTTAACGATATTTTTACGATACATTAAGCTTGCTTTCATACTTTATTTATTATTTTTTTTTTAATTTACGAGAAAGTAGGCTAAAAAAAAGAAAGTAGTGAAATATTGCCGCTTGACTGCAATATTGTCCATTGCAAGTTCTCAAGGATCTAAGTTTTAACTAAAAAACTTTTTTTTTTTTTTGCAGACTGGCCTTGTTGTTTCTATGCCATATATTATTCCGTTAGCCATTATACCATGTGTAAGCTTCTTATCCTCCTGGCTAAATAAAAAGAAATATTTAACTGTGGACAAAATAAGAAAAATCTGGATTTTAGTTGGTAAGTTCTTACTAACGATTATTTAAAATTTTACTGTGAAATAGTTAAATGAAAACAAATGTTAGTTTCGAGTTCGAATTTTCAAAAATCCTTTCTTAGCGGATATCCCGTAAAGCAGCGTTTCCCAACCGGTGGGTCGCGAACCCCAGGGGTTTGCGAAAATAATATTGCAATGGCGGAATTTTTTATTTTTAACGTGAAAGAAAAAAAAAAACAAATAATAAATTTATATACGTATTATAAAAATATATGTTTTTAATCAATTGCTTTCCAGATAATGCGCAGATATGGACTGGCGTAAGAAGTATACCAGTGTACGTAGAAAATTTTAAATACACTTATTTCTACTGTTACTCGATTTCAAAAATTTGAATCTCAAACCGGTTTCAAAAGACATTCATTGATTTATTTAAAATTTTGAACGTATGATTGATCCTTCTACCATTTCCTACTTTTTCTATGCTAGCGAGAAGAAAGAGTCGGAAATACGAAAATTTATATTATAAAAACGCAACATTTTGCATTATTTTTGGCTAATTTCTCAGGTGCAAAAGTGGAGCCAAAAGATATTTATTGATTAATTTTACATTTTTTGATCGCATTTATTAACTCTTAATTCCAACTTTTCTGCATTATCACAATGAGAAATCTGAAAACAACTAAATTTCCATATTCAGTAAATTTCCACAACTTGCGCGAATTTTGTATACTTCAACTAGAAAGTGGAACCGATAGATATTTATTGATTGATTTAAAATTGTATATGTATACTTCTCATGCACTTCCACAATTTTTTCACACTAGTTTTAATTTTTGAAGATATTTTTTTGCGTACGCATTATGGTTACTGCTCTATCAATAATTCGAAAAGGGGAAAAATAAAAAAGTAATAAGTAAAACTATGTTCTCTTTATAGTAGCTGAATTTTATTTTTTATTCAAACTTAGATGTTTTGCAATTTCCTTTTTATTTCTTATTACGAACTATTGTGTAACATGGAAAATAATTGTTCTAGCAAATTTTATACTTTTGTTACCCGTTACTAAAGACTACAGTAGGAGGTACGCCATTTTCTTTGTGATCTTGGAAGGGCTTCACGAGGAACAAGAGGTTTTTAACCACTGTCGAATCTATCGGTCAAATTTCAAGTTTGTTGTAGTTTTTAGTTTTTTTTTTTTTTTTGATCTTGTGAGAAATCAGTGAGTGGTATTTCGCTTTTATATATATATGCAGACTATATGTACAGATTTTACTGAATTAAGATTCAAATAATAGTATTTTAGCTTTCCTTTCATCCCCATGCATAGCTAAGGGGCTGTTCATAAATGATGTCGCACTTTTTTCCCATATATTTGACCCCCCCCCCTTTCCACCCTTTGTCACACTTTGTCACAATTTCACGAGCATGATCAGCGCGCCTCCCCCTATTTGAGTTTTTTCCAAAATGTAACTTTCTGCACAACAAATTTCAAAACTAGGTTGAAACATTTTTATATAAATTACTTTAGATTCGTCTCCATTTCAATTCTTTCCTTCAACAGAACATATTTCCTTAGGTTTCTGTTCACCCTCTTTTATTAAAATATAAGCATTTTATACAATTATGTTTCGGTCAGGTATGTTATGTGTGAATCGCTTTAACTTTAAAAGTCAACTCTTCATATTCATTAAACTGCCGATGGTAATCGTTCTCAGTACTACAATGCCTGTTTAACATGTACTAAGCAACTAACACAAATAATCGTCTTCAAAATATTTTCTCTATTGCAAGGCCATATTCCAGATTCTAACAAAACCTTGCTATATTTTTGACGTGACAGACTTACAATAAGCAGTGCCAAGCAACGACATCTTTGAGATAGAGGTCTGGATTACGCAGCATCCAATCATTTACATCTAGTTTGAAAAAAAGCTTTAAACAAAATTATGTTCAAGTCAAAGATTTGGACATAGTTTCGTTTAAAAACTGCAAAATGTTCCTCTCATGTGTGATCATTTCCAATAAAAGTGTTTTATTTTTATTAAGGAAAAACAGTTATTTGTATTTTATAGCAGGGTATTATATTTACCAGTAATCGATTACTTCAAGAAAATGCCTTCACCCAGGGCACAATGAAACATGTTTAATTGCACTCGGGTTTCCACTTGTTTCATCGTAACCCGCCTTGAGGTTACTAAATAAAAAAATATTTGTAAATTTCTAATATTTAATATTTTTATTTTTACTCTACAGGATGACAACATAAAGGTAACAATGAATAGAGAAAGTAATTAGTGCATTTAAGAATAAGGAAATAGAAACAAAATTACTTTTAAGAATGATTCATTTCCAAGAGGGTAAAACCTGCTATCTTTTGCTGGTAATGTTAAAGATGTGAGATGTATGTACATGGATATGTATGTAAATAGATAGATTAGACATACATAAATATAAAACTATAAAGATGATAAAAGGACGTTAGAAAAACAGCCAAAATTATATATATATATAAGTTATTAAATATTACGTTTATAGCAGTTGCTTAGTAATTAAGTTCTTAAATATTAAGTTTTGTATATTCTGGTACATTTTTTATGTATTTATGTAACATTTAAATTTTGTTTTCCAGGGTGTCTTGGATTTTCAATATGTTGCATTTTTATTATAGCAACAAAATGTGAAAAAAAAGTTTCAACAGTCTGCTCTGTCTTAGGTGTAGGCCTTGCAACTATATCTACTATTACCATGATGACTATTCCTGTCGACATGTCACCAACATTTGCCGGTATGTAGAGATAATTCTTAATTGGAGGTATCCTTCTTGTAACAAGAATAAAGTACTAAAGTAAAAGAAATCAACTTCTTACACTTTAATAATTTCTATAAATTTAGCTATGTATATTCGAAAGGATTTATTTCGTCGGTTTGGCGATCTGTGTTATATCTGGTGACTTTCCCCTTAGAACTCCCAAGTTAAAGCATTTGCAAGAATTAGGGTCTTGTAAAATTGTCTTTCCTGCATTGGTTCGCGACAAACTAGAAGGTTTAACTGTTCAAAATGGCTCTTCACGCCTCCCGCTAAGGCACGCTTACGTTGCATTTTTTTTATCCTTAGCAGATTCTGTTTAGTTAATGGTGTTTTAATTTCAGATTTCTAAGACCAATAAAAATAATAAATTCCCTTAACCCTGAAAGTGGTATGCTCTATATTTTCTATACTGTATAGGCATAAGGAAATAAAAGTGAACGCAAATTGTATTTAAGAAATAGCGAAACTTTTAACCCTACACTGCGCAATTTTTTTTTTCTTTGTAAAATATTTTTTTTTTTTTTTGTGTTTGTTTTTGCTAGTTATAAGTGGGAAAAATACTTAAAAAATTCTTATTTAAATCGGAAAAGTAGAATTCGAGAAAAATTGACATGTTGTTTAAAAACAACACTGCGCCTTTAGGGGTAACAATGATAATTTTTTTATATAATCATTTTAACAAATGAAACCAAATCAGTAATAAATAGGCATGCATTATAATCATAAAATAGCACTAAAATGTGAAAATTTATTAAAATAATTTATTTATTTATTATTTACAAATTTATAAAATTTATTAAAGTACAAATTTGCAGATGTAACTAATAATTATTAGTTACATGCGCAAATTTTTACTTTGATTGCCAATAAAGTTTAATAATAATTTCTCTAAAAGATTTTACACAAGAAATCTAACATTTGTAGGGGGCTATGTGATAATGTTCGCTTCTTCTTTGGTTGAGCTTGAATTGATTTTAAACAAAATTCCTAAATAATAATTTAATCAATCATTTTGAGCTAATTTATGAAATATGTAACAATAATCTTCTAAACGATACTAAATGAAGTGAAATAGAACAGCCTGTGACACCTGTTCTTGTTTATATTGCGAATAATGCAGGAACATAAAAATTGGCCCCGAATGCGTGGTGTTGTTTTAAAACAACAAGTAAAAAAAGCGCCTTAGTATATATATTTTCCCGAAATTTTTCGGACAACTTATATTTTTATTTTATTTTAAAACTATGTAAGCAGTTAGAGACTATTTATTAAAATAAAATTGTTGCTTAAAATTTGTAGGAAAAAAAATAAGAAATTACTGTTTATTACGAAATGAACATGTCTTACGATTTTGTAAAAAAAATGAACCTTGAGTTCAGTTTACAAGATCTAGGGGAAACTATACTAACTAATATGATCACACATACAAAATGAAACGAAAGAATGAGCCACATGTTAAAAATATTACAAAATAAAAGCTTAGTGAACGAAAAATGGAGGTGTTGTCTAAAAACAACACAGCGCAGTGTAGGGTTAACGTGCGTATGGGTATCTGATACACATGCCCATTTTCTTTTAGTTCATAAACAAAAGGTATATAATATAATTGGTGCAGTAGAAGAAAGTCTTGTGCTGCACGCATCAGCTCGCTTTTAGTAGCTATTAAAGATTACTGCGTCTAAAAATTGCGATATTTTACTCCTTTTTGCAAAAACTCTGCTTACTGCCAAGATTATGTTAAAAGCTCCGAAATACATGTTCTCACATGAGTACTATGTAAAACATAACGCATTTCATATCAGTAGTGTCAAAAAAACTTTACTAGAACAATATGCAACAAGAAAGATACCTAGAAAATGTGAGATCCTTTATCATGTTAAATATATTTCCCAGGAACTTTAATGGCTCTGAGTACAACAATAGCATCTTTCGCTGGATTCCTTGTGCCCGTTGTAAGTGGAGCTTTAACCAACGAAGAGGTAAAATATCAATTATTTATTTTATTTCGTTTTTTTTTTTGCTCATAATGTGCTTGATTATTGAACTCTATAAACTTCCCCCCTTTCCTTGCGCTTGTGGCAAAATCACAGGGTGTGAGTTCGCCCTCTGTTTTTCTAATGTCCGTGATATTTCCGGGCTGAAGTATTGAAATGTAACTCACTAAAAATTCAACCCTTTTACCCTCTTAATGTGAAACATACTCATGTTATTTGATGCCTATGAGGCAACATACGAGTGCAGCGAATTAAAAATAATAAAAGTGCTGTGTTCGAAAAAATGGTATTTGTTATTTTATATCATCTGAGCACAGCACCGTACTGTTTGTACTGTATTTAGAAAAAGTGATTTTGTATTAAAATTTATATACATGTTTTACAATTGTTTTGAATAATGTAAAAAGGCGCATTTTTGTTCCCTATCTTCTTTTCATTTTCTTTTTTTTTTTTTTTTTTTGAAAATAACGCACCTTAAAGGGTCAAGCATTGTTTTTATGATTGGCAAGGCGCTTTTTTTTTTTAATTTTTTTACATTTTTTTTTTTTTTTTGCTGAGATTTTGTTGTGGTTTCTTGAGAGGATTTACTTTTGCCAGCTGATGCGGGTAGTTTGTATATTATTCTTAACAATAACAAACATGCGGTAGCATGTGTTGATCTCTAATAAATAGCATTACAAACGACATGTTACAACACATCTAAGACACATTAAATCTGTCAGCAATACGTTGCAATGGGACATATTTTATATATTACGAAGAAAACAAAATACAAAAAAGTACGTACCCCTGAAAACAGGACATTTAGTGCAATATATCTTTATAGTACGTACTTAGTGAACAATACGGTTTGCGATAGCGAGTGCAGATTGAGCAACAGTATTAGGAAGGAACTGCTTGAAAAATTCATTCGAGTTATCATAAAGTTCTGACAGAATTGTATTGTTTAACATTTTAATTCTCTGAAATATAATGATTAATTCTACTTCAATCTGAAAAAGTATTCAGCGAAAAAAAATTTCACTAATTCTACTGTTTGGGGATCCCACAACACGATGTGATTCATGCAAGTTAACTCTGATTCTTCGAAAAGAATAAAATAAAAATATTGTGAGGAACATTAAGTTCATTTCCATTCAGGAAAAAAAAACAGATGTAACAGAAGCTTCATAATAAGCTTACAAAACGGTTAAATAGAAGGTTAATAGAGAATTATGGAATAATGCACCATATACAAGCCAACAAAATTAAGATACTAAACAGAAGTATTTTATAAGACTACGAATGATTTTGTATAATTTAGTTTAATATATCTAAATCCTGTTTTTTTTTTTTTTTCCTAACAGAAATCAGTGCAGCAGTGGACAAAATTTTTTATCACAAGCATTGTAGTTGTGCTCAGTTCTGGAATTTTCTTTGCTCTGTTTGGATCAGCAGAAGTTCAAAATTACAATTTTTCAAGCAAAGATTTACCAGACAAGCAGCCAAAAGTAAACAATTCACAAATGGAAATGAAAGATGGACTTGAGAAGGAATCGGAATGCAATCCAAATACGATGTGAAAGATTGCTTTTTTATATTTTATTAATATTTATTGTAAATTGCTTCAACTTGTGTAATTATTCATTTGTACTTTAATCATTAATAAATTATTAAACATATTATGTTTTGAGAATGAAATTGAAAGTGTAAAGTATGTTAGAAAATTCCAAAAAAGTTTGAAATATTTCTAACTAAGTTCTCAAGATATGTTGCACAAATTCTTAGTTTTTCTACAAATGAGAAGATAAAACGGCAATTACTAATTAATTTTGTTACTAAATTATAAAACAACATTCAGATGCATTAACTTTTACTAATAAACAGTAATTGCAACCAGTCAATGCAAGTGAAAGTTGTACTATAACTAATAACACTTTGGTGCAAACTGAAAAGCTTCGAAATGCTCAAGACAGGTTAGGCGCTTCTCGTGTTAAGAGGGAACAGTACCACTTTTCAAATTTTCTTTGGTTTAACAATCATATGAGAAATAATGCATGCATTTAATTCGAATTATGATTAAAAATGAAATTTTAAAGTAAAACCTCACTGTCATCAACCATTAATTAGAAAAAAAAAAAAAACTTTTCTTCCATTTTTAAATTGCTTATATTTTTCTCGATTATATCTTTTTTTCAAAAGACTTTTTCTTTATAACTCTTCTGAAACATTCTAGAATAAAAGTTAGCATGGAATAAACTATCTGAAACTTACTTAAATTTTTAAAAAAAAAAATTGTTACAATCTCAACTGAAAAAAGGACAAAAAAAAATCAAAAATTCATATTCAACAATTAAATAAAAAGAAACTACCAACTTTAGAGTCAAACCCATACTAGTATTTGTTAAACATACTCCGTGGAATGCACGTACAAAGTTTCAAAGCTGTATCTTTACCTAAAAAAAGCCTTAGGAATTTTACTACACGCAATTGGTCAGAAATAAAGCAGAGAAAAATGCGTTTATAGTTTTTTAATGCTGAATGGAAGCAGCTAAAGTCATTAACAAAAACTGGAATATCATTTAAAGTATTGCTCACATAAGTTTGAAAATTTGCCTGTGGCTTTAAAGGAGCTTTATCTAATGAAATACATAATAAAAAGTTTTAGATATTTTGGACAAGATTTAGGTACCGTGCCCACTTAAATATTCTTCGACTAAACATTTTGATAGTTGATTAGAAAGGAAATCACTGAAATAGAATGCCCAAGCGTGTGGTAGAATGAATTTAACATCCTTTACATAATATGAAGTTTTTTCTTTTTTTTATTAAATGAGATTTATTACGTTTTGATGTTAAGTGTATTAACCGTTAAAACCCCGTGGTACCCGGGTAAGTAGGCTCATATAGTTCATACTTAATGCAAAAAACCTTCTGAATGCTATGTACTATTAATTAATATACTGCTTAGCGTCGTACAGTCGACATCTTATTCAAATTAGAAAAAAAAAATCCTTCTTCGAAGTCAAAGAAAGAAAAAATCGTAACCTGAAAACTTTGAATGAGATGCGTTATTTAATTTGTGCTTGAAATTGAAGGTTTCCCCCACCATTTTGCTGAAAATCAGTACGAATTTACTTCTTTCTAACATATACGTACGTTTTGTTATAGAATGACAATAAAATATGAACATTTTCGTAAAATACCGAAAAACTTCGCAGAACACCTGCTCATAAGAATATTAATTTTATCAGTCACTCATGTTTCTTCGTGACGAAAATGAGTGTTCTTTCGGTTCCGACCCAAGTAAGCACAACCCGAGTCTTTTATTTATTTATTGATGTATTTTTAATTAATATATATATATATATTCTTTAGTTCACATGAGCTGCAGAAAGACAATTACACAGACAAAAAAACAAAAGAAGACATTCATTTTTGGGACAAGAAAGAGTATTTTTGAACTAAAATAATTCTAAGTATTATCTCTAAATAATAAAATAGAAATTAAAAATAAGTTTAATATAAATTAATATAAAAATGGAAAGTATTGTTTGTCACTTTTATACAAAGCAAAAATTTTGGGCAGTACTATGCGCCATCTATTGACAGAATAAGGAATGAAGGTTTAAATATTTCATCTTAAACAACATAAAGCAATTTAAACGAAATATTTCTATTCGTCAGAGTTTAGTTAAACGTTTCCCTTTCATTAGACTTCTCACATTTTTACAGCCTGTCTCGCACATTCCTTCGCTTAATTTCACTTGCAATCACTAAATCTGAATGTAGCTCGCTTGGAGGCACTTGATTGCTCAGCATATTCCAAGTTTTTAAAAAAAAAATCAACGTAAAATTACAAAAAAATAACAGACACGTATTTCGAGATTACAAGGAACCCCTTTTTCAATGCAAAATAGCGAGCTTCTAGACGAAAAACATCGATTTACCATTTTAATCAGGGGTGAGAAATCTTCACTTTTCCTGGCATTATCATAAGGGGAGTGAAAGGGAAAGTAATGGTTAAGTGAATGAAAAGCCTAGCCCCCGTAAGGGCCAGGTAGTTTAGAGCAATAAAAAACATAATAAAATGAAAAACATCTAATAGAAACACAGCTTAAGTAACAAAAGCAGGGGATTCACTTGTGACCAATGAGAATAAAGGAAGCATAAGAAAGAAACCAATAATAAATAATAATACATCTAAAACGAACCCATCTACTTGGACAAGAAACCAAAAAAGGAACTCCAACTCATGCAAAAAAAAAACTAGAACTAGGTAAGAAGGACCAAAGGAACCAGAAAAAAGTGAAAATAATCAAAACCAAGACATAAAAGCAACATTACAAATAATAAAAATAGAAGGGAATAAGTACAGAAAAACAGTGAAAACCAAAAAAGCAAATGCAAAACAATGTACGTATATAAAGAAGGGGGGAAAGGAACCGAGGGCAAAAGATAAAATAAAAAATGCAAAATCAAAAAGAAAAAAAAAAGGTACACAACAATTAAATAAATTACAACAAACATAACTCCAAAACAACAAAAAGTAAAAGGAATAAAAAAGGGCAAATTGATTATAGAACTTATGCCAAACATGCGAAAAATATGGAATAGAAGAAGAATTCTTAACCAAATTGGATCTATTCATGATTATAGCATGAACTTCCAAAAAGTCTAAACATAAAGGGGAAGAACATTTTTGAATAAATTTGTAATTTGTAGCACGGAGGTTTACATTTTATTTCATTTCCATGTTAGTTTAGCTGTTGCTTTCAGTAGCTTTACACAGTCTTAAGGCGCATAAATTGCTGGGGTGAATGGGATTTTTTGAAGCATATTTCACAAACCATGTGTGTGATGCCTTACAGAAATTCACGCAGGTCCTCATTTAAATAATTTATGTTTACGATTTTCCTTTTACATGCGATTTCTAAGCAGACTCTTCTGTAGTTTGTCTGTCAATATTTTTTTTTTACTTTATAAAATGTTTGCAAGAATATTCCTCGTTTTAATCTTTCGTTTTTCCCCAAAATTCTTATTCCATGATTTTTTTTCTTTCACACATAATGTTGCAGATATTTGTAATCTCCTGAAAAATAAAATAGGGATCTGTACAAAAGGGAAAGAAATAGAGGAAAGAAAAACGCTTGTTACTACGAACACCATTGGACATCATATTGTATTTAGAGAATTCATTATCTTTTATAGAACAATCATGCCAGATAAAAGCTCTCAATAAAGACACATTCTTTATAAAGACATACTCTTAATAAAAACACGCGCTTAATAAAGCACTAAAAACTTTTAGAAGGAATTGATTAAAGATTATGGCAAATAATTAAAATTATTTATATTTTTATTCTTATTTTAATCATAAAATTTAAGCATATGAGATTGCAAAACGAAACAATGTTTCAAAAATATGTAATTTAATTTTTCTCAGGCTAACAACATTTTAATTATGCATTGCCACACCTCATTATTATTACACTTTATTCGAACAGCTTTGATATGAACCACTTGAATCATTATTATAGTTTAATTCATTTTTAGCCTACTTTCCCGTAAAAGTAAAAATAATAATAATAAAGCATGAAAGAAGGCTTAATGTATCTTGAAAATAACGTTAGAAATCAAGAAAAGTCAAAAATAAGTTAAGTAATTAAATAAAGATTGAAAAATATAAAATTTGAAAGTAGGGTATTGAGATGGGGAAAAAGTGTGTCTGTCGGTCTGTCTGTCTGTCGGTCTGTCTGTCTGTCGGTCTGTCGGTCTGTCTGTCTGTCGGTCTGTCGGTCTGTCTGTCTGTCGGTCTGTCGGTCTGTCTGTCTGTCTGTCGGTCTGTCCCCCCCTAATAACTTTTGAACGAATTGTCCGATTCGAAAAATTCTTTTTGCATTCGAAAGATCTCGGCGAGGACATCTCATTTCTATATTTTACTTTTTGATTTGAACAATTTTTTGTTCAATTTTGAACAGTTCAAAAAATTTTAACATTAGCGCCTATGGGCGAAAATGAAGCAAATTATGTAAACTCTTGGTACAAGATCAAAGTTCCAATGAACAAGCTCACTGGAAGAAGTTCTTGGCGTGAAATATTGATTTGAACAATTTTTTGTTCAATTTTGAACAGTTCAAAAATTTTTAACATTAGCGCCTATGGGCGAAAATGAAGCAAATTATGTAAACTCTTGGTACAAGATCAAAGTTCCAATGAACAAGCTCACTGGAAGAAGTTCTTGGCGTGAAATATTGATTTGAACAATTTTTTGTTCGATTTTGAACAGTTCAAAAATTTTTAACATTAGCGCCTACGGGCGAAAATGAAGCAAATTATGTAAACTCTGGGTAAAAGATCCAAGTTCCAATGAATAAGCTCACTGGAAGAAGTTCTTGGCGTGAAATATTGATTTGAACAATTTTTTGTTCGATTTTGAACAGTTCAAAAATTTTTAACATTAGCGCCTACGGGCGAAAATGAAGCAAATTATGTAAACTCTGGGTACAAGATCCAAGTTCCAATGAACAAGCTCACTGGAAGAAGTTCTTGGCGTGAAATATTGATTTGAACAATTTTTGTTCATTTTTGAACAGTTCAAAAAAAAAAAAAAAAAACATATTGCCTATTGGGAAATTTTAATCCTATATAAATTCTGATCTAACGGACCGATTTGCTTGGAACAAACTTTATCGGAAAGCTCTTATGACGTAGAACATGTACAGCTAGAAAGTTCATCCAGAACTAACGAGCCTATTTTCCTATGAAATTTTTTGTTCTAGATTTCCAAGAATATTTTTGAATTAATGAATGATTAAATGAATAAGCAAAAGAATGAATTAATAACTGAGTGAATAAATACATGAATGACTGAATAAATGAGTGATTGAATGAATATGCATTAACCGTTGAAAAGGTATATCTGAAGCAATGAAGAACTTAAGCTAAACGAGAAAGAGAGAGAGAGGGAGATAGCTAGAATATAAATTTGAAGCTGGTGTATACGGGAAAGTAGGCTCGTATAGTTCTAGACGGAACTTCTTGTTTAATTGTAAAATGTAACATTCCATGTTACATGCTTATTTGAATCTTACTGTAGTTGCTGTATAAATGCTTTTAGTATTTACAGAGTTGCAAGAGAAAAACTTCACTAATGTGTAGCAACTTTCTAAAGTAAATGTCACTCATATATGATTGGAAAAATCAGATGTGACTTTCAATTCAACACTCTTGCACATATTTTTTGTTTCTCCTTCAACTTTAGGAAATAAATCTTCCAGTGAAGAATTATTGCTTTAAATTTCGCCAGACCCAAAAAGCTAAAAATTATCGCTGAACTCATGTTTATGACAATGTTGATAATGAATAACATGTTCCACTGCTGAATTGTTTGCTAGAAAACAAAACAGAAATAATTAAATTATTGGAATTCTATAGCATTTCAAAGCACTTAAAATTAAATTCATAAGGCGAAAGCAATTTTAGCTCTCATTTTACCAAAGGATTACTGGAGATTATAGACGGCTGATGTAAAAATTCCATCGAGTTTACTGCGTTGATTTTTTTTTAATTCGCACATTTTGTGATGCACCGAAGAGTGAACTCCATACGTAATGAGTTACTTCTGATTTTTCAATGTGTTACGCAAGTGAACTTCTGCAATTAAAAATATAAAAATATGAGAACGATCAAATTTCGGAAAAAAATAATTTTTCATGTTTTTAGATTTGAAGCGTTTGTTAAAATCAACCAAACTTCGAAATTTGTTTGGTTTGAAATGAATCAACAAAAAAAAAAAAAGTTTTCGGTACTTTTTTTATCGTATTAATGTTTTGAATGTAGTTTATATGGCTATTTTTTTATTTCTGGACGGCATTACTATTTAGTTTATATGACGCTTTATTTATTGTTGGACGGCATTACGATTTTGCCGATTGAGTAACAATTAGTCTACAACTTTACCTTTGATGCAAAAAATAAACAAAAAGATAAGCGCAAAACCACCAGAAAGAAATGAAAACGCAAAAACGTGTTTTGAGGCTATATTTAAACTCTTTGTCAACGGAACGAGTTGCGAGCTTATGAGTACAGACAAAGGCTTTCAGTTTTCGGATTGGCGAGTGAGAGCGAGAGTGGGCAGTAACCTCTTAGTTATTCTACAACAAAAGAAACTTTTACCTCTTCGTTCGTTAAAAAGCCACCTAGAATAAATCCAATTAATGGTCCAAATGTTGTAGTTAGACCCATTAAAGAACCTATGAAATAAAAACAAATTGTATGATATTTTTATGCCGAATCTAGAAACAATTCATGAATGGAGTATTTATTCAGTAGAAAATTACCTGCACGGTTATTGATTTAAGCGCATGATGTTTCCCAAGCTAGAATGTAGCAAACGTTTTTTTTTAATTCTATCTCAAAGATAAATAGATTCATTGCTCTTCACTGTATGTAATAGCTTGAATATCTGCTTGGCTCGGATACTCTCAGCTAAATTAAATTCCTAATGCAGTTTCTTATTACTTAGTAGATCAGGTGACGTAGTCCAGGGGGGAACTGAGCATCAAAATTCTCTAATGACCCCACATGGCGCACCCACAAATACGTCACCATGCTTCTTAAACCTAAGACTGAAGGTAAGGGAAATTATCTCACCTCTGCTACCCACCTGTGGAATTCATATTTTCTATACCACATTTTATTTCATTTTATTTTTCCGTTAATTTATTTTGCAAGCTCAAAATTATTCCCACTCGTTATTATTATTTTTTTTATTTTACTTCCGTCATTGCGGTTAGCCCAGCTTCCTCAACGAACTTTAGAGTTTAACCTAGCATTCCGACAAAAAAAATGTGTATATTATAATTTATTTTTCACTTTTAAGTCAAAGAGTATAATAAACAAAAAGTAAGACTACATTCATCACTTAAAAATCAGGCATTCAGGGTGTGCCCAAATAGATACATTATCATCGTAAACAAATTGGCTGTCATAGCCCTCGCACACAAACTAATACTCATATACACATGACTTTGATTCACTCTCGAAAATCTCTACATAATGATAAATAATTCAAGATTATCTATGGTTAAAAAAAGTGTGTGTACTTAACTTATCTATAATAGAAGTATATTCACTATATAATGCATCCTTCCAAACAATAGCGAGCTTTTCACCTGCGCACACAAACTAACACTCATATATGCATTCTTTTGGCTCATTCTAGAAATCTCAAAAAGAATAACACTACTAAAGGTTATTAATGACAAAAAATAAAAGAAAAGAAATGTACTTATCAAGACCAGTAAGGTATTCAAACAAAGGTACATTTTCCCGGAAAAGTCAAGCTTTCAGCCCGCTCACTCATTCACACCAATTTCAAGTTAATGTAATTTTACAAGTTGTGCATCAAATATTCTGTTATTGATATCTTTAATGGAAAGACGTTCAGAAATAATGCTGAAAATGTCTTAAACTTTTATATATTTTCTTCTTTTCTCTTCTGTGATATGGTTTTACTGCTGGTTTAAAGATCAATAAAGCATTATTGGTATAATAACTAGATGTTTTTAATCATTGGCAGATATTGGCAGGATGAATGACTACACAACTAAAGTAAAATATTTACTCTATGAGAATTTTCAGGCAGCTTAGCTTAGCTGGTCGAGGTAACGGTCATTTCTGAGAACAAAATAAAGAAAATTCATGCAGATGTAAATATCATAATTGCGTGATCTTGCCTTTGAGTGATAGTTTATGTATATTTACTTGTCATGTGTGCGCTGAGTAGAAGTTTGTGTATTGTGATTCAAAACGTCTGAATAAATAATAAGTGCTTTCAAATTCATAGTTTCCTTTCTTCCTTACGTGACACAAGTATGTTGCAGACGTAAAAAGCTCCAGCATATGCATAACATGATGAAATATCATTAATGAATAATATTTTAAGCTTTTGATTAAGTCAAGTGATTTTTCTCGAATAATGTAGAAGCACAGGTAGGTAAATTTTGTTATAGTTAAGCATTTGATGTATTTCAAATGAAATTAATTTTTCCCTGCCCTTGCGTGCATGTTGTTGTATTGATTTAGAGAACATTAATTGTTTATTTATATACTTAGAAATATATGGTTGAAAGTGTTTTGCGCAACAGTTGAATTGTTTGTTTCAGGAATACACTAATTGCTCTTTTTAAACTTTTGGAAAGTCATAGCCGGAAAAAAATAATAATAAAAAAAGCGTGCTATGTTTGATAAGAAGACTCAACTTATAACTTAAAATTGGCTCAACAAAAATAATAGTAATATGATTTATCAAAATTATAATTTTAACTTACGCTAATTTGAAACATTGAATTTGAATTTTCTTTTCTAAAATCATCTTTTCCCCCTTTCTTTAAACACGAAAATTTTATTAATTAAAGTATTATTATTAATAAAAGACGTTACAAGTTGAGCTTGGTGCCTTCAATATATTTTTGGCGTCCATTAATATCATTAAAATAAAAATAAAGAAATGCAATGTCACCATAGCAATGTCAATTTCTTCTCTCACTCACTTTCTATGGCAGTGTATAGTTCCATTTTTATTGCAGGTGGGGAAAGGGCGAAATTATCTTTACTTTCATATCGCATTTGAAATCTACAAGCGCCATATTAACTTTCAGTTTGAGATAATTACTTAAAAAACAAAAATTGAGTCGTAGTTCGAAGTTGCATTTCTGATTGCATTTTTTTGCATATTTAATATTATTAAATCTGAGTCTTCTTTACTATTTTTTTGACAAAACTAACAAGGAAAATAAATAAATAAATAAGAATTATTTTTTTGTTTGTGTTACCTAACATTATTAGGGATAAAGATAATTGTTTAATCTTACTTTCTAAAGAAGCAAGATTAAAAACGCAACCCCAAAGGTCTGAACCCTAAAATCCTGAATTCGCCCATGATTTTGCAATACCACCTTATGTTACTTATTTTGCCTATTTTATGTTACGTCATTTTAACTCTTTCATTTTTGTAATGCTTTTTTACTTGGGCGGCTCTTTTTTTTTTAATTCTTAACCTTTCTTTTCATGTTTCAATATAACCGTTTCTGTTTATTACTGCCTATGTCATGAATTTTAATTTGCTATTACTTTTTGTCTGGATTATTATAATAATATTTCCCTCAAACATTTAAAATAGAAAGATGGCTTCAAGAATCATTTTTAATTATTGTAAGTCATTTCTTTTCTCCCCCCCCCCCTTATTTTACGTAATTGTTACGTGTTTTATTTTGTTTCATATCTGATATATTTCATGCTCTATACTTTCGTTTAAAACAAACTTAAAATACCTCTGAATTTACTAGCCCAATTTGAATATTTTCACCAAAGTAAAGAGTACTTTAGTCGCCAAATAGATGATTTCTGTTAACGTAACACTAATGAAAATTATTTTTGGATAAAGTCGCATCCATTACTAGGTTAGAAGGCTATCGTTATCACTGATTTTTGATGAAATTTAAAATTTCGCCAAGAGGTGATTAACTTTTTTTCCCTCCCGTAGAGTTAATTGTTCTTAATACGCAAGTATGTTATTTTACGCTTCGTAACTTTTTCAAACCGCTACAAAAATCCTGGTTAGTAATATTGTTCTCATTCAATTCAATACTCTATTTACACTGTAGGATTTTGTGCATTTGCGTCATACTTCCATTACTATTGTTGAAGATGAGCCTTTAGTCGGGCATAAATTTCCTTCATTTATATTTTATGTGGTGATGGAAACGAGATGTCACGAACCCGAGACAGAAGAACTCGAGAAAAACAGATTTGAATTAATAGAAAGAAATATAATGTTAGGAAGTGAGGTGCTCTTTTTATAATATGTGTAAATGTGTCGTAATAAATGTTCCTTTTATATAAACTAAGTTTTTGTCATTGATTATCAATCTGAACAAGCTGTTCCCAATTTTAAAGAAAAGTTGCTTAGTGAAATGTAACAACTACAGTGCAATTTGGCGATCTTCTACTTTATTTTGACCTTTTTAAGTGGCTTTGATTGATTCCATATTTTACTTCAAGTGATATATTTTATAACATTTATTTATTTTTTTGTACGGCATATTTGGCGCTATTTGGACAGAATTTAGTTATCTCTTTCTATCAACTTATATTTCACACAGTATTTATTGACTTCGTTGTGAACATTTTCTAACCTAAATGCGCATCTTTATTTGCATTTGGAAATGCTTTTCTTCCGCTTTTTGTCGACTTTTATAAAAGTGCTTATATAATTTGAATTTTCAGGAAGTGTTTTGACGATTTTGCAAGCTGGATTTTAAGGAACTGGTGTCCCTATTCTGATGGGGATTTTAAGATGGACTGTGGGTAATTTTAGGAACAGCAGCTCTGAAATTTCTGTTGTTCTTATGGGTATTTTTTGTCACTGACATCTTTATTCTAATGGAGATTTTTTGGGACTAATGTCCTTATTCTTTTACAAAATGCTTAGGAATAGTTATCTTTACTTTATGGTGGCTTTAAGGAATGTTTTCTTCATTCTAGGAGAGATATTCAAGGACCGCTGTTCTTCGTCTAATAGGCATTTTAGAAAAGAATACAGCTCTTACTCTGATGGGAATTTTTAGCTGTAGTTTTGTCTTGATATTATTTTGGAACTATCCTCCTGATGTACATTTGTATTTTCTGTTGCCCTTACTCTAATGGTGATTTTTATGAACCGTTGTTTTCATTTTAATTATGATTTTCATGGACTGTTATTTTTAGTTTAATAAAAGGAATTTATCGTGATTTTTAAGGAGTTTTACTGTTTAAACGGGAATTTTAAGGACTCTTGCTTATCTTCTACTGGAATTCTTAACTGAATTTTCCCTTATATATTTGCAAAAGAATTTTGGGCATGTGTCACTTGACCTGGGAATGATGCAATGCTATCCCGTGCACCGCCAGCATGTCAGCTAGTTAATAACATGTACGTGAAAATGTAAACTACGCATTATAATTTATGTTAATTTAATACTATGTTATCTAACTTGACATTTTAGGTAACTAGAAGAGGAACTGATAATTTTTACTTTCTTCACTCGATTTCCATCCTTTTATAATTCGTGCTGGTTTGAAACAACAGTTTTTTAGGCATACAGAAATTGATTATAACTTGACTTTAGTGTCCACTAAAATCAGCAGAAGCAGTAAATATTTGTTGACAAAAAAAAAAAAAATTCCATTCTTTCTTTCTTTTTCTTTTTTTTTTTGGGGGGGGGGGGACTGTTTCTTCTGTTCGAATCAGACTGACACATCGGACTTTAATTTGGGTGCGGACGTGAACAGTGGTGATCTGTTGCACTTCCAAATGAGAACGGTTTTTCTTGTAGTGCAATTGTTGGTATATACTTGTTAGAAGTGGGGTTAAATTTTTATTTGCAACTTTTATATCAGCAGATACTGTTGAGCGGCATTACTGTTGTTCAAAAGTTTTTGAATAGCTATGCAGCTTTTTATTGTCAACTAGCTGCGAAGCCCGGCGTTGCACGGTCTATCTTAAATAATGCTTACTTTCCGGTGGAGGACAAAAAGTGATGCATTTATAGACATATGCTCTCAAAAAAAAAATAATAAATTAATTAAAAAAAAATATAAAATAAACAAAAGATTTGGATACATTCTTCATTGGTGCTCTCTCTCCTATTGGTCTTAGCGTGATGATAGCCTGTAACTTTCTTCGATAAATAGGCTATTTAACACTGAAAGAAATCTTCAAATCGGACCAATAGTTCCTGAGATTAGCGCGTTCAAGCAAACTCTTCAGCTTTATAATATTAGTATAGATTACAAATATTTTTTACGACCACAAGGACTTTTGATAACTGTCAACTACTACAGTTCAACTTTCATCAGGAACCTACATTTTACTGCCTGTTTCGACAAAATACAGATTGGAAACCGTTTTTATTTCAACTGTAATTTAACATGACCAATTTAGATTCATAATGTACTTAAATGATTATATTGACTGGTGGGGTAATATTCCTTCTCTTTGCTATGTTTTTTTTTCTTTTTTTAGATTCTTAATGGGTGGAAGAAATACCGGCCTATAATAAACACTTAATGAGAATGGTAAATTAGCAACTTTTAATGAGAATGGTAAATATCAAACTAAAATTCTGCAGTTTATTCAAGTGGAGAAGAAGTTATGTAATTAAAAATGGAAAAGAATCTGGAAATGAAGGTCCATGTACCAAGGAAGGTAAGTCCACAGATATATGTTACACAAAATGCAATATTTCAGTCTAAATAATTTTCGAGTTGAGATGTACTAAATGAAAAATACAAAGGTTCGACTCACCTTAGTTCTTCTTCTGTTTTGATGCTAATTCAGTGAGGCAAGTATTCAATTATAACTACTCATGAAGAAAGAAAAAAAATTAACATTTAATTAAAACTAACTATCTACATTGAATTATTTACATTGAATTAAAACTAAAGGGAACATTAGCACTATGCGAGTGCTTCAAAATGCACAACCCGCTCCGGGCAGTTCTGATGAGCATCTGGTTAATAAAGTTTCTATTTTTTTATGCCTTGACGTCACGCCGTCTGGTGAGGCAGTTGGCGCAATCTGCAACATCCTCCGGGCCCCGAAGAAGCAGGAAAGTCACTTTCCAAATCACGTGCTAGCTGCCGAGCAGGAAAGTTCAAGCGGATACAGAAGCTGCACCGGTCTCTTAAGTGAAGTTCCATTTGGCAATCTGACTGTGCAATTTCTAACTTTTCCATCACGCCCAGGATGAACTGCTGTGATAAGTCCCATTCGCCACAACATCTTTGGTTGGTTGCAGTCCGCTACGATGACTGCGTCGTTAGGTTGTAGATTGGATGGTTTCCTGAACCTTCGAGTTTCATGTGCAGATCTGAGCTCTAACAAATAATGGTGCTTCCATTTCTTCCAAAATCTTTCAATCAATAAGAGTCTGTACTTGTATCTCTTAGTTAAAGTATTTTTCGTAGAGCTAACTTTCTCTCGTCTTCCATGAGGTAACGTGGTGAGTCTTCGGCCTATCAGAAAATGTCCTGGTGTAAGAGATTCGGGTTCTTTGCTATCCGTGTATGTATATGTTAGTGGTCTGGAATTCAATATTGCTTCAACTTCAGTCAAAACGGTCTCTACTTCTTCAAACTTCAAGAAAGCCTTCCAAATGATTTTCTTCAGACATGTTTTTACGGACCTAACCATTCTTTCCCAAAAACCTCCCCACCAAGCGGCTCTTTCTACTATGTATCTCCACTGTATTCCTTGTTTTCCTAAAAAATTGAGGATTTCAGGTTCTTCTATCATAGCATATAGCTTCTTTAAATATTTCTCTGCTTTCTTAAATGTTTTAGCATTATCTGTATAAATCTTCCAGCATAATCCTCTTCTCGCTACAAACCTCCGAAATGCCAATAAGAATTTATCAGTTGTTAAATTCGATACAGCTTCCAAATGAATCGCTCTAGTTACTGCACAAGTAAACAGGACTATGTAGGCCTTCCCTTCTTCATCCTTAATGAACAGTGGTCCTGCAAAATCTATGCCACAGTGTTCGAACGGAAAGGTTTCTAGAATTCTATCAAGTGGTAAAGGTGCCATATCTTGCATCGCGGGCTTTATTTTAAATCTGTGGCAAGTCAGACATTCGTTTATGATGCCTTTAACACTTTGTCTTCCTCTGATAATCCAAAATTTATCTCTTAACTGTGTTAACGTTTCTGCCACTCCTCCATGTCCGATACATTTATGATTTTGCATAATCAGTAGTTTCACAAATCTGTTCTTATTCGGTAAAATGATAGGATGTTTTTCATTGAAACACAAGTTAGAATTTTGCAGTCTTCCACCTATCCTCAATATTCCTTCTTCATCTAAGAAAGGATCAAAATTTGTATATCTTCGAACTTGAAGGTAAAATGACTTTATTCTTTAGTGCATATAATTCTTCAGTAAAGTGCTCGCTCTGGATTCTTTTGATCCAATAATTCTCTGCAGTTGTCAACTCTTCTGTTTTTACAGTAGTAAATTTCTTTGGATTCCTCTTCTGAATATTGCAGATAAATCGGAAACACCAAGCAGTGATACGAAATACTTTCAGAAGGTCACTATACTTATTAATATCAAAAATTGGTTCATCTGGTGTAGTCTGACAAAATAACTGGATTGATTTTTTCGTGATTGATCTTTTTTCTTCGACTACTTCTTCTACAGTTGGAATAATTTTATTTTTGGGCCACAAATTCTTCTCTTGCATTAACCACTTGGGTCCCTTCCACCACTTTTCTTCTTTCAGCAACTTTTCGGCACTGCATCCTCTTGTCAACAAATCTGCTGGATTTTCGTTTCCGCTACAGTGGCTCCAGTTCTGTGGATCAGTGAAACTTTGGATTTCTGCAACACGATTCGAAACAAATGGTTTCAAATTGTTGGCGTGTGCTCGAATCCAGCTTAACGCAATATTGGAATCAGTCCAAATGAATATGCCTTGCGTTTCGATCTCAAAAATTGGCTGCATGTAACTGGCAAGTCTGGCTGCAATGACGCATCCCATTAGCTCCAATCTAGGAAGCGTCAAACGCTTAAGCGGAGCAACTCTAGCCTTTGAAGCAAGAAATGTGATGTAAAATTCCTTTTCTGACGAAAAACGTAAATATGCAACAGCTCCGTACGCAGACTCACTTGCGTCACAAAATATGTGCAGTTCAATATTTTCCTTGATAATCTGGAAGTTTTGAGGGAAATAGGGGCGTGCAATGGTCAAAGATTGCAATTTAGGTACTTCGTCCGTCCATTTATCCCATTCCTTTCGTAAATCTGAGGGTAATTCTTCATCCCATTTAATTCCGCGTTCCCATAACCTTTGAAACAAAATTTTCATTCGTATCTTAAACGGGGAAATAAAGCCGATTGGGTCAAATAATGTACAAGTAATTTTCAATATCTTACGTTTAGTATATGATTTCATTTCTAACGATTTTAAAGCAGTAGACAGTTCTAGCTGAAATTCATCTTTCTCGCTGTTCCATTTAATTCCCAAACTTTAAGTGTCGATGCGCAACCTTCATCATTACTCAGGTGAAAATTTTCCTTTTCCCAATATTCCCTCAACTCCTTTGAATTTGTTTGCCATTTTCTTAACTCCATACTAGCCATTTCCATAATATCTTTCGCCTGTTGTGACAAATTGCATGCATCTTCTACATTTTCAGTTCCTGAAATAAAATCATCAACATACAAATCTTCATCAAGCTTTGAGACGGCTTCTGGAAAATTATCCTTCAATTTCTTTAAATGATGCTTGATCGTGGCAGCAAGAAGAAATGGGCTAGAACTCTGACCAAATGTAACTCTTGTCATTCTTAAAATTTTCAGTTTCATCGACTCACTAAACGGATTCTCTACCCAAAGAAATCTTTGAACATCACGATCTTCCGGAGAAATTCCTACCATTAAAAAGGCCATTTTTATGTCTCCAATGAACGCAATCTTATGTATCCTAAATTTCAAAAGAATGGTCAATAAATTCGGATTAAGGTTTGGACCCGGTAACAAACAATGGTTCAAAGATGAAAACCCATTTTGATGAGATGAACAGTCAAAAACAATTCTTAATTTTGATGTATCTTTATCCTGACGTCTTACCCCATGATGTGGCATAAAATAAACTCGATTAGTTAGTTCTTCATCCTCGGAAAAAACGGGAGCTTCTTCAACAATACCTTCCGAAATTTGATTTGTGATAATTTGGTTATAATCTTCAAAATAAGAATGGTCTTTTGACTTAAATCGCGAAAATAAATTTATTAATCTTCGTTTAGCTATCGCGAAATTATTTGACAGTTCTTGTGAGTAGGAATTCCATGGCAGTTTAACTTCATACCTCGAATTTTCATATTTGATCCCTCTGTCAAATTCCTCTAATATTTCCGAGTCTATTTTAGACAATTCAACGGCATCATCTTTTATTCCCAAGCAATCTAATTCCCAAAATTTCTTTATTTGATCCGAGACAATTATGTCTTCTTTTATAAGTTTATCTTCTGTCATGACATGCAAAGTCACCGCATTTTTTGCATAAAAATGTTGTGTCCCACTTAAACAATGTCCAAAAATTGTTTCAACTGCAACCAGATTTTTAGAAATTCTTTGGACTTTACCTGTATAAATTTCCCACAGATAATCGCTTCCAATTAACAAACAAATTTCTTTTGACAGAGATTCATCAAACCCTTCTGATAGTTTAATACCCATTTGTTTGCACAAATGTCTCATTTCTTTATCGGGAATAGGTACTTCAGCATTAGTTATAACATCGGTCAAAATAGCTTCCAGTGTAAGACATTTTTCATGATCAAATGGATTCTGAATTTTTATTTTTACTCTTTCTCTATTCTCAATACGCGCAGCAGTTTCACCGAAGGAAAAAACTTTCATAGGTTCGTCGGAAAGAATCGGTAATTCCAAAATCTTCGCGCATTTGCGAAGGCAAAAGGATCTGGTACTTCCAAGGTCAAACAAAATTCGAATGGGATATGCTCCATTTTTACTTATTGCTTCTACGGTGATGGTTTGAAGAAAAACAGATGGATTCAATTGATTCCCTTCGCAGTTTGTGGTGTATACGTTAGTTATGGTTTCACTGCTGTCTGCTGGTGGGCGAGGGGAAAGCGTAGGCGCTGAGCCCTTTTCATTCCGTCTGTTGTTGGGATGTTCCGATCGCCTCTCGTTGGGTTTTAGACATAAGCAATCGCATATTAAGCTGTTATGTTTTTTGCCGGCTACACATGTGGTTTTTCTGAAGCAGTTAATCTGCCTGTGACCTCTGCGCAAGCACACGAAACACTTAGCTTGTTGCTTAAGCTTATTTCTTCTTTCCGATATACTAAGAGAGCAATTATCTGATTCATGACTTACATCATTACAGAATGAACATTCTTTATGTGATTTAATCACATCTGTATGGAAAGTAGCTGCACTTGGGATTATGGGATTTGAATTAGGATCTTTCTTATTGTGCAGGGGTTTAGAATAATACTTGTTAGAAAATTTATTATCATGATGATTCCATTTATTTACATTTTTATTTACACATTCATTACTTTCTACTCCTTTAAAAAACGCGTCATTTCTTTCACGACACTCTATTTCAGATTTCAAAAATAGCAAAAGATCAGAAATTTTGCCTTCTGTTTTATTATACATTGACCGGGTGAAATTCAAAGCTAATTCCCGCGGTATCGCTTTAATGAGTATCGGGTATAACAAGCTACTGTACTCATCAGAATCTATTCCAAGATTTTGTAACCCACGTATTTGTATTTCACATTCAGAATATAAACGGCGTAATGCAAAAATGTCATTCGATCTTCGTACTGGTGCTAAAGATAAAAGCTTGCTCATGTGCGCATCTATAACAATTTCTTTTCTCCCGAAACGTTCCTTCAAAATATTAATTGCTGTTCTATAATTATCGCCAGTGAGAGATAAACCGCGAATAGCTATTTCAGCCTCATGTGTTAAGTATGACTTTAAATAGCTAAACTTTTCCACATCCGTTAAACTTTTGTTTTCATCGATCGCAACTTTAAATTGCTCAAAAAATTCTTGAAATTTTAAAATATTGCCATCAAACTTATTCAACTGAAGGCGCGGTAATTTGACAGTACACTGTACAGGACTTCTGTTTTCTGAGCCAGAGGCCAAATCACTAGGCACAATGTTCTGAGCTGCTGTTGCATTTGGTTGTTTTAAAATTCGATTGGCGCGAATTTTCCACATTTGGATTTTCTCGTTATAGGATTCTGTAGAAGAGACTTCTTCATCTAATTTATCAACCTCTGTTAACTTTTCTATGTCTGTATCGAGCTCATTTAATCTTGTTTCTTTGATACTTAATTGTGCGAGATACTCTTCAATAATGTCTGTAGACATTTCTGTTCCCTTTTCTATTTCTGCTTTTAAATTAGTCAGCAACTTAGTTGTTGCTTGCCTCACACCTTTTCTAGAACTTTTGAGTCGACCTATCTCCATTTTCATAAATCTAATTATTTCTAGATTTTCAAATTTAAATTATATAAACTGAATCAAACTTGTGTATCATCTAAAGTCCTAGGAAATCTCCCGGGTTTCGGCACCAAAAAATTTGTTACACAAAATGCAATATTTCAGTCTAAATAATTTTCGAGTTGAGATGTACTAAATGAAAAATACAAAGGTTCGACTCACCTTAGTTCTTCTTCTGTTTTGATGCTAATTCAGTGAGGCAAGTATTCAATTATAACTACTCATGAAGAAAGAAAAAAAAATAACATTTAATTAAAACTAACTATCTACATTGAATTATTTACATTGAATTAAAACTAAAGGGAACATTAGCACTATGCGAGTGCTTCAAAATGCACAACCCGCTCCGGGCAGTTCTGATGAGCATCTGGTTAATAAAGTTTCTATTTTTTTATGCCTTGACGTCACGCCGTCTGGTGAGGCAGTTGGCGCAATCTGCAACAATATAAGAGTATACGTAAGAGTATATATATGAGTATTGTCACATATTTAATGTATTAATTTTTTTCCCTGAACCTTATTGATTCATAATTTTGTGTGACTTTCTGAAACAAATTATACAAATTTCAAATTAAAGAAGAAATGAAAAAAACAAATTTAAAAAATAAAATAATAATAATAATAATAATGAAGAATGAACCTATTAGAAGTGAACGTGCCAAAGGTGTAAGACATTTTTTAGAAATAGTCGTAGTGTATTAACATAGTTTGACGACCGCAAAATTTCGGGTCCGACGCAATATTACGCAATATATATATATTTTTTCAAATAGACTGTTTTATGGTGTTTAGTACTTTTCTATCTTGTTCCAAACTCTTTTATTCGACTCAAGAACAATACGACTCAAGACAGCTGCGAACACTACCGCTCTCTCGCACGAGTCACTTGCGTGCAGCGGTTTTTTTAACTAATTGGTGCCAACTTGGCGATGCATTTATTACAAGTACAAAGATCATCGCATGAAAAATCATTTTATATGATTTAATAAAGCTGAATTATATAATTTAAATTTAATAGAGCATTTTAAGCACTTTTTGGTGTATTTTTTGCATTTTTAGGCCATCATTTTTCAGATCTTGGTATTACTAATTTGCTTATCTGTTTATGAACAAATATAAATATTTTTCTATTCAATCTATCATTTTTTACGTTCATTTTTTTCAAAAAGCAGCTTCATGTCAAACAGGATCCTTCTCTTTATTTTTGAAGTGCAAGTCACGGTTTACAACGAAGGACGTAAAAAAAAATATATTATAAACAAATTCGTTATCACTGGATACACATCAAATCGAATAAACGGTTCAAACTGCAATTGAAGCAAACATCACTTAGCTCCAATTCTTGAAAATCAACGTAAATTGCAGCATGATGATGTTGTTGTTGTCGTGTCCTCGCTGGTGGCGAGGAAAAAATGGGTACGCTGCTCCTGAGTCTAACGGGGCCTTTAGCATGATGTATCTCAGTTGCAATAGAACACAATTTATTGTAATATAAATGAAGAAGAAATAATTAGAAAATTTTGGATTTATATAATTGTCACTGAAAATGCAGCACTCCAAAGGTAAGATTTAAAAAAAAAATGTTATGCGCGTTATGTATAAAATAAAAAAAAAAAACTTTTACTCTGATAAATGACGCAATTACCCGATGTGAGATTGATTAGATCTCATGATTACTAAGTTTAGAAAATGCGAAAACCTGATAGATTTAAAAAAGAGATTCTATTCTTTTTATGTACATTCTTTTTACTTTTCAGCCATGAATAAGCTTAAGAAAAAATAATCCAGTTTTAATACGTTTTTTGGAACTCTCTCTTTCTCTCTTTTTAATTACTCTAACGCATTCACAGAAATAAAAAGAGTACTTTTGACCTAAAAACCAAAAGTAAAATATTATGTCAAGCCCTTGACATACAATGACGAGTCTGTCTCGCCCTTCATTTCATGGGCCACTGTAGACTTTGAAGAGAAATTATTATTTTTCAATGTACTTTCGATTTTTGTTAGCATAAATCTAATTAATAAAAATCCAAACTTCAAAATAAAATATTCTTTCTCAGCTTTGACGTAACTGTTCAGTTACGCGAAATTAAAAAGTAGCTTTTGGTAGCATTAAGTTCTATTTCATTTGTATGTCAAAGGGTTAATAGCGAAAAAAAATAAGAAATTGCTGACTTGTGTTTTGAGATTACAAGGAAACCTTTTTTGATGCAAAAGAAATAAACTTCTGGACTGTACTCTATCTCTATGTGTGGATATGATATGAATTGTGGGTAAACTGAAGTCTGTTGGAATCCTAATTATTTAAACATTCTTCATTTAATGATGAAAACCTCATAAATGCCCTCACTTTCTTTGGGGCTTAACACATGGCCCGTTTTTGGACATAGTGTAAGAGCACTTTCACCGGAATAAAAAATTGTTTTGGATCTCCTTGAAGATAATTATAGTTCTTGGTACATAGCCATTCTGAAACCAGAACTTAACTCTTGTCGGTAGCAGCTTCGCTTCAGTTCAAGTCAACTTATCTGAAGTTATCCTATTGAATGACGTGTCAAAAATAATTAGTATCACATCTATGTACGATACTTTTTTTATTTACTTACTTATTTTGTTTTTTTATTGTCTTATTTAATTATCCATTTATTGTTTATTTATTTATTTGTAGTTTCATTTATTTACTCATTATTTATTAATTTATTTTAAATGACAGTATGATCAATACATTTTAGAATTCTTCTCATACTAACAGAAAGGAAACTTTTGCTATCCTTGAAGTCTAAGGAGCGAATAGCTTTACGCCTGATTACTCAGAGTATTCAGTACTTCTTCTTGTATGAGGAGTCTTGGTCTGTTGGTCTTTATTTTGTTTACTTACGTAACTACTAGTATGCTATCTTTTCTGAAACGTTTCAGAATTGAACAAAAACTGTTCTATTGAAAAAATTAGACAATGGAATGAAGTGTCCTGGTAGAGAACTTTCGAGCACAAAATGTTTCATTCGACTTTGAGGATTCCTTCAAAAATTATTATAGGAGGACAAGCAAACACACATTTTCACATCTTATAAACCTGTTTACATATTTTCATTTGTTTAAATTTAAATGTTTACCTATTTATTTGTTCTTTTAGTGATACTTTTACCGAATGATGAAATTATTCCTTTTTTACACTATCACTCTATCCTATGGAAACCGTACCCTGTTCCTGCTATGATCTGGAATCCACAATATTAATTTGGTTTAAATATTTTAAAGTTAATTCTGCAGTCTTTTAATTATATCAAAAGTAAGGAATCATTATTCTAAAGTTTTCTTGATCAACTTCATTTATTTTGCTAACCCCCCGTTTTCCGAGCATACACTTCTGCTTTTGACTTCCAGTTGAAAGTGCCGTTGTCCGCACAGACCCTAGGTCAATCGGGATAGGGTTAATACGTTTATTATTATGTTAATTTTAATAAAGGTATAACTAAGACATTGTGAAATTTATGTTTTGAAATAAGACTACAGAGTTCGCATATTCTTAAGCCACGCCTCAATTTTCTAAGAAAGTTTTCACCAGTAATCGTAAGTTATCTGCTTGATAAAGGATTGTGAATTCTTCAATTAAAAAAATACTATGTTTTATACTGGTGGTATAGCCCTTGCAGAATGTTGCGTGTCTTAAGAGCGTGAGAACTCTGCAAAATAGTATTTTTAAATGAATCCTGAGGATGATCTTTAAAAAGAAAAGAACCTCAAAATAGTCCTGTTGATGAGTAGCTTTCTTTGAATAAAACAAAACTACATATGCATAATTGTTTATCCGGAAATGATGCATAATGGAAGAGAAAAAAAATCAGACTTAAATAAGATATATATTGTTTTTTCGTTTGAAAGACTAGTGAATATCGATGAAAATGATCATATCAATCCGTGACGTTCGCTACGGGGAGATAAACATTCTATTTTAACGTACAATTTATATCAGCAAAAAATCTCCCAGATGTGACGTTAGTTTGCAACAAATGCGAAGAAATAATTTTCTATTATTTTCTTTACGTAAACTTTTCTAGAAGTTTTGATTGACAGAATATGACGAAAAGTAGAGGGAGGACGTTCCTTCAATAGTCACGCTGCAAATTCAGCGTACTCTCAATTAATGGCAGGATAAACTCATTTCATAAGCAGTTTTTATCATTACCCACCCTAACCGGGCTGCGAAGATTTGTTTAACATAAGTCACCTGACGATGAACCTATTGCCAGTCTTAGTACGTAATTTTACCAATTTTAATTTTGGTGTAATATTTCATCCCTTAAATATTTTTTTCCGGACATTTTAATTTTAAAATGATATAAACTCTTCTTACGCTTGCACAAAAACGAGTTAAGAATTCTTTAGTCAGAGATATAATACAATTATATGAATAAAATGTCCTTTTAATTTACAAAAAGGTGACTAAGGAAAACGATCAAGGCTGAAGCAATGAGGTCATTAAGTTTTGCTTAGAATGTTTTTTTTTTTTTTGTAATGTGGCTGCATATTGTTTACTTACAATTAGCAGACCTAGTGCACTCCCCAAGGACTGGCAACCATTATTTCACTATCGGCGGGTGCCATTACTACTTGAGAGTTTTGATGCTCAGTTTTCTCCTAGATGTCGGCGCTTGGGCATAAAAGATGCGAAACTGCACTAGGAATTTAATTTAGCCGAGATTATCCAAGCCTAACAGATACTCGAGGGATCTTAAACATGCCGCATAATCATATAACCCAAGCAGAGTAAGCAAACCTGTAATAAGCAAAGTAGAAGCAGAGAAGCTTTTTTCGTACTGGGTGGGGTGATAAAAGCTCAAATGGGGAAATCCCACCCATTGCTATTGATATCACATAAAGAGCGATGTGTTCGAAATGATACAAGTCGCTATCAACAATGTTCTTTGGGTGAAAGTTATTTTTAATGACTGAATAAAAAAATCAATGAGTAAACGATTAGAAACATTGGAACGTTTTAATGAAATTACGCGGAACAAAAAGTGTATGATGGCATTAATGTGAAATTGACATTAATGGGGTGGAAAAAGTACAAAAAAGCTATTGATATGACATAAACAGTGATATGTTTGTTCCAAATGATGCAAATCGCTATCACTAATGTCCATTGGGTGAAAGTAATTTATAATGCCTGAATAATAAGTACACGTAACAATAAGTAAGTTTTAATGAAATTATGTGGAGCTAAAAGCGTATGATGGCCTTAATGTGAAATCACCTCTACGGGAAGGGATCTAATGGAAGCTTTAATTTACAGAAATTCAAAAAAAAAAAATCTAGACACAAAAAATGAAGTGTTTCATTTTCGTTCCACGTGAAGAATGAAGAAGGAATTCTGCGTAATCATGATTACATGCGTTTATCATTCAGTATTAATTTTAGAAGGATATGAACCGCCCTTGTGCTTATGACAAAACTTCCGAACATTTTTATTAGTGCTTACTTTAAAATTTCTCTAATGCTAAATAATATCCTGCTTTATAAAGCTTCATTTTATGTGGCATTTTTTAAAGAACAGTGCGTAAAAAGTAAGAATGATCAACTCTAATATTTATGGATAAAGAGGTGTAGGTAAAGTTATCGATTTTACGTATTTAATAATGTGAAATAGTAAATTTAATGTAATCTACTTTCACACTATCAAACACAATTTCTTAATGCAGCAAATTGCTACATAAAAAAAGGCTTGCTAATATGTAACACAAAATCGCTGCAAAATAAATAGGCAGTTACTTCACAGATGACGCCACATAAATCATTTATTGATAAGGAATGGCTATGACTTGCTTTATCTTGAACACATTAAATAACAAATACTTTGATCTCGTGCTGCAGTAATACTGTTGGTAAAATGGTTTTCGTTCCAAAACAAATACTGTTAACCTTTTGAAGTAATTATTTCGCTCAAAAAAATAGAAAGAAAGAAAGAAGTTTACGGAAGTAATGGCAATTTGAAGACCTACCATATGCGGCAATGGAGGCAATTCAAGCAGCGTCATTGGTCATGTGGCAGCGATTAAAGCAATATAAACAAAGGAAGCCGTAGCATCGTTTTACTTCGAGTTCGACACACCTAATAAAACTAGGCCCTAAATAAAGTTCTTCTACATTACATAAATTGAACACTAAATAAAACACTCTAAGTATTGTAATAATAAAAAAAATTCTTGAATAATGAATACATTAAATGTAAATACTGGGTTATAATCAGAAAAAGCTGTGAAAATAGTCTAATTAATTTTAAGATAACTAATTTTACCTAGTGTACTCCACGGAGAACACAATTGAAAATCTTAGTAAACAAAGAGCGGATATCACGTGACAACGGTGATAGGTTCATGAGTCCCTCTAGTGGTGAATTGCCTCCATCGTAATTTAGTCTACAAAAAAGTATTTTTCATGCAACTACCAGTTATGTATTGTCTTATAGTACATACATAAATAAATTGAGTTTGCGTCGTTGTTGTTAAAGTGTCCACTTTTGAGTTCATAACTTTCTCCTGAAATTGACAAGAGGGACGCATTTAGAAAAAGAAATCTTTGTTTTTGCTTGGAACGGGTGCTCTCTAGTGTCTACGTCAAATCCTTGCTGATTCGTTTACGCTCATGGCTATGGTAACTTTATGCCTCTGTTGCAGTGATTGAAAGTTTTTCAGAGCACATGTTAATTCATTTTCCTCGTTTTACACAACCATTAACTACATTAACTGATTAAAAGCTACAACAAAATCGCGCAAATTTTAAAAAACTCTTCTTCCAGAAGTTACACCTTTTGCATTGGAAAACGGGTTTCTTTTGTTCCAGAAACACTTGTATGCATTTTATAGTATGCAGTTGCGTGTAGCAACACAGTATGCAGTTGCATGTTTGTGTGTTGTAGTGATATTACTTCTTCGTTAATTTACTTCACACTTTATTTCTTCTTTTTATTAATTTATAACTTTAAAAACTTGTGTTTTATTTTAATTTTTGCATTTTCATGAACTAATTAAGTTATTTTTTCAGTTCTTGAGGAAACTTGCCTAAAACGTCGTTACATTGCAACTTTCATGGTGTTTTTCATATTACTACTTCTCAATTCGTTCAGAATGAATATGAGCATTTCTCTTATATCAATGGTAAATTCCTCAACGAATTCCACTCACCCAGTTACTTCTGAGGCATCTAATTTATCAGAAGTATCTGTAGGATCCCTTCATGAAGCAAATGAAGTAAGGCATTTCATAAAAACATATACTTTAAATTGTTATTGCAATGAAATGTTCAACCTAACACTAAAGGTATGGGTAAAGAAATCATTAAAACGTCTCATAAATCTCAAAAATGTAAGCATTTTCTAAAATCTTATTTAAGATTTTAGAAATTATTGAGTTTTGTACGTTTAACGTTATAATTTTTCCTCCCGTATGTTGAGTCCATATAAAGCTTTATTTATCTTGCATACCCCCCCCCCCCTTTTACCCCTTTATCACAGGGGTTGGGATACATCTTGTTCTACTACTACATAAAATTCTATAGGGGCCCGGTATAATATACTTCTGCACAGGGGGAAGGAAACTATTTGCAGGAAGATGTGTGTATACTTTGTGTTGCAAATCCAATTTCATTCTTTGTGTCGATTTCATTTCCCTGTTTAATACAGCCCCCCATTAATTGACTGAACCTTATAACATCCAAAAGCCTTCTAATCACGAGCAAATTTTTTTTTACTACTAAAAAATCCTTTAACAAGTTTTATTAAAAACTTGGTCATTCTTATTCTAAATCAATATTTCTTTACAATAAAATTCGTCCGAATCAAATCCATCTGTAGGTCAGTGACATTGAATGTTAAAATCGGACAACGTGGTATAGTTCTGATTTATTGAAACACTGTTTAAAGCACATGAATAAAGTTTGTCGGTCTATCGGTATGTCTGTCTGTTTGTCGCCCCCTAAAAACTTTTGAGGGAATAGTCCGATTCGAAAGACCTCGACGAGGACATCTAATTCCCATATTTTACTTTTTGGTTTAAACGGTTTTTCGTTCAATTTTGAACATTAAAAAAAAATGTTAACATTAGTGCATATGGGGAAATATGAAACAAATATACGGCCTTGCAGTATATGTATATGCAAAAAGAAGATATGTTTGTATATTCACTACACAAAGTCACACTAATTGACGTATCGGGGAAAAAATTTGGCATGAAATTCAATCACCCGTTGAGAAAGCTAATGCACGGCGTCCCATCAGAAAATTCGAATTGCTTTTGTTTCTATTCAAGTTTTCAATGAAAAAAGCGTGCTATAAAAATGCATTTTTATTTCTGAATAAACAAGAACAGCTGTGTCCCAGCTGGTTCAGTGGTTAAGGCTCTAAGTTCGAATCCTCCAGTACGCATCGAGTTGTTTAGCTCTCAATCCAAATTGTATTTTTGACGAAATTAATTTGAAAATAAGTTACATTATTTTTAGTATTTGCTATTATGTATTAATTCAGTAATGTTTTATTTTGGAATTTTTATATCTTCTTTTTTAATTTAATAAATTAAATTAACATGAGGTGGCCAGAACTAGTTCATAGGTGGCCACATTTGTTGCAAATTACAATTTTTCAGTTGAGTTGATTTATTTTCATTCTATTCACTTACTTGCTTATAAGATTAATTTTATGTTAAAGAGGTTTAAATTATGTATAGACTGACATCTTTCTTATTGCTATAATGCGTCTGTAAGAGGAATTTAGTTTCTTACAACTTTTGTTTCTCCTTAAACGGGCCACAATTGGTGCACCTACCCTAATTAAGAACTAAAGCTAAACGAGAAAGAGATATGTATATATATAGCTAGATTATTAATTTGATATTGGTGTATACGGAAAATTATGATCGTATAGCTCTAGACAGAAATTCTTGTTACATACAAAAAGTCATTTTAGCTATGTGTTCTCATGTTTTTGCCTTATTTAAATAGGAAAGCAAGTTCAGTTGGGATTCTGTGGTTCAAGGCTATATTTTGGGGTCAAGTTTCCTTGGATATTTTTTGACAGTCGCAATTGGCGGAAAATCAGCAGAAAAGTTTGGAGCAAAAGTAGTTCTCATAAGCGGAACACTTATATCCTCAGTTTGCAACGTGTTTACGCCTTTTTCCGCTGACTGTCACGTTTATCTTCTCATTGGTGTACAATTTGTAAGAGGACTTGCCCAGGTTAGTAGAGGAAATTTCTGAAGATTAAATGTACTAATAGTGTGTACTCGGGAGCTAATCCCTATCTACCTTATGTGTCATAAAGTTTATATGTAAATTTTCTTCCCTACAGTATATATTTTTTTCTTTTCTTCTTTGATGCCATTTTATTCACTGTAATTGATGTGCAAGAAGCACACATCTCAACTGCGCAGCCAGTCTATCGACTATCGAACAGTAGCTTAAACCAACTGTGTTCTGAGAACAAAGGCGCTTAAAAATTCTCGTTATGTTATCAACATGAGATTGTAAAAGGGGAGCGGTTCTAAGAAAAAATTAGATTTGGAAAGGGAGGAACACACTTCTCAAAGAAACAATGTTTTAAGCCTGCATACACTCACTGACACTATAGATTATATTTAATTTTCAAGAATTTTAAAGAATTTGGAATATAAAGGCTATGATAACTGTGTAAAGCAGTTACACATTCCTAGCTAAACTTCTGAAAATGGATGATAGTTAAGCATTAAACTCAACAGTTCCTGATAGATTGAGCTCCGCCTATGTCAAGAAAAACAAGTCACAGGCAGTATTATATGGTTCTGGTCACAGGGCGATTGCACCCGATTTTGAAATCAATCTATATAGTGTCCTAGGTTGAAAGACATTAAAAGAGTGAAGCAGGTGTAAAATGTACATTGAGCCTATAACAATAGGGATTTATCTTTTAGTCGGTGTAGGGGGTGGGGTGGGGGGGGGGGCTCTTTGCCTGGAATATTTGTTTGGTCATAAGAGACTGCTGTCTGACTTTCGTTACAATGGCAAATAAGGGAATCACCTTAAAATTGCAATGTTAAAAAGCGGTTTAAATGTCGGGAAACATGATAATAACCGCGGTATTTCCGATTCCGCGGTATACTGAGGCACGTTATAATGGGGTTTTACTGTATACACTGTTAAAACTTGTGAAATTTAGCTGCAACCAACATTCGGTACTAAAGTTGAACCATCATAATGGTTCCTAGTTTCCCATTTATGATGAAACCAGGTGAAACTACACCATTATAATGGTTCAATATAGTACCAAATGTTGGTTACAGGTAAATTCCCCCCCCCCCTCCCTTTTTTTGCTGGAAGGTTGAACTGGAATTTTAATTTTTTACATTGTATTAACACTGAGTTGACGACAACTGATATTCCGCTTGCTGATAAGTTGAATATAACATGCAAATTGTAAACAATACGTATGATTGTTACACTGTTTTACTGATAAGTTAACTCAATTGTGTTCTATTGATGAGCTGATTTTAGCTATATACACACACACACACGCACACTCATTAATATATACACATTATTTTTTCATCCCATTTCTGTAATGTGCTAAATTTTGCAAAATGATCAACATTATTGTTACGCCAAATCTGTAACGCGATGTGCATCATTTTAAATGTTAATAAACTGTCCCCAGAGATCCACTTGACACGGCTTCCTATG
Source organism: Octonoba sinensis (assembly GCA_038502835.1). Classification (NCBI taxonomy): domain Eukaryota; kingdom Metazoa; phylum Arthropoda; class Arachnida; order Araneae; family Uloboridae; genus Octonoba; species Octonoba sinensis. Next base: position 50,193,894 of record CM076601.1, on the reverse strand, counting down.
AGATTTAAGGGGGTATTCTAGTGTAGAGGCATGAATTTCACCCGGTTTTTGAAGTGCCGTACAAAGGAAACAAAAATATTTTCAGTATCCAATTTTTTATCATTTGTTTATTGATGTTTCATTATTACATACAAAAATGAACCAAAAAAAAAAAAAAATTAAAATTGACAAAGTTATGAGCAGTCAAAGTGGGGGATTAAAAAAAAAAGAGGGTGTCCTGGCGTGCATTATTCCAACCCTCCTGGTGATCTGAAAAATAAAAAACAGACGGATTTCTTATTATTATAGATTCCGCTATCGTATGAACCTTGGACAAGCTAAAAAAAAATTTTTTTTTACAAAATAGCGGCTGTTTGAAAAAAAAAAAAAAAAACTTTTTTGCATATTTTTTTAACAATTACGAATATCTTAAAAATACTAAATGAAAAGTTACAGTTTTGGGCAAGGTTCACACGATAAAGGGATGTATAAAGAACGTCATCTCCAAATTTGAAGTAAATCGGTCCATTAGAACTCGAGATATCCTTACCGCCAGCTCGAAAAAAGTAGTTTCGAAAAAAACGCGTTCAAAGTTTTGAGACAAGTTTTCTGCAGTTTTACTTATAGAATGGTACATATTTTTAATCGGCGATTCCATCTTCATATAAGAAACTTTCCTCTACTTCAAAATGCACTTTCTCCGATGTTCTCTTGTGAAAACGAGCAGTTCTACCCTCCTTTGACGCCTCTGAAGTTCCGAGAGCTCAATACGCGCTTCGTCGCGTCTCGCTGCAAAAGCATGAGCTTCTGGGCCAGTTGTGATTCCCATAACATCTAAGATTTTAATATGGGTATAAAACCTTCTTTAACAATACTAACTGCGAAGGTTGGTACAAAGGTTGGCTCAAAACCTAACTTAAAATCAAACTAAAAGGAGAGTATTCCAACAAAAAAGTTTCGATGTCCTTCAATTAAATATAGATTTAAAAGGGATACTACACAGTAAAGATTTTATAAGAGATATTCAACCGTAGGGACTCGAGAACGCATACCGGCTTTTGTTGACTTGTAGAGGGCGGACAGGGACCGATGCAACGTCACTAAAACGGCTATAACTCATGAAATAATAGGAATTTTGAAAAATCCTTTTAATGGCATATTCTTGAATGTCTAAACTTTGGAAATATGAAATAAAATTTTTTTGATTTTTCAAAATTCTACACTAAATACCCCCTTAAAACCGGTTACACCGAAAAATCGTGAGGTACCGAGGTCTTTGGAGTACAACAGTGCAAAAGTTGAAAAAAGTCACTACTGAAACAGAAAAACTGTGCAACGCAAAATTAAAACTTCACGATTGGTAATAAACTTTAATTTTTTAGGGTCTCTTAACGTCGTCTGTTTGTGTTTTCATGGCAAATTGGTTTCCACAACCGGAAAGGGGACATCTTTCTGCGTTTGCTATGACTGGATATTCAATTGGGATTTTAGTTGGTGGATCTCTGAGTGGTTTTCTGTGTGATTGTACTTCTATTGGTGGATGGAGACTTGCATTCTACAGCTTTGGTAAATCAATTCTTTGATTCTTAACTCTTTCCATTAAAAAACTTATAATCTTTTGTTTTGCCGAGAAATGTCTATTACCAAAAATAAATAAATAAATAAATAAAAGAAATAAAGCAAATTAAATAAAATGCAAGCGGGCTAAGAAATATAAAATTTTTGCTGCACATAAATTCATGTACAGTGTCATTTTTTATTAGCTTATAAAACTTGTACAAAATCTTTATGAAAAAATATATATGCTTCTTAATCGCGCTTTATTAAAATTCCTCTTTGTCAGTATTTTGCAATTTATTTTAAATTTATCGGCTTTTAAGCTTCAAAATTTTAATAGAATTATGCTCACATTAATTATTGCTACAAAAAATACAAACTGCAGAAATTATTAATGTGAAGAAGTAAAAAAAAGCTTACCTAAAACTACCAGTCAATTAAACCGACTTATTCTAAAATGATTACAAATCACAGCAGCATTCTGTACAAAAAAAAAAAACCGTTGTTATTTTTCAGGAACTGCAGGAATTGTTGCTTCAATATACTTTATTTTTCACCTCCATGAGTTTCCTAAAGACGACCCGAGAATTTCCAGTTCAGAATTGACATACATATTGAGCAATCAAGAAAACAAGTTAGCATCAAAGGTACTAAGTATCAAGTTTGGTAATAAAACACGAATTTCTACTTTAAATTAACACCTTAGTAAGATTAAACTCTAAATCAGTATTAAAACGTAATGATTTTGCCATTTCGTCTTACTTAAACCCTACATTTTCTTACATTTCTACCATCAACCAAGGCAATCTGCCTGGCAGAGAGCCAAGAAGAATCCATTCATGTTCAAGGGAGAAACTGCTGGTTTCCGGAATGTGCTGTTTTCGTTCTCGTTCTAGTTTAGAATACTTGATTTCTTCCGAACTGAAGCTATATGCTAGCTGATAAATTTAGCTGCTTTCAACGAACGAACAGTGAAGTAAACATTCTGATTCGCGTAATAAAAGAACAGCAGCAAAACGAACTTCCCTAAAACTCGAATGGATTCGTCCTTTTCTGCCATGCGCAGAAGCGGCCAAATGTCAAAAGCCCGTGGTCGAACAGCATACACTTATCAACGCTAACTTCAGTGGACCAGCGACGCAACAAGGACGAGAATATTAATTTCAGTACCCATTCGCTGATTTGAGTGATTTTGCAAAGTAATTTCGTTAATAAAAAAGAAAATAAATGAAAATTTATTAAGAAAAAATAAGAAAATAGTTTGTACTTTTGCATTATAGCTCCCCTGAGCTTACTTGACAATCTTAGGTTTGTGCCAATATTGCAGCAATGATTTCGGTAAGCTCTTGAAACGCTAAAATTACCATAAAATTATATATATATATATATATATATATGTAATTATATCTAAGGTAACTCGGGGGAAGATGCCACACTTAAGGGATTTTTCAATTAGTACATCGAAAATTGAAATAACAAGATCATGAAAAAAAAAAAAAAACAGCTTATTTTCCAATGCTTAATTTGTTACGTGCACAAGTTAATTCTCTTCTCAGTATGAAAATAAATGAAAAATTCAATGTTAAAAATCACTCAATTGTGACACCTTACCCCATATATATGGGGAAGATGGCACCAGTTATGGGGTAAGATGAACACCACAGTAAATAAAAAAATAAGACAAACATTACAGAATTAAATGTGCATTAACAATGACTATAGAAAAACAAAACAAATTAAATTCTTTTATAATTAGCTTGCTAAAAATAATAACAGCACAGGTCGAATGATAGCCTACACAACATTACACTCAGTGCAAATGATCATCATTGCAATCTTCGTGCAACCATTTGTTGTAATCGATGCACTGAATCCAGTCACACCTGTTACCGTTTTTGTGTGGTGTAGGCATGTCACATGTTCCACTTGCGAAAGCCACAGCTGTATCATTTCTGGAACAATAAAAAATAGCAAACGCATGCTGTGGGATTGCTTGTGGGTTAAAGGGGTAAACTCCAGTAGCTGAAAGCTCAGAAGTACCATTTCCTACTGTTGCTGCCTAGCTCCAAGCTGCATTCAGAAAGTATATGAACTGAAGTCTTGAAAATTTACGATCTGGCTCCTTGTGTAATGTGTATCCAGGAGTTCAGAGCTTGTCGACAATATGTTTTTGAATGGTTTGAAAAACGAGCGATCAAATAGCTGTAAATACTGTGTGGTGGGCTTGGAAAATAGAAAAGAATTACGTCATTTGCTGTATTAAAAAATAAAAAAATAAAAAACATATTTTAAAGTTCATTTCATTTATTTCTGAAGCATGTGGCGTCTTCCCCCAAATATAAGGGGAAGTTGCCACACACGCTTATTTCCTTATTGCTTCATTGTTATGGCAGCTTCTACATGCATCGTATGTGTAACATAATGGGTAACGCACTTATATTGCTTATATCTTATTTAAAATAATGAGTGCGTTTATAAACTTTAATTATGAGGAACGAAATATTATAAAAGGGTTATCACGAGATATAAAAATAACGCCTATTAAATACGGTTAATTCAGATAAATTCACAAGCCTCATGTCGGACCAGACTCTTCACACAAGTGTCTCAGATTTGCAATCTATCGAAAAATAAAAATACTATTAATAAAGTAGCGTTCTCCCCCAACTGGCATCTTCCTTCGAGTTACCTTATATATAAATATGTGTGTGTATTTATATATATGTATACTAGGGTGGAATGAAAACGGCAATTTTTTTTTTCAAATATTTTAAATAGCTAAATATGCCAAATGATCAACAAAACATAATGTACAAATTTCAATACTTTTGAATAATGTTTTGATCTGCGTTCACAATTGTTTATTTTTCAATAATGAGCGATATTTCAACGATTTTACGGTATTTCAGGCAAGCTGCTGTTCAGTTCAGTCACCTTAAAACGTTGTTAATACACTGAAATACAAACAGTTGCAAAGGGAAATGAGGGAGTGCATGTTTTGACTCGAACGTGGGCATTAGCTGTCAAGAAGAATACGTGCACTGGCACAGCCATCAAGCGACTTCTGTCCACAAACAGCTTTCGCAACTTCAGTCACCAGCTTCACGAGTCTTTCAACCGCCTGTGCATGATTGTGAAATTTTGAGAAGCTAATAATTGGAGTCATCGCGGTTGTGATGAAATCCCTGAATTCAGTGTCTGTTATCGCCTTATATTTATACTAGTAAGCCTGGCGGTCATACGAAATGACCGCTGTTCTAGATATTATTAATTTTAATTAAAATGGTTTGTGCAAAGGTGTCTGCTAATTCAAGCTGAATTACCCAGGTCAGGCGCGAGGACGCTTCTTTGCTTACTGCCCCATACTACTATTTATTTACTATATAATCAAATTGTTTGTGAAAAATATATATTTATCATCGAAAGAACTTATTGGAAATTTTATTATGTTTTTCAAAAAAAAAAAAGTTTTAGCGGAACTGTGAAAAAGGAGCGCTGCCACTCTAATAAGAAAAATATAAAAAGCGCAGACGATAAATAAATAAATTAAAAAGAAAGAAAGGATTAAATTAAATTAGCATATACATTCATTTTTAACGGAGATTGCAAATACAGCGAAGCTTCACTCAGTATGCTAGAGAAACGTTTTAATTATTATTAGTATATTTGTTACATTTGTTACAACAATGGCAACTGCATTGATTTGTTTGTTCACACTGCAACTGTAATTATATGGTTGAAAACGACGGAAACAATGCAAAAATAAAATAAAACGGGTAAAAAAAATCATTGCAAAATTTTAAAAAGTTACTTAAAAAAAACTAATTGAGTCAGAACTTTCATTTTTTGCAGCGATGAATTTCTCGGGTCGTAAACATTAACCGTGCCTAATGTGGTCCCAATAGGTTCTAAAGCGGACAGACAGACAGATCGAGAGACAGAATAAGCCGCTTATATATAGGACTAGCGGTACCCGCACGGCTATGCCCGTGTTAAAATATGAAAAGACCAGTCGGTTCGCCATTGTGTATATAGTGGTAACTTTTTTATGCGAAAATTATGTTATTTTATTAAAATGTATAGCTTTCCACATAATTAAAAATTACCCACCCACGGCAAGGAACCAGGGATCCTACACATTTAAGCATTTTTTTTTTTCAAAACACACACAATAAAAAAGGAAAATAGAAATGAAAGAAACGAAACAAAACGAAAGCGAAAATATTTAAGAGAAAACGCATTTTAATTGTTTAGTTCAAGTACCCACACAAAAAGGACGATTATAATCCATTAGTAGTTTTTAATTAATAAATTTCTAGTACAATTAGTTTTTGTCTATTATTCATTAAAAGTAAAACGTAAAGACGAAATTTTGTAGCTCGCAGAAACTAAGAGTAGGAGGAAAAGTTTTGAAAGCAGAAAAACCTTTCATCCGAGTTCAAATAGGCAAATAACATGTATGCTAATTCACTTTAGAAAAAATAGAATAAAATAAATAAAAAGGTAAACAGTAATAATAAGTTGGGAAAACAAAAATCGCTATAAAGTATTACATTTGTTTAAGAAACCCTTGCGTAGTATGGAGAATGGTCCCGTAAAATGCATGTCAAAATAATTAAATCAAAATAAAGTTATCGATCGCCTATGAGCCGCAGGAAATAAATTTTAACTCGTTTAAAAAAAGAATAATCAAAATCCAAAAAAAAATTAATTTATTAATTAAAAATTGGCTGCTCCTCAAAATGCTAAAAACCGCAAGAAATAAATTTTAATTCGTTAAAAAAGAAAAGAACCATAAGCCAGTCGGCATGGTAACAATTCAAATAAAACTAAAGTTAATTACCGTAAAAAATAATTTCGAACTACAGAGAAAAACGCTTTTAACTTCTTTTCTAGTTAATTTAGAGGCTGAAAATTTTAGCATGTAGACCATAACTCTTTCCGAAGTAGTTTTTTATGCGCTTTTCAATGGTATCAATCTCGTAACGATGCGATAATTTCTTCCTATAGAAGAAGACCATTTTATGTAATTTTCGGTTGTATATTGAAATAAAAGGAGAACAAAGTTGAATCTCAGAAAAAACTCTTCGAGGTAAACATCCCCATGTTCCAAACTAATTTCGTGCCAAATTTCAGGAAAATCCGCCAAACGGTATTGGTCCTACGCCGGACACAGACACACAGACAGCAGACATACTTGTTGCTTTGTTATTAGCTAGCGGTACTGACACGGCTATGCCCGTGTTAAAAAATGAAAAGACCTGTCGGTTCGCCATTGTGTACATAGCGGTAACTTTGCTATGTGTAAATTATGTTCTTTTATTAAAATGTATAGCATTCCACATAATTAAAAATTATCCGCCCATGGCAATCAACCAGCGATCCTACACAATAAGCATTTTTTGTTTTTACAGAACACACACAATAAAAGAGGACAGAAGAAAGAAAGAAACGAAACAAAACGAAAAATAAAATATTTAAGAGAAAACGCATTTTGTTTCTTTAGTTCAAGTACTCACACAAAAAGGGAGATTGTAATCCATTAGAATAGTTTTAATTAATACATTTGGAATATAATTAGTTTTTATCTATTATTCATTGACAGTAAAACAGAAACACGAAATTTTGTAGCTTGCAGAGACTAACAGCAGCAAGAAAAGCTTTGAAAGCGGAAAAACCTTTCATCTGAGCCCAAATAGGTAAATAACATGTTTGCTAATTCACCGGAGAAAAAAAAAATATAAAAGTAATAACAAAAATCGCTATAAAGGATAACATTTCTTTTAAAAAAACCCTGTGCAGTATTTTAATTCGTTTAAAAAAGAGAGAAATCAAATCCTAAAAAAAATAATTAATTAAAAATCGGCTGCTCCTCAAAATGATAAAAACCGCAAGAAATAAATTTTAATTCGTTAAAAAAGAATCATAAGCCAGTCGCCATGGTAACAATTCAAATAAAGTTGAAGTTAATTACCGTGAAAAAATAATTTCGAACTACAGAGAAAAACGCTTATAACTTCTTTTCTAGTTAATTTAGAGGCTTTGAATTTTTGCACAAAGAACAACACTCTTTCTGGGACAGTTTTTTACGCGCTTTTCAAAGGTATTGAACTCGAAAAGATGCGATAATTCCTTCCCATAGAAAACGACTATATTACGAAACTTTCCTCTATAAATTAGAATAAAAAAAGAACAAATTCGAATTTCAGAAAAAACTCTCCGAGGTGCGCACCCCCATGTTCCAAACTTATTTCGTGCCAAATTTCATGAAAATCCACATGTCTTGGCCCTACGCCGGACACAGACAGACAGACACACATATACACAGACACACAGACACACATACTTGCTGCTTTATTATTAGTAGAGATATCACCAATCACCACCGTATATGTGGTCTGCCGCAGCTCTGGCATTCATGCCTTGGCCAATTCTGAGGGTTGGCAATTAGAGCACTGAAAAGCTTACAGTGTTTGATGTAAGCTTTGTATGAAGGATACTTTTATTAAAAGGAAAACTTCTCCTGGTTTCTAAACAATAAGGTTAACAGTACCTTTAATTATGCATGATTGCCTAGTTTACTAATATTTCCTGTTCCATATTTTCAGTCATGTTACATGTGTATATGTGCTTACTCTTTTTTTTTTTATTTATTTATTATTTTTTTAATTTTTGGCTTCAAATTGATTAACAGTTATATTTTTAAAATTTAATGAATGTTTTCCTAATTTAATTGTTTTTCTACTGACTACAGTTTGCTCTGTTAAGAATAATATCGCATATCGCACAAGAAGGAAACTGAAAGCAAAACCAAGAGAAATTTTATATGAAAAAAAAAAATACATGATATATGTACGTTTCTTGGCTCAAATTTATTTCTATTATGATTTTCTTCAGAAAAAGCAAAATGTTAGATAACTGTAGGAAACTTTGTAGGAAAGTAACAGTATTTATTTATTTATTTATTTTTTATTTACAGAGACCGGATGTGCCATGGAGAAAATTGCTTTCCTCCTTACCGGTATATGCTTATTTCTGGGGCCAAATAGGGCAAAACTGGTTTTGGTTTCATTTCTTAAGCGTGCATGCAAAATTTTTGGACAGTGTTTTTAATTATTCCGTTAGCCAGGTACGTCATGCTTATATGTTATGTTTCAATTTCGTGCAATCTCACTAGCAATATCTTATATAATAGTTGAATAAGAAATAATATCCATTTTAAAAAGTACGTATCACTTCAAAATTAACTCGATTCGTTATACACTGTTAAAAATTTCTGTAAGAAAATAGTAAAATAATCATTTATTTGATTGTTATTTTACCATATTTAATTACAACAGTACCATTAAAAAGATGGTACTCAAACCACTTATTGTGAAAAAAATCGTTTATTCTCTGTTTATCCTAAAGAACGTTTAACCGTAATTTTCAAGCGCTCAATAAGAATCGGGCGTCCATCTTGGTTGCGAAACCTTACCGGTCGTACGTTGTTGTTAAAATAAGAGTAAAGATTTATCAGTTCAAATCTTCATGTGTATATAGAAAAGGAAGGAAAAAAATGGCTTAAGCAGTGGTTACTAAATAGAAACACATACACACGTAAACCAAAAATTGGAGACATCAGATTCCAGAACTGTTTGCGAATGAGCGAACCCATAATTTGAGCTGCTGAAGCTGGTTTGTATTTTAATTTTTGCAGCAAATAAAATGATTTTCGTCAATATTCAGTAAATTTAGACTAAAAAATGACTTTGGATCGAACCAAGAACTGAAATCCCAATTTTAAGGAAGTTTGCCTGTTGGAAAATAATATTTATTGATAAATAAAAGGCCGCTTTAGGTGGTGTTGATGGCTGAATGACTACAGAGCAAGGTTAGTATACCATACCCCCGGGTTCGATTCCCGCAAGCTTCGTTTACGGTTTCTACGCCTTGAAATGGTTCGTTCAAAAACGGTAAAATTTTTTTGTTTTGAAACCATTTTTAAATGGTTATAAAACCGTAAACTTTTGTATTTACCGCTTTTTAACCAAGCTAATTGGAAATGGTTTAGGTCCCGCAAAGATAGAAAAATGTTCCAAACCGTAAATTTAACGGTGAATTAGATGGACAGACTGCTGCCGGTTATTTAATCGTAATTTCATGATGAAATTTCTAACAGTGTACTTTTTCCTAAGAAAAAAAAAACAGATTTACTTGATTCAATCTCCAAAAGTGAATGAGAGAAGAAAAAAAATATTCTTGCTTAGCCTTGCTTTGAAATTTTAAAACATATTAGCTGTATCAGTTGATAATCCTAACTTCCACTTATGCGTTACTCTGATTCAGTCAGCAAGAAATGGGCCGTGGTAGCCTAGTGGTTAGCACGTCGGACTTCCACCTGGAAGGTCGCGCGTTCGATACCCACTGAAGACCCCCATGTATACTTGGGGATATGTGCATGTAAAATCCGTAGACCCCACTATCTCTCCCCGTGCGTAAGCAATCCTAAGACCTCGGCTAACAGGTAGGGGTCTGGTGTAGAAAAAAAAGTCAGCAAGAAATATTCAACGTTTTTGTGTCCAAATTACTTCACCTTCCTGTGCAGTGTGCACTCCCCTCCGATTTGCATGCATACCTATAAACATTCAATATGAGAAAGAACGTCATCGTCACTGCATACTGCCATTATTCAGTGTACAGTTATGGGCTTGTAGCAGGGCCGTCTCCGAAGTCATTAATTTGTCCCTTCTTTCCGGGCCTGCTTCAAGATTTGATTGCGCAATCCCAGGGATCCCATTTTCTGCAGCGCTTCATCGTTTCACATCGCATTTTTATGTTTCATACCGACCAAAAGTTCTCAAACTTTCGCTGCCTGTTTTTCATTTAGGTACATTTACAACATAAAATTAAACGCATTTTGTTTTTTAAAAGCAGAAAAATATACTGAAATGTTTTAATTTTATTAGATTGCTGATAGGACTTCAGTTAAAACTTACAGTACTTGGTAGCTTTTATTTTTGGAAGTCATTTTTAACAGTAATTATTCAGTAAAGCAGCAATAATTTAAAAGTTAAAATGCAATACTTTTAAGTGAAGTCATCTTTTTAAAAATTATTCTTAGGAAAACAATAATTAAATAGTTATGGAAATAATTATCAACTTTCATTTCAATTTTCAGCATATGTAATTGATGTTTTCATTGTAAGTATTCTTTTAAACTATAATTAAATGTGTTAAAAGATCTAAATTTATATTAAATAAATATAAATCTATTTTCAAAATATAAAATTCATTTCATTCTTAAATTTTGTAGTAGTAATTCTAAAACTAATTCTTTAGAGATTTAAAGTGTTCTACATGACAAAATGTAGAATTTTTCAGAACTTTTATTTTTTTTTTAACATTTTGAAGCAAAAATATGGTTTTAAAATTTGCATTGTAATGTAGTAATTCAAACAATCCGAAAAATTCAAACATAACTTTAATGAGAACAAATTGATCTAGAAAGTACTGTTTCTAGTTTCAACTAAATTGTAAAATGTCAGGTATTAATTTAATTTACTCAAATTGAAAATTTGTTCACAATTTTTAAAATGACGTTTCATTTTCAAAAAATATACATAACACATATAGCATTTCAATTTCTTTATTTACAAACATATCAAGTTGGACAGTAAAATTCATGAATCTAACAATAATCATACTAACTGCCACTTATAAAAACTTCCATATTTCACTTTCGACAAAAATTGATTTATATGTAATCACTCTTTTTATAATTTTTCTAATGTCAAGAGTTAGGTATTTGAGTTTCACAGTTTCAACCAACACTATTTTGTAGCATAAAAAATTAAAAACAAAACAATTAAAAAAAGCATTGTTACAAAAAATTGAGCCACATCAAAAATATACACTTGCATATTATATTTTCAAACATGTAAGATTTAAAAGTTTCAGTCTTTATCGGTAAATTTTTCTCCTACAAGTAAAAATTGGTGTTATATTTCAATTAGTTGGTAAAAATAGATAGTTTCCTTTTATTGTTCCTAGAATTATAATCATTTTTTGCTTTTGTATAAGCATTCAGAAATATATTAGATATTCCTGATAAGCAATACTCAATATGACTTAAAACATAAGTTCTACAATTACATTTAATTAAAAAACCCATCCTCATAATTTCCATTTTTTCTATTGCAAGCCGCACTATAAAATTCCTTGGCTCAGGAAATTTTAAAAATAACTTCTCGTACTCTTTACTTATTAGTTTGCGTAAAATTTGGAAAGCATATACAGATACATCTATCAATAATTTTTTGGGAAATTTTAGTGTGCCTCTATCAGTCAGTAACAAAAGTTGATAAATATCCGGGCTCTCCAATTCCAATGTTTTGTCAGATATTAACATAGAAATGAAATCTGAACAATGCACCTTATGGGATAACTTATAGCCTACATAACCTGCTATGTAAACTAAAACTGACATTTCCTCATTTTTAACTTTATCATCAACATTGCAGTTGAATACACCATAGAAGTGTTCTGGTGTTTCCACTTCAGAATTGGCCAGTTAATTCCCCGCAATTGAAATTCTTTAAATTAAACTCTCCATTTTTTTCCGAATGTAAACTTATTAGGCTAAGCAAATCTGACCCCCCCCCCCCCCCCCAGTTACGTCCCTGGCCACACACCACGCCAGCTAGCTCGTATGCCAACCTCGCGCCGTTCGAACTAGGAAGGAACATGGGATCACTTGAATGACTCATCCTAGCGATTCGCTTGCTTAAAGCAGGCCCGGAAGAAAGGGACAAACTAATGACTTCTGAGACGGCCCTGCTTGTAGGCAGTCGGAATAGTTTACCGGAAGCAACTGTTACTTGCAGTAGGATATAAACTTTTAAGAAGGCACTCTTGTCGTTCATTAGGGATTGGTAAATTGACTAAGACCAGCCTAGCTGGGCCCTATGCCTGTTGCTGTTTTTTACTTTGTATTTGTATTTTTATTGAATTATCCACACAATTAATTTCGTACGTATGTACGTTTTAATGAATGTAAGTATGTATCACCCAATTACGAGTGTTTTCAAATCGTATTTTAAATTTAATTATCATTAGTTACCCATATGTTTTTATTTTGTCTGTTGAACAAAAAAGCCATTTGTATACAAATTACTTTAAAAAAAGTTATTGTCTATTTAAGATATTGTGTTTTATTATGCCAATGTATTTGTTCTTGTATCTCAAACTTGATCTAGGAATACCTACGAATATATCACTAATAAGTGTTTCTCATTATAGAATGGCGTTTATACATCTGTACCGTTCGTACTTCAAATAATTATTGTTTATGCGGCTAGCTACTTGTCTTTTTGGCTGCAGGAAAAGAAATACCTGGATGTGAACAAAATTCGGAAAATGTGGCACATGATCGGTGAGTACGCAGGTACACCGGAGGTAGGGAGGTAGAGTTAAGCTTAGAGAAAGGAAAGGAAAATAAATAATAATTATATAATAGAGATAACTCGATTATTAAAAAACGAGCACTTGACCTTCAGTAAAAGTTTGGCTAAAGGTATTTTAAAAAAAAAGAAACGAAGGAAAGAAAAAGTAATGTAATTTTTAAATTTTTTTAAAAATGTGAAACCAGATGAGAAGGTGTGGATATTGATGTGTTCGTATTTTTCGGGAATTTCTCTGATACAAACTCTTTTTATTTTTTGTTCAAAAGATCGTCGTTCAAGACACCTTTGTGTCATGATTCGTTTTTTGGCTTGAATTTTTTTTTCTCATTTTCGAACAATTCAATAATTAAGGGTCAGATTCTACTGGTAAAATGAAATGCTTTAAAGTCTGTAATCATGTAAATGGATTTGGTTCGGAAATTTTTTATTAAAAAGAACCATTGAAGTAGAATAATAACATGAAAGGAATGTATCATTTTAACGACTATTTGAACATTCCAATGGAATCCCACATTAAATTCAATATGTAAAGCTGAATTATTAATTTGAAAAGTTGAACCTAATAAACCGGTAAAATGTTACACCATGCTTTCGGACCGTTTACGCTAAAAGGAGCTGGTGGACGTTAAATCCGTCGTGGCTGCAATGTCCTCCAAGTGAAACGATACTTCTGGGGATGCCAAACCCAGGTGACGGTCTCTCATCTGGGAGCTGGTTCAAAAATTAAGAGACCTCTGAAACGGGGGGGGGGGGGGGGAGTCTGACTCCTGCCTATAAGGGCACCGTTAGACTCAGGAGTAGCGCACCCATTCTTACTCGCTTCGCGCGAGGACTCGACAACAACAGCAAATGTTACACCAAAGATTAGTTTTTAAAACGCGGAAACTGAAGTTATGTTATTTAAAAAAATATGATACAGAAAAGAGGCTATGAGCAATGAGGCACCTAAAATTTAATACTTGTGGATAAATTCTGCACTTCTGATATTCTAAATTTAAACTTTAATGCTAAAGAAAATATTTTAGGGGGTAAAGTATTGCGATTCCATGTGTGACTACAGTGATCCCTCGTTTTTCGCGGTTAATGGGGACCGTTCTGCTCTACCGCGAAAGCTGAAAACCCGCGAAGTAGGATTTGCCCCTAGGAATTTTCGTGTATGCGGGTACACGAATGTTTTAAATATGTAAATAGTATTTACAAATTCTGTTATTACGCCGAGTTACCACACGTTTCGCTTCTTTATTGAAACAGTTTTGCGGATCTTTGCTTCCCCTTTCTTCATGTACCACACTGTAGATTCATTCACCCCGTAATGGCGTGCCACAGATGCATAACTTCTGCCTTCTTGATCATATCTAAAAAGTTTCACTTTTTCGCTGTTGGTCATCTTATTCTTCCTCTTGGGCGCTCCGGAGGAAGCTTTCGCAGGGACACAGTGCTTAGGCGGCATTATAAGGGCTTAATTATTAAAAAAAGTTATCGCCAACACAACACTAAAATACAGTATGAGAGACAGTCATCATCATAGATAAGACTGGCGAGATGCAAAAAAAGAAGATGCTAGGTGACGCTGCGATTAAGCGCAGATCCTTTTCTCTCGCGCATCAACATGAAACAACGCTCCTTTCCGCAATGTGGCTGCCGACATGGTTGTATTTTTCATTTTTATTTTTTAATGAATATTTTGGAAAAACCCGCGAAGCACTGAAGCCGCGGAACATGAAGTGCGAAGTGGCGAGGGAACACTATATTACCTATACCTATAAACAGCTTCTACCTTTTTTCTTTTCAATTTCATTCATTTTTTAATTTCAATTCTTAATACATTTTAAAGTCAAATTATTATTTCATTTTTTACTTTGCGTCTTCTTTTATCAATGCAATTCATTTGTTTATATTTACGACAAGAATATTGATTATTTTTTCTGTTCAGCATTTAGAATGTGTCCCTGTTTTTTCATGACCAGCTGTTAATTTCATCTCAAATTACTTTTCAGCGTGTACTGGATATTCTTTGTGTCTTGCTTTCATTATCATTTCCAATTATGACAAAACTACAACACTTGTGTGCTCCATTGTTTGTGTTCTTTTTTTCGGTCTCGGAGCTTTGGGATGTATGATTGTAGCTGCAGATATGTCTCCAACATTTACTGGTATGTAGAGAATATAATCTTTTTACTTTTCCCATAAAATGTGTTGGTACGTAGATAAAATAATCTTTATCTTTTCTGATAAATAAAATTGATACGTAGAAAAAGAATATTTATATTTTTCTAATAAAATGTGCTGCTACGTAGATATATATATAATACAGTAGAGCCTCGATTATCCGAGGTAATGTGGATCGTGGGTGCCTCGAATAATCAAAAACTCGGATAATACGGACTCTGTCCAAATCGAGAGGGAAACGTGGGTAAACGGGTGAAATGAATGAAAACATAGTAAAAAATATGAAAAAAGTCATATGCTGTACAAATTTTGAAATGATGATTCTCTCACACCTAAATCTGAAGCCCCTTTTTCAATTGTCTCTTCTCTATCGAGTCTGTTGATGGCTTGTAATTTAGTCTTCAAATACACAACAGTTCGTTTGCCATTTAGCACTCATCACGTAACAAATACAGTACACTGCAAACGAAAATAAGCAAACCAACAAACTCTTCACTAGCAAAATGAAAAAGCAACTGACGTCAGACAGTGACGTCGCCATCGGCACGGGGGCGACAAAATATATATATATATATATATATATATATATATATATATATTGTATGTGTCAGATAAATTTATGGTACGTAGGGGGTAAAATAAAATTTACTCGAGATAATTTTGCGGTACGTTAAACCAAAAGTGTAATCCCCCCCCCCCCCCAACAGTTTTCAAGTTCTTTTACTTTACATCCAAAAGGAGTTCTTCTTTCTTTTTTGTGTAAGAATGTTATACACACACACACATACATACATACATACACACACACACACACACACACACATATATATATATATATAGGAAGACAGGTTTGAAAAAAATAAAACGTAAAAATAAACACTTATCACCTATTTTGGTAGCGGGTCTGTTGGTGTGTCACTTGTTTTAGTCTCTGGCTTGTGGCATGGACGAAACGCCACATTTTGTATATTTCTGTATATTGCTGCTCAAGTATGTTTTTGCTTGGGATTTGTTAGGTGCTCTGCATCGACCGTTCTTTGAGACAAAACCAACACTGAGGGGTCTTTGGTTCATTCTCAAACTTATTATTATTATTTTTTTATTTATTTATTAACCCTTAAAAAATATTTTGCTACATTTCTGTTATATATTTCATATTATTACTCCTAATTTTCCCCATCATACAAATATATGATTCTTGCTAAATTTTAACTCAAGACATGAATACTAACCCCCACCACTGGG